>JAUDYM010000006.1:0-1319901 GCA_030407015.1 Armillaria fumosa | reverse complement strand
GTGGGACTACTGCCGTCAAACTCTGTCTGGACACAATCCTATTATGGAGCAAGAATCCTAACAATATCGTCTGTCCACCGTCCTTGCGTTTCCGGTTGAATCTTCCCACAACTTTTCTGTACGAAGGACACACCTACGTACCGCAGTCTACTATTCTTATGTATCCCAGCTGACTCTTACTCCTCTTAGCCATTACCGCCCACATATGATGTCAAACTTGATGGACTACCAGGCTTCACGGCAGCAATAGACGTGCGTTCCTTTTCCTGCCCTGTATCGTCGCTTATGCACCTTTCCAGTACTCTGTCACCGCCACACTAACGAAACCTAATGCCGTCCCGCTGGTAAATGCCACTATCTTTGGAAAATCTCTCGGAAACATGTGTGAACGTCTGATCCCATTTTACTATCATACTAACACTCTACAGCGTTCTATCGACTCCGTTCATCTACTACCCCCGCACCCGACCTGCCATACCTCCTCCTGCACCTCTTAGACCCGCTCCGAACGGGTTCGGGTACGATCCAGAGTGGCAAATTTACGAATCCGTCATTAAGGCGAAAAATCCGGGAATGCAGGATATCAAGACCAAACTGTACGTCCCCGCCTCTCGGATCTTCTGTCTCCGCCACCCTATACCTTTCAACCTTACGTTGGCATCGTCTGCACAATCCCTGGCGGCGTTTCTGCCTTACGGTCCTGGTCTGACGACGAGACGTGCCACACGGATGCAGCTGATGCGGCAGGTAACCGTCGATGTCCGGCATGCCATGATATCAAATACGAAGACTGACATTTGGAGAGTCGATAGTATCGGCGAAGGGAGGTTTAGGCACGCGGTGAGGATCTTCTCTATCTGTGACTCCGAAGTTTACGCTCAATACCGCATGCGGCGCAGGGCGATGGTCCCACATGGGTATCTTTCAATGGTGAGATAATGGTCGATGACTCTGTGAAGATCGTAGCGTTCAAAGCAGGAGGGCTGAGGGTGAAGGTTTGTCCAGCCTCCCGCGTCGCGAGGTATGGCCCAGCTGATTTCGTTTCACTGGAAGGACTGTATACTGTTTACCATGTCGCCTGCTGAACCGTCCAAATCAATCTTCTCGCCCATGCGTCAGGTCATTCCGACTAGGCTTACTACTGATGCATGGACCACGGACGGAACTGGAATTGGAGTGCACCTTTCCTCTTCCGAATACTCAGTTCTAGGAGACTTTGACGCAGCGGCGGCAGCCTTTGCGATCTGAGCATGTGGAACTGGATCGTCTAGATACTATCGGTATTTTTGGACTGTATTCTATAAATAAATAATATGCATTCTGTAGAAATAATTCATCCATATATATGTGGTACGCAAATGAATGTTATACATAGATTCGAACGGTTTTAGAGCGAAGCTTGGGATGCGCGTACTACTCCATGAGCGTGAGTACCTTGGGGTTGCCCAACTGGCTGATACCCCTGGTAATGTTACCGCTCCGTCTTCTGCACACCCTCGTATCCACCACACTGTCAGTGTAGCCTACTCCTGTCAGCGAAATAGAAAAATGGAAGAACTTCGATTTCCTGGACATGGAGGAAGCGTCCGGCGGTACGTCCCTTTTACGCGAAAAGGGGTTATTCAGGGTCGTGGCCCACACACTAATTCTCAATAAAGTACACGCGTTTCTGTGATTGTTTTGAGCGGACTTACGGACTTACGGGGCGTATAGCCGGTTTTGAGGACCCCCCCCCCCCCCCCGGGCACTTATAGCTGGGAGCTCGTAAGGTCATAGAATATCACACGACTAGGTTCTTGACAGTCCCGTGGAAGAGTCATTACTATAGCACAAGATTGTAGTCTCATATGATTGATTTCTGTCCCGGAGAAATGATGTTCTATGCGGTATATGCTTGCCTAAGACGTGGAGAGTGATGTAGTAATGTATCATAATAAGAATGAAATCCTCACGCTTCTTGTTGGCTTCTTGCTGAACAATCTGGCCGAGTTCCTCGGTCCTGTGGGCCAGAACATGCTGTCGTCACTACCAAGCAGTTACAAGAAGGCTGTTGCACGATGTCATACGGCGATGAGAGTCAAGAAACGAAGGGTCAGCGATTAACTCTCTCACATCGGCAAGATGCCTAAAGCCGATGAAGCACGTTCTCGTCGCGAATTGGAGTTGCCGGATGATTATGATCATTCACATCAAGAGGCGGGGTCAGAAATTATCGATCGATATCATAAGAATACAGCGAGATAGACACACACGAAGAGTTCATGGGAAAGGCGCCCGGCCCAATGGTCATAAAGTATTGGAACGTTTGTGTTGGAAGGCTCAGGTGCTGTTCGGTGACAATGAGAACCCGCAAACAACAAATCTAGGCAACTTACGTCCAACGTTTCCGCGTGCTCCTTTCTGTGAGTGTCGAAGAGCTCAGCCGCCACTTCCATGTACAAAGCGGGTTGGTTAATAGGTCCAAGCTACCAAGCGAAAGAATGTGAGGTAGTAAACCCTTAAGGTAGTGGCAGATCTGGTTGATGGTAAACATGGACGTCCCGCGGAGGTATTCCCAGTCTTTAACCTCCCGTGAGCACGCTCAACACCATCGTGAAGATACAGACTGGATTCAGACCACAAGTTCAAACCTTAGCTGCACTGCATTCCTGAGCGGAACACACGTCTCGCCGATGGGCATATTTGCCGTCCTAGGCTCCTTCAATCTAAAGATCTTGTTCCATTTTGTCTCTCGCAGCTATGACAGTTCCAGGCAACTCCGGAATGGCGCGGAGGGAATGTTCGATATATTCTGTAATTAACTCTTCGACTATGTTCATTCTTTGGGCAGCATCTAACGCCACTGAATTAAGTCACTAGGAATATGCATGAAATTTTCGCATTCCTCTCTTGGGATAAATTTCGACATACGGTTAACGGAGCCGACGTGCGCTGGTGACCCATTCTGCTGTCTCGAAGAAGTCCAGCTCTGCCATAAAGTCTTTCTTCGCTTATACTTCCTTGCAAATCCTCTGCGTCATCATCCTCACTAAGAAAGTCGGACTTGGTGCCAGGAAAGACGCGAGAGAAGAGTCTAGGACGACGGAGATGATACGCGAACGAACTCCTCGTAGTCTCTGGATATTAAGAACGAACCATTCCATACCATTCAGTCTGTTCGAAAGAGTGGCAACGCATCTCTACGGTCGTCGGTGATCGACCGACAGAGGATATATGGCTCCAGGTAATCATATTGTCGGGGAAACCATCCTTTCTCACAAAGTTCCCCAAAGGCTTCCAGGGTTAAGTGATACCTGGGGGTTGACTTGAAAATAAGACTGAGAAAATGTATGAGTGATAGTGCAATTGGAAGAGTAAACATTGCATCTTACATACTAATCTCAAATATTCCCTCTTGTCTTGGGATAAGAGAACCACGCGTATTGACCAGTGTCTATGGTGGTCATCACTGTTGACGTCTCACCTGTTATCAGACCTCATGGGTTATAGCGCCGAGATTACCTTACCAAGGTCCAGACGTCTTCTAACAAAAGAATGGTCCTCTCCAAACACATCTCTTTAACTCAAGTAACCAGGCATCAAAATGGGACCCTACAAGTTCTCTGGCAAACACTAGTCCTACCACAATACAGAGCCACTCCGCACGGTCACAATCCATAGGAATACCGTGCACTTTGGTTGCGTTAGTAGTTGAGTGTCTCTAACACAAGAAAAAACAAGCGATCTCCCTTCAAAACATGCCCCAAGTAAGGCTTCAACGTCAGAAAGATCAGAATATGTATACGCACCCCCCCAGTCTGGGACGGGGATTAATTTGGGTCGAAGATCAGCTTTGTCGTACCACCTTCAAGGAGAGAGGGGATAGATTTGATTCGCTTGTCTGTGGATAATACCTTCAATAGATTTTTTTCATCAAAATAAGAATGAAGTCCTGACGCTCCTTACTAAATAATTTGGTCAGTCACTTGGTCTTATTGGCCAAAACATGATGTCGTCGCCACCAAGAAGTCGGAAGAAGGCTGTTGCACAACATCACATGCACGATTACTCTTTCACATCAGCAAGATGCGCGAGGCATGTTCTCGTCACGCATTAAAGTTGTCGGATGATTAAAATCATTCACATCAAGATGCAGGTGAAGAGCGTAATTGATCATAAGAATACAGCATGATGAATACACACGAAGAGTTCATGGGAAAGGGCGCTTGGCCTGGTAGTAATACAATAGTTGGGGTGTTTACCCCCTTGTCGGAAGGCTCAGATGCTGTTCGGTGACAATGAGAACCCGCAAACAACAAGCGTAGGTAACTTAGTGTAGGTAACTTACGTTCAGTTTCTCCGCATGCTCCCTTCTGTGAGTTTGTGTTCGGCAGTTATATCCATACCAGCAATCTTCCGGTATTTGCCTGCCAGCAGTGCGCTTTCTCTCCAATAACCAGAGATGTAGGTGTTCACCAACAAATATCTTCAAGCATGACGCGCATAAGAGATCTTCTTTATCCCAATCGTCGAACTCGGGTCTTTTGACGTCGAAGAGCTCAGTCACCATGTCCATGTAAAGAGAGGGTTGACTGATAGGCTCAAGCTGCATGCGCAAGAATGCGGTTTCAGTAATGCTTTGAGGTAATAGACCCTTGAGGTACTGGCGAATCTGATTGATGGTAAACGTGGGTATCCCGCGAAGGTATTCCCAATCTTTAACCTTATGTGAGCACTCGGACGCCATATAGGGTAAAGATGGTGAAGATACACACTAGATTCAGACCACAAGTTCAGGCCTTCGGCTGCACCGCATCGCTTGCCTGGGAGAGTCTGAAATGAGCGGAACACACGTCTCGCCGATAAGCATATTTACGCACAAACATCGTCCTCTCCCGCAACGTCACTCAAGATCTTGTTCCAAAGGGTTTTGTCTTTCGCAGGTATGGCAGTTTTAGTCGACTCCAGAACAGTACGGAGGGGATGTTCGATATATTCTGTAATTAGCTCTTCGACTAGGTCCATTTCTTCGGCGGCATCTTGAATGGGAACCACTGATCCTTCTTCATATGAAGCTAGTATCGCTTCCGGCCCAGCACATAAAGCAACATCACCGAAATGAGCCGCTAGGATATTCATGAGAATTTTGCATGCCTCTCTTGGAATAATTATGACATACGGTCAATGGATCCGACATGCGCGAGTGATACCCATTCTGCTGTCTCGACAAGATAGTGTGCAACGGCATACATTTCAATGATTTCTTCTGTGAAAAAGTCTTCTATGAAATCTTTCTTCGCTTGTCTATCCTCACGAATTCGCTTGAAATTTGCGTCCGTATCGTCATCATTGTCATCTTCATCGTCGCTAAGGAAGTGGTACTTGGAGCCAGGAAAGACACGAGAGAAGAGCATAAGACGATAGATAGCTCGACGAAAGCGCCATGATTCCATTGATGATAATTTACTGATTTTCGACGACCGATCTTTATGTCTGAAGCTGACAGATTAGAGTGATACCAATCTAGCAGCCAGCAACGCACCTGAAACTGAATAGATCCTCCAGTTTACTGGCCACTCGGGCAATATTGATTAACTTCTTCGTCTCAGACTGCGTGAGAGGTGGCCCGTTGGTCGTCTCGGCTGCTGAATTTGACACCAGTCCGTAGTCAGACAGAACTTCGTCGTCTGGATGTACCGGGCCCTCTGAAGAAGAAGAATCTGTGTCATCCTCATTTCTGTACCGAAGTAATCTCATGGCTTGCGGAAGAGCTGGCCCAGCAATGTTGTACGCCACCCTTCGCACTATCGTCCTCGGATGAGCGTTGAAGATCTTGTAGAAATCTTTGCACACCCGAATGGTTGATTGAAGGGAGGAGAAAGACGGCAAAAAGTGGAATATTTGCTCTATTACGTCGTCGCTCAAAGGCAGCGAGTTGCTTCCGCGGATGGACATCGTTGTGGTGGTGGAAGAAACAGACAGATTTGGTGACGATGGAGTCAGAACTGGTTTCGCCACGACCACGTGATACTTTCCTTTTTGACTCGCCCCCTTCAATCAGAATAGCGCAAATGACGGTTGCTGCTTTCGCAGCACTTTTCCCAGCTGCTTATAAAGCTTTGATTGACGGAAACCATAGCCAAGGGGTAGTGATAGTAACGAGCCAAAACGAGCCAAGGCAAGCCAGCAACATCGCAATCTCCGAGATAGAGCAAGTGAAATCTATTGCAGTATTATAACTGAACAATGCTAAATAAAAATAACAGTACATAAACCAATGAGTACATAGCGAAACAATTAAGATCTTCTTTACAAAGCGTCCACACAAACTGACGAAGGAACCAGGGTCTTTGTTTAACCAGAGCACATCACGCAAGCATCCTTGTTTTCCAGCGAGCATAGAAGCTTCTCGGCTTCATACTCGCGCTCCTTCTGTCGTCTCAGAGCAGCGGCGTACTCCGGATTCTCTTCAGCAACCTCCTTCAAGACATCATCCAGCATCGACGAGGACGAGGCGGATGAAGACGAGGATGAAACGGCAGGGGTATCGGAGGGTGACACTGTAGACGACGTAGATGTTGAGGTAGGCGCGGGTAAAGCATTGGGGACAGCCTTAGCGGGGACGACGGCGGGGACTGCAGGGGTAATGTTGCGCGACACGGGCGGCACTGCTTGTGACTGATGCACCTTCGCCTCTTTCAGAACGCTCGCGTCGACGGTGAACTGGATGGCTTGGGCCGCCGACCGTGTCCGGAGGTAGTACATACCCGTCTTCAACCCCTTCCTCCATCCATAGAAGTGCATACTCGTTAGCTGGCCGAGTGTTGGGGCCTGAAGGTGGATGTTCAGACTCTGGCTCTGGCAAATATAGGCACCACGATCAGCGGCGAGGTCAATGATCTTCTTCTGGCTGATCTCCCACACCGTCTTGTAGATGGCCTTGACTTTATCGGGAATGTTAGGAATGTTTTGGATCGAGCCATTGTGTGCAATGATCATGTTCTTCATGTTATCGTCCCAGAGACCAAGGTCAACGAGCTCACGGAGGAGCCAAGGGCAAACAACCTGGAATTCACCGGCGAGCACACGACGAGTGTAAATGTTGCTACAAAGACGGTGAGCGATAACATTAAACAGTAATAAAGGCAACACACCTTGTATAGGGTTCAAAGCATTCATTGAAACCGAGAATCTGACTGGTCGATGCCGTGGGCATGGGAGCGGTCAGCAAAGAGTTTCGGAGGCCCGTCCTGGCAATCTTTGCCTTCAGCGAGTCCCAGTCCCAAAGATCCGTCGGGGTAACGCCCCAAAGGTCGTACTGGAGCTGGCCTTGCTGAGCAGGACTACCCATCCACGTTTCGTAAGGTCCCTCCTTCTCTGCCATCTCAGCGCTAGCCTCCAGAGCACCATGGTAGATGGTTTCGAAGATCTGTATATTGAGCTTCTTAGCCTCAGGAGAGTCGAAGGGCATGTGAAGAGCCATGAAAGTATCAGCGAGGCCCTGCACACCGATACCAATAGGACGGTGTCGGAAGTTCGAACGGCGGGCTTCCGGGACAGGATAATAATTGACATCGATGATTCGATTCAGGTTGAATGCGACAGTCTTAGCAACTGCATGAAGCTTCTTGAAGTCGTATACACCATTAGAGATGAAGGTAGGGAGGGCGAGCGATGCTAGATTGCAGACAGCAATCTCATCCGGAGAAGAGTACTCGATGATCTCAGTGCATAAGTTAGATGACTTGATGACACCAAGGTTCTTTTGATTCGACTTAGCTAGAATTCCGATGAGGTATAGCCAACAAAAATGACGGAATCACGAACCATTGGCGGCATCCTTATAGACCATGAAAGGGTTTCCAGTCTCAACTTGCGCGTCGAGAATCGCATACCACAACTTCTGGGCTGGAACTGATTTACGTGCACGACCTTCTTTCTCATACTTCTCGTAGAGTTTCTCAAATTCGTCGCCATAGACTTCATGTAGACCGGGAGCCTCGTTGGGGCAGAAAAACGACCATTCCGCGTTGGCTTCGACACGTTTCATGCTATCAGGATACTCAGTATAAATATGCTTAAAATGCGCTTCACCACTTACAAAAGGTCAGGAATCCAGAGTGCATAGAAAAGATCGCGCGCACGGCTCTCTTCCTTGCCGTGATTCTTTCTAAGATCAAGGAACTCGAAGATATCAGGATGCCAGGGTTCAAGATATATGGCGAATGCTCCGGGACGCTTGTTTCCGCCTTGATCGACATAGCGCGCAGTAGCGTCATATGCTCGAAGCATCGGAATGATACCATTAGAGTACCCATTGGTTCCGGCAATGTATGATCTGGAAACCTCGTTAGCAAGCCTAGATAGTCACGAGCGACAAAACCCATACCCAGTAGCACGAATATTATGAATGCTGAGACCAATACCACCAGCCGTCTTACTAATCATGGCGCAGCTCTTCAGGGTGTCATAGATGCCCTCTATGGAATCGTCCTTCATGCAGACAAGGAAGCAAGATGAGAGCTGAGGGTGGGGTGTCCCAGCGTTGAATAACGTTGGCGATGCGTGTGTGAAGTACCGCTCAGACATGAGGTTGTATGTCTCGAGCACGCGGTCAATATCGTTACCATGAATACCGACGGCCACACGCATTATCATATGTTGAGGACGCTCAGCAACACGTCCATTGAGGCGAAGAAGGTATGATCGTTCCAAAGTCTTAAAACCAAAGCTAACGGGAGAGATTAGAATCATGATCGGATGGTATGCAAACGCCACTCACTAGTTGTAATGGAAGTCACGGTTATAGATGATGGCGGAGTCAAGAATTTCAGCATTAGCTTTGACGACCTCGTAGGTCTCTTTGGATATCATAGCTGCCGGTCGGTTGTTCTTCGGGTTGACTGTCCCCTTGTGAGTCGTTGGCTAGTATGTTGAGATAAGAGACGCACCGTATGTGTACAGGTCTTCAATAACATGGGAGAAACTCTTCTTAGTTTCCTTGTGCAAGTTCGAAATGGCGATGCGCGCAGCAAGGACGGCATAGTCGGGGTGCTTGGTGGTCAGGTAGGCGGCAGTCTCAGAGGCAAGGTTCTACAAAGGAGATCAGCGACAAATTGGGTGAGGAAGACTGGAGACTGACATCGAGTTCTACTGTAGTAACTCCCTGATAGACGCCCTGCACGACCTTCTGGGTAACCCTAAGACAACGATGAGCGACGCGCCTCCAATGACAAAAAAAACACTGTCGTACTCGATTGGGTTGACATAGTTCATGTCGAGGCCATAGCATAGTTTATCGATGCGCGTTGTGATCTGGAGATAAGCATGTTAGCCGGTCTAGACGCATGCGCAGGTGATAGATGTGCTCGCCTTGTCGAACTGGACGCGTTCCTTGCGCCTACAGAAGCAAAAACAGTGGTCAGCCACGGCTGGGGCGCGCTACGACGCGTAGAGGAAACGAACCCGTCTGCAAAAGAAAAGATAATGAGACATCGTGCGCAGGACAAAGGTACACGACGTACCTCTCTTGAAGACATAGGCCATAGACATGTTGAACAGCGTAGAAGGTCAATACAGTCAGAAAGGTGAGCGGGAATCGCAGGGGAGGAAGCGGGAGATAGAGGGACAGGTGGTGGTAGGGAGACAAGGGTCACTGAAAAAAACGCGTCTATAAATTAGGTCTCTGACTAAGCCATCCTGTTTAGGAAATTTGTCCTGATAACATTCAACACCCACTCTAATGGACTCGTAAGACAGTGTCAAGACACTTGTCAGTACAAAACAGTGAGAAAATTCATCTGAAAGACAATTATCGCGTGTCCCGAGAATATCAGAAATATTATCCTCCATGCTGGCCGTAAATACATGTTTCAATTACTAGTCACGAGCATTCAACAAGACGCGGTGTTGTGCTTTGTCGACGCGTCTGAAACACGACGCGTGATTACAATAGTGCCACTTTACGCCGCCCATGTCATTCCCATCAATCAAATCATGATATGTGCGAGTCATCACGAATCAATTCGGGTCCGATGAGCTTTGCCGCAAGTAACTATATAAGAACGCGAATACCCATCCTTCCTGGTGTCGTAAAACTGTACGAGTCTTGTAGCACGTGTATACAGAGGCCATTAATTAAGAAGAGACGGGCATCTCAGCTGACACTAATCGGCGAGATAATTAACAGAGGTATGGACGCGGGGCAATAGTCAGCGCAATGAGGACGAACCAACGAAAATTGATGTCAAAAAGAAAGAGGAGTGTCGAGTTTTGGAAAGGAAGTGATGTAGGTTTACGCCTAGAAGGCTCGATTGTCGTTATACGATACGGGTACAAGACGATCAAGGTAGAGAAGGGGGGAGCTGTGGATGTGCGAGACACACAGGGAAATCTGAGGACCGATGCTCTTATTTCCCGGTGTGGCCAACATACAGGGTCTGGGATGCGACCTAACCTTGACAGTTTTGATTTTGGCTCCACTGGCTGGGTTGATCTGAGACATCAGATCAGCCGAAGAGTATTGAGTTCCCTTAGGCCGACGTATCTGCGACATCCAGAGCTAAATGAGTGGAGCTGAGTAGCAGAAACGCACGCTAATATCCGCGGTCTGAATGATAAAGCCGCTGAATCAAAAACTTCCATCGTAAAATGCTTCGATCATTTGAGAATGCAGGGAAAATCAAGCATCGCTGTTTTAGACAATGTCAGTACTTTAATACCAAACCTAGTGCGCAATGGTTGATACCAGCACCACTCTCATAGCAAAACAGCAGTCTAGCATTCAACAGGAATAACTTGATACACAATGTGAAGTGCACTCATCACATAGGTTCATCCGCCATCAGGCATCTTTGACCTGATCCTCGAGCCAGTCCCACAGCTGTTTTCCCTTCTGCTCGTCTTGAGATGCAGGATTAGGTGTCCCAAGGCGGGCCCAGGGAATGAGGTACTGAAGTGGAACTTATTTCGAGTTACAATATAGGTGGAATAAATTTACCTTGCCATTGAAGTCAACGCCTTCGGGCGATGTGCCAGCATACAGTTGGGTCAGCGCGCCATAGGGTGCAGGGTATAAGATGCGACGCTATAGCATAGGTACCAACAGATGAGCGGAAAGAAGCAGTGCAAGCCCAAGATACTCACGATCAGAAAGAGCTTGACACCCGGCTTCAGGGTTCGCTGTAGTTCGGTCGAAATGTTACCTGGAAACGAACATCACACTATACGAAAAGCTAGAAGATGAAAAATGCTGACCAGGATTAACGCATGAGCAGACAATACCGGCCTCACGATATCGACGAGAGAATTCCGTTGAGTACAACAGATTAGCCTGTGAGAAGCTTTGAGTCCAGAGCAATACCCAGGTTAAAAGGCGTACGAATTTGCTCTGCCAGTACATGGACACTGATCCAAGTTTCCGTCGAGTAGGTCCATCCGTGAAAGTGTCATAGTCGAGCTTGTTGGCCAACTCGGATGCAAACGAAGCCGTATTGACAATCCGGGCCTCAGTTCCAGGAGTATTCTGGGACACAGCCAAGAGCGCAGGAAGTAAGAGTTTTGTGAAGTAAAAATGGCCTGTTTTTAAAAGTTATTCGTAAGCTGTACAAATGTGCACCGGTGATAACGAACCGATGACATTGACTCCGATGGTCAAATCATAGCCTTCCTCCGTCAATTCATCGATGTTGGGTTCCATGACGCCACTGCAAGATGATATTCACAGGCTTTCAACGTGACCAGTGAAGTGCTCACGCATTGTTGAAGAGAATATTCAATTCCTTTTCTTTGCTAATCGAGAGCTCTGTTATAAGAAAGTCTGTCTTGCTCCCAGTCAAGATTCAGCACACCTCAAGAATTGTTCTGCAGCCGCACGGATGGATTTGAGACTCGCTAAATCTAGCGGCAGAAAGATGGCGTCCTTCCCAGTATCTTCGCGGAGCTTGTCTATAGCGTCGCTAGTCTTCTTAGCGTTGCGGCTGGCAATATAGACTTTAGCATTGCGAGGAAGAAGTGCCTACAGAATCCCGTTCCTGAGTCAGATATCGAAACGGTAGGTAAGCGCACAAACCTTCGCAGTTTCGTATCCCACGCCTGTGTTTCCTCCAGTAATGATGGCAACCTTTCCAGATAAGTCAGGGATTTGGTCGATGGAAAACTTTGGCTGGGGCGGCCAGGTTTGAGCAATGAAGGACTGTATGCCACCCATGTTTGCAGAGAAAGGAGCGTGAGATTTTGGCGCTCGTCATGCCTCAGACCCACTAGGCCGCAGGGAAGGAATAAGTAAAAGGGTCGCAACTCCATATGCACAATTTGTTCACACGCTCTGACCACTACCACCACCACGTGTATCTGAAGCTACTGTGTCTGTGCGTCTTTGGACCTTTGTTGCTAATCATGATAACTACTACTCTCCTACTTACGGGAATGTTGGACACCACCAGTGGCTTCACGAAGTCAGTGCGATGAGTAGCAAGGATGTCCGCCAGTAGCTTTGATACGGTCGGACTGAATGCCGGAGGAAGCTTTTCTGAAGGCCTACGGTTTTGCCGCTGACACTTTGATGCATTTTTTATTTTATCTCTTGAAGTCTGAGGGATAGAAATGACCAGCGTGCCCTTACGAGCACAATAAAACGCCGCACTACGGGGTTGTATTCACAACAATTTCAGGTGCGATGCATTGAAAAATGTGGGGCCCTTCCAACCTGGTTCGTCTATCCCGTTTGCTTGCAGTATAAGCGGTTTTTTCTGTCTATCCATCATCTTTATCCTGACTTGGCAGTCTGAGCAAGGCTAACAAATGGTCATGTGATATTCGGCATCACAGAAGTACGATGCGCCTTCTTTATAACTTATGAAGCGGGCACGGTACACTCACCTCAAATCATCGGGGGAATTTGAGATTAAAAAGGAGAGAGGACTGAGAGGAGTCGTGTAGCGGAAAGAAGTGATGTGTGATTAGTTCTGAGGGAGGGGAATCGTCATCACAGATATGCCGGAATGGGTACAAAAGCAGAGCAAGGCAGAACTAGACCAAGAGGGAGGAGAGATACTGATGAAAGGGTGCTCGCTAGAAGATTGCCCCAACGAGCCACCCAGGGAAATACGAGGATCAATGCTCTTATTTCCCGGTGTGGCCGACATACAGGGTCTAGGATATGACCTGACTGACGGTTGTAATTTTTGCACCACTGGCTGTGTCGATCTGAGACACTGACAGGTAGTAGTAGAGGTAGAGCGATCGCCACGAAAAAGTCAACTATGAAGATAAGTAAGTCTGCATGGCGTTCCGGCAGCAAAGTAAAAATGCGCGTAATAGAATTCAACATCTTCCTAATCAACAGAAAAGGCCTCAAATCAACGCAAAAGCGGCCGGGGTTGAAGCAGACGAGCAGATTCAGAACATTATCTCGAATGGCAATGCTTGGGCGACGTTGATAGCTACGGAAGAGATGGGCTACTGCTTCTATGCAGATCCGGTTGCATCTTGGCAAGTAACCCTTAGTTCCGCTCTTTGTTGCAAATGAAATCCAAAAAATCCCGCATACGAAGAAAACACGATCACGAGCGATATAAATGATATAACAGACACTGACCCGGGTAATATTAAATGTGAAATATACATCACTTCTTCAATTCTCAATGTCCTGATTTGCATAAGCCACAGAGAATAAGAAAGTAAAACAACTACGAAACGGATACGATCTTTCGTTTCTTGTGCCTAGGTTCCAGTCCAGCAGTGTCCAGTCCTCCATCCTCATCCTCAGCTTGAATCCCCCACAAATCAAATCCCCCCATCTCACCGTCGTCTTCTTCCTTAATACCGTATCGATTCGTCACCACCTCTACTAACTTGTCATACTTTAAAGGTATGTTCCTCCGCCTCTCTCCGATGGCATCTAGTGCCTTCAAATGCGCTCTCACGGCCATTAGGACACGTCTTGATGTTTCTCTCCGCGGCTCATAGTCATCAATAGCTTCGGACAAATGTGCTCTTTGAGCAGTGATATTGAGATACTCCAAGATATCCTGCTGCTGTCTCGCTATACGTTCCGATGTGATTTGACGCTTGAGTGCTGGATTCGTGGAGAGGTGAGGTACAAATGGTATACAATTTTACAATCATACCGTCGATTTTTCGTTTGTAGCGGATCATACTTCTGAGCGTGTCTCCTTGGTGCGAATCCCTATCTCCAAATTCTAGTCCATTTTTAATAAGGGCATGAAAGTATCACTCGCATGCAGAAGATCCGACCTTCAAGTTCCTCTCCAAAACTTTCGTCTCCTTGAAGATGTGAATTCTCTGCTTCTATGAGAAAAGAACCGGGTTAAACTCAATTCCCACGAAACAGAGACTACTCTGATGACCTTTCTGTCCGCTTCTTGACACTGAATCCCGAAAATACACGACAATGTCAGCACTGGCGTTTAACCGAACACGGTTATCTTACATTGTAGTGCTGGGTCCATTTCGAGATGTTGATCACTTGTAGTTTCAATGCCTGGAGATACATGAAAACTTGGCCACGAAACTCCACAACTGGTACGTACCTGACATCTCTCCCGACGTTTGAACTCAAGCACGGAGTCAACACTGATCACAATCATGACTACGGAAGCCTTACCTGCATTCTCGGACATCTGATTCTTAAGAGGCTCCTGGCGCGCCTTCGTTGAGCATTGAGCATCTTTAAAACCCGGTTTAAGGGAATATACATTCACAATCAACAGGCACAAACCTTCGAGTTTGTTCTTTAAAATGGCCAGTTCCTGCTGGTGTTCTAAACTCCAACATTAGACGAACGAAATACCAATAAGAGGATATTGAACATACCAAACGACTGCTTCTGCTTTTCGCTTTGTAGTATAGTTATTGTCTCAGATGCAACTAGAAGATTGTCACATAGGCTCGATTTAGTGAAGTTAAGTACGAACCTGTGAGCTCTGAATTCTTAATCTTCAGATCCTTTTCTAGCGAGGATAATTCGGTCCGTAAATTTGCCGCGTTGGCATTTGCCGCTTATGTTTCCTTAAGCTAGACGCATCAGCGAGATATTTATGGTTATACCGGAAAGTGCAGCTTCTTTCTCTTCTAAGCTAGCTATTAACGCTAAGCAAGGTAATCAATCAGTCCGGTGCTGCAGATAAATTTTTACATGGATGTCACCTGCAATCTTCTCTTCTGGTGCTAATTGCGGAGCACCAGGAAGTCGGTGATACTCTATCCTGGATTAGCAAGCAGACAAATAGAATTCGAAGACGTTTACCAGCCTACCTTCAAAATCTTGTGTCGTCGATTCACCAGTCTCTTCATGTATTTTTAGCATTTCAACGTCCTGCAGATCCTCAGGCTTTAGCGTACTCATAAGTTAGCTCCTCCCGATGTGCATATACTAAAGCTAAACGTACGAGTTCTGGTGGAGCACCATCTATAGCTGCTTCGGATGTACGCAGAACGGGAGACCGGCGCGGGGAACTAGAGGAACTGCCATCGGCGCTCAGTCGCGGAATTTTAAGAGTCAGTGACCGATTCGGTGTCGTATCCTTATTGGCATTAAAATGACTTGGAAGCTTCGCTCGTCTTTGGGCGCGAGTCGGAGTTTTAGAAGGTGTGGGATATGGACGTGGCAGTGCCGAAATATGTTCGCCGCGTTCTGCAGTTATTTGCTCCTTTAAATGTACAGCGCGGCTGGTGAGGAGCTGAACGATGCGGTCGAATTTCCCTGTGTCGCCCGTCTCTTCTAGAAGGGCTTCATGGTCGAGTCGAACGTTCGGCTAATAACAATCCATTGATTCATATTTCTTTGAACTATAATGGGACACTCACCATTAGGATTGCGTGGATCCAGTAGAATATCGCATATTTAATCTCGCGGTTGTCGATGTCGAAGACGGATTGCATCACCAAGAAATCTTCGGCCTTGCGCATTGAGCGCTTGAGAAATCCCGACACAGCTGTAAGCCTGTGTTCTTCTATGAGTCTGTCGTAGAACCCGTGGGTACTAGAACGACTCTTTCTCCCTTGGTAGCCACTCCCAAGAGCGTATTCTATTGTGGAAACACCCGATTCGAAATCTGCCATTGTGGCGAGAGATGATGCGGTAAGTGCCAAGTTCCGCTGTACATCGCTATTTCCAAGCCTGGAGAGCATGAGATGCTGCGGACGCTTTGCCAAGAGTAGATTGCTCACCTCGACGACGCGACATACGCGCAGATGGCTGCCAACGCATCGGTACCGAGACTGGAAACATTTGGGTTGGATTTTACCAAACGATATATTTCCTTGGCTTTGTCTCGTGTCTCCTGAATATCGCATATGTTATCAAAACGACCAAGGTCGTCATCTTCAGAGGCCATTGGAGGTTTTGGGAAAAGGTAGTAGAGATGGCGATGCAAAATTCAAGGCCGCCGGGCCGGGAACAGCGTCGCGGCAATGCCTGGCAGGAGCTAAAGCTGTTATAGTTAAACGGCTCGAAGGTCCCAAAAGTAATCGTGATAAAGTGAAGAGGTATTAATCGTCAGTTCATAGATTGAACACTATAAGAATGAGCTACACAGGAACGAATAAGTAAAAGTAGATTAATCCTACTTGATAACTAACACGGGATCAAATGTTTTCAGAATAGTATTTCCTGCAATTAGATCTGGTACTAACAGAGAGTGTAGCCCATGTCAAGACATAGAACAGCGAATATAATATACATAAGATAGTCTTCAATACTACTACGAAAACCAGGTCAGCACGACACATCAAAAAACAGCAATCGATTCTGTTCACCATACAGCGTGTCATAATCACCGTCGTCTACTTCTTGTAGAACTCTGGAACTTGCTCGTCTCTCTCCTCAGCCTTCTAGTCGCTCTTTCCCGTTCAATCTCTCTTCGTTCCACCTCCTCCGCTGACAGTTCTTCAAATCTAGTAGCAAACTCCTGCGCGTCAGCCCAGTCCCGCCATACGCTCTGCAGGACCTTTGGTCGATTACCACCCCATCCAATGTTTAGCCCTGTCTTATCCTTGACGACCCCAGACTTGTCGATGACATCCCCGATCACGCCCCATTCGGCCGCGTCCTTTTTGTGCCGAATGAGCTCTTCGTGGATAGCATGAGCAACTAGAGGCACGGCTTCTCCGGACAGTCCGAGATCCGCACAGAGCTGAGTAGAAAACGCCTCCGGCGTTAGCGGTGAGAGGAGGTCCCACTCTATGTGGTCCAAAAGGTGGTGTGTGGCAATCTGCACATCGATCTATGGAGAAAAATCAGCATGTCAATAGAAGGAAAACATTGCGAACATACGCTGAGAATGACTCGACATTCAGCTACTTCCCCCCGGCCATCTTCTTCGCCATTTACTGCTCCGTCAATACCCAAATCCATCGAAGCAATACCCTCATGGTCTTCCAACTGAGCTTTTATTTGATTTGCCACCGTCTCAGCCCAGGGAACGATCGGTAGATCAAGATCATTACAAAAAGTCTTTGCAAACGTCTCTGGTCTGACGATGTTCTCGTAGAGATTCCACACAAAGCAATCTCGTATTCGATGGGTCTCGGTCTCAAATTCGACACGTATAGGCACCAATGATGTGCGTTTTTCTGAATGAGCGGCCAGGACGTCTGGAGACGCGTACGTATGGGGCGTAGGATAAAATGGGCGGGCTGTTATGTACCGTGAAGGTGGAACTTGGCCTAGATAGCTCTGGTCGAGCTCGGTCTTTTCAGGTAGTGGAGGCGGAGGGGGAGGAGGTGTCGACTGCTGGCGTATAGTAGTGACACCTGTTGTTGAATTGAATACAGACATCCCAGCGTTCATGCGTGCTCTGGTGGAGGTACCCTGCTGCCGGATCGCTGTCCTGGTTCCTCCACTTGCCACAAAATCAGAGTCGTCAGAATCGAGCGCACCGGCGTCAGGAAGGTCATCGCCGGAACCTGGGTCGGCGTAGTTAACTATACCGCCGCGTCGGGTGGCAGCTCTTGTACTCGTTGTAGCCGTGTTGGATGACGTCGAAGCAAGGATGGGTTGCATTAACAGTGTTGCACCTGTCTTTAGTCGCGAAGAGTAGGTAGATATCAAAGCTTGCGGTGTAGTCGGTAATATTAATCTAGGCGGGTTTGGCGGTGGAGGAGCTTGTATCACCACCGGCTGTACTGGTGGCTGAGGAGCTGCCTGTTGGTAGACTATCTGCGGCGTGTACGTCGTCGTTGGAGTAGGCGTATTGGTAAGATTCGTCGACCGGTTCGCTCCCCGGGCCCGTGTACTTCTGGCGCCGGTCGCGGCATTTTTTGGAGGAGGTGTCGCTGTCGTCGTCCACGCATGAAGATTCTTCACATATGCTACCCTAGAGCATTGGAATATATGTGAGGGCAAAATAAAGGGCATGCTCACCTTTTGAGACTGTTTGTGGGAGCAGGGGCGTCGGTGCATATGTCCGGGCAGCCGTCGACAGCTGAGACCCAGGTCATTAGTAGAGATTCCTTCGCATATCTAGCTGACACACCTGGTTTATCGTCTGTCCCAGCTGTACGTCGGACATGTTGCCGAACGATGTCGGAAATGTTGAATTCTGATTGTCGGCCATGGTGGTCGTCGCCAAATTGAAAGTCACCAAAAACGCGTCAGTCACGGTGTGACGTCCATGCTTTCACGGTCACCATATTTTTTCCGTCTTCGACCACCATTACTACCGCTATTTCTTCGACGTAATTCTACACAAGGACACAACGATGCTATCATCAAAATGCTCATCGAGAGTGCGCTTGTTTCCTTGACCAACAGTTCCGACGCTGATTCTTTTTACAGACAGAGAAAAGGAACGAAAGAATCCTGCAAGCGATGAACAGAAACTACGCGCGTTCGACAAGGCCATCGCTGTGTTGAAGTCGGTAGACTTTCCTATAAGATCTGAGTCAGATGCCCTCAAGGTCAGCTATCAACGAGCAGGTCCTGTCAGCGTCTTAGTTATCTCTCCAGTTAATGCGCTTGGGTGACAGCAGTGAGCAGGGAAAGGAAGAAAGCAGTGAGCAAGGGAAGGAAGAATCGGCGGATGCAGTGATTTCAAGCAAGGCAAGCAGTACGATCTCAACTCTGCTTCTCATTTTGACTTGTCTCTAGAAAACGGACATGCTTATGCCCGCCCAGCAAGCCAGTTCTACACGAGTTGTGAGTGCTGTGTCACGGTTTTCCTTCTTCGATACTGAAAGATGCTCCATAAGATGGAAGTTCGCGAAGGTACTAAGAGGGTTGTATTGAACGAGCTTGTGTCGGTTCCTGGCCTAGGGTGGGTTTTTATGCACTTTTCCCAACAATAATATCCTGACTATTGTGTAGTCCGTATACGGCCAGTAAACTATTTGAGGCAGGCTGCACCTCCGCCAGTGAACTTCACCGCCCGAAATTCCAAAAGCTTCTTACTGCACGCCAGAAGATTCTAGTCACATACTATACCCATCTTCGTGAGCCTGTCCACCGCACGGAAATTGAAACTATCAATGTGCGTCATGATATTCGCTACCATGGCTAATGTTAAGCATTTTTGCTGCTTTAGAACTTCATCCGAACGCAATTACCCTCTGATTTTCAGACAGAGCTTGTTGGGAGCTACCGTCGCAATTTCCCTTTCTCATCTAAAATTGACCTCATCGCCCTCCATCCAAGTTACAGCGTTTCACCCTTCCCCCCACCTCCCGCAAAAACACTCAAGTTCCCTCGGAAAGGACGAGAAGAGAAGGTGTACGGGATATATTCACAGAGACAGTTCGGATCCAAATCACCTCTCCTCACCACTGTTCTCCCCACGTTGAATGTCCAAGGCTTGATAGCACGAGAGGTCAAGATGAGCGGGGGGGATAGATGGGACGGGATAGTCAGAGTTCCTGAGCTCGGTGCAGATGGACAGCTAGAGTCACTTGAATCAAGAGTCAATGCTATAAAACTGAAGGAGGGAAAGTATAGGCATTTGACTATCAAGTCAGTATACCTTATCTCATCTAAAATGCCTCACTAATTAGCGTCTAGTCTTGTCCCTTGGGGTTGTCGAGGTCCAGCTCTGCTTGCGCTGACGGGCGACATGGAGTTCGTTCGTCAAGTTCAAGATAGAGCTGACAAGTTGGGTCTGTTGCTCGATGGGAACGGGCTATGGCGATGGCACAGAAACGAAAACTTCGATGGTGCTGCACCTCCTAAGCGTCGCAGGGGACGTCCTCTAAGTGACGCAAAGACTGACGATGAGTTGCGGGGTAAATGGGAGCTCATCACTCAGGGTTCAGAGAAGGATATCCTGGCAGAGCTAGGGATGGCTTATGTGGAGCCATCGAAACGGAATTATTCTTATCTGCTCAGTAAAGTCACCAACGGTAAGTTACCCAAGTTATACGCAAGTGTTGTCCGCAAAAAACGGATGTAGGGATGGCAGTTAAGTCCTGCCTCCTCCCTGTCAGATGCCGCATTGTATCTCGATACCGTTTCTGAGGGATGTATAGTAGAACATACTTAATTATGAATAAATGAATTTCTTACGCCTCTGGGATCGAACGGCGCCATAGCATTTTCTGGTTTTCCGTTCAATACACTGGGTATTTCACGTCCGAAAATCCGCGAAGAAGGGAGTTTTCGGGGAGTTTTCGGAGAGACTGAATACAGATAGCGCGTCATCATTTGTCATTGTTTGAATTAGATGCCGACGCCATTACACATCTATAATTCGACGTACTAAAGCTACTGACATTCATCACCAACGAAGCTTGGTACCTTTTACTGTGCACATTGTCCCTCTGTCGACGCCTCTACACCCTGATGACTGCCCACAAGCAATACATGGGACTAAGCACAGCTTAGGACATAACAAGATGTTGTTCATACCCGGACATCCCTCAACTGCACAGCGACGACATGTGCGAAGCTTCCGGACACGGACAGGCCTAACCGTGACCTGTCTTCTTTTTTGCACATGGCTTGTACTCGAGGGTGCTGGCATGCTGTCAGCAGCCTGACTTGGACCAGATTCGGGCTCATTGCTCTGCTGGTTCCAATCTGGTACTGCCAATCCTGATTCTTGGATGGTGTGAGAGCCTTCTATGTCCATCCTCACAGGGACAGCCTGAGAAACCTCATTGTCAGTGTTCCCTGTTGGTGCTAGATCCCTATATAATATAGTTAGCTTCCATTATTATCAAAGATGTTTAACAAGAAAGGATTACATATCAGAGTACAATTCTGGCTGTGAGTTGTCATCCACTCTGGGAGGTATGTGATTTGAGTCTATATCCATTGGAGAGCTTGGTGCAATGTCCAGTCCCAATATAGAGGCTGACAGTGTGTTTAATGGCTCTGAACTGGTGAATGGTTGAACTTCTGGAACCACCAATGAGACTAAAAGATTTACCGAGAGAGATGGAGGCACTACAAGTGAGCTTGAATTATCAAGCTCAATAACACCAGCCTGAGGGTAGGTATGCGATGAATTTCCTGACAAAAATTCTGGAAATGGAAGGTGTGGGGCTGCAAAGACATCTGTGCTGCAAGTGATATCTTTAAGCTGATTTGATATGACTTCCTGTGAAGCATGTATGTTATTTGCTTTTGCCCATGCTTTGCTGTATGAAGCCAGGATCTCAGTAGTAATGTAGAAGTGAGATTTTCCATCTGCGGTCTGGTTCCATTTTCAGGCAAAGGATTCATGATCAACATTGACCTTTCCATCTCTTGAAGAAACCACAAGGTACTCTCTGATGTTTGTAAAGAAGTATTTCTGTGCCTCAAGTGTTGTAGATGGAAGTACAGGGAGGGCAAGACCCTGTCTCTGTCTCAACCACTCATTATTCTTGTTCAATTTAATAGAGGTGTCAGAATTGGGCTGATAAGGACTCATTTCAAGCTGAAGTTGAAGGGATCCTATGTAACTAGTGAGACAAAAATCTTGAGCATTAGAAAATGTAATACCTGGAAATGCACAGATACCAAATGTTTCTTCTGTTCTTTCATATAAATCTCCATTGATCCACTGTGCATATGATTGAGCACCACTGATAAAGTCTGACATGTAGTTGAGCAGAAATGAGGTCCGATTAATAAGAGCAAGATCATGGTGGTAAGTCCAGTCAATGCCAAAGAGATGCTTTGCATAGGCCTGAAGATTATACCATGTATGATGATCAGTCAGACAATTCACTGTAAGCCATGGACCAGCTAAGGGAAAAACAATCTGAGTCAAAATAAAATATATACACACAATATATCTTACCATGCAAAGCACCAAACTTGCGATAAATATCACCATGAGGTCCACCCTCAACCTTGTTTGTTCCATGTAAACACACCCACTTTTGAAGACCATATTGATCAACTCCTGACTTTTCATATAGGACAACACCATCTATGTCTGATAGATAGCCTTCCTGGGCAAGTTCAAGCACTGCATTGGCCTTTGACCATGCATTCTTATTGAACAGTGGAGCACCGGTCTTTGCATCTTTTGCATTACCAAAGATGTCAAAGACATATTTGAGTGAACAAACAAGCACAGTTGAAGAGGGAACATGGCAAGGACAGTGAGCTGCAATAAAATGGGGCTTTCATGCAAGCATTTTTTCAAATGTGAGATTAAACATTTTGTGGCAGACAGCATCAACCTGTTTTCAAATCACAGGATCCCATCGCATCAAATGATCTCGAAGTGCATGGAGGAAGACAGGTCGTAGACCATGGTTGATAGGAACAACAATCATATGGAATGTGTGAAAGATGTCCTTCTTGATACACTGATACTCATGTTCAAAATCAGGAGGATCATTGATGACTTTGTTAAGATTCTTGAGAAATTCATCAAAATCAAACAACCCTTCAGTATCTCCATCGGTTGGGAAATTTTGATGTTTTTTCCCTGAAAGTTAAGACTTATAAGATTTCATCACCTCAGGAAATAAATACACATACCTTGATGCTCTTCTAACATCTGAATTTCAATGATATCATCATTAGAATTTTCTTCCTCTGAATTGATATCAGAGTGAGCATCTGATTCCAATTCATGGTCCATGTCTGAACCAGCAACTGTGTTATCTACAAAAGACATGGGATCAGGTGTTGGCTGAGATTCATTCATCAGAGTTCTGAGCTCCTACAATGTCTAATTGTTAGTAATAAGATGTATAATATTAGATAAAATCTCACTTTCTCTATCATATGAGAACTGGATCTATCAAATGTGAGATGCTTCACATGTGCTACTACCTTGAATATGTCTGACATTGAGGCTGCTTTTATCTCTGCAAGTGTGCAGCATCCAGCCTTTGTCCAGCTGATATGGCCAGTTTTTGTATCAGGGATTTGATGAAGTGGAAGTGCAGCTGATGGTTGAAGGATAGTATCAACCTCAATGACAAGCCAACTCTTTGTGGGAACCTGGACACGTATTCCAAGTAATGAAGAGGGCTGAACAGCACAAATATAGCCATAGGCAACAATATCTCCACCTTCCTGTGTGGAGAGAGCAACCCATGTACCAGAAGGAGTATCATTGGAAACATGGTCTATAGGTGCAATTTCTGACATCTTGTCAAAGACAAGGCGGGATGCAAAAACATCACTGGCAGCATACTTTAAGTGATTGGGATGTAGTGATGGCTCCTCCCAGTAAATGCTCTTTCAAATATCATCATCTTTAGGAAGGTAGACTCCAAGAACCTTTTTAACAATGACATCCAGGCTTCCAGATGTACTTCTCTGAATCACTCCATGTTGAATAGCATAGTCCTTCAAATCTATTGTAGTAAAGGATTCACAGCCATGGAGTTGGCTGAATTGATTACGAAGATGGGTCAGATCACCTTTAATGCCTGACCCAATCTTAAAGACACGGTCATTAATAAGGAGGCGAAGAAGTGATGGTGGTAGTCTTGTAAACTGATGAACCTATATGAATACATAATTTTAGTAATGGATTACTAGTGTTAGGGCCAACTCTCACATGACTCAAAGTCGGGCGATTGCTAAGCTGTCTCACGTTCAGACAATCACTTAGGCAACGCCTCGGATGATCTCGAGGTGGTGAAAGAGGCACTTAATGGATAAGCTCTCAGCAAGCGAGCAGAAGAGTAAAGTTTATGTGATAGGTAAACCTTAGCTTGAAGCTGAGGTTGTACAGTGAAGCATAGCTACTTAAATACTAAAGAGTTGGTACTAATAATAGCTATGAAAGTTTTGTAGAAGCTAGGAGGTGTGCTGGTCAGGCGACAAGCACGCAATATCATGCGTTGTCCATCATGAAAGTTTTGTCGAAGTTGATATCGGTGATGGTGAGGTGATAATGGGTAAGCGTGATGACACCGATAAGATGCGATAAGACTGAGATAAGGAAAAAAGTTAATAAATCGTAACATTACCCTCTCGTTAAGGCAGTCGTCCCAACTGCCCCTATGTCTTCCTCCCAGGGTTTGTTGTCTTCCTCTTCTTGGTCACAGAGTATGCAGTTTGTGACTTCCTTTTCACTCTCTCTTTCCCAGTAGTCGTCAATGAATGTCTTCCAGACCTCTCAGTCGGGTTCTTCAATCCAAAACCTTTTCCCGTCGATCTGTTCTATCTGGTAGAACATGCTCCATCTGCCTGTGGTTTGGTTTTCATGATAGTCACGATCGACTATTCGCTTGACTGCCTTTTGTAATCTGTCGATTACCCTTCATGCTGTGATGACTGGTGCACGATTGGTGAGTTTGGTCTCATAGTCCTTGATGGCTCCTTGGGCATTTTTCATGTCATCTTCTTGTACCCACGAGTTGTGTTCTCGGGTCCATCCCTTCCACTTGATGAAGTAATCCATTATGAGTCGTGATTTCTGTCCTTTTTTGCCTCGGACTCGACATGTATGAGAGTCCAGGACTTCTTCGACCTCGTATTCTTCCTCGTCTTCGATGAGGTCAGGCGGGGGTGGGGGAGGTTGTTCCTGGTTAGGGAACGCCGGCGGTACATAGGGCGTCAACAACTTTTCATTGAAGCATGGGTGGATTTTCCAATGCGGGGGAAGTTTCAGTTTATAGGCAGACGCACCGGCCTTCTCTACGATCAGGAATGGGCTGACGCATTTGTCATCGAGTTTTTTCTTAGGTTGTGGCAGGTGAAGGTTGGTGGCATCGAGCCATATGCAGTCTCCGATGGCGTAGTCGATGGCATCCCTTTTCTTTTTGTCATATTGGGCCTTCATCTTGCCTGCAGCTTCCTCTAGTGCCTCTTTAGCTTGGTGGTGTACTTCCTGCATATTTTCCGCAAACGACTTGGCCGACAGGTTGGTGAAGGCTGTTGTTTTGACGGAGTCCGGCAGGACGCAGGGATTCATCCCATAGTTGGTGAAAAAGAGTGTTTGGCCCGTTGCCGAGTGTGTGCGGTTGTTATGGGTGAATGCTGCCAATGCGAGCCATTCACTCCAGTCCGTTTGTCGGTGGTTGATGAAGATTCAGAGATATTTGTTAATCTCTTGGTTGGCCCGTTCAGTTTGGCCATCGGTTTGGGGGTGGAAAGCAGTGGATGCGTTTGGGGTGATGTCGAGGAGCTTGAGGAGTTCCATCATGAACTTGGAGACGAATTGGGGTCCTCAATCAGAAATGACGGTTTTGGGCATCCCACGTCGGGCGTAGACATGGTCTCGGAGCAATTTGGCCCATCCTTCAGAGGTAAGTTCCACGTTGCAGGCAATAGGAATGATTTCTTTAGAGAATCTGTCGATGATTACGAGGATGGTGTCATATCCATTGGACTCTGGTAATCCAGTGATCATGTCGACGGATATGTGTGTCCAGGGTTCAGATGGGACTTTGTTGGGATGCAGAGGGGCAGCCCTCGGGTGAGTGTCGGTCTTTGTCTGTTGACATGCCTTGCAGGCCTTGATGTACTTCTCTACTGTCTGTTTGAGTTTTGGCCACCAGAACTCTCTTTGGACGAGTTCTTTGGTCTTCTCGATTCCTGGATGGCCTGCCGTTATGTGGTCATCGTGGGAGGCGATGATTTCCCCTCTGAGTTTGTTATCTCGGGGGACATAGATTCGGCTGTCATAATAAAGGAGTCCTTCCTTTTCTGAAACTCCGTGTTCATGATTGAGGGAGTTTTGGATTCCTTGATCCCATTTGTCATGGTCTTGGGTTATGTCCTTGATGCGTTGGTGAGTTTCTGAGGTGGTGGACATGATCATTGCCCGGAAATGTTCAGGTTGTAGGACTACAACGTCATCGTTATCCTTTTTGCCCTGGTCATGATCGTCTCGATGACTGAGGAGATCGGCCTTTCAATTGGAGGCCCCAGGCTTGTGATGCAGGGAGAAATGGTACTCAGTGAGTTTGGTGACCCATTGGGCTTGGCGACGGTTCAACTTTTGGGGTTGACAGAAATATTGTAGATTTTGATGATCAGTCCAGATCTCGAAATCTTCTGCCGTGCCCATGAGGTAGTGTCGCCACTCTTCCAGCGCAAGCATAATGGCCAGGAGTTCCTTGTCATATATTTCATAGTTGCGTTCGGTTACAGTTAATGCCTTGGAAAGGAAGGCAACTGGCCTCCATTTCCCGTCCTGTTCTTGACTGAGAATGGCACTGATAGCTCCTTCGCTGGAATCAGCCTCTACATGGAATCTCCCGCTTTCCTTGGGGAGTGCCAATACTACATCTTCTGCCATTTGCTTCTTGAGCCATTGGAAGGCCTCATTCTGAGCCATTCCCCATGCCCAGGGAGCATTGCCAGTGAGCTGCATCATGGGATGGACGATTTTGGAGTAGTCCTTTATGAATTTCCGATAGAAATTTGTAAAGCCCAAAAAGGATTGTAATTCCTTTTTCTTAGTGGGGGTAGGCCACTCCGCAATTCCCTTGACCTTGACGGGGTCCATGCGTACTGATCCCTCGCTGATGATAATGCCGAGGTACTTGGTCTCGAGGACTTCAAACTCACACTTTTCCGCTTTTAGGAATAATTTATGTTCCCTCAAGCATCGTAGGACCCGCTTGACGATCTGCCGGTGCTCTTGGAGATCCTTGGAGAAAATAAGGATGTCGTCCAAATAGATTGTCACCTTGCCTTCCATGATAAGGTCGTGGAAGATGTCATTCATTATCCACTGGAAGGTTGCTGGCGAGTTGGTCAGTCCGAAGAACATGATGGTGGGTTTGAACAGCCCTCGATTGGTCCGGAAGGCAGCTTTGGCCTTGTCTCCTTGCTTGATCCTAACGTTATTGTAGCCCCATCGGACGTCCAGCTTGGTGAAGTACTTGGCACTGCAGAGTTTATCCATAAGTTTGGAGATGAGAGGTAGTGGGTATCGATTCTTGATCGTCATCTCGTTGAGCTTACGATAGTCCTGTACTGGTCGAAGGGAGCCGTCCTTCTTTTTGACAAAGAAGAAGGGAGAGGTGAAGGGGGACTTCGAGGGGCAGATCCATCCCGACTCTAAGTTTTCATCAAGGAACTTATCCAGCTCTTCTTGTTCATGTCGATTGAGCGGATACACCTTGCAATCGAGCATGGACTTGGCATTGGGGATTAGCTCAATTGCATGATCCCAGGGCTTGCGCTCCGGCAGTTCGTCAAAGTTCTCCTTGGAGAACAGGTCGTGGAACTCGCGATACTGGGGCGGTACCATTTCCTCGAAAGTCTTCTTATCCTTCCCTTCAGCGGCCTTGGCGGCTAGATCGTTCGCGTGATGTATGGTGCGAATCTCCAGCTCTTCCTGAAGGTCAACCATCAAGATAGTTTCACCTTCTTCTAGTTCTTTGTCCCATGGGTCGTCCAGGTTGGCATCAGGCAGGGAGAAGGGGTTTTTCTGACACTGGCATTGGGCAAATATGATCTTGCCAGTGGCCCAGTTAATGACCGGGTTATGTCGGAGGAGCCAGTCATGCCCGAGGAAGATATCTCCCTTGCCCAAGTTGGTGATGGCAAAGTCAATCCTCTCGCTGTGGCCTCCCACTGTCATCCTTACTTCGATGAACTCGGTTATTTCTCTGGCCTTATTTTGGGTGCCGTCAGCGTTATAGACTGAAATAGGGGCAGGTGCGGGTCAGGTAATGAGACCGTATTTCTTGATGTAAGCCTCATTGATGGTGCTTCCGGTACACCCACTATCGACCCAGGCCTGGGCTTTAAGAGTTTGACAGTTTTCTAACGTTTTGAGCTGGACATCGAGGAATAACTCCCTGACACCCTTGGTGGATACTTGTCGTTGATAATGGATGGGTTGGCTCAACTCATATAGCCATTCTCTAGCTTGGCCCCCTTCTTGTCTCAGAGAGCGAAGGAGTTGGTCGTCAATCTTGTTGACCTTTTCCTTATGTGCCCAGAGGTGAAGCGAAGCAAAGGCTTCTGAGTCCATGTGTACTTCCCTGATGGCCCGAAGGGTCCAGTCCATGCCAAACAGCTTGAACCAGGTGGACTTCAGGGGGGAAACACTCACTGGGGTCAACTCAGAACACCTCACCTCAACCGGTTCTTCTTCCTGCTTCTCTTGCTCTGGGGGGAACGAGGGGAGAAGCCCCTTAGTCCCTTCCTTTTCTTGCTTGACTCGTTCTCGTTCACATGCCATCTTGAAGGCAGTGTCATCCTCCTCGTCGGGGATTTCAATGAGGGTGGTCTTCCAAACCCATGAGCATCGTGCATCCAATGCTGGAGTTCTGCTTGATCCTTCGACAGTCGGGGGCCTTCAAGGAGTCTCCTTGGTTGGGGCATGCTCCTTTCCCAAGGATTGTCCGCTGCTGGCTGCTTCATCAGGAATTGGGGGTTTGGGGAGCGGGTCGCTCCGGGAGTAACCGGAAGGTCCGTTGGTGACGGAAGGGGCCATAGATGTCATGTTCTTGTCACATGAACCGTACTCCCACACTCCTTCTGGATCCTTCGGCGCCTGTCCCGTGTCCCTATTCTTGCTTGTGTGACTGCCTTCTTCCTGGGTCAGGGGCGGGGGAGGCACTGTCTCGATCGGTGTAATGCTCCCGAGAGAGTGACGAGGGCTGCAATCTCCCGCTTCTTCTTCCAGGTGGGGAGAGAGGGGACAGTGTTTCTGTGACTGTCCTCGAGCATGTGGCAAATCATTGTGGATGGTGTCAGCAGGCATCGGTCTCGTGTCTCCACCTTCGCCTTGATGCTTCCGTTCAGCGACAATGGGCTCAGCCAGTCTGGGGAGCACCTCCTTCGTCCCTAAGGACTGGGAGATCCCCGACATTGTTTGGATGAACTCTGGCCCCCATCGTGTCTGAAGGTCCTGGATGGTGAGGAGTTCTGGGACAGAAAGTGTGAGCGAGGGAGGGGGATGAGTCTCATCTCGCTTCTGGGGGATTTTATATTTCTTTTCAGGTGGAGCCTGAATTGGTGGTGATTCTTTCTCGGTGGGGTGGGTTGACTGTGAAATCAAAGCAGGTATATTCAAATGCACTAAAACTGTAGACGTACATAATGATGTAATACAATCAGATAATGTCTGCACAGCAGGACCCAATGACCGACCACCCAGAAAGGAGGATTGGGCCGAGGAAGTGGAATCACTCACTTCTCAGCCTTGCCTTTTACCTCCTCGATCTTCATCGTCGAGGGCGTCTTCTCCTCGACCTTCTCCTCGTGACTATGCCCATGCTCTTCCTTATCGTGTTCTTCTGCCTCCATGAGCATTGCGCGAAGCTGGGCCATCATATATCGCCTGCTTTTCAGGTCTCTAGGCCACTTCAGCTTCTTGCAATCCTTTCCCATGTGTCCCTTCCCTCTGCAATTGAAGCACCTGCCCTCTTTCTTGAGGCGGTCTATATCCATAGGCTCTCCGGCTCCTCCGTAAGTGGTCCATCCTGAACCCGACGATCCTTTGCTGGTGGGTTTGTCAGTCCCGGAACTTGTCGCACCGGTAGTTCCTTTTGAACTACCGGCAGATTGGTTCTTGGGTCGGTCAACATACCTGATTTTGTCAAAGGCTGTTTTGCGGGCCTTCTTGTCGTAGATACTGCAAATGCGTCATTTCCATTCTGCATAGGTGGAGGGGATCATGACGCCTAGGTTTGCGATGGAGTCGGTGTAGGATTCGGGGACTTCTCGTCGGACTGCCCAGACTATTGCAGACCTTGGTCCTAAGTTGGTGAGCTGGTCAGCCTGGCAGGCCAGTTCTTCAAGGCATCGGAAGTACTCAGACGCCGTCCCAGTCATCTTGAGCTCGTTCATGTGTTGCTCCATGACTTCTTGGAGGGCGGGGTCCTCGTATTCGACTTTAAGGGCAGCCTTAAAGTCATCCCATGAAAAGTATCGGTAGCGTCCCTCGGTGTCACTCCAGAATTGGTATCGGTACTGAGACCACCAACCTTGGGGTTTCTGACCGAACAGGGAGATGGCAAAGAGGATTTTATTGGCATGGGTAGGGTAGTAGGCCTTGAAGACTGAGAAGTAGTCTTCACATGCCCCAGTGAAGCGATGGATATCGCTGCTTTTCCCTTCGAATTCTCCGGGCATTCAAATTAGCGTCAGCTTTACTTGGAGCCATGGGTCTTGTTTGGCTGCATCGCCAGAGGGCCAGTATGGGGGTTCAGGGGGGTTATATCTGGGTGGGGGTCGGGGAACTGACCATCTATCAGTTCGATGGGTTGGACTGCCGTATCTCCTGGGGATTGGTGCTGTGGGATGTCCTCGGGGTTGAGGTTGGTCAGGAGCATCCTGGAGTTCTTTGGGGATGGGTAGATTGTGGGCGAGTGCAAATGCCCTGGCCCTTTCTAATTGGGCTACTAGCCCTGCTGTGAGGTCAGGGAAGGCATCTTTGTCAGCCTGGAATTGTTGCCTCCTAGCCTCTGCCTCCCCTGCCTCTTGTACTCGTCGTTTGTCTTCAGTTTCCATGGGCTCGCTGTGTCCTGCCTCACCAGATCCAGTGAGTAGTCTACTCTTCCCTTTCCATGGATTCCTGTTCCTCTGCCACTCTCTGAGTGGCTTGTCAGGCATTGGCCTGGGCTATTCGTACATGGGCCAGGTGTTCCCACTCATGTTTGTTGGATCCCCAGGTTCGGAGTATATCCTCCAGGTTTCTCTGGAGGGTCCGTAGTTCCTCCTCTGTTCTTGGTCGTAGTCCTCGTATATAGACTCCAGGTGTGGGACCGTAGTCCTGCTCGTGACGGTAGAGCTCCTCAGTTGGGAAGAGGCATAGTTGTCGTCAGTGTTCCTCCAGTGACTCATCAATTCCTCCTCGTCTGACGTAGTCCTTCCTTCTAAGGGCCCAGGCCTGGGTGCGATAGGGTCTGAGCGCAATTCATTGTTGTACTGAGAGGGAGGTCCAGGCTCAGGCTGGAGCTCCCAAGTAGAATGGATTGCTCTTGAGCTCCCTTCTTGCCAGTCTTTGCTCGTCTCTAAGCTCTCTGGGAGACTGGTCCAGATCCTCCTCCAGTCGCCATAGGTGGAATGCGTTCTCGGTCTCCCAAGCTCTTCTTCATCGGAAGTAGGAAGGTCTCCCGATATCGCAGATCTGAAGTCTTCCTTTTCGGAGGTCAGCTGGGTCAACCCATGTCGATGAGTGGTTCAAGTTGCTGGCCTCATCGAGGGGCTCAGCATCCTGGCTACTTCCTCCTCGTTCTCGAGGTTGATCAGGTCAGGGGTTCATCAGGGGAGGGGGAGGAAGAGGTCTGCATAATTGATATTGTAGGTGTACCAGGGGGAGTCCAACCGAGGTCGTAAAGGGGGTCCCTGCATACGTGCTCTGTCTGGTTGTAGAATGCGGTGCTTCGCACAGCGATGACGGAGCTGCTTGCTGAAGGTGGAGAAGGGTTTGTAACTCAGAGGGTCGGACAGGTAGGGGGTGCGCTAGGGGTATTGGGCTCGCTGCCCTCAGTTGGAAGTACCTGTGTACTGCTTCGATGCGACTCTGTCTTGTTGTACTCAATGGTTCCGGGCCCGACGTAGGCTCAGATAAGTTCTGTGATGTCTCCCTCGATAGAGGGAGAGTGAGATGCTGTCCTAGAGGACTGCCTAGTTCTAGAGGGGCCAGCAATGGGGCTTGGACTTCTTCCTCTTCTTCCATGATAGATTCCGATGTCAGTCTTGGGACTGGGGGCTCCTGACCGGTCCTGCCTACTCGGCGAGATGGGGGGTGTGTAGTACTGGTCTCTTCAGTAGGGCTCATATGTCATGTGAATGGGCTGAATTTGACCATTGTAAGGTGGGATGTAAAAGTGTGGAAGGGTGGGGGGAGGGTAGGTTAGTGGTCTTCTGGGTCCTAGTCTGTGTCATTCGAACCAGTCTCGGTTTCTGCAATATATGGCGGTGGCGAAGAGAGCCAGTCCCACTAATGCTGCTGCTCCTACAAAGGCTGCTATGGCTGCGTTCCTAAGTGTTTCGTTGATGTCGGGGGTTTGTTGTAATGGCATGTGGAATCCTTCCTGTGTCTAGCATCATGGAAGGGTGAGGGAAGCTTTGAGCTAATTGTTAGGGCCGACTCTCATGTGACTCAAAGTCAGGCGATTGCTAAGCTGTCTCACATTCGAACAATCACTTAGGCAATGCCTCGGATGATCTCGAGGTGGTGAAAGAGGCGCTTAATGGATAAGCTCTCAGCAAGCGAGCAGAAGAGTAAAGTTTATGTGATAGGTAAACCTTAGCTCGAAGCTGAGGTTGTACAGTGAAGCATAGCTACTTAAATACTAAAGAGTTGGTACTAATAATAGCTATGAAAGTTTTGTAGAAGCTAGGAGGTGTGCTGGTCAGGCGACAAGCATGCAATATCATGCGTTGTCCATCATGAAAGTTTTGTCAAAGTTGATATCGGTGATGGTGAGGTGATAATGGGTAAGCGTGATGACACCGATAAGATGCGATAAGACTGAGATAAGAAAAAAAGTTAATAAATCGTAACAACTAGCAACTGGATTGAGCTTACAGGAATTATGTACACTGATGGAGGATCAAGATGCGGTGCAAGTTGAATAATTGAAACACCAGTATTTTGTGAAATATTCCATTCTGCATCAAAGCTAAGGCACAAGAAATTGGAAGGATCTTTATCAAGTGGTTCCATTAATGAAGACAGAGTTGTCTCAGCAACATCTGCTGTGTGCAAAACTAATGTTGAAAGCAGTTGTGGAAGTACAAAAGAACCTAATCCATGTGCAGCTGCAATAGGAGTCAGGCCCTTTAGAAGGGATGGAAATGCTGCTGTAACAAGTCTTTTATCCTGCATAAAAATATCAGAAATAGGTAAAACCAAAAATAAATCTAACAAGCCTTTGTTGGATCATCTGAGAACATGACAGCTGGTTCCTTATAACCATACTTTTGAGCTGATTTTGCAATACCCATGAGGGGACCAATTCACTCTTCATGTGACTTCATAACAGTCAATGCTTGAGAGTGAATGTAGTAGGAGCTCATGCAGGTCCAGAGTGCACTGAATATTGGTACACCATCTTCTTTTGCTATATGTTTGTTGACCTTCACAAACAAAAATTGAACATAATTCTACAGCTTAAATTCTGCTGAATGACTTACTTTATGAGAATTGTCAATCACCAGTTGATCTGGCTCAAGGCATGCTGTATGCTGATTGGCATCTGCTTCATCCTGCTCAATAGCCTTGTTCAGCATTGCAGATAGGTAGTGCTTGCTGGGGACAAATCCACCATAATGCTGTACATCTCCAAAATTGCCAAAGTCAGGGATACGCCAAGTAGGTGCAAAGAAAGCTGAAATAGGTGGCAATGCTGTATGAAGTTCTTGCATGCGAACATGCTCAAATACTGCCTCAAGATATTGTAGCTGAATCTTGTTAAAATGGTGAGTATGAGTTTCATACAGCAAAGACCTAACACCATTTGGGCCCATTTTATGCTGATTTCCAGCACGAAGTATATCAATAACACCATGAGAAAGGCCACTTTTTTTGGGACAGAACAGCAGGGAATGCAAGACAAAGTTGTGGGGGTAAGGAATCAATTAGTTTCCTACTCCATCCATGATAATAGGTGCGGCAGCCATCACGACAGTAATAGGCCCATGCAATGATATAGAATGAATCCTCAACATCAGTTACTCGGTATGATGGCAGTGCACCATTTTTCTCCAATGGCTTCCTGCAAAGAGGATGAGGGCATTTTAGCTCAACAAACAAATGAATCAGCCAAAGAAACACCCGAGGTCACCAGAGACGGGTGGGATCGAAGGAGTTTGCACCCATGAGTAAGAGTGTGGGGTCTGCAGGCCATATCCACATTGTTTGCGGTGTGTGGACCTGGTTTTGTGTGAATATTGTGTTAGGGCCAACTCTCACGTGACTTGAAGTCAGGTGATTGCTAAGCTGTCTCATGTTCAGACAATCACTTATGCAACGTGTTAGGGCCGACGTTCACGTGACTCATAGTCGGGCAATTGATAAGCTGTCTCGCGTTCGGACAATCACTTATACAATGCCGCGGATGACCCGAGGTGGTGAAAGAGGCGCGAACTAATTAGTTGCTCTCAGCGAGTGAGTTACAAGTAAGATTTGGATAGTGGTAAACCTTAGCTCGAAGCTGAGGTTGTACAGTAAAATGTAGCTACTTAAATACTAAGTCGCTAATGCTATTAATACATACGAAAGATTTGTCGAAGTCAGAAGGCGTGCTGGTCAGGCAACGAGCACGCAATACCATGCATTGTCCATCATGAAAGATTTATCGAAGCAGTTGGTGGTGATACGGTGGAGATTATGCATAAGCATGATCACGCCGATAAGATGAGATAAGACTAGAAAAAGGAAAAAAGTCAATAAATCGTAACATTACCCTCTCGTTAAGGCAGTCGTCCCGACTGCCCTAGGGCTCGTCTTGTTCATCACACTGAATGCAGTCTGTGACCTCCTTTTCACTTTCCCTATGCCAGTAATCATCAATGAAGGTTTTCCAAACCTCGCGATCAGGTTCCTCAATCCAAAATTTCTTTCCATCGGTGCGTTCTACTTGGTAGAACATGCTCCATCCTCCCGTAGCGGGATTTTCTCGATAGCTGCGATCGACTATTCGTTTGACGGTTTTCTCCGATCTGTCAATGACTTTATGTCCAGTCACGATGGCTTGTGTCTCGGAGATGCTGTCTTCATAGTCCTTGATGGCTTCTTGGGCATTAGCCATGTCGTCTTCCTGAACCCATGAGTTGTGCTCCTGGGTCCATCCCTTCCATTTGACATAGTAATTAGTTATGAGTCGTGATTTCTGTCCTTTCTTTCCTCGGACTCGACGTGTACGAGAGTCCAGGACTTCTTCAACTTCGTATTCTTCTTCATCTTCAATGAGGTCTGGTGGCGGGGGTGGAGGTTGTTCCTGATTAGGGAACGCTGGTGGGACATAAGGTGTCAGGAGCTTTTCGTTGAAGCGCGGGTGAATTTTCCAGTGGGGTGGCAACTTGAGTTTGTAGGCGGAAGCACCGGTTTTTTCTAGAATGAGGAACGGGCCGACACGCTTGTCATCGAGTTTTTTCTTGGGGCAAGGAAGGTGAAGATTGGTGGAATCTAGCCATACTCGGTCTCCGATGGCATAGTCCACTGCGTTTCTCTTCTTTTTGTCGTATTGAGTCTTCATCCTTCCCGCTGCTTCCTCTAAAGCTTCTTTGGCTTGGCGATGTACCTCTTGCATGTTTTTGGTAAATGACTTGGCCGATGGGTTGGTAAAGGCGGTCGGTTTGATAGAGTCTGGTAGGACTCGGGGGTTCGTTCCATAGTTGGTGAAGAAAGGCGTCTGTCCCATGGAAGAATGAATGCGATTGTTATGGGCGAATGCTGCCATAGCGAGCCATTCGCTCCAGTCTGTCTGTCGATGGTTGATAAAGAGGCAGAGGTATTTGTTAATTTCCTGATTGGCCCGTTCGGTTTGACCGTCGGTTTGCGGGTGAAAGGCAGTGGATGTATTGGGCGTAATATCAAGGAGTTTCAGGAGTTCCATCATGAATTTTGAAACGAACTGGGGTCCTTGGTCCGAGATAACTGTTTTAGGCATGCCATGGCGGGCGTATACGTGATCTCGTAGGAGTTTGGCCCATCCTTCAGACGTAAGTTCGACGTTGCAAGCGATTGGGATTATTTCCTTTGAGAATCTGTCAACGACTACCAGGATGGCGTCGTAGCCGTTGGATTCGGGTAGTCTGGTGATCATGTCGACTGATATGTGCGTCCATGGCTCAGACGGTATCTCATTGGGGTGAAGAGGGGCGGCCTTCGGGTGGGTATCGGTTTTCATTCGTTGGCATGCTTCGCATGCTTTGACGTACTTCTCTACCGTTTGCTTGAGTTTGGGCCACCAAAACTCTCTTTGGACGAGTTCTTTGGTCTTCTCGATTCCTGGATGTCTGGCAGTGATATGGTCGTGATGGGCGGCGATTATTTCTCCACGTAGCTTGTTGTTGCGGGGGACATATATCCTCCCATCGTAGTATAGCAATCCCTCCTTTTCAGATATGCCTCGTTCGTGATCGAGGGAACCTTGGATTCCTTGGTCCCATTTGTCATGATCGCGAGTTGCATCTTTGACCTGTTGGTGAGTCTCACTTGTCGTGGGCATGATCATTGCCCTAAAGTGTTCGGGCTGGAGGACGATGACATCGTCGTTGTCCTTCTTTCCTTGGTCATGGTCGTCTCTTCGACTTAGTAGGTCTGCCTTGCGATTGGAAGCGCCGGGTTTGTGATGCAGTGTGAAATGATATTCGGCAAGTTCGGTGACCCATCGGGCTTGGCAGCGGTTTAACTTTTGAGGTTGACGGAAGTACTGCAGATTCTGGTGATCAGTCCAGATTTCTACATCCTCGAATGCGCCCATGAGGTAGTGTCTCCATTCCTCTAGGGCGAGCATGATTGCGAGGAGTTCCTTGTCGTATATCTCGTAATTTCACTCTGTCGCAGTTAACGCTTTGGAGAGGAAGGCCACCGGTCTCCATTTCCCATCCTGTTCTTGGCTGAGGACGGCTCCTATCGCTCCCTCGCTGGAGTCAGCTTCCACCCTGAATTTCCCTTTGTCCGTGGGGAATGCTAATACTACGTCTTTGGCCATTTGCTTCTTGAGGCATTGGAAGGCTTCGTTTTGAGCAGCTCCCCAGGTCCAGGGGGCGTTGCTGGTGAGTTGAGTCATTGGTTGTACAATCTTGGAGTAGTCTTTTATGAATTTCCGGTAGAAATTTGTAAAGCCTAAGAAGGATTGCAATTCCTTCTTTTTGGTGGGCGTGGGCCACTCCGTAATCCCCTTGACCTTGATCGGGTCCATTCGTACTGATCCTTCGCTGATGATGACGCCGAGGTACTCTGTTTCTAGCACCTCGAACTCGCATTTCTCGGCTTTTAGGAAAAGTTTGTGCTCCCTCAGGCGTTGGAGCACTCGCTTTACGATTCGTCTGTGTTCCTGAAGGTCCTTGGAGAAGATCAGGATGTCGTCGAGATAAATGGTGACCTTTCCCTCCATAATGAGGTCATGGAATGTTACGATTTATTGACTTTTTTCCTTTTTCTAGTCTTATCTCATCTTATCGGCGTAATCATGCTTACGCATAATCTCCACCGTATCACCACCAAAAGCTTCGAGAAATCTTTCATGATGGACAACGCATGATATTGCGTGCTTGTCGCCCGACTTGCACGCCTTTCGACTTTGACAAATCTTTCGTATCTAATAATAGTACTTACACTTTAGTATTTAAGTAGCTACGATTCCACTGTATAACCTCAGCTTCGAGCTAAGGTTTACTTTCACCCAAATCTTACTTGTTACTCGCTAGCAGAGAGCATCTAATAGTTCGCGCCTCTTTCACCACCTCGGGTCATCCGCGGCATTGTTTAAGTGATTGTCTGAACACGAGACAGCTTATCGATTGCCCGACTACGAGTCACGTGAACGTCGGCCCTAACATGGAAGATGTCATTCATCATCCATTGGAAGGTGGCTGGCGAGTTAGTGAGTCCGAAGAACATGACTGTGGGTTCGAATAGTCCCCGGTTGGTGTGGAAGGCGGCTTTGGCCTCGTCTCCTTGTTTAATTCTGACGTTATTATATCCCCAGTGGACATCCAGCTTTGTGAAATACTTGGCGCCACGAAGCTTATCCATGAGTTCTGAGATAAGCGGAAGGGGGTATCGATTCTTGATCGTCATTTCGTTCAGTTTGCGATAGTCCTGAACAGGTCGGAGAGAACCGTCCTTCTTTTTGACGAAGAAGAATGGAGATGCGAAGGGGGACTTAGATGGGCAGATTCGTCCTGACTCTAAGTTCTCGTCTAAGAACTTGTCTAGCTCTTCTTGCTCATGTCGGTTGAGTGGGTATACCTTGCAGTCAAGGGTGGATTTGGCATTAGGAATTAATTCGATGGCGTGGTCCCAAGGCTTGCGATCAGGAAGTTCGTCGAAATTCTCCTTTGAGAAGAGATCTTCGAACTCCCGGTATTGGGGTGGTACCATCTCCTCAAAGGTCCTCTTTGCTTTTCCTTCAGCGGCTTTGGCAGCTAGATCATTTGCGTGGTGTACGGCACGAATTTCTAATTCCTCTCGGAGGTCGACCATTAGGATGGTCTCACCTTCCTCCAACTCTTCGTCCCAGGGATCTTCGGGGTCTGCATCGGGTAATGGGAATGGATTTTTTTGACATTGGCACTGGGCGAAGATGACCTTGCCGGTGGTCCAATTGATGACCGGATTATGGCGGAGAAGCCAATCGTGCCCTAGGAAGATATCGCCCTTGCCGATGTTGGTGACGGCGAAGTCGATCCTCTCGCTGTGCCCTCCTATGGTCATTCGTACTTCTGCGAACTCGGTGATTACCCCTGCCTTATTCTTGGTGCCGTCTGCATTATATACAGAGATTGGGGCTGGCGCCGGCCAGGTGATAATCCCGTACTTCTTGACGTAGTTTTCGCTTATCGTACTGCCAGTGCATCTGCTGTCCACTAACGCTTGTGCCTTGAGGGTTTGGCGATTCTCTAGCGTTTCGAGCTGGACATCGAGGAATAGCTCTCAGACGCCCTTGGTGCTTACTTGTCGCTGATACCGAATGGGCTGGCCTAGTTCATACAACTCTTCTCGGGCCGGCTCTCCCCCTTCTCGAAGCGAGGCGAGGAGCTCATTGTCGATCTCGTTTACTTTTTCCTTATGCGCCCAAAGGTGGAGTGAGGCAAAGGCCTCCGAATCCGTGCGTGCTTCCCTGATGGCCCAAAGGGTCCAGTCTGCGCCAAACGGCTTGAACCAGGTGGACTTCGGGGAGGAAACACTCACAGGACTAGATTCGGATTGCCTCGTCCTTAACGCTTCTTCTTCCTTCTTCTCTTGCTCCTGGAATGAGGGGAGAAGCCCCTTTGTCATTTCCTTTTCCCGCTTGGCTCGCTCCCGATCCTGCGCCATCTTGAAGGCGGTATCATCCTCCTCGTCGGGGATTTCTATGAGGGTGGTCTTCCGGGCCCTAGAACATCACGCATCTGATGCCGGAACCCCCCTTGATCCTTTGTCGGTCGTGGGCCTTCGAGGGGTCTCCCTGGCTGGGGCATGCTCCTTCCCCAGGGATTGCCCGCTGCCGGCTTCTTCGTCAGGACTCGGGGGTTTGGGGAGTGGGTCGCCCCTGGAGTGACCGAAGGACCTGTTGAGACAGATCGAGGGGGTCGTGTACGTCGTGTTCTCGTCGCATGAGCCGTACCCCCTTCCTAGCATCGGGTCCGTAGGTGCCTGTCCCGGATCCCTATCCTTTCTTGAGACATCTTCTTCCATCTGGGTCGTGGACGGAAGGGGCGCCATCTCGATCGGTGTGGCATCTCCGAGAGAATGACGAGGGCCGCAACCTTCCATTTCTTCTGCCAGATGGGAGGAGAGGGGGTCGTGTATCTGTGACGATCCCTGAGCGCGGGGCGAATCATTGGGGATATGGTCGACAGGCATCGACCTCGTACTCCCGCCTCCATCTTGAGGTCCCTTTACAGCGACGACAGGCTCAGCCGGTTCAGGGAGCACCTCCTTCGTCCCTAAGGACTGGGAGATCCCTGACATAGTTCGGATGAACTCCGGTCCCCATCGTGTCTGTAGGTCCTGGAGGGTGAGGAATTCTGGGACAGAGAGTGTAAGCGAAGGAGGGGGATGAGTTTCCTTTCGCTCCTGGGGTATTTTATATCTTGTTTCAAGCGGAGCTTGAACTGTGTGTGATTCTTTTTGGGTGGTCTCAGGGGAAGTAATCAAGCTTGGTATATTCGAATGCGCTAGAACAGTTGTAGATGTATGTAAATTATTACAATCGGATAAAGTCCACACCGCGGGACCCGATGACCGACCACCCATTGAGGAGGACTGGGCCGAGGAAGTGGAATCACTCACTTCTCGGCCTTGCCTTTTACCTCCTCGATTTTCGTCGTCGAGGGCGTCTTCTCCTTGACCTTCTCGTTATGGCTATGTCTGTGCATCTCCTTCTCGTGCTCCTTCTCCAGATCTTCGGCTTTGGTCAACATGGAGCGAAGCTGCGCCGATGAGTAGCGCCCAGTTTTCGGGTCTCGTGGCCGCTTCGGCTTTTTGCAGTCTTTTCCCATGTGTCCTTTCCCTCCACAATTGAAACACCTGCCCTCCTTTCGGAGGCGATCTATATCCATGGGCTCCCCGGCCCCTCCGTAAGTGGTCCATGTCGACCCCGACGATCCCTTGCTGACTGGTTTGTCGGCCGGGAAACTTGTCGCGCCGGAAGTTCCTTTGTTGGGGCTTCCAGCGCTTTGGTTCTTTGATCGGTCGACATACCCGATTTTGTCGAAGGCGGTTTTCTGGGCTTTTTCATCGAAGATGCTGCAGATACACTGTTTCCATTCGGCGTATGTTGAGGGGATCATGACTCCCAGGTCGGCTATGGAGTCTGTGTAGGAGGCGGGGACTCCTCGTCACATGGCTCGGACCAGGGCGCCTTGCGGGCCCAGGTCTCGGAGTTGGTCGGCTTGGCGGGCCAGTTCTTCCAATCTACGGAAGTATTCGGCAGCTGTGCCAGTCATTTTGAGTTCATTCATGCATCGCTCCATTACCTCCTGGAGGGCGGGATCACCGTATTCGACCTGAAGGGCGGCCTTGAAGTCGTTCCATGAGCAGTATCGGTAGCGATCTTCGGCGGTGCTTAGGAACTGTAGGCGGTATTGGGACCACCAACCCTGAGGCTTCTTGCCAAACAGCGAGGTTGCGAATAGGATTTTGTTGGCATGAGTGGGGTAGTAAGGTCGGAAGACTGAGAAGTACTCTTCGCAGGCTCCGGTAAAGCGATGAATGTCATCGCTTCTTCCCTCGAAGTCTGCGGGAAGTCAAATTAGCATGGGCTTCACCTGGAGCCAGGGGGCCTGTTCTTCTGCGTCCCCTGACGGCCAGTCTGGTGGGTCCGGGGGTAGGTATTTGGGGGGGGGTCGTGGCACAGACCATCTGTCAGTGCGATGCGTGGGGCTTCCCCACCGTTTTGGGGCTGGTGCAGTAGGCCATCCTCGATGCCTATTGGGATCTTCCAGTTTGGGGGGAAGGGGCATACCGTTGGCGAGTGCGAAACTTCTTGCTTCCAACAGTTTTTTGGTTAGATCATCAACGAGCCCCGGGAACGCTGCTTGCTTGTCCCGGTGCTCCTGTCTTCTGGCCTCCGCTTCGGCCTCCAACTGTTGTCGTTCCATTTCGGTGGGGTCTGAGTCGGGAAGGTCGACGGGGATGTCGCTGGACCCAGCTTGTCCGGAGCCTGCGAAAAGCCTACTCGTCCCCTTCCAGGCCTGGTTCTGGCGTCTCCAGTCGATCGGCGGCGAGTCGGGCATTGGCCTGGGCCATCCGTACTCGGGATAACTCGGCACGGTTGGCTTCGTCCCTTCTCCAGGCAGTGAGTATAGCCGCCAGTTGTCTGTTGAGGATTCGCTCCTCCTGCTCGGTCCTTGCTCGTAGGTTGGGGATGTATACCCCTGGGATGGGGCCGTAGTTGAGCTCGTGTAGCCATAGCTCTTCGTTTGTGAAAAGGTTGAAGCGGTGTCGATGCTCCTCCTGGGTCTCGTCAACTCCTCCTCTTCGTAGATAGTCTGCCCTTCAAAGGGCCCAAGCCTGGGAGCGATAGGTCCCATGGGCCATTCACTGGGATAGGGAGAGAGATGGCCAGGCTCTGTCTGGAGTTCCCAGGTAGAAGGGGTTACTTTCAATCTCTCGTAGAGCGAGGCGTCGCTCGCTTCTAGGGTCTCGGGGGGCGGCGTCTGGGTCCTCCTCGCGTTGTTGAATGCTGTATGCGAGCGGGGATTCTCCAGCTCTTCTTCTTCGCTGGTACGAAGGCCGCCCGATGTAGCGGACTCGTAGGCATCGTCTCCGGAGCTCAACATAGAACTCTGGGTCATAGCGGTCGAGCGAGGCCAGGGTGGAGGCAGAGCTTGAGGGGGTGGGACTGGCGAACGGAGTCTCTCCGCTTCTTCTTCGAAAGATATGAGGTTCGGGGGACTCGGGGGTGGGGGAATCGGGATCGGAGGAGGAGAGTACAATTGTCTCCTCGGGCGTATCGTAGGTGGTCTGGGTGCGGAAGGGGCAGTGAAGTCTCGAGGGTCCTGGGAGGTGAGCCCTCCTTTGGCTCTCCTCCGAATCATATTCTGGAGCCGCTCTTCGTCTCTCTGACGAATTAAGTGAGGCGGCGTCGGTGTTCTCAGTGGGTTCGTCAGGATTGATGACCCGTAAGGTCTCCTGGGGGAGGGTCTGGCTATCTGGTCGGGGCTGGCCGACCTCAGTCGTAGGTATCTGCTGGAGGCTTCGCTCCAACTCTCTCCTGGCATCCTCCAGGGGTTCTGTTCCAACTCCGTGATAGGCTCTAATGAGCTCATCGATGCTTCTCTCGTCGGAGGAAGCACTTCTGGCATCCTCAGAGGAGTGCCGGGTTCCAGAAGGGCCAGCCACTGGGCTTGGCGTTCTTCCTCGTTGTTCGATGAAGTAGTCAGCGAAGGGGCTCTGTAGGTCCCTGATCGGCGACTCTGGGGGCGTTCCGTAGTGCTCCGGCCTGTAGACGGGGTAGTTCGTGATGTACGTCGGAACATTGTAGGGTGGATTGTAGAAAATGGGGAGTACTGGGGGTGGATAGACTAAACGTCCTCTTTGCAAGGTGATTCTGTGGTGTTCAAACCACTCTCTGTTTCTATAGTAGATTGTTGCGACTGCTGTCGTTGTTCCGATGACTCCTGCTATCATAAAGAGAATTACGGCGAGAGTACTTGTTGTTCCTTTAGAGATGTCGGGGGTTTGTTGTAGGGGCATATGGAATCCTTCCTGCGTCTAGCGTCATGGAAGGGTGTAGGGAAGCTTCGAGCTAATTGTTAGGGCCGATGTTCACGTGACTCGTAGTCGGGCAATTGATAAGCTGTCTCACATTTGGACAATCACTTATACAATGCCGTGGATGACCCGAGGTGGTGAAAGAGGTGCGAACTAATTAGTTGCTCTCAGCGAGTGAGTTACAAGTAAGATTTGGATAGTGGTAAACCTTAGCTCGAAGCTGAGGTTGTATAGTAAAATGTAGCTACTTAAATACTAAGTCGCTAATGCTATTAATACATACGAAAGATTTGTCGAAGTCAGAAGGCATGCTGGTCGGGCGACGAGCATGCAATACCATGCGTTGTCCATCATGAAAGATTTATCGAAGCAGTTGGTGGTGATACGGTGGAGATTATGCATAAGCATGATCACGCCGATAAGATGAGATAAGACTAGAAAAAGGAAAAAAGTCAATAAATCGTAACACAACACCTCGGATGATTTCGAGGTAGTGAAAGAGGCGCTTACTAGAGAAGCTCTCGGCAAGCGAGCAGACAAGTAAGATTTATGTGATGTTAAACCTTAGCTCAAAGCTGAGGTTGTACAGTGAAGAGTAGCTACTTAAATACTAAAGAGTCGGTACTAATAATAGCTACAAAAGTTTTGTAGAAGTTAGGCGGCATGCTAGTCGGACGATGAGCATGCAATATCATGCATTGTCCATCATGAAAGATTTGTCGAAGTTGATAGCGGTGATAGGGTGATAGGATGCATAAGCGTCATTATGCCGATAAGATGAGATAAGACTAGAAAAGTGAAAAAAGTCAATAAATCGTAACATTACCCTCTCGTTAAGGCAGTCATCCTGATTGCCCTAGGGTTCGTCGTCTTCCTCCTCTTGGTCGCAGAGTATGCAGTTTGTGACCTCCTTTTCATTCTCTCTTTCCCAATAGTCGTCAATGAGTGCCTTCCAGACCTCTCAGTTGGGTTCTTCAATCCAGAATTTCTTCCCGTCAATTCATTCTATTTGGTAGAACATGCTCCATCCGCCCATGGTTTGGTTTTTGTGATAGTTACGATCGACTATTCGCTTGACCGCCTTTTGGGATCTGTCGATTACCCTTCGTGCCATGATGACTGGTGTGTGATTGGTGAGTTTGGCTTCATAGTCCTTGATGGCTTCTTGGGCATTTCCCATGTCATCTTCTCACACCCAGGAATTGTGTTCTCGGGTCCATCCCTTCCATTTGATGAAGTAGTCCATTACGAGTCGTGACTTTTGTCCCTTCTTTCCATGGACTCAGCGTGTGCGTGAGTCTAGGACTTCCTCAACCTCGTATTCTTCCTCATCTTCAATGAGGTCCAGCGGTGGTGCGGGGGGCTGTTCTTGATTGGGGAATGCCGGTGGTACATAAGGCGTTAGAAGCTTCTTGTTGAATTGTGGGTGGATCTTCCAATGAGGTGGAAGCTTGAGTTTATAGGCAGAGGTGCTGGCTTTTTCCAGGATGAGGAATGGGCCAACACATTTGTCGTTGAGCTTCTTTTTGGGTCGAGGGAGGTGAAGGTGAGTGGAGTCGAGCCATACTCGGTCTCCAATGGCATAGTCCACTGTGTCCCTCTTCTTCTTGTCGTACTGGGTTTTCATCCTTCTGGCCGCTTCTTCTAGCGCTTCCTTGGCTTGGCGATGTACCTCCTGCATATTTTCTTGGAGTTAATGAGGTAGGTGCTCGGACGTGGTAATGGAAAGGGAGGCTCAAGAGAAAAAAGAGAGCGACGCTGAATAGAACAACGTATTGTTAATCTCAGCGGTTGGTAAAAGGCTGAGATGCGAGGCTGTGCATTGTATACAAAAAAGGAAAGAAAAATCAAATACGTAGTCCGTGTATGTCTTGTACTGATACTACATCCAACACTCCCCCTCAAGATGTATGCGGCTTGTTTACACGATGCCCAGCACTTCCGTAAACTTTTTGAACTTTTGGCGAGCCAACAGTTTTGTGAGGACATCAGCAATCATGTCATCAGTGGGGCAGTACTGTAACTTGACATGGCCTTGCTCAATGGTTTGCTGGATGAAATGGTAACAGACTCCAATGTGTTTTGTATGTTCATGGAATACTGAATCCTTGGCTATAGAGAGGGCATTCTGGCTGTCAGAGTAGAGGATGGTGGGCTCATTTGGATAGATGGAAGGGTTCATGATGAATGTGGAGAGCTCAGAAAGGAGCTTGTGCAACCAGATCATGTTCTTCGATGCTGGAGTCAATCTGACGTATTCCAATTCACCTGTGGAGACAGTAACGATTGGCTGCTTCCTTGATGTCCACATGACGGTGCCTTGACCCATGAACAGCACGAATCCGGACATGGATTTCTGCCCGGGCTGGTTGGCATATGCTGCATCATGATAGCCCTTAGGGTTGATATTGGGACCACCAATCATGAGCCGTTGGTTGCATGTACCCTTGAGGTAGCGAAGGACCCGGAATCCGGCCTTTAGGTGAGTTGAGTGCAGTTCCTCAACAAATTGTGAGAGCGCTGAGACAGAATAACTGATTTCAGGGTGCGATCCAACTGCAACGTACATGAGGGAGCCTAGGAGCTCACGATAGAGTGCTTTTTCACATGGCGTTACCAGTTCCTTGGATACAGAAGGGGAGTCTGGGTTCAAATCGAGATTTGCCTCCATTGGCGTCGCAAATGGGGCCATGTCCTCAACCCCAAATTGTTTTGCAATTTGGTCAATGTATGCAGGCTGTCCAATACTGATGGTGTGATTTTTCCAGTCTCGAGTGATGTGCATACCCAGTAGCCAGTGAATAGGCCCAAGATCAACAAGCTCAAAATGAGAGCTGATTTCTCGTTTAAATCAGTTTGACTCTTCTTGGGAGTTTGCTATGATGGTAAAGTCATCTGTGGCAACTGCGACGATTGTGTATTTTGTCGCTGACTCGATCCGATAGAAGACAGCCTTGTCTGCATTGCTGACTGTGAACCCCAGAGAGATCATTGTTGACTTTAGGGTTTGGTACCAGCCTCGGCCTGCTTGCTTCATGCCATATAGGCATTTGAGCAGTTTGGCGCAGACATTCTGGCCCTTGAGGTGTTCCGGGATTTCGAAGAATTCCTCATATCTGTTCAGGAACTTGATATAGATCTCCTCAGTGATATTGGCATGCAGGTACGCATTTTTGATATCAGCTTGGTCAATTATTGCATCACGAGAGGCGGCCATGGACAGTAGGATGCGGAGAGTAGGGAGGCGGACAACTGGGGCATATGTGTCGAAGTAGTCGACACCTTGAACTTGAGTGAATCCTTTAGCTATGAAATGTGACTTTGCCTTTTCGGGCTTGCCAGTCTCGTTCCGTTTGACCTGGTAGACAAATCTCGTGTCCACGATATTTGCGTTTGTGGGAACATCTTCTTGTTTCATCACCTTCCATGCTTTCTTCCTTTCACACTGCCTGACTTCTGCAAGCATCGACTCACGCCATTCTCCCTCATCGGGACCACTCAGTGCCTCCTTCATGGTCACTGGTTCAATGTCTGCTATCATGGCATAGTCTATCAGTGAGGAGCTCAACAGCTCTTCATCGTCGTCATCATCTGATTCATCATCAGACATGGTTACTGCTATTCCAGCAGTGGTGGGACATTTACACAGGTCTGGGGGTGCGAGTTGGCCTGGTTTTGGGGCTGCAGAGTGCTTGGGTCGGCTTGGCTGAGGAGTAGGATCAGACTCTATGTCTGTGAGTGGGGATTCCAGACGTTCTGGATGAGTTTCTGTGGGATTTTGTGGTTTGTCTGGTTGATTTTCAGTAGGCTGGATGGCTGTAAGTGGCTTTGGAACCTGAGGAGAGTCGATATCTTCATCCTCCCCCTCGACAACAAATGGTTCTGGAGTCAGGTCCTCTTTATTGAAGTAAACATCACGTTCAATGCTGACCCTTCGCTTTCCAGGCCAGTAGATCCTCCATCCTTTAGCTTCAGTATCAATTCCAACGAAGTGAGCCTCGACAGCATGTTCCCCAAGCTTTTCCGGTGCTTTGACTTGGACCCAGCAGCAGCATCCCCATGGACGAAGGCCAGAGATGTTCAGCTTCCTGCCAGTTGCCATTTCAAATGGGGTTTTCCCTGATGGTATTGCTTTCATAGGGGTGCAGTTGTAGACCCATTCGGCATGCTGGTGAGCTTCAGCCCATAGATATTTTGGTAATCCTGAACTGATTAGGAATGCTCTTGTCATGTCCATCAGATATCCGTTGGAGCGTTCAGCAATGCCATTTGACTGTGGGGAGTCGTGTACAGTAAGGTGCCGCTCTGTCCCTTTTGCCTTGAGGTGCTGAGTGAACTTGTCGCTTAGGAATTCTCCCCCTTGATCCGTACCCAGGATCTTTATGACCTCGACACCATGCTGGACCTTGGTCCAGATCTCATAGCGCTTGTACGACCCAAAGGTACCCGATTTCTTTGATAGATACTCGGATTTTGATTCATAGGTGTGTAGATCACGGTATGTGCAGGCATAGCATGCTCCCCTGAGTGATACAACAGACATCGGACCCATTAAGTCTGCAACAACCTTGTCACCAGCATTCTCAATGTACTCGTACTGGCCTTGTTTGGGGAATGGTTTGCGTTTTGCTTTGGCCTTCACACAGGTCTCACAGAATTCCGGTTTCGAATCCAGGTCAAGCTCAATCCCCTCAATGTGGCCATTGACATACATGCGACGGAGAGTGGCATGGCTTCGGTGAGCACAGATATTGTGTAGCTCAGTGATGTTCACTTTGAGCTTACCTGCCGCCATAGCAATGTCTGGTTTTGCTCCCGTGGTCTGGTGTGTACCTGGGGTTGATATGATGTATAAACCTCCAGTTTCGGGGATCTTGGCTATGACCCTAGCATTGGGACGTGGCATACGGATGTACATGGTTTGATCAGAGGGTTCGATATGGATGGGGAATCCAGCATGGCTGACGTGTGATAGGGATATAAGGGTGTATGCCATTTTCAGTGCATGGTATGCATTTCGGAATCTTGCAATGGTGGGCTTTTTGTCTTTACCCATAGGTAATGGTAACTGGAGGTCCCCTTTTCCTACTGCATAGAAGACTTCACCATTCGCAGCCTTGATGGGCTTCAGGTCAATGTTGGCATAATTTTTGAATCTCCAACGTTCGGGTGAGTACGTTTTCGAAGCTCCACAATCGGCAATTGCTGTAACTTCTTCTCCCATTGCTACGTGAGCATTGCCCTCAGCCTTGTAGTCCGATGTGCATATTAAGGCCACGTTTGAGTCATCGTTGTCATCAGCTATGACTGCAATGATGTGCTCATCATCGCTTTCATCAATGGCTGCTTGTTTGGGCCGACGTTCACGTGACTCGTAGTCGGGAAATTGATAAGCTGTCTCGCGTTCGGACAATCACTTATGCAATACCGCGGATGACTCGAGATGATGAGCGAGGCGCGAACTATTAGTTGCTCTCAGCGAGTGAGTTACAAGTAAGATTTGGGTAAGTAAACCTTAGCTCGAAGCTGAGGTTGTACAATAAAATGTATCGACTTAAATACTAAAGAGTCGGTCCTAATAATAGCTATGAAAGATTTGTCGAAGTCAAAGGGCGTGCTGGTCGGACGACGAGCACGCAATATCATGCGTTGTCCATCATGAAAGTTTTGTCGAAGCTGATATCGGTGATTCGGTGGTGATGAAGTGTAAGCGTTATTACGCCGATGAAGCGATAAGATGAGATAATACTAGGAAAAAGTGAAAAAAGTCAATAAATCGTAACATTACCCTCTCGTTAAGGCAGTCGTCCCGACTGCCCTATGTCTTCCTCCCAGGGTTCGCTGTCGGGTTCATCTTGTTCATCACACTGTATGCAGTTGGTGACTTCCTTCTCGCTTTCCCTGTGCCAATAGTCGTCAATGAATGGTTTCCACACTTCCCGGTCGGGCTCTTCAATCCAGAATTTCTTTCCATCGACACGTTCGACTTGATAGAACATGCTCCATCCTCCTGTTGCTGGGTTTTCCTGATAGGACCTGTCGACTATGCGTTTTACGGTCTTCTCCGATCTGTCGATGACCTTGCGTGCGGTCACGACAGCTTGTGTTTCAGAGATACTGTCTTCGTAGTCGCTGATGGCTTCTTGAGCATTGGCCATATCGTCTTCTCGGACCCATGAGTTGTGTTCTCGGGTCCAACCTTTCCACTTGATGAAGTAATCGGTTACGAGTCGGGATTTCTGTCCTTTCTTTCCTCGGACTCGGCGTGTACGGGAGTTCAGGACTTCTTCAACTTCGTATTCTTCTTCGTTTTCGATGAGGTCTGGTGGTGGCGGTGGGGGTTGTTCCTGGTTAGGGAACGCCGGTGGTACATACGGCGTCAGGAGTTTCTCGTTGAACCGTGGGTGGATCTTCCAATGAGGTGGGAGTTTCAGCTTGTATGCGGATGCGCCGGTCTTTTCCAGTACAAGAAAGGGGCCGACGCGTTTGTCATCGAGTTTCTTCTTGGGGCGGGGCAGGTGAAGGTTGGTGGCGTCGAGCCATACGCGGTCTCCGATGGCATATTCGACGGCATCCCTTTTCTTCTTGTCGTATTGGGCCTTCATCTTTCCGGCCGCTTCCTCTAGAGCCTCTTTGGCTTGTCGATGCACTTCTTGCATGTTCTCTGCAAACGATTTGGCTGATGGATTGGTGAAGGCAGTCGTTTTAATGGAGTCTGGTAAGACCCGGGGGTTCGTTCCGTAGTTAGTGAAGAAGGGGGTTTGTCCTGTGGCCGAGTGAATGCGATTGTTATGGGCGAACGCTGCCATGGCAAGCCATTCACTCCAGTCTGTCTGTCGATGGTTGATGAAAAGGCGGAGATATTTGTTTATCTCCTGGTTGGCTCGTTCAGTCTGGCCATCGGTCTGGGGGTGGAAGGCGGTGGATGCATTGGGGGTGATGTCGAGGAGCTTAAGGAGTTCCATCACTCACTTCGAGACGAATTGGGGCCCTCGGTCGGAGATGACTGTCTTCGGCATGCCATGGTGGCAATATACGTGGTCGTGGAGGAGTCTGGCCCATCCTTCCGAGGTAAGTTCAATGTTGCAAGCGATAGGGATTATTTCTTTTGAAAATCGGTCGACCACTACCAGGATGGCGTCGTAGCCGTTAGACTCTGGGAGTCCCGTAATCATGTCGACCGAGATGTGAGTCCATGGTTCGGAGGGGATTTCATTGGGGTGGAGAGGAGCGGCCTTGGGGTGGGTGTCCGTCTTTGTTCGTTGGCATGCTTCGCATGCTTTGACGTACTTTTCTACGGTTTGCTTGAGTTTGGGCCACCAGAACTCTCTTTGAACGAGTTCTTTTGTCTTTTCTATCCCGGGGTGTCCTGCGGTGATGTGATCGTGATGAGCGGCAATAATTTCGCCACGTAGCTTGTCGTCGCGAGGAACGTATACGCGTCCGTCATAGTACAGGAGTCCTTCCTTTTCTGATATGCCTCGTTCGTGGTCAAGAGAATTTTGGATCCCCTGGTCCCACTTGTCATGGTTGCGGGTGACATCCTTTACGCGTTGATGCGTTTCACTGGTGGTGGGCATGATCATGGCCCGGAAGTGTTCTGGTTGAAGGACGATGACGTCGTTGTTGTCCTTCTTCCCTTGGTCGTGGTCGTCTCTTCGGCTCAACAAGTCGGCCTTTCGGTTGGAAGCGCCGGGTTTGTGATGTAGTGTGAAGTGATACTCGGCTAGTTCGGTGACCCACCGGGCCTGGCAGCGATTCAGCTTTTGAGGTTGACGGAAGTATTGCAAGTTCTGGTGATCGGTCCAAATTTCCACGTCCTCAAATGCTCCCATGAGATAATGCCTCCATTCTTCTAGTGCGAGCATGATTGCGAGGAGTTCTTTATCGTAGATCTCGTAGTTTCGTTCTGTCACCATTAGCGCCTTTGAAAGGAAGGCTACTGGTCTCCATTTTCCATCCTGTTCTTGGCTAAGGACGGCGCCTATCGCTCCTTCACTCGAGTCGGCTTCTACTCTGAACTTCCCCTTGTCCGTGGGGAGCGCCAGTACCACGTCTTCGGCCATCTGCTTCTTGAGGCGTTGGAAGGCCTCATTTTGAGCTGTACCCCATACCCACGGCGCATTACCAGTGAGTTGGGTCATTGGGCGTACGATCTTGGAATAGTCCTTGATGAACTTTCGATAGAAGTTCGTAAATCCTAAGAAGGATTGTAACTCCTTCTTCTTGGTGGGAGTGGGCCATTCCGTTATGCCTTTGACCTTGATAGGGTCCATCCGGACGGAGCCTTCACTTATGATGACGCCTAGGTATTCGGTTTCGAGTACTTCAAACTCGCACTTTTCCGCTTTGAGGAATAACTTGTGCTCTCTGAGTCGTTGGAGTACTCGCTTCACGATTCGTCGGTGCTCCTGGAGGTCCTTGGAAAAGATTAGGATATCGTCGAGGTAGATGGTAACTTTCCCTTCCATGATGAGGTCATGGAATATATCATTCATCATCCATTGGAAGGTTGCCGGCGAATTGGTTAGGCCGAAGAACATGACGGTTGGTTCAAAGAGGCTGCGATTCGTTCGGAACGCTGCCTTGGCCTCGTCTCCTTGCTTGATCCGTACATTATTGTAGCCCCACCGGACGTCTAATTTGGTGAAGTACTTGGCACCTCGGAGTTTGTCCATGAGCTCGGAGATGAGAGGCAGTGGATACCGGTTTTTGATCGTCATCTCGTTGAGCTTTCGGTAGTCTTGTACTGGTCGAAGAGAACCATCCTTTTTCTTGACGAAGAAGAAGGGGGACGCGAAAGGGGATTTAGATGGGCGTATCCGTCCCGATTCTAGGTTTTCATCAAGGAACTTGTCCAATTCTTCCTGTTCATGTCGGTTGAGGGGATACACTTTGCAGTTGAGCGTGGACTTGGCGTTAGGGATCAGTTCTATTGCGTGGTCCCAGGGCTTGCGGTCAGGTAGTTCGTCAAAGTTTTCTTTAGAAAAGAGGTCCTCGAATTCTTGGTACTGGGGCGGTACCATCTCTTCGAAGGTCTTCTTGGCCTTTCCTTCAGCAGCTTTGGCAGCTAGATCATTCACGTGATGTACGGCGCGGACTTCTAGTTCCTCTCGTAGGTCAACCATGAGGATGGTCTCTCCGTCCTCTAGCTCTTCATCCCAGGGATCATCGGGATCGGCGTCGGGTAGCGGGAAGGGGTTCTTCTGACACTGACAGCGCGCGAAGATGACTTTGCCAGTGGTCCAGTTAATGACTGGATTATGGCGTAGTAGCCAGTCGTGCCCAAAGGTGGAGCGAGGCAAAGGCTTCTGAGCTTGTGCGTGCTTCCTGGACGGCCCAAAGGGTCCAGTCCAGGCCAAATGGCCTGAACCAGAAGGACTTCTGGTGGGAAACACTCACGGGATTTGACTCAGAACGCCTCGCCCTCAACGCTTCTTCTTCCTTCTTCTCTTGCTCCAGGGGCGAGGGGAGAAGCCCCTTGCTTGCTTCCTTTTCCCGCTTGGCTCGCTCTTGATCCCTTGCCATTCTGAAGGCCGTGTCGTCCTCCTCGTCGGGGATTTCAACGAGGGTGGTTTTCCGGGCCCATGAGCGTCGCGCATCCGACGCCGGAACCCCGCTTGATCCTTCGACGGTCGGGGGCCTAAGAGGGTCTCCCCTGGTTGGGGCATGCTCCTTCCCCAGAGGTCGCCCACTGTCGGCTGTTTCACCAGGATTCGGGGGTTTGGGGAGCGGGTCGCTCCGGGAGTGTCCGAAGGACTCATCGGGGGGACGAATCGAGGAAGTCGTGCACGTCGCGTTCTTGTCGCATGAACCGTGCTCCCTCACTAGCGTCGGGTCCGTCGGTGCCCGTCCCGGATCCCTATCCTTTCTTGCGGTATCTTCTTCCATTCGGGTCGTGGGCAAAGGGGGCGCTGTCTCGATCGGCGTGACGTCTCCGAGAGAACGACAAGGGCTGCAACCCTTCGCTTCTTCTGCCAGGCGAGAGGAGAGGGGATCGTGTATCTGTGACGATCCCTGAGCGCGGGGCGAATCATTGGGGATATGGTCATCAGGCATCGACCCCATACTTCCGCCTCCGTCTTGAGGTTCGGCTCCAGCGACGATGGGCTCGGCCGGTTCAGGGAGCACCTCCTTCGTCCCTAAGGACTGGGAGATCCCTGACATAGTTCGGATGAACTCCGGTCCCCATCGAGTCTGAAGGTCCTGGAGAGTGAGGAGTTCTGGGATGGAAAGTGTAAGCGAAGGAGGAGGATGAGTCTCTCTTCGCTTCTGAGGGATAATATATGTTTTTTCAGGCGGAGTCTGAATGTTGTGTGATTCTTTTAGGGTGTTTTCGGTCTTCTGTGAACTCAAAGCGGGTATATTTGAATGCGTATTGACAGTGATAAACGTACGTAAAGTTTTATTACAACCGAATAGTGTCCGCGCAGCGGGACCCAATGACCGACCACCCATTGAGGAGGATTGGGCCGAGGAAGTGGAATCACTCACTTCTCGGCCTTGCCTTTTACCTCCTCGATCTTTGTAGTCGAGGGCGTCTTCTCCTCCACCTTCTCTGCATGACTGTGTCCATGCATCTCTTTCTCGTGTTCCTTCTCTAAGTCTTCGGCTTCAGTTAACATGGAGCAAAGCTGCGCCGACGAGTAACGCCCGGTTTTCGGGTCCCGTGGCCGCTTCGGCTTTTTGCAATCCTTTCCCATGTGTCCCTTTCCTCCACAGTTGAAGCACCTGCCTTCCTTTCGGAGGCGATCAATGTCCATTGGTTCCCCGGCTCCTCCGTAGGTAGTCCATGATCCTCCCGACGACCCCTTGCTGGCAGGTTTGTCGGCCCCGGAACTTGTCGCGCCGGAAGTTCCTTTATTGGAACCTCCGGCGGATTGATTCTTTGGGCGATCGATGTACCCGATTTTGTCGAAGGCAGTCTTGCGGGCCCGCTCGTCGAATATACTGCAAATACGTTGCTTCCACTGCGGGTATGTGGAAGGGATCATGACGCCAAGGTTCGCGATTGATTCGGTGTATGATTCGGGTACTCCTCGACGAACTGCCCGGACGATTGCGCTGCAGGGTCCGAGGTCGGTGAGTTGGTCAGCTTGTCGGGCCAGCTCCTCGAGACGTCTGAAGTATTCAGACGGCGTCCCCGTCATCTTGAGTTCGTTCATTCGGCGCTCCATGACTTCCTGGAGGGCCGGATCCCCGTATTCGACCTTGAGGGCGGCCTTAAAGTCGTTCCAGGAGAAGTAACGATATCGTTCCTCGTCGTTACTCCAGAACTGATATCGGTACTGGGACCACCAGCCTTGTGGCTTTTCGCCGAAGAGGGATACTGCAAACAAGATTTTGTTTGCGTGGGTGGGGTAGTAGGCCTTGAAGACGGCGAAGTAGTCTTCACAGGCTCCAGTGAAGCGGTTGATGTCGCTGCTTTTCCCCTGGAAGTCGGCTGGTAATCGTATTAGGGTTGGTTTTACCTGGAGCCAGGGGTCTTGTTCTTCCGCGTGACCAGAGGGCCAGTATGGCGGATCGGGGGGGTCGTATCGGGGAGGAGGACGAGGTACCGACCATCTGTCGGTTCGGTGTGTGGGGCTCCCATATCGTCTGGGTGCTGGTGCAGCAGGGCGGCCTCGTGGTTGGGGTTGAGGTTGATCGGGAGAGTCCTGGAGTTCTTTCGGGATTGGTAGATTGTGGGCGAGCGCAAAGGCTCTGGCCCTCTCTAGCTGGGCTACTAACCCTGCCGTGAGGTCGGGGAAGGCGTCTTTGTCGGCTTGGAATTGCTGCCTTCTTGCCTCTGCCTCTTGCGCCTCGCGTACTCGTCGTTCGTCTTCTGTTTCCATCGGTTCACTGGGTCCCGCTGGATCGGATCCGGCAAACAACCTACTCTTGCCTTTCCAGGGATTGCCATTCTTCCGCCATTCTCTGGGCGGTTCGTCGGGCATTGGCCTGGGCCATTCGTACGAAGGCCAGGTGTTCTCGCTCATGCTCGTCGGCTCTCCATGTTCGGAGTATATCTTCCAATCTTCCCTGTAGGGTTCGTTCCTCTTCTGCGGTCCTTGGTCGTAGACCTCGTATGTAAACCCCTGGGGTAGGGCCGTAGTCCTGCTCGTGGCGGTAGAGCTCCTCTGTTGGGAAGAGGTGTAGCCGCCCACGGTGCTCATCAAGGGACTCGTCAATTCCTCCTCTGTTGACGTAGTCCTCTCTTCTAAGGGCCCAGGCCTGGGCACGATAGGGTCCCAAGGTGATTCGCTGCTGTACGGTAAGGGAGGTCCAAGCTCTGGCTGCAGCTCCCAAGTAGAATGGGTTGCTTTCGAGCTCCCTCCTTGCAAGTCTCCTCTCATCTCCGAGGTCTCTTGGCGGCTGTTCTGGGTCCTCCTCCATTCGTCGAAGTCGAAAGGCGAGGTCTGTCTCCCAGGCTCTTCTTCGTCGGAAGTAGGAAGGTCTCCCGATCTCGCGGATCTGAAGTCTTCCTCTCCTGAGGTCGTCAGCATTGGTGCGTACTGGCGACTCGTTGTCGTCCCGGGGCTCATTATCTGAGCTGCTTCGTTGCTCCCTTGGCTGCTCGGGGCGGGGGAGTCTGGTATTAGGGTCTGAGGAATCGGCGGGAGAGGACGTGGTCCGTACAATTGACGTCGTAGGTGTACCAGGGGGGGTCCACCCGAGGTCGTGGATGGGGTTGCGGTGTAGCTGCGGGACGTCCCTCTGGTGGTAGAAGGTCTCAATTCTTGCCGCGATGACGGAGCTGCTCGTTGAAGGCGGAGCAGGGTTTGTAACTCGGAGGGTCGTACGGGGAGGGGATGGGCTAGGGGGACGGGGCTCAGCGTTCTCGGTTGGAAGTATGTTTGCACTGCTTCTAGCCGACTCTGCCGTGTCATACTCGATAGTTCCGGGCCCGACGTAGGCTCGGATAAGTTCTGTGATGTCTCCCTCGACAGAGGGAGAGCGAGATGCTGTCCTAGAGGACTGCCTAATTCCGGAAGGTCCAGCGACGGGGCTTGGGCTTCTTTCTCTTCTTCCATGATAGACCCCGGCATCCGACTCGGGGCTCGGGGCTCCTGATCTGTCCTGCCTATGCGGCGAGACAGGGGGCGTGTAGAACTGGTCCCTTCTGTAGGGCTCGTAGTTGATCGGGAAAACGGGCTGAACTTGACCATTGTATTGGTAGGGCGGGATGTAAAATCGGGGGAGTGTTGGGGGAGGGTATGTTAATGGTCGTCTAGGTCCTAGTCCGTGTCGTATGAACCAGTCTCGGTTTCTGCAATAGACGGCGGCAGCAAAAAGGATAAGTCCTACTAATGCTGCTGCTCCTACAAAGGCTCCTATGGCCGCGTTTCTGAGTGTTTCGTCGATGTCGGGTGTTTGTTGAAGGGGCATGGATTCCTTCCTGCGTCTAGCGTCGTGGAAGGGTGAAGGGAAGCTTCGAGCTAATTGTTTGGGCCGACGTTCACGTGACTCGTAGTCGGGAAATTGATAAGCTGTCTCGCGTTCGGACAATCACTTATGCAATACCGCGGATGACTCGAGATGATGAGCGAGGCGCGAACTATTAGTTGCTCTCAGCGAGTGAGTTACAAGTAAGATTTGGGTAAGTAAACCTTAGCTCGAAGCTGAGGTTGTACAATAAAATGTATCGACTTAAATACTAAAGAGTCGGTCCTAATAATAGCTATGAAAGATTTGTCGAAGTCAAAGGGCGTGCTGGTCGGACGACGAGCACGCAATATCATGCGTTGTCCATCATGAAAGTTTTGTCGAAGCTGATATCGGTGATTCGGTGGTGATGAAGTGTAAGCGTTATTACGCCGATGAAGCGATAAGATGAGATAATACTAGGAAAAAGTGAAAAAAGTCAATAAATCGTAACACTGCTGATGCTGATTCCTTCGCCTTCCCCTTTCCCTTAGCCATGTTCTTTTTCAAAGCTGGACCTTGGCCCACTTTTCCACCACCTTCGCACCAGCAATCCCCAATAAGATGGCCTGTTTTGCTGCATGCCGGGTTCGTGCATTTAAGGTGGGACCTATCTGGTTTTTTCTTTGGCTTCCCCCTTGAACCCTGGCTGCTCTGACCTCTTCCTCTGTTCTGTCGTTGCACAGACATTGCCACATTTTCCGCTGTGGCCTTTGACGCCACCTCTTCATCCCATTCCTCCTGCAGTGCTGCAATAAGGATGTCCGACGTGAGAGGTATCTTTGTGAATTTGCTGGTAGCAGAGAGGGTGCAGCGGATGTGGTCATAGGAAGGTGGGAGTGATTTTTGGATCATCGAGGTATATTGATTATCTTCGATCTTCAAGCCCATGCCCTCAATACGTTCGCGGAGGATTTTCATCTCACCAAGGTGCTCCCGCATGTCACCTTCATCAGGGCAGGACATGTTACTGAGCTGGGTAAGGAGGTATTCACGTACAAGATCACCCTTGCCAGTCATGATGGCAACAAGCTTTTTCCAGACGAGAGCAGCTGTTGCTTCACCCTTGATATCATTGAAGGTAGAGTCAGAGATGGATTTGTAAATGATGCAGTGCATCTTTGCCTCCTTTTGCTCATACTCCTCAAGCTTATCCTCTAGCTTCTCCAGGTCATCATCTGAGAGCGGGTGTGAAAATCCAGTGTCAGTAGACCAGTAGAAATTCCCTTTGTGCTCAACTGGGTGAGTGGATGCACAAGTGGTTCCTCGTAGGTGTCGGCCAAGACCCTTGTCAAGAAACTTGTTGGTGATTTTTTCTTCAAACGCTACCCAGTTCGATCCATTGTCCTTGAGCTTTGTTATGCTGACCAGTTTTATGGCAGTTGTCATTGACATGGTAGCGGGGCCCATAACCTCTTGGAGTTAATGAGGTAGGTGCGACGCTGAATAGAACAACGTATTGTTAATCTCAGCGGTTGGTAAAAGGCTGTATTAGGTACCTGAATAGAACAACGTATTGTTACTATAGTATGGTAAGTATAATGCTAGGATGAATATATGTAGAGGTACTCACATCTCAGCGGTTGGTAAAAGGCTGAGATGCGAGGCTGTGCATTGTATATGAAAAAGGAAAGAAAAATCAAATACATAGTCCGTGTATGTCTTGTACTGATACTACATCCAACATATTTTCCGCAAACGACTTGGCCAATGGGTTGGTGAAGGCCGTCATTTTAATGGAGTCTGGTAGGATGTGGGGATTGGTTCCATAATTGGTGAAGAAGGGCATCTGGCCCGTGGCTGAGTGGGTTCTATTATTGTGGGCGAATGCTGCTAATGCAAGCCATTCGCTCCAGTCGGTCTGTCGGTGGTTGATGAAAATGCACAAGTACTTGTTGATCTCTTGGTTTGCGCACTCGGTTTGTCCATCTGTTTGTGGGTGGAATGTGGTGGACACATTCGGGGTGATATTGAGTAAGTGGAGAAGTTCAGTCATGAACTTTGAGACGAATTGGGGCCCTCGATCAGAAATGACTGTCTTGGACATACCATGGCGAGCGTATATGTGATTGCGCAGGAGCTTGGCCCATCCTTCAGAGGTGAGTTCAACGTTACAGGCAATTGGGATCACTTCCTTTGAGAATCTGTCAACGATCACCAGGATGGCATTGTAGCCATTGGATTCTGGGAGTCCAGTGATCATATCGATGGAGATGTGAGTCCATGGCTCGGAGGGGACTTCATTGGGATGGAGAGGGGCAGCCTTAGGGTGAGTGTCTGTCTTCATCCGTTGGCATGCTTCACATGCCTTGACATATTTTTCCACCATCTGCTTGAGTTTTGGCCACCAGAACTCTCTTTGGACGAGTTCCTTGGTCTTTTCAGTCCCTGGATGTCCTGCTGTTATGTGGTCGTGGTGGGTGGCAATGATTTCTCCATGTAGCTTGTCATCGTGGGGAACATATATCTGTCCATTGTAATATAACAGCCCTTCCTTCTCTGAGATGCCTCGCTCGTGATCGAGAGAGTTGGTGATCCCCTGATCCCACTTGTCATGGTTCCTGGTTGCATCTCTTACCTTCTGATGTGTCTCGCTGGTAGTGGGCATGATCATCGCCCAAAAATGGTTGGGAAGGAGAACTACGACATCATCATTGTCCTTCTTTCCTTGGTCATGATCATCCTGTCGACTAAGCAGGTCAGCTTTTCAGTTGGCAGTTCCTGGTTTATGATGGAGCGTGAAGTGATACTCGGCAAGTTCAGTGACCCATCGGGCTTGGCGACGGTTCAACTTTTGAGGCTGGCAGAAATACTGTAGGTTTTGGTGGTCGGTCCAGATCTCCACTTCCTCGACTGTGCCCATGAGGTAGTGCCTCCACTCTTCTAATGCGAGCATGATGGCAAGGAGTTCTTTGTTGTATATCTCATAATTCTGTTCTGTCACGGTTAGTGCCTTCGAGAGGAAGGCAACTGGCCTCCATTTTCCATCCTGTTCTTGACTAAGGACAGCACCTATTGCCCCTTCACTGGAGTTGGCTTCCACCCTGAACTTCCCTCGGTCGGTCGGGAACGCTAGTACTACATCTTCGGCCATCTGCTTCTTGAGGTGCTGGAAGGCCTCATTCTGAGCCGCTCCCCATGTCCAGGGGGCATTACCAGTGAGCTGGGTCATCAGGCGTACGATCTTGGAGTAGTCTTTAATGAACTTGCGATAAAAGTTCGTAAAGCCCAAAAAGGATTGCAGTTCCTTTTTCTTGGTGGGTGTGGGCCACTCCGTTATCCCCTTGACCTTGATGGGATCCATTCGGACAGACCCTTCGCTGATGATCATGCTGAGGTATTCGGTTTCTAGTACCTCGAACTCACATTTTTTGGCTTTGAGGAACAATTTGTGTTCCCTTAAGCGCTGTAGGACCCGTTTGACTATTCGTCGGTGTTCCTGTAGGTCCTTGGAAAAGATCAAGATGTCATCAAGATAGATGGTAACCTTCCCCTCCATGATGAGATCGTGGAAGATGTCATTCATCATCCACTGGAAGGTTGCCAGCGAATTGGTCAGGCCAAAGAACATGATGGTTGGTTCAAAGAGGCCACGGTTCGTTTGGAAAGCCGCTTTGGCCTCGTCTCCTTGCTTGATTCTTACGTTGTTGTATCCCCATCAGACGTCCAGTTTGGTGAAGTACTTGGCCCCTCAGAGTTTGTCCATGAGCTCGGAGATGAGAGGAAGCGGATATCGGTTCTTGATGGTCATCTTGTTGAGCTTCCGATAGTCTTGGACAGGTCGGAGGGAGCCATCCTTTTTCTTAACAAAGAAGAAGGGGGACATGAAGGGGGACTTGGACAGATGGATTCGTCCCGACTCCAAGTTTTCATCAAGGAATTTGTCCAGCTCTTCCTGTTCATGTCGATTGAGCGGATATACCTTGCAGTCAAGCGTAGATTTGGCGTTGGGAATCAGCTCGATTGCGTGATCCCAAGGCTTACGTTCAGGTAACTCGTCGAAGTTCTCCTTGGAGAAGAGGTCCTCAAATTCGTGGTACCATTTCCTCAAAAGTCTTTTTGGCCTTTCCTTCAGCAGCCTTGGCAGCTAAGTTATTGGCGTGATGTACTGTGTGAATTTCCAGCTCTTCTCTAAGGTCGACCATTAAGATGGTTTTGCCCTCCTCCAACTCTTCGTCCCATGGATCTTCTGGGTCGGCGTCGGGAAGCAGGAATGGGTTTTTTTGACATTGACATCGGCCGAAGATAATTTTGCCGGTGGCCCAATTGATGACTGGGTTGTGACAAAGGAGCCAATCGTGACCAAGAAAGATGTCTCCCTTGCCAATGTTGGTGACGGCAAAGTCAATCCTTTCTGAGTGGCCTCCGATGGTCATTCATACCTCTACGAATTCAGTGATCTCTCCAGCCTTATTTCGTGTCCCGTCAGCATTATATACAGAGATCGGGGCAGGTGCAGGTCAGGTGATGAGTCCATGTTTTTGGACATAGGTCTTGCTTATGGTACTCCTGGTGCAGCCACTGTCGACTAATGCTTGGGCCTTGAGGGTCTGGCGATTCTCCAGTGTTTCGAGTTGAATGTCGAGGAATAACTCCCGGATGCCCTTGGTGCTCACTCATTGCTGGTATCGAATTGGCTGGCTTAACTTGTATAGCATTTCTCGGGCCTCCCCTCCTTCCATTCTCAGGGTGTTCAACAGATGATCGTTGATCTCGTTGATCTTGTCCTTGTGAGCCCAGAGGTGGAGCGAAGCGAAGGCTTCCAAATCTGTGCATGCTTCCTTGACGGCCTGAAGGGTCCAGTCCACGCCAAATGGCTTGAACCAGGTGGACTTCGGGGGGGAAACACTCACTGGACTTGATTCGGAACGCCTCGCCCTCAGCGGTTCTTCTTCCTTCTTCTCTTGCGCCTTGGCTTGGGCCCTCTTGAAGGACGTATCATCTTCTTCGTCAGGAATCTCGACCATGGTGGTATTCTGGACCCATGAACATCGCGCATCCGATGTTGGAATCCCTCTTGATCCTTTGACGGTCGGGGGCCTTCGAGGGGTCTCCTTGGCTGGGGCATGCTCCTTCCCCGAGGATCGCCCGCTGCCAGCTACTTCATCAGGAATCGGGGGTTTGGGGAGCGGGTCGCTCCTGGAGTGACCAGAAGGCCCATCAAGACAGACAGAGGAAGTCATGGACATCGTGTTCTTGTCACATGAACCGTACTTCCACGTTACTTCCGGGTCCTTCGGCACCTGTCCCGTGTCCCTATCCTTTCTTGAGTGACTATCTTCTTCCTTCGGGGTCGGGGATGAAAGGGGCACTGTCTCGATCGGCGTGGCATCTCCGAGAGAACGATGAGGGCTGCAACCTTTCATTTCTTCTTCCAGGTGGGGGGAGAGGGGGTCATGTATCTGTGATGGCCCTCGAGCATGAGGCGAATTGTTGCGGGCAAGGTCGACAGGCATCAACCTCATACCCCCGCCTCCATCTTGAGGTTTCCGTTCAGCGACAATGGGCTCGGCTGGTTCGGGGAGAACCTCCTTCATCCCTAAGGACTGGGAGATCCCCGACATTGTTCAGATGAACTCCGGTCCCCATCGAGTCTGAAGGTCCTGGAGGGTGAGGAGTTCTGGGACAGAGAGGGTTAGCGAGGGAGGGGGATGAGTCTCGTCTCGCTTCTGGGGGATTATATAGGGTTTTTCAGACAGAGTCTGAATAGTTTGTGATTCTTTTGGGGTGGTTTCAGGTGAGGTTGTGAATGCAGGTATATTCGAATGCGCTGATACAAATGACGTACATAAAAAAGTATTAAAATCGGGTAAAGTCCGCACAGCAGGACCTGATGACTGACCACCCAGAGAGGAGGATTGGGCCGAGGAAGTGGAATCACTCACTTCTCAGCCTTGCCTTTTACCTCCTCAATCTTCGATGTTGAGGGCATCTTCTCCTCGACCCTTTCCTCGTGACTGTGTCCATGCTCCTCTTTGTCATGTTCTTCTGCCTCTGTAAGCATCACGCGAAGTTGGGCCGTCATGTATCACCCGCTTTTTGGGTCTCTAGGCTGCTTCAGCTTCTTGCAATCTTTCCCTAGGTGCCCCTTTCCTCCACAGTTGAAGCACCTGCCCTCCTTCTTGAGGCGGTCTATATCCATCAGTTCTCCAGCCCCTCCATAAGTGGTCCATCCCGATCCCGATGACCCTTTGCTGGCCGGTTTGTTGGCCGAGGAACTTGTCATGCCGGTATTACCTTTAGAGGTATTACCGGCGGGTTTGTCCTTGGTCGACTTGTCGTAGTGGCCGATTCGGTCGAAGGCCTGTTTTTGGGCCTTCTTGTCATAAATGCTGCATATGCATTGTTTCCACTCCGCATATGTGGACGGGATCATGACTCCTAAGTCAGCAATGGAGTCGGTGTAGGAGGTGGGTACCCCTTGTCAGACGGCTCGGACTAAGGCGCCTCGAGGCCCTAGGTTGCGGAGTTGATCGGCCTGGTGAGCCAGTTTTTCCAGCTTGCGGAAGTATTCGGCTGCCGTGCCGGTCATTCTGAGGTCATTCATCCACTTCTCCATTACTTCTTGGAGGGCAGGATCTCCATATTCAACTTGTAGGGCAGCCTTGAAGTCGTCCCATGAGCAGTATCAATATCGTCCTTCAGCGTCACTTCGGAACTGAAGGCGATATTGGGACCACCATCCTTGGGGTCTCTTGCTGAAGAGGGAGGTGGCAAAGAGGATTTTGTTGGCGTGGGTGGGGTAGTATGCTCGGAATATTGAGAAATATTCCTCACAAGCTCCCATGAATCGATGGATGTCATCCCCTTTCCCTTCGAAGTCGGCAGGGAGTCGGATTAGGGTGGGCTTCACCTGTAGCCAGGGAGCCTGTTCGTCTGCGTCCCCTAATGGCCAGTCTGGTGGGTCAGGGGGATTGTTCTTGGGAGGTGGTCTTGGGATTGACCATCTGTCAGTTCGATGAGTGGGGCTGCCCCACCTTTTGGGGGCCAGGGCTGCAGGTCGTCCTCGACGTCGGTTGGGGTCCTCTAATTCAGGGGGCAGGGGTAGTCCATTGGTGAGCGCAAAGCTCCTTGCCTGGAGCAGTTTCTGGGCTAGGTCATTGACCAGCTCTGGGAAGGCTGCTTGCTGGTTGCGATGCTCTTGCCTTCTGGCCTCTGCTTCTTCTTCCTCCTGTCGTCGTTGCTCGGTTTCAGGGTTGACATCAACAGGAATGTCACTCGGCCCTGCTTCTCCAGCTCCTGCAAAGAGTCTACTTGTCCTCTTCCAAGCCCAGTTCTGGCATCTCCAGTCAGTCGGCGGCGAGTCAGGCATTGGCCTGGGCCACTCGTACTCGGGATAGCTCAGCACGGTCAGCCTCATCCCTCCTCCAGGTAGCGAGTATAGTCGCCAATTGTCGGTTGAGGACTCGCTCCTCCTGTTCAGTTCTTGCTCATAGATGGGGGACGTGTACCCCTGGTATGGGGCCGTAGTTAAGCTCGTACCACCATAGCTCCTCATTGGGGACGAGGTCGAAGCGATGTCGGTGCTCCTCCTGTGTCTCGTCCACTCCTCCTCTTCATAGATAGTCTGCCCTTCGGAGGGCCCAGGCCTGGGATTGGTAGGTCCTGTGGGCCATTCGCTGGGACAGGGAGAGGGACAGCCAGGCTCTATCTGGAGTCCCCAGGTGGAAGGGACTGCTCTCAATCTCTCATAGAGCGAGGCATCGCTCGCTCCTGGGATCTCGAGGGGGCACATCTGGGTCCTCCTCGCGTTGTCGAATGCTGTATGTGAGCGGGGATTCTCCTGCTCTTCTTCTTTGCTGGTAGGAAGGTCACCCGATATAGCGGATTCGTAGGCATCTTCGCCTGAGCTCAGAATAGAAGTCTGGGTCATGGTGGTCGAGCGAGGGCGGAGTGGAGGGTGGGCTGGTTCTGGTGGGGCTGGGGAGGGGTGTGTCTCCTCTTTGTCTTCAAGGTCTATTAGGTTTGGGGGACTCGGGGGTGGGGGAATCGGGATCGGAGGAGGAGAGTACAATTGTCGATGCAGGTGTGTCAAATGTGGTCTGGTTTCGGTAGGGGCAGTGAAGTCTCGAGGGCCCTGGTAGGTGAGCCCTTCTTTGGCTCTCCTCCAAATCATATTCTGGAGCCACTCTTCTTCTCTCTAATGAATCAAGTGAGGTGGTGTCGGTGGCCTCAGAGGGTTCGTCAGGATTGATGACTCGTAGGGCCGTCTGGGGGAGGGTCTCACTATCCGGTCGGGGCTGGGCGACCTCAGTCATAGGTATCTGTTGGAGGCTTCACTCCAGTTCTCTCCTGGCATCCTCCAGGGGTTCCGTTCCAATTCCATGATAGGCTCTAATGAGCTCCTCGATACTTCTCTCGAAAGAGGGGGTACTTCTGGCATCCTCAGAGGAGTGCCAGGTTCCAGAAGGGCCAGCCACTGGGCTTGGTGTTCTTCCTCTTCATTTGACGTAGTCAGCAAAGGGGCCCTGAAGGTCCCGGGTCGGTGACTCTGGGGATGTCTCGTAGGACTCCTGTCCGTAGATGGCATAGTTCATGGGGTACGCCGGAACATTGTAGGGGAGGTTGTAGAAGCGGGGGAGTGTTGGGGGTGGATAGTGTAATGTTCCTCTTTGAAAGGTGATTCCGTAGTGGTCAAACCACTCTCTGTTTCTATGGTAGATGACGGCAGCTGCAGTCACGGTTCCAACAATTGCTGCTAGCGTGAAGAGAGTTACAGCTACTCGGTTTGTGTCTGTCTGGGAGATGTCGGGGATCTGTTGAAATGGCATATGGGATCCTTCCTGCATCTGGTGTCATGGAAGGGTGAGGGAAGCTTCGAGCTAATTGTTAGGGCTGACTCTCACGTGACTCGAAGTCAGGCAATTGCTAAGCTGTCTCGCGTTCGGACAATCACATATGCAATGCCTCGGATGATCTTGAGGTGATGAAAGAGGCGCTTACTAGAGAAGCTCTCAGCAAGCAAGCAGACAAGTAAGATTTATGTGATGTTAAACCTTAGCTCAAAGCTGAGGTTGTACAGTGAAGAGTAGCTACTTAAATACTAAAGAGTCGGTACTAATAATAGCTACAAAAGTTTTGTAGAAGTTAGGCGGTGTGCTAGTCGGACGATGAGCATGCAATATCATGCATTGTCCATCATGAAAGATTTGTTGAAGTTGATAGCGGTGATAGGGTGATAGGATGCGTAAGCATCATTATGCCGATAAGATGAGATAAGACTAGAAAAGTGAAAAAAGTCAATAAATCATAACATATTGGGTGCTTAGCAAAGGATTTACCTTTGCCAGAACTTGCCGAACTCGTAGATACCGATTTTTGTTTTGATGCAGCCACCGCCTCTTTTTTGTGGAAGATAATAGGTGCAACATCAGCTGCAAAGTAGTTGTAAAGCCAATCAGACATATTCTTAGGCTTACGGAACCAGGCTATGAACACCTTTAGCAAAATTAAGGTAGGAGAGTGTCATTGATCTGCTCACCTGTATGCTGAGCACCCATCATGTTGGTGCTGTTCCCTCCAGTTTCACCTTCATTTTGTGAATCCATGCCATCATCAGTATCAGATTCAATTTCGGTATCAACTACTGTGGCAGGAATATGAGAGAAAAAAGGTTCTATGGCCATACTATTAGTTCTAGTCTACTAAAGTATTAGCAGCTGGATACTCATGGTTGTCAGGACATTCAGCTGCCTTTTGAAGCACTTGGAGTCTAATCTTGCATGCCTGAGACTCTGCATGCATACGACGTGCACCTATTGAAGAAAACACATTTGATTTTTAACTAGAGAGTATTAGGGGGAAAGAAACTCACTCGCAGCAAGTTCATCGCATTCAGCTCTATCCAGACCTCTCAAAATTTCAGGTGTTATCTCAAATTCATCATACAGTGCGTCGTCATCATATTCATCGTTGGCATCGTGTCCATCTGACTGCACAGTGTCTATACACAATACATCAGTTGGGATCAGTGCCATCTTGATATGCATCAAAAATTGTGTCTTACTGTGAGAGATGTTGGGAGAAATTGCATCTTGAAGATGTTCTGATGCTTGTTGGAGCTCTTCGTTGCTACGCTGCTGTTCCTCGTGGCCAGATGTGACTTGATCGCTCATGTTGAAGCTGAAATCAAAACAATCCTTGAAATAGTCATGAAGACATATTATCCAGGTTTAGAGAGTAGTAGATATTTACCTGGTCAAAGATTATACTGATAGAAGCTAATTACACGAATATGACACAAAAAAACGGGCAAGAAAGGTGCTGTAGAAGGACAAGAACGAGAGCGGCAGCTAAGTCGTCGAAAATGGCAGGTAAAGCTGCTGACTCAGCATACCAACTTACCTGCCGTTTGCTCTAATCCACTTTCCACGGAACGAATATATTTTGAATGATGTTTAATATAAATATAATACATTTTTGTGGTATAGCGCGCAACTTATCCGGAAAACAGGCCTGCTTTGAACGAATGGGAGGCCAAAAGTCATCTTGCCAAATGCGGCATGGCAGCTAAGTGCACAGCATTGGCAGCTAAGTGACCGTGGGAACCCAGTGTATTGGACGGTAAACCCATCTTCTATCATTGACCAATTTAATGATTCGCTTCTGTGCGATTATCAAGTCGATTTGATGAACGTCGTTGACACTTGAAGACCTTCCGCAAGTAGAACTACAGAAGCAAGTCGTAAACAAAGCAGGCGAATTCGAATTCTTTAAACTGAATCGCACATTAGGATGTCGTGAGATTTGTGTACCTCTCAGATGCTACTACTGGGCGGATCTATACGTGGATAAACTAATTATCCTAAAGTCTTCACCGATCCCATGACGGTGAGTACACCCGGTTCCGGACCGATCGCGAGTAGTATATATCCTTGGTTCCGTGTCCTCGTAAGTACTCCCTTTCGCCTCTCCATGTCTTCGTCATCGTATACATCACGAAGCCTCTATGATCTCTCCGGCCTCGTGGCTGTCGTGACTGGAGGTGGAACAGGAATAGGTGGAATATTCCACCCAAGAATACCAAACGACAACGATAACTGAACTCGAAATAGGATACATGATCGCGCGAGGACTGGCTGAAAATGGAGCCAAAGTGTACATCGCGGGGAGAAGGAAAGATGTCCTAGATAAAGTCGTAGCGAGTGGATCTATAAACGGGACAGTGGTGGCGTACGTCCATTTGTTCTAGTCGTCCTGCTTGTGGTGTTGACGTGAGCTAGACTACAGATGGATGTCACAGATAAGCAGAGCATACTTTCGGCGACAAAGGTATTGGAGGAACAGGAAGGAAAGTTGCACATTTTGGTTAACAAGTGCGTATGCAAACCCTTCCCCGCTTGAATTTTGATGATGGGATCCAATGATATGCACAGTGCCGGTCAAGTCGGTCCCGTGTCCCGATTCCTCAATCAAATGGATGCCCCAGAACATAAGGACGCTGAGACACTAGGTAAAGCGATGTTCAACGAATCGATGCCAGGATGGTCGGATCTCTACGCCATCGACGTGTTTCCCATCTTTTTCGTCACCATGGCGTTCCTAGGACTACTTGATAAAGGGACAAAAGAGTGCGCGAACACCCGCCCGGGCTACACAGCCAATGTCATCAACGTTACAAGTATCAGCGGGTTGATGAAACTGGCGCAAGATCACGTACGTTTTGCACTCAAGTCATCCCGCCTCTTATTATAGGCTTAGCGGCGTGGCAGTTCGCTTACAACAGCGCCAAAGCGGCCGCTTCACAGTTGAACAAGATGCTCTCTACAGAGCTCGCACTTAAAGGCATACCCGTCCGCGTAAACGCCATAGCTCCTGGAACGTACGAATCGGAGATGACGACCGATGTGATCACACCCGAGGAAGTGGACAAGATCGGGAAGGGCGTGTTGCCTGTGCCTGCGAGGAGGGCTGGGAAGTGAGTCTTTTCCTTCCTATTCAATCTTTCTAATTTTGCTCGGTTGATTGATGATGCTGACGGTGGCGAAACAGAGGCGAAGAGATGGCGGGTACTGCGGTTTACCTGGCTTCGCCGGCAGGGGGGTACATGAACGGGCAGGAGCTTGTTATCGATGGTGGGTATCTAGCAGTAAACCCATGAGCTTAGTCTACGGGGGAAAGTTGACAGCTGGAACCCACCAAGCAAATTGCGAACGTATATTTTTGTACTTTTTTAATTACTCCTCTTACACGCCTTGTGCACTCAACAGCAGCAGACTGATGGAAGCGTGTGGAGGCCCGCTTCCCCTCAGACGGTGCCGACCCCAGAACGGAAGAATTTAGCTCCGGATCCGTGGATCATGGTGCCGTGCAGGCGCATTGGCTCTTGGGTGAGGGCAACCATCGATAGAATGTTTGAAGCCCACATGCACCCGAATGTCGCATCATCTTGTTCGCATTGGCAATGTGGTCATCATGATGGAAGTAATACATTGCAGGAGTCCAAAATGATGATAGAAATAGAAGTCTGTCAATGGTTAAATGGAGAAGTTCCTGTAAACAGTTCCCCGCATCGCTGATTCCACCCCGTGGCGGAGGGAGTAAATTGATTCCGGCGCGGCGGGATGATAGGCATGCATCGTCAGAGATGTGACGTTGAAAGGAAGAACGTGTGATACTTTATCGGGCTGTAATCAAGTGCGATCTAGACTGCCTATCTCTGTATGTAGTTGCTGTATTTGAGTTTGGAAGCACGACGATTACGCCACCCAGGCTCGAGACCAGGCAACGACCCAAGTCTTTGTGCCCCGGCATCATGGACGATGTTATCAGGTCCCACCGGGCTATCTGGGACGGCGGAACCAAAATTATTTCCCCTAATCCAGTGTCCACCTCCTGTCGGGCGGGAACGGAGCACCCGGGGATCAAAAATACAAAGTTTCGGAAATACGGAATGTACTCTGTGATCGATGACGCATAATCTGTGAAGACGCGATTTGTCTTGGAGCGTCAGGGGTTGCTAAGGGTTCGACGCGACTTGAAGATGACAGGCGGGGGTGTTGTTAGGTTTTACACGAGGATACGTGGGCTGACTGATTAAAAAAGCCGACGGCTTTCAGGGCCTGGAAAATTACGGTACCATTGACCTGGACCGATGCTAGTACGTGTACATGTAATTAATATGGGATTCTCACAAAAGGAACCGACAATACGGATTACTCGGAGGGGCGAATGGGAGGGGAACGAATAGTAACATCAAGGACAAGACAACGGTAAGCGTACCCAAGATATGTCCGGTATTCATCCGGATGACTGACATGGTAGACATGGGAAAAAAGACATCGTGTCCAAGTCGATAGAGGTCGAGATTTCTGAAAGGTTCCGACCCCATTTCCGAACCCCGCCCCCATAGTGATCGGGGGAAAGCTAATATATACTCGCAGCTCGCAGTTGTCACGGCGAACAGAGCCCACACTGCATCGAGTCCGGTGGGTCGTATTCATAGTCGATGTATACTTACGGAGTTTCTACAGGTAAACCTACGAGGTTATGGCACCGGAAGGGAAATAAATCCGAAATTGTAGGCAGGAATGTATGGGTATGGGTCCAGTTCATCAATACAATAGTAGAGAATTCGAAGGAGTACGAGATAGAGAATCAGGTGTTAGGACTTACAGGGTCTGGATGCCGTTATCGCCGCAGACTTGCATGGAGATTGGTAAGACGCATGGGGGGCATCGACTCGCCCGTAGGCCTGGAAGGTCGAGGTCCTGAGCAATTCTCCGGACGTAGAGTGGTTGGATACAAAGAAGGTTAGAGGCGACTTCTGGGGAGTCGCGACCTTGGCAACGTGAATGAATGGACGTGGGTCAACCCCAAGTGTTACGTGACCAGACGGTGGGCCGCCCACTGCAAGTGAAAAATAAATGATCTGAAATCAATGAAAGGAATGGTCAGCTGGCGTGGGGAAGTGGGGGGACACGTGAAAGGTGGTGGGGAATGTACCGGAAGAACTAAGTTCCAAAGGAGTATGTGAGAGTAAATCAGGAGGAAACAATATAGAAAAGAGAAGAAGTACGGTGAGAAAAATGGAAGATGGAAGAAACCAATCTGGGGTGGTAAGTCGAAGGGCTACTCCAGTCTGGAGTTGACTGGAAGGCGCCTACCCCAGGCTGAGGGGATGATGCCGGGGCATGCCGGAGCGAATCATATTAGTTCCGGCGGTGGAGGAAGCGGATAAGCCATCGGCCCGGAAAAAGATCGGCGGTCTCCGCCCTGAAACGCCCGTCATCTCGCCACTGGTCGACCCCTTGGCTCTGTTCTGAACCCTACCTTAAGTTCTGGCAACTGGCCAGTCCCTGCCTCCCTTTGGTCCCCACCACCATGGTATCCTCCACACAACCCGACAAGCCTGTTCCTCGTCCCTACAAGTGCCCGTATCCTCTCTGCGGCCGTGCTTTCAGTCGTCTCGAGCATCAGACTCGCCATATTCGCACCCACACCGGCGAGAAGCCCTTTGTGTGCAGTTTTCCGTCCTGCGAGAAACGGTTCTCCAGGAGCGACGAGCTCACAAGGCATTCACGGATACACAATAACGACCACAATAATATCACTCATCACCAGCCCCCGAAGAAGACAAAGTCGAGGGGTACTGGTTCTCCAGATCACACCGATGAGCCAGAGGAAACCCAAATCAGAGTAAAGAAGAAAGCGAGAAGCAGAGCAAACAGCGACGATGAGGTACGCTGCAATCTAATTGGCTTCGGTGCCTATATCTCATGCTTGTGTTTTCAGGACGACTCATATGCCCGGCCGACGTCTGTCGGTTCCTACGATATCCCCCATTCCCGGCGCAGTCGTCCCCACTCATCTACGACTCCCCCGACGTCGTCGCCGTTCACGACATTGTCCTCGGTCGCCATGGACGAGCTATATGCCCTAGAACGCGAGGAAGCACTGCGCCGCGCGGAGTACGAGGCACGCCACGCGGAAGCCCTGCGACGGGCTGAATACGAAACACGGACACGAGGCGGTCCAGGGCTTGACTTTTCTATTTTGCAGCAGTATCCCTCACGGCTGAGCAAGAGCGCCACTACATCGCCGGTTTCGACACCGGCGCTTCATCCGTACGATGATAGCCGCGGCTATTTTGGCATTTCCAATGAGCGCGATTACTATCAGCCTCGCCACCTTCATCGGCAGTCACGGTATCAGGCCGTGTCAGACGATGAGGAGGGGCCAGGTAACAGCACCGCCAGCGAACGGAAAATCACCCGCAGACTATCCGGCCCCGCATGGCAGATGACACCGTTCTCCACACGTTCAAGCGGGGATGACTCTGGCCATCACGTCGATTCTGCCGCTAAGCATCCTCACCATTCCCACCCCCATCACCCCTACTATATTCCATCACATCACCCCCACCCCCACCATGTGCCCCCGCCCCCGCAATATCACGAAAGTCCTTCTCCCGCCAGCTCCGACTCGGATTCTCACGCCAATCAGAGTTACTATGCTCGCCAGCCTCACTCTCCCTACTCTAGTAACATGAGGACTACAAGCGCGTCGGCGTCTCATACGCCAAGTACCAGTCCTTTTCTTGGCCCGATGAGGGGACTCAACCTGCACAGCGCAAATCCTTCGCGTGCACCGTCACCAGTGCTAGCCATGCTGCCTCCCCCCGGATTGCCCTATCATCACCACCACGGAAGCAGCCACAGCGGACGGAGTAGTCCTACAAGCCGGAGCGCGAGTCCTCCACACCACATGCCTTCACACGCCTCACATCATCATCATCATCTTGCTCATTCAGTACGGATGGCCTTCGGAATGACGCCAATTCACCCTCATGTCACGCCCCCTGAATCGAGCTCGTCATCCCGAGAAAGTCACAGTCCAGGCGCATGGAGCGGTGGCGGTGGTAGCCCTAGGATTACGTTGGCGCCGCTCAAGATCGCAGAAGACAGCAGTAGTGGGGAAGCCGAGAAGGAGAAGGAGAAGGTAGTGTCTTTGACCGAGGTCGACCGTAAGGAGGACAATGAGAAGTGCGGGGAACGAGAGAAATTACCGGGATTCAGCCTATTTGAAGCAGCAGTTCGGGGCGAGGGCGCGCTACCGGTGGTCGGTGCGGGTTGGTAACGACTGTATGTTATTGCGTTTCGCCTTACCTAGCGGGGGTTTGTGCGAGTGTCTTCATGTTTTTTGTTTTGTTCTTTTGATTATCCATGCTATGTTTATTGCCTAAGGGCCCATCAATAACCAGGGCTCTCTTCTACACACGACTTCCTTTACTATAGATTTTGCATCCCATCTCATTCGCAACATATACCATCTAGATAGAACTATAGAGCCTTTTCTTAGAGTATGCTTCTTTAACGTATTACTACAGGTACTGCTGTAATTGTGGCGTTGATAACAATTCCATGTCGGCAATGGGTCGATCGTGTCGTTTATCAGGTGTTTGACAATGAGAAAAAGAAGAAATTATGCCCATGGCACGCGGCGCCAAGGGACATCATGCAATTCTATTGGCTCACATGAGCTTAAGTACATGTCTTCTGACATATCAGACGGTGGGTTTCGTGCGGGGCAGAGGCAGGAGGACTCGTACGTCTTTTATATGCGGCCGATGCAAAATCCCGGAGTCCAATACGTCAAATGTCAAGCGAACGATGTGGAGCTTATCTTATCAAGGGACCCGGGGAATATCAATCGTTATCGTTCCACTCCAATTTCCAACTTGCTCTGGATTTCAGTTGTGTATAAATATTTCGCGGTTTTTCAAACGTTTAACCTTTCGACGGGCCGCCTGTTCAGTGATCATCCGACTCGCTCCGAAGTTCAAGCTTGGACGGCGCATGTAGGTACGAATTCTAGTGAAACGCTTGGCCTCTCAGTTTGTATCATGACTCACCGGCCAAGTCTGAACACCCCCGTACATCTTGTCCTTCGTAACAATCAACAATCACCACTCCAGGCTTCCTCTTTATCCCGAAGGCTGCTATGCGAAAGTGGGGGCCATTCCATTCCGCTGTTCCGTGCCGACAAATGTGTGTTTCGTCGTTTAATCAACAGTCAAATTCGATTTGGAGCCTCGACGTCGCGCGCAAGGGTGAAGATCTGCGGGCCCTGGAATGCATCCCGGCGCTAGTCCATGAAGGGTATAAGATAACTCGACAATCCCGGTGGAATCAGAACATCTCCTCGCAGACCCTGATTTCCCAAGCCAAGTAGAGGGACGAAGATAAGGGCTTCACTAGATCGAGAATCATACCAGGGTAGACGGTAGGGTTCCTAAGCGACGTCAGGCTCCAAGTTCGAACGACGGTGCTGGTGTGTACGTACATAGCATAGTCAGTCTAGAACACGAAAGCGAGGCTCATGAAATGAGGTGTATGCAGATAACGGAGGCGGAAAGGCACTGATTCCTAAAAGGAAATAGAGAACATACGGGTGCATTCCTTCGCTCTAATGTCAGGCGTACGAGGCACCTCCGCAACAGCGCACACGCTGGAGCCATTTCGCAGCATTTTATAGCGCGGTCCTTCATAGCTCGCGGTCGGAGATAACCGTCCTAGCGGACAGAATAACCCCCGATTTGATAAATCAGCATTCTGTTCCGGTGGGGACTTGAGTGGAAATTCGGAATCTATCATCATTATTGAACGACGCGTCTAGAACTGCCCAAGTGAGGTACAAGAATTTTACCCTGGAGTTATACACATTCCATAGAGATGAACGGACGTTAGAAATCACAATAAGTCACGGTACAGACAAACATATGAGCAGAGTACTATATCCCCGCGTCTTCGCCCATTACGAGGCGTGTTGCTGGTCACCAATTTAGACCACCGTCAACACCAGCGTCTAGAACTGGATTGCAGTAGTTTACTAATGGATTTGTATATTCAGCCGGACCTCAAGACGAAGAGTGCGCAGAGAAGGCTCCGGGTAAATAGGCCATGGGAATTAAAAGGATTCCTTTGGGAAAGCATCCCCGGTGACCGGTTGACCACAGACACAGATTCAAGTGAACCTCATGGACATGCAGTCAGACCCAAGATCTCCGAGGGCTGTGAAGTCGATCGGGTTACAAGTACCACTGTGTAGGGCATTCAGGTCCCTCATGCTCGCATGGTAAGTCCAAGAAGAGGAAGGTCAGCATGGAAAGCTAGTCATTGGGTGTGAAAGCGGTTCCGAGAGTTCTCGAAGCCAAGGCCTTGCGACGACGGTGTGACAGAATCAACAGCACCGGGGTTAGCAACATGGCGCCTAGATTGACGCTGACTCTAGATATAAGTCAGGGAAGGAAGGCAAATACATGACCGGACGAACGTTGCCGTACAATAGTCGTGAATGACACGCTTTCGGGGTGATGTCCTATGTAGAAACCCATGCAATGAACATGAACCCGAGGTCGAGATTCATTCTCTAGTCTCGATCTGTTCGTAAGTGCATCCCAAAAAGTTCCGTCAAATGCCTTCTGCACATCTGCAACGAACACCTTTCGATGGTGTCTCCTCCGCGCTATAGCAATGTGCGGTGAGGCTTCCACATCTATGTATATGGTCATATTGTCCGGATCTTTCGGCTGTCATTGATCTATCGAATATTCGAAATGGTATTATGTGCAGCAATCAGGTATTTGCGCAACATTAGGAATGGAAGGCATGAGAATGCAGGAAATTCGTAGTTCTTTCAGGACCAAAACCTACAAGCTTCGGAAAGCGAGCATCTTCGCACATCTCCGTATATCTTCGCAGGTGCTAAGGGGGCGAAAGGATCCGAATCAAGCCTGTGCTGCGCGTCTGTGGGCGAAACCTCCATGTTGTTGATTAATGATTTGAGGGTAAGAGTGGAAGTACGCATCGGAAATTTTAACTTGGCCTGTGCCAAGGACTTGATTCTTCCCGCGAAGATGCTGGATAATATAAGGTTTGAGTTTGCGCTTCTTTGTCAACCTTGTGGATCAATCAAAATGAATATAAACGATGACCGTTCTGGATGGATGAACACCGCCTGAAGCTACCAATGCTATGTCGCAGTTTACTACCGAAAGCGGAGGCGAATAGACCTTGATGCGATAGTACCGTACGCCGAGTCGCAATGACATGCCCCGTCTTGACCACTTCGAGCCTCTCAGTTTGAATGCCAGTAGAATAGGGCGACCCAAGAGGTGAGGAATGGCCGACTACTGAGCCCTGGGCCAAAACTAGGCGCGAACTCGAAGTTCCGTGCCGTTGCTGCGGTGACCATGCTATGTGTATATGACAGCACTGGAACAAATACTTGCAAGTAGCCGGCGGACATTTCCATTCAATTCCAACACACGGACATTGATTCCGAGACTAAAAATCGAAGACATGATTCGGGCAGTGCTTCGGCAAATAAAACAGCTGATGCAGCAGTAGAGCTCAGTACAGCAGTAAAAGGCCTACGTCGTCCAAAGTCACGTCTATTGTCGCTCAGAGTCAACAAGGATATGCCAGTAATAAAGTCCATAGTCAAAGGAGGGAACTAACTGTACCTTCGGCGTTGTAGAAAAACGAAAGAGAGCACCAGACGATCGGTAGCAACTTATAGAACCTGCATTCTGTCCACGGTAGTTAAGGGTTCAAGGGCGGACAGCTCAGGGCACTTAGAGCCTTAGACTATATCATTAGAAGTCCCATCCCAAAGGCAGATACAATCTGAGCAGAGATTGTTCAATTGCACATGCACGCACGTACACAACAAGAAAGACTGCACAAGCTCCAAGAGATCGAGGCTGCATATACTAGCTATCTGACGAAGCATGCCTGTGGGAAAATCAATCGCATCAGGTGCAATGTTTATAATTTTTGTTTGGAGGATTACAGGCCTGTGTCTTTAAGCATCAGCCTAGACAGAGATGGCTCACCAAACTCGGAAAGGGAGCGCGCCTGGCAAAAGCGTTGTCGTTGGCAAAGGGAAAAGTTGGTTCCGGCCCTCATCGGATTCACCGGAAGCGGTCCGAGCCACGTGGCTATGATACGCTAGAACATGGGTCAACAACTACATACTCGAACCAATACTTCACGCAGACTCGTACCTGTTCCAGCGCCTATCATTTTCGTCAATTGTCTTCTAATGAGCTTGCCAATAATTCACCGCCAGTGTTTGCCTTTATCGGAGGTTCAATCTGACGTTGCTATAAATTTGGTAGCCTGAGCTTCATCCAGGAAACATCTTCGCCATGCCAGTTCTCTCAATTCCTGAACTTTACCAAATGGTCACGCTCACCCTGTCTACGACCTCTCTTGCGCGACTTCCTCTGTTGCTGGTCATGGTGGCTTTCTTCAGCGTCATCGGGTATACCCTTGTCTACCCCAGTCTTGGCCCCTACGCTCCTGCAGATGTCATGGAAAAGACCGCAAATGTCATGGAGGATGCCAAGGCGACATATGTCTTGCTGAAAAGCGAGGGCATCGCTCAACTTGCAGACGAAGAGGAATATCACAGGCGAGCATTGGGCTTACCATTATGTATCACATATACTCACTCCGTAAACTAGTCACGGCGCCGCTTATGATGCCCTATCCCAGCAGCACCTCAGTGATATATATTATGAAAATGCTCTTTTCCTCCATCCCCTGCATTCCTTCCGCTACTGGAGGGATGCCTGGACATGGCGATCCAACATTAGTAGCTGGGTCAACAAAATGAAGGTACGCGGACTCTCTTATATTTTCGAGTGATATCAACTCAGCTTTGTGCCACAGACCGCCATCAGGGCAAAACAACTCTCCTCGAGATCGGTCAATCCCCCCGACGACTTCAGGTCGGAAGGAAAATCAGCGAGCATCAGCTCTGGTGAGGGCTATTTCAGTACTTCGCTCGTAGTTGCTCACCGTTGCATTCCAGAACCCAACATAAACGTATCCTCGTCGAGCGTCAACGCCGATGATGACATGTTGAGTATCAACGCTGACATTGGTATGTTTTACTTTACAAGCTAAGGACAAAACACAGACTTATCTGTGTTTCCCAGAGTCTTACCCTTTATCCTTCGTGCAAGGCTCTAGCAATGACAGAGGCGGTAGCTTAGCTCCGCCAAACGAGGAGGATATCACCAATGTCGTTTAAACGCGCATTGTGGACCCCTCGTCCCTCAGAGTTTCCAATCATCATCATTTATAGAATCCTGATAATCATACGCTGTATAAATTGAGCGCCATAGTGGTATCCTAGCCATCATGATTCGATATAAACTGTATCTCTGATATATCTCTTATTTTTGATCGGCGACTTTCTCTAACTATGACGCATCGGGGAAGCCATGATGTTGACGGGGGAAAATGCCTCGTTTTCCGGCGGGGTTAATGCCCTACTTAGAGAGGACGTATCACATGGGGATACTCAACTACTCTTGTACCACATGCGCTGTCGTAAGGATGTTGGATACTGTTTGGCCTCTTCTCAGTTCCTTCTCGCCATTTCCGGCGAGATTCAGTCCTGTGAAAGGACCAACTATATGGCAAGCTGACGATAGAAGATTTTTTGAGTTTAAATTTCAAACAGCTATCAGTCTCAGAAAGATGACGAGCTACGTGTGGCACTGGGCGCTGCAGTATTCGCCTAAAAATATAATCGAAGACGAGCGCATAGCGTCGGATACTCTTCACGGTCGTATCAGACTGTAACAGCCTAAAAATAATGTTGAGTGCAAAGTTTCAGTAATACTTCTATTTACTAAATTTCTTTGACTTCGAACCTACCTTCACGGCTATATCCCACGTAATGCCGCGAAGCCCGTCGTTATCATCCTGTATGAAACGAGCTGTCGTACACTTAAGCGAGATTCAAGATTCAAGATGGCTTCCAAATCGCTGTTGACTGATGAGCTCTCAGCTCAGCGTGGGCGATGCTATTGTCTTACACCGCCTAGGACTTACACCAGCTTCAAGTCCGCAATCATTAAATGATCCTACGGAGATAGGTATGCTATTCCGACTATGCTCCCTCAAGAGTCTTCCCCACCTTTTGTCCTCCCAGTTTCCTCTCTGAAACGGCTCTCGCCTCGTCCTCTGTTGACTCAACATGCACCCCAAACGGACGAGCAACATCTCGAAGCTCTGGGATGCTAATCACTGTTCCTTGGAGAGTTCTTTTAGAGACCGGTCCGACTCGGAGACATTGTACTTCAAAAGCGATGTCCTGTGAGGACTTCTTTCCCACTTCGTACCGACCTTGAGCCTTCGTTGTTCACTCCATCAAATCAAGGCACTCAATAGACAGCCCAGATAGAATTTTCGATTTTGAAGTGCGATAATTTTGGCCGTAGTCTCGACGCCCTACGATACTTCAACTTACGGTGCTCACATGTCTATACCCATGCAAAGTACATCAGTATCATTTGCCTGCTAGGAACGAAATAGTGAGCACTTGAGTTCCCACCAAATTGAGTGACATCTACGTATGACTCCTCGGGAATCAAACCGAACGGCGTGTTGCCGAGGTAAAAATAAACTGCGTCAGTCGTAAACGTGCGTGCATTGAGTTGAAATAGATGGGGAGGAAACTAGACAGTCTCTACTTCGAGTTAGTAGTTTCCATATTTTCACACGATTCAAGTGTTCACGGGGTCTTGATAAATACATGTTCCATTGGGAGACTCCCGTTAATGTATCACTGGTTATATATATACAAGATAATCCCAAATGTTATAAGAAAATTACAGTGTCCGTGAAAGCGTAGCGAATGACCGCTAGATCATTAGTTGGTGGAATCATTAGTGTGGGGGGTGACAGCGATTCCAACTTGCTTGTTAGTCGTGTCATAGACACTGTAGAACCTCTGGAGGAAGGCAAATCCGTCTGAACGAAAGTAGGATCAGCTATGCTGGAAGGAAACGTAGAGGTCACCACAAACCAATAAAGTCGAGGCCTGAGCCATCCATGCTTCCCATATCAGCTACGACGAGATAGATTCCATTGGCCTTGCCACCCATCATGGTATTCAAGCTCCTCGGCCAGATCTGCGCATTGGGGGTCATTTCGAAAGTAGTCTGATTACAGAAGTCACTCTCTTGTCCTTAAGAGTTTGAAGAAGGTAACTCACCGAACCAATCTTGAAGGAAAGGTTCTTCATCTTCTCGAATTGCGCCTCAGTAACAGAGAGGAGTCCGGTAGATCTGAAAACACGTTAACATCATTCACAGATGATATATCGGAGATCATACTCGTCCATCTTGGCTCCTGTTGCCGTTGTGTACTTCTTGAAAGCACCGCTTGACAAAAGAAGGAGAGTAGTTCCGGTATCAACGATACCAGCAGAATCCGACATGATGGAGGTGTTCCCATATGAAACTGACTGATCAATGCCCCAGTAGTTGCTGGCCGGAGATGTAGAAGTGATGGGAACATAGGTAATTTCTCCCGTATACCTAGTTAGAAGGTTGAGCCATTCGAGGCAATGGAATCACAAAGATTGTGACATACTTGGACGAATCCTCAGAACCGAAGGTCAATTCTCCATTGGCCAAGTCTGTACCGGTCGTCGGCACGTACGAAATACCAATCGACTCCTTCTCGATCTTGCCTTCACTCTTGAGGTTGTCGGTGACAGTAGGAATGGTTCCAGATCCACCGACAGTACCTGAGAGGTACACCATCAATGAAATCATTGGCTACAGAGAGGGGTATACATACCCTCGGTGAGTTCTACCGGTCCAATGCTGCAAACAAGCACCGTCGAACATCGCCCTACGAAAAGAAATGGGAACGTACCCAAGGATTCCGTCAACTCCACTGAAACCTTCAGCGGAGGAGGCGACACCAATGGACTGTTCGTCGATGACAAGGTCAGGTGCGAGCTCCAGGCGGTCGGTATCTGAAAGTATATTTTAGAAAGTTACTAATGATGAGTACAAGCGTAAAACATACATTCCGTTCCGCTGAAGGATCCGGATCCATAGCTGACTTTCTACAGGTAGGGACATATTTAGACGATATCACTTCACCATAAATAGAGAGACGTACGACGGTCTTTCGAGTGCTGAACAAGGCCATCAGTCGATACCCTGACAACGAAAGATTACCATGCTACACACCTCTTGCTCGTGGATGATGGAACATATTCCTTGTCAGCGCCGACCCAAGTGTTGGAGCTTCCTGTATAACGAGTGAACAACAAGGGACATGGTTCGACCATGAATACACACCCGTATCGATGAGAAGGGTGAAAGCCTGCGCCGACTCACCAACCTTCACGGAGGTGGTATATGTAACGGCTATAAACACAATCACTATCAACACCTAAGCAAATCTAATGTATATTCGAGCACCCACCGGCGTCCGTCACGTCAATTGAGTTATCACTGCCGCCGGTCTGGTCATTGGGCTCAGTAGGCTCAGTACCTTCTGAGCCGTGGTGACGGTGGCGGTGGTGACTCCTCTTTGCGCGCAGCTCTTGGATACCAACCGGGCCATGGGGCTGCAGACCAGCCAGGAGCTTCTGGGCGCGAGCCCTGTCGCGAGCCAGAATGTCCTTCGCATGTCCGACCTTGGGGTGAAGCCGAGAAGCAAAGGGGAGAGCAGTGACCAAAACGCGAGACATCATGAAAATTCAGCAGAGAATGGTTAGTATTCAATAGAGATGATGGTGGATAGTGAAGATGGAAACATACCCCAGCTTCTCGGGCTTTATAGTGCGTATCTTGTTTGTCTATGTCGTGCATGCGTTGCTCAGAAGATTCAAGCACTCTAAAAATAGAATAGAGATAGCGTTATGCTCACTTCCGATCGGACACAAATTTGGCCGATGATCGTGCATTAGCGGGCTACACACGCGAAGGGGGCCGGTACCGCGACTGAGAGACACGATACGAGCGACTATGGCTCCAGGCTTGCCAGTACATTCTGCCAGCGGGATATTAGCTAGGAGATCGGAAATTTAAAGTGTTATCACTATACCTTGAGCGAGTAAGTACCAATTCGTCAATTCGCCCCACGAAGGTATGACGATGCAATAAAACGTCGATGATGTCAAGACGAGCACCACAAGTAAATGCATCAGATGTATTGGAGATACGCAGCAGATGTAGCACGTTGCAGCACAGCTTGAGGACAGTCTCCGTGTATGGAAAGGAAGGATGCGTTATTACCCGACTCAACATAAGGGTGCGGCGTCCATGGGAATGGGAATATGATTGAAGTCGTTACAAATTGGTAATTGCAATCACGACAAAAATAGCATTTTCCGATAATAGCCTACTTACTGGACGTAGTACCTTTGAAAACCAGCAATGAGTAGCAGTGCCCCCAAGGCGACCGTGTGCCATGGCCGAACCCTTAAGCGAGCTGCAAGTGCACGAATGCTTGAAGTACCAGGTGGCCCAAGCGCACCAGCTGCGTCGATGGCAGCAATCTCTTCTTTCGTTAGAGGTGCTGTTCGCATGCATCAATTAAGGTTAAGTCAATAAATCAATTAGCCATGACAACTCACGAAGATCTGCTACACTCAAGTACTCCAAAAGACGCTCCTTCTTTGAGCTTGTTCTGGAAATAGGAAATTCATAATGAGAAGCGATACATTCAAGCGACTCGGGACCCACGTCACGATAACGGCGCCCTTGCTGAGGACCCATAGCTGCAGCACCTGGGCTGGCGTTGCATCGCGGCGCCGCGCAGCTTGGGAAACGGGGGCATCAACAGGCCCACCTGGTGCCTTTGTGATTGGACTAGAGCCTGTGAGCGCATGTCATGGAAAGGGTAAAGAAACCTACGTCAGACTGCTGTAAGCTTCCACAACAATGCCGTGTTTCTTGCAATACTCCAACACTGGAACTGCCTCCGCGTAATTGTATGGATGAAGGTTAATCTACGTCACCATCATAAGGACGCATTTCTCTAGAGCGATCTACAGAGACACTGACTTGATTGACAGCCGGAACGACTTTCGCGGTCTTGACGACTTGTTCAAGGTGCTCGACTTGAAAATTACTTACACCAATACTCCTGGGACGCAAAGTCAATAACCGGCGATGATATCAGTCTACGGGATACGCACTTTGATAAGCCATCTTCCCTGATTTTCTCGAGTTCCTTCCAGGCATTCTCGAGACTCCCCGTGACTAGTCGCGGTGAGTGAATGAGGTAAAGGTCGACATATTTTAGGCCAAGCTAGTCCGCTGATAAGGACCATTCAGTCAACTAATGAATGGTGGTTTTTCACACCTTTGTCAGGCTCTTCCGAACCTCCTGTTGAATGTCTCCGCCGTCAAACTTGGTAGCAATATAAAGGCTCTTTCGGTCCAGTCCGCTCTCCTTTATTCCTATACCGACTCCCTCCTCGGTTTGATAGTCTTTGGATGAGCCGTCAAATTACGCCGCCTGTTGATAACAAAGACCCACATGCAGCAGTATCAATGTGACTAAAGCCTGTCTCCAGGGCCTGCTCGACATATGGCGCAACGTCCTGGAACTTCCAGACTGAACCTGTCCCATAGGCAATAAGAGGGATCTAGGAAGGCGCATCAGCTGAGGTCAAGGCGCTACACAAAGCTAGTTCACCTCAGTTCCGTCGTTCAAAGGGACAGTCCCAAAGGCCATGATGGTCGTTGCTGAGCAACCACAACTGTGCTATCTTCGCATAAAAACGGAAGTGATGGCTACGCCGTTCATGATTGAACGCGACTATGAGTGGAAATGATGCAAAAGTCAAACATTCGGCCGGGAGATAGGCAGATTCGTGCCGCGATCTGCCGGGTTTTTTCTCACTGTGACTCGTCCCGAATTTATACCTGCAGTCAACAGGACATACAGTATTACAACGGCCAGTGAGACAGCACCGGTCAGTGAGACAACTGGCTCGGAATGAGCCATTTGAACCTCAAAGCCCTCGGACTTTTTCTTGAATAGAACATATTGAGAATAGGTATCTTTATCAGAACATCCGGTGCTGTGAAAGCATCATAGCGTTGGTCTATATGGCATATTACAGTAAAATAGTGGAAAATGAAATATGTTTTAATATTTCTGGACTTGATAACACCTCCGGAGCCGTGAATCTCTTGTAATACCATGGCATTGTATATGTGAGTCAGATGGGGCACAATTAGGCAGCTGAACAATGACAATGAGCGAAAGAATTGAGATAAAGTCAAAGAGCCACTGAAAGTGGCGCACTTTGTTGTCACGTCACGTTGCTTCCAAATCAAGATTCGGCTGATTCTGGCTCGCAACGGTCTGATGCGTGTTGATTATCGGTGATTACTCTCTCGATTTGGTTAATCATGCGTGATGTGATGCGTCTCACTGGCTTGTAAATCACTGATCTTGCACTTTTGGTACTGATAAGTCTGGATATGGGTGAAACCTGCTCTAATGCAATAACTTTGGTAGGGAATAATGTACACTGAGACTCAGGCCTTTGTTGTCCCGGCTCCGATCATCCGCCTCGTATCATTTAAGGCAACTCCGAGAGTGTTTTTGATTTCGGTGTCTCACTGGCCGGTGTAACACTGTACCTTTCGTCGTCGAAAGAGTTTTCCAATGAACTAACCACGTTGATACTAGATGTACACAGCGAAGAAGTGCTCAAAATGGCTGCACCACATTGCTTTCCGATTTAGTTGCTATTTTCAAGACTCGTCTGCGAGATTTGGGGAGTGGTGATAGATGACTATCCTAAAATACTAGGAAAAGCTCATGAGTATGTTAGATCATTTATCGAGGATAAGGGACGTACAGGGCAACTTGCGGAACGATTTCGCTTTCCGTGTGGACTCTAAGCGAAAGCATCTTCCCTCTTCAATTAACCGCCCTAAAGTCAAAGATAAATAGACAGCGAGGCAGAAATGCCAATAGAGGTTATTTCCAGTGCTCCAGTGTTCTTGCCTCCACCGTAGGAAAAGCATAACGATATCTGGACTGATGGTCGAACAGCCGTGACATTCGTGCCGCGATTTGCCGCACCTCGCCACTGTCCTGCCGAAATGACTAGCCTGGTACGCTATCCGAGTGCGACCTGTCCGGGTAGGGGAATTATGAGTATATGGATAAGGGCATACAACTAGATCTTCTACGCCTTTAGGTCGAGGCGAGAGTGTCGATTTCTTGGGGAAAGGAACCCTTGTTGGTTTTAGGTTATGAAAAGCATGCCCTTCCGCCTAAGTACTTTCCAGGGAACTTATACTTCTGAATTGCCTCCAGATTCTTCTTTAGAATTGCATATACTCGTTCTGGATGCTTTCAAATGACCCAAGTTATTCGAGTTGATTTTGATTCTTCAGAGTGCGTATTTTATTGAGTTGCCGAGATACCGGTTATCTTGCCCCAGCACCATACTCTTATTTCTACTTCTTAGCCTGGGCTAAAATTCTCTCATATTTCTGCAAAAGATGCATCGATGACGGGCGAGATAATCTATAGCGCCAATAAGAGTTGTTATCTTTGGTAGGCCCGGACAACCGGACCCACATAGCAGGTCGGACATTACGGACATCTCATCTAAGTTTTGCCTTCCGCAAATAGCCGCTGCTATGCCGCGTCCGCTCATCATGTCGGACGACGTGGACACACTCAATGCTACGGAGGCTGAAGATAGCTCTGCAACAGCCTCGAGCCGGAAGAGGAGAAGGTCAGATAATAGTCAGTCGGACCAAGACTCCACCGAGGAACTTGGGGCGCAAGTTAGGGCTGCGAGGAATATCAGAAGAGATGCGGCCTTTTACTTTGAAGACGGGAGCTGCATTCTGCTGGTGGAGAATACCTTGTTTAACGTGCGCAGCTACTGCCTTGCCAGGGATAATTGTTTATCTTTTACAGGTCCATCGAACTATGCTTTCAAAGGACGGCTCTTCTTTCAAGACGATGTTTACCCTGCCTCAGGGTAGCCAACCGGCCCAGGGAACCTCTGACGACGACCCTATATCACTGACGGGAGATAGTGCTGAAGAATTTAGGAACTTTCTTGCGGCCCTTTACGCTTTGTGAGCACTGTACAGTGCGTATTTTGCTGCTTGCTCTGAGAGTTTTTCCCAGACCTCCAGAAATGCGAACTCTGGCAACGGACGTTTCCAGGCTCATTGACATTGCTCACATATCAAACAAGTATGCCTTCAAGTCACTAGAAACATGGGCTCTTGACGCCATCCAAGAGCATATCAACCACCGGCCCACTCCCATGCCCCCCTTCTCCTTCTCATTCTTCACCCAGCCTTCACTAACAGCAACACCTATGTTGTTCGGCTCGGAACCCGAAACTATCACACAGCTGACTCGCTTAATGCGGCTGGCCCAGATGTGCAACCACGAACGGCTGCTCAACACGATGATTGACCTGTTGCGGCAGCTCATGACCACGTCTTCACGCTATGCCTATCTTGCCATGGCCCTTTCAGATGAACTTTCTCTTCGGTCTCTACGCGGCGAGGCCTACCTGGAGGTCATGCAGAAGCCCGTGGTGGTCAAGAAAGGCCACGCAGACTTGGGCGACGTCGACGACGAGGGCCGACTAATCATCAGTTCTACTGAACAGTTGCGACTTCTAACAGGCTACTACCGCCTATCCAGAACGTGGGAGAAACTGAGACTGTCTGCCCCCCGTATCGACCACTCGCCCTCGTGCAACGCGACATGGCATCAGCCTTCATGTTCCCAGAGCTGGGTCGAGTTCTGGAAGGAGAAGACGAGGGGCGATGCCGTACTTTCTTTGGGACTAGCAGATGTACTGGGGAGGCTCAAACAAGTACAAAAGGACTTTGATCGTTGGGGCAGCGCTACCTACATGCATCAAGACTGCCGGCTTGCCGCTCGACGAAGCATTTTGCATATGATCAAGACAGTGGAAGATGCACTGCCGGATTACTTTTCGGAAGACAAGAACGATGTTTGATAATTATGGAACCGTGTTCGTACGTACTTGTTGTATTTTCAAGTGTAATAGTAAAATACAGTATATATTTTGTACAGATGACGTTAGATACAATGTATAGGTGGCGTTGGTTTCTACATTTTCCTCTTTCCCTTTCCACGTTTTCGTGGCGAGCCGTTCGCGGGTGATCGCCCCGGCACCGACGCACCGTACCCCTGGGGAGGGCCCTCCACGGCCCAAGGAGCCTTGTTGGCAATAAACAAGCGCCCGGGAGGTTCTCGAGCTTCCTGTCTCTGAGAACCTGGCATCATACTCTGCATAATTTCGTCTACACTCATATTAGACTGGGGTCGTTCTGTCCCAATTCTGGATCCGCGGAACAAGATTTGCTGTTCAAGCATCTCGTTCTCAGCGACCATTCTTACTTCACGGCGCAACCTGTCCACTATTTGCTCCGCCCTTTCTGTGAGAACATATTAATGACACTCAGGAGGTACTAGATTGCGAACTTACTCTCGGCACTGGAGGGCGTCGTAGGCCGCTCAATCAAGACAGGTTCGTCGGCTTCTTCTTCTTCTGGCCTTGGTTGGTACAGCTTTAAGAGACCGTCATGCTTCATGTCAAACTCCGACTGCGAAAGGACGGATTCCGAGTCTGAATATGAAGTCTTGTCATCTCCGTGGTTTGAATCGAGTGATTCGTTGGGAGATGGCGCACGCGTGAGCGGCGGAGTGTATAATAACGGATGGCTGGTCAAAGCAGGGAATGCGAATTGGGGGGGCATGTTCACTGATATTGAGAGTGAATTTCAGTATGAAAGGAGTCAAAGAGATTCCAAAAAGTCATAAGGAAAGCTAAAAATGGCTGCCATTGTTGAAGACAAAGGCATGAGAACTTCGCGTGCCACCAACTTATAATAGAGACAAATAACGCGTCCCTTTTAGGCAGCAATCCCCTATCACTCGCTGAGAAGAGTGGGAGATTTCCTGGTTTTCGAATGTATTGTAGTCGTATTTGCCCTGAGAATCCGACTCGTGGCACCTGTGTGGGGCGCTTCCGCCGTGGTTTGGCAGACGGGGACGATCAGGTGCGCCATGGCCTATCAGTGCCCTCATTTCCTGTGATATATGCAGTGATCTAGAGCCTCTTCCAACTCGTCTCAGCGTATCCCGAAAACAACGGAATCAAGTGTCCTTACAGACCCAGGTTTGACGACATTTTATGCAGAATCGAACGCGTAGTCTCGTAAACCCGACTCAATGATCTGTATGAAGGAAAGTCGTTCAATAGATGTAGAACGAGTGGGCTGATCGAATTTTCTGGTGCCAGTCGTTGTATGATTTCTTGATCATCGGCGGTCATCCAAAGCAGTACGGTCGAGTCATACCGGTGTCGCGGTCCGAAACCAAATTCGGGTACCTTGGTCCGGCATCCTCTGTCACTTCAACATCGCCTTCTCCAAGCCTTCTCGCAAACTTTGCATGAATTCGCCCAAAAATTATTGGTGCTACATCTGCTATGTTGGATATGCTTCTTCAAACCGATTCCAGGGCTCTGATTGCAATCAGAATTCACGTTAGTCGTCTCTTCGCCCGAACTAGTACTGGACGCGCTCGTATTCTTGGTCACCCTCTTCATATTTCTTCTGGCGGATAATCGCGACGTGCTCCGAGCCTTGAACCGATCCTGGGCTACATTGAGAACTAAATTCTTGTGCTGCTCTCGAGGTAATCTATTGATCAGAGTGGGATTCATAGTATGCGGGTCCGGAATCAAAGGGTAAAAGGTATATGTAGAAGGTCGTCAACTCTGCTTAGTCTCGCTCTGTTCCATTGGAACATGCCACGCCACAGTCTATAATGGTGGCGTTATATCCTGACCTTATCTCTACTGCTTGCGAGGCATTCAGTCAATCGCCCATCGTCCTGTTCGATTTATATGGACCATGGGTTTCATAGGATCAGTCGTCTCATGCTCCAATGACCAACTGGTGTTCCTAAGTTTCTGGTTGGTGTTCTTTCACTGGGTGCCGTGGTTCTGTGATATCAGCCTCGAACCCTTCGCGGCAGAACGACCAAATAGCTATTTGATTTACCATCAACAATGCGTGTCTGCGCTCCGACGGATCACAGTTTTAATTGTATGCTTCTATCTCCGAGTTGCCATTATCTGGCCTTTTGACCGTCCAAAGGCGAGGCATCCTTCATCGTCGTATCGCTAGAGCAGGGTACAGAAGGATCGTACTAAATCCCTCTGTCTGTTCATTCGGATCATAGGATCTTCTGCAAAGAGCTTTCGCTGCAGTGGGCGAAGGCGAAGGTAAAGAGCTTATTTTCTTTCAAAGATGTATTCTCGCCACTGATTGATATCAGAATATTACCCCAGTGACCGGACTGCATACATGCTATGTACTTCATCCACATGGTGAGGAAGTAACAAAAATACGGATCTCTTTCAATTCACCTTCGAAGATAGTCAGGCTATCTGGCTATAAAAATTCCTCCATCGTCACGCCATTTCTCGGAGTTGTTTTTCCTGTGGTCAGATTGTCAATCCCACGGTCTCTCGGACGCACGATGATAGCTTGTTGTCAACATGTGCTTGAGCTACCGAGCCTTCTCTCAGCGGTTCGGTTGCATCCGTAGTCCGCGGTCGCTTACATAGGAAGCAATACCATTCAACGTTCTCGAATAATTTTCCGGATCCTCGGCTCTGAGAATTTTAGCCGTGGACGCTGTGCCCGCCCGCGGGTGTGGCGTCACATTCGCTATACAGCGCTTCTCATGCATGAATGTCCTTGTCGTGTAACGGTTCCCTATCAGTGGGACATCTTATCCGCAGTATTGACGGCGACTTTCTGAGAAACTAAGTAATGATGTTTACATGAAGTTTGCGGGAAGGATTTACTCGTGGTACTGGCTCAAATCGTAATAATTCATTAGATGTACCAAAGTAGTATGTTTACTTACAGGTAACCTCCTACTTACCAAACGCGCCACCTTGGCAACAGATTTTGACACAAGAGAATGATGTCATAGCGTAGTAACGGCGCCCGCCGTTGCCCAGCCTATTATAATTGATTCAAGACACTTGCCTTCGTACCACCGCCACTACGCCAGCTCATCAAGAATGAGTTTCTTCAAAAACATTATTGAGAAAATTCCAGACGGGATAGAACACGCCAGGCAGGAAGCCATAGGTAAGAGAGTCTAATCTGATTGCAGTGCAACCCTGTTCATCCATTATCCCAGGAATCTTGCGTCCTAATCGTAAATTATTCGATTGTTGGCTTCCGTTAAAGTGTCTAACATATTGGTATCCAGGCCGCCACGATGATCCCGAAGAGAAAAAGGCCGACGAGATTAGGCAGGCTATCAATGACAGCCATCGCTTCTCCAGTTTCGCAGAGGAGAGGGCAGGCAATTTTGTGAAATGGCACATTGATGGGCACGATTACATGTGGGCGCTCTCTGAGCTGATTGATAGCGCCAGAGAGGCGATATTTATCCTTGTTCGTCCTCGTTCCGTCGTTGCGTCTAGTCTCACCTTTATAATGTATTGTAGGACTGGTGGCTCACCCCAGAACTTTACCTCCGTCGTCCCCCTGCGGACTATCCGGAATATCGTCTTGATCGCCTGCTAAAGCGCAAGGCAGAACAGGGCGTCAAGATCTATGTCATCGTATACAAAGAAGTCACGCAGACGATGGCCATGAGTTCTTGGCATACCAAGCATACACTCGATGATCTTCACCCCAATATTAAGTGTCTGCGCCACCCAGATCACATCGGTTCCAAGGATAGCGTCCAGTTCTGGTCCCACCACGAGAAAGTTGTTGTGGTCGACAATCATTATGCGTGTATCGGGGGTCTTGATTTATGTTTCGGGCGGTGGGATACGCATAATCACCCTCTCGCCGATGTGCACCCGACGGATTTTAGTCGGACCTTGTTCCCTGGCCAGGATTACAATAATGCGCGGATCATGGACTTCAAAGATGTGAGGTGGTACGCAAGTAATACGCTTTCGATCTTGGAGAGCGCAAGGATGCCTTGGCACGATGTAGGCGCTCCATCTTGTCATGAAGTGCAGAGTTTTTGATGAGTTCGTCACAGGTACATATGTCCTTGACTGGACCCGTGGTGCTGGATATCGTTCAACACTTCGTCGAGAGGTGGAATGAAATCAAGAAACGCAAGGCGAGTGGCTTCTATTCTTCTCGTAATACTCCCGTTGACAACCCTTCTTATTTTTAGTACCGTAACAAAGCGTAAGGGATCCTTCTATGATTATCATTCTTTCTGCTAACTTCGTTCAAGGGACATCGACTGGCTGTCCTTACCTCATGATGTCGACGCAGCCCCCAATGAAGCTGTTGCTCGTAAGGGTATTCGCTACTGTACGGTAGTCATCTTTATCAACGTTTGACAGGCCACCCACATCGTGAACATTGGGCGGAGGTGGGACGGAAATACCGTCAGAGATGGCACCGCCATGTCCACGGTGATGAGGAAGGAGGTGAAGAAGAACCAGGATATGAAAGGCCTGCCACACCGTCATGCCGAGTACAGGTTGTACGCAGCGTCTCAGACTGGAGTCATGGTGTTTTGACAGAGCACAGTATCCAAAACGCCTGTGAGTGTATATTTGATAGACAGTATGTTGACCAACATCGACATCCCTCACAGACATCCAGTTGATCCTCGAGGCGAATCACTTCATCTACATTGAGAATCAGTTCTTGTAAGTATTTTTTTCATCCTTTGCATACAGACCAGCCATAACGCTGCTTTCCAGTATTTCTGCTACTAAGCAAGGTGGTGCAGTTGTTAATCTCATCGGGAAGGCTCTAGTCGAGCGTATCGTCAGAGCAGCGCAAGAGGGTAAGAAGTTCCAGGTGATCATCTGTATCCCCGAGCTCCCAGGATTCGCGGGCAATGTCAAAGACGAGACTTCGCTGAAGACCATTATGGCCGCTCAATACCGCACCATGAATCGCGGTGGTAGCAGTATCTATGAGGAGATAAGGAAGGCCGGATACGAACCGTGGGTTCCAATCATTCTCTTTTAATCAGCGACTTTGATAATTCTTGGATCCAGCTTGGATTATATTCGGTTCTTCCATTTGAGGTCATACGATAGAATCAACTCGCCTGGTAGGTTCAATCTATTTTCCGCCTGTCTAGCATTCATATCTAATGTGTGTATCACAGCTGGATATATCGCTAAAATGGAGGAAATTTCGGGCGTCAAATTCCATGAAGCACAAGTGGCACTTGCGCGTGTATGGATCGGAGACGTTTCGGAGGGGATACAAAAGGAGGTCACTATTGCAGTGCCTAAGCCTACAACAGAAGGGTTAGTCGTCACAGACAAGTCAGATAAGAAGAAAGACGACAGTATCATCAAGGTATGATCAATGTATTCTATCAATACTTTCTAATGACTTCGCTATCAGGTTCCCATACCCGAGACGGAGGAGGCCGCCAGAGAAATCATTCGGCGATGGGAGAGCGCCTCTGAGCAAATTCGTGACGACGAACTTGTTAGCGACAGCGTGGCGCAGCACATGCTTGATGACAAGACACACTTAGCGGATGAGTTGTGGGAAGGTTCGGAGGAGGAGGAATTGAACGCGTGAGCTATGCCTGTGGATCGCCGTCTCCTTTAACTGATAGGCTGCTTCAGATACGTCTCGGAATTGTTGTATATTCATTCCAAGTTGATGATCGTCGACGATACTAGAGTCATCGTATGTATATTTCATCATGTCCATTAGCTTCTCTGATCCCATGGTTCACAGATGGGCTCTGCTAATATCAATGACAGAAGTCAGAAGGTAAGTCTCAAGTGTTTGCATGCTATATGATACTCAACGTGGGCTTCAAAGGGTGACGGTGACTCGGAAATCGCACTCGTAGTAGAGGACACCAACATGGTTAAATCTATGATGGACGGAAAACCTGTCACGGTTTCGAGATTTGCCACATCTCTTAGACGCAAGCTGTTCAGAGGTGCAGGACCTGCCATTTTCATGGTTCTGCGTTGCTAATCTAAAATCAATAGAACATCTCGGTCTCATTGAACCTCAATGGCCCCACCAGAGGTCTAAGGAACCCGACTCGTTCATGTATCCTGCTCCTCATCCTAATGACAATGAATTCAACTTGAGGGAAGACGACTTGGTGGCTGATCCCATTTCAGACGCGACACTAGCTCTGTGGAACGGCACTGCGAAGAAAAACAGAGAGGTGTTTACCGAGCTATTCCGCCCTGTGCCGTCGAACTTGGTTAGGGACTGGAAGGCTTATGAGGTTTGTCCCTGTTCGGTTGTCATTGGTGTTGTGGATGACTGATGACAGTGCCACTAGACCTATGTTCCCAAGGTCAAGACTGGCCATGTCATTCCTGGCGTCACCCTTGATAGGTTAAAGAGCCGCTTATCTGAGGTTAAGGGAGCATTGGTGGAATGTCCTTTGGTTCGTCTTTCTTTCTTGATGATTATCTTGCAGCTCACCGGGCGTTGTTCAGGACTTCCTCATAGACGACAAGGAATTCGTTTCTGGTCCGGAATGGGCCGGCTTGAATCCTACGTTACCTATCTATATTTAGAGGGGGAATTAATTCAGTGAATGATAAGTGACGAAGAAATGATTTATATATACCCCTTGTATATGGTAGCGACCATCATGGACATAAGTATGTGCGTTTGTGACTTAGATTTTAATAATGTCGCAAAACATCTACTCATTAGGTACATTCTTTCTGTTTGTTATACGCAACCTCCATTCGAACGGTTGAAACGCTTATTTTAAGCACTAATTTACAGAGATGGGCCGAAGAAGGTCGTTGTGTGGATGGATGTTAGCACTGATCGGCGAGAGGTGATTTTAGGACCGTGCGAAAGATGTGGACTGCGATGATCATCAATTATGAGCGTTCTCGCAGACTCTTATCGGTTCCGAAAGAGTATCGATTTAGATGAGGGCGAGGGTATTCCACGTAAAACAGTAGCGGCGGCGTCTCATTCTCGTACTTACACAAAGACCGGTTGGCGAAATTTATATAACCAACGTACATTTATTGCCGTTGTATGGTGTTGTACAGTTTATCCTTGAATTTATTACTTCGATGCCGTCCTAACCTTCAGCTTCAATTGCGGTCCTTTGTCCACTTCTCCTTCGACCGTCGGTGTGACCACAGCACATGGCTCCCTACGGATTTTGTGGGCATCAGCTGTGAGCTCGAACTCGAAGCTCTTCACTAGTTCAACAATGAATGCGTGCATCTCCAACAACCTGTAGCTCGCATTAGTTCATCGTATAGGAATGAATATAGATGAGACATACGCAAATCGCCAGCCCGTGCACGATCTCTTACCACCGATGAAGGTAAATCTACACACCCATGACAATGAATGTTCTGCATCACCAAGAGTGACAAAAACAAACCCACAGGTTGGCGTAGACTCCAATTGACGCGTCAGTACTGGGCTTCACAGTGCCCTTTAGCCATCTTTCAGGATTATACAAATCCGCGTCCGCTCCAAAAATCTCCTTGTTGCGGTTGTAGGCCGCGATGGAACAGAAGATATACGTGCCTCTGGGTATCGGTATCTCGGTGAGCACCTTCCCGTCCGCATCTATGATAGGTTGGCTTAAAGGTAAGACATCATCCTCGCAAGCATATCTATAGGCGTGATGTAGCGTTGGATGGAACCGAAGACTCTCCTATTTCTATGTCAGTAAACTGATAGCAGGGAGAAATTGTGATGAAGACCTTGACGACCGCGGTCAAGTAAGGCATGGAATCGAAGTCCTCTGCCGTCAGTTCGGAGACCGTTCGGTTACGGAGGTAGGCACGTATCTCGGCGCGAAGTTTTGTTTGGATGTCAGGGTGTCGTGCTAATTCCAGTAGTGCCCAGGCTAACGCGTTAGTCGTAGTTTCATGACCGGCGACAATGATGGTGCTGTTAGAAGAGCTTGAGTACCTTCTCTTCGCGGTAGTTGGAGATATACTTCATTTGAGCCCAAAGTTCGTTCTCTGGCAGCCTTTTCTTACGGTCCTCCAATGCATTGGCTTTGACTGAACATGCATTGTTAGCAACGATTTTCGCAACGTCAGACAAATCAACTTGCCAAGTAAACTCATTATGTCTTTGTTGCCTTTACCCTCCAGCAACAATGCCTGTTTATCATCGACGAGGCCTTTCGCCACCCTCGTTGATATAGTATTCACATTCCTCGCTACGTTCAGCCGGGGAACGGGGATGTTCGTCAGAAACTGACTAACAAATTCCGGAAGCCAGGAGTCCATAGCACACATCACTAGGAGTGCCAATTTAGAAGGGACACCAAAAACATTAAGTCTGGTTAGCATCGTTCAGCGGTAAAACCATTTAATGAAGTCACATCGCCTACGCCATATGAGCATACGCCTTCGCGAGCTCGGTCTCAGAATTATCCAAGGACCCAAATTGGTAATCGAAGGCAGCTAAAAAATCAATTTGGAATCAGCTTCTAGCTACCAGTGATAATCGAATTAAAAGCACCTTCTCCAGTGGCGTCCAACAGCGCGCGAGTAATCCAGGAAGTTACTTCTATAACCGCAGATTCTGAATTGTTGGCGGCTATGATTCTTCGCCAGTACGCAGTCATCTAGTGCTACGGATCAATACGCGATAGTACGATACACACGGATATAATACGAACTCGACCGGCGTACGAGCAGAAGATGGGGACAAATGTCCTTAGTTCACGGCTGCCGAATCCTGGTAGAACAATCTTCCGTTGGCGCTTGTGGTCTTCGCCTAGGGGATACAATGATATCAGCTCAAGTCCCTGGACTGTAATCAGTGCCTACCTTCGGCGTGGAATAGGCCCGGCCCCAAAACTGTTCCCAGGATTATTCGTATCCCGGTAGGTTTGGAGTAGCGATATCCAGAATTATAAAAGATATGTTGAAGTGCTTTGGGATCCATGAGAAGGAGGCGATTTTCCTGTTCAGACTTCAGACGAAAGGAAAGCATTTGCAGCCAACGAAGCGTACTCCAAGAGGTGCCCTGATTCTAATTACGTCGCCATAGGTTCCTTGGAGTTGGAAGTCTTTCTGGACAGAAACAATAAGAATTTGAAAAGGGAATTAATATATGACTGACAGCGCCAGCCTGATCTTGAACGAGAGTAGGGAGGTAACCTAGGAAAAGATTCAGAAAAGATTTATGATCTCACAATGTTGGGACCCACCATACAGAAAGGACGACGACTTCGGACCACGAAGACGGGCGGTGGTGACGCGAGGTCCTCGTCGTGTCAATTGGTAGAGAAGGAAAACCAGGAGAAATGAGAGGGCAGCGACTGGAAACATGTTGTATGTCTCCCTAGCATCGAAAGAAGTCTTCCTTATATCGCGCACATATCCGGATATTGATGGGGTCCCTTGTCGAGGCATCGCATCCATGGGGTCAGTTTCCATGATGAAATGGCTTCGCAGTACGAACTTGGGCCACACACAACTGTTGCTGTTAGGAGATAGAAGGGTCGTTATTTCAGGTTATTTCGGCGCGCATTAAGATGTTCTCGGCCCTACCCCAACAAAACCTAAATATAATTGCCGGATAGGACAAGGACCCGAATGACTATTGCAATCGGACATCCAAATTAGTCGCATACATAGATCATTGGGTCTTCATCCTATGAATGTACTCAGTATCCATACATGGCGACGAGTAACGGGACTCACAGGAATTAGGAGAGCCTCAGGTTCCAAAAGCTACCGTATAGAATCAGAATTGGCTAGCCTGGGTGTCGAATTCCACTCTGGATTAGTACCATGTATCTAGCTTCCAAGAATTGATGGTGGTGCCTTGGGAAAAAAACGGGACTTCCATCACTAACATAACTTGATGATGTCGGCGATCGAAATTTTCCTCTCACACGACAGTCAAGTTTCAGAAGGTGATCAGAGGGAAGACTCTTGCATGTTGGTCTGTCAGGTAAATTAAGAACTAAATTAATGTGTTGGTACGCAGAGAATAGTCAGGGGAAAGCGCACCAGGAACGAGGTCACTATCATAAATCGACAATGAACATCAATACCGTTGTGAGAAACGAGTATACACCATCCGACCCTGTAGCCATTGTCACGAGTAAACGGTTAATCAACGTCTGACCCGCATGTTGGAACAGGCCTCGAGGAGGTGAAGTATCAGAAGTTACCTGAGGTGACTAGTAGGTACCTATTCAATTCATCTCCTCTCGATCACTGTGTTATTTTCTTTTCTAGTTCCATTGGTTTAAAAAAACCCCTTGAATGTGGTAGAAGATCCTAGAGCGCGATGGTCCGTAAGAAGCTTCTCCCTTCCCGTGTATTACATGCGAGAAAAAAATATCTCCTTTTGAAGGCATCTTCGTTGAGTACGGAGATGGCAAGCATTCATCACAAGGAGACTGGTGCGACGAGGCAGGCAATAAAACCGTTTCCATGCTATACGTATTTGTAAGCGTCCAACCAGCAGGATGCAGGAAAAAATAGTACGGATACGTACTGTAAACTCGGAGACGAAGGTAGTCAGGATGACGTGAAGCCAAGCAAGCAACAGCGCTGCGTAATCCGCCGCTGCATCGATAAAACGACCCGAAACGAGGTCACCAAAATTGACCGCCAACTTGAAAAAAAATACAAAATTTATCATGAACGGAACAGAACGAAGTGTCCATCACGATGAATTGTCAAATTTAGTCACGGCAAAGAAAAAAAGAATGCTAAATGCTCAGCGCTATTCTCAAGGTGCGCCACACCAGGGGACGACAATGCAAGGAGAGAGGGATGTTCTCTGCATATCAAAGCTCCCTTAAAAGAGGCCGCCATCTTATCCGTGGGACGTTACGCAAGGCTATCTATCCTCAGTGAGCGAGGCCAGAGCCGAAATCAAGGACCTGATTTGCGCACCACATGAAACGCACTGGCCTAGAAATGACCCTTCTTCTATGCGGAACGCTACAGGACCTCTCTGAAAGTCCAAGGAAGTGCTGTTGGCCCTTTTGCGGACCGTGACGGTGTTTAGCATTCTGATAGCTAGAAAGGCGGTAAGACGTCATCCCCCCCTCCCCTGGGACAGTTAGAGATCGACTAGCCTGAGCCGATTGAGTCGAATAATCGAAAAACTGTAATATGTGTCTGGTGGAGATGCCGTTCGCCATTCAACTTGGAGACTCGTCATGAGAAGGCACGGAGAATGTTGGGGGAAACCAGCATAGCAGTATAGCTGGTACGCAGAGCTACTGTTGTAATTGTTACGGTACCTGTTTATATAACAGAGAGTTTTCGTGAGTAAAAAGAGTATAAACATATAACGATTGAGTGTGAAGAACGTTGCGATAACTGGAAAAGTTCAATTGCAAGAAGGGAAAAGCGGCCACGTGTCTAAGGCGGAAAACTCCGAAGCACGGATAAATTTGAAGTCAGTTTGAACTTATACTTGGTAGCTACTACTATAGTACTACTACTTATACTTATTACTTGTTTACTACTAGTGAGTATCGGCTATTAATCTATGGGGATGCTGCAATGTAACGGACGGGTGCTCGACGGTCACGACCCGACAGTTGCTTTCGTAGTACTGCATGTGTCGGGTCTCCGGGCAACCAAGTCGAGATTCGAGAATGAGCAACGTGCAACGACGTGTGAATCTCTATTACCCGAGTGCTAGTTTTATACAAAAGGCAGCAGCCTATGCACTGTCACGGAACGAAAATTCAAAGACCTAAACAACTTTGCATCTACTGGTGTTTGACGCTCAATTGTAGTGACTCCGAGTCTACCTCACAATAAAACGATGATCATTCGGGCACAATACATAATGAGGGTGTGTTATTCAGGGCGGTCCTCCACCTCCAGGTCCCCCACCGCCGGGGGCATTCCCTCCTCCAGAATTGCTGTTTTCAACACCGCCATCCTCAGTGAGCGTAGCCGCCGATGACACCGTATAACTTGCGGACAAGTCAATACCCATGGATCCCCAACTAAAAGTCATCAGAACTAGCACAATAAATTGTATGTGCGTACGCGTTACTCACAGAAGGAGCCCGTCAGAGATGCTGTTGCCAAGGTAAACGTACTCGAGGATGGGGTCGACGCCGTTTGTGCCAGAGACGGTGTTGACTAAGATGGAATCGTCCTCGTTTTCAGTCAGCTGTTGAGTGTTGCTAGCATAAGGAGAAGTCTTCTCCACAACAGTAATCAGGGATTGGTCAAAGAACAATTGGCCTAAAAAGAAAAGAAATTAGCAAGAACTACGGATCGGGTTTGCGTTACTGAGGACTTACCGACATGACGGTCACTGCTTGTCTTGAAGGTTCCATTAGAGAAGACAGTCCCATCGCCATGGGCGATAACGTGAATATGGTTGGCACGACTTGTGTAGTGACCTGTCAAGATTGTAAATGGTACGAAGCAGGTTGCAATACACATTCCCCAAACCTGGGAAGATAGTCTCAAATTGGGCGTAACCCTCCGAGTTGGTGGCTTGGATGCCACGGAGAAAAGTCTTGTACTAGCATAATTAGGGGATCAGCGATGGCAGAAGGACGGCACTCCTCTCTTCTACTCACTAAATTGGACTCATCATTCTGATTACCATTACCTCCGGCGACAACACCAGAGTAGACGCCAGTAGCGTTACAGTGCCAAAAGTCGATGTAAACATTGGCAACTGGCTCACAAGTAGAGTAATCAATTAGCTCGACATCAACGTAGCTGTAGATGCCGTCTTGGTCTTCGGTGATGTCCGAGCGAACGTACTCCCCGTCGACGTAGTAGGGACCTTGGGTGGACTCCGAGACGAGAGTGCAGGATCCAGTTCCACCAAAGGGATCAGAGTCAGCGCTATAGTCCTCGTCGGACTCGTGATCAGTATTCAAAACGTCGTCGATATCGAGACGCTTGTAAACATTGCCTATGATAATATCAGCTCTGTTGCCATCTGTGGATATTATAAGGTGTCTCCTACTGGTAGGAAGTCCCCGTTTGCGGCGTAGCTCATCGGCAAGGGCCTTACGACGAGCAACAGACCGTTCTGTGTGTCCGCGGCGACGAAGAACGTCCTGACAGTTATCAAGCGAACGGCGCGCAAAATTCTGGAAGTCAGCACGCCGTGCGATCTCCGACTCGCTCAAGGAAGCAGTAGGATGCGCAACGACAGTGGTGACAGCGAGAAATACAATGGCTGAGAAAGCGCAGAGATTGACCATTGCGTGAAGAGACCAAAGGATACGAGATTCCAATGGGCTATGAAACCTTGGACCCAACAATTTATCGCCTTTATACTTTTTCGTGTTCGATTAACCGCATGCTAAGAACCACAAAAACTTTGAGCTCACACTGGTACAAGCAGGTATTCAGCATCCTAATCCTTGGCAAACGCAGGTCTGATCCCGGTAGTGAAAATACGTCAAATGGGATTGGCTCCCTTCCCTGCTTGCATCACACTTCGTCACCCGCAGCAAGTGGCATGTGTGCTAGCTTGTCCGACACACCGCAGTTAGAGAGCGAAGCCATCCCGGGGAAATATGACCAGCATTTGCGCTTACAAAATAGGATAATTCAGGCGAGTAGCAGGAGAATCGAGGAAACACCTCTGAAGCAGCCCAAGATACATCACCCTAGGAAATTTTGGCTCCGAGAAGAAAGAGCGGTGTAATACGCATTGTCGGAATCGTCGCTATCGCATACAGAGAGAATAAACTCGTGGATGGGTCATCTGCACAGTAACACGATGCGTACACATCCCAAGGACGATCAGATTAGCTGTAAGGATTTGCTGAAGAGAAGTCTCATCACCCCAGGGTAGACGATAGATGTTTCCATTCGTTTACAGACCATTTGACCCATGTGTGCTCGCCTCGCGCGACGGAGATTCCTCTGCCCTCGATGCCTCGTGAAGGTCGTTGATATCTGGAAGGCGCCCGAAGTGGTTCGTAAATATTTCCCGCAAACCGACTAAGAAGAACATGTGGATCATCCGTGCCCACTATAACTTCCTACAGCAGAGCTGGAGCCGCATTAGATTCAGCGAAGATATCGCGCGCACACAATCACCTGCTGATTCGAAGCCGCCTGAAAATCACTAATGACGGAAAAAAATCGCAGAGGCCAGAGATACGTCGATCGAAAGCTTTACAATAAGAGCGCGGTCTAAAGGAGAGTAAAATCCATCTGAAAGTTTTACCCCGGGACCTGCACCATATGGCGAACAAGTGTGGTATTTCGTTGGAATAGATTGATGTTTGTGAACCAATCTGCTTCGATTTGCTTCGATTGTGCTATTGTCTCCAGGGAAGAGCGCGCATCTTCTCCCGACTCCCATTAGCATGCTACCCAGTATTCCTTTTGTATTATGACATTCATTTCTTGTGTTAGAGTGCTATTCGCTGGTTCGACGCACAGGGATAGGTGATCAACAACAAGTGAGCTCGAAAGAGCGGCAGAGTAGAGGGCTCTAAGCACGACGATCCTTGAACGGCTTGTACTTGCTGAGCTGACCATGGGAAAAAGGCTTGGAAATAGTGAAATTGATAAATTTGATTGTCGAAGCATCAAGTGCGCAGAGGAGGTTTTCAGGCTTGACGTCGCGATGTACGATTCCTGGCGAGCGAATATGCTCTAGTTCCGCCTGCATCTGACCCGCAATTTGGACGACCGTCGTCAACATTAGACCAAGACCATCGTTATTCTGCTGCTCTGCCCCAGAATATCCATAGCCATGCACTCGAAATGCTCCAGCTAGCCGTACGCATACACCGAGGGAACAGCAGCTTGCCCTTTTTAGAAGTTGGAGAATACGAGCCTCGTGTCGGAGAATGGGTCGCTGCACTTTCAACGAGACACGCGAAGTCTTGAGAGCCACTGTGCTTTTCAGATGATAGTTCTGTTGCCTAGAACACGTGTATATATGTGTCATGTTCCAACATTGCTTGGCCGTAGGCGCAAGCCGGTAGGACAGAGGTTGTGTGTTGGGAGAGGGAAAACTGGCGGGCGGGCCGTAACGGACCGCACCTCCTCATCCCAAACGAGATAGCTGCTGATAGGGGCTAGAACTTGGTAGTGATTCTCGAGCGAGATAATGAGGGATATCGCTGAGACCAAATACGACCCTCGCAAAAATGAAACTTTTTCTTAAAAAAATATCGTGTCTTTTATGACGCGTGTTCGAGTCTACGCGTTGGAGTGTGACAGCTCGTGAGCGTGATTAGTCACACTTCTATGACTAACGCGGCCCCGCTTTGTTTTTCCCTCCCTTGTTCATACTACCCTTCTCTCTGAAATATCATAATAATTAATGTCTGGCGCCACTTCTGAACTTGAGCCCATCGTCGATGCCGATAGTGAAGATGACATCGACTGGGAGGAAGTCGAAGTCGAACCGCAAGAACGACACATAGAAATCACGCTGCACGAACAGCCCGGGCCCAAGTCGAAGGACCAGGTCAAGTCAGTTTTTCTGTTAATTTTTCTGGTGAAATTCCTTTCTCAATGATGGCGACTATAGGAAGAAAGGAATATCGCACGCGGAACGAGTGCTCCGAATTAATTGCCACAAGATTCATACTATATCTCTTCTCGCGAACGCATGGGTCAGGAATAAATGGCTCAATGATGAGCTTCTTCATGTACGCCGCTCTGACTCGCCTTCAGAATGGAATTTCATCTATTTCTTTCTAGGCCCGGCTCATGTCCTTCGTCCCCATGTCCATTCAAACCTCCTTCGCTATGATCCACAAGTCTCGTGTACCACACCAAACGAAGCGCGGTCGGATGTTCGAGAAAGCCCTCGATACTCTCGTCAAATGGTGGTACGAGTCCTTCTTTGAGGTCCTCCCCGAGGGGCACATACGGAACCGGACGTTTGATTTCGTCCAGAGGCGTATGCCGCTGGAGTCCCTAACGCAAACAGCCGAGGAGTACCCCCTCGACACAGAGACTCTGCAAGATATCCTCGACGATGACGTTGAACGCATCAAGAGCCCGAAGAGCCTGATGAAGCACGCACTGATGCAATGCGGCTCGCGAGATACGGGGGCGCAACTATTTACGGCACTCTGTAGGGGCCTGGGGCTACCTGCGAGGCTTGTTGTGAGTCTGCAGAGTGTGCCGTGGCAGGCAGCAGTTGGGAAGCCTAAGCCCAAGTACGATAAGAAGAAGAAGAAGAAAGTTCCTGAGGACGGAGAAGTCGACGACGAGACACCAATCGCGTCAACGTCTGCCTCAAGCTTGAATGGCGGCACGTTCAAGGGAGAAGGGCAGAGGCTGGATGGCACTCCCGTCGGAAAGAGCGACAAGGCGAAAGGCAAGGAAAAGGCTAAACCAACCGTCAAACTGCGCAAAACCAAGAGTAAGGGCGACGTGCTGGGTGCAGCCGTACCCAAGAAAGAAGAAGGTATGGAACCTGTTCGCCTTGACTAATATCTACAATACACATTTTTTTTCCCTAGATCCCACCTCCACTCCGCCAGTATTCTGGACGGAAGTCTTCTCGCGACCTGACGGCCGATGGATACCAATCGACCCTCTCCGTGCCATCGTCAACAAACGGAACGTCTTTGATCCCACGGGAATATCGCAGCAGAACCGGCTAGTGTATGTTTTGGCTATAGAAGAGGATGGGTACGCTAGAGATGTGACGCGAAAGTATGCCAGACAGTATGGTGCCAAGGTGGCAAAGGTTCAGGGTGGCGCTGTGACTAGGGGAGGTGGGAAAGGAAGAGAAGCGTGGTGGGAGAGGGTCGTTAGTACGGTAACGAGGCCGTATCGACTGGTGGGTTTTGTTCCCTTTGACTTTGACTTTGACTATTGATCATGGCCATGGACGTCTCTTCAGAACCGCGACGACGTGGAGGATGCCGAGCTGGAATCAGCGCAGATCAGAGAAGGCATGCCGACGACGATTGCTGGGTTCAAAGACCACCCAGTGTCAGTCCCAGCACTCTATCCGAAGCCTCCGGGCACCATCTAACCTTGTTATTACACAGATATGTTCTCACCAGGCACCTGAAGCAAACAGAAGCGATCCACCCGCCGCCCCCTGACACGCCTGAGATGGGCAAATTCAGAGGGGAGCCGGTATATCCTCGGTCGTCGGTCGTTTCGCTGAAGACGGCGGAGAATTGGCTGAGAAGCGAAGGGAGGGCGGTTCGCGAAGGCGTGCAGCCGATGAAGATGGCCAAGTCGCGTCCGGGGACTATCGGACGGATGAGGGAGCTTGAGATCCTCAAGGATAGCCTGCGGGAAGCTGGCGAGACGGCGGACGATCAGGTTCAGGTCATGCATGGCTTGTATGCGCGAAGCCAGACTGAGCTGTACGTCCCCAGACCCGTGGTTGATGTGAGTTTTCGTCCGACTACTGTCCGATTAAAAAAGTTTTTTTTTTCTCATTGAGTTTGGTGGGTACCTCCATAGGGTAAAGTTCCCAAGAACGATTTTGGAAATATCGATCTGTACGTTCCTACGATGCTTCCTCGGGGTGCGGTACACGTTCCTTGTGAGTCGCCCCTTCCTCCCAATATTAATATTAAACTGACACGGACACCGCAGTTAAGGGTGTCCAGAAACTTGCCAAAAAGCTTGGTTTAGATTACGCCGAGGCGGTCGTGCGTATTCTTATCCCGATCCTGCTGTGAGGCTCACTCCATTCATTATACACTATCAGACAGGCTTCGAATTTAAGAAACGCCGCGCGTTTCCGGTACTGGAGGGCGTGGTGGTGGCTGCAGAGAACGAGCAGGTTCTATTAGATGTGCGTTGTCATTTGCTGTGATCTTGTCTTGTGTGCGCTGCTACTAACTGAATGCGCGGTCTAGGCTTACTGGGAATCGGAGCAGGACGCGCAGGAGAAGGCGCGAGTGAAGCGGGAAGAAAAGGCTATCAAGAGGTGGACACGGCTGATCCACGGGCTGCGAATCCGGCAGAGGCTGCAGGCGCAGTATGCGGGACGCGGAGAAGAGGATAAGCCCACGGAGAAGGACGAAGACGAAGAGGTATGCATGGACTCTTTGAGAATTTGTCAAATTTGAATGAGGACCTTATCAGAAACAACCCGAGCAAGGAGGCGGAGGAGGCGGAGGGTTCCTCATGGGCGCTGATGATGTCGTGCAGGCGTTTCACCTGCCCAAGGCTCCGCGTCTCGATACGGATCTGGAGTCCGATCTGGTAGCCTCTACCGTGCAGAGTCGGGGTCCCGAGAGCGGGAAACTCGAGTTGGAGACTATGGACGTGGATTCAGACTTGGACGAGGCCCTGGTGGTGAAGAGTGCAACTGCCCCGAGCCATACTCCGAAGAGCATGCGTGAGCTGGCGGAGGACGCTGCGCGGTTGCGGGTGGTGGACGAAGAGGAGTGGGTCGAAGAGGTGGTCGTGGATCCGCCGAAGAAAGAGGAGAAGGGGAAGGGGAAAGGGAAAGCCAGACAGAGGAGACGGCGGAAGAGGGGCGACGAGAGCGAGGATGAAGGGGAGAGCGAGGCGTCCCCTGCGAAGAGGGGGAAGACGGTGGCACCGTCGACGCGGACGCTGCGTCCGCGTGCTTCGAAGAGCAGAACGAAGATTGAGGAGGAGATGGAACAGGAGGAGGCGATTAGGCTTGCTATTGGGGAGTGAGGAACGTTATTTTAGATGTAATGTGGAGACAGTAATGTTCCTTGCTTCAGCGCCTTTGCAGAAAATGACTACTGAGCGTCGAAAGGTTTGAAGACAGGGACTGCAATTATTGCTACTGTCTCTTTGCTCGTCAGGCTCTCTCGAAAAATATGCACTATGGTACAGATATTGCGTGCAAGTAATCATTTCCTCACCGCTGGGTACTAACCAGATTTTCCTCCACCTCGACTTGTTCTTCCTCTTCTTCTTCACCTTCCTCCTCTTTCTCCTCCTCCAGCCGTCTCTTATGCTACACAATCAGCAATCAGTACATGCACGCGAACCCAAAACTGACATGATACACGGCGGTCCAGTAGCCAGCCCAGTACATCGCACTCGCAGCTCTCTGAAACGCCTCATCCTGCGATACCAAAGGGCTCACAGACGGATCGTGTGACGGCTCAAAGTCGACGTTCAAGAGCGGATTCGATGCAGGTTCTGCGTCCGCGTGAGTTTCGTCTGGTGGGTACCTAGTGCGGTTAGACATGAAAGAAACCAGGGTTCCGATGCACCGCACTCGTCTTTCCAGCTTTTGCCTTCACCATGATGTGCCTAATACATAAAGAGTAAGCACTAAAAGAGCTGCACGATGGCATAAGGAACGCACAGCATACTCTTCATTCGCAGCAGCCCAAGCGTCAATCAGCGCCGAGTCATCCCAGATCTCATCGTGCGTGAGCTCTTCCTCCTCACGGCAGGCGGCACGATTGCTCTTCCGTTTACTCGTCTTGCGTCTCTTCGCCGGCGGAGCCTGAGAGTCTGGGGTAGACGCGATGTCCTCGTAGGAAACGATAGGCCTCATGCTGCGTAACGCCCGTCACAGTCACAGGATTACCGATCAAAGCACCGCCGACCGAGCCAGCTGCGTAAATCTCGTGTTCCGGCGAGTTAACCCAGCAAGCTGGCTCCTTCCCTCGCGCTTCAGAAAAAAAAACCAAAGGAGAAGGAGAAAAAAAAAAACAAAGAGCCGCAGATGGCCCGCCCTCGGGGAATGGACTCGGAGTCGGGGAGGAGGGGGTAGAAAGGGCGTACATGAAACACAAAAGCTGGTGCTGAGGGAGGGATGTATATCCGGGCACTACAGACACTGTATCCGACTGTGAATCACTACGAGAAGAGACGGGCTCGACATTGACTGGTCTCCATTACTAGGTACCATAAAAGGGATAGCGGACGAGATATTTTTAATGATGAGGCGCAGAAGATATCAGTGATATGTCAGGCAAAAGGGATGCAAATGTCAGGTAAGACGTATGCCCCCTCACCTCCGACATCACCTTCGACACGCTAAACCTGTTGTTCGTGTTCGGCGGTGGGAGATCTGGGGGGATCTCGTCTGATTTTACGGAGATCTCTTCCGTTTTAGCACGTTTTACCTCGAGGACATCAGCGTCGTCGTCGGGCTGGCGTTTGCGCTTGGTGCGGTGGCCCTGTGCGATCTGCTTGAGGCGCTTGTCCTCGCGCCTGAGCTCTGCGCGCTTGAGCTTGTCGGCGGCGTCGTCGATAGAAGGGAGGGCGGGGATCTGGGCGAGGTCGTGTGGGTGGAGGAGGGTTTCGTACATGGTTATATCTGTTGTGGATTGGATAATGAAGGGAGGAATGGCAGATGAGATGCATACCGGTGAAGCCGGCGTCATTGAGAGCGCTTACGGTGCGCAGGACCTGTTCCATGCATGGACTGAAGCAGCATATTCGGGTGATGCAGTCTTTCTGTGGATGGTGAGATAGGGATCTAGGGTTTGGGCGAACGCACCCGAAGAGCCTTCTTGGCGTGCTCGATGGCGTCCCATGGGGCTGGGATATCAAGGAATACTGCATCCATCAGGACCTGGGTAGATTAGGGGTAAACGGGATCTCACAGCTGTCGGCAGCGTCTGTGACGGTGAAGCCGTCCTTGCAGACGTTGCGGTGGGTGAGGGTGACGACGTCGAGGAGGCCGTGGCGGGTGAACTCGTCCCTGTGCATGGTGAGCGGGGCCGCGGGGGAGCGGGAGGGCGCACCTGGCCTTTGCAGCCCTGGCCTCGTGGAACTCGTATGACCAGAGATGGCCGGCAGAACCAACGGAGCGTATAACGGAGTGGGAGAATGATGCTGAGCCAGTTCCTTACGGGGGAGTCGATTAGCACGCGTACCTGGGCGACAGAAAAAGGCAAGATTGCCTGAGTCACACGGCTTACCTGCCTCGATGACTCGACTGCCGCGCTGGATGTTGAGCTGTGAGGTGATGAACGCGATGTCGGCGAGGTACAGGATCTGTGTGCGGTGCGGGAGCGCGCTCGTCCACAGCTCGGGCGTCGGCCGAAGGAGGTGCACGAAGCCCTTGCCGCTGGGGGCGCCGACCTTGGAGCCATAGGGCACGCCGATAAAGTCGTTGTGACGATAGTTGCCGAATCTGCTGTTGAAGTCCTTGCCGGGCGTGATGAGCAACGGCTGCAGCAGGTCGCGCGTCTGTGGCCATCAGCAAGAGTCCGTGCGCCGAACGAGCACTCACCAGCCAGACTATCACGATATCGCCCGCTGAAATGGTGCGAGCAGTGGACCACATCGTGGCAAGATGCAGAGCGGATCTGACCAAGATTCAGCCGATCTCGAGATCGCCGAGTCCTCCCGTAGTGAATGGGCTCGCTCCTCGTACGCTGCGAGGACGTACAGAGATAATACGTATTATATATCCGTGGTTATTATAAACTTTTTGTCCATCAATAGCTCTTTGATCCTGCCCTCATGAGGTCCTGCACCAGCCTGCCACCAGCCTGATGCGTCAATCCGATTCGTTCGGTACCTTGTTTCTTGCCTACCACCGCCATTATATATCCAACGCCCATGTCTTTCTAGCGTGCCATGGACCAGAACACTCCTTGTTATTCCTTCAGTCCGTCTTCCTTCCGTATATCCTCCGTCGCCACTCACCCTTGATCCTTCTAGTCGGCATAGTCGATTTCTCCCAAGAGGTCAGTCGCCCTTGATACGGGGCCGTCCACTCTGCTCACCCGTCCCCAGGCAAAGTGGCTCTACATGACCGACTCCGTCGTCGAGCTCTTGGGTGCGTCTCTCCCTCTCACTTCCCATCTCGTTCCAACCGCGGGCAGGATACGAACCTCACGAACTCTATGGCCACCCCTCGCTCGAACTCGTACACCCAGACGAAGTGAACCGAGTTCGCAAACTGCACCAGTCCGTCTCGCGGTTTGCTTTCTCCCGTGCCGCCTAACTTCCACCCCCAGCGACACCATCAAGGCCGACAAGGCTGCAGTCCTCGTCTACCTCCGTATGAAGCACAAGGATCCCTACAAGGGCTATGTTTTATGCGGTGTAGTCAGTCGTCTCTCCATTCCCCGTGCTCTCATCTAACTCTACTCGTAGTCACGGTCTGTTCTTCGACCGCAGTGCCGCCCCCTTCTGACTGTCCAACAGCACCGTCGTCCACAACGTCCTCGTCGGGAGCGTCTCCTTTGCCAGCCCCGGCGCCAAAGCCCTCCACAACGCCTCCACAGCCCAGGAAATAACCGTCATAAGCCCCGCAGCAGAGAACTTTCAATTCCGCGTGCGTCCGTGACTCCCCCTCTCGTCCTGCTACTAACCCACCCGCCAGCGATGGAACGACCCGTCCCCGATGCCCCCGTCGCCCCCGCCCTTCTCCACCCCGCCCCAGACCCCCGCCGACCCGGTATCGTACGAGCACCTCCCCTCCCAGTCCTTCCGCACCGCCCTCATCCTCAACCGCTTCTCCCTCCGCTGCACCATCCAGTACTGCTCCAACGACCTCCTCATCGAGAGCACCGAAGCCATCGGCAGGAGCTTCTTCGACTACGTCGCCCGCAAAGACGAAGCCATCGTCACCAGCTGGATCGACGTCATCAAGACCTGGGGCGTCAACGAGCGCGGCCAGCCCAGCGACGGCGGCTTCGGCTTCGGCAAGTTTGCCCTCCTCACAGAGGCGAGGGAGTCCGAGTGAGTCTTGCTATATATCTCGCTCCACCGGGAGCTCATCAGCTCCAGGCCCCGCCAAGAGCCACCGAATGCGTCCAGACACCATAAACACGGCACCAACAAGTCCCGCTCCTCCAAACGGAGCAGCCAGACGCCCAGAAAGTCTCCCCACCAACCTGAAGCGCTGCACGGCGCGATCTCAGTCGACGCTATTTTCTCTGCTCATTCAGATGGTTTGATGGTCATTCTCAGAAGGGCGTCGTAAAGGTCATTTTTGTATACTGTATTATTACCTAGATCTTGCCAACCTATACCTATATGTATCTCCTTCCCTTCCTTTTCCCATGCTCCCCTCCTGCCCCTTACCCAGCAGATTCAGAATCTATATTGGCCCTGATCAGTTACCGCGGGTTGACGGAACCTTTTTTCTACTTAGATAAGAGGGATCTGGCACCGTGGCTGTGTATTTTTGAATCACCGTCTTGGTCGAGTGCCAACGCTTTATCCCTCAACTCGGTATGAATCGATGGTGTATGAACGGAATGGTATATGACCATCTATGCTCAAGTATGCCTGTATCCTCCAAAACGCAAACATACCCTTTTTGGTCCAAGCCGCGTTCTGTCAACTTTCTGTCGCGTCGAAACACCTTTCGGAAAGCTGCTTATCCGTTTACGAGCCCCTGGACGCACTCTCTTGCACTGTCTTTGCATCCCGACCAACCTCATCCCGCCTGGCAGGGTGCAACGACCGAGGCACTTGGCAAGGGTTGTTTCTATATATCCTACCCTATCGCGGTTCCTTCCTCAAACTTTGGTGCTCCTGCTGTGGCGCTCGCCGCTTCAGGGGGTACTGGGCGCCGCCCCCTCGTGTGTTGCAGTTGTCAGCATCCCCCTCCGATCTCGAGCCCTACTGCTATTTGTGCTATCGATGACCGTCAGCTGCAGAGAGCCAGGAGACTGCAAACCCAGCTAGACGCATATCTTCCCAGCACAGTGCATGCTATGATGAATTGTATACTATACATTGACATTCCGAATGTGTCTGTTATGACGTAGATATTAACTATATTAACCCGGTCCTCTTCCCCACTTGCCCTGCTCTGAGCCTGGAGAAAATGGCAGATGGTACGACTTCAGGCCACTCGCACCTGGATCGTCTGGACTGACGATCCCTGGGATGCGTGCTGTTGAATATCAGCGATGGATCTTACCCGAGGAAGAGCGCAGTTCCCGTATCACGACCACGTACGTGAAGCCAGTCACCACCCGGCGCGACTGAACGCCGGTGTTCCTCGTTCTCTGAACTGAGAGTCCAAACAGCGCCGAATGCCATGTACAATGCACAATGTCCAAGCCCGGAGTTAGAAGGTCGTGTCACTTTGATCCCCAGTCACTAGATTCGGGCACAGGGACCGGTGTTCTATACATACATATTCTCCGATGATTTCCCTGCTACATGTATGTATGATGTGATCGTCATGCAATGGAATGAATGAATGAATGGTACGTGCCGTCTATCTCCGGCGTGCGGGGTGCGTGCCGCGGATGTACGACAAAGGCTCCAGTGTGCGGGTTCGGCTTGGCTATACGCGGGGGTATGTAATCATATTCGGTGGTCGGCTGAGGGTATCATATTCATATATCATTAGTTGCCGTAGGGAGTGATATGTACACGTAGGTCGTCGATAGGCTGCCAGTGGACGGTGGGACCCGCTGGAAAGCTCCGCAGACGCAGACGCAGACAGACAGGCCTCGAGGAGATGAAATAAATGATAGATAGCAGACAGAATGATGCACCACGAGACAGCTTGGATACCACACCCCAATAAGTAGCAACCCTCGTTGGAGTTGACAATGACACCGCGGGCCGCATGACCCACTAGTCGTAGCCGTCGGCCCACATTCAAGGTTTATTTACCGTAACCCGCATAGATTCATCATCATCTATACGGTAGTCGGGCACAGGGCGGAACATCAGTCCGGTCAAAATATGTGGAGCCGCTGAAAGGCCCCTCGGGGATGATTGAATGCCGCCTGGGGATCAAAGCGGTAACAAGAAAAAGTGAAGAGACCGTTGAGCCCTCCCTGCTTGGAGAAAGCAGTGGATGGGGAGGAGGAGGTTGAATGGATGGAGCGAGTCCAGGAAGGGAGTTTCGGAGGTGTGGCGTAACGGCAGAAGGCTGGGTGGGACAAAAGGTGGCTGCATCGTGACTTTGGAGTGAGGCGTTGCAATGCCTTGAGGAAGGAAGGAAATGACGTTGCATGAGGTAGCATTGGCTCCTCGGCATTTTCCGTAGATTTGCATCACCTGACTAGCACCGCCACCGATCCTCGAAATGTAATTTGAAACTCGATGTTTTGTAGCAACCATCAGTGAGCTTACTCGTCTACTCGTTTCTATCTCAGTGCTTCTCGTCCTAGTGTACTGTGATATAAAAGAACAAGAATAACATGGCTGCGCTACTCCAAGAAGCCGAAGCTGACGACATACCTCCGCAAGAAAAGCACACAACGACCCCCCCGCCTCAGATCCCCGAATCGCGCGATGCGTTCTATGGATATCCCGAGGAACGAACGTTCCAGCATGTAAGGCCCCGCCTATCCTGCTATCGGCTCGCGCACTGAAGCGTGGATGATGACAGATCGAAGAGAAAATGTGGGCGCACCGACGTGGATCGGACGCGCGCTCGGACGGGGCGGCGTCGTTTGCGGGAAGCAGCATGCTGGGGCACGGCGTGGCTGCAGATGCTGCGCGTGTCCCGAGCCCGTTTGCGGAGGAGCTCGAGGAGGAGGCGGAGGAGGCGGCCAAGTCTGCTATGGATGGACACCCGCCAGGTTCGTGTGGGAAAGAAACGAATGCACTATGCGGCCGCTGATGTCCCCCTCTCTGCAGAGACGGTCCTCTCTTCCGAGCTGGTGCACCTGTTTCAGTCGTTCCAGCGCTGCCTGGAGCTCCGTGACAAATACACCCGCAGGTCCTGCCAGCGGCTGGGGGATAATCCGAAAGACTACGATGGGTATTTCCAAGGGCTGGACGACGAGCTTGCGGATGTGAATGGAGTGCGGCCGGATGCGGGGCTGCCTGCGCGTTCGAGTCCGGGTGATGCGAAGCAGGCGAAGCGGTGGAAGGTGTATCCTAGTCCCCCACCCCCGCATTGGCACTGGACGGACGACAAAGAGGCAGTTAGTGTCGACGGGGGATACGGTGGAAGCGGGAAAGAGTTCAAGTTCGAGGAGTGCGATATTCCTGGGAATCACGATTGGGAGTTTAAGATCGATGACAAGGGCGTGTACCAGGTCTATGAGCCCCATCAAGGTGCGTATGCCGTTTCTCGCGTGGATTCTCTCGCATTGATAGCTCCCAGCGACACCGGCATTCGACATCCCCAATATCCGTGAGTATTTCGTGGATTTGGATTACATCCTAAGCGTCATCTCGGATGGTCCAACGAAGAGTTTCGCGTTTCGAAGGCTCAAGTACCTAGCGAGCAAATTTACGATGTACAGCCTCTTGAATGAGTTCCAGGAATTGGCTGATATGAAGGTATTTGTGGTTCATTCTCTTCTTCGGTGGGGATTAAGGGCTTTGTTTATTCATTCAGCGTGTTCCTCACAGGTAATCAACTGCTCAATTAGTGTTTGTACGCACTCATAATATCTTATCTTTACAAGAGATTTCTACAACCTTCGTAAAGTCGACACGCACGTGCATCATTCGAGTAGTATGAACCAGAAGCATCTACTGCGGTTTATTAAATCCAAGATGAAGCGTAGCCCTCAGGTTTGAATAGAGTTTTCCTTCTGTTTCCTCGTTTGACTCGCGTGTTGTAGGATGTTGTAATATTCCGCGATGGCGCTGAGTTGACGCTGGAGCAGGTATTCCAGTCGCTCAAATTGACAGCCTACGATTTGTCGATCGACACGCTGGACATGCACGCGCACCAGGACACCTTCCATAGATTTGACAAATTCAATCTTAAATATAACCCGATCGGGGAGTCGAGGCTGAGGGAGATCTTCCTGAAGACAGATAACTTCATCAAAGGAAGGTATTTGGCGGAGATCACCAAAGGTTCGCTTAGACGTCTTTTTACGTTTTCGAATGCTCACGGCTGCTTTAGAGGTTATGACCGACTTGGAACAGAGCAAGTACCAGGTAGGATAACTTGTCCGCTCGTCGACGTAACTTATGAAGTAATTAGAACTGTGAGTGGCGACTCAGCATCTACGGTCGGTCCCCGGACGAATGGGACAAGCTCGCAAAGTGGATCGTCAACAATAAGCTCTACTCGCACAACGTCCGATGGCTCATCCAGGTCCCACGACTGTATGACGTGTACAAGGCGAATGGATCTATCAAAACCTTTGAGGATATCGTTATCAGTACGTCCCTACTCGATTCTTTCCCTTGCGACTGACGTGTTCACCAATTGCCAGATCTGTTCAGACCGTTGTTTGAGGTAACCAAAGATCCGACAACCCACCCAGAGCTGCACGTTTTCCTGCAACGCGTAGTCGGCTTCGATACCGTTGACGATGAATCCAAGGCCGAGAGGAGGATATACAAAAAATTCCCTTACCCGCGAGTCTGGGATACTAATCAGTCGCCACCTTATTCATATTGGTAAGAGAATTCATCTATGGATAAGCTCATCTAATCCCTGTTGATGCCAGGATATATTACATGTTCGCGAACATGGCGAGTCTAAACAACTGGCGGCGGCTACGCGGGTTCAGTAAGTTTTCCCTTCCTTTCCCTTCTATCTTCCTCTTCCTCTTATCCCACGTAGGTACTTTCGTGTTCCGACCACACTGTGGCGAGGCCGGCGATACGGACCATCTGACCTCCGCCTTCCTCACCTCGCATTCGATCTCGCATGGTATCTTGCTCCGCAAGGTCCCCGCGTTGCAGTACCTGTTCTACCTCAAGCAAATCGGGATAGCGATGAGCCCCCTGAGTAATAACGCGTTGTTTTTGACGTATGAGAGGAATCCGCTACCTGATTTCTTCAAGACGGGGCTGAATGTCAGCTTGAGTACGGACGATCCGCTGCAGTTTCATTTTACAAAGGTCAGTAGTTTGTTCAAGGCGTTGTAGGCATTGCATTGACTAAATTTGGGCATAGGAACCTCTGCTGGAGGAGTACAGTGTTGCTGCTCATGTGCGTATTTTGGTTTATGTCCTTCCCACCGTCTCATCTCATGCTATATCAGATTTACAAGCTCCCCCAAAGCTCGCTGGCCGAGCTAGCGCGCAACTCAGTCATCCAAAGCGGGTTCGAAATGGAACTCAAACGACACTGGATAGGACACGAGTGGTACCTTCCTGGGGCGGCCGGAAATGATATCAACAAGGTTTGTTGTCTTCAGCCTATTGTTTCCTCCTCATGTTACTTACGAGAAGGCACACAGACGAATGTCCCCAATATTAGGTTGTCCTACCGGCATCAGACGCTATTGGAAGAGCTTGATATGATCTGTGCGAAGAATCCTGGGCATGGGTTGGCGGTGAGGCGTGATTCACATGGGCCCGGACATGGGATGCTGCCGACGGCTGATAATGTCGCCGCGCGGGCGATGGCGAGGCATTAGCCCTCTACCGTGCTTTGCTCTCCCATCTGCTCTGTACTTACGTTGAACCAATTAGATCAGCTAGGTCGGCGGCGTCGTTTGTTGTTAGACTGGACTCCTCACTAAAGCACCTTTACTTGCACGATCCCTGACTAATGGAATGCTACTTCTATTTCTGGAACCTTTCAATCTCAGCCTGGGTTCTATGTTTTTCTTCACTAGAAGATTCCGTTCGGCGGAGGGAATCTGCGTTAGCTAAATAAAGCATGGGAAATCCGATAAACGATCAAGATGCAGAGAGACTGAGTTTGATGTTTGGCGAGAATTCGTTCATATGTGGAAGCGGAGTTTTTGTTTCCGTGTTTGTCTCCAGTGCATAGCAGTCAAATGACTGGCTCGGCGGATGCAATAGTAGAGAGTCTTCTACGCTACGCCAATCGGTAGGGACGATCGTCCTCAAAGATTGCGGATCTTCCCGTATGGCTGTTTTGTGTGGCTTGAATTCTCTTCCCGAACAAAGATGGGAGTCATCACTCAGATCTTCACACCGTGATGCTTGATGGTGCGCGACTATATTTACCCCAAGATGTACTAGAGGACTCACGCTCCTTCGTGGGATCGTGTACTTCTTCACAGGTAACCATTGAAACTCGTCGGCCATGGGGGAGCCCGAGAATCGATGGGTCGACAGAGGTAACTTTCCGGTCGCATCGATCCTCCTTATTCAACGTGTCTATTTGATGGACGGTGCGAGTAACAATGCGACGATCATACGTCTATGAAATTCTTTTTCGTCTGTCCGCTGAGCAGAATAAAAGGCCTCAAGCGTTGTTCCCACCGCCGCTGCCGTCATCCATCGCGAGCGCTTGGCATTAGTATAATAACTTCTCAAAAATCCCAATATACATCTTGGAACTACTCCATGCCTCCTACTAGCAGAACATACGCATCCACACATTCCACAGATGCGCGCCTTTCAGGGCAGGTAAGTAATTGTGTGGGGCGGCTCGACGCATCTTTGAACCATTTTGACAAAGACAAAGATGAGTATCACTGCCAAGATGTCTCCTGCCTATTTGCCACAGCTATTCCGAACTGGATCACTTTTATAGACCATGTATTATAAGATGTTCATCCGAGGGGTACTCGGGAGTATAATTAACATTGAGCAGCATGGTCCGAGTCGCAGGGTGATGAGGCGGAATGTTCGTGCTCTTCCCTCATCTGCATCAAGAGGTGTGGCAGAAAAGACCACATCGTCCCCGAGGTCTTCGACTGATATTATACTAATGGGTTGTTGAAAAGTCCACAAGACACCTAAGGGGATACTTTGGATGATTCCGTAAATATTCCCGTTTGACTCGGAGATCGCAGACATACCGTGCATTAGCTTTCAGGTCCCGAGTCGAGAGAGCACATCCTCGAATCCAGAAGAGATAGTGCATGCCAATCGGCTTATGTATACTGTCAACTTTGAGAAGATAATCATATGAGAATGAGACTGATGTATGGCATAGTGTTAGTACCTCTCCGTCCCTGCCATGTTCTTCACGGTGTGCCTTCCAACCAGCTTTTTGGGACTCGGGGGAACGAGACAGTCTAATCCAGCAGGCGGTGCAAAGTTTTGGATGTCGCCCGACGTTGGGGTTAGGACACTGTTTCGGTACCGGTTACGAGGGGAAGGAACCGTGCAATACTAAGGGAAAACCAGTAGAGCACTCTATCTGTCTGATGACAAGGAAACGATGTATATAAAGTTGTGAGCATGGATGCGCGTGCCATCGAGGGAGGTGATGGGATCTTGGATGTGAGCGATGATGTGCTGAAAACATGTCATCGTGAGACTATGAGCTGTGTTGGTGAACAGCCTGACATATGCTGATGAGATCTCGATTTAGAGAGGTGTAAGAGTTGTTGTTCAAAGAGAATTTGGAGGCGAGCTAGTGGGCGGTAACTTTGAATTGCTTTTAAGGTACAGATGAGAGGTTAGTAATAGAGATGTAGGGCCCAGATAATATTTCATGAGTATAAAAATCGTCGGTGAAGAGAGAGTAGATGAGTTCATAGAGCTGCTCGACGACGACCCGTTATTATATGCCATAGGCGTTGGAATAAGTCACTGTTGCCATTAGGTCTTAGGATCTCCTTATTGGAGGATTGGAGAAGGTCGCATAGACCTCTGAAGATCGTTTCATAGAGATCCTGAGTCTCTCTGTCAAACAGAATCAGTTCGTCGGGAATTCTTCAAACTGGCGCTACAGAAATCCGAGTATTCTGGGAAGCAGAATGAGGTTTCGTAGCACTTTGACTTTTTCTGTTTTTTTTTGTGGAACGTTTGTGTAGCTTCGCACACCTTGCGCTGCAAGGGCCCTTCCTACCGGCGGAGGGGCACGCCAACGACGTTGTGTTCCGACCCCGTGAAGCACTTTGACTTTGAGGCTAATGAAAGACTGTTTGTCTTTCGCTCATCTGGATGTTCCTGAATGTGACGCGGGATTAGGAATTATATGCCAAAAGAATCAAGATATTTGGATATCGAGCCTCTACCTGTAAAAAATTCCAACGAAGATAGAACAGTGCTGTAGACGTTGATGAACGATTGTTTACGTCTATGAAAACCAAAAAGTAAATATGTCGAATTATGCCCAAATCGTGTTGAGTTCGAAACAGGCAGTAGAGACCAGCCAGGCCCTGTTCTGGTCGTGATAAAAATCGAAGGCTTAGTTACCTCCACTAGACCAGAGTCAAAATTCGAATCGGTGCGCACACACTGGTCGCTTACGACGAAAAAATTGCGCCTGTGCATAGCCTTGAACATACAATCAAATTTTCATATATCGGCTGGGAAGATCATGTACGCCTCTTATACTACTCCATATACCGGCACTTGCCTTGCAACAGTAGAAGTCCCCACAGAGGCAGTAAGTTCAATAAACCACTCTTACTTTTTGATTAATTTTGCCTCGAATGCAAAACGCATCACAGCGGTAGTCAAGGCGCTTCGTAGTAAGAAGCGTCCGTCATCCCATCACCGTGCTCTATTAACCCATCCAGAGGTGAGATGTATGTCTCTGGACCGGCACGGAGTAGAGGCCAGCTGACGCGGCAAGACGCCAAACCTGAGTGAACGGATGAGAAAAATGAATGCAATTGGTCAGTAATGACGAGAGATAGCACAAAACATGACAGCAACAGGAAAAAAAACCCCCAATCATAAAGTAGATTAAATGAATGTAACAAATAAAGACAAGTTCATACCCATTCTCCCGGCCCAGTAAATGAGTTATGAAGGTGGTGGTCCACTTGGCGGCGGCCCACCGGCCATCATCCCTGCAGGGGGGGCAGCTCCTGCTTGTGCAGCTCCGTAAGCGCTGATGAGACTTGCAAATGTTGCAGCATCAGCAGCGCTCTCGGATATTCCTAGATGCTGTGGGTGAAGGGGCGGCGGTTGAGGTTGAGGCTGAGATGTCGGGTGTGATTGTTGAGGGATTGGTTGTGGCTGCGGTATTGGCTGTGGAGGAGGGTGAGCCTGCTGCTGCTGTCGGGCACTATTTTGAGCCTCCTGTGCCGCCCGCGCCATAACGTGAGGCGGGTAATGACTCTTCCGAGGCTGTCCGGCTTGTACTGCTAACTGCTCCCGTCGTAGTTTCTCGCTCGTAGAGGGATAATACGGTCCTATAGGCACTGAGGAATCATACTCTTCCGGCAGGGCAGGTATGACTGCCGCGTGTCTGCCTCCCAACGGCCTAGAATTCATCCATCTGTCAATCCCAGCCCCGAACAAGGTTATGACAGACTTACCCTCCCTCAACGAAATTCTGCCATACGTAGTCCCTCAGCTTGTCTGCATTAGGCAGCTGTTGGATGAGATGCTTGATAGTATTTTGCCCCAACCCGAAGAAATCCGGTCCAGACACAGAATTGGAATGTTGTCGATTTCGTATTGCATTCGCCTGTTTCACGATGCTCGACCAAGCCCCAGTCGCCGTCCCTGCGATGACAGGTTTATCGGCAACATCTGACGGGACGATCTGGAACTTGGGTCCGTCGCCGCCATCAAGAATTGTACAGTGGTAGACAACTTCGATGTTGGGGTCGATGGTAGAAAGATACCGTCTATGATAGAAATATTGAGTCCAATCTCAAAGTGAATATCGAGGCAAAACTGACCGGGTTACTTCGTACCCGACAGGGAAGATATACCGTTCAGTATGGAAATGTTCCCTCATACAAACCTCCCCAAGAGATATAACCGTCATAATACCCACATTTAAGGGTAGCATCGGCCGACCGCCCTTGTCCCGCGGGACCATTGGAATGCTATAACTCTTACTTGTTACTGTATGGGCTTTCAGTCGCTTCGGCCTGGCTTGTCGCTGTGACTCCGGTGTCGGTCTTTGTTGCGGAGGTGATTGGCTTGCTCCAGAATGCGAAGGTATAGGAGGGCCTGTGGGGAATACACCCGGTGGCATCATTCCAGGCGGTAGCAGTCCCGAGCCAGGCATGTAATAGTAGCTGTATGGAAAAGGGTGCGCAGGGGTCGCGGTGGCGCTAGGAGTTGGGTAATACACGGAATAAGGATTGATGCCCATCGGTGAGGGCGCTGGGGGTGATATCGTAGTGGAAGGAACCGATCCATTTCCTGCGGTCGCCCCAGTCGCACCCATAAGAATAGGATTGATATTGTGCATCGGTGTTGGTGTCGGAGTCTGAACTGGTGCTGAACCCGATGTTGAAGACGCGGCACCAGGTGTCGGATTGGAAGAGGAAGTTGATGCCCCTGAAGCTTCGGGGATGGATGCTTTCGCTGCCGCTCTCGTTTTACGGGCTGGTGGAACCTTTTCATTCTTTGAAGGGGACACAGTAGGTTCGTCATCATTATAATTTACTGGACGTCGAGCCCTTGTGCTGCGGCGAGTAGGCGCAGGGGCAGGGTCTGGCTCAGTAGCGTTTTCGCTACGAGACGCGGAAACGGGAAGGGAAGTAGAGATAGATTGCTGGACAGTGGACGCGTCTTCAGGCGCCTTCTCTGGCATGGCACCTGTCACCTCTGTTCCCGGCTGCTGGGGAGGGATCGGAGGACTGGTACGCGTCGTATCAATCTGCATTGTCGCGTCTTCAGTTATCGGGGATGGGCGTATAATGCCGCCTTGTGGTAAAAAGTGGTCTGCAAGGGGTGTTGGAGGCGTCAATGGGCGGTCATAAGGATTGGGAGGCGGTACGGGAGGGTGGGTGTACGTTGGATGTGAGGGATCGGAAACAGGCGACCCTGGCGCGACAGGTGTTTGCACATGCAGTCGAGGAGTAGTTGAACCATTCAGAGCGGGACTTGCGGTAGCATCCTGAGACTCGCCGTTCAGAGTACGAGCACGTTTCGTCGGACGTTCATCAGCTAGTGTTCCGATATGCCGAGGAGTAGTGTCCGTGCTAGTAGGATTGCCGTCGTCCTCAACGGCCTGACGCAAATTATTGATAAACGACGAACGTGCGCGAGCAGTGAGCAGACTCCGTGGGAATGCACTGGATGGTGGCTGGTCAAGAGTAGAGGATATCAGATCCCCGCCATTAGCCTTGAACTGAGGTTGAGCCTCTAATTCCATTATTCGTTCCAGTAGCATGCTGTGAAAATCAGTTAGATTGGCACGCTGCAGACAAACAGATAGTAGCGTACTTTCGTTCTTGCCGTATCCGCACATTTCGTTCACTTGATCTCTGTAATTCGCTGCTCGTTTCCTTATGTTTCTAACCAGCATTAACAACATCATTATGCGCGAACACGGGAAATCCTAACCTCCTCGAGCTCGAAAAACCGTCTCTTCAGTTTTTTGTACTTGTCGACAATATTGTCTGATTCGTTTTTTTGCGTAGACGAAGAGGAAGCAGTAGGGGTTGCGGTAGGGGTGTTAGGCTGATCTTGGGGTGTACCGTTAGCTGCATCCTGGTCGTTCCCTGGCCCCATTACGGCTGCGAGGAGGGAAGAATTGCCAGAGGGGTATTGTTTGAAGGAGAGGGCAATAGTTTGCCATTGTTTACAATCCCGATAGGTTGTGTTCCAAATATGAGCAAATATCGCTGACTTCCCGGAATCCCGGTCCGGCAATGTCTTCTTCCCAACTCAGCATCTTCCCTTGCATCTTCCGCTCTGCAGCGGTATAACATGAGGCTTAGCGCGTCGGATCCTTGCATAATATTCTAGCTAGCTTGTCCGCGAGTTGACAAGCAGAATGACTAGTTCACCCCTGCATCATTTATGTACTTCTCCGAAACTCTATCATTTATTACATATCGGTGCGGCAGGCTAAGTTGGACGTTCCGTCATCCGGACTCCTCCCTAAGCACGATAATATTTTTGGGTTGACCATGTCTTTATCCGTGTCGAGTCATTTATCAACGAAAATGACTGTATCCCAATTTCGAATCCTCTGCTTGAACCTCCGTTGGCATTGAGGTCTTTTTTGATTCTCGTAACTGGTTTCCGTGATCGGAGCTGATCGGCATCAGTCTACCATCGCTTCCCGTCTGACTGAGCCAATATATCTCAGTAAAACCATTAGTCTGATAGTTCAAATTAGACATCCTTCCATATCCTTCCGTATGTTATACAGATAATGCTACTTTTTGCTTTTTTTTACAGTGATAAACATGTTTTTAAGGAGTAGAGGACCAACCTCCGGACGGCATCCCGTCTACGTACAATTACAGGGAGTCATACAAGGTCAGTGCGCAGGAGGCTCCTCATGCAGCTAGGTCCCCCATTACAAATACACTTCCTTGGGCTTTGATCTCATAATTTTTTAACGCAGACTTAGCGTCTCCACGATCAGCATACTTGCGATCATGCGGAACTTCCTCATCTCCGGCAGTCGCCATGCTCATAGAGTCGGCGTGCTTTTGCATGGCGAGGCGGAAGCGTCTGTGGTCATCATGAGCTTGAGAATTGAGAAAGCGCAACAAAGTAAACAAACCGAAGTTCTTTTGTGTCCATAGGTGTTTTGTGTCGTCCCCACAACCCAGCTGAGGAATGGTTCCCGACTCGATGAAGGACTATGCCATGTGCATTATCATCATCCATCCACGCATCACGGGCATCCCGAATCGAGTGTCTTGCGTTCAGTGTCGCTAGCAAACTGTTGACGTAGCCTTGTGAAACGTTAGCCTCTTTTTAATGGACAAAACAAGATAACACACGTACATTTGCTAACAACTAAGTTTGGAGCAAAGAATAGCATTTCTCTCCGCCGGGCGACAAACTAATGAAACCATCAGACCTGAATGAATGGAAAATAGCGTTGGTACTCACCACAATCAATTGAACAAGTGCCACAACGCTAAAGAAAAGTTGCAGCGGCCGTATATGATAGTTTAAACATAGACACATACCCTCCGACCATTCCCATATTAATGGCGTGAACGACAAGTCGATGGACAAGTTTTTCCGTCCTGTTGTTGGGTCAGAGACACTCAAAGAGAGGATGCAATCAAACGTACATCTGCATTCCGGTTCGCTCTGCACGAAGGTACCAGACCGTCGCGCAGGTAATCAACAAGTCGCCTAGCACGGTACTGGATAGTTCCAGTATCAAGACCGCCTAAAATTATATCATACCATGAGTGTCGACCGGCACAGCGAGCGGAGCACTTACACTATTTGAAAATATGTCCGTGCGGGAATTGACATTGGCATTGATTCTGGTGCACAGAATGCAATAAGTCAATGCCAATAAGGTCAAAAGGCTCGCTTACTCCTCTGCCACAAATGCTAATAGACGGACGGGCTATATGAGACGGAAAACAGACCACAGTGGTATCAACGGCTTACCAGCGCCAGAAGCTGATAAAGAACAAATCAGAAATAAGTTACAAACAAATCAGGAATAGTACTTACCAAGTTGAACGAGCGCGAAAAAGCACTAACAACGAGTCAGATGATGATACAATGCAGAAAGCTATACTCACTATCGCGCTTAGTATAATTTTATTGTGTCGGCTCACTATAGCAAATGAGTATTAACTCGACGGCGTTAAGGGCGCAGCAAACCTTTAAATACCCGATATCCGTAGTAACTACACCTCAAATGTCAGTTAATGCCAAGGACTGGAATCATGTGCACGTACCTTTGTACAATGAATGTTATTACATACTACGGACGCTATAAGCACCTCAGGGGAAGATAGATCAAGTCGAGAACACGTACGGTGGTCATCAAAGATGCCTGGAAAAAGGTTAGACGGGTTTACATACACGGCAAGCAAAAGCCGACTTACAATTAGTTGCCTGTATAGTTAAAGCGTTTCACCGTTAGTGATAGGCGAGAGGTCGTGATAACTATCACATACCAAGGGAGCGCATTCCCGAGGGTCGAGCCAATTCGCCCTTCGATGAAATAGCGCCAAAACGAATGGGCTGTCGTGTAGACGTGAAAAGAATCCAGCGAACTTTGATCGTACAGTCAGCAACGACGACACGCGAGAGAAGAGAAATCGAGGCGTACAATATGAGTAAGACGAGCAGCTTGAGTGTTAACTCGTCTTCGCGGTAGTAATATTGATAATAGTGAAGCGTTTGTGATATAGTGAGTCCATATAGCCTATAAGATGCGTGTTTAGAGACGACAAAAGGGAAAAAAAACTGATACCCACCCCACACTGACAATAAACCCTGGTCGCGCGACATCAGAGCCAAGCAGAAGTTTTAAGACGCGATGGACCCACCGATGAACCCCGGACCCCACATAGTATTGATAGAAGTGTCGGAAAAAGAGAGCGCGCTTGAAGACATCTTGAGGGCGTTTGTCGTGGTTGTAGCTGAAGAAATCGAACGAGCGACGTAACTCTTATAAAAATTTAACAAGACGGCAACATGACTTAGTGTCCAAACATAACATCCATGAAAGATCTGGACCGACTGGAAGATTCGTCGTCAGGTTCCAGAACGGGTCTCGAGATCATTTTGGACCTGAAATTATCGATCATGAGCAATCGATGTTGGATCGATCCTTGGTAAAATACTCGATCCGCCGGGGGTGGCGGTGTGCGAAGCTCTGAGGCCACAGAACATTCATTTCCGAAGCAAAAATGCTCGCTCTTGTTTTCGAAGTCGACGAGAAAAAATTAAGATTGCTTGTGCTTCATTTTTGAGCACTCATTGAATGCCTACACAGCATTTGTTTCATGTCTGCCGACTTGCAATATTGTTGCGCCCCGCAAGTCTCCGAATTTCATCGTTCCTGAATACATTGGGTGCTCGGTATGCTCGGTATAGTTCGGTACAACGCTCGGAAAAACTCGCGACGTCAACGGCGCCAATCGGAGGGCCAATATTGGCTACACTGCGCATCGTTAATTAAGTCCTCCCGAATTGCTGGTAAATGTGTTAATGCAACACCCACCATTTAATTTATCCCCAAAAAAGAGGGATATGCGATCGAAAAGGGTTCCGAAAATTTCCTCGCTCTTTGGTGCATAGTCAAATGAGTGTTCCATCTCGTCTATCACCACAAGTTCGCTTTTCACACCGGCATCTAGAAGTAGGTAATGGAGGTGTCGGGATTCATCCGCGGGAACTGCCGTGTCGATCACGCCATGGACGAATAGAGTGGGGGGCCAGGCACCGGTAACATTCATCTGGGGAAATAGAATCTTATGTTTGAGGGTGAGTTCATCGATTGGAATGGGCGGGGCCCGGGTACGGAGCGTAGCGCTCAGGCTGGGTTCATGCGCACCGGTATAATAATCAAGGAAAGTTCCGAGTTGTAAGTACAACCTAGCCAAAAACATTCGAGGATTTGCTGGATACCCCGGTGTTGGAGATGTAGGGGAGTGATATTCAAGTGGAGAGTCAGCAATGGGAGATGAGGTCGCAAATGTTGGAAAAATATGATCCGTGAAGTTGGAAGGATCGAGAAGCTCGCGCCCGCGAAAGAACGGGGCCGTTTTCAGGGTAAAATAATGAGACGTCTGAACAACAAAAGGATGCGGTAAGCAACCGGAACTCGGACCAAAAAATTCGACGCATACGAAAAAATTTCCTCCCATACCATACATCGACAGAACAGCTCGAGGCCGCGGATATGCATGAATGGCGGCTAAATATGCACAGAGGCCACCGGAGCTCGTTCCCGCGACACCCATTGCAGCCCTGTCAATCTGATAGCTTACTACTCCAGAGGTGTTGAAATCCTTCGCGGGTAAAAATGCGAACAGATCCTTGATATCCTGCAGTATTTCGTATCCAGTTGTAGATCCAGATGGGATAAGCCTGTAGTCTGCGCACACGAGCGCAATACCTGCAGCATTAAGGCGTTCTAGTCATAGCTCAGCATACTGTGAGCCCTAAATCAGATCCGAGAAACCCACTACAAAGCCAATAAGGAAACCAACTTTTACGATTTCCAACGGTCAGGCCGCCACCGTGAAAGTAGACGACTACAGGGACTTTAGTGCTTTGCGGATGTGCTTCTAGTCTAGGATGATATAGGTCGAAATGAAGGTTGAGATCTCCTATATGTTTGTAAACAATCGTTGAATACGCATCGTCTTTCATGTTTCGTTTCGTCCTTGATTAGCAGTGATGGTGGGTGAACGCCTCTGAACGCGGACCGACGGTGGCTGTGCTACCCTTCTTATTCGGAGTACGCAAATTTTTCAACATTTGTTATTCATCAGAGACGCGACGAAGTGACGCCTTTCTAGTACTGACAAAAATCAAGTACTTTTAGGCGACTGAAAATCCGAGATGAATACTACGACAAATTTCAACTGTATCCGGTTGCATCACACAAACAAATGCACTCCCAAGCCGTTAACGGGAACATCCGGAGCAAGTCTAAAACGAAAATGCTCCAAATAAAATTAGGATAATGACCTTGAGGGTCTAGAGACTCGTTCGACAAGGATCCCGCAATGTACGGAGCAATAATTATGTCCTCCGAGACAGGATCACGCAGAGTCGCGACGCGGTCATGATAATAATATTCTCAATTTGGGTTAAGGACCTGACAAAAAGATACTAGGCTAGAAAGAGGCTGGAGGACCTAAGTAATCTTATAGATCATGATGTCCCTGCAGGATTATGCAGAGCCCCATATTAGGCTTCAAGTCTTGGGCCGCTATTTTCCGGGCGGGTAACTGGTTGTTATACCAAGTGGATCCCTGAAAGGGCCAAAAACACGCTGATATAATTAAGGACCCGAGGAAGAAAATTGGGGCATATAAGGAGACTAGTAGCGCCATTTGAAGTACTGTGTAGACCGTCGAGACCGTTCTCTTTTGTTTTAGATGACACCACCGTAAGGTTGAGCCGGGAAAGTTGCTAGGTGAATACATATACATGTATTTATATCATAGCGCGTCCATCCGAGTAACGAGTTTATGGCTCCCTTCAAGTTAGCTACAAGCTGTGAACGACTATATTAGCAGCTTCAATTTGTATACATATGATAATGTTGGCCTTGCTGTAATTGGCATGCATCATGCCTATATTTTAAGTTCGATACGACGTGATCAATGTCGGAAAAGGATTGACCCGCCCACATAGAGTTCTATTGAAGCTTGAGAAATGGACTTCCATAGCTGTACCATCCTATTCGTACGGAGTTCCACCTTATATAGGGAAAATAATCATTCACTAGCCTGATTCTTGATACTAGTCAAACCTACTACTTGGCAAGAAATACCAGAATGCATTTTTCTTCCCGAGGTATGTAGCTATGTATACTAAGTGAAGTCCTTGAAGATGCGAATCCCGATCGATCAAACTATTAACTAGACGCGGTGCTGGAAACAAAGCTTGTGGAATAGCGAGGCATACTATGACCAGTCTTAGCTGGCCAGGAGAAAATCGGAACCTGCCTTGCCTCATTTTCTGCCTCATGAAAGGCAAACTGGTTTCAGGGAACGGAAAACGCCGAAAAGTGTGGCGGTGCAGTGGGGCTGTGCTTAACGTGCCTTGCAACACAACCACTTTCTCAACGACGACCGCAATGACCTCAACAGGCGCATACGCGTTGAAGACGCCCTACTATCTCCTTGGACTTTATGTTTTCTTTCTTGAAGGCATAGATGTTTTGGCCCTCTTGCCGTCGCCGTTCGCAAAAGTTGTGGCCACCCAGCTCTGGTTTCTATCTTCAGCACTATTTGCGGGCTCAATCATTCTCTTCATGTACCTCACTTTCACGACACTCCTTCTTGGCGCGGCAAAAGCGCTAGCATATTTTGTGCCATTTCCGAATGCGCCTGCGTTCCCAAGTGAGTGGCGATGGGAGTTGGTACAAGACCTCTATCTCTCCCTCTTCTCTCTGGGCGTCGCATTCAACCATGCTCTCTACAATGGTGGATTTGGCTCAGAGTTACCGAACGGTATTTCCGAGCGAGTCTTCAAGCTCCTTGGACACGTGGGTGCTGCCCTTACCTTGGAGGTTCAGATTGTTGGAGGTATCGTCGGGGTTATCATCCTGAGCAAGGTCGTAGTATCCTTATGGCCATGGAAGATAGATGAAGATCTTGAGAGAGGTCCTGTGATCACGTCAGGTGTCCAGGATAAAGCGAAGGAAACGAAAGTGTCAGAAGAGAAGGCATAGGTCCAGGTCGTGGTGGAATGTGCTTTTCAGGCGTTTTTTCTTCTCGTCTTTATTCGCTTTTTTCGTCACATCCACCCTTCCTATGCACCTTATGTTGCATTCAATACAATGCAGCGCACGGTAAAACCTCAGTGACTATTTATACGGTATCTTTTCCTTTTTTTTTGCTGTCAGTTTCTACAGGAACATTCCTATACCCTAGATCTCACATACTCAGTACTACCCCCATTTGTCTCCAAAGTAATGCTATCGATACAAAATTGGATGGAAGTTTGCGTAGTACATGACCTCCACTTGTGCAAGTCCTTGGACATGAGTTTTAGTTCCATTAAGTGAAAATTGCTTTCAGAATTATCGCCAACTGCGTGATGACTCGGAGTTTAAAGTGGCTTGGCTTCGTACATCCCGGTGGAGTTATGATCCGTTTAACTACTAAATTTCTGACCTACATACATAACAAGGATCATCCCTGCCAATAATACTGTTGACACCAACATCTCCGCAGCAACGGGACCAAAGTCTTTTGGAATGTTTTCCGTTTGACTGCTCCTGCACATGTGGCAGGATTGCTGGCGAAAAGAACGCGCGTGTCCAAGTATGTCACCGTTGTGCCAAGTACCGGTTCATTGACCTATTCTTAACCCACAAGACTTAGTCATTCCCTTGATTAGAAGTCGTCTTATTGCCCCCACCTGAGCGCTGCTTATTATGCATCACCGCACCATGGACATGTGGACGCAGATTCTGGCAAACTTCATCCAATCCATCCCTTTTACAGAAAAAGGCTACCCACGCATTATACACCTGTCATCTGCGAGACCGGCGGCCACTCATGATCTCAACTTTTTGAGTTTTACTTACCCCGTTTCGATCGTTTACATGACTCATATATGCCTCATCGCTCTCTTTTTCGGTACACAGAGGTTGCTTCTTACATTTGACCACCTCTGGAATGCTACATTTCCCTACAGCAAAGCTGCCAAGACACAATAGTCATCGCCGCTTGTAAAATGCAGCCTTAGACAAGCCGGGACCTGAACATAGCTCAATATTTGTCAAGGTGTTAACCGCAGCGCGCGACCGGTGCTTTTCTTCGGCTGCTCAGGTCTATACAGTTAGCGAACTCTGCGAAGAGACGGTCTACTCGATGGGGTTCCAGGAGTACAAGTGGCACCTATTTCTTTCTTCGGTCGAAGTCAGGTCCCATAAGGTCTTGCCAGGGGCAAATCATACTTAAACACCAATGCAGACCACATACAGACCTCCCCCAACAAATCGTAGACCAGCATGGCATCCTTCACTCGCCTCGCAGTCGCTCTTGCTCTGGCCGTGACCTTGGTCAACGCAGTGCGTGCCTTCATCCCTCCCTTCTAGTTTTATCCTTAACATTGGCGTTCACATAGGCTCCCGCTATGGAGGCAAGAGACCAAGTCGTTCCCATGACCACCATGACCTTCACCAGGGTTGAGTGGACACTCATACCAAACAGCCCGTACCTGACAACGACTGCGTTCCCTCTCACTGTTACGTGGGTATAACCTGTTCTCAGCAGTCATCGCGGACCTGACTTTACTTCCCTTCCATAGACAATTCTCTACTGTTAAAAGTGCACAGGCAACGCCAGCGGCCTAGTAGCATTGCTGATACGATAGGATTGATAATGCAGAACGGAATTTAATGACTTCTTTATTCTTGGATCTTTCGTGCTTAATTAAGTATTTGCCTCGTACACTTCTTTATGAGAAACTCGAGTCTAGACCCTACGTACTGGCAGCTGGTGATCTTTCTTTCATCTTTGACGCCACTGTCCTCAGTCATGCTCAGTCATCCTGAGAGCTTGACCAATGGATTCATGAATGATGACAGCTCGTACGTTGGGTTATACTCCACTCCATCTCCGACAGAAGACAGAAGTAGCAACATCATCGAAAAAATTGAGGTCTGCATATATGGACCTACCATCCTTATGTAGAAGGGAAGTCGATATATAGAACAGCTCGAATGTAAAGGATACCCCCTCATCTTTCCGGGAAATCCTCGTGTTTCCGAGATGACTTGAGAACAGTTTATGAACCTTTATAATTGCTACTATACAGACTTCAGTCATCAATAGATGTAGTACACGGTATAGAAAAATGTTCGTTTCGATGTGGTGCCCTCTAAACCGCTTCTCTGACGACCAATCATACGAACTCAGAGCTTTCCAGGGGTATCTTCGCATCGGCTCGAGCTTTGATTGGCAGGGAGATCCGAGTGCAAAGACGGGTCAACGTCGACCTTCGAAACCGGGTTGTCCTCTAGAGTCGGAACAGCCCCCACAGGAAGTTTCTCACCCTGAACAAGCTTTGCTTCAACTTCCCGGGTAGGTTTATCCTTATTCTCCGTCTTGGGCTCATTCTCCAACTTCTCCTGACCCTGGTCCAGAGCTAGGGCTGTGCCAATTTTACTGACCAGATCGTCAACCTTCGTCTGCAGTTCAGCCTCGTTATCGATGATGTTCTCCTTTGGCTTTGTATCCTCATCAGTTCGCGTCTCTTCCCAAAACGTCATCAACTCTTGCTCCCATCCCAGCTCTTTACACAGATCCCTGATAACCTCGTCACATTTCCCTAGAAGAAGCACGTCGTCAGCCCGTTGTCCCAGATTTCCCACTTTGTCCAAGTTGATAAGGACTCGCGGGCAGAGAGGATTCGCCGACTCTGCCAAAGACGCGAATGAGGGCATGGTCAGGGATGTTCCGACGACGACGAGAAGGTCTGCCATTCCAACCGATGGGACGGCACGCATGAACTCGTCCGGTGGCTGCCGAGACTATTCAATTCTGAAGCCATAAGATTGAGAGTAGGACATACGGATTCATCGGAGAATGCGATACCGGGTTTAACCAGACCTCCGCATTTCTCGCAATGTGCAATCTCTGTGTTGCGGATGTGTTCCTTCATCAGCGTGTCGTCATAGGGCTCGTAGCAATCGATGCATTTCTGCGAAGCAAAACTCCCGCGAGCCTCGACCACTTTGTAATTCGGGACCCCCGCGCGCCGTTCAAGCATGTCAATGTTCTGTGTGAAGCACTTGTGAAGGAGCCGTCTGGAAGCAAGAAGACGGATAAACGAATGTGTGAGAGTGGGTCGATATTTGCCGGGGTATATAGCCTGTGCAAGAGTGTAGACTGTTTTGGATTATTTTTATCAAGGGTATCAGAGGAGGAATAGACCTGCATGGGAGAGGATTTTGTCGGAAATATTCAAGTTCAAATATTGCTTCAGGGTAGGGAAGGTTCAATGTCGCAAGATTCGCCTATGCGCACCAATGTCAGCTGAAATGTATCTCGAGGGAAACATGTCCAAAAACTCGGCTCACATATAAATCTGACCACGACATTCAATTATTATGTATTATCGACAACCGATGCAGACGACTACGCACCTGTCTCTGGAGACCGGTAATCGGGAATGCCAGCAGAAGCACTCGCACCTGCAAGTACCCTGATACATCAGTAGCGTCGTTTACATGGTTACTGATTTACTGACCGGCACCGAGCTGTAGAACGTTCACTTGATGAGCAAATAAATAAATAAACAGAGGGAGCACTTACCATGACAATGACATTCCGGCAATCCTTGGACTTCATATACTCGGCGACAGCCTTAATATCATTTCCCTTCAGTACTCTGAACGTCGCCGGTGCTTTAGGTGCGGCATTTATTGTTTCGACTTCTTTCATCTCCGTCTCAGCCCACAGATTCATCAGCTCCTCCTCCCATCCTAATTCTCTGCACATATCTTTTACGACTTCATCACATTTTCCTAGAAGAAGTACATCATCGGGCCGACGTCCTAGATCTCCCACTTGTTCAAGATTGATGAGGACTCGCGGGCAAAGAGGTTCGGCAAGGCCTGCTAAAGAAGCAAAAGGATGAACGGTCAGAGACGTTCCGATTATCAACAGAAGATCTGCCATCTTGACGGAGGGGATGGCATGTATGAACTTGTCGGGGAGCTGCAGGCTCGTGTCAGCTTGGGCCAGTAGCGGTACTGAATCACGTACCGATTCGCCGAAAAATACAATGTCAGGTTTGACTAAACCCCTACACTTCTCACAGAAGGCGATATCTTTGTTGAGTATGTTTTCCTTCATCTTCAAGCCATCATAGGACGTATGGCAGTCAATACACCTTTGCGAAGCAAAACTTCCATGGGCCTCGATAATCTTATTGTCAGGAACTCCGGCACGTCGCTCCAGCGTATCGATGTTCTGCGTGAAGCAGGTTCGTAGGAGCTGCTTGGAAGCTAACAGGCGGATGAACGAGTGTGTAAGGGTAGGCCTATATTTTCCCGGATAGAGTTCTTGGGCGAGAGTATAGACTGTCTTTAAGCCATTACATTTGTCAACAAAAACGGCGACGGAAATAACGTACAGGGTACCGGGTTCTGCCTGAAAAAGTTGATCTCAAAGACAGCTTCAGGGTAGGGAAGGTTCAACCTCGCAAGGTTCGCCTACGAGTTGATCGTTTTAGACTTTGAAGCAAGGAGAGCGTGATCAAACGCACGTAAAGACCTGGTAATTACTGCTCCATAAGGCAACAATCGCGGATACATTACGACGCACCAGTTTTTGGGGACCTGAAATCCGGAATACCAGCGGAGGTACTGACACCTTCAGATGTCTTGTCAATTATATAGTACAAGATGTTAGTTACAAAGAGACCGACCGGCGCCCAGCTGTGAACAATTTAATTTGGTGAAAAGTGATAAGAGAAGCAACTTGCCATAACGATGATATTCCGGCAATCCTTAGATTTTATGTACTCAGCAACAGCTTTGATATCATTTCCTTTGAGTACTTTGAAGGAAGACCTTGTGGTCCTCGTCTTCCGCGGTGTAGTCATGATGATGAGAGGAAGAGGCAAGAATCGATCACGATCGGTGAACGCTGATCGTGCGAATTAGAAATATAATAATTAAATAAGCAGGAAGAAAATAGCTCTCCTCCCAACACTTGAGTTGATATCTGGTAAACTACGCTTTACCCTGAGATTACGTGCCCTCTAGTTCTGCCGTTTAATCAATCGGTTATGTATAGTCGAAGCACTCTCTCTCAGTAGTCCAGTCCGACTGCACAGTAACGGTCTGGAGGCAAAGGTCGGCGGACTCAGATTCATCAGTAACCAGCAGGAAGAACGCTAATCTTTGTAGTATATATTGTGGAGAAACCTTGTTCATACATAGCAGTGTCCAGTCTCCGAGTTGGGAGGGTCATACTGATAACGAAGTACATCAAAACCTGCGATACAATCTCAGCAAATAGCTGCAGATTAGCGTCTAGGCCTCACTGATCCTTCTCAGGCGGCGTCCAATCCTTCAGCCACTCCAAGACAAAGGCGATCATTTCTCCGTGGATCTTTCGAATCTCGGGGGGCTCGTCGCTCAAATTCTTGAGTCCATACTCATCGTAGTGATGCACGGCGTCTGTAGCAAATAAGCAACATAACAAGGGCAAAGATTGCGGTGACATACGAGGTATAAGCTTGAAAGGACGTAGCACCGTGTCGTCACGGTCCATGGCATATTGACTGTGAGGCGTCGCAGGCCTCCACGGGTCAACTAGATGTTGATGAGTATGTAAAACCTCAGATCAAAGAGGATTAACCTACCTTCGCCATCGATGATTGCCAGACGGTCGGCAGCGATATCAAAGCCTCCGAGAACGTTCACAGCCGTGACATTAGGCAAGGGTGGCACAGTGAAGTACTTGCCAGGAGCGTATGCCTAAAATATGCAAGACAAGTGCTCAAATACATACGTATATTCTGTCAGTAATCTTGCCCACCTGCTTGCATATCTTTGTCTCATAATCCAATGTTATCAAGTTGGAAACAATGCGAGGGTAGCCATTTGGAGGGGCGGGCATGAAAAAGCCCCACTGAGTGCATACTTGGAATTGCCACAACCGCCATGTCTGGTCCAAGGTTGTTGCAGCGTACTGACTATCGTTGAAAGTACCGAAACACTGCGGACAAAGATTAGTATATCTTGATATGAAGGTGAACAGCGAACATGCCTCTTCATGAGTGGAACCTTGAGGGCACGTAGAGACAACGTTCTGACGAGATATAAAGATAAGTTTTCCCTCTGTGCAAAGTACGTGTAATGAACTAGCCTGCTTGGTCCAATTCGCATAATTGACAATCGAAAAATCCAGGGATAAGCCTCCAGGAAGCGAGATCATCCGCGCAGGATGCCCAAATTCTAGATCAGCAACGTCAGCCGCCAAAAAACGGATTGGTGGCTTGTTCAATGCGTCACAAAACTCGTCAAATACATTACTCCCAAACGCCGGATCCCAACATTTTGCCTGCCAATATCCGAGCGGGGACTGTCAATCCGCCATCGCAAATCAGAACGGATCAACGGAGCATGCATAAAATCACACCTCGAGCAGTGAGACGAAATCTTCGTTATGCTGCAAGTCTGGGAGGCCAAACAGGGCCTTAAGTGGATGCGCAAGTTTAGTAGATAACAGCCTGTCGATGGTTTCAATGGATTTTTGGATATGTTCGGAGCACTTAGGTTCGGCAGCTGTACGGATGGTATCCCAGTATTCCCAATAGACAATGGTGGCGTGTGTTACACCTGTGGAGTCATTAATGGCATTAATACCCTGACTATCGTGCCGACTGACCGCTAGACGCAATGGCACCGAAAACTAACTCAGGGTACAAGATTTTCATATGAGCGGCCCTTGCGCCTGCATACGATCCGCCGTAGTATATCCAGGGTGTGCCGGGTGCTGTCAGGTCTTCATCAATACCGTCAAATTTCACGTTGGCCATAAAATTTGCGCTATCAGCCGCAGCTTGTTCGTTGTTCAGCCATCTGATTTTGGACATCAACTCTCTCGCGAACGTCGCGTCGATCAGCTACGCACCTCAATGAGTCCGTGGTCAAGTTTTCCACCGCGATGGACTCTCCTGGAAGACAAATTCTTATTAAAAGGAGGCTTGTTGAAAAAGTCAACAAAGTTGGCCGAACCGTAGTAGCGATGCTCGAGCACAACACCGACACCTCCAGTAGCCCTTGCTAGAATTTCGACGATACCAGTGTCAAGGAACGGGATTCTGTCCTATAATGCGACGTTTGGGACAACCTGACAAGATAGGAGCAAAGAATCCACGAACCTCGCCGCTGGTTTCCCCACCGTCCAACACGATTACAGGCCCACCTGTCCCTGGCTCGTAATGCCGTTTATTGACCCAGTACCGCTGGCCGAAAGTATGTCCAGAGCTGCTGTCAAAGTGATCCAGGGGCTGCTGGAACCACTGCACAGGGAACTCCTCGATGACACTATTGGATGGATTCTGAACCGTGAGAGACGCCGTCTGCTGTTGTTGTTGCAGCTTCCAGAGGTTTATACCCTGGGGCCCAGGGGCCGGCAAGACGCCTAGAGCATTGCATAACGAAGTGTAAATAAGGACTGTTGCCAGCGTCTTCACCACTGATGACGACGCCATGGTTGGGTGCCGTCCTAGGTGAGGCGCTGAGGACGCGCATTTGGACCCGTGCTCGCGTGACTTTCCGACCGGGCCGTCGACGGAAGAAACCATACTGAGGGGCTAAGATCGAAAATATGTCACCAAAACGGCTACATCACCCGTCAATGCTCTCTTCCGTGCTGAGAACTTCGTTGGTACTATCCCTCCTCAAGGCGGCATATCCATTTACATGGAAGCCTTTGATCCCCATCTCATGTCAGCATGCGGTGTATCTCTGGATATCGATCCTACCCTCCTTACACAGCTTGAGCGCGTTCAGAAAAGGTTCTTCCGCCGATTGCTCGGTGTCGCTAAAACATCCCCAGTGTCCCCATTGTTCTCCGAGACTGGTATGTGGCCCATCAAGTACCGTTGAATCATGCTTGCCCTTCGATATTGGCAATACGCTCTGTCCCTTCCAAGCGACCATTTTTTATCTCATGCGTTCGCAGACTCCATGGCTTTATCCAGGGCAAAGAAATCATCCTAGATATCGGATATCGCTCGTGTCCTGGCCGCCCTACATCGTCCCGTTCACATCGATCTCTTCCAGCCCTGGTCCCCCGTCGACATTGATGCTGTCGTTGCTGCTGTAGAACAGTCATACCTCGCAGATATTAATGCATTCCTGACAGCGTCTCCCGAGACTCCCCTCCTCCGACACAGATCCAATTCCTCCGCCGACGGTGCTCCATTACAGAGACCTGCCATGTGCAGTTTTCGCTTGAACATCCCAATCCCGGCACATAGAAAGGTTGTGGTACATTGTTGACTTCGTCGCATGCCCTCGCTGTCGAGGTCCTTCGATGGTCACGGCGCCGTCGACCACCTGTGCCTCGGAACCAACGGTTATGCCGCTACTGTGAAACAGGCGTTGAAGACGAGGTTCACGCCTTGTGGTGCTGTGATACACCACACAAGATACCACACGACCTGCGTCGATATTTCTTCCACGACGTCTTTGTTCTCTCCCTGCACGTTTTTGTCCAGCTTGCAGTCCGCGCCATCGACACTTCATGTTATGCACCTGTTTTCTGATGCCGAGGATTCAAAGATTCTTTGTCGCTTCGCTAAATTTGGTTTTGACATCTTCCGTGTATTTAAGGAAGTGCCGCTCTTGCGTTCATAATAATTGAATCATTGTTGTCCTAATATACTACATACTCTCATTGGGACCTTGGGCCGGTACCACCACCACCACCCAACCACGTCCCACTTTCATAAAGTGCCCTTCAGAGACTTTGTCTTCAAACTTAAATGCCTGCTCCTTTGAAGTTGCAAGCTCTGAAAGCGTGCATAGATTCAAAGTCGACCGACTCGGTTAATCGACTCTTGAATCACAGGTTGCGTCAGACAAGATGATACGACCTCACTAGTCATAGCACGTCAGCGGCGAAGGAACGAGCACGACATGAAACGCGCAGAGTATTCCATAAGACTTATGCCAACACTTGACGCGCCACGACTCATAATCTCCTACAACGAAACAAACGATCTTCGGGGGAGAGAAGTTCTGTGGAGTTCGAGAACTGATGTACATTGCTATGTTCACCTTACATCGGCAGTAATGAATGAATGGAACTGTCATCACTCGCACCACCATTTGTAAATCTGCCGGTCTACAGTTTTTGCGAAAGCCGGGGGAGTTCGACAATTTGCTCTGACCCTGGATACGGCGGCAAATTAAGTTGGAACTTTTCTTCTAACGTCCTAAGGTGTATTCATTTATCGACATCAATGAAAAATATAGACTCAAACACTCACTTTGGGACAAAACGACCGCCAAGGAAGTGGATGCCTTCAAAGGACTTTACCCCTTCTTTCGGAGCCGTCAGACTGATGAGGACGTCAGGATTAAGGCCGACGCCAGCATCGTTTCCTTTCTCGACATCCCAGCCTGACGGGATGTCGACGGAGACGATGGGAAGGCGAGACTCGGAGATCAAGGGCAAAGCGACATCAAAAGGCGCTCGAACAGGTCCCTTGAAAGAGAAGCCAAATATAGCATCAAGGATTACATCACTAGAAAATAAAGCGCTGCGAAGACTGTCTGTATCCACCGAAGGTGCAAGTGTTTCGATCATCATATTATCGCATTGAGTTTTCAGCCGCTTTGAAGGAAAGAAATTTGTGACGAGTGGAGCTCTGAAGTTTGGAAGCGATGTACCTTGTAAATGTCCTTGGACCCCGGCTAGAGATATTAACGTCATCACTGACTTGATCCCAGTCGACGTCACGGCGAGGTGCTCACTTTCGGCATATAGATTGTCGGAGAGTACCCGAACATGCCTCGAGCCGGGGACGTCAAAAGGCGGCAAAAAAAAGTTTACGGGTATTGCAACTTACTGAGATGTCGAGCGGCGACTAAGCCATCCCCACCTTGGAAGCGATCGATTAGCATGTAAATGAGCAGCGGCATGAGGCACAACCTAACCTTGATTACCCGGTCCACAACATACAAGAACTCGGTTGAACTTGTCTTTATCGTAAACCTTGGCCAACGTCTGTGCGCATGCCAGGCCTGCCAGCTCCATGAGCTAAGCAGTGTCAGATTTAGTTTATCGAAGCATGCGCAGCGGCTAGCAACCGACCTGGTCGAGGCTGAATGCCCCTGCCGCGCTCATAAGCTCTTCATCTATCTTGAAATCCATTCATCAGTGTATTGCAGAACGGATAAAGAAAGAAGTCAACTTGTTGGGCGAGTTTCGCAGACAGATAGCGAATCGACATGCTGATCTTCAGGAGAGAAGATGTGGTGTGCCTTCTGGTGACGTTATTTGCTTGCCAAGCACTTGCCGGGGAAACAACGCGTAGCAACCGAATTGAATTATTTGTGACCGGTCGTGACCTAGACGTGGCCGCCATGTCCGGCATTTCCAAGGTTCTTCCAAGGGTGCTATGTAGTAACTATGGTATCGGGGTCTATTCCGTATGGCGTACTATCCGCTACTTCTGACGTCCATTTACAATTCAGAAGCTAGCGGGACTTTGTCTCTTGAATCAACAGTAAACACTAACCGACCTCTTCCATTCGTTTTCTCGTCTACTTGCTTGTTTTTTTTCTTCACGGTCATGGTCACTGTCTGGACTCTGCGGAGTAAGTGCCTGGTTCCTGCATAAGTCTTTGCCTGACGATCTGTCGTTTCAAGTCACCGCTACAGTTGTCCATGGCTTAGCGCAGATATTCACTTTCTTTCGACTAGCATACCGATCGCGGAAAGGACGCCTATGGCTAGATGACGCTTGCGCGAGCATAGCCATGGTGTGCTCTCTGGTATGGCTGGTCTGCTACTGGATTTACACAGACGTGCCAGGTGCGTAGTACGTGGTTACGCTCTTCCCGTGCTCCCTCTAAAGTCACCATAGGCGTGGGGCCTTTTGGTCAGTCTGAATTATTTAGAATAAGGTCCTATTGGGTAGATAGTGCCATGTTCTTGGTCGTTGTTTGGTATGTGCTCAGCAGCTGCTAGCGTTTGAATACCGAACATCTCATCTTTAGGCTGAGCCGAATGAGCTTAATGTTTTCCTTTATAAGGTCATCCCCGCCCGGGATCCTTTCTCGAAAGCTACCTTTCTTTGGATCTGTACTATTCCTTCTGATGTGGGCGTCGTTACTGGCGCAAAGGATATACCTTTGTCACCGAGACGAATCATGGCAAGACCAATCACAGCCCAAATGCGATTGTGGGTGATAATTCGTTCTTTGACGCGCCAACTAACTCGATTATCGACAGACCAGACTATCAAAATTACTGTGCTTGCTTGTATGTTTCCGTTGCGCTCAAGGATTGCTATGGCAGAAATTCACACACCATCGCAGTTGAATTATTCTCAAACCTAATCATATTGGCTACGCCGGCAGTTACGTTGATCGCAGGCGCAGTCTACCATGCCCAGCATAGAGTATTATTAATACTTCTATTTTGCGCCCTTATCATTACTGCGGCCAGTGCTGCCCACGCGGTTTACTGGATCCATGAATATGGGATACTCCTAGAAGACTTGACCGCAATTATTGAAGTGCCTTCTTTCCCCACCTGCTTTCAATCGTGTCTCACAACTAGTATATAGTCCGGAGCCTCTCTGATGTTCATAAACCTCGCTGTTGGTGTCATGTTCCTCCACCAACGCATGGACCGCAACGTGGAGTATCCTGACGACCTGGAATACCCCGATGGCTCCTCTACGTTCCGGAAGAAACGCGGTAGCATCAGCCTGAAGCAGCGCATCGGCTCCCCTCACAGACTCAACGCCATCCGCCTTAGCCTCCAAGCTGCCGGACACGAATCATTCGCCACCTCCATACCCCATATCTACCTCGACGACAATACGACTCTCACAGGCTCCACCACCGACATCAGCAAAATCCACAACACCGAGAAAACCATCGACTCAGGTGTCGAGCCAGAGCCCTACACCCCTGCAATATACGCCGAGGAAACGTCCAAGCTCTTCCGCCACAAGTCGTACCAGTCATCGCTCTCGCGTTACTCTGACGATTCTCCCACGACGGCTAATTTCCGACACAGCGCGGACTCGAGGCTGTCAACGTGCCCGATGCTGTCTTCATCTGCAAACTTGTTGGATCATCAACTCTCGCCACCGCCGACTGCTGCGCCACCCAACAAGTCGGTCAGGTTCCTCAGCCCGATACCACCGCGGTCTCCAGCACCATCGGTGTACTCCTCTATCTACAATCGATCTCTTATTGATGAAGATCCTTTCCATCGTAGGGAACCGGCCCCACCATTGCCCCGCATAGAGGGCAATGTGACCGTTCTACCTCCAGGAAAGAGGAAACCACTGACGGAAGCTGAAAAACCGATACCATTCTAATTCGAGCAGGAATATTTGTGTCTTGTAAGTCTCGGTGCTTTGTTTCTGCTACGCATTGTTGAATCATGTCCAACAAAGTAATGTGAGCGTGGTGGCGGGACGGATTTTAGGATATTCTATGTGGACGGCGTAAGCCATAAGACTGATGGACAAAGTTTTGATAACTGTATGTGATGCGTGTATTGAGGATCATGGGGGAAGCTGAATGCCCTAGAAGGCTGTAAGTAGAAAGTATAGTATCATCATTCCTACTAAAGTTCGCAAATAACCATACATAACGTACAATTTTCTGCAAGCATAACAAGGATGAAGCAATATAATCAATGTCAATGAGAGCACGAGAAATGTTGCAAAATGCGAGGTATCACAAGGGAAGAGAGAGCATCCTATCAAGCCATCTTCACACAAACCCGTCGATGCTCTTCCCAATCCTTCTTCTGGTGCTCCAGACAGCAGTACTTGACGAGCTTGCACTTGCTACATGTCTGACCCACGACCCTGTGATCTCTCGCCTCAATGCTGCTTTCAGAACCCTCACTGCTGCCCGCGGATATCGACGCTGGCTCCTCGTCAAAGCACACGTCGCACTCAATCCAATTACACATCTGGCGCGCGCGGATTCTGCGCCCAAACTTCCCTCCCCGTTTGATCTCGAGTACGGAAGCGGTTTCTAGGCCCCGCCTGGGAAAACGGATCATCTCACAGTCTTCAGTACAGCAAGGATTGGGACAACCGGTGGGATAGTCGTAGAATATTTCCTCGTCTGGGACGAAGGAGGTATGGGTGAAAAGGATTTGGGAATAGGAGGTAGTTTGGTGTGAGAAAAGGACAATGAAACGAGGACGCTTCTCATAAAGGATAGCGCGAAGAGTGAGATCGATCTGGGGGAAACATGGATTTCTTCTCTGCCGGACGAGTGTGTGTGTTATACGCATATCTAAGAAACGGTGAGCTGTAGACCAGCAGAAGGACAGCAGACGTACGTTCGTATTGTATTTTTCGCTCCATACTGGGTTTACACGTTCGCCCAAAGGCCTGCCGACAGACCAGCTTGAAATACTCCGTCACGTCGTCCATTTCCTGTCGCTTGAGATCGGTGACGATGATGAAGATCTCATCACAGCCCGTGTCGTGCATACCGCGCAGGATCATCAATTCCGGCAACTGGATAAAATTAAAGCAAATTTTCTTTGATAACACGGGCAGATTCGCGCACCATGGTGAACACAACGGGCATCATAGACAATTTTCGCTCCTGCATTGAGCGGTGGTGGTAGACGTGGGTCGTCCACGTCCTGTCGAGGGGTATGAGTCGCCCCGTGTCGACAGTGCGGCAGAAGATGTTCTCAGGAACGAATTCTCCTTTGCTCCATACGATGGCCTGCTTGTTCTGGGAATGTGCGTGCTTGCGTTCTCTGACCTCGCGAAACCACTCGTGGTAAGCATCGTGAGTCGAGCCGCGGTGTTCAAGCCATTTGTCGATGAGCATGTCGGTGGAATCATGGTCGAGTGTAGTCTTGACTAGCTCCGTCATTGAGAGGCTCGGCGGCGAGAACAGCGAGTAGTACTGCTTGCGGTGCGGCATAGCGATGGTAGTGAAAGGACAAGGTATGCTCTTTTGTTTGTCTGCGACTATGAGCCGGCAACCAAATAACATGCCGGCCTTGTCTCACAGCCCCCTCGTGTACTGCGCATCCCTGCAGCAAATCGTTCGATATCTGTGAGCCTAATCTTATACTTTGTGTAGCCGTATAACATACTGCGAGAAATCTTTTATCTCACTTCCAGACAATAGAGTCCGAATTCTGACGCACCTGTCGTACAACTGGTTAATAGCATGAGGTAAGCCGACCCGGATTAGAAGTACCGGTCGCTGTGAAGAATAGCTATGTACGGGTCCCGGGATCATAGCTACTCACTGAGACCGGTGAAGCCGACTCCAAAGAACCTTGAGCTGACCGAATTACAATAGCATAGACGGTAGGAATGATCAGGGTATAACTGATAATGTGCTGAGGAAGTAATACACAGTACAAGTGAAGAGATGGTATTACAGCTGATTGTGAAAGGAAGATTTCTAAACAAGAAGGTACAACATGGAAGGTCATGTCAGACAGTGACACTGATACTCATCGACATTCGAATTCAAGAATCCTCGCCACATCCCATGAAGCTTCTCACGCAGGAGGGTCGGATAGGCAAAGGAAGGGAATGCACGACAATTTGAAAATCTCGCCACTCGTCGTCCCCGAATCAGGTCCCTGGACTATTCAGATACACCCAGGGGAGAACCACCATCTATCCATTCCCGAACGGATGCCCATGAGCCTCGATAATCCGCCGCTTGGCAGTATCTGCCTTTCTGGCTATAGCTTCCAAGCGAGGGTCACGGCTTGCCCATTGTTTTGCATCAAGGAACACTGGTCTGAAGCGGCGCTGCGGGGCGAGCTCGGGTTCCTCTGAGAAGAGATCGTCGGGCGGAGTCGGAGAGAATTGGGGCTGGGGAAAGGGTGTACGGATGCGAGAGGACGAGGCGACTGGTGTTTGTCGCTTCTTGGACAGGCTTTGGAAAGGGTTCTCGTCCTCATCAACCTTGGCTGGAGACCCATCTTTACGCTTTTTGGTAGGACTCTGCTCCGCAGGCTGTGGGGATTGAAGTTTACGCTTCTTAATAGGACTTTCCAGAGGGTTATCCTCTTTGCGTTTGTCGTTTGTAGGAGGAACTCGAAGGGGTTTTGAAGGTGATTTCCTCATTGAGGGTGTAGAGGGTGCGAAGAGCGACTTGGCAATAGTTTTCATAGGAGAGAGGTCAGGCTTTGTAGGAGAATTGGACGGTGCCACCCTAAGGGGCGTCTTCGAGGGCGATTTCCGTGGCGACGCCTGAGGTGTAGAGAACGGCGTGACCTTTTTCGACGGGTCGTAGCTCGTCCTCTCTGCTTTAATCTGCTGAGCAAGGGACCCCGCCGTTTTGATCAGTTTCTTGAGAATAGGTTCGAACGTCTTCAGATCGACGGCGAACTGCGATAGAAAAGCCTCTTTCTCAATGACAACATCGTCCTGACCACACCAGGTTAGCAAGAGCACCGCTTGTAGATAGACGTATTCGCATACCTTGAGAAAACTACACACCCAAAAGAAGACCGCGCATTTGACCTCTTTCCGGTCAACGTTGAACACTTCCCTCATGACGAGGACGCTCTCCGTCCTGCGCACCCAGCTAGTGACGAGCTGGGCGATGGGCGTCAGCTCATACTCTTCGATGAGATTCTGATAGAACCCATCCGTGTTGGAACGACTGCGACGGGATGAGCCAGTTCCAAGGGCGCTTTCTACTGCAGTCACGCCCTTGTCAAAATCTGATGGCTTCAAACACGATGATTGTTGGGCTGACGCGCGCGATATTTGATTGTTTTTGAGCCTACACGAAAAGTCAAAACGGAAAAACAAGAAACCGGGGGAAAGCTTGCCTTATTGACGCGATGTACACGCAAATGGCGGGCAGTCCAGTCCTGAGAGCCCCCAAGTCGAACCCAGAACCCGGCCGCGTCTTGGCATTCGCTAGACGATATATCTCTTTGGCTGTTTCACGCGTTTCTATGTCATCGCAAAGCCGAGTAAAGAGATGATTGTTTTGCGACATCAAAGTTAACAGCAACCACAAGCGCGTGTCCTGATTTCCTTTTGCGGGATTCACCGCTTCAGTTCGACAGCCACATGAGTGACCAAGTTCATTATGTATCTATCATAATTGTATGTATCGGGTATCTGTAACTATGGCAATCTCAGAGCTGTAATTTTTAAATACAATGCGCCATGGAAACTGTCTGTAGTCCCAAGAAAAAGCGAAAGGTCATAGAGCCATGCCTGTGGTCTCCGTCTGCTCTTCTGTTCGGCGTTCCACCACAGATGCTAGCTCGGGTGATCTAAGCGGTGCTGGAATAGACGGGGAGAACCGCGGCGACAATATCGTCGGAGAAGCCGTGAACGGTACGGTTGGCGAAACAGTAGGACTGCCAGCAGTATTAGTTGTCGTGCTTGTTTTTGTAAACGATTCTTCAGTTGGGGTGCGTGAAAGCGAAAAACGAGGGGCGCGCGCGGACACAAATGCGCCAATGTTGGCTCCCCATGCCGAAAAGTTGGGACGCTGGGATTGTATCTGAGGAGAAGATAACTTGGAATCTGAGGAGTTCCTCTTAGGCCTGGCAATGGGTGGCTCAGAACCTTCCAAATCCGCCTTGGTGATATCTACGGGTGTGCTGGCACGTGAATTTTTCGCCTCGTCGCTCGTCGATGATGAGTTGGATGCTGATCGTTGCATCCATTTTCCGCGTACACCTTCCACAGCTTTGAAAAAGTTGGCTGAGCCTGCCGTAATCGTCCGAGCTACTGCTTCTCTTGCTGGTGCCAGCTGTTGCTCAAGTTTCAGCTCTTGAATGCCTTCAGTGAGTCGCAGACCGATATCGGCTACAACAGAAGGTTTTTCATTGCAAGGATGCCTAAACGGTCCAGAAATCAGACCAATATCATTCCCACACACAAATCGGCGGCTAACCGTGGCTCCACGATATCAAAGAGTAGCGGGTCAGTTGTTCTCTCCCATACCTCATAAGCATTCGTGTTCTTGAATTCCGATATCCATAATGGGTTGAAATCTTCCGTAGAACTAGCGTCACCTCCTGTGAAAACACGAGAATATAAGTCAAACACAATTACCTTCCCAAGGGAGCAACGAACCGGTTCCCCCTGTGATAATGACACCATTTCCCTCGCCTTTCGCGACAAAATCACGATACCGGACCGAGGCCAATGCTGCTGTTATATACTCTTCGAACTGTTGAAGAACATCGGACTACTGCCACTCTTCTCACCATAATAGTATGCTCACCTTTGTTCTGAGGTAATCGTCGCTGCCTTTGAACCTGGGAACCGTCAGTGAACTGTAAAGGAAAAGACGACTGGTGGAACACACTGCATTCCTGGAGAGCGTTTGGGGTCTTCATCGCTCCAGCCTTCGTTGACATCCTGAACAATATCGTCCATCCATTTCCTGTCGGCTGGGGTCAAACCGGCTGACCGTTCCAACTTTGGGTCGCGGAATTCAAAAGTGCCAGTCTCGGTCTGTCCAAACGGCCGGTTAGGAACGAGTGCGGGACATTGGAAAGCGCCTACATTGACTAGAAGGTCTATATCGTTTTGCTGAGTCACAATTGAGTTAGTACTTCCACAGAGCCAGCTCTTTGTTTCCTTCAACATGTCCATTTGCTGTAGGGGAAGATATGGCTGGAAAAAGGCATCCTACAATTCGTCATAAGTGTACGAATCCAGGAAATAAAATTAATATCACCTTGCCAAAGATATCGAGTGGCAAGCCCGTATATGCCATCATGCTCTTGTGGTCAGATGTGCGGAGAGAAGACGGTTTCGAGAGTGTTGGCGCACGAGCGGCTAGGGGCGGAGAACCACAATCGTCCAGCGTTTGTAATAAACCTGTCACGTCCAAGTTGACTCGATCAGTATGAGAGATGCCTGTTACGGACATACCAGGGAGAAGGGAGATCAAAGAGTATTGGTACGTGCATAGTCTTTCAACAGGATGTCCGAAAAACAGGATCTTTAGCTACAATGAGCAAGGAAAATATGGGAATAACGTTTGGAGTACCCGTTTTTGCAGCATCAATGCTTTCACAAGGACTAATGTGCGCTGTCGGAAGACATGCACAAATTCCCGCCTAGGAGCAGAATTGATATAAGCGCTGATTCGAGATCAACGATGAACTTACAAGCTTGTTCCTGCGTCCTGACATGAGCTATGCAGAATGAGAAAGAGCAGATAACATACCCATATACAATCCACTTTCTGTCAGCTGACCACGCAGTGATGGCTCTAACGCCACTTCAAAATCATCGAGAATTTGAGTTTCTTGGAAATCCCTGGAGGCCCATTTTAATGCTTTGATCCGAAAATAGCTAGACCGCGAACCTTTGATTAAAAAGCGCTGTCGTCACAACACCCAGCTTATCACTGAGACGGATTTCAGTCTATCGGTGCTTTTCATGAATGTTCACGAACCGTATTGGACCAAAGACCGGTTTTGACGCCAAAACTACAACAGCTTTTTGAACCGTTGAACGCGTAACATCTGGCATCTTGACCAGGAGGGCAGAGGTGGCGATCTGCTGGTTACATCTGGAGGGTAATGAGTCGTGAATGATATGTGACAATGGACTAGGCGGACGTACGAGATACCGAAAATGGTGGTAGGATTGGGTCCTGAAGGTACCAGATGGAAATATGAGTAGTCTTCCGCATTCTATGCGAAAGTATTAACACCAAACCGTCTTCTTTATCACACACGCACCAAATGAGCGCCGTCAGGTAAAGCCAGGAACGGCAGCATCTTGGCTACCTCTTCATCTTCAAATATTTCTCCTTTCGACCATTCTATTTTCGGGCCAACCTGGAAGCCGTCTTTGTTGGTATATCGTGAAAAGTGATGGCGTGACGCACCAGATGGTTAAAATCTACCAACGCGATACCTAAAACCAAGGGCCCAACCGGCGGGACAACGAGCATAGACTCGGGACGGGCTTTCCTCGACGAACCAGAAGCAAAGGACTCCGCGATGGATTCCGCATCCACTCCTCGAGGTGGGTAGGTCACCATCCGTGGGCTGGTAACGGGCGACTCCTTAGTTTCTTCGATTACTGAGGGGGCAGCAGAAGTGTCTGGACTTTCATGGTTATCTCGATTATAAAAGCTCATATCGTCGGCCTCTGAGCTGTAATCAGTGTCCACTGTATACGGCTTCGAGGCGCGCTTTGAGAAAGAGTTGGAGGAAAGCGAAGGGAGGATGGAATCGTGGGGTTCGTTAATAAGGGTAGAGTGCCTTGGGGATGTCGTTGGCGACGACAGCGATATTGAACGCTGTGAGGCGGTATCACCATCGTCGTCAGAAGAGTGAAGGATATTGCGGTAATTTTGTGGACTGTGGGACGGCGGTTCGAGGTCAGACATGGTGGCGGTAAGAAGGTGTCGCTGCGCTGATGCCTGCGCGACCGCGACCAGGCACGTGGCAAGAGGGTTGCCTCTGCTCCACTACCGTCTCCATTCAGGTCGAGCTCTCTGCCTCATTATTATTTGCCAGGTAAAGATGCTCGGCCATCTTGTTATCTCTCTCCTTGTTTTCCTCTGCCATTTCGCCCTTTCATTCCCTATTGAAACACCGGAACAAAAGCCCTTTAGTGCTAGACGCGGAGATGGCGAGACCGAGATGCCGGGCTGGATGGATCCACGCATCGGTGGTGGTCGTCTCTTAGATGTCAGTTGTCTGTTTCTACTCTGTACTATCAATAGCTGACATTATCTCCCTAGTTCACCAGTCCGGACTACGGAGAACCTCTGAATGTTATCATATCTGGGATGTCGGATCCTTTTGTTCTGACAGATTACGGCTTTCACTACTACGCAAAGTACGTCCGGTTGTTTCTCTCTATGGTACTGGCTTACTGGCTTACTGCAGGTCCGTCGGGTACTCAGACGAATGCCTGGGGCTCCATTATGGCCACATCCACGAAGCGGATCTCGGCGACGGCGACGGGCGCAAATCCGAACAGTTCCTAGCGCGTCAATATTATTTCCCGGTTTGGGGGACATGCTGGGAGAGCCTTGCAGGTTCGTTCGCTTCGGTTACTGCGGTCGCAGTACTGATACAGCTGCTACATAGGCGGCCATCATTTCAGGGCATGGAAGCAGAACGGCACCGATGCCAACACAGGCGCGTGGTTCCTGGGGTGCGTAGAATACGTCCTTCCTTCGTTCCGCTTGTTTAATCAACATTTGCTAGGGCGTCTAAAGAGGAAGACTCTAGTAAGAATCACAAGATTGTCCCCAATGGTTACAACTTAGGTAGGTATATCCATACCCTCTACTGGTGTTCCGCTTGCTCAGACTGTGCATAGGTCGCGACTGGCTTGTTGAACGAGCAGTCGCAGGAAGCCGATGGAAAGGTAAGTGGTGGAAGGCTAAGCTGACATGGAGAGATGATCTCCTCGAAGCCGGCAACGACGGTCAGTCTGCACCCCATCACTATCTCCACGTGCCTAACTCTTCTACAGGTGTTAATCATGGTATAGAACAGGATGGGCGTGTCGCCGTCCTGACTGTTATTCGACTGTAACAATCACAGAGACTTTTTATTGGTCTTCCCTGGATTTATTTATTCAAGCTCTCTATTCACCCGCTCCGGATTTGATGACCCGCATGACTCTGTAATATCTATGTACATCCTTGTCGATTTTGGCTCTCATATGGGACCCAGCACATTCTAGCTATTTCTTTTTATTGTATCGTTATATAGAATTAATTATCTGGATCCTGCGGATTTCATAGAACAATTCTGAGTGTATCAACCGAGCAGATGAGATTGGGCGCGATATTATTGATTCTTGGATGCTATGCACCCGTGAGAACGCAGTGATGCTGAAGAACCCTAGCCGGCTTCTTCCGTACTGTTCACGCATGCCTACGTCACTACGCTAGTTACGACGATCTAGATGTCGTGTGAACGTTGCAACGCACCTGTGATATCTTTCTCTTGGTTTATTTCATGTTTTGCTGCTATTAGAAAGAAAGCTATGTCGCAATACAGCTCCCCGATCTCTTCTCGCGCTGTTTTGACCCGAAACGCGTGTTCAGCACATGTCCTTGACTTCTATTTCGAAATATTTTCCAACAGCTAGTAAACAGCCTTAACGACATTTGCCGAGCGCTTATCAACAATACTTGACTCGTTCAGTTGTTCTGGGATTCTTTGCTCTACGTTTACTTGTGCAACCTTCCTCCGCGACATCTATTGTTTAATATATCTGCTTGTTCTTGTTCTTTCTGGCCAAGATGAGTTCCGTCTGTACTGTTGGGCAACTGTTTAACCGGAGTCTTCATGGACCATCACAGTTTGTTGAACCTCGTTCCGACTGATATTATTCAGGGCCAGAAGCCGAGTCAATGATACCTTTCTATTTACAGCGATTGTACGTGTTCTCCATGCCCCTCGTATAGCCTTATTGACGGGTCCACTATAATTCGTAGTATAAATACCTCGGATTCAACCACCTCTACCTTCTCACCGCATCTCATCTGTCGCTACATCAACTTGAACTGCAATAATGTTCGACCCTTCGTACGCGACTTCCCTCTCCCCTCTCTGTTAAGACTTCTTTCCTCATCACATTCTGAGTCAGACGCGCCACAGACGCGACCGATCCTTCAGTTCCGAACAATATCCAGGAGTACTTGTGCTCTCCGTAAGTGCCAATAAGGTTCATGTACATTCTTTTCTCATCGATACGTTCAGCGATGGAACTTTCGAGTCGTCGGACCTCTGGAACGATTGTTACGACGATAGCGCCACAGCCAGCGATATCACTGCTCTCGATCATTTCGACTCTCAGGTTTATAGCAATCCCGCCTCCCTCTTGGCTCCGCTTCCTGACCTGGCTACGGACTACGCTGTGGATTACTCTCCGCCCAACTTCTTGGAGTGTGCTGAGGGAATTCCTGGCTATGGAGTCATAAATGGGATCGAGTTTTATTCGCCATACTACTATGCGGCAGAGCCTTCGTCTGGTATTTCTCCCACTCACTATTCGCAACCGGCTACACAGCTAGAAACCGGAAATGCTTCTACTGGGAATGATGACCCTGCATACGACAGACCTCCAGCGCCAACCCAACTTGAATCTAATTATTGCCATCCAGACGAGACGGACGTACCCAGTCAGTTCAGTTGGTGGCTTTGCTTCTTCGCGACATCTGATACCTGACCCGTCAGGGGCTCGCGTAATTCATAAGAAAGGTCGACGGCCGCGTCCGCCTGCTGCGAACGAGGAATCGAAACCCCCTCCAGCCGCCCCTTGTCCGTCGATTGAACTGGAAGAACCTGGTCCTTCAACTCAGAGGGCTGATCCTAGAACTTCTCAGGCACCTTTGAAGAGGAAGCTTGACTCCACGCCGCCACTTGAATTCGATCGAGCTGACAAGCGCCAGCGCAGGAACACTAATCAGGACGCTGCGCGGATTGGACTTGAATCGGGAGAAGAAGAGCAGCCTGGTGGGATGGATTCATCAGATCTGCCCGAGGAGGAAGCCCCGGTTTGGCCTCGTCGGAGTCTCCGTCTGTCCAAGCAGCGGGAGTGGGACGAGTCGTCATACCGCGAGGATGACAGCTCGAGTACGAGGAGTCCGGGTCCTGGGGAGCCTGGTCCCTCGGCTTGGGCTCAGAACGCAGATGTGCCTTCCCCAGGCAGCGTTTACGCGGATCACAACTGGGATCCTCTGTCCAAACCTGCCTCTGGGAATAAACGCAACAAATTTTGTTGTTCGCACTGTAGGGGAGCGGAATTTGACCGCTCGACTGATCTGAAACGGCATCAACTATACCACTGCCAAACTGGCGTGTCAGGCAACTGTGACAAACCCCGTCTTGAATGTCCTGACTGCCATAAAGTTTGCTCTCGCCCAGACTCGTTAAGACGGCATCGAGGGACTGCCGGTACGTGTGCCAAAAATATTGCAAAGGCGAAGCGCTCTAAAAAAGCACAATGATTTATGAAGAGGAGGAGGATAGCGACTTTGGAGAGTAGCCGGTCAACCCTACAATTACTTAATACTATATAATGCTTAGAGATGTTGTAAAGATATTGGGACTTTATCAACACTACATGTGTTGTCGACTGACAACGGTGACTGCCAGTGGTCCTTCCACTGTGCACGTCGACACTGCCAGCGTGCTGGTGATGGTCACAAGGCACACCAGAGGGCGGCGGCGTTCTTGTTCTTAATCACTCACATCGCTGGCAGAAGCGAAGAGCCCTTCTATTACTTTGGGTCGATCAGGCTTACGCCACGATAGGAAGAGTTGCCTGAGCGGGTGATATTTCAGGAGCCATTCATTCACTGCTTATTATTACAGGATGAGATGTACTCATGGGATGGGATTGGTATGGAAGAACGTCTCGGAGATGTTTCCGGGATTGATATGCTGGTCTACTAGATTCAAGTGACGAGAGGGACTGCCATCACGGCGGGCTGCAACGAATCAAGCAGTCTATGCTCTATGTACTAACATAACCACGCCGCTATACTAAAATTTGTAGACATGCCAAGTGATCAGGGAAGACAACCAGAAGGTCGGAATGGTCGTTACTTGAGTAGTTTCGCCGTTGAGTCTCGTTTACTCTCCCTCCAAGCTCCACGCTTCATTCATATAACGAAAACTCTGTGTTGGACGGGAAAACCTGTATGGGATGTGCTCCGCCTGCCTTTTTATATCCGTGCATCTGGAGATCGGTCGTAGGCAGGCAGACTATTGTCCAGTTCCCAGTCTGATTTTCGTTTCCTACTGGGTGGCTCCCATCTCTCGTCAACTGGGTTTAACTGAGCACAGTCATCTGCAGGCCACGCATCTCTATCTTCTAGTGCCTTTGTAACCATGTCCAGCATCCAACCGTGGTCTCGCAGACGGTCTAACATTCTCTGAGCGGCTGGGGGGTCTTCTTCCAACAGCATGGAGCGGAGATCAAGACCGTACCAGGCGGCCAAAGAAGAGTATAGGGGGCAAAGTAGTTCGTGTATCATGGTGCTAAAGAGCTTAAAGAATCTGATGCTCGCCGCGCTACATTGTATTACTGATCGTTTGCCAATGCCACCCATAGGTCTTTCGGGAGTACCCCAGAGTTCTTCGTAATCATGTCGCAGCGTTGTCGCAAGACCTTCAGATGGTATCGCAGTTGGCATAAACACGATGGTGACCCTTGTAAGCACATGCAAAAAAATCCAAATCGTCAGTTATGGTGTGCAGAACATGTGGATTCAGTAGTAAATTAGCAGGTATGAAGTGCCATGTTCCCTGCGAGGAGATTTTAGCATGGAGACCCCGTCCGAAGGACGTGACGAACCCATCGTTCCGTAGCTCTGCATCCTTGGCGAGGCGATCTACTACTTGACAAAGATCTCAATCGATGAGTATACTGCCAAGGTGTCCATTGACATCCTCCGTAATCAAGATGTTGCCAGCATTGACGTTTGCCGATACATAATTTGAAGCTTTTTGTAAGCCTGCTGGTGTGTTGAGCAATCCTAGTCAGTATCACATCCCTATTTTCAACTAAACTCCCCTACCTATCATCGCATCCTTTACTGCGCTGATCATCTCCCATGAAGAACGGGAAGACGTTAGCGGCAAACCAATGGTTCCCAACACAGGTCGATAATGATCGCGCTATTTTTTTGGCGTAGATCAAACAAGGCTTCAAGACCGTCTTATGAGTTGGCCATGGGATATCACCGGCTACGATGAACTCCGCTATGTGGGATAATTTAGCCTTCTGAAGTCGCTCGTAGATGCGACCTTCTGCCTCTAACTTTGGTGCCACAACACGCTAGGTGTCTTTCATGAACACATTGCGTTGTTCAGCAAGGTAATAAGCGATAAACAGGTTGCGTGACCTGTAGGATACGCATGACTCTTGAGTGATCTCCCTACAATCACGTATGTGAGTTCGGCGCCGAGATTGTTATCATCAGACGGCGAATTTGCATAGCGTCTCTGATTCATCTGCGCCCAAGCTAAGCCGTACTTGGGCTACTTCGTCCGGTGTGGGTTCTGTGACGGTGATATCTCACACGCGAGTCGTGCCGTAGGCATGGCTCAAATGCCAGAAGTCTGAAGAACTCCTGTAGATACGTCGACTCACCTGAATTGTACGAGAACGCGCGCGTGACAATCACGCCTGAACGGTCCCAGCGTAACAGCCTTGCCTTTTCTGCAGATATAAAAACTGTGAACAGGTGGGTACGATACTGAGAGGCTAGTTGCGCGTTGGCATAGGATACGACTCGCGAGCAGGCCTCGGGTATGGCGGCTCAACTCGGAGTCGGACTCGAACGCTCCTTCATCGCTGAACGCATCATCTATGGTGGTCAGCTTGGGTTCGATATGGGTTTCTACGCGAGAGTACTGTGTAATAGGATCTACTACGTCGTTAGCTTTCTAGGCTGCGATATCGGGCTTCAATTAATCAGGGTTGAAAACGTCGGACTGGGGATCGGGAGTGGCATGAGTACCGATAAGCTGTATATCTGCGCAAAAAGGCGCGAGGGCGCTGATCTGTATCAAATACAATCGATAACTTACAGAGGACACGAGTAGCGAGCCCGATATACCAATGTAGTGTACATTGCTGTTTCAGTTGTCTTCTTCGCGATCTTCTGGAAGGCAGCAGGGACTTTGGGGAACAAACTGGCCCCAAAACTCCTCCGCTTCCATTGAACTGCATTTTTGGCGTATTTCGTCGGCCATTGCTGACATTTCGGCATCACGCATAAAGTGGAGAGAAATAAATGACATGGTTCCGGACACGTTTGAGCGTGAATTGATAGATTTTGAAATACTTTTGCAGCGAGATCTTGATGATGTTGCGCTTTTCGGCATGGCGGTTGAAGGAAAGGTGAAATGTCACTGTCACTGTCATAGTTGAAATCGACGAATATACCATCTCGGTCACGTTTCAAGCCCTTCTCGGCCTTTGATAATTATGCGCGTTTCTTGACACACTTGCACAGAATTTAGACTTTACAAGGCATAACCAAGGAGGGTGAGTGGAGGTTGCTCCTAGTACTGTCAGGGTGGTTCTTTTCAAGTACTCTCCAGCTGGCTTTCATTAACTGCTGCAAGTACACTAATTACTAAGACACGATGCAGGTGCAGGTCCTCAGGCTCCCTATCTCCTCTTGTCACGGGCCCTCTTCTTATTAATCTTATTTCCCCTGATATCTTGGCATGTGATGTGGAGTAAAGTAACAGACATCTGCAGTACTTTTGTTGGGCTGGCCTGCTCGAATTATATACCATGTTCCACTTCTTCAAGTCTTATGGATCTCTATCCTCAATTTGTCCTCGATTATTTGTAGTGTATGGTTGATCCACAAAATCATACGGTCGTACTCGGAAGTGCAAAGTAAGCTGCATGAACACCACTCGAGCCAGGTATCAAAGTCGTCAGCCGATGACCGCTAGTCTTATTGCTATCTTCGGATGGTCATGCATCGATGAATAAGAAACACGAGACTTCTGACTCAGAGGGCCTTACCAGTCACGAGATATTCATTGATGCCTCGACCATGTAAAGCGACTATAATCCCTTACAACTCGTTACTTCATTCCACAGACATGGCTGAGCATCACCACCACCATGGCCATTGCCACGACTTCGCCGAAGCCAACAAAGAGCATTTCAATAAAGATTCCGATACCTATGATGAAATTCCCATGGTAAAGGAGGTGACAGAAAAGTACATGCCGCTACTTAGTTTTGTCAAAGTTATTGCTATAACTAGGGTTTCTGATCTTCCTTGCTTCAGGGAAGGCAAATATATTCTCTCACATGGATGGTCCTTCAATCCAGAATCGACGACTGTTTTGAATTTCGCGTGCGGTACAGGTACGGATGACATTTCATTCTAGTTCAATAAAATGACGGCTTCATGGAATATCCTCAGGTTTATTGGAAGTGACGCTAATCGCGCATTGCAAATCTATTCAAGGCGTCGACATCAGCCAAGGCATGGTCAGCCAATACAACAAGAGAGCTGAAACGCTTGGGGTTACTTCCAAGATGAGCGCAATCGCTTACGAGCTCAAGGGTTTACCAGAAGAACTGGAAGGGCGCAAATTCGATGTTGTGCTGGTACGCTTCCGCTAAAACTTTTATTTCGTACTGACACACATTCGCAGTGCACTTTGGCATACCATCACTTTGAGTCCACCGACGAGATCACGCGCATCCTCGCATACTTCCTCAAACCTGGAGGTGTCCTATTGGTGACAGACGGAGTGAGCTCAGATGCCGTGCAGAACATCGAGGAAAATGACGAGGCTATCGTTCCCCACAAGATGGGCTTCACCGAGGAGGATATGAGGAAGGTGTTTGAAGGCGCTGGACTGGAGTCGTTCTCATTGAATATTATTCCTGGCGCCATCATAGACATGCACGGCTTCAAAGAGCGGAAGTTGTTCTTGGCTAAAGGTGTCAAGCCGCTCTAGGCAAAGAGAGAGAATTAGGTAGCTCGGAATCCCAGCACTGTTTGAATGCGATTGTGCTTATGATTAGAAATCTTTATATGCTGGTATTTTCCGCAGTGTTTGGGATGATGGCATTAAAATGGCTTCTGTTAGTGTTATACAGCATCCGTGTATATATACTCTGTCCATCAAAACCTTTCCGAGCGATCCGGCGTCAGATGAGATTGGAGTTGATTTCAGTCACTTTCCACGTGACCCTGTTCGAGCCTTATGAAGCCAAGGGGTAACCCGGGCCAATCAATTCCTAATTAATCACGTCCATCCATTCTTAACGTATTTCTTCATAGTTGAGCACCAGCGTGATACTTATCAGATGTAAGGCCCTCCTGCATGCTGACTTCTTCCGGTGTTCAACAAATTGGTGACCGTAACCTGAACGACTTGCCAGTCCTACGTCCCGGCGTTGTGTTATTGAATACTAGATGAGTAGTCACTTCGGTATGGTGTAACGTGTCAACGATTGTCGAAAGGATGGTCGTGTTGCCTGTATATGGTCACAGAGGGATAAGCCGCTCTGTTAATCAGTGCTCATTCGGACAACCGCATTGCTATAGACAAGGGCGAAGTGGGTCTCTACATTCGTCACAAAATTGGTAAAAGGAAAAAATTATGAAGGAGAACAAGCGTCCTCAAGCTGTTGTGAAAAGCACGTTACGCAAAATCAGGTATTCTGAAATTCTTAGATCACTCTGACGCAGTCTACGCTATAAGAGATTCGTTGAAGGGTGGATTGAGGACTATGTCGGTGTAGTTCCTTGGAACTAAGAATGCGTTAAAATGAGGCCAAGCAAAGCATCACAAGGTAATGCTTACTGCAATAATCACCACCACTAGGCCCAACATGAGGGCAATGAACTTCTGGACGGTATTTGACCATATCTATACTTGTTGTCAGTCTGCGCTGAAGTTGTAACTACATTGGGTGACGTACTCTTGTGAATATAGCGACAGAAACCAGTCTACAGCACATATGCGTCAGTAAGGATACTTCCATTAGTATGACAGGCTACTTGCGTTCTCGCCACCGGACCAGGATTCACCAAATGGCACCTCCTTCGTCAAGAATTGTACGCATTGCTCATAGCTGGCCGGAAAGGGTTAGGGCCTAGATAAAAATACAGCTGGTGAAGACGCACGATTCATATTGCTGGTTTTCTCCTAAACAGTTCGTCTGGGCCTCAGTGCAGATATCTGCCGCAGCGCGATGCACAATGATATCCGTCGAATTAGTGTAATCCACACCCGTCGTGTTAGCAGCCATCAACTCTTCGGCCGCTTTGGGAACCAGCAATGGAATATAATAGTCCCAAACCTGTGACCAGCGCCTGAGAGTGGCGTCGTAGGAGGTAACCGTCATATTCGTGTCGTTGAATCTGGCGACGACATCGATTTGTAACGGAAGGGTGAGATTTACCGTCTTAAAATAGAAATCAACGATGAGGCTAACAAACACAACAGGCTGTTCGATGACGAGAGCCTGTGGTATAAATCCAACAGGAGTGGGAATGAGTTGCGTAGTATTCGCTTTCGAACCTTCCAGGAAGAGCCCGTAAAGGTATTCTGAAAGGAACTTACTAGGTTATTTGGGGACTTCTAAGGTGCTAGTGTGCTTACCGTTGTTCAACTCCTGGCCAACAAAGTCTGGAAAATGAAAGCAATGAACTTAGTGTACGAGTCCCGGAGAAAGAGACTTACAGGTAGTGACATCAACTCGTCCTACGACGTTGTCGGCCATCTTTGAGGACTTCCCCTGCTCTACGATGGAGGTAGGGTTAATAAAACTATCGGGGGGTTGTCGTTAATGAAGTAGCTATGCTGGCAGGTTGAATACGCACTCGTCTGCAAACTCAAGGAGAGTTCCAATATAGGTTTCCTCGGAGTTCCAAGCGACTGCACGCAATGAGAGAGTACCAAGAAGATATCCGACGATGGGGAAAAAACGCATTGTTGTGGCTCTTGGGAAGTTAGGTGTCCCCGAGTCACCTCTTCAAATATACATGGCTTGCATTTTATCGAATGGGAATACCGAGGGACCTCGGAGCCTGACCCCAGTGCTCGCACGTTGGTGCCACTGTACACCAGCGTCAGAAAGTCAGCTAGAACAAACCTAGTAAGAATACGCTGGCGTAGGATTGGCGTTGAGGTACCGAGGCTGAGGAACACTGAATGATCGCTAGACGGGCGCTAGATGGGCACGAAATGGTCACAAGATGGTAGTGAAAGCGTGAATTTTTTTTACTCGAAAGAAGTGGCGCTAGTGTTGCTGGTGGTCTGAGTGTCCCGATTGAAAGGCCTTGGTCGGAGCCGTTCTTTTGGCGTATCTGTGGTTGGAAGACCGCCAGGCATGTATCAGAACCCGAAATTGATCTTGCGAATCAGTACTCTGTCAGCGGCATAGTAGATATAAACTCGATCTGGATGCATAAGCTGACAGAGAGCAAAAATGATACCTGACACCGCACCTCAGTTGGAGAGTACAGTATTAAAACCACCACCTTGTGGAAAAATTAGCCAATTTTCAAGAAAGATAACTCAGGACAGATATAACAGCTCGTACGCTGGTAGCCCACCATAGCGTATGATGTTGATCGTTTCCTCGTATCCGAGTCCGAATAGAACTTCCTGGCCTCAGTTCACCGTCCCTTTTTCGCACAGATCTAAAACCAGATTGGGTGAGTGCTTTTTGGCAACCTTACGAACCGAATCCGACGGAGAGATGAGGTTAGAAGGAGTAAAAATCCACCCTGCCACCATCCAAGATGTAACGTACACGATGTCCAATTGCTCTGTATCTACAAGCGTGAGTAGTATGATTCCAGCCCGGGTATTAGCTGTAGATGACGATGTGCATACTATGAAGACGAAGACACAATGGAGTTGGCCAAATCACTGATTGACAGCAGCCGGGCAGTCGTTGGTGACTGAGGGGGAGTCGGAAGCAATGAAGAGCTGGGAATAATATTGCATAGACTGTTGACTCCTCAAGCGCCTACAAGCTAGGTTCAGACTATGTCATGGTTTGGAACGACGAACGAAAAGGATTCTGTTTACCCGGCCCGGCGGCGTAAACTGCCGCTCTGTGCCGCCTCTGTCGACGCCAAAACATTCAAGCACCTGATTTTGACCTGGTCTATGCATACGACCATGATATTGCGGGGGAAAACGACGTATCAAATATTCTTATTTATATCATTAAGAGCGTCTGTAATAAGAAATTTACCCAAAGCAAAGTACTTGATCTGAATTTCCGAGAACTACAGTTACTGCGAGGCCGTGTACGCTATAAGAGATTCATTGAAAGGTGGATTGAGGACTATGTCAGTGTAGTTCCTTGGAACTGCCAAACGTATGTGAGGAAAAATCAGGTCAAGCGTCGAATGCGGTGCTTACTGCAATAATCTCCACCAGTGGGCCCAACATGAGGGCAATGAACGTCCGGGCGGTATTTCACCATGTCTGTAACATTTTTAGTCTCTGCCACAATGGTATGAATGGTTGACGTACTCTTGTGAACATATCGACAGAAGCCGGTCTATGTCATGCAACAGTTAGTACTGATGAAACATCCATTTAGTATGATAGGCCACTTGCATTCTCACCGCCGGACCAGGATGCTCCAAATGGCACTTCCTCTGTCAAAAATTGCACGCATTGGTCATAGCTGGTTGGGTAAAAGCTCAGTGTCTAGGAATGCTTGCAGTATCTGTATACGCACGATTCGTATTGCTGGTTTTCACCTAGACAGTATGTCTGGGCCTCAGTGCAGATATCTGCTGCAGCGCGGTGCACAACAATATCCGTCGAATTAGTGTAATCCACGCCGGTGGTGTTAGTAGCCATCAGCTCTTCGGCCGCTTTGGGAACCAGCAAAGGAATGTAATAATCCCAGAACTCTGACCAGCGCCTCAGAGTCGCGTCGTAGGACGTCACTTTCATGGTCTCGTCATCGAATCTGAGGACGACGTCGATTTGGAGAGGGAGCGTGAGGTTTACTGTGGCAAAGAGGAGATTGGTGATGAAGCTGACGAACACGACGGGCTGTTCGACGACGAGTGCCTGTGGGACCGTTGTGACGGGGGTGCCGATGAGCTGTGTGGTATTGGCTGAAGCGCCTTCCAGGAAGAGTCCATAAAGGTATTCTGGAAAGTGATTATTAGGTCATTCGGGGAACTATAAAAGCGTGATTACCGATGTTCAATTCCTGACCAACAAAGTCTGGCAAAGGGAGGTCAATGAAGTCACACGAGCTCCAGAGAGGGAACAAGCTTACTGGTGGTGATATCAATCCGTCCCACGACGTTATCCGCCAAAGTTGAGGCGTTCCCCTGCTCCACAATCGGGGCGGGATTAACAAAACTACACGGCGGGTTCAAGTCAGTCAGTGTACTGGTCACGCTGGCAGGTTGAATACGCACTCTAATCCAAACTTATTGACAGCAGCGATATATGTTTCTAGAGACTGCCAAGCGGTTACACGCAAGGAGAAAATGGAAACCAGAAACCAGATGCAAGACAGACGCATTGTAGAGCTCTTGGGGAATTGGGTGTTCCTTAGTCATCTCTTATGTATAAATTGTTCGTACTGTTTACTTCAGGATCGAACAAGATGCGTATGAGGACCCCAGGACTCGCAATGCTTGCCTCGTCTTTTGCACCAGCGCCGGAACCTGGGCTAGAACGAATTCAGTAAAAGCCCGAAGGGCACGCTGGTGCAAAGGGTTCCTCGATTGATCCATGCGTGCTTTACTGGCACGTTAAAATGCGACCAGTTGCAAACTCCACAGGCACAATTGGGGCGCGCAGAATTCCTATGGCCGAACAGACGACTTGCATCGCGGAAGTAGCGGAGCCGGCGTCAGCTGGTTGAACCCCTGGGTAAAATGCCTCTACCCCCACGTATGGGGCAATATTCTCGTCAGCGGCTGCTACTCCGGGACCGGAAATCGATGCTGAAGATTGGTACATTATTGGAGCGTAGACATGTATTTTGATACGCATCTAATGAGCCTGAGAGATAACGGGCTTTTTGATCCGACCTAGCAAGAGTCTCTGGTGTTATACTGGAAAGAATCGACGATTGACGACGCACCTTGGTTGAGGATCATAATGTTACAGCTAGGATATTCGTAGAACGAGCCGAATTTTATGCAAAAAGGACCAAGGTAAATATGACAAAGTTCGTATGGTGCTTGCCTGCCAAAAAGGTGTGATGGCAGTTGGAAGGAAGGAAGGTTGAATACTAATCGCGTATCCAAATGGAATTTTCTTGGCCACAGTTTCAGATAATTCGGAGCAACAACCCAATTTTTTTGTTGGAATCTCAGCGCATCATTGAGATGACCACAAACCGAATACGATGGAGGCGGAAGGTTACAATAAAAGAACAAGAGCTGAGAGTCCAGATCACTCGGGTCCACTACCTTTGCCATCAGCCATGATGTCAACCACGGCGTCAATACTTTCTTTTGCGGCCGCCATCATACTCCCTGCTAGGTCAGCACTAATCGCCAAATCTTCAGTCTGGGCCACTCTGGAGAATGGCACCTTTGCATCAAGCTATTAATGTCCAATTCCATGAGGATGTACCGGGTTCACATACTGTCTATCGCGCTGTGGCTGACCCAGAATGGACAGTAGCTGCGTACGCTTACGATAACATTGGTAGTATCGATGAGAAAATTAACGGATGCTTTGTAGGGTACCCAACGGTGGTGAGCCCTTTTTGCGGAGTCATAGTCATCGTTAATTGTGGTCAAGGTTACCTCTTAGCGAACATCATCGATGCCTGTATGGAGTTCCAAGCCTCAGCAAAGTCGCACCCAGATCCCATCCATGTTACGGCCCACTTCCTGCACAGCACTGCCGCCGCTCCGTTTCATATACGCGTTCAAGTCCAGAAACGAGGGAAAGGATTCACAAATATTGTGGCCGAACTCCAACAGAATGTACGCGTCACCCTTTCCTTCTCGAAAAGGCTCTCACTTGAATACTAGGGCAAAACTACTATCACATCCCATCTCATCTTTGGGATTCTCACCCCACTAACAGGCTCTCCAAACAAGACACTTGCACCTCCTTCACCCTACGCACGGCGGGTGCCTTTGTACCGCCATCCATCCACCGCCCCATTAGAACTTGAGAAGATTCGGGACGTATATAAATTTAGACGGTACTTCCAATGTACACAGGAGCCTGAGATCCGGACGAAAGCTGCTTTGAATAGCCCGACACGTACCAACGAGGCAACAATTGGTGGCGGAGGCGTGGAAGGTGGTACGTGGTTCGGCCTGACAGACAGGGACGAGCGGATAACGACACCTTCGCTTGCTCTATTCGCCGACGCTTTCCTGAATATTCCCGTGCTGATACCGAAAAGTCAACCACAGGCGCTTAGATGGGGGTAAGTCTCTTCATATTAATCTTACATCACAGCTCTAATTCCACATTAAAAGTTGGTTCCCCACAATGGTTATAACACTCGAGTTCAAGTTTCCAATACCACCACCATCTAAAGACCATGCATCTCGGACGGTTGGGATGTTTTGGCGTGGACATTTCATAAATGACCCCCAAGGGAGACACGAAACGTACGTGGAGTTGTGGAGTGCGCCGTCAGATATTGGGGAAGGTGTCGAGGTCGACGGTTGGCGGGACAAGCAAGTCTGCTTGGCTGTCGCTAATCAGATGTCTCTGAGCCTCCCCATGGAGGTCAACCTCAAGCAAGGGAGTAATGACTCAGCAAAACTATGATTGTACTTGTATGAATCCTTCGTTATATCCTACCAGTGATGAAGAAAGACCAGCAAAATAAGAATAGGCAATCACCATCTCCAATGATACATGACAGATGTCTAAGCCCTAAAACAGTGCTCCTTGGTTCTTTTGGCCGTCAAGAGGGTCGTATCGATCAATATCTTTCAGATGTTGATCCGTTCCCAAGCACACCATAGTACTATTCCATTCAAGTAAGTATGCGAATTAGCCGTGTCTCTCATAGAGACAGATGGAAGTACTTAATCTTGGCCAGACTAAATCCACTCCCCAGCTCGGTTGATGCTGCCTGCCCGACTCGGAGTTGATCGATTGTAACTGTGCCTAGCGGAAGGACTGGTTCGTCTAAATTTTGGCATAGACGAATAGAAATGCAAACTCGGTGCCACTGGCTTCCTTCGCCACCATTTTGTATTCGTACTGGAGTGTCTATAATAAAAGATCCTCCGTAAAAGGTCTAGTCTTTTACTCAGGCTAAATTCTAGCCATCTAGGAGCAGACAAATTCGCCGACATTGAAAGACGCTTCGATATTTCCACGGTGTACAAACTGACAAATACCAGGCATATATCCACCCTTGGCAAACTTCCTTTATGGATTTACGACCGGACCTTTTGGGTACGAAAAGTCTTGGAGTTCGCTACAGTGTTTTCACAACAACGGTTACCTGCGGGATACCGTGAAAATTCGCGGAGGATTATTTTCAATCAGACAGGCTATATCTTGGGTTTATCCAGCCATCGCGCTTGCAGTGCAAAAGTTTTATGGCCGGTCATATATTCGTATGTCATACACTACAACAGTCATACAGAGCGAAGCGAGTGGAAGAACTTGTGTTAAGTCTTTAATTAGTGTCATCCTTGGTGTGAGGGGTATTGGCTAGTCCAACACGGCAGTTCGTCGTGTCATAGACGCTATAGAACCTCTGGAGGAAAGCAAAGCCATCTGACAATACAAGTTAGGGCCAATATGGATACATAAAAATCACCACGAACTTATGAACTCAAGGCCCGAACCACCCATGTCACCCATGTCAGCGACGACAAGGTAGATTCCATCGGTTTTGCCTCCCATCATGGCGTTGAGGCTTCTCGGCCAGATCTGGGCATTAGGCGTCATTTCAAAAGTGGTCTAATCACAGAATGAGTTTTGGAGGCGCCAGACAGAAAAGTGAGCTCACCGAACCCATCTTGAAGCAAAGGTTCTCCATCTTGCCAAATTGCTCCTTGGTGACGCACAGAAGTCCGGTAGACCTGTGGATATGTGTCAACGAGAAAGTACTTGAATCAGCGTCGAATTATCGTACTCGTCCATCTTGGCACCGGTGGCCTCCATGTACTTCTTGTAAGCACCGCTAGACATGAGAAGCAGAGTCGTTCCGGTATCAACAATACCCGCGCACTTCGACATGATGTTCATGTTCTTTCCGTATGTCACCGACTGATCGACACCCCAGTACTTGTTGGCAGGAGACGTGGAGGTGATTGGCATGTAGGCGATATCCCCAGTGTACCTGGACGACTGTTATTGATGCGAAGGCGAGACGAGGAACAAAACTTACTTGGAAGAGTCCTCAGAACCAAATGTCATTTCTCCGTTCGCCATGTCCGCGCCAGTGGTCGGCTGGTAGGAAATAGCAATGGACTCCTTCGGAATTTTGCCTTCGCTCTTGAGGTTATCAGTGACAGTAGGGATGTTTCCCATGCCGTTGACAGTTCCTGACAAGTACGCTGTTAGTCGAGTACTGAAAAGAGGCCAGAATACATAACATACCTTGAGTAAGGTCTACAGGTCCAATCCTGTGAGCTTGGTTAAACTTCGCTCGATGAAAAGGAAGAGAAAAGATACCCCAGGATACCGTCGACGCCCTGGAAACCCTGAGCCGACGACGCGACACCAATGGACTGGTGGTCAATAACAAGGGCAGGGGAAAGTTCGCATCGGTCGATCACTGAATACTGAGTCTAGAAGGCGCCGATGGCTGGATCTAAAGGACTCACTCTCCATTCCAGTGAAGGAGCCAGATCCGTAGCTGACATTCTACAGATGAATAGGCGCGTGAGACTATTTCTGCCATTGCAAATAAAACACGTACAACCGACTTGCGAGTGCTAAGAGGAAAAGGATGGTCGGGTCTTTGAAAATGAAAGACAAGTAATACGACGTACTTTTTGGACGAAGGGGATGGTTTGTATTCCTTGTCAGCGCCGACCCACGTGTTGGAGCTTCCTGTGGATCGCGTGAGCTAAAAATGTGGGAATGCGATGACAAGACACTCACCCGTATCAATGAGAAGCTTGAAGGGTTGACCAGGTTGCCCCATTTTCACCATGCAGGTATACGTGACGGCTTAAGTCAACACAACATCAGATCCGGCGCATATATTCATGTAATGGCTCTGGCGCGCACCTGCATCCGTCACGTCGATTGAATTACCACTGTCTGGCTGGCCAGACTGGGCGCGCCGGGACCCGTCTTTCTTGCACATCTCCTGGATGACAAGAGGACCGTGGGGCTGCTTGCCGGACATGAGCTTCTGCGCGCGAGCCCTGTCGCGAGCAAGTATGTCCTTGGCGTGTCCGCACTTGGGGTGGAGACGGGTGGAGAAATGGAGAGCTTTGGCAGAGGGGGACATTATGAAAACACGGAAGAGAAGAGTGATATTCAGGAAAGATGATGAGGGTGGTGAAGAAAGAATCTTCCGCCCAGATACCCAGACTTTATAGTCGAGCGATGTTTGTGTCTGTCGTGCATATGTGGCGGGACGGCGTATACAAATATTAAAATTGGGTCCAATTTCTGTAGATCGGAGAAAATTCGACCGGCGACTCATGCGTCATCGTCGATGTATGACAACAATGATGGTATTGGCAGAACGGAACGTGTCGCCTCGACTGGCCAACACGTGAGCGACAACAGATCCTCCGGTGCATAAGTACTGACACTGAGAGGGATAACGGCGGCGAGGCTGTCAAGGACTCCAGGTAGTGAGTGAATAATCTTGAGTTCTACTCCCTCGTCGTGGTAGTATCCCCATTCCATAAGACGCGTTGTACGGGAATCACACGTGGATACACCAGAAGGAGCTCGATCCACGAAAGGAGGGACCGATAGGACAACCCTCAGTGCCTCTAGTACGTCGTAGTCATTGCTGTACTCGTCGCAGTCAAAAAAATACAGAATCTAAAAGTAAGCTCGAATGGCAGGCACGTCCAAGTCATCTGGCAGATGGTTTTTCAAAAAAGAAGTGCATCGAATCCCAGGATAATAATACCCGTCATAGGACTCTATAATAGTAGCGGAAATCTTTTCTTACGCAGTTCTTAGTTGCCGTAGTGATGAATATAAGTCACTGAAGGGACAAGCATTACCGTAGACAGCGACAACGGTAACAAGTACGCTGCAACCGACAGGGCGAAGAGAACCGTCACAATGAGTGCATCTCCATCTGCAGCAGAAGCGCTTTTGACAAAAGTAGTAGACATGTTTTGTCTTGTGTTAGGGACGTACCACCGGCCGTGAAAGTATTGGACCTGGTGCCTCAGGCCGTCAGCCAAGGAAACGAGAGCCGCATGTTCAATGGCAATATCACAATGCAGGTAGTACTTCGGGACCGTAAAGGCCCAGATTCCGCGGCATAATCGTTAAGTAAATGAAGCGACCTGCATAGAACAAAATTACTCAGATGGCGAGTCGCGACGTCGGAAATGTTGCGAACTATGGCTTACCACTGTCCACGAGTGACGAAAAAAAGCATCTAGTATCGACAGTAACTTTCGGACTTCAATGAATTCATCGTAAGCTCGCTTGATGGAAAGACTGATTTAATCCTGTGTAGCAGTAACAGCAGAGCCAAGAGTGGAGACGGTAGCAGGCAAAGCGAACAGAAAAGTTCGTCAGGGTTGGTGATAGGCATTGTATGTGGTTCTATTGACATCGGATATAGTGTAACGGCTAACATTGCCGCCTCTCACGCGGCAGCTCGGGGTTCGATTCCCCGTATCCGAAGCTTCTTTTTCATTTAAGAAAAAATGATTACATCATATCGTGAAATTTATTAAACACAAGCTTCCGTCCCATGTCTTCGTCACGATTGCCGGACCCTCATACCTCAGGTTCTGGCAACCTGACTACGACACGGAACTTCAGCTTGTTAAACATGTGTCGTAGCTAATGATATGAATGCACCTCCCCAAAAACCATTGGAATCACAGCAGAGGCTGGTCCATTTCTAATCTCAAACGGGACCTTAAATGGTTTCGATTTTAGCTCCAGTTTTATGCCCTTGTTTTTTCCGCTGTAAAATGAAAGAGTATTTCAAGACCATTGTTCTATAGGTGAAAAGTTTGTCATACCGTTTTTCTGATGGCCTTTTTAGGACCGACAAAGGCTTCGGTAAATCAAAACCTTTTTAAGGTTTCGTTTTTTACCAGCTAAAATGAACTGGCTTCTGCTGTGAATACGTTCCAAAATGATTTTCGAAAATTTCACGGGTTCTCGGTGTGGAATCTAACGATGTGTGTCAAACAAGCGCGTCTTGACTGCAGCATGAACCGTGCCCTTGAAGTTATCTCGTATAGAAAGATGTTTTGAAGCGATTGAGAGGAGCGCGCGAATCAATACCTCGGACTATGTTTCTGACCTTATACAAAAGTACCCGGCGCCAACGGTGGAGTTCCTACAACGGCTATCAAGTTGGATGGTTTTTGCACATCCAGGTTAAACTGCTCAATTTTCCTCTTCCACATGGTACCTAGTATCAATCTTTCCCGGCTCCGAAGACAAAAACAATTGAGTGAAGATCAGTTTACGAGAGATGAGGTGTGTCCTTTCAATTCATTGCATTTTACAAGCGCCCCCGAACTAGGACATTCATTTAGAAGAAGCGGACCGACTGAACCAGTCCATTTTCACCATTGCCGAGGTCCCCGAAAAACCCGTCTTGGGAGGGCACCGGATCGTCCTCGTTCTTCAGAAGCTTATTGCTATCAATTACTTGGCACATGGCCGGAGTAAACACCGCTCCGAGGCGAGCAAGCACGGAATGGTACTTAGGGACTTGCACACCAGCGGAAGGTAAGGGATCCGAAGGGTAAAATCTTGGCTAGACAGGAACAATCTATGCGAGAAATTGGACGACCCGAGGCACCCGACATGTGGCACACGATTGTAAGTGCGACGACAGTGGCGCGCCGTTGTTTGTCGAGAGCGAGGCCGTACGTGATTCGATTTAGGATCTGCTGACCACCCTGAGTGTTTTCATCGGGCCCGGAAAAGTCGCCTACCGAGACGTACATTGAAGTCATTATACCGCTAGACAGACAGGCATCGCGTTATTTATCAGAATATGCGCGCCTGCACCAGTAGGACGTCGATAGGGTCCGGTCGTACTTCGCGTTGAAGAGTAGTCAGTGTTAAACCTGAAGAAAGATCGAAAGCCATAGACAGCCAAAGCAAAGTGACGCCGCCGGTGCGCCAAAGATAGATATAAAGAATTGGAATCTTTGCTATGTTCTGCGTACACAGTAGTTATGGACTATGTGTCACCTGTAATAGAATGCTTTGCTCTCTCGTCAACATCTGAACGCAAGAGGGATAGTCCAACCATCAGTGAGGAGCGGCGCTCTGCACAACTCAACATGAGGTTCAGAAAACACACCAAACGTTTTCCTCGTGATTGATAGACGTCAATTACATTATAAATGTCCTATCAGTGCAGCTCCAAGGAGGATGTGGCGACAACAGTCAGTCGGTGTTCATACCTAAATTACTGTGGGTGAGCTTTTGAATACCGTAACTTTTTTGATTGCAATGACGTACGTCTGGAAACAATTTAGACGCCGGGTACACACAGCAGATCACATAGCCAGTCCTCCAGCAAAGAGAGGCTATAATCCGGCGCCTCATGATTACGGGTCATCTATCCTTTGGAGAGCGCAGACCAGGAAAAACATGTACAACTACCAGAGTGAAGCTAAAAACCGTTAATATATGCCGCATTAAAGCCCAATTCGGAACACCGGGAGTAGTGAAGGCAAAAACTCCAGTTGATACACAGAACCTCTTCAATTCAAGGCGCGCCTATCAAACGGCGGCGCCGCATGTTTATTATAGGCACCGGTTGTAGCAAAATCTCGACAATGATGTCTGTCTGCGAAAAGGGCGAAGATCCAGCCAGTGAGATGGCAAGCGCCACCTAGGTACGAGGATGTAGGTGAGGTATGAATTACCACAGACCAAAGCTGGGCTATCTTGTTTGAATCAACGCCTCAAGCGCTTTCAGGTCACAAGATGTGATGACCATTTCAACAAAACATTTCAACGCACTAGTACATCAGTTTTGCGGCGATCGGATTTAGCGTCGCTAAGCGGCATAGAGGTTCTGCTCCTTGTGCCACTCTTCCAAGGAGAGAGGACCATAATCATCATATATCTCCTTGTCACCTTCCGGAAGGCGAACGTAGTCAGGCTTGGAGTTCATCTTGATGCACACCTATAGAACATACAGTCTGAGCTACATGAAAGTCGATCTCCAGCGACCAGAATTACCATTTTCTTTGGCACCTCCAAAGGAGTATCAATGGCGGACGCAAAGGGATGGATAAGCTCGGGCCTAATATTGAACGATCAATCAGATCATAACCAGCAATTCGAACAGAAAGCAACCAGACCAGGTTTCGTCGTATACCCACAACATAGTGGCGCATTTGGAGCAGAAGCTCCTCTCAGAGACAGCGATGCGCTCTTGAGGCGTGTCCCGATCGAGCACTGCCTTGTATATACTGCTTTGTATCAGGACCAACAGCATCGAATCCGACGATAACAGAGATGCACACCTAATGTGCTCTTTCCCTTGAAGAACCTTCAGGGTGCTCGAGTGGCCACCCAGGTTGATGGCTCCTCCAGTCCCAGCAGTCTTGCGACAGATGGAACAGCAGCAAAGCTACAAGAGACCGATCAGGGTATTAGTGTTGCTATCACTGGATGTATGGAGTCACTACCCACCTGATAAGGGACAGCTGTGCTGGATTCAAGAGAGAATTTTACTGCACCACAGTGGCAGCTTCCTTTGAGTTCGATAGGCATTGTCTTTTGTCGTCGTTGAAGCTAAGGTTCGGAACGGTGCGATTACAAAGCCGCGACATACTTGAAGCACTATGATGTCACTCTAAGGCATGGCACAAAGCCACCGCAGCGTAGCGTAAAGATGACAAAGTTTGTATGCATGTTGAACAGTAAGAGAACACGGTAAAATGGATGATATTGATGAGGCGTTACGCGGATGAAAGGAATCTGTTATGGACATTTGGCGTCCAATAAACAGGTCTACAACGTTAAGTGGTGATGAAATCATGCGAATCTCGCAGGAATTACGGCCAAACTGTGCTATGTCAGCTCCAGTTAAAAGATAATTCATTGTGGCGATGGCAGTGGTTTAGACTTATCAATCTATTTCCTTGACAATCGTGAGCGAGCTCGAAGGCAAGATCCCGTGGTCGCAGTGTTGACACACCAAATTAAGAGTAGGAAGACAGAAGATTCAAAGTGTTCACAGCCTCCAGAGTCTAGTGGTGTCGTTGAAAGTCGGTGACAGGACTGAGTAGGCGAAATTTTTTAAACTGGTAAACTGGTAAACTGGATTCATTGGCCACCTCTGCTGATACAGCTCAGGTAAATAAGCGCAAACTAATCTACCTCGGTAGCTCATCGTAGGTAATATACATATGTCAAGGGCGATAGTCACGACGATAAGATGGGCGATAAAAAGGAAGGTAAATCGATGGCTGCAGCGTTATTAATCTTTTTCGGCGGAGCCGGACGTACCCTTCGCTTATATTCTGCCCAAATCCTGCCTGCCAGACGAATGCATGAAGTGTGCCACGTATGCGCAATGCGTGCCAACAGACGGTTTTCTTTCGCTTCGGGCAAGCCTGTACGCTTGGGCAAGGGTGGCATTAAACCAAGGTAGAAGCGAGACAGCGATTGGGGCCAATCAGGACCATCTTCAAAGAGGCGTCGGATGACGTGGAGAAAGGACCTGCATATAAGCAATGGTACCTCTGCAGAGTCCAGGATACGGGACGTCTCTGTTATCAGAGTTTTTGTGGCCTGTTGGCGGAAGGAGCGATACGTGGGACATGATACGAAGATGTGATGGACGGTTTCGAGTGAGTCACATCCACTGATGCACAAGGGGGAGATATTCCCGAAACGTCGGAATCGTGTGTATGTCGTATCGAGCTGGTCTGATCTCGCATAGAGCTGTACCAGGGCAGAGTAGGCGGAAGATGCCTGCAAGTAGGGATGCTCGGGCGGGGTGTGTTGGTCATAAAGAGGCAGTAGCATTGTCATGGCAGGGCAAAAATCAGGGCTAGAATACAAAGCAGAAGTGAGTACAGATGGCAAATATGATGTTATACTTGTTTCAATGTAGCCATCGTTCTGTGAGTAGAGCATAAAGGAGTCCATAAAGAAAGTAGGTAGGGGGGCGGGAGGTGGCCGAACTTGTAAGTATTGAGAGCCTGAGGCCAGTTGGTCTGCAAGTGCATTAACAGTCAAGGGAGTAGAGGAGGAGTCAGTGTGAGCTGGAGTGTACATGATACTAGGTGGATGATGTGGGGGTGGTGAATGTCACAAGAGATGAAGTAACCATCGGTAAAGTGATCGACCGGGGAGGGATGACCATTGATGAGGTGAGGGAGGGAGGTGAAGGGCAGAGGATATGATACGAGAGGAGTTAAGGTGATCAGTGTAGAGAGCAGGGGAAGAGGGCAGGTGAGGAGGTGGTGGTGGTAGGTTGTACTGATGAATTGTTGATGCAATGAGTCCATACGTTTCGCCTTGGTAAACCCATACGGAGGACCGGAAACAGTCGAGGTTCATGGCGAGTGCAGAAGAATGAGATATAGAGGAGCATGTTACAGAACGGTTATGTCGGAAGGAGGGTGCAGCTGGGAGCATAGATGCATCAGATGCATAAATCCCTGGAGGGATGGATGAGGAGAAAGGTCTGTGGGGAGAAATGGCGCAGTAAGCATTAATCAGATCATGGGCGTTTTGCATGCGCAATCGTGGAGGCAGGCCTAAGAACCAGAGTGGCTCCAAATCCAGACCCTGACTCGCAGCTGCACCGCGGATGGAATTAGCACCCGTGCCAGCTATCTGTATGCGAGTTTGGCAGTCTTCGTCTCTCCGTCGTCGTCCTCCAACACTCTCTGTCACATCCATACCCATGTAGCCATCGACGAGGTCCCTCAGTGTTAGATTGGATAACCACTGCGAAGTTTGTGGCCATTGTTCTTCAGCACGAGTAGTCGCATTTTGGAAATGGACACTCAAATGAGGCCGTAGTCGTAGAACAGGATTGTTCCAAGGATCTGTGGAAAAGGATGCAATGTCAAAGAGGTAAGTCAGTCCGGCATTAGCCAGATTAGTTATAAACTGAGGTGGAAGGGATAGGTGGGGTGATAAGGTGCGATTAAGGTGGCGCAAAGAAACATCACCATAGAAAAAGCAAGAAAGATCAGTGTCACGAATGGACAAACCAGTTTGGCGCAATGTATCATGTGCAAGATGCCAGTGGAAGGGCAAGCTGTCTCGATGTCGCATGAAGGAGGTGTTGAGGGATGTGCCATGAAAGGGAAAGACACAGTGATTGAGTTGACACGTCCAGTCCGCGAGGGTGATACGTGCCATGTTTCGAAATGTCGCTATATGATGATTAAGGTCACGAAGGAGGCCATTCATTGCCGCTACACGATTCAGGTGAGCGACAGAGGGAAAGTCAAAACCATGAAGGGCAAGAGGAAGTGAAAGCAGACAAGAATTAAAAGGAAAGGGGAAAGAGAAATATTCGTGAATCTTTGCTGCAATCAGGTGGTCAAGATGAACGGCATCAGTGTCTGAAATTGGCTGATAGGCTAAATGAGGCCTGAGCTTTGAGATGAGGCACTGTGAAAGGATGCGACGGAATGCAGGTAGAGGTAGGCGAATGTTTTGGAGTGATGGGAAATCAAATGAAGATATGAGACCTGCGAGCTTGTGGTATTGGGCAGAAGGATCATTGATAGAGAGACGCAGGAACTCGATATGAGTGGTTGAAACCATGAGGTCGTGTTGTACCGGGATTTCGGGTTGTGCAGGGTGGACAGAAGTAACACGGAGATGAGAGGGTGGGTCAGGAACATTCTGAATGAAGGCAGCGGATTTGGGCCAATTGGTTTCGCCACCATATGCACTTTGGAAGTGTTCGGACATTGTTATAGAGGAGAGACAAGTGGATAATGAGGTTGTTACTATGGCGGAGTCATCCATTGCCTCCACCATCACAACAGGAATTGAGATTCTGTCATTTGGGAGATGGGGTCGACCATGGGAAGCTTGTAGCGATGAGATTTGCAGGTGGGCATTTTGATGACGAAGGGAATCATATAACCAGTGGCTACCCAGGCTACTTGTCAAGGTGCACTTGATTGGAGATAGAGGACCCCCTTGTTTCGTAATTCCACTAATGGTCAGTGTGTCTGTCAGTCCGTAAAATGTCTTTATCCGATAAGGAACATTGCTCTGGGCAGAAGTATCGAAATCCATGATAGATGAAGGCAAACCATAAGCCGTTATGGCATCATAAAATCCCTGAGGTTCCAGTCGGTCGAAGCCCTTCTTCTGATCCCGTCGGACAATGTATAGTGGTGTTTTGGTGCGGTCGGCCCAAGTCTCAAGCTGAGCAAGGAAGGAAGTAAGGTCTCTTCCCTGTACACCCGGTTGTGTTGTAATCTGTCCCTCTGGTAAGACGGAATGTTGAGCTAAATATGGTGTTAGGAGAGAGTTAAGCCATGCAAAGGGCATATTCATGCACAAGTTACTTGTGCAGATGCCACGAAAATTAGCCAAATCAGTTGCATCCCCTCATTTGTGAATAAGGGAAATAGAAGACGGCTTGATGCATGCAGGGAAATGAGACGTTTCAATACAATAATTCCAAAGATCAACAACAAGTTGGAAGGAGAAGTCATGAAGACTCTTCACCATCCACTTTTCCCAGCGATCTGGACCAGGAGCCGGACGTGGGTTACCTTTTCGGATGAGAGAGCGAGCACTGAGAATGTCCATCTTTTGAGGCCATTGAAAGGAGTCACGTCGGAGGTTGTCCCGGATAGAGCGAACAGATGGACCATCCATCCATGGCTTCGGTGGGTCAGGACGGTCATTCCTGTGATACAGTGTTGAAAAGTATTCCATTGTTTGAGTCTTGATGTTGTGTGCGCTAGTGAGGTATTTGTGGGTGTTATGATCATTGGGGTCAGGGATTGAAAGTGCAGCAGGAGGACCTTGAAATTGGGAGGGAGGGTAGAGACACTTAGCAGAACCACCGAGAAGGCATCTGTTAAGACGACTTTTCTCTGATCTGGTGGAACGCAAGCGCCGTTCGTCCCTTTCGGCCCTGTACCGAAGCTTTGAGAGAGCTGAGCGAGCCTTCCTATAGAAGAGAAGAGATTGTGCGGAGTAGAACAGTGATGGGGGTGAAAGCACCGGATTTTTAAAAACAAAACTCGACACCAGGAACCGGGCCGCCGGTCTTAGAGCATACAACCGGCCCTGAATGCTTGGACGCTTGACTTTATCAACCCATACTGTACACTCACGTTCTCCTTTCCTGGCCGACGTCTGACCTTATCTTAGCTCAGAATGCTCGTCGCATTGGAAGTTATTCAATGAGGTATGACATGTATCACCCTTTGCGCAGCATTACCTGAAACGTCATCCCAGTATCCATACCATCATTCCTGCCTATGGAATAGGTTTAGACCGCCAAATACCCTTACGAAGTCGTCAATGCAATGCGATATCATTCATCGCAGTTATTGACCTTCCCATTGAAATCCGAAAATATACTCCTTTACTGACGGAGTCCGGCACAATACCTCATTGAAGGTGTTGTGGCTATTTTATGTGTTTGACTCTGCCTAAATCGTAAATGTTTGTTGTTGAGATGTACTGAACTTTCAACTGGCTTAGTTCTCAATTCTTCTCCACAATTCATGAACCCTAGATCATGAAGATAGCAACATAGTGCTTACGATGCGCTGGAAGTCTAACAGTCCCGTTCTCCGTTGCTTCTCATATCGTCTTGCCGTTGTATTTAAAACTCCCGTCGCCGTCGTCAGAGCAACGCCTATAGCTGGTATCTTTTCCTGCTTGGGTCATCCCGTTGAATACCGCCATACCCATATTTCCATATGTCGAAGCACGTCATCAAACCTTCTCTTCATCATTTGTCACCGGTACCACAACCCGACTATACTACGTTCGTCAAGAGTCTATTCAACAACCCACTCTAGGCTTGTTTCCGCATGGCGATAATGAGGTGGCGTACCGCAGCGCTGAGAAAGAGTCATCTTTTGATGCGCCCCGGACACGGTTGAGTACATCGACGGCGCCTCCAGCAAAATTACATAGCACATGGCTCTATTCCATGTTATCAAGATATGGTATGCTGAAATAATTCATACAAGAGGGTTTAGTGTTATACAACTAATAATGATACAGTTAAAACATATGGTTAATGGATGGTCCAAGTGACTTCAATCTATCTGTCAGAGAGTCCGTTACTCAATGCTCGGAGAAGAAAGATAGTAAACCGTTGGGGTGTTCCCCTAAACTACCCGCGTCAGCTTGAGAGATTTGACGTCGGATAGCCATCAGCTCCTCCCACAGATGAGGGGGGATCTCATGGTTCTGTCGCAGAAAAAAGCGAATCCGATCCAGCCACTCCTGCATAAGATGGAATCTGTTCTCCGTTGTTTCATCGATCCAGGCTGATCCGCCCTCTTGGATCGCTAGAAGTGACACCTGTGCGAGCCAGTAGAAAGGCAATGCGTTATAGGCGAATGGTGGCTCATCGGAATCATCTTCCAACTTTGTTGCATCTGGACAATGTATCCACGATTGAAGCCAGTTATGCAGAGCGTATTGAGTTGCAAAATGGCTTCCTCGGCGCCCATCATCGACGATAGACTCTGAGGGTAGTGCTGATGTCGAAGGCAGAAGGAAAGTGGTATCTGAACTGTTACGCGAGTAGGAGATGTAGATATTGCGAAGAATGGTGTGGATGAGGATAAAATGAGAAAAGGAATGGAGAGGGGCATGCGAAATTGAAAGTCGCATCTCTCCAAGGTTGGTCAACGCCTGCTGCATACCGACGCCATACAACCTGACTGCGCCTACTCCGTATGGGGAAGGCTTCTGAAGAAGCTCGGACCATCCCATCGATGTTTGGGCTTTCCATACTGCATCGTCACATGGCAAATTGATGTCGAATTCGGCCGTTGTAAAAGACGGTCGCATGGAAAAGAAAACGGAATGATAGCAGTCATGAATGTAAGAAAGCAGAAGGGCCCTAAACATCTTCGGTGTCAGCCAATGATCGGATAGGTAGCATTGAGAGCATTACCGTTTGACGGTTTCGTGGAAAGCCCATTCCCGCCATGCATGTTCCAATAGAAGGGGGTCATTCACATCAGGGGCAGTCCAAGAACGCGAACGAGCGATAGATCCTGTCCTACGGATCATCTAGAAGCCCCGGTCAAAATAGCACTCGACATGTAGAATGAAGATCGGCATACCATTACTAACATCCCATGATAAACATTAGAAGATACCCGCAAGTCGGCACGCTGATGAAAGAGGCCAATACTTTGCAGCAAGACGGCGGCTAGAATTAAGAAACCCTGCTCCTCCGGGCCACATGAGGGCTTAGTCTAGACGATCATCTATAAGCGACGACACATAATGTCGAAGACGAGGGTCTTACAAATTCCTGTATCAACACATCCCGCGTTGAAGACAAAGTCTCGGAAATGAAGTTGGCGGCTCGTCGTGTTTTGACAAAGAGTGCACCGCATGCTTGCATAGCGCGAACCAGAATGGGAGGTTTATCTTCCGTCATCCATGTTGACGGATGCACTAAGGGGAGCTGGGTACAGAATGCGGAGAAGAACAGATAAACTGAAAAGAAGGTCAGCATTACGATATGATGATCAATGTTTCGAAGACTTACGATATTGTTGTTGTTCAGTATCGGCCGGACTTATTCCATTCGACATGCTTGACGGGTTCGAGCATCCTCCGGAAGAAGCGGTATATGGGGGTGAATTGGTGCGAGGTAATTCTAAAGGTGAGCCATACTCCGGTGGCGTAGGCATAGTAACTGCGCTATGAGAGGACGGCAATGAGTAATCGGTCTCGTATCCACTGCCTCCAAGCCACGAGAAATCCGCTGCAGACGCATTGCTTGTGTCGTGATTGGAAAACGAGAAATGATCGAGGAGGGAATCGAACATCCCACTGGAAAACATCTTGTCGACGTGAGAATCGAGCACGTTCAGCTCGCCATCTCCATTGATAATTACCTCAGCATCGCCGTCCATGATTGTCTCGAAAGTGTCTGATGCAGGCGAGGGGTGTGAGGAGGGGGAAGGGGAAAGGCTTGGTGTGCAATGGAAACCAAATCCGGGAAGCAAGGTGCGATGAAAGGTAGGCGATGATAGAGAATCGGGCGAGGAAACAGGCGATGGTGGCAAGCAAGGGGGCTTTTGCTCGGGAATGACAACGGGTTGGCTCTCTGTTTTGACCTGAGACGAACGTTTTCGTGCTCCGTATTTTTTATGCCTCGAAACAGCAGGATCATTGATAAAAACGCATTTCTTCCCTCTCGAGACACATTTTGAGCAAGGATACTGGAGGTTACATTTAACTTTGGATTCAGCGCAGGCCTAGAGAACCAGTCAGAATATTCTCGATCCAACCCTGCCCAGCGCACCTGACAAGACTTCCTTCGTGATCGATGTGCACTAAGCCTATCAGAACGTTGTTAGTTCAGCGCCCATTCTGACAAGAATTGTGCTTACGGGTCTCCGCACGTCTTCTTGTGTCTGGTCAAGAGATCGCTCCTAGTAAACTCGGCGCCACACAACTGAAAGGTAATTAGGCGATGTCGTTAAGGGTGCTCTTCAAGCTACTCACATCACACCGATGAGCGCGTTCGTTGGTGTCTATGTAGCAGATGCATGTCAGTTAACGTCATACGCACCTCAAAAATGGGATTACAGACGTGAACGAATATGTCTATGCAAGTGGGTTGTCCTTGTAAACTTGGCAGGACATAGCGGACAGTACTTTGTTTGAGGCAATGTTGGAGCATTCCCTTTGTGAGAACGTATACGGGACACTTCGCCATTCGCTTTGAGCTCAACCACAGGGCTCATCTGGAATGTAAGAGAGTCGTAGGACGGAGGGGAAGGGCTCATGGCGAAAAGGGACGAAGAGAGGGGAATTCGCGTTGAGAGATTATAAGTCCGCTCCTCATGGACACGCCATTAATCCCCTCTTGATTCTTTAAATTTAAAGATCCATCATCATTCAAAACCTACTCATCGGAGCGTTTACGTTGCGTCCCCGGAGGGATTAGACCGCGAGAAAGAGATCAAGTCGGTATAGCATCTGATGACCGATTTCAAACAGAAGGCTGGACACAGCCACCTACCGTGACGGGAGAGATCTGGCTATGAGGAACTGACATTGATAGGCAGGCACCAAGAGAGCGACGTGATCGTAAGGACGTCGACTGGGCCGAACTAACTAAAATCGGATGAGTCAGTTCGCCCGAGGATGTTTATCGCGAGACAAGCGGAATCATACCTTAGATACGTATCTACCTAACAAGGACTGCCAGGAGAGTATACAGCAGCTGCTTCGGTTATGGTCCTTAGAGTTGGTAGCTAATACCTATAATTCTAAACTTCGTCGAGGGATCGCTGATTCTGAGACAAGCATGTCCGTGGAGGAGCGGTTCCAAAGGATGCTCCTCTGCAGAATGGGGGAGACCATCCGAGCTGCCACGCTCTGCACGCGTCCGAAGTTTTGTACTCCTATCATGGACCCGACAACGGGTTGTACCAAGGGTCAGAGTCACCAATTGGAACGACCTGCAGGATGTATGACGTATATTATGAGACCATCCAAGTAAGCAGAGTGGGTAGCGCGGCGCGCATGCGATGCCATCTGATACGCGGCCTTAGCGGCGCTTCGTCTATATATGGGGGTGGCATTTGAGAATAGAACCAGAAGAACCTAGGACTCGCAAGTATGAACCTACGAAAGATCGCCTCGAGAAAGTCTATCCCGCGGTAGGCACAAGAATACCTGATGGGAGTACCGTGTCGAGACAGGTATCTGTGGCGAGCACCGTACCTGCCCAAGTATACGCATTGTTCGAGCACATGATTTGATTGGCTTGGCATTCTTGAACCTACCATCGGAGACAGTAGTACAGCCAACGCCGGAACGGGGCAACATACAGTATTTTTGGGATCGTAGGGCGGAAAAGGATACTGAATATCTAGATCCATCTTGATGCGTAAATGCATGTACGTGGTCCGGTCCTCTGATGCCGGGAGATTATAGCGCTATGTCATACAATAAAACGGAATTCCTTTTTAGATGCAGTGGCTACCGGTGCGCTGGTAGCAATCAGTGGCCTCTGTGAAACGAATTACTCCATGATGAGTGAAGCTGTCCTCTTCATACATGTACATCCCAGGCGGAGAAACATAGTAGCCACCATATACTATCAGCAGTAGTGATTCACTGGGATCGACGTTCAAAACGGGAAGCAAAAGGAAGATGGCAGATGGCGTGGGAACGTTCAGGGTAGCAACCGAAATGGGGTCAAGAAACGTTCACACGCGATAACTTCAACCAAATGCACCCTCTTAGCCCAGTATGTCGTGGACTTATATGTTTTATCGTACTAAACCAAACAAGAACAGCATAATGTCTAACGCTGTGGTACTTGTTGATATTATTGGCCCGCGGTATTCTGGCAAGCGCTCAGGTGTATCTTCTCAAGATGCAATAACCAGTGTATTTCTTTCGAATACGGCAACTGCCACGACAAAGGACCTGGTAAGGACCGCAGTTAGACATTTGCCAGCCCTTGGTTCCTATGCCAAGAGGGGCAGCACTCATTCGCATGGGGAAATCTTTCAGAACGGTGAGAAACGCCGCCTTAACGTTGTCTGTATTGATTAAATTCGTGATAGATGATCGTCGTTCATCTTCCTACTACAACATCGTTTGTTGACTGATAGAAAGCTTCTGGGCCTTGTTTTACTTTCGATAGCATTAACTTTTTTTCAGTCTCTTTACTGGAGGTTTTCCTTTGACTGTGGTACAGAGCCTTCCAGTTGACCGTGTACTGCCTAGCAGGCGCTCATTAACGCCACAATCGCCAGACTATTCCTGTCCCGATCTATTCTGAAAACAATCCTCGAGGCAAAATGTTTCACCGTTACATCAATCTGATCGAGTAGAACTGTACGGTAAGTAGTGTCACAATTTACGCTGTGCCGTCATCCTTGGCGCGATCGGGTTCTCTTCGCAAGTGTCACACTCCTTTCCTCGCGCGCAACAAGTGCGCATTGCCGCGCCTTTATGAGACCCGCCCACTCACCTCAGCTCGTATAACAAATGTCATCATTGCCATTGAGGGCTTTCTGTACAGTTGACGGTGTCTTCTTTCAAAAACTGATCCCCTGTCCGGCTGCAGATTAAGCGCCTATCGCTTTTACGCCTTCCGTCGAGCACGAGCGCTCTTTCTTCGTTCACTAGAACGATAATCATATCAGTGCGTACTTAGACAAAAAATCATATTCAAGTGCACCCCGTCATGTTAATATCGAATGGAACATGTGTCTGCCCAGCCCAGGCTCATTCTAACAATTTCGCACGACTCAAACAGGAGGTGAGCTATATGTAAGCTCGAAACGGTACCGTCTAACCCCGCTATGAGATGAAAGTGACATGCCAATCCGAGTCCGGCAACGCTCTGGACAATCTTAGTTCGAACGGACTGCCATCAACTACACGCTAAGCGAGAGCACACGCCCCAACCGCGTTCATACCAATACGGGTTTGAGGATGGCTGTATGGTTGCTACACTGTATCATTCAGTTCTTCACCGCCCGCAAGTCTGAATACAACAACCTTCGGTTTCAGGAGTCCTCGTAGGGCAAGAGGCAGGCAAGTATCTGAATGGAGTAAACCGAGGGAACAGAGTGCAAACCAATCGGAATCGACGCGACACAGTGGAGTACCATGGCAAGGGGTGCCCGGAGAATAAGAGTTTGGTGTATCTGTCTTCCAGGAGATTCGACGGACGAAAGAAAGGTTCGAGAATGATGAAACAGACACGGTGGTTGACAAAATCTGGTTGCAGACGAAAAATATATCTAGATCATCACGACATGTGAAATACGAAAGACCTGGGGTCATATCCTTGCATTAATATATGCCCTCAAGTCTCCGCATTCTTGCCTCGTTGTCACACATATGCGCGGAGCTTGATCCTTGTGTTCCTATCAAATGTCACCCGTTGCTGATCTTCAAAAAATGAAAAAGCGGGTTAAGTCGCGTCAACCTCCATGATGGTCGGTGAAAGTGATGGGAAATAGATACATCAAAGTGCTGCGAACTTCTCCTAGCGAAAAATGGTCTGACGCTGCTTGTGATGCATTATGTATGAAATAAGAGTCGCTTTGGTTTAGGCGCTATACGTTGACTGTTACGCACCAGCCGGAAGATCGCCGCCCAAAGGTCGCGTAGGCGAGTCCGTCGTAGACAAGAAAGTGACGAGGAGATACTGCCAAGAGTCGGCATGGCCTTAGAAGATACCATGAAGAATCGAGAGCGACATTCTGGGAGCCCATCGTGCCTCAGCACCTGTCCTGCGCCACTAGTGCTAATCCCACGAATCTGCGGAGAGTAAATCCCATGATCCGTCACTTTTCGTTGCGGGGAATGTGATCTGAATTGCAAGGAGACGTACTACTACACGTATTGAGGGGACGCGTAATCAGGAAAGAAATTGATGGAAATTTTAATCTCAACAACTCACCGGCACGTTGACGTCTGAGGCCGTAGATAGAGCGCCCTGGGCCAACTCCTCTTTGTCAAGAAAGAAAAAGAAGAGGAATGCGGAATTCGTATCCATGAGCCTGAGTCCTTAGTCGAAAAGGCTGGAACCTGAGCTTGAGGGTCGCCTTTCTGATCAAATCCTGATTATCACTTGTGGCTCCACTTGGTAATTCCAATACAAGTTAAAGTGTCAAGCCATCGTACGACTTCGTAGTAGGGGGAGTGGGGGCAAGTGCCATTCTTACGAGATTGGCCTCTCGCGGCCACGTTGATATGTGGACATATGTGGATCCAACTACCCTGCTTACGTTTACAAACGCCAACACCGTGACCACCACCAACAAATGCTCATCCTCCAACCAGTATGCCTTCAAGACGCCATTTAGTACCAAAACACATCGCCTCGCCCAAGGACTGGTTCCGTAAATGACAGTAATCATTCGAAACGACCATCAGCGCGCGCCTGCATAGCCTCTACATTCGTGTTCCTTACTGGTCACAGACAAAAAGGTTGACTGCCTCAGATGTCCGACCATTGCGCCAGTTGTCGTGTACGAATCGTTCTTACGGCGTTTCTTGCATGACATTGATTGGTATAGGATACTGGTATCTCTGTATGGCTTCATCGGCCTCTTTATCCTTGGATGGTAATCTACCAAGTCGGTTAGGACTATCAGTATAGATAAACTTTAACACGCGGATCTTGTCCCGTCTTTTCGCCGACACTATTGGAACCCCAGTGTCCATTCTGCTGACAGGAACCTTCCTGAGACAGACTCTGCACAACGATCTTGAAACGCATGCTGAAAAGCGCCACGAGCATTTGCCCTCTATTCCTTGGCTAGAGGATGAGAAATTCCGTTTATAGCAAACTTTTTATGGTGAGCGCTCGGGTTATGACGGTTTCCGGTGCTGTTCTAACGGTATCTTGTTGCCAATACATGTGCAAATCAGTCGAGAATGTCACGGTCTGCTCTACTAAGGGTCTCGAAGATTCGTGTTGAATACTGGGCAGGCTTGGGTGAGTTTGATTATCAATCCCGTGCTCCAATCAGCTCACTGTTCAAAGAATATATTCGAAGCATGTACCCATTTGAAAGCGACTCCGGCGCCCAAGGAACCGTCTGGTTTCGTGATTTTTTTACCAGCTTATCATCCATTATCCCCTTCAATGTCTACCTCCAGTGAATGGCCGTTTTACGTTGGTCCGTTACTGCACTGCACATATATTGTTTAAGATCTAACTTTAGCAGAAGGTGGAGCCCCAGATGATACATACCGTTATTACATGTTGACGAGTTGGCCGTACCTACTCATTTCATTTGAGTTCAACCATCAATTTTAGACGGATGCTCTCGTTGCTGATGATCTTGGTTACCAGTTTGCCATTTTCAAGCTTGCTCACGGCGGAATTTCAAGCCCGGCTAGCTCGTCTGTTGGAACAATGGCCAGAGATCGCTTCATGCTTCAATTTCCGGCCCACGGACTTTGAAATATGCCGGTATGCCATATTGACCTATTGTCAAAACGAAGTCGATGTACTGTATATCAAACAGGAGATTAATCTTCTCTCCATGCAATGCAGCGTATACAGGCTCTCTAGGGACTCCGCCCGCGTCGCTGTAGGCGTGTTTGGACGGCAATGGTGGCATCATTGGGCCCGTCCACCATTGTACGAGAAATTACCGGACATGCCGCGCGGTCTGATGAGGTAGGTTCCCCAGGAAAGTAACCGCTATGGAATTGTAAGTCGTTCGTTATACTTTGGCAGTATGAATCTTTACTTTCGTCCACGTAGGACGCCTGTAACTTCGAATAGCCATTATATTGATCTCCCTTTTGCTCCAGTGGTGAAAGCGTGTCGCTTGTGCATCAGTCGTAACAGAAATAGACATTTGTGAGCAGGGAGACCAATTACGGCGCCAAATGATGAACTATGTCCTTCCCGCTGTCCCGCTCGTGCTGCCGTACCTGATGGAAGACAGTTCTATGAACCAAGAAGTCAACCTCCTGCCTTGTAGCGTATGCAAACGTTGGCGTTGCGGAACAATGGAGCTGCTGGTGATGTTTGGCCGTGCCCGTGCGGACATCGAGGTCACCCGTATGCCAGGGTATGAGATCAAGTCAGCTCAAATCGCAACAATATGTAATAGGATATTATCGACATCATTACCCCTGACAATGACAATTAACGTCAGGGCTGCTCAATTTCATCGTTGGCCAAGAAGTCGACATCAAAGCACGGAATGCACCGACGCCGCAACTATTGGATGTGATCCACATGGTGTAGATCCATGTGGATCCGACGGGAGGCCGCCTGCAAAGCTAGGACTAGGTCAAAGCGCCTGCATTGGATTCTCTTGGAAGACATCGACATCTCGGAAGTGCGGTCATTGTCACTGTTCTTCGTCAAACGACGCCACTCTCGGGACTGCCACGGGCAAACGAGGCCGGCTTCGAGGCTATTGCCCTGCATAGATCCTCTCCTTAGGCTGAGACGACCTTGTTGAGAAGGACAGTGCTTGTCAATATTATTCAGCATTTCGTCGGTGCAAACGTCCGGACGACCGGTCCGTCAAGTCTATCGTCCAGAGCCATCACGGGCACAAGGCGTTCAACAGCTGCGAGGACAGGCGACACAACCAACCGATGATGACAATGTCATCGTCCCTTTCTCTCTCCCGTGAAGCATTGAAGCATCGTTGAACCTTGTGTTGACGTTGCCGCGACCGCCGAAATGACTTTAGATGTGAACTAGGCATCAAGGCAACTTACCTTATCCATTTAGCTACGTCCCTATGAAGCAACCCCGAATGAAGCTCCGTACCAGAGACGACCTTATCATTGGCGCAGTTCCAACCTCAGTGACACGCACCTGACTCAGAGCATTACCAAAGTGCCTGATCAGTAGGGGGTTCCGCGGCTAGCAATCGCGAATAAGATGTTGCACGAAAGCTTGTGACGACCGAGCATGGCGAAGCGAATGGCAAAGACAGAGATCTTTCCCTGCTCAACACGGGCACAGGAAATCCATCGGCGGACATTAGAATGACTGATGATGCGGGCTCGTAGGGAGCGCGATCGCGTTAACGTCAAAATGTAACCGATGCTCGTGACACTCTTTTGCAGGGAAGGCCTCGCTATGATGTCCACACAATACTGACGTTGATGGGCATCTAGGTACAGTTTCATTGTGCGCAAATCCTTCCCTTGATCTTACGGAATTCGGCCCGTTACTTTCATCAACAGCATTTTGGCCTGCGACTGTTGGCTGATGCGTCTTTTCTTGGAGCCTGTTAGACATCGCTGGTATCATAGTTCAACGCTCAAGATAATATTGCATTTATTTCGTTGTGGACGAGGTCCTCAAAGCGATCCTTGGAGCCTATGAGTAACATGTCAAGGACTGAAACGCCGAGCCAATAAGCTCACGAGTAATCGTGACAAGTGTTCAGATGTACGCCTTCTCTTCCTCCTGCTGGCTCGTCTGCTGGCCCGGCCTGTTTCTCGTAGCCAATAGTACCCCGTTTTCCCGAACATCTCACTCTGTACCCATGCTCTCTCAATTCCGATCAAAACTGAACTTGAGGTTCAATTGAAGTGATTTTGATCAGGTTCTAGAGCTCGTGGTAGCGTCGCGTAAGTGTAATGTACACCTGGTGAGCTGATATTTGCTATTGCATAACAGACACTGATATGTTATACGATAGGCGGACACTGATGATGATATCAAATTCGTCTTCAACAGTTTCAATATGTTCGCCGGGATCTTGAAATTGGATTGATGGTTGTCGTCGTGAGTCGAAGCTACAGCTGTTTGGATGGTGCCGTATGGAGCGAACGATGCGACTCGCCCTTAGGTCTTCATTGTAACGCACTATCGATGCTTTGCATTTCAGAGCAAGCAGACATTACACTTTGAAGGCACCACCCACATCGTGAAATAAATCAATGCCAAAATATGTCGCAAATCTTGAAGGCTTGTTCGTTGGGAGTCCTCCGCAAGCAAGAAGTATATATCTCTGGTGTGGTGGAGCTGCAAGGTTGTAAGTCTTGCAATCATGACCGCTGCTGTTGTCGGGTGTCGTGTCGTGCAATGGTGGTTATTGCAGCCTTTATGGACCATTCTTGTAGGGTGCTCTGGGCTCGATTCCCTCTATCCGACTTTGCAATGAACTAAGAGTGCATTAAATTTTTACAGTCTATACGTCAGGTCCGACTTCTGAGTTCTCAGTTATGTTATTATAATATTAGAATGGGGGTTCCCAGTCATCCGACCTCCGACGTCTGCGAGGATTAATGAGATGTTTTACCCTATCAACTCTGACTAAGAAAATTCTATTATCAGCGTCGGGAGGTTCTTGATTCAATGATTGTATCCAATGGCTTGTCGGCATGACTGCAAGTCGTTCCGAGGAGGCTCTGAGTTAACCTAACTTCTTTACTTGCAACATGAGAATACACTAATATACACTTCAATATTTCTCCAAATACGTTCGATTCAAAGACCGGTAGGGAGCTGAGGGAGGGGGAAGTCCTTTTCCATGTGCTCGGTATAATAACGCCAGTGTACCGTCTTGCCTACGTCGGAGATCTCCTGCACTTCTTCGGGATTGAGAAGGCCATCAGGGAGGTACGAAATCTCGGCGAGACGGCGAATGCGGCCTTTATTCCCAGATGCAGTTACAGCGACGACGCCCATAGCTCGGACCCATAGGAGAAGCACCGCGGAGGGGTCGAAGGGTGCAGAGACGAAGCCCGGGTCGACCGCGGAGGAGGCTCTGATCTAAAGTTGTCGTAGTCAGGTAAGGGTGCTTGATATGAACGGGGATCGACAAACCAGAGACACGTTGTCTTTGTTCAAGCGCTGTGCGATTCGCAGTAGGATGGGCTGTAGAGGACCACCCGTGGGGTGACGAATGGCTGGGGTAAGGGGACCAAAGGCTTCCGTGACGATACCGTGTTCCTTCTGTATAGCAAGGACAGGCTCAAGGTGTGCGAGCACATAAGGATGGTACTCAAGCTAAAGGTCGGGTGGTAAGTTGACAGAAATCGTAATATTGATTAATCTCACGAACTTGATTGACGACAGGTTTGTGGCGGGCACCTTCTAGAATGACATTGAGATCCTGAGGACGGAAATTGCTAACGCCAATGCTCTTTAGCTTCCCTTCGTCCTTGAGATCCTCAAGGATTTTCCACAGCTTTTTTAGAGATGCTTCTTGGTCTTCGGCAACATAGGGACAGTGGATGAGGAAGAGATCAGGTATAAAGCCAAGTTTAGCGAGAGACTCGTCAATAGATGCACGAACTTCAGCAAGGGGAACGGGAACGCCATCCTTTGGGTTCTTGGAATCGGGCGACGGGCGTTCGGAGACTATACAAGCGTCAGTAAGTGAAGAAATCGTAGATCGAAAAACCCTACTCTTGCTAGTAACCCAAATTTCGTCTTTCTCTACGCCCGACTTGGCGATGACCTCGCCTGTATTGGCTTCATTTCGATAATTCTGAGCAGTGTCTATGTGGCGGATGCCAACGCGCAGGACTTCGCTGCCTGACTCGAGGGCAGTTTTTCTCGCGTCACCAGAACCATTTCCCCAGCCTAGCCAGGGAATATGGGCACCGTCGAGGAGGGGAATTGAGCCGTGGGGCCGCGGGCGACTTGGTTGCGACATGGTGGTGATGAGTAAAGGCGATTACGTCATTGGTGGTGCCGGCTCGTAATAACTCTGTAGCCGACGAGAAACTAAGTCAGAACGTTCAAAGTACCGATGATATCCCGAGTATTGCAATGGAAGCTAGATTTTTCGGAACGGTGTGTTTTGTTCAATGACCGGGACCGTCTCTTTGGGTTCCTTGTTTGCAACGTCAGGGATCCAGAGAAACGGTAACAAGTCTGCGGTTCCATAACTTTCGCGAGCATTGCGAGGGTGAACCACCGGGAACAATAAATACTATTCCTCACTCAATGTTGGTACCGCAAAGGTGCCGTCAGCGACCTCGCTGACTGCATTTATTCGCTAGTGGTATCGATGATGTCGCTGGAAACTTGCGAAAGGGGCAAACAAAGACCTGCAAAGACCGTAGTACGTTCGACAGAGATGATATAGAAAGTGGGGCCGGGCCCTATGTGCTAAAACCAAAATTACCTAGTACGTATCACCCATCCATCCGACAACGGCATCTCTCCCTTGAGCCGTCTGCTTGTCCGTCACGGAATATGTGGCCATAACGCGCTCAGTCGCGAGCTCGTCAATAAGCCTCAAGTTCTTTGGAGCCGGCGTCCCTGAAGCTGAGGGGAGAGCAGCGTTTGCCAGTAGTCGACGCGCACACTGACCAACAATAAGTTTAGGTTCACGAGCAGAAAAGGAAGGCTTACTAGCTTGACACCCCACCATGCCCGAATGCTGATCCCTGTCGCAGCAGTCTCATGCGGAGACGACACATCTCGCTCCGTCATGTCCACAACAACCAGACACATCTTGATTGCCAAGGGTATGTCACCGACAGTGTATGCGGTTTCTGCGAAGCGCAGGAAATGGAATGGGTTTTGGGGAGCAAGAAGGAGAACGTGAGAGAGCGCTTGAAGGGATTGCGTATATCTAGTCGGTAATGAGACTTCATGAGGCGACACAGAAAGGTAACGTACTGGTTGCATAACGAGTAAATGTCTGCAAGCTCTAACCAACCCTCGATGTCGTTGTAGAAAGTGTCCAGGTAGGTGCAGAGCTCGTCGACGGTCTTTTCAATTTTATCGGTTCGTTTTCGGAGCGATATCCGGCGTTTCCAGATTGCCTGTGGCATCGTCAGCTAATACCCACTGATATAGCGCGACCACGTACGGCATTGGCAGAGTCCTCCGCGAGCAGTTCATCGTAAAATTTTATAACAGTTTCCGGTGATTGCGTCGCTTCCATCCGTATGCCAGTAAGGACGCTCACCCGAGGAGAACCAGGGAACTCGTTAGACAATTGCTTTAAGCATTCCTGTCTTTACTGTCAGTGAAGGATGAGGATACTAGGAGAAACCGGTAAATGTACGTCTGCCACATCCAATCGTCCTATATCTATCGCCGCGAGCGCAAGCTGCTCTAGGAACGCCCACGCTGTAAGGATGTTTGAAATGTTATATAGTGCAGTGGACAGAGGTACTGACAATCATCACCCAACTTTTGTGCTCCATTCAACTTGAGAATAACAGAGCCCTTGTCAACGACATCTTGGGATGCTCGTGTATTATGAGCACGGTAGTTGGCGAGCGTCTTGAGGGCCGAGGATAACGACATGGTGGACGGGATCAAGAGCTTGATGACGGTTATTTACATCACGCTCTCTTCATGACCATGACCATCTCCGGCTTGGCTTCTTCCTTGTATCCCCCATCGCGTGTGTTTGACGAGTTCCCCAGCGACGGTTGTGACAAGATAAAGATTTCAGATCGCATGTCAAGTACTGGCACTGGGAATCGTAGCCATGCTGGCTGGTGTCAGTTAGGTTGCTAGTCTGGGTACGTTCAACTTCTATATTGCAAGCAAGGACGAAATCAAGCACCCCACCTGACTACATACACATTCTGTGTTTCTATCTTGGTGTAGTAACCGTTCGTTGGATGAGGGTAGTATAATTTGCAACCGGAACTCTTTCACTTTTCTGCGTATTTTGGGTGCTCAAAGCTAACGCGTTCACTTGTCACATATAGAGATCTTTATCTCGACATGCGGCGTATCCTATGTCATTCGCATGCAACCGTCGCTCACCACAGATATGTTTTATCGAAGATACCGTTCACTGGACTATTTCTGGACTAGAATTTGTCGGCAAGTTTTTACCTGCAGGTCTGCTGTCATAAAGTCTGTCGTCCACTCCGAACGCTCCAGTGACACAAGGAATGGCGATGCTCCGCCATTGTCCAATGGCCTCTGCCTTGTGGTAAAAGTCTCCACTTAGTTCGATATCAGTCTAGGAGGACGGGTTTGAGCTAGGGTACCTACATTGATTCCGGGTGGTTTTGTATATCTGACTTCGTGTGTATTGTTCCTGGATTCACCCTGTCAAAGCTAATATCCTTGCAGTTTTGCCTCAATATACAATGAACTAAACTTCTATGATCCGCCTACACCTCTTGTATTGCGTCGATGCGCTACATCGATGCTGAGCACTTGAATTGCCGTCTATCATCGTCTTCGAAGCGAAGTACACGACATTTCTATACAATCGGATGGCCAGCGTTTGAATCTGAATTATCAGGAGTGCCGAAAGCGTTGGTGGCTTTGTTCGACAGAAAATTCGAACCGAAACGCAAAACGATTTGATAGGATGACCAAAATTGTCTACGCACACAACTTGGGTGATGGCTGCGGGGGACATGGAGGTACTAATCAGAGCCGCACACCACGATTTAAGCTATTTGTCTATCTGGAGATGTTGATGATCTACCAACGGAAAGTTAGGTTTTTCTTTTCGACTCATTCTGGTGCATGCCAAACACACCTTTACAGCCAATGCACCTTTATCTTGAGGTCGTAACCCCTTGGATGTCTCTTTGACTATTCTCACATCTATTCGCGTAGATATCTCGCTTCTGAACGAGGCCAAGGACACACTCCCTCTCAGGATAACTTCACCCTAGATTGACACGGGAATTTAGTCAACGCCACTGGCCGTTAACGCCATTAGTTTTTGATACCCATGTGTTTTAACATATGGAGTTAACTCCATGATCGATGTCGAGAAGAATGTCTTCATAAATACCGAGGAGCAAAGAGTATCCCTATTATTCTCCAGTTTCCTCGTTTCGCCATGCCTGAGAAGTTTGAAAACACGTTCGGATGCATGTTCATCTCTTTCTCACTTGACCTAATGTGTGTCTCTCTCCATACTGTGCTTCCAAGTATCAATCCCTGACTCCCTCCTGACAGGTGTTATGGCGCCGGTTTCGTGAGTCGCATCGGTTGACGACAAGTTTAGGCCGGAATTCTGAGTTGCTGCTAGCTCGTGGTCTTGCAATACTTCCGCCGTGGTCATGGGTCCAAGGACTCGGTCATAACTCGGGCCATGGTCCTTGCGCTAGGGTACCAGCAACTGCCATTCTATACTGGTTGAAGTATTGATTATTTGCGCTAGGTTTCTAGCTACTATACACGTTACTACGTTTATCGCGTGGGCTTATGATGACCTCATCAGTCACTTCGGAGCGTTCGAAAGGCTCGATGCCATGCCACGGTTGGCCATGTTGCTTTACATGTTCAAATGACACTACTTGAACCTTTCCTAGGACCGCACTAGTAAACTTTTTTGACGAAATAATGATTTGGAGATGTTGATTTCCACGGCAGGTACAACTTCTAGCGATCGTAAGTTTAATACCGTTCACTTTGATGTTTCTCTTACATTGCATTTGTCAAGTACATGGTTTCCTTCATTTCTCAATGGTAAGCTTCCTTTGTTTGCGGCGTTTGTGCAATTGACAGATGTCTATCCTCTAGCTTTTTCACCACACGCATCTGGATTCGTGAGTTTTACGGTCATGCCCCAATAATTCATGCCTTGAGACCCCTCCTAGTCACGCATAAGTGGTATTTAGCCGGCCCGATTGTACGCCTTCTCTTCTAGTCAGATCAATACATAAAGCTTATCGACAAAACCTAGGCGATCTTGGCTCTGATTAATATCAGTACGTCAGTTTTTTCAATTCCCGAGGCTGGTGCACTGATTGTGCTTTGAATTTCGAAATCAGCTGCGGGAATCAGTGCGTACTATTTTTTTCATCATGCCGACTCCAGTTGATATATACCCCATTAGCCCAAACGACGCTAAGGTCCTTCAAAAACATTATTTACGTCCTCTCCAGTCTGAACGCGTGTTCCTTAGCGGAATAGGTGGCACATTCAGCAATCTCATAAACACTGAGGTAGGTGTCTGTCCACATGACGAAAGCGCCTCAATAGATCAGACACAGAAAGTGACAAGTCTACAAGCGGCTGCCACGGCAGCATGCGACTTGTTGATCACAGCAACGTTATGTTGGATTTTGAATAAGAAACGGACGGGGATTAAAATGTGAAAATCCCGTTTCATTCAAGCGATCTGTCTTTCTGACATATATACGAAATAGGACCGATACTCTGCTCGATAATCTCATCATCCTGGCAATCAATCGCGGTGCCGTCACGAGTCTTGCAGCGCTGTTCAACTTGATACTGGTATGTCATTATTTATCTAGGCATTTCGTTTCGCCGGATTGAAGATTCCGTAGTTTGTATGGCGCCCTGAGGCAATGATCTTGTCAGTGTGAACAATGTCACGTTGCTGAAAGTGAAGTGCTCATTCTTTGACAAGTATGATACCCCTCCTTCCTAGTTGTCAATGTAAGTCAACCTATCGGCCCAATTTTTTTTTCACCGAGTCTGATGTCTTCGGTTACAGTTTATGTACTGTCAGTCGTTGGAAGGTGTGCCTGATTCCGTATTTCTATATCCCACCCTGATATGACCTGTGGCCTCCAAGTCTCAATTCTCGCAGGAGTTTGCGCGACAATGGTCGGGACGCTGTAACACTCCCACTCGAGCCAATGTCCGGAAGCGATAGTAGCGCTGGGGGATCTGGAGGAGTTCAAGTGGTACATATCTCTTGACCAATTCTTTTCCGGTACTGAAGATCGCCTTAGTCAACGTCAGTCGTGAGCTGGAAAGATGGTTCACAACTTGGTTCACACAATGTACGTTAGACTGCATTATTTCCCAAGCACCCTTTAATGAATGTCAGGACACCGGAATTGAAAAATACCTTCCGTCTCCGGTCTCTGTGTAATCACGGAACCCCGAGAATCAAAAATAATTTGTGCACAAGTACTTACTACATGGAAGGGTGTTACATATAACCCGCTTTGGGGCTTTGCGTGGACCATCTCCATAATACAGATGCTATAGTTCTCCCTCGGTGTATCCCTATGTCTGCCGCTTGATGTCGCGGGGTGGCCGGTTAGTCGGTCAGTGCAAGGCTGTACGGATACCCCGGATAACAATAGGTGGGTGTGACTTCTTCGAAGACAAAACCTGCTGTGCGTGGATGACAAGTGAGTCATTATGGAGATTCTTATACAAGAGGAACTTTCACATCATCGGAGTCCCATATTATGAACACAGATCATCACTTGACAATTTCTATCCAAAGTACTGGTAAACACTTGGGATCCTGGTATGTGCCGTCTTTTAACCGACAAAACCCATTGTTAGGCTCGCCGCTGTGCCTCGTGGTTTGGGTATGATCAAAAACACTTGATGCAACGCTGTCCGGCGAATGCGGTTTGCACCACAAATCCTGATCGTCTTGTTGATCGTATATCGGCCTTTTGCAAGGTGGTTTGTCGCAGATCTAATGTCATGGTTATCGGTGATATTTTCAGCCGTAGGAACGAAATCCCCCCTTTGCCCAAATGACGTCCTTGTTTGTGTCATTTTCAGCAATAGCATCTACACGAGCCCACTGTAACAGAGTTCTGCCCACGAGAATGCTCCCGTTCCATGTTGGCACCGTTTCTTGTGCTCCTTTCGGTCCCCTAGTCTCTAGGGTAGGGTCGGCTGAATCGCTGTTCTCGCGCAATATCGGCCCGTATGCACGTTTGTATCTCCGTGTGCCGAGAGTGCGTGTCCTCTTCAACCAATGATCATATGCTCTATTGATAGCGATAAGTGGACACACTTTCTCGCGATGATCTGTCCAACGCTGGGAGCTAGTAAGCACTTTGAAGCTTTCAGACTACCACAGATCAGACTTTTTCGATTCTCGAATCTTCCATTATGTCTGCTGACAACGCCGCTTTGGCGCATTCCCAAGATTATATTCTCCTCGCGGGCCTTTCGTTTCTTATATAAATATCTAACCGAGCTCGGTGTTCCTTTCTCCCTCTCCCCTGTCCTCGATTTCAATCATTTTTTGGTGCGCTACTGATTCAAGCACGGCAGAATGACTGGGTCTCAGGTATTCAGGTGTTCTGTATGTTTCCAGAGCAACTCTTAACATTTTTGTTATTCTTAGTCATATTGGGCTGCGTGAGCGACTTCTGCGCGAATGACTGGCCTATTCGCTGATATGGTTGACCCAGCTTTACCCTCCAAACCTATAACTGTGCCTACGCAGTTATGGTGCGTCGTTTCTCGGGGTGCTTTGAACATCGCTTAAAGTCGCGAAAAGATTTGGGATACTTTGTTGACTTTATCCGAAGAGAAACGAAAGTGCGTTTCTAAAAGACCAAGATTTACGTTTGTGTTTCTTACCCGCGCTTCCAGGGTTTGGGATCGAGAATGGAGCCCAGCGGTCAGAGTCTACTCTTTAAACAACGAGGAACAATCCGTCTGATGACCTGGTGGTTCACAGAAAGTTATATTTTTCTTCAAGTACGCATAACGTCAGAACGCTGTATCCTGGCTGACCTTCCATTGTATAGCCGTTATTATGGTGTAAGATCTTACATCGTGTGCAATCGCTCTTATGTTGATTGCTGGGTTATCTAGCTCGCATCGATCACAATGAATTTATGGTGCGCTTATACGACTACTCCTTGACGTGCTAACATGTAGCGAATACTTAAGCTTCTATAACATACAAGTCAGCACTGAAGAATGCGCCAAGTATGTGAAGGCGGAGCCGTTACTTGGCAGTACGTAACCTTCTCACAGCTGCTGTGCTCCGCTGAATCGGTCCCAGACTTCACTATTTTGTCTTATCAAAGTATTCTTCTGCTTCGGTACGGGCCCCTGAAAACATTGCATCGCTGTTGTAACCAACGACGATAACAGATGTTATGCTGTCTGGTTACGGGACAAGAGAATCTTATTCGGTGGAATCGCGATCTTGACCTGCCAATTCGTGGAGGCCATGTATGCGATTTCTGGTTTCGTACGTGACAAAGCTCTCAAATTGTAGCCTACTTCACCCACTTGTTCTCTAGTTTCCTCTACCAATCGCGTCAGTAAATCATATTCTTCCCAGTACTGGCCTTCCCTTGCTGACTCAGTTTCAGCACCGAGAAAGGACCTTGTGGTACGTTTTACACGATAGAATTATTCAGCTCTTATGTATTTGGGTCCTCGCAGTTGTTCAAGGGCAGAAATTGTACGTCAAATCCCTCAAACGAAATCATCTACTTATCGTTGTCCAGCTGGATCGCAAGCGTCTTCCTCTTCCCCACCCTGACTGACACAGTGCGTCTAAAGATACATAAGGGAATACTTCTCCCCATCTCATCACATACAGATCCTGACCGTGGTTACCTTCGCTCGGGTACTGTACATCGTTCCAAAGACCAGGTCCTCCGTAATATCGCGGTTCTTGAAAGAAGGTTTCCTCTTTTGTGAGTCTTCCAGTACCGGTTCTGTCTGGTGATCTGTTGACTTTATTGAATAGTCCTTATTGTCTTCGGTACTCGGGCTTTCGTTTCTCGGTCCGAAGTCTTCTCAGGCTCACCGTTTTGTAGTTGGCAACTGTGCAAACGGTATATTGTACCTCCAGGTGAGTTTCTTGCATGTAAAAGATGGCCTGAGTTTACTTACCAACGATGCAGGCGAACAAGGACATATCCACGATTTTTAGCGGATTCGCCATAGTAAGCCTTTCCCTCTTGGTTGTTTTCTATTTATCAGGGCTTCTCTCTTAAGATCTCGGGGAACGTTTGTGGAAACCATCTCCTTCTTGGCGCCCGTCACGACGGTTCAGGTGCTTGTGATGGCATATGTGCAATTCGCATTGACTGACTTTGGAGACAGCGGCCTCCACATCGGATTCACCCCCTGCGACTGGCCCTGGCCATGATCGCGGTGTGTGGCCTGGATCCGGGGTTCTTGTTCATACGACTGTGGACGTCGCATTAAGTGACTTGCCCACCAATAAGAGATCGGAGGATCTGGAGCGTGTGGAAAGCCTTCAGAAGTAGGACTTTATTCATATATTTTGTTCCCGTTGATCTTACTTAAATAAAATCCAAGAGAATGCGCGGTATTACGCCTTGGAGTCGATAAAAATGCGATTGAAACTGCCAAACACTGAAAATACTCTATAGCAAGCACATACTAAGACAACAACACAGACAGGAGAAAGACAGTAGCGCATTGTAGTACATAGTTAGTTGCATCAGATATCCAAGAACCAAAAGGCGGTTGACCCAAAACATTTCCGTCTCCTCTAACCAACCCTATGTGGGTTTATAATAAATGGTGGTCAGGAACTTGTTCCTGTAACGCACCGTCCCACTCACTGCGAGCACCCCGTTTCGAATGGAACTTGTCGATAGGTGATTCAAGACGACGTGCGAAGGAACGGGAAGAACAGATGTATCGTCGACAATGACTGTATCATCTTCGATGGCGCTTGGTGTCGGATTATTGAGATTCGGCGTTGAGCTCGATAGTAGGTTTCTTTGAGGCATCGCCGGTGTGTGCGTTGACGGTGTGAACGCACTTCCGGTGCTAAACACATTATTGATGTCCGTTCCACTTGCGGTCGTCACAGGTAGAACCCTCCCTTCGACCCCAGAGGCGGGTGTACCCTCACTAGAGCTACCCCGTCTCTGCCCATGACTTCCGTGTCTACCTCTTGACCTCTTGCCTTCCTTCCCGCTTGACGAACCCGACTGGCTCTGGCCACTTGCCGTATTCAAAATGAGCTTCTCCAGATGACGAGGCAAGGGTGGGGCAGGAGGGATGTTTGGAGCGGGTATAAATCCATTCACCACCTTACGTCCTCCCTGAGTTGTCGATGTTGTGTGGTGAGCATTGAGGTAGGCGTCCTCCTCGGCGGCGGCCTCAGTGAGCTCGAGGGGGATTACGTTTGTCCAGGATGGAGCAGGAAGAGCGGTATGGGTGCTGGGTGAGGAAGTCGAACCGCCAGTTGTGGTGCTCCAGAAACTGTGGCTGCGTTTGGGCGGGGAAGGATCAAGTTGGGCTGGTGGAGGACTGGACAAGCCGACGCTGACATAATTTGCCAGTGAACCCTGGTCATCGACAGCTTGGGGCAGGTCGTCGGCTACGCGCCACTGGTCGTCCACCAAGAACCGCATGTGATGCGTCCCAGGCTGTAGCTGCAGGTCGACGGTCCATCGTTTGCCGTCATCACCAGCCATTCTTCGCATCGGTATTTGTGTTTTCCAGTCATCATCACCTGCACGCGAAAGGAAGACTCTGGTACCGCCACCGGTCCAGATGATGGGTACAGAGATCATCTGGGTTGCGGTGTCGATGGGTGAAATTGCAGTCTCTACTGCAAGCGGCAAAGGAAGGGTGCTGCGAACGATCTGCTGCTGATACGGTTCATTTCGCTCCGGTGGGGTATGAGGGGCATCGACGAGCGACGACGGTGGTACAATCGGCGGGAGGTAGCTCACTTGCCGGGACCACTCCTCAGATCCGCTCGTAGGCTTGGATCCCAATCCGCTCTGCTGCCGCTTCGTTCGGGGCCTCTCCCTCTCCTTCTCCTTTTCTGCTGCTGTTGGTATCGGTATACTCGGGGTGGCAGCGGGTCTCCGGGGGGTGATGTCTAGCTGCAGATCAGGCAGTTCTAGTGACCTTTTCTTGTGTCTGAGCGACCGATGGGGTTGGTTGGGCGTCGGTGACGGTGATGAACGTTGTTGGAATCGAGTAGCAGACGAATTGCGGTCCCGGTCTTGCTGGTTGTTAGAAGGCGTGTTGCCCATCGTCGCAATAGGAGACCCGCTGCGTGGTAGGAAGATAAAGGCAAGGCACCACTGCAAGCCATGGGAATATTGTCAGTAGGTCTAGTACATTTTTCAACTCACGAACGATCCGATATGGTGTAACGGCTAACATTGCCGCCTTTCACGCGGCAGCTCGGGGTTCGATTCCCCGTATCGGAACGGAATTGTGTACTCTTTTTGTAGCTGAATCAAATTTCAGGAAGTTACAAGTAACAAGTTCCAATTGCCTGTTACTTGTCAGGACTCAGTATTACTGTAACAGTTAACTACTAATCATTCAACATTGATCATTGACCAATAATTATTTGGGCCTTTGCAAATCAGTATTCAAGAGAATCAACGTTGGCCGCTGAGTACCAAGGTACAAGTCATAAGCACCCATCATATATTTGGAATGTATTACGCACTGCACATGTACAATATAGCAATGAGCATGTACACACTGGTATTCTTAGGTACTAGTACTAGGTCAGTCGTGTTTCGTTCTCTGTAACATGCGTCGTCAATCTCGACGGAGGGAAGACATCACCCTCAACCGGGAACTGCATAGTATATAAGGCTGTATCTCCTTAAGACATGTTGGTGGCGTTGCACCTTTTTGATTATCTATAGCACAAAACCGGCAGTCACGGCATGTTGACTCTGGAAACTTTCGGTTTCATAGACAACAAAAATATGACGATCAATAGTTTTCATTGGTGCGTATGTCATCAGCAGTCGCCGTTCAACAGTCGCCACCGCAGCCTCCCCCCTCATGGTATATACGGAAGGGGTGACTGCTTGCATCCTATCAGAAGGACTTCAAATCATCGGCTTCACAAGCTATAGTACGACCTACATAGCTCCCGATTGCGCTTGACGGGAAGGTCTCCTGAATTCTTTCTTGGCGACAATTCATCTAATTCAATGACCACCGTCGTTTGAACGAGGACCCACGTCCGGACAATGCGCCACCACAGCCGGTACTGCCAGTGGTACGACGAGGCGATTCAGAGCTTCCAGGGCCCGCCGTTCCAATGTCAGCCAATGCAATCAGAAATATGCCCTACACACCTGAACCATCATGCCGAGCCGCGAGTATTAGACGGTTTCCGCAGATATTTCCAAAAATCTGGCTCTCAGTTGAGCAAAACGTGTTTCTAGACTGACAAAAAAATTTACTATGGTGAATCCGCTGAAGATCGTAGATATATCCCTATTCGGCTGAAAATATTATGGTCAGGCTACAGTATCTAGATCCGTGAGCCGCTCACTTACCTGGAGATATAATATACCATTGGCGCAATTTCCAACTGAACATGAGTGAGAATATGTTTGGCCTAGTAAACGAAAGCACGAATACCGAATACTATAAGGACTTTGTGCAAGATGAATAAGATATCAACGAGTCAATAGCAAAGACCCACAAAACAAAAAGCCTTCTCTCAGAAACCGCGACATGACAGAGGACCTAGTTTGGGGGGTGATGTAAAACACCCGAGCGAAGGTGACGATCGTTAGAATCTAGGAACAATGAGATCGGCGAAGAAACGATTTTCAAGACGCACGGTATCTGTGATAGTGGGGAACAAGAAGACGCTTGCAATCCAGCTATAGTGAACCATCAGCGAGGACTTCAATACGACCAAAATCACGCACAACTTCTCTCCTTGAACAACTGTAAACGGCTGTCATTATCACTTCAGATGTTCTATAACGTCCAACTTACCGCACGGCCCGACCTCGCCCCTTGGAGCGCGTCAATAGAACAGTTGAGGGGATGAACTTAGTACGAACGTGATGGGAAGAGGATACTGGTTCCCTAGATGAGTAAGTGAAAATGTGTGAACACTATTAAAAAGCTCACAAATTGAGAACAGGCATACATGGCCTCCACAAACTGGCAGATTAACATCCCGACGCCACAGAACAAAATTCGCTTGTCACACAACCACACCGCGTAACAACTATGGCACATTTAACATATACGATAGACATTGCCACTGACACGTACCGCAGCAAGAGAATGCTTTGATATGAGATAATTGTAAAGTCTATCAGAAAATCAGTCGGAGGATTACGGCTTCCTAGCAGAGAGGCATTGGCATACTGGCAATCAACGGCTCGGCCTTCACGTACTTGGCGCACTCTTCGGTGGGGACTTGTACATTATAGAAGCTAGAATGATCAAGTTAAGCTCCAGCGCACAAGAATAGCAAGTATGTTAACTTACCATAGATTCACTGTGATGGATGCGATCTGAAAGTACCATGAATTTCTTAACGAATCCCACGATATGTGACAGAATACCGTACACCATAATAGCGGCTACGGATCATCGGTTAGTAGATGCGGAACAGTATTCATTGATACGTACTTGAACATAAATATAACTTTCTGTTCTACAACTCATCAATGATATTCGTCACAAATAAGTTAATGAGGCTGACCACGGGACTCCATTCTCGGTTCCAAAATCTATAATATCAGATAAAACTTTGCAAGAATTAATTCATGGACGAAAATGCAGAACTTACTTGCGTTTCTCCTTGGATAAAGTCAGGAGAGTGTCCCAAACCTTTAGACCACGTTTGTTAGCAACTCAAGTACGTTCAGATCAACCCACCATTATTGCGTAGGCACAATTATAGGTTTGCAATGTGAACCTTCGTCGAAGAGATGAATACGTCGCATGCTACGAGGTGAATGTTACGCACGAAGTCCAGTACGACTGATCACGATAATGTCAGTCAGGTCGTTTTAGCAGATCGTCGAAAAGGACCCCATCATACCTGAGTGTCAGACATGTTGCGGTTTGAATCAAAACCAGACCACGAAACTGGATAGAAGTCAGGGTGATATAGAAAAAGTGGACGCACGTAGAGGAGCTAAGACCCTTATATAGGCCAGGGAATATATTCGCGTCGAAAACTGATTTGATAACAATAGGTGCGTGAGCACATTACACGTTGCAATCCGTGACATTTTTTAGAAACTTCGAACCTAAGTTTGATGGAGAAGAAGCATGACTACGCAACAACGACAGCAGGCCCTGAAAGTTCAGGCAAACTTCAAGGTGCTTCTCGGATGGCGCCATCGTTTCAAACCGCATTTATCGCTTGAAGACTGTTTAGAGATTGTTCATATTGGTATAAGCAGTCAGTAAAGACAAGCACCTACCCATTCCCTTTCCGCATGCAGGTTCGGGATTCCTTGAGAAGGACAGGGTCGGGAGCAAAAGCATAGACCCACAGAGGTCCGAGATATTGATCTCTAAGTAAACCTTAAAAGCTTACACCTGCCAACCGGGCATTCATCATTCTCGACCTCCACAGGAATAGACCATTCCGGAAGCGCAAAGCCAACGGATAACGGTACTAGGTTCACAGTACTTTGATGTCAATATTTGACTTTTAGTGGGACACTAAAAACGAAATGGAAGCGACGAATCCCGGGTCCCGGATTATTTAGAAAATTTAGGGACGATGCGCGATGACATGCACGCTATACGGCTGCAAAAGGTGCTCTCCGCGCACTAGACTAGTGTCGAAATTCCTGAGGTTCCATGAACTCTTTCCACATCCGACAAGATACCTGTAACCTGTGGGTGGGAGGTGCACCATGCGACAGCAGATATTATTCCCAAGTGCTAGTTTCTGCGTGAGATTTTGGTAGCCACGAAAGCCCAGGATTCACCATCGAAGACCTTGGACCCTAGCAGATGTTACAATTTTGACGGCAATGTCGCGCTTCGGATCCCACAAAGACTCGTCGCATCGTTGGCGTGTTATCAGTTCCAAGATTAGTTTATCACGACCGACAGAGTGCAGTTCCAGCGTTTGACATGCGCCATGCCTTCGTTTCTCGCTACCACTGAGTTTTCGTGAGCTGCACTGGCTCGTCAGCCAGGTTGGATCGACATTGACATCAAATCACTGAAACTATTCAGATTCAATAGCAGTCATGACGATGACCGCATCTGTTCGCAATGAATACAAGTCAGGGCCCCAGTTTAGTGAGGAACATAAGACAGCTGAAACACATGTTCAGTAACATCTGTGATACGAACGAAGAGGAGTTACGACGGCAAGTCCTTGTGATCTTTACATGTTTTGCCATTGAATGTCGACCGAGCAGGGCTCAACGTCGGAGGACCTTGATCCAGGCCAGTAGTTTTGCTTCTTTCTCCGCTACTAAGACGGCACGCAAACTCCTGTGAGGTTGCGAGCACAAACAACGCAAACCGGACCGCCCTTTAGAAAAATTTCCCACACTTCTCAAGGGTCTGTTTCCGGCGTCGGGCGATCACAATGTCCACACGACAACAGGGCGGATACCGCCTTCTCTAAAAGTACGGGTCGGGTCCAGACATTTTTATTACTTCCTCGGACCTCAACAGAACTGAATGCGCACCTCTGTAGTCTAGCCTCTTCTAAGTCGAAGATATTCGCGTCAAGCCTTTACTAATTATTACCGACACACATCATTCACAACTTCAAGCACCTCCTCTCCTTCTTCTTCATATTGCACATCTCCGCCTGATACTAGGACCTTGACTGCATCTAGCCTAGCCCTCATGCGCTCCTTATATCCCGTAGTGGTGCTGGAGAATCCGTGCGCGCGCACTTCGATTCTCTGTGCTATTCGCAGCATGGTATTCTGTTCCCACGGGCCTTTGAATAGTGCCAGCGCTAATGTTCGGATGCATTCGTGTCGCGCAGAAAACTACATCCCCATTCAGTTGTAAAAGGACAAAGAAACAGAGATGTTTGGCAACGTACATCAATTTTCTGGGAAAACGTTTCTTCCGGCTCGATTTCGAAGCCCAACTTAGCGTCAGGCTCGGGAGACGCTGTAATGAACACTTGAGATGAGAGTCAGAGAATTTAAAAGATGTCAATGTTTACGCATCCGTGTCAGCTCGTGACGATGGTTAGTTGGTTCTAAACTTGAAGTTGAACTCTCCTGGGTGCCGATATCTGCGCCCGGTACTTCCGACTCGTGTTCGGTGTCCTCTTCAATCTCTTCGAGGTCATCGTATTGTCGTATCGAAGGAGAGTTGGACTTAAATGGCGTCTTGAACGGTTTCTTTAAGCCCAAAGCAGAGCTGAAAGGCTTCGTGACTGTACATCGTTAGTCATCGTCAGAACATCTGAGCGATGTCGACTCTTACTCAGTGTCGGAGCATATGCCTGGGACTTGGGCTTTTTGGCTTTTGGTTCAAAGTCACTCGTGCGAGAGAACGAATTAGGTCTTTTCCACCCAGTGCCTGTTCAGGCTTCAGCACTTCGTTCAAAGGGATTTTGAAAGCACTTGCTGGAGGCTGGAACGTCGTTACATGACAACGTACGCAAGCTGTTCTTCTTCCATTCGTTGGCAATACGACTCGCGTCCTCTAGAGGCGTGAGCCTGTACTTTCGCTGCCGTGTTTCCTTGGGATGCTTGCATACCTATAAACTCCAAGCGTCAAAATCGAAACCGCAACTTTCATAGGACCTACGAACATCACACATGGAATCGCAGTAATCGTTATCCCGGTCCGAAGGGACGTCCTCGCCGAAATATCTGCATATCAACTGTTTTCAATCGTGAGGCAACTTCCATCCATGTGTTCCGTCGCGAGACACGTACAATATGTCGGCAAACTTCAGTATTTTCAGCAAAGTTCACCAGCTACTTTCGTAGATGAGTACAGGAGGGAAGAAATCGAGAAAGGTTGACGCCACCGCTGAGAAGCTATCACCAGCCCTCTGGCTTGGAGCAGGGCCGTTCTGAACGTCTGCGAGCTGAACACGATTATTGTGGGACCGGGAGACTAATGATTTGACGTAGGACATATCCTCGCGGGCTGAGGGGTACTTCAGGTAAGTAGGTTTGGATCTTCACTGAAAGTCGTAGACCAACTGTAATACAAGATGCATTTTGCAGGCTAAAGGAACATCAACGGTATATTCGTGATACAGATTACTTCACATACCAGGCCGTCCCGTCCTGCGCGACCTAAAGACTTAGCCGTTAGCGCGGGAGCCCCAGGTTGAATTGCACGAGTATATACTCACCCGTTTCCTGATAATAGCCTGATGCTGATAGTCAGGAGGTAAGATGTAAAAAAAAAGGTATGCACAGCCGACCTTCCATGCTTTTAGGGAGGTCGTAATGTATGACATATCTATGTCCGCTCAGAAAGGACGAGATGAAAGCAGCGAAATGATGCGGACCGGACGTCACCCTTATCGATTCCCAATCCAAACGCGATAGTGGCAACAACCTGAGCAATCCGTCAGAATGTTAGGGGATTCGAGGTGGGATTTGCCGTACCACATCTATAGTCCCATCTGTCCAATCTCTTAGGGTCTTGTCTAGAGTATTGGACCTAAAACTCTTCAGCCCACCTAAAAAAAACATTCCAAAAATGCACGTACGTCAAACCCTTGTGGTATGCGCGCACGCCTAGTCCCTTGCCTCGTAAGAAACTCGCCAACTCATCACAAAGCTTTCGCGTGCGGCAATAGATAATTCCACACGACGATTTACCCCGTCGTTGATGCATATCTAGTATATATTCCGCTATCTCGTTCATATGTGATAGGGAAGTACGAGGAGGACAATATTTAACCTGAAATTTTGGTATTGTTATTCATTCCAAGGAAGAAAGAGAGGATCGGTGGCACACACTTCATAATAAAGGTTTTCGCGATTGAACCCATGGATAGCCTGGAAGAGATTGTCTTCTGACATGCCAAGGGAGTGTATGATGTCACGGCGCACGCTACATACGGATTAGTCAAGGTCCGGCGAGGGAGCAAAAATAGAGGTGCATACGCGTCCGTGGCAGACGCCGTGAGCGCCATGATAGGAACATTCTTGAATCTACGACGGAATACGCCGAGCTTTCGATATCCTTCTCGGAAATCGTGGCCCCACTCCTGCATCAATTTCGATAAAACAACGCGAAAGACGAAGGTGAGAGACTGACCGAGATACAATGTGCCTAAAGATACAAGGTCAACATCTTTATCAGCTGAGCAAAAGGACACCTCACTTCGTCCACGACCAGTCTATTGAGCCCGCTGCCTTCATAAACGGGTTCCAACGTTCCCAAAAACTCAGCGTTACACAAGCTTTCCGGGGTAACTATGACATGAGTGAGTTTCAGAAAATGTAGGCTTGGGAAAAGATGCGTACTGTATAAGAGCCGGTTATGGTGGATTCCATCATTAAGGTCTCTGATGATCTGTATTACTTCAGTCAGGCAAACCTAAGGAGTTTAAGATACAATACCTCAAGTTTACCCTCCGGGGATGTTTCTGAAGTAAAAGAGACAACACTGATGCCCTTCTCCCTAAGACTTGCGACCTCTATAACACCATCAATGTGTGCGTAGGGCGTTTCAAGTGAAGACTCACGATTCTTCATCAAAGCTGCATCATGACAGTCAATAAGGTTTCCAGACACATTGTATACACCGGACCTAGCAACGGTGAGACGACAATTGTGACGCCGCTCTGTATCAAAAAATTCGAATGTGATTATAGGGAACGAAAGCATGACTTCCTCACCTCCTCTACGACGGCGGGTAATTGGAAACATATACTCTATTAAGAGAGGTTATACAAAAAAGGGGACGGAAGGGAGTGTCATGCCTTCCCCATCCCAGTCGGTGCAAGCACAAAAACATCGATACCTGGAGGGGGGATCAAATGTTGCCCTCGGAGGTATTGACAGGAGTAAATGCACCAGAAATCGCAGCCTCTATAATATCTCGTTGCTGTCCTTTATACTCCGAGTGACCAAATACTGTGAGCTGAGTTTAGAGCTTGGCTACCCGTAGATGGAGTGATCGAGAACATACTTTCAGTCAAACCTCTATAAGTGACATGAATAATGGAAAAAATGCAAACGGTACACTTCTGGGCTACTCACCGATGACAACGGTCAATCTTCGAACCAACAGGCATTTTTCTCGAGCATCTGGGCGCTAACAGATATGAGAATTATTGTTCTTTGCACAGGAAAAAATTTGATGAAACAGTCAGATCTGGCACTGAAGCTTGGTAGCACGGAGGGTAGAGGGGGGTGATGGAGATGAAAGAAGAGCGAAATTGAAATGACGCGTAACGCGTCTGTCACATGACTAAAACGATCTCGGCAAGAACAGGCAAGAACTGTCACTCAGCTCGGCATGCCATACAAGCACTTGAGCGCTCAAGCATTGACCAGGGACCTGCAGCGACTCTTGCAACAAGACAACTTGAACCCCATTGGCCTCCCCCCTTCAAGATAAGAAAGGAAAAATTCAGTGCTGCGCGTCTCCTTGTAATTCTAAATTTCTAATTGCTAAACGTTAATATGTTCAGTGTTCATAACAGCGCGTTCGATCTCCTAGTCACGATCCTTATGTAAGAAACAGTTCAACCTGATTGCTCTCCCTGCCGATTTCAAGTTTGATTCCAATCGTTTGTTGATTGCTTTATCTCCGGCAAGAACTGCTGCTGCGTCATATCAGCCTGGTGCTGAGTGCAGCATCAATTGCAGAACTCGGTAGGATGAGAACTAATAAACATCTATTCTCACAGATTTGCGGAGACGAGTTTTCATACAACCGAACAAATCTGCCAGCAAGACTTCGTTTCCTTCTGTTGGAATGCTGCTTTGTCTGGTATATAACACCAACCCGATTTTCGTACTGCTTTCAATATTTTCATCGCTGCCTTCAAGAGCTGGCTTTCACTCTAGCTTCAGGCGTCAGGATGGGCCCTATCCTTTTCTAAAGAGCACAGAGTGTGGTCGGCATCGATTCTCCATCACCGGATTGTTGAGTATATGCCATCTAACTGTTAACCCTGCTCTTAGATGTCTCTCAAAGACCTGTAAGCTGAAGAAGCTATCGGGACTCGCGGAGGCCATTTGTCTTTATTTCATCATCTGACGGCCAGAGACAGTTGAAGGAATTACTGCCGATAGGTGTCTCTGGCATTCAGCTGTGATAATCATCTAAAAATCAAGATCCGCACAACCTGTTTAGGTTGGTACGATATTGACGAATGCGAGTTCCTTTTATTAGGTTTCAATTGTCTGAGTATCGCATGACCTGAGTAGGTGTGTCAGAGTAAGAGATGTCTCCAAACACATTGGCCCACGCTGACTTATTGAGCTCTATCGTCGTTTTCAAAGGGTACCATATTTAAGAAGCATGTCTTCAAATTCCTGATCGTTGAGCGACTGCGGTTTTGTTTTCTGTTCGAGTTGAACGTTTTCTTGGCTCTAACTGCGCTATGATATCCAAGGTTTGTCTCTTTAGCGCGAACCATCCAATATAGAAAGCTTTTGGTTCCCGCTTTGTAGCCAAAATTTCATGTGCCACCAACGGGGCCACATTCTCTTTGGACAGTACTACTATACCTTTATACGATCACGCGTCGACATTGAAACAATCAAGTCCAATTAGCGAAGGGGTCATTGACGATTTATAACGGCGTTTTCCTGTCAGCCACTTCGACTAGCATCAAGAAGTCAAGAAATGTCAATATGCCGTCGCTCTACTGATGTCGCTATGGCGCATACGGCTGCACGAGGCATCTATCCAGGGCTGTCCTTCCCCGCCAAAATTTCCCTGTTTGACCCACTTGGCGCGATCCAGTGGATATCGGCCATCGCCCGTCGACGTCAGTCCTGTCACGGGACGATGATCACGACGTCATTCCCGATATATCCATCGACTTCTACTCTTTGAGCCAAGAACGAAGATGGCTATAAAAGTGTGCCGTGGGCCAATTCTTTCTTCTTACTGTTTGCTGTCATCCCAATGTTCAACAACATCGAAGTTTCAAGGCAGCCCCGCACTCTCGTTCTTTGTTTCGATGGAACCGCCAGTGAATACGAGAAGGACGTTAGTATCGTACTGGCCTCAACACGCCTCACTGGCTAACCCGCCTTTCTCAGAATACGAACGTCGTCAAACTGTTCTCTCTGTTGAAGAAGGACGACTCCATTCAACAGCTTTGTTACTACCAAGTTGGTCACAGCCCTTTTCTCCGCTCCGGACTTTTGTGAAAGCGCGTGATACAGGCTGGAATAGGAACGTTTTTCGCGCCAGGTGTCGTGTCGCCGCTTTTCGAATGGGTGGCCAAAATCGCGGACGAAGCGGTAGCCTGGTGAGTTTTGACCAATTCGCGTGCAAGACTGATGGGAATTCATGGATTCAGGTACCTCAACGAGCACGTAATGGACGGCTACAGGTTCCTCATGCAAAACTATCGCGCCGGAGATAGAATCTGCATGTTTGGTAGGCGTCCGCAGAATATGAAATTCATAGTCGTAACCGGTACTTTGTAGGTTTTTCTCGGGGCGCATATACAGCCCGCGCTTTGGCTGGTATGCTATACAAAGTGCGTCGATGTTGTTCATGTGAATGCGTCACTAACACCTGTTGATAGGTGGGACTTCTCCCCCGAGATAATCAAGAACAAATACCCTTCGCCTACAAGCTTTATAAGCAGGACGATGAAGCTGGCATGGAGTTGAGCAACGGTTTCAAGCACACATTCTGTCGCAATGTGCAGATTGAGTTCATGGGCGTGTGGTTCGTCAGCTGAATCAGGATTCTCTGGCTACTGATTGACATATCCACAGGGATACAGTTGCAAGCGTCGGCGTGGTCATGGGAAGAACCCTCCCTTTTACCACTTCTAATCGTGCCATCAAGACGTTTCGTCATGCGATATCCCTTGACGAGGTAACCTATCAAATTTAGTATAGTCGTTCATATTTGACATGGACTGTCAGCACCGTTCCCGGTTCAGACCTAACCTCTTTCACCGGGCATCACCTGGCCAAGACCCAGAGTTCACAGCGACAATCAGCCCTGACTCCGGTGCTGTCAAAGCTCCTTCCAACAAGCTGTCGTTCTGCCGCGCCAAAAAAATTGGGGGCAGTACTTTCTTTCATCCTGATCACTGGAGACATAGCCCAGTAAGGTCGACGAGTTTGGATGATGAAGACTGGGATCCCACCAATGTGTTGGAAGTATGGTTCGCGGGGTGCCACAGCGGTGAGATTGAATTTTTTCTCCATACTTGTCAGCAATTGATTTTCATTAGATATCGGCGGAAACGAATCGATGGCAGACCCCCCGCATAGTATCGGCAACATACCCCTTCGCTGGATGATTCGTCAAGTTATCAGCTCACAATGTGGGATTATATTTGATGAGGCAGCGCTCTCGAAGGTCGAGATCCGGCCCTCTCTCGTTTTCCAGCCGCCGAAAGCTCATGGGGGTCCTGGAATTGCTGACGAGGTAGATGCGCAGCAGCCTATTCATGACCGGCTACAAGACACGAAGATCTGGTGGCTTTTGGAAGTCATCCCACTGCGGTATTCGTGGCAAGATGCACAGGGCGTGTGGCACAGTGAATTTCGGTTTGTCGCCCCTGTATCCTGTTATCCCAATACTGACTGGGTTCTAGGTGGAATTTAGGAAGAGGGAGAACAATCGAAGAAACGCAACCAAATTTCCATACTACCGTCAAGGAGCGTATGGCGAACGAGTCACTAAACTACAGGCCGAGAGCTATCTGGAATGGGAATGAAGTATACGTCGAGTGATCTCGAGTATGATACGGTTTGGATGCATTGATGCAACTTTATGATTAGATTTGAATACCCAGGACGACCCATTGTACGAGTACTTTGCATACGATTGGACGAAACGAGGCTAGATATCATGTTTTATGTTTAATACGTGTAATATGGTAATAATTATGTCAAGACACAGTAGACGAAATACGCACGTTTATTACGCTTGCGTACCCTTAGACATGTAACCTACGAGTCTGAATTTTTTTGGTTGGGGGCGCCTCTAACTCAATGTCGACGGACTCGGACTCCCTCTTTATACCCGAAAATATCTCATCAAATTCCGTACGACCAAAATTGTCGGGAAGATCCTCTACAAACAGGTTCCCGATGTTTTCCAATTCACGCAAGTGCTGCTTGAATATATCCACCAGCTTCTCCGTCGAAATCTTGTGGTTCTCGAAATTGGTAATGGAGCGCTGAAGTTGGAGCTGCCGGAGATGGATGTACATGTACTCGGCCATGCTTGCCTTTTGGCGTTGCTCGTTGAAGTGGGTGTTCGAGTCTAAGAAAGTAACGCGTTATTAAAATGATGGAAGGAACTGGATGTGACTCACTGCGCAACTCCATAATCGTATCCAAAAGAGCACGATTTTCGTTCTCAAGAGTGGCGATGAGATCGGCAGATACCTCAGAGTCTTGGTTTCCGGATATGTCATCCCGTGCTAGGTCAGGGATACATAAGTCAGTTCGGTGGATCGAAGATTCAAAGGCTCGACTTACTTTTGGCGGGTGGATGATCGAGGAGCGGAGCCGGGCCAAATAGGTCTACAGGTTCTACTGATGTATCTCCTTCAAGAATGGGAGTCGACGAGAACAATCCATTACCCTCGTTAATCTTTACGGCGATATCGTTCACGGTCTGGTTTCCCTTGTACAGAGTAAGCGCACTCCTGTTATCACCGTGCTGAGACCCCAAGGTGTGCATAGTGCCCATGCCCACTTTTGCCTCCCAGTCTGAAGGAAGTTCGCTGATGGTGTCCTTCGGAGAGGATTCCGCAGAGGACTGGGCGGATGTTCAATTTCATATGCCTCACACACTGAAGGTATGGATATTCTTACAATCTGGAGCACCTCTGCTTGCTGGGACTCAGACTTTTGAGAGGGTTTGGAAATGAGTCGTGGAACGACGAGGCGCTGGTTCTGAGGTCGTCGAGCAGCCATTTTGCCAGTGGGCTGATCGGATTTCTTCGTAGTGGCGGTTGATGGCGATTCAAATAGAGTATTTGGAGCTGATGTGGCCTGATGAAAAGGTTAGATCCATCTGCAGTTCAACGATACGAGTACCTTGAACCCAGATGAGTCACTTCCTGGGCCGCATTTTTTTGCGCTAGACTTGGAGGTCATTGGGCAGAGGGGAAGAAGAAGGAGCAATAAAACAAATTGCGAATATATAAGCGCCACGGTGATGAATGTTCCAAGAACCTTCGTAATTTCCAGATGCACCAATTTTCGTCCCGAGCCGTCTTCGATTCGACGCATCCGGAAGCTAAGTTGCACACAGACGACGGAACTCAGGTGGGATTACGTCGTTCTATGAAGATCTTTTCCCTCAGCGGAAAACATCTTCACTTTCCACTGAATCTAAGAATGGTGTTGGATGAGAGAAAAGCTGAGGTGAGTGTTACGTGCAAGCACACGGATATCTTGCTTTAATTCTCTGCTTTGTATTTGTCCAGCTTGATTCCAATATGTCGCTAGGTCCCCACCCATGTGAACGACAGTGATTCCGAGCGCGAAATCCATGCCCGCTTGCCTCCACAAGGGAGAGAACGCCGAATCATGGATACAGATGCTACTGTTAGATATCACGTTGACAATCGCAAACGAGAAGGTCCAGGTCCGTGAAAGTACCAAGAAGTTGCACAGTAATCTCGTCGACCGGCGCGTAATCGCCTGTCAAGGGCAGACTCAATAACTTGGCTGACCAGTACTCTAAGAGAGCTATCGTGAGTGTTATGCATTGGTATAAGGTGCAAGTGTTACCAGAAATAATCAGAAAGCGGAGGAGCACAAGACTCTGAGCTTCTTATGTCCGCCGTCCAATGATAATGTTCATTAGGAGCACCATATAGAGCACCGTGCGCTCACTCAGAGTACTGATGCAATGACAGCGGTGTTTTGATAATTGATCTCCTCTTCGAGAAGTATGGATATCTCTACAAGGCGGATTACCAGATAGGGCAAAAGTCTTCAGAGAGAAGTGTGCATAGTGCAAAATTTATTCATTTGATTCGAGGCTTTGAGAATATATAGTATCGGGTCAACATAATACCAGTCCGATATGGTGTAACGGCTAACATTGCCGCCTTTCACGCGGCAGCTCGGGGTTCGATTCCCCGTATCGGAATGTTTGTTTTTATGCTTGAACTTTTGCTGTGGTTGTGATTAATTATTTATTTCACAGTATGCGATATTTAGGGCTCGTCAAACCTCCAGGTATCTGTTTGTTACCGACCCTGGCCTCCAGTTCTGCCTGGAGGGGCGGTTTTGGTAAGCCGACTTACCGTTATTTACTTGTGACGTGCAAACTCACATGATGACCGCGCGTATTGTGGATTTTTTGGGTCAACCGTCAATATCCTCACGACCCCCTGGATATACTTCCACTTAAATCGGCATGGCCAACCCAGACCGGCCTTTAGCAAGTGGGGACTGCAAGTTGCATTGCCAGCAAGTTACGACGATATTCATGGTTTCCAGGACATCATCTCTATCCTTATAGTCAACGCCCTAGAACCTAAACTTCCGGCATCATATCAGCACTGAGCAAGGCGAAGTCAATTATGACGACGAATGGCGATGAAGGTGGAGTGAGGGTGTGTCGTGAATTCCATCTCAGTTTACCGGCACCAACATTCAAAGTACGCGTTCCTGGTGCTGCAAATTTGACAAAATGCTGCCTCAAGCAGAAGCATATTGATACCTGTTTCTTCCCGTTTCACACGTTTGGTGTGTGAGTCCCTTCTTCATAAATGATAGTCACCATATTTGACAACTATATTCAAGTCGTCACACTAATCCTTCAGGATCGGCACCTCAGGCTAGTACGCTCATGTTATCGAGATCCCAACTCGGTGATGTTAGACTATGGTCCGAGCTGCCATGGAGCTTCGCGGCGAAGTAGGACATCAAACGGGGAATTCAATGCGCTACGAGTTACCTGATTGTTGGATCACCTTACGGTAGGTGTTGGTTGCTCGGAAAGTGTCAGTTACTTGAATCTACTAGATATAATGTCGTGGTCCTCTAATTTGTCCTCCAATCTATGACTTCCCTTCTTATCTCTGAATTCCTCTATGACTTCCTCACGGATGACTGCGTTACATTTGTTTTACAGACCATAGCCCGCCATCCATCCCCAGCAGAAGCTCAGATGTGGCTAGATTGGAAGAGTGCACACGTGTGTATAAACTTACTATTTATCTATCGCTGCTTATCCACTTTTCCGCAGACATCCTGTGAAACATGCATCGAGGCAGGGATCCTTTGTCAAGTCCGGATGTCAGATATCGCATGTGTCTCGTACACCTGCCAGATTTCTGGGAGTATCTGTTCAAGGACCGAAGATGAACGTTACGAGTGCATCTCCAGAGCGCTGTCCATTGACCGCTGCCTTGTACCCGACTTGGTTGCCGCGTGCCGGACTTTAGATGATGGTGAAGGTGTCGTCTATGTAGGTGGCTACCAGCTCTCGTTTTTTAGCTCTAGTCATCAACCTTCTAGCAGTCTGAGATTGATACGAAAGTGAGGGGATATTATATACCTGTTTTTCTGCTGCGTATATTGAATTTACGGTTTACTAGGACACGTCAAATCATATCTCGTGCAGCGATAAGTCTTCCTCCAAGTCAGCACAGTCGCCGGACCCTTCTGCCTCAGAAGATGCTGAGACTCACTCTCAGCGACAGCGAATCGATCAACTCCAAGGATTTTTGTCTGACCTTGTTGGGCGTACTTTGCTGGAACAGAGTTACGATGGTGAGAAACCCCCTCTTCACATCCCAGTTTTCTCCTTATTCCTGCAGAGTTCAAACCAGACAATCATATGATCAATGCAAAGCTAAAACGTATTTCCGCCATTTAGCCAGACATAGGTGCACAGGCGGAAGCGGAGGGGCAACAAGGCGACTCAGGCAAGTCCCGTGGCTCCATCTTATTGGCATTGTGTTTTCTAATCTTTGAGTCCGCCAGAACCGGATGCTCAATTCCACATGCACAATACCCCGGTGCTACACTACAAGAAGAAGGATCCTCGACCAGTGCGACTGCGCCGTAAACAGATTAGATTCAAGAGCATACACTTTTGAAGGGGCTTTTTTAAAAAATATTTATACCACGGTACCACATTACTGTCTGAGTCTTGTATCATGCATATATGTAAGTGTTGGATTGTCAAGTGTCGCGCATACCCCCCCGGGGGGGGATCTTCGGACTTGATGAATCCGACATTGATTCTATTACCTACCGATTAGTGTACAGAAATGTAGATGAATGAGCAACATAAATTCGATGACCCTCTCGTGTTTACGAGGGTTCCCTACTATATCAGGGTGAGTAGGTAGAGAAATACAGCTTATCTCAACAGTAGGAGCTACAACCCACGAAGACGCTGCATGCCAGTTACAAGACATTTTTAGATTGATGCAGAGATAAGCGCTATATTCAGTAGGAGAGCTTCCATTTAAAATTTTTTAAGAACTTTTCTTGTTCCGGCACTTCAAAATGTGGTACATGTGCTCATACTGTATTACCTCAAAAAACCATACAAATGAGAAGAAATGGATTTTTCTTTTGACTTCAGATAATGTAACATAGACTAACAGAATAGCAGCCAAATAACCTCTGAAATTCTGGATATGTCTCTTAGGTATTCCTGGATTTTTCGAAGTTCTCTAGCCTCCTGGTTGCCAGAGGGATAATCTTTACTATTTAGATGTTTCTTTCCGAGTGCCGAGTTGAGACTCGGGGACTGTGGGGTTACATGAACCTTTTCAGGGTCAGTCTCAAGGCATAGCACGGATCCGGATAACCTGCAGAACCTCATGTCATATGGAAAGTTCAAAGAAGGACTTTGAGAAAGATCGCAGGGATAGCAATGCATGTTTGTCACTGTACAATTATTTTGGGTGTAATTGATGGAAGAATCCATGATGAAGACCGGCACTTGATAGCATGAACTTTGCCCTTGCTGGGGAGTCAAAAATTTTACTGGCTCGCCTCGGGGTTTTAAGTTTGTTCCTCATGGCTTGGGCCAGTAAGGACAGTAAAAACCAGTGAAGGTTTTGAAGACCATTACCGGATGGATCCAGTCGGAACACTAAGCAGTGCTCGTGTTCTTACGGACTTACGCTATCCAGTGCCAAAGAGTGTTCAGGTTTTATATCATACCCTCCGCTCTCGGCCAGAAGCACGGCTGTGAATTGATCAAAGGGAAAAATGGAAACTGAATTGTGGGAATCATGGATCTGCGAGGTTCACCCGGACATGGTAGTTGCTAATAGCGATTAGCAGTTCTTCGTGTCTCGCACCACGACATACAGTACGTCTCTTGGACTGCGAGTAATGTTCTCGGATATTGAATGATAAGTAAGTGTCGTAATTCCATATCACGACAGAGGCACTGCATCATGCTGGCAGTAATAATAGTAGTAAAAGATCACAATCTTGATTGAATATTACCAGCGTGCGCCTAAGCCGGACAGCCGTCTTCTAGTCTTCGCATCGAGTACCCATCCCAGCATTGCAATACCAGCAGAACCAGCAAAACACGATCCTACATATATAATCATGTTCTCGAATCTTCCGCCAGCAACCTGAAAGTCCGTGCGAGCCATCCCAAAATCGAAGTCTGATGTTGTCAAAAAGGCAGATGACGTGCACAAAAGGTTGCCTAATCCCCGGGAGAGTATGAGGTAACCGAATAGATATGTGGCTACATTGTTGTCATCTTCTATGGGGGATAAACAGCTTAACGACCAATATCATAATCAAGTCACCGCGGACGTACTGGCGAAGGGTGATACGAATCCCGTCCAAAGACGGGTCCATGACCCGGCAAGGATGCCGCAGGCAGCTCCGAAAGCCAGAAGCTCAGCGAGGTTTTGTGAAAAGACACCCCAAAGAATAAAAGCAACAAAAGACGTTGAGAATAGTGTCGACATCCCAAGAAACCACGGGTTGAATTTATCTGATAGATAGCCCATGGATAGGCATCCCAATACGGATGTACCTAGACAGTGGAAATTTTAAAAAAAGACTTTCAAAGCATAGCGAATCTATACCGTTCAAGGGGGGCTACCGTCAGCGACCAGCTGGTAGAGTTTAAATTCATTTCATCTGCGAAGGCTAGGCAAAAACGTCTTCAAGGAAACACCGAGTGACGTATCAATAAACTCACTAGGAAGCCATACTATTGGGACAAAGTAACCAAAACCTTGGACTGTGTTTGTGGCGAGAAGAGCCCAAAATATGGGGCTTTTGATCCAGTCACGGGAACATGGAGGTGCTGTTTGGCGGCGATTCCTGGATTCGGGTATGCGTGGCTTCAAAAAAGGAAGCGAGGGCACAAGGAGAACAGCGACCAATGGCAGTGCCTGACAGGTTTACTTAGGATCGAGGAAGTAACGGCGACTGAGAGTAAGCACGTACCAGCACGCCATTTGCGAAACCTCGTCGGGCGACGAACTACTCTGAAATGTATGATATGCACGGGGGTATAGTAATGATCCACCTATGGTGTATAACACGCCCTGCAAGCCCATCAAAGTAGAGACCTGACGTTCCTGTGTGATTTTAACACAGCGTCAAGCAACTTGCCTTGGTTATATAGCTCGCAGCAAAAAAACTGGCCGAACACAGGACGGCTCCGGCCCACATCATTGTGCGCCGATGGTAGGGGTACCTTGCAGTGATGGGATAGATGACGGGGCCTAACGAGAAGGATCGGTTGATAGTTCAAGCTCAAGATTGAGATGCGAAGATTTCTACCTGAGCAGTAGATAATACCTAGAGGGCCAATAAGAGGGAGTAAAGTTGAAACATGAGGTTGGTACATGAATAGCGGATCGTGGAGGTGGCCTGACTCCCAATGAGTCCGATAACGTTAAACGGATACAAAAAACAGAGCACACACCGTCGAGAAAGACACCAAATGCGTCTGGGAATCCCCAGACAATTCCTTCGATAAAAAACGCGGCTACCTACTAGGCATGTTCATACTCTAGTTAGGACCAGCATATTACCATCCAGCACAGATACAGACAAATGACCAGGTGTCGAACCCTGTATCGACTGGAGCTAACGAAGACTCGTTTCGCGTACTGGTATTGACCGGTGTTGTTTGGGGGTACTTCAGACCCTTGTATTGTTACGAGCTTGATGCTTCCTGTAAGTGTTGACATAGTGCTAGGAAGCAGTAATTTGTGAGACAGATATCTTGGAGTCGGCACCGATACGGGGCTGAGTCATTTCTAATATTTCTCGGTTGCAATAGATAGAAAGATAGCGGGAAAACAGGAAACAGTCGACGTTTTGGTGAAAGTGTAGGATCCTAAATATGGTACAATGCGGTTGCCTATTATGGCGGCACGACTCTCCTTTACACTTTGAACGACGCGCCTTGCTTTTGCTCCCTCCCCGCCCATTCATTTTCCAGAAGCTTGCGGAAACATGCGGCAGAAAAAGGAACCCCGCATCCACTGTAGTCCGGCCCTCAAGATCACGGCTATTCATATACCAAGGTATTTGGATATTCCGAGCACAATCCGAAAGTCCTGAGTCATGTCGTCGACGCGAACGGAGAGCATCGAGCTCAGCAACATTTCCCACCATTCGCAACAAGAGGATGGCGCTCAGCTAAATGAGTCGTATCTTGCACCAGTGGACCGTGGATTCGGCGCTTGGTCTTTTGTTCGTGCTCCTTTCGCCTTTCGCCCCTCTGAATTGATGGTTACTTCTGGCTTAGCTCCTGGCTGCATTCGTTGTTGAAGGAATAGTCTGGGGCTTCCCGGACTCGTTTGGTGTCTTCCTTGATAGTACGTCTTGCACAAGAAATTTGTGGACAGATGCTCACTCAACAACAGGCTATCTCAACGACCCCAAATTTATGAACCAGCCTCATGCATCCACTTTACTTCCTCTCATCGGCCCTCTGTCGTCGGGCATGATTTTTTGTTCTAGTAATAATATTTTATCTAATTCACTCTGGAAAGGTTGTTAATGGCTACTATCAGGTCCCGTAATCTATCCCATTAACGTACGGTATCCATATCTTCGCCGTAAAATGATGTGGATAGGCGTAATCCTCTGTGGGGCGAGTCTCTTTGGGGCGAGTTTCGCCACTAAGGTGAGCACGGCTTTTCATCGTCGCATTGTCACTCACCAGAAGTACCAGGTGCCAGTACTAATCGGCCTACAAGGAATTCTGTATGCCATCGGTGGATCCCTTCTCTATGCACCTTGTATATCTTACATGACGGAATGGTTCGTGATGCGGAGAGGTCTTGCCAGCGGAGTCATCTTTGCTGGTTCGTGGATCTACTTCTTCGTCAAGTCGGACGAATTCTGATCTTAACCGCTTCGTCTAGGAACTTCTGCTGGTGGTTTGATCCTCCCTCTCGTATTGCCCACCCTGATATCTCATCATGGATCGGCGAAGACCCTACGCATCATTTCCGTCGTGCTTACAACAATTCTCATTCCAATTGTTGCACTAATCAAGCCCCGACTCCCTGAATCCAGAAATCGTGCTCAAGTAACAGCTCCTCGATCCTGCAATTGGATGAATAGCCACACCTTCTGGGTTCTTCTCGCTGTCAATACAGTCCAGGGCCTCGGTTACTTTGTGCCTGTTGTATGGCTTCCCAGTCAGTGCCAGTACCACGGCCAGACTTGCGTTACTAATGAAAATTTTTCTAGCTTTTGCACACGAAATGAATCTAAGCAGCACTAGCTCGTCTCTTGCTGTTGCACTTCTAAACGGTACGCCGTTATATTCAATCATATTGCATCCCCTTGCTTAGACGTATTAATAGGTGCTTCTCTGCTCAGTCGTTTGGCTCTAGGTTACTTGGCAGACAGATTAAATCCGTGGCTCCTCGCATTATCCACATTGTCATTGACATCAATCGCTACTTTTATCCTTTGGGGTCTTCTCTCAAGAAATCTTGCTGGACTTGTATCATTTGGTATTGCCTACGGTGCTCTTGCCGGGGGATGGAGTAGTTTATGGACGGGTTTCATCGCTCCCATCACAAGTACGCTTCGCATTATGATGCCCATTGTCATCGCTTACCCTTTGTTTGCAGAGGAAGACCCGAATTTAGTGACATATCTATTCGGATATCTTATGCTCTCACGAGGTGTAGGCAACATTTTATGCACGCCTATCTCATCTGCACTATCGACAATCTCAGAATCTGCTCATGACAAGGCGAGCACAGGATTCCAGGTGGCGGGGGGAAGATTTGAGAATATGATTTTGTATGTGGGGTCGTGTTTCGCAGGTGCTGCTGGGGTTGCATTGTTGGGCTGGGGACTGGATGCGAAGGCAGGCCGGGTTCAAAGTCGTCCCATCTGAACGACTCTTGTGTATGCTTTTTCCACTGCAATCACTGCCCAACGTCTTGATTCTTTGTTGTACTACTCAGTGAGGTTTGCCGTGAATCTGAGTTATAACGCGTTCCGGAATTACCGTTCCGTGTTTTTCCAACGAGTTTTCGAGTCATCCTCTGTGACACCAACCGCCATGTCGAGACAGACAGAGAGCGTAGAACTCTCTACGGTATCCTCACAAGAAACTCATCTTTTGCAAGGGTTGAACGTGACTCCACGTAACGAATCGTCTCTAGCGCCGGGAGACAAGGGATTTGGCGCGAGATCCTTTGTGTGTGTTAGTTTCTTTTACATCACTTCGTCCAACGAGTCCATTCACCTAGAATGGTTCCCGCTCTTAAGCCAACTCGCCAATAAAGGCTACCTCAACGATCCAACTTTCTTCTCACAACCCCATGCCTCATCTTTACTTCCTCTTATCGGCCCGCTATCCTCGGGAATCATCTACTGCTCGAGTACAGCATGGCTTGCCGTTTCGTTGACCAATTAAGCGTCTACTAGGCCCTATAATTTACCCCCGCGAGGTATCCCTATTATCGACAGACGTCTAAGTGGGTAGGCACTACCCTCTGTTGGGCAAGCCTGTTGGGTGCGAGCTATGCGATGGCACCAAGGCAAGCTCAGCTCTCCTCTTCAAGGTCATCGATTTGTTGTAGCTTTGAATATCAGGTTTCGACTTTGATAGGCATGCAAGGCGTCGGCGTAGGCAATATCTTGTGTACGCCCATCTCATCCGTTTTAGAGACCGTGTCTGGTTCTGTTGTTGTTTCGGCGGGTACAGGTTTCCGGGTGGCTGATGGCAGGTTTGAGAATATGATTCTGTATGTAGGGTCGTGTTTTGCTGGTGCTGCCGGCGTGGCACTGTTGGGTTGGGGATTGGACATAAACACTGTGCGTTCTCGGAGGCAGGGAGTGTAATACATGCCCGTTGCATTTGTCATGTCCCACATACTTAGAGGTCAATAAGCTTAGATGTATTCAATAAAACGAATGTCTTCCAATTGCTTAACCTTGCCATACGGCGTTGCGGGGAAGAGCGCTTAGTGTCTCTGTCTGTTGGAGATGGGAACAAATGTTCCCATCATGTCAGATCTCGCGGTAGCCTGCTGTTTATCATGTTCTCGTACACGAATATTGCCAGCTATTATTAGTCAATGGTAAATCCGCAGTGGACTCTGATAAGTCTTCCTCGCTTCCCTCTTAAAAGTCACAATATCAGATGCAACGGCACCACCTTTCTTTGATGCCGTCGCCGCGAGCTCCCTTCAAGCTGACTTTCACGTAGGGAGATCAGCGGGTGGTGCATTGCATGTACGTATACTTAACAACTAATACATCTCGTAGCCTAGGTGAGGATCAAAGTTCACTTTATATGCGACTAGAAGAGACGGATTTTCAGGCTGATTTGCATTCAAAGTCATGGGGTGTTCCATAAAACCTGTCGAGGAATCGTACACGAGATGCAAGTACGAAAGGAAAACAAAGCTCCAGGCGCGAGTGTTTTTGTCTGCAAAGGATGGGTTATCGAAGAACTATCTGACCGATTACTGAAGATGCCTCTTACCTGAGGAAGTCATTTTTTACTCTACAGGCATATCTCTCTGTGACTTTGGCACCCACATTTGCGGCAGTGGGTACGGCGCGCGTAGTATTTGCTACAGTAGTCGGGGGGAAGTTCGAACCAGGAGGCCTACCGGGTGTGTCAAGCCTAGTGCGGTACGACAGATCATGTCAGATCACGATTATAGAGTCCCAGCTTGAAGGCATCCAAATTTCGAATTTCAAACAATCGCAACTTGAACTGATGCATGACGTATCGTCCTTCGCATTGACCACCATCATTATACAGCTACACAAACTGCCAATGTCATGTTGGCTCGAGGCTGATACGACGTTTGAGATAGATACTAAAGAGTTGTCATTGTGCGTCCTTCACGTCAACTGATTCCTTCCAGACACTGACCTAGACTAGTATTATTTTGCCATGCTCAAAAGTCACTTGGAGTTGCGGTGGACATTCGAGGCGCTGCCAATATTGAACGTTGGACATGTATGACGCATGGTGAGAATGGTCTCGTCATATGGCGGCGATCAAGGGATGGTCATCGCTAGTTCCGGACCCCCTTCCACTCTTATGCTGCTTCCTTCAGCGATTTCATCTGCTATCCGACTCCCATGTCCAACGTCGTCTCTGTAGAGGTGTCTGCCGTAAATAAGCAAGTAGACATCAACGAGACGCCTCGCATAGTCGCGGACTGGCATCTCACCGACACGCATCAAGAAAAGCTCTCTTTCTCTGCGGTCGCGCCGGTGGATGTGCAAATACGGCGCCTTTCAGTGAAGGTGACTGCTGGGCGTCAGGGCTGGTTGGTAAAGGGGCAGAGTGTAGATGAAGAGGCAGGCGTATCGAAGAGTCTGCTGACCCAAATCGATGCCGATTTTCCTCGTGCGAGTCTGACTGGGATTATCGGCAGTAGTGGCAGCGGCAAAGTGAGTGTTTCTGACTCTGCTGGAACTCCTGTGGAATGATATCCTTCAGACTACATTATTGAATGTCTTGTCGCGACGAATGCATAGCGGCAACCTTGCGGTACACGGACAGATTCTATACAGCAACTCGCCATCTATCTCCAGCATCACCCACGCCTATGTTACTCAGACCGACATTCTTTTACCCACCCTGACCGTACGCGAAACCCTCATATATGCGGCTGATCTTCGTCTTCCGGCTTCAATCACCCGCGCAAAACGTGCCCAGCTCGTTGAAGAAATCATTCTGGAACTCGGACTGAAGGAGTGTGCCAATACTCCGGTGGGGGACGGATCTCATCGCAAAGGATGCTCAGGTGGGGAGCGGCGGCGAGTTAGCCTGGGTGTACAGCTACTCGGAAACCCGTCCGTACTCTTTCTCGATGAACCGACGACCGGGCTAGACGCTACCAGTGCGTTTCAATTAGTGAAGACGCTGCAAAGCATGGCTAAGAAGGGCAGAACCGTCATCATGACGTTGCACCAACCTCGTTCCGAGGTCTTTTTCATGCTTGATAGAGTAACACTGCTGGCCCAGGGACATGCTCTTTATGCTGGACCCATTTCAGATGCTGTCCCGTGGTTCGAGGGTCACTTGATCCCAATCGGCGCTCATGTCAACCCCGCCGACTACCTTATTGATGCTGCAGCAATCGATGTCCGGACCACGGACACTGAGGACGCAGCCCGAGCTCGTGTCAGCAGGCTCATCGGCGTGTGGCATGAAGAATCGGTCAAGCGCTACCCGGAAGGACTTTCAAAACACGAGACAGAGTCGACAGCGACCTTGACCCCTCGGCCTACAGTGTTTGAGCACATGACCCCTCGGCCTACAGTGTTTGAGCACATGAAGGCGCCCGTATCACGGACAGTGGTTACTCTACTTTCGCGTACGCTGAAGACGAGTTTTCGGGACCCATTAGGGTTGACGACCTCGTGGATCGAAGCAGTCTTGATGAGTGTGGTCGTAGGATTAGTGTTTTTGCGACTGCCAGATTCGATAGCTGGTATTCGTTCACGGCAAGCGGCGCTGTATACTGCAGTCGGACTTCAAGGCTACTTGATGGTCATGTATGAGATCTATCGTTTGACTGTCGTAGAAATGCCCGTGTTCGATCGGGAGCATGGGGAAGGGGTTGTCGGAGTTTTGCCCTGGATTCTGAGCTATCGCCTTGCCCACCTATTGTTGGAAGACATAATTGTCCCGCTGATTTTCTCCACCATATCCTATTTCATGATTGGATTAGCGCCCTCGGCGTCGCGGTTCTTCTTCTACTTTGCAATAGGTCTCCTCAATCACTATACTTCCGTATTATTTGCGGGATTCTCATCGGCTATTTCCCGGAATTTCGCAACAGCAACTCTAATTGCAAACTTGGCTTTTACAGTTTATACCTTCGCTTGTGGATTTTTCATCCAAGGAAATTCTATACCCATATATCTGCGCTGGATGAAGTGGATATCACAGCTAGTGCGTCTATCTCACACTACTTTCATAGTCGGCTTAATGTTCTATCTTAGTTCTATGCGTTCACTGCACTGGTTAATAACGAATTCAAAGACCGGTTTTTTGACTGTCCATCCGGCAACGCACAGACTGATCCCAACTGCATCACCTACCGTGGTGACTTTGTCATAGGGTCCCTCGCTGTTCCTCGGAAGGACTGGACGATCATTCCTGCGGTTGCTATGCTTGGCTTTGCCATTTTCTATCTCACCCTTCAGATCTTCCTCTTGTTTTTGCTCAAGGTCGACATCACCATCCTAGGAACCAAACGCGCGGCCGACGAACCCAAGCAGAAGACCATCAAAGTCATCAGCCAGGCAGCTAACGAGGTGGCTGGCGTAGACATAGATCTTATCGATTACACTCTACAGATCAATGCACGGGGAGGAAAAAATCTTGAAGTTCTACAAGGCATCAACACATGCTTCGAAGCAGGCAAAGTCAATGTCATCCTCGGTCCTTCAGGTAGCGGGAAATCTTCATTGCTGAACTTGATGGCGCAACGACTCCAGTCCACTCTACGGACGACATACGTCACGGAGGGAGACCTAGTGCTGAATGGCGTTGTTGCACGTGGAGAGGTTGTACGCGCGCTTTGCTCATACGTGATGCAGGATGATGCCGCACTCCTTCCTTATCTCACGGTTCGGGAGACGCTCCGATTTGCTGCCGGGTTGAGATTGCCAGGGTGGATGTCAAAGGAGGAGAAGAGGCAGAAGGCGGATGAAGTGATGTTTAAGATGGGGTTGAAGGATTGCGCGGATACTTTAGTTGGGAGTGAGCTTTCGAAAGGTATCTCGGGTGGGGAGAAGAGAAGAGTCAGTATTGCGATCCAGGTGCTCACAGAGCCTCAGGTGTTGATGTAAGTTTTTCGTGGCCCACGTCTTTCGTTTTTCTGAAAGTGTCTTTTGTAGGCTTGATGAACCCACCTCAGGACTGGACGCGTTTACGGCTGCTTCGATCATGGATGTTCTAAGGCAACTAGCCGAGGAAGGCCGGACGATTATCACGACATTGCACCAGAGCTCATCCGAGCTGTTCAAGCATTTCGGCAATGTACTCCTTTTAACCAAGGGAGGAAGGGTGGCGTATTCAGGACCTGCATGTGATATGCTGGACTACATGGCGTCCATTGGGTTCAAGTGCCCCTCGACAATGAACCCCGCCGACTTTGCTCTGGATGTGGTCTCTGTAGATCTGCGCGAGGCCGAACAAGAGGAACTCAGCCGGGCCAAAGTGGATAGGCTTGTCGAGGCATTCCGAGAGCAGGCTACCCAGGTCAAAGATCACAAGAAGACATCAGGGCCTCCTCTGGATTTGAAGCGGTATGAAAAGAAGATGTCGCCGCTTACAACGTCGTTACCTATACTTTTGAAGCGTGGATATTTGGCCTTCATACGTCAGACGACAGTGCCGGAAGCGAGGTTTGGGAATGTTCTTGGACTTGGGGTGCGTGTTTCAGTGCCACGGGCATTTCTGTAGCGTTCTGATGAGCAGGAGAAGATCGTTTCAAGTCTCTTTTTCTCTCCCATTGGGCACAACTATATCAGCATACAAAATCGCGTTGGCTGTATCCAGGAGATCCTTCCTTGTAAGTTCGTTTCTGTTCTATATGTCGCAGGGACATCATTTATGAATCCAATATAGTGTATTTTGTCGGAATGCTGCAGAATATTGCAGTCTATCCTGTTGAAAGGGATATCTTTTATAGGGTAGCATCTGTCATTTTCCCCTAAGAACATGACACTCAAGTTCTGTGTAGGAATACGATGATGGAGCATACTCTATCGAGTCATTCTTCATTGCGTATGTTTTGTTAGAACTACCTTGCGAGATTATATCTTGCCTGATGTTTTCGGCATTAACGGCTATCGCGACCGATCTCCGGCGGACAGTCAGCATGTTCTTCATCGTATCTCTAAATGCACTATGCATCGTCAACGCTGGGGAATCACTCGGCATATTGTTCAACACTCTACTCAACGAAAACACTGGGCTTGCGCTTAATGTGACTAATGTCATTCTTTCGGTCGCGATGTTCATGGCAGGTACGTTCATCCTTCGTTGTCGTTCTCCTCTCGTTGTATAAACATACTTGGCAGGTCTAATGAGCTTGGACATGCCCGCGTTTCTGAAGGGGTTGAACAAGCTCTCACCATTAGGCTACGCGGTGCGAAATATCATGCCATATGCGTTCCGTGGGCAGGTATTCTCATGCGACGACGACCAACGGCTTGCTGATGGTACGTGTGCTGTGAGTTCCGGGGAGCAGGTATTGGATATGTTCGAGTTGGGAGGCATCAACGCACAGCTTAATCTCGGTGCTATTGTTGTCGCGATGGTGTTGTACCGTCTTCTAGCGTACGCGGTGTTGAAATTGGTGAAAGCGAAGTTTAAGGTGGAGAGACGGCGCAAGTCGAGAGTGTAGTTATGCCCTGTTATAGTACATTTCTGCCTTGATACATTAATGGCTGTGTCCTGCGCAGCAGACTTCTAGAGTCTACGATGTAAGAAAAGCGGTACGCACAACTGTAGGGTCTCGTTCACGTAGTCTCGTAAACCAGACTCAATGATCAGTATGAAGAAGAGTCGTTCAAATGATGTTGGGTCTGGAATTAGATCGGGGGGCGGAAAGGGGGGGGGGGGGCGAGCGCTACTTAAAAAATGTGATGGCCGAACTGGCATGGCGAGCGTGCGCCAGGAACGCGTCCTAAAATAGAGAGCGACTGACTGCTCCCTTTATCTCTTCAATGCGTTAAAGCACCTAATTGTTTCTCGTTTCACAACAATTTATCATATATGCCCTCCGAGGATCATTATAGTGTCGCGAGATACATCTGGATGACTTTTAGTGTTGTCAAGGGGGTCTTGATGTTCGTCACATTCATGGTCAACTACAGGCGATAATCTAGGTATGGACGTGTCATCTACTGTGTCAGAGTCCATAATATTATCCTAGATCATAAGAGTGTGTTTCGGGGAGCGGCGCCAGCGCGTAGAGCAAGCGAGGGACGACGCGACGTCGTGAATTCCGAGTTTGGACGTGCGCGCCCACAGTGCCGGATTTCGGCCATTATTACTTTCAAGTTCCGGGCATCCCCCCCTCCGCCCCTCGATCTCGCCCTAGACTATCGTTCATGTACAGATCTTCATCCAGATGTACATGACCCTTCCCCTGAGGACGCAAGTCGGACGATTCTAGTCAGCGAGGAGGGAGGCACGGGTTTACCCGATCGGAATGGTAACAGATATCCTTTCGCAAACCGTGTCACTCTGGGACAATTCAAAAAAACATGGCACTTGAAAGTTGAACGTTGAGAAGCAAGAGGGCCGGAGGCAAAAATTAAAATATCGGAAATAGTTGACGATCGGCCGACCAGTCAGCCACGTTCCTCTGCTTGTGACTACGATGATCATCTATCTTTTCGCGTCCAGCTCGCTACATCAAGTAACGGACAACTGCGTTACTGAACCCCTAGATTTACCTAGGACACGAACTACCCAAACTTAGCCTTCAATTTTTCTCCCATGCATTATCATTCGTATTCCCCACCACTTTCGCTGCTAGGTCGCCTAAAACGAACGGGGACATTCTCCTGCTGTAACTCTTATTCTGGCGTTTCACTCACCGTGAGGTCAACTACGGCAACTTCTTGATTTCGCGCATCTTCTCGTTCTTGCACGTAACACAACCTTCGCTTCGGTCTCAGTCGCGGAGCTCAACGGGGCACATTTGCCAGGACATGCGCCTTTTCCGCGACACGACGTTTAGTCTGAGCTCTCAGCTACGCACGAGCTATGAATCACATCCAGCAATCAAGGGCACTTGGTCCGTGGGATGCAGAACAGCGAGCGGCAGGCACCTTCCTTGTTGCTTCAGGGTCAGCTACGCGCATATACCCAGCGTCCATGACCGATTTGGGCATCTTAGATCCTTCCAAATTTCTGCCTGAAATGCTGGACACATGCGGTGCTGCGCTAGGCATAGCCTTGTTTCGTGAGATTCCTCGGACTCGGATTCGGACAGGTACGTCCTCCGATCCATTCTGAACCCCAGACTGATCCTATAGTCACATTAGCTGTATCCTTCACACAATACCTCGCCCCAGATACTCGTTCATCACGTTCGTCGCAGAATTAGACACTCCCACCGTTGTCATCCTCCCCATTTGAAAAGAGATCCCGCAGGAGTGATGTCATGGCTCCAGGCCTCGTGCACATCTATTAATAGGCGAATGCTCGCTATACATAAAGCCACCTACTTCCGCCCCGTTTTTCCCTCACTCCTCCATCAGCATCATGACCGCCCCACCCTCTGCAAACGCCAAAGTTCCCACCGACTCCCAACCGCAAGCTGCGGGTGGAATGAGTACGCACTCTCTGACTTCTAGTGTCTTGCATACCTAGTCGTTTCCCAGACATCACCAACCCCCCAGCGCAAACTCAGACTCAGACCCATGAGTGCGAGCACAAGAGACAGGCTATGCGTCTGCGTGGAGGAGGTGCAGGAAAGGTCCGCTCGGTTCCCAGTATCCATCCATTCAACGTTGCTCACCTCGTGCTTACCGCAGGATTGCTTCCTCGGACTCATCGGTTGCTTCCTTTGTTTCGGTAAGACCTTTATAGCTCCGCCACAATCAGCATCAGCTTACCTCGTACTCCTTTGCAGAATGCTGTGAAGTATGTTGTTCAAGTACTCGTCGCACTCTGACGTATTCATTAATCGCGTATTTAGGGATGCTGCGACTGTGTCGCCGATATCATCTGTGAGTTGATGAATCTTTTTATATGTCTTGTTCGTGACGAAGTTGTTTCAGGCTGCCCTTGCGAGATGATCTGTTAGTCGATGATGTCTCTGTACGTTATAATGAACCGTATGCATGTACGCAGAGGGTTGTATTCTGTATTCTTCAAATAAGACGAGAGGAGCAGAGATAACCCAGCGCTAGCCTCTAGAATATTTATAGACCAGGTAAATATGAACGAACGATAAGGTCATTGAACCGCATTAGGACAGAATTATGTCCCAAACGGAAGAACATCAGGCTCGGGACTCCGACACTTATTAGTACCGAAACCAGAAATTTGAAATATCCGGAAATCAAAAGTCCTTTAAAAATGGCCATATATAATAATGTTAAAACTAGGGTTGCGCACGAAACCCCCAGTTTTGGTAAGATACCACAGGTCAGTGGAGCATATTTCATTGAGGTAACTTACCGACCACGTGACAGGGAGGAGGATTCTCAGACTTAGATGTGTATAAAGAAGTAAGAAGACATATCCAGGGAATTCTGATGGGTATTGGGGCAGAATTCATGAGTATTTGAGGTACGACAATGGGGCAGCGTCGGCGTCGTACAGAAAATTTGGAAAAATGGCTCCACGGCGGTTACGTGAATGATCACGTGATTCGAAATAAACGGTAAATTACCGTACCGGTAAGAAACTCCCCAGGAAGGGTAGGTACAAAACGGTATGAAACCTCCCCTGGAGGTTTCGTGCGCAGCCCTAGTTAAAATTAAAATTCTTAAATGAGCAAAACAAACAAAGAATAAAATTGGAAAAGTACATATGCCCCCTGCAAGGCTCGAACTTGCGACCTCGAGATTAAGATGTGACAGCCATCCGCATACGACAGTATGAGACTCGCGCTCTAGCCAACTGAGCCAAGGAGGCTTGTCTTCTTCGGCTTGGTAAATCTAGCTATATTTTTGGCCACTATTTCCCCTGGACTTTTCGTAGGTCCCTTCGCTTCGACCCAGCTTAGTCATACTGTACTAACAGTGCAGTAACTTACGAATTTCGATCTCTTACAGAATACTTTACCGAATACACCAGAAGACCTGTCCCCCGTAACGATTCGACTGCGGATGTCATTACCTTCGGTCCCAGAACAATTCCTGCCGATCCTCGAGGATACGAACTTGCAGACTCATACCGCGACGGGCACAAGAGTACAGCCCCAAGCTTTCTACAGAGTCTAAGGGAAGGCAGGCAGATCTTCGTTTACCGACGTCTGTTGCTGTTTTTTCTTGGGTATGTACTACTTACTACCAATAGATATTGGTTCTCGTAGGTGGGCGGTCCTGCGCTCTCGCCAGCGCAACGCTTATCTTCAATGGCCTCCTCCTAACATCGATTCACGCTTGTCCTTCTGCCTTGTTGGCCGTTGGCGTCGCCGCCGCCATCACTGAACTCTAGAGTCATTTGTTTTGCTGTCGTTGAATTCCACGCTCTTCGAAATGGCGGATATTCATGCATTTTCAGAGGATCGTTTTCCTGGTGCAGAGTTTACGTGAAGAATCGGGCATCTCAGATTGTCAGTTACACTATCAGGGTCAAAAGTATTACTGAGAAAAGCAGACGTCAACTGGAGATGACGGGCCTACGGAGACTCTTAAAGGAGCATGTTCCTGGCGTATCTCCAACTCATTTCTTACACACCCGCTACGATATCACTCGGAACATGTAATCTGCTCACCTCTGGGTTTGCAATGTCACTATGTCTTCGACGACATACCACTGTCGTGCTGTGGTCCACATTGCATCCATTAAGCACGCCTTTTGCTCCGTCCTCGAAATCACGCAGAATCTCACATCCCTCCCCATGTCTCGTTTCGCGTTCAATCGTTCTTTGGACTAAGCAATAGCATCTCTCATCCATTCTCGAACCCTGCCAATTCACTTGCGATGAAATTATAATGCCATGTTCCATGCCCCTAATGAAAAGGTCACGATGATCAAGGTGACTTGGTGCGGCCATACCTAGGCTGCGAGTCGGAAGACTACGAAGAGACAGTACGTAACCTTACTGTTCAAGGCCTACTACTGGGCGCCAGAGCTAAGTGTGGTCTATCGCTTGATTCGGCTACGCATTGCGGGTTTGTCGGAGATGATGACCCCATTCCTTCGATCGAGCCATTCCAACTCATACTTTGGTGATAAGTTACTTTGTAATGCTTTTTTTCTGTCTTCGGGTCGTAATGGGCCGATGTCGGATGCAACCCCTCTGGGTTTGGGACAATGTACGCTAAATCAATTCAAAGAATTCAATCTCTGACTTTTTATGGAGAACAAAACACACTGCTGTGGTGCATCGGTATTTTAGGGGGGTCAAATACTTTGAAGGATTTGGTGCTGGATTTAGTGGGTAAATCCCTGGCACCAAAACCAGCACCAAAAACCAATCGGTTCTGAATTGGTATTTAATATCGATTTTGGTACTGGATTTGGATCTAAAATAGGAATACAAAAACACATGGTATTTTGATGAGGATTTGGTTATGCGGATTTGTACTGCAAAAGCATGCGGATTTGACTCAGGGATTTGGGTCCTAAATCCAGAAGGGTAAATCCGCTCCCAAAAATGAGTGTATTTCAAATGTTATTTTTAGAACAAATCTGGATGTAAATACCGAGCCAAAAACAGGAGGTCCCAAATCCTGGAACAAATCCCCTTTGTATTTCCCGTTTTTGGTTTGGTATTTACATCCAGATTTGTTCTAAAAATAACATTTGAAATACACTCATTTTTGGGAGCGGATTTACCCTTCTGGATTTAGGACCCAAATCCCTGAGTCAAATCCGCATGCTTTTGCAGTACAAATCCGCATAACCAAATCCTCATCAAAATACCATGTGTTTTTGTATTCCTATTTTAGATCCAAATCCAGTACCAAAATCGATATTAAATACCGATTCAGAACCGATTGGTTTTTGGTGCTGGTTTTGGTGCCAGGGATTTACCCACTAAATCCAGCACCAAATCCTTCAAAGTATTTGACCCCCCTAAAATACCGATGCACCACAGCAGTGACAGCGCCAAAGCTAGAATCGGGTATTTTTAGCCTCATGTCTCTCAAGTTCGTTCTGCATAGACAGACTCAAATCATTTCAATGAAATGCCGTCTTTAATCAGCAATTTTTTGTTGGCTATGGTGGGATAACCCAAGCTGACTTCTGTGACGCTCAGGACGAATGCTAAGGAGAATAGATAGTAAGCGCCCAAAGCACCTGATTGCTGCTGGCAAATACCAGGTGCCGTGATTGTCAATAGAATTTGAGTTGCAAATTGCGGTGCCTTGAGATTTGTTTCACTTGGTACTCCCTTCACTGTCTGAGCGACGAAATAGTACATATCGTTTGTTCCTTTCATTTCGAGTGCTCAGTACGCCAGCGAGATCACCGTCTAAGTTTGTATACTGTCAATCATTTTAAAACGACATGATAAACGGATTGGATGGTGTCGTTGAACATGTAAAGGTGAGTCGGCAATCAAGCAGGAGGGAAATTGTTAACATATTTTTAGTATCTCACTCTTCCAGAAGTCACCATGTCTGCCTTCACTGAGTTGGGCAAGGAGGAATCTTCGATCATCGTTCCATTGTAACGAGTGTACACTGGTAGAAAGCCCGTGATATCCTCCTGTCTTGCTGCCACTCCCTGCACTACCCTCGGCATTCAGGGCCTCTTGGATCGGCTCAACACCACACTTGGAACATCATTCAGCCTGGATAATCCATCTCTCTCCTCCCTTCTTGAAAAATGTATCGCAAACAACTATGACTTTGGCATGGCATATGGCTGCCTTCGCAACATATGGTACACTGACAACTGGAGTACGATACGAGATGTCCTTTACGGACGAGAAGAGAAGGGCCGGGAAGAGTGACGGAAAGCACTCGTTGGCAACTGAATCATTGAACCACGTTTGCCAGCTCGATGTGTATGGGATCTATGTAGCAACCGAGTGTTGCCACTCTATCCTGGGATCCGCATATGGCCTCAGCCGACTAGTTGGCGTGGGCCAACTCATACGAGTGGCAGATCCGAGTCCTATGGTTTTCTTTAGATCCATGCTTGTTTATAAAATTTATTATAAGCTGTACAATATTATTCCTCGAAGTCATTCCAGTTGAGTGTCTGTCACTTTGCGCTCTGCTCCTGCAAACGATAAGACGAGAAAATGTAGGAAATGCAATATAGACGCACTGTCCTAGCACTCTCATTCAAATCAAACTGCAACTTTTCCTGACCCAATCCTCCAAATGTCAGCGACTCGAATTCTCCCAATTTGAGATCGGCCAGACTCCGAAAATGGTCTGTGTCCTCCTGTCCTGCTTCAAACTGAGACGGCATGTCCATCTGCTTCCTGGACCCATCAGAGTACTTCACAGGTGACCTGCCGACGATCTTTCCCAGATTGTACTCCCATGTCGAGGCAGACTTGATGAGATCCTTCATATACATCCATACATTATGACGGACACTGAGGATACGGGACGTACGGGCACCTTTGCATGGGCAGGGTCTTGATGACTGGTCAGCAAGCATAATTGGGTATCCCTTGATCCACTCTTTGAGGCACATAGGGACCCCCATGGATGCCGAGTTTGCCCTCGGTGTGTCCTGGAAGCGAATAAAAGAGAGTATGATATGTTCTATAGCATTCGTAGTGCATAGATAGTAGACATAGGTATGGTGAAAAGGCAGCCCTGGTGGGCCCAGACCGACGAAGACATCGTACATGTACCGTCTTTGCACAAGATCGCTACTGCATAAAGAGGGTGTAGTGTTCAAGAGGCGGGCACTCCATCAAATGTGCCTGGATGGTGTCATTGTAGGGCCAAGCCGCAGATGTCTGAGTGTGCATGGAGGGAGTGAAGGGACATACTCACCATCTACATCCATGCTATCTGACACACTCTCCCATTGTTCATCCATCTCCCCTCATCCAGCAACGACTGACCATGTCTCTTCACCTAAAGCTGGAGGAAACAGGGGAGAAAATGAATTGAGGCATGAAAGGAACGAGGTCACCGCTGAGCTCAACGACCAGATGCCAACCAACATGGCGGTCAACACCAAAAACATGCTCAGTTATTGAAACCCCGCCCAACTGGGAGCGAGTTCGAGTCACGAGACCCTGACACATCTGTCCACATGATGCGGGAAACTCATCACTGGCAAGGCTACCATGGAGATGTAGCTTGTCTATACACTGCTTCACAGTTGAAGTGACAGCGCCGTAGACATGAGAGCTCATGACAAGGTGGGGGTGTCAGTATAAAAGGGAACATCATTTGCAGACAAAGATTTGAGTAAGGATGAGCCGTTTAAAGGGTGTTCAGGTACTGAGGCCTGAGGATGGGGGTAAACGTCGCACTGGATAGAATGGACCGGTGGCTCTGAGCAACGTGCACATGCACCTTCAAAAAGTCTCCAAGCCAACATTATTAGTATTACACTGGCATAAAATCATACAGTAAAATCCAAGTTTGTGATGCTAACCTCATTCAGCACATATTCATGCCATTGTATCTTCTTCCAATGATTTACAAAGCCTCATTCCAGCATTCTCAATTAACCATGTCTTGCATAACTCCTTTCTGCTGAGCTATCAGTACGTCTCTCCCACATGAACAAGTGGCAAAATAGAGCAACCAGCTATGAGTAATACTCCATGCTGCCTTGTTGACAGCCATCAGAGACAGAATCATTCAAGGAGAGCCCAAAGGTGTGCTGGACCAGATGTAAGGTACAGAACTGGAGCCTGATTAAATTGTTGTCCTGTAAATGCTGTATAGATCTTAAAGTCCTTGTCAGGGTAAAGAGTACAACGGTCATGTCGAACCGGGCTCACCATGAATTTCCTCTATCTTCCAGTTGATAGAGCCATGTCCCATGAGTCAATATGCCAGTGAAAGCCTTCATGCAACGTCAGTGCTTTGGTATCATCGAGTATCATTGAAGAGAAGTAGTCATCCCAGGAGGTTTTGTAAGGAAGTTATCAAGTGGACCGGCAGCTAGCACAGTAAGCACTTGCAGCTCGAATAATGAGAGAAAAGGAAATCGCTCTCGCAGAGTCATGGTGGTGGAAGGAAAGATGAACAAAAAGGCAGGAGATGCTCTGCTGCGTAACAGGCAGGCAATTTGTTCATTAGGTCGGCAATTGCCATCAACGAATAGAAATATTCCCACGGTTAAGCCAAGTACTGAGGCCGGCAATTGCCGTTAATCAGCAAATAGAATTTCCCACGGGGTTTCACTACCACATAATAACCGAGTTTCCTATATACATAGGACTCGGAATTTCGCATGCGTGGGTGGATGAGAAGGATCGCACCGTTGTTTGGACACCCATCAATGGAAACGAATGGCTCGTTCCTATACCAAAGGATGTTGACCTCAACCTGATCCGCATCGAGATGCTCAACCTCGGATTGGAGTACGCATGGTTGGACATTCTCTGTTCGAGACAGATGGGGGACCAAAGGAGAACGTGCGGGTAGACGAGTGGAAGGTTGACGTGCCCACCATCGGACAAGTGTAGAGTCAAGGGAACAATGCGGTGTTTTACTTGGGTGGGCTTGGTCGGCCTTTGACATTGAAGCGGGGCGACTTGGAGAGTGATCAGTGTTTGTTTAGACGCAATGCTTGGACGCTACAGGAGGTTGGCCAGAGCAGAGTGATTGCCGGGGACACACCAGACGGACCACTGCATGCCGAGCGTAAGGACGGGAAGAATGACACTGAGCTGCTGACCAGGTTTCACGAGCGGCCGCAGTCTACACATCAACGGTTGTTCGAGGTGCGTGAGTCACTGGAGGAGATGCGGAAACGGGTGTCGACGAACCCAGTCCACAAGATTGCAGGACTAGCATTTTTGATGTGGTCCGAGTCAATACCAACATACTACGAGAGCAAGTCTCTCGAGGAGGCATGGGCGGCACTCGTGAATACGATGGATGCTGATTATTGGGGAGAGTTGTTCTTCTTGTGTCCTGAACCGGGAAATGTAGGCAAAAAATCGTGGCCATCGTGGGACCAGGTCATGGCGAAGCCTCTGCCTGCATATCATGTTTACTCCCGCATCCATGTTGATCGGGGTGAGAATCAGGATGAAGACTCATGTGATGAGGTGTGGTGCGCTGAAGGGTTGGTGCGGGGGTTGGCCGTTGTAGGAGAGGATGATCGACGTGGAGAGTTGGTTATCAAAGGCGAGGGTGGGACAGAACATGGATTCGAGATCACCGCTTCCCACACGTATGCGATACCTGAAGACACTTACACGATGATTTGTATTTGCGAAGTTCGAATTGAGAGTTCACTGGGCTGTAGTTGGGTTGTTGGGCGAAGCCTGTTAGGAGGAAAGTTCGAGAAAGTGTCAGTGCTGGAAATGTCTCCTTAAGAGCAGTGCAGGTTAGATGATCTGGGTATTATTGAAAAGCGTCGATATATTCTTATTTGAGCGAATACACATTACGTAGTAACCCTTCTGAACTCGTTATTCTAATGAATACTTGTACTTGGGTAATGTAAACTCCAGTTCGACGGCTAGGTTCCTCCTCACCGTCGCAAGCTTGATAATCAATATCCGTTGTGTTGAAGGTTCGCCGGTAATCAATCACCAGTTTACTATCTTCCCTGGGTAGGCACCGTCGCTGTCTTCATCATACATCACAGGCGAGAGCGACTCGAAGAATTGTTACCGTATGATCCTTGCTGCGCCTTCAACCACTGAACGCTTCGCTTCTCATCCATGAAATACGCATACGCCCTCCGCAGATCCTCCGCACTCGCTTAGCCCATCTGTCGTTTCCAAGCCAGTATCTGCGCGCATAGAATGAATTTGAGCGAGTACGGCTGCGTCGTTTGCATAGCCGTGGAAGTAAGATCACTCGGAGCGACTGCTGTAAGGGCAACATCCTCTTCTTAGTACCTGTGCTCTTGTCAGACACCTGCATGCAAAATTTATCTTAGAATTTCATACCGCATTTGCATGATCTGCTCGACGTTACATCCTCGCTGTACAGTTCGGTGCGGGTGGTGAGGACGCAATCAAGAAGGTTAACGGGTAATCTATGAGGAGTGGAAAGTTGTCCGTCGAATACGAGCCGTGCCTCGATTAGAACTCTTAATGACCAAAGAGGCCAGATCGTTTTCTAAGGACCCACGGTTAAGACGGGAAGCATTCAGTGCCGAGCATGTGAACCTCGTCTTTGAAGATGCCCTATATGGTATTCTCGTTAGTGCACACATTTTGATCGAAGAAGTACATGTACGTCCGGAATGATATCAACCTTGCCCGCCTCGCATCATTCCGCGGTATCTGTAGCTCTGGCTTAATGTCACCCGTGTCGCCCGTGAACAGAGCCAGGAAACCCGGCGTCCTAGTCTTGATGTCATATGTCTCGTGCGCAGACACCGTATAGACGACGTCCCTCCGTTTTTGCATTTCGGCTTCAAGGCACCGAACAATTCGATCTGCGGACCGTGACTTAGTCCAACGATCTTGCCGAAAATGTTGAACATACATTACCACCCAAAGCGTCATAACCTCTCGACCGTGCAATCGAGCTACCGAGTGTAGTTATTCTGCTAGACGTCTTGACGATGGTAAGGACGTCTCTTGCTGAGATTTTCTTCTTGAGCGCGTCGATCATTTTTTCATGTCCGGATGTTGGTAGTTTTGATAGTCAATTTCGGGTGTTTGTAGCTTCAAAAGAGATATCGTCGGTGATAAACTTTACTAACAGAAAGTTCGTGCATACTCCGGTGAGACTTCAGTCAATTGGACTATCGACGACCGCTCCTTCAACGACTTCTATCTTTTTCTTGATGCGTATATCAATGCTCTGTCGGAAAGTCTCCGTCTTTGACACCGATAGCGATGACACCTCGCTGACGGCAATCATAGTGAAGGGTAGTCCGGACCCAGTGTTTACGCTATACCTGTAGCGCACATTCAAGGCAAACTAAGTAGCACAAGATGCAAAAGACGCACCCAATACCAGAAGGCATTTCCCATTGATGGAGGCATAGCAAGTAGCATTTCTTATCCTACTATCCTCCCTTCCTCCGCCAATTTGAGAATCAGTTTGCTGGCCTTGACTTGTCCTGCGAATTAGCCCTTGGCTCTAACTGGTCGTCGAGTCCCAGCCTGTGGATATGCGAATGGACGCCTGTAAATCATGTATGTACCAGACGAAGATAGGCAGCCTCTCATTTGACGGCAGTCGCAAAGTTGGCAGGTCGAAGCGGAAGAGTGAAGAGAAAGCACAGCCACATGAATATCATTTCTCTCTAAGTAACCGTCACTTACACTCTGAACTTGTTGTTGCTCCTTTCGTTTCAGCCCATATTGATGGTACAGGCAGCCCCTTCGAGCACATGACGGTAGGTTGATTATACCGCTCCACGCACCGTTCGGAAGGTCTCTGATAGCACGGATTATCACGAACTACATCCTCTTCAAGAATACTTTATGGACTACACCAGGAGACCTTCTGTCCTCTGTAACGACTCCGTCTACTGCCGAACCACTACCTTCAAGGATGAAGATCCATAACATCCACTGCCGATCCTCGAGGATGTACATTTGAAGTCTCGTCCTGCGAGCGCAACACGGTATTCAAGCTGGCGAACTGGAATCGACATCTAGTACAAGGGGTCGTCTCTATTCCGACCCCTTGACATCTAGTCCTTTTCAGTCTAATGTCTCATACAAGTGATATGCGAGCCACGACAAGAACATAGCTTCGTACCTTGTTGGTCCTCTGATACACGCGAAACTGCACGAACAGGCATTAGTGCCTGAAACCCAGGACTCCTTTCTTACCACAAGTATTCGGAGAAAACTTGGCCCCATGCTTCGGTGGTACCCTCGTCGTCAGGCAGCCTCTAACTCCGTCTGGTCGTACTTTCATTTAACTGTTTCCAAGAGCTACACCTTTGGTACCATCCGCAAAGATTAGGAGGCGGTTGCATTGAAATTTAGCGCTCCGCAAGGTCATTTTGTTCCGCTGACTCGCAACCGTGATTTCTCCACCACGTAATTCCTCAAGGCTCGCTACAATCAACAACCTCATTCAATCACCTACCAGCCTCAAAGACACGTCGATGAGCGGATGTTCTTGAGTCCTTCCGCTCACTGGGCGTCCCAACTATCAATAATTTCCATCTCATTTCCTTGTGCATGCGCCTGGCGTCTGCGGGGGTCGTTCAGTCTTGACTGTTTCTGTGGATATTGTGCTTAGCCGTCTGTGGTGTCAGCTCTATTCAGACCGTTCACTATAAACTTGAATATTATGGATGTTACGTAGACATATTGTGGCAGTTCGATGGAATACTTTCGTTCTCCAAGCGCGGTATACCTACTTTATCCTCTTGGTGACTCTATCGTGTCAGGTGCTGTATGATAATCAACATTTTTGGCGCAAGTGTTTTGCTTCTCCCTAAGACAACTTGTTATTTACACGTCATTCCTTGTTAGATTTTTAATCCTTTACCATGACCATGGCCAAGAAATTTTATTGGAGCAGATGAAAGGAAACTAACAACACCAAAAGTCCTTTGGAGTGGTTTTTTCACATCAGAAAACTCGAACGACATAACTCCGCGTTCAGAGCTCAACCACAGTGCCTCAACTGGCTCGCCACTCTCTGCAGCCCCTCAATCAAATCATTTCGGGTGATGCTCCCATCTATCAATCGAGAAATGACACGGGTAATTTCCACGTAGAGTCCAGAGGTTGCCGTTTGGCTAGAGGCAACGACAAATCCCCGTCCTATGGCTACTGCATCAAAGGTCAGAGGGTGTCCACACTATCAAAGCAATTAACCTTCGACCGGGACCCCTGCAGCTATCATGTTTTCGGTTGATTCATCATAAACTGAATGAGATCCCCAAGGCGAAGCCCACGACAAGGGCGGAACGAATGCGTTTACATCGCATGTTATAGCCGAGGAAAGCCTGTCGGTCTAAGCGAACTCTGTCAATATATCGCCATTTGTGTGAGAGGGGATTCGTGCTCACAGCCATCCACACAGGATGCCCATGCCTCTCGACGACGACGTCGAGGGACGCGTCAACCTCTCTTATAGTCCGCTTTACGCCTTTGGGCGGAGGACTAGCGGGGGCAGGTGCGTCGAACTCCACGACCTTCCTCTCTCCTCCCATCTTCGTTTCGGACGACTCGGCGGAGGACATCAATAGCATGCAAGCGCCGCGGGAAAGAGATGGGCTTTGGGGTGATGCGTTGGCCCTTGCGAAAGTCCACACAGATCATATCAAAATGAAAACCTATAATCGTCTCTTTTTTAACTGCCTGGATAAAACCCCGCCGGCTTTTACCAGTGACCAGTTCGGCCATTGACGAGATTGGATGATCTGAGATTACGAGAATTTAGATAGTCCTAGAACCAGTCATTTGGCATGTTTCCGGATCGCTGAGAATAGAGGAGGGCTTGTGTGGTTCTCTTAGAGATTACAATTCGACTTACGTTGGGTTACGAGTACTCGTTAACCATATATCAATAATCGGTGCAAGAGGCCCTTTTCATTCTAGTGGCGGCTCCACATATCATGGTACCTTTACCTAACCATCAACGGCGCATAGGCTCAATGTTCAACAACAGTTCGTTCTATGGGACGGGTTCCCCATATTGAGATATACCTTAGATGGAGGGCGGAACTGCCATATTTAAATACGTTGCGTACCTCAATCAATCCAACTAGAGCCAACGAAGCCATCATAGCTTACAATTATTGGACGATTTCGTGATGTTGATGTAGGGAAAAGACTTTTCTACGTTCCATGCATCGTTTACAATTTCCCGTGTATGGACGCTACACATGCTCCAACCTGATGGTAGGAACCTCTACCACGAGGAAAACTTCTTTCGAGCAAGATATGGTGGCAAGCAGCTAGTGTACGTGCACAGCTCTGCATAGGAGGGTATTTGGCACGGGTTTAGCACAACAGAGACCGTACCGTTTGCATTTGCTGACTGTGATTCTAATGTGGAATTTGTTCACCACAACTTAACAGATCACGGCGTAACGCACCTTTAGTCTCCACTCCAAGACGAAATCTTTCGCGGAGTCGCTCATTCTCTCTACGCAAATCTTCGTTTTCCTGATACAGCGAATAAATGGTTCTGTTGATGTCGGATCCTATCTCCGTGAGTGCATCTTCGCCAGGCGACGTAAGGGATATGCTCGTCTCGGCGGGGGGATGGCCATATCCACATAAGTTGTTGGTATATTCCTGCAGTGACGAGGATGGAAGAAGTCAGCCACAAATACAACAGAACAGGATAAAATATACCGAGACCTCAATTCGCTCCTTCATCGCTACTGGCGTCAAGGTCCGACATTGCAGGTCCAAGCATGCCTGAACTAAAGCAGGAATCGACGCAATGTCCACCGCGATAAATTGTCGGATGCGATAGTATTTTTCGTCAAGAACACGGCTGCAAGCGACTTTACTAATACTGCAGTCGAAGCAACCGATATGGTAGGCAATGCAGACGCCCCCCATGGACAAGCATCGTGAGCAAGGCGTCTTAATGTTATTCAGTACTGGCGCTACGAGGACGGGCAAGGAATCATACCGAGCGACCCCTCGTTTGACAGTACGCGTATTCATCGCCCGTCGTCGGTCTTGTTGTCCATACCTGAAGGATCTTAGCTCGTAACTGGGATGAAAATCCCTTTACAGAGGCGAGTATGTCTGAGTCCTGAGGCATGACGGCGTGTGCTTGAGGGACAGAAAAAGTTGGCCCAGATAAAAGTGAACTTACCATGGCGGTATTTAGTTTCGATAGGAAAATATGATGAAATATTTCTCACGGATGCCATTAACTCAGAAAAATGACCTCGAATAGTATATAGTCTTCGATTCTCGAAGGGGGGAGACAGGTACGATCTTATTCTTGTTGACAGGGCGAAGAAGCTGCTCAAGCTTCAGGGTGCAGTTTTCTTGAGCTAAACTGTACAACATCGGCAGAGGCTGGCCGTCAACCAAAGAATGACGGTATTACAACGAGACCACGCTATCGGGATGCCATCTGAGAACTAACTGAGAACAAGATTGCCCAAACATAGTCAAGGATTTTCCAGACGATATAATCATCCTGTAATGGGGGATTAAGCGCCGCCCCCCCACAGACGAAGGATAACTCAGCAAGTGAACCGGCACATAGACGGATGGACTCGAGAACGAGGGAATAGAGCCTGAGATCAAGTTGCGCCTAGGGAGGTCTATCAGTGTCGGCATTGGTGCATAAATGAGTATAAAGTTCCAAAGTTCTTTTCCGAACATCAAACTCTAATGATACGCAAGTTGCCGGTCAATATCCCTTGGAAAAATTGAGAGGAACAACATGGAGTATCTGGGGTCGAGTCGAGCCCGAACGTTTGTCCACCTGAGTCACTGATTCAGTCGCAACATGGGTCAAAGAACTTCCTTGTCAAGAGTTATTATGGGTTCCTTCGAGATGCCCAATGAACCGATCCATGCTATGCACAAATGGAGGTTTGGGTAGCGAACGCAAATCAGATCGGCGGTAGCATCAGGGTTACTGGGAGGGACCCAAAGCTGTGGGCCAAAGTTCATCAGTACCACGTGGGGTTATGTAATTATAAATTCTTGGCCGCGAGAGCTGTTTCGGTTGTAACCAACTGCGCCAACAACTTGAAGCACCAATCAACCACCGCCACTTGTACTGTTTTTAAATGATGTGATAGGGTCAAGTGCAGGAACCACGGTCTAATAGGGAAGCTCCGATGATTCAAGCACAAGGCGTAGGAAGCATCACGATACTGGCTTCGTGGAAACCCGTCAAGGCCTCGAGAGTGATAGAATCATACAATTTTCGGCGGAGGTAGTGTTCTCATTAGCATCAGCTCAAACACCGTTCTCTGGAAACCACGGCTCTGTTTTCTAGGAAAACTTGGCCCCGTCCTTTTCTATTTCCTGGGGTGTCAGCTGTAGTACAAAGCGAAACCCGCTCAGCGGCTCATTGAATCCATACAACACGACTTGAGCACACTCTTCGTGGTATTGCTATCCTGAATGGTATATCACGCCTACACCCTGGGTACAGCTTACGGTCACGGAAGCTCTTCTTTTCGACTGATACCCAGGCTATGCTGCCACTAAATTCAGGGACAGTCCACTCTTGGTTAGACTATTAGGGCCGCAATTGACCGGTGCATTGAGCTTCCCTTCAGTATTTATCTCGCTGGACTCCTACACATCACCTCATGGTCGTTACTGTCTTCTGGTGACTTTTCTCCTGATCGACGTCGGAAATACTCAGGTTCGGCTCCGATTTTTGAACCGGTTGTTGGGAGGTTTGATTCCGAGAATCGAAGGAATGGCGGAATTAGAGAGATACAGGCCAAGTCATCGACTTCCTTATGCAGCGCTAGCGTTCTGTCAAGGGCTTGTTTGCATTCAACAGCTTCGATGACGTTGCTTGGAACAATCTGTGTCGACTACGGAGATTCGGAGAGCACTTTCAATGAAAAATCCAGACGCTGGTAGACCAAATCTCTAAGAAGACCTAGGCTGGCGATGTAATAGCAAGCGGGGACCATTCGCGCCTTTGGTGCCGGTGAAGAACGAAGCGCTAGCGCTCTATACAACCGAGCCACGCATTTTTGGTGCTACGAATCATCCGACTGTTAGCCCGCCCTCGTTCCATGACATTCGGACTGCTCATTGATGTGAAGAAAGCATCCGGAAATAATGGTGAGTGCCCCTGGCCCCAATGCGTGTTGGCATCTGTTGACAGGGCGATATGGAGAAGAAAGGCCGTCTCGTTCCTATATCGACTAAGGTAGTTCATCACTGACTGTGCTTGGCGACCCGCAGAAAGGCGGCGAATATGCGGGAGACCATTCTTCGGGTTGGGGGCTGGTTTCAACGTGTTCTACTCGGAACTTGGAGAGCAAGCCGAACTCCCCATTCCTATGATCTATGTCGCTAGGGTGAGACTTCGCGTTTGTGAAACCTTCTGTCTTGCTTTGATTCCATAGCTCTCGCGAACTGTTCTGTCATGGAGTTCTTTAGAAGAGGGAGGCGATGATACTATGTCAAGGTTTACGGGGATTTATCTGCGAAGTTGATCGATCTTCTCGAGAGCTGTTGTCGAAACGGTACGCCAAACTCCACCCCATTTCAGGGTCCCAAAATCTTATAAAATGGCTCCTGACATATCATCTAAGGATCTTCTCTTATTATGAAGTTAATCTATTCAGCGTTTCTGACCACAGTTTGTCTAGGTTCCATGCTGTTTCCGGAAGCCGCCCCAAATGCCCTCTTTTCCTCGTTGCATTAGCCGTCATAGCCTAGCAGGACCATCTACGATAGTTCTAATATCAATCAAACTGGCTGTACTCGTACTGCGTGGATCGGCTGTTTGATCGAAGTCTTTTGTATATCACGCCACGACTCACACGTTTATTTTCATTGTATGACTGTCTTTGCAACGGGCAAGGTGCTATGCGTGGGAATCAATTCCTTTGTGTGAGCCCTAATCATGTTCCCCCGGCGGAGTCAAGTTCGCTTACGGAGCTCATTAGCTTCCTTATCTTCGACGGCTGTCCATGGTATTCAGGAGAAAATATAGAAAACTATTGGGAACCCCTGCTCCAACGGTTTTTAGACCCAACGCTTTAACTGACTCGCCACTCGCTGGAGCCTCTCGATCAATTCATTTCGTGTGATGCTCCCTTCCATCAATCGAGAAATCGTGCGGCTAATCTCAGTACAGAGACCAGTGTTTGTCGTTGAAGACGAGAGGCCGTGTTCGGTCCCTGCAGCTATCAATCGTGTCAGCCGGTCTCACCCACAGCAGGGCACAGCAGAGCTATAGCTAACCTTTGACGGGCGTCCCCACTTTTGCCAACTCTTCCTCAGGTGCGTCATAAATTGAATACGAATCCCAAGCAGTTTGTGCTCTTGCAGCCCAGAGCGAGGTTGGGGTAAACGCGCCGACGTCGTATGTGACGCTGTCTGATGTCAGCCCGTCAGGCTGGAGAAGATACCTCAGTGTATGGTCCTGTGAAGATAGCCAGTCGGCACTCACAGCCATCCAGTCAGGGCGTCGCCGTTTTTCTATGACCGGTTCCTCGAGGTATAGGTTGGCGTCCTCGATTGATCGTTTTGTGCCTCTGGAAGGGCTGAAGAGGAGAGACATATCAAAGGTTACGGTCTTCTTCTCTCCTCCAGTTTGGGAGTGAATGGATGCCATTGGCATGAGTGTGCCAGCGATAGGAAAGGAGGGGGGGTTGATTTGTAAGAAGTCTCGAGATGGATGTCACTTTTATAACCGTTTTTAACCACGCCGTATAGGATCACTGATCGCAATAGATAGCACGTCCTGCGCCGTCGCGAATAGGCTCAAGGGATCGCGTAATGTGCGAGAGGACTAAAGGTGGGTATCAGTAGTTTCCATGCCTGGCCTACCATTGGTGCCTTATCCTTCACAGCCGTCGAGGGAACAGGAACAATGTCTTTTTTGCTTACGATTTCTCATATTACTCGGAGACAATCCTCCTGGAAACCCTGAACTTAGAACCTAGCCGTCAATCGACCTGTTAATGTTGGAAGAAATGGGCAGGGTGAGGGAGGGCGCGGTTAGTGAAGTCGTGACGGGCGCCGGGCAATGAACGGGGCGGGGCGGTCGAAAAGCAATCATCTGCTGGGATAGATCTGCTGAAATACAAATTTCCGGCTTAACCTGAAGATCAAAAAGTGACGGAGTATCCAAGGGACCTGATGCCTATTAAATGCCTCCTGCAGTAGACCATTGATCATGCGCCTGTACGGGATACAGAATGTCCTTTCTTCCCATCAACAGGTCTGCATTGTTGACTGTTTATTAGAGACCAGGCGTGAGACGACAAATCTTGTATCTATGTGCATCAAATTCTCAGTGAGCCCTACCCGAAAAGACACCATGCCAGACCTTTACTCTAGGTTGTTGAAAGCCACGATATTGAATTTTTGTGCTTGTCGCCACTCCGATCCGAATCGTTTGATGCAGCATAACCGTTCACTTTGCCAACATGCCAGCTCTTGCCATTCTGTTTCAAAACCATTTCATGTTGCTGGAAACGCAGCCTTTCAGTTCCTTTTACAGTTCAATGGTCCCTAACGCTCACTTGTCGAGTCCGGAAAATTATAGTTACCCGCAACAATAATAATTCGTCTTGGAAGGCAAAATATGTAGTGCCACATCTTGTTGTATGCCGCCATCATAACGCAGACGTAGTTTCAAGATCGGGAGTCGCCGTACCTGTGTTGAATATATTCTTTTCCTCCGAACGCCACTTGTAGTGATCCGCAACGGCTCAGTCATTTCTTCTCAGGGAGTTAACCATGACGCCACCGCTCCATTAAATCATTCCATTTCTACAATCATGGCCGTCGGTTTGTCATACCCCGGCCGTGTGCTATATTCTCGAGTCCTTCAGCTTTCTCAATTTGTGACCCAAAAGTTCTCTCACACCCTGACATTCGCATCTTCATCAGCATGCTTTTGGAGCTTCTAGAGAGGTACGACTGCTTCTTGTCAATTGCATCCGGACGAGATATGCCTTTTTTCACATCGTGCATTTAATGTATTCTATATGTCAAATTTTCAAGGGGTAGATGTAGATAGTGTGTACTTAACGGATTTTCCTTCGATCAATCAATTGTACAACAAATTTGAATTTCAGGGAAAGAAGGAAAAAGTTGGAAGGAAGGAGTGGTATCGCGTCGCCTATGGCTCATTCATTTTCAATTATTCTTGAGCCCTCTTATTTGGACGAGCCGGCTACCATCGCCTGTAACTGATTCGTGACTGATTTTCTCATATTACTACTACGACTATGATAGTTTCTAATAGAAAAACATCGTTTCCGCGGGATAATTTTGTCAAAAATATTCCAAATTGCCCATGACCGTCCAGTGGTGGAATGCGATTACTAGATGATGCAGTTGATGAAAAAAAGAACCGGAGTAATTGAATAGAAAGATTCTCTACCTACCAGACCGCAACGATCATTTTGTTGCGATAAGTAGCGTTGTTGGGAATCAAAGATAGTAATTGTTGTATAATTCAATCTTTCATTAATCAAACCCGCATTTTTGACTTGTATAGAGCCCGTAAGCGAGGCTTGGTATTGAATCCTCTGATGTGCCATTCCCTTGTCTCCTGCGCCAAATGCTTGGGACGTTGGCATCAAACCATACCCAGCCAGCGGCTCGGGTTGCAGCTATATGATGCAGCAGAACTCAATGCGAGAGCAGGCGGCAAGGCGAAAACCTCCACAAATGCTCGGTCAGGAGAATGGGAATACGAATGCTTATCCCTGAAATTTGAATGGAGGCCGAATTTAGCTATTGGTATCGCAATAAACTAACAAGTCTATGTGATCACTGAACATTATATATGTTAATAGAAAATATTGGAATGCATGCCACGAACGAAGTCCCACGAGATAGATATTTGCGTTATCAGAATGACTCTAGTCAGCAACTACTAGCCATTTCGAGGCACCCTGACACACATGTCTGTTTTATCCCTTACCATTTCCCCCCTTATGCGTTTGAAAGGTGGTCAAATTGAAAGAGTTGAGAGAGAAACAGCATGGCCGCCCTCTCGTCCATCAGATCAGGAATTTTTTATGCATTTAAAAAGGTGTCCTTGAATCCGGAGAAGTTAGCCTGAGAGCCTCTTCTACGGGTTAGATCACCACGCGCAGTTTTAAAAAATCCGAGGGGATACAGTTGACTAGAGTTGATATTATAGTCAACTGTACGTTGCTATCGACTGAAGAACGATTATGTATAGCGGCAAATGCCTTGTGTGTATTGTCGGGAGAGAATACGGCATCAAGAAGTCTGTTGCTACAATAGAGGATAACCATATCTAGTGCCTAACGTTGGTTGGAAAGGTACGGCGATCTGGTTTGAGAAGGTACCTCCGTGTCAGGCTCGATTCAATTATTGTACATAGCAGAGCGTCAAGGAGAAGCCAACAATACATTATGGCCAATAAGCTGTGCATGAGCCCAATCGCGAACAACTTGTGAGGTGTTCATCCCGGAACCGAAAACTCGAGCAAGGCACGCAGAAAGCTGTAGATCGGTCTGAGGTAAGAACCTAGCAAGGGTCGGCATTTTTATAACGCAGAAGAAGTTAAGAAGTTTCATAAAATTTCAAACCACGAGTCAGAGATATCACGCGTCCCACGTGGCAGTGACTACCAAATCTTACCGACGTGCCCATTGCCACCATACCGATACCGACAGCCGCGATTCGATCCAGAGGCGCCCCTGCACGATCTCCTTCCATGACGTACATCGGAGGCTTTCCATACGGACTGCTATTGAGTGCGATTCTCACCATCTCCAAAGACAGATGATGCACTCCGTTCGTCAGGTCATACGCTCTAGTACAAACTTTTAACATTGCTGGCGGCTCGATATACTCAGATATCCTATGGGTGGTTGAAGACGGGAATGAGATGGTCCCACGAACGACGAAAATGGATTCAACGATGATTGTGACCATTGTCACCTCAGCCTCGCGACACCCAGAATGTCACTGCAAAAGGAATGGCCGCTTCTACCTGCACTCCGTAGCTCATGGGCGGCGCTAGACGAAGAAGGCAAATGAGTGCTGCGATTTGACTAGCCCGTTCAGATGGGATGGATGCGGTGGCCCGACAATGCTCAATTCATCGTTTGCCCGTTCTTTACGCCCACCACCAATCGGCTGTATTTTTGCACACACCGCTACTACCCTCAAAAGGACCGCTTAATTTTAATCAGCGTCTACGCCGTTCATTTCCGGAATGCATTGTCCCATGGTGACAATATCAGGGTTCTGCAACAGACATCGATGAGTGTCTCCAAATCATCCATCCACTCGAAGCCGCCTATCCGAGTTGGTAATGGCAAATGGTAGGGGCACCCCTTCTGTGCTGAGCTTGACAGGAAGGCCACCTACTGCTTTCGTCGTCCAATGCTGACCGCATTTCCCGTTCACAGCGAAAATACCACAATGTTTACCACCCTCTCTCACCGCTACCACCCTAGTTTTCATGTGCCGGAGAACTGCTGCTGTGCCCTTTCCATACTGAGCAACGTCGCTTGATTGTGGTTTTCATGGGACCGAGGTACTGCGTGCTTGCCATCTCTTGGGGCATTGACACCGGCACTAGCGTTCCGTTCCCACAATCGTTCCCGTACTGCTTTTTATTGTTTGGGTTTCCTCCCGACATATGCAGGAAGAGTTCTACTCCGCGCGATGCCCTCAATAGTGTGGTCACAACGGTATGAGCCTTTGTGACCATAGCACTTGGTTCGCCACGTCAATGCCTAGCCGTTCCTTTAGGGCTTGTGCCGTTGCCAACCCCAACAGTAACCTCATTATAACGAAGACTTCAATACCAAAATACCAAGCCAACATCACTTTGGCCATAAGCTACATCGATAGATATCTTAGCAGGGCCTTTGAACCTCGACGACGGTGGATGGGAACCACCCGTATCGAGGCGGCCACAAAATTATGTTTTTGCATCGCTCTTGTATACTAGCTCTGAAAGCACTGGCCACAGTGTTGGCCGAGTTTCGAGTTTGTCTACGAAGACTCGAAGGAGGTTTACAGGATGGTTATTCCGTGCTTTTTTCCTACCGTGATGTTGCTTGGTTTGTTTTGGTGTCAAGAAGAATCCCGATTGCCGTACTGGTGCCATTGCCGGACCGCTTGAACTTGACGAGAACGATGCTTCCTCCTTTTTGTCTTTCTTCGCTCAATACTCCCAGGCTCCCTATGCCTAGGCATCTCTTTCCACCCGGTTGTGGTATACGTTTCAAATGGAAGACCTTCATAAACGCCAATATCTAATAGGCCTGGCCCCCGACTTCCGCCGGGAAGTGTGTGGGATGGGACCCTGCAGTAAGCAGCACTCTGCTACATTTCGTATCTATTTGACAATGGTATTCGCAGGCAGAGGCGACATAAAAGATTCGTAAATCGTTTACGATGATGGAAGATTCTAGCTTAAAGTAACCTCATGAGAAGGATCCCGTCCTGTCTTTACCGCGTCAGTTTACGTACACACAAACGATCTCCAAGCTCTAACATAACTTTATTAACAACATCATTCTCAATTCCAAGGCGGTCCCGTTTATCTCGTAGGGGCTCAGCTCGTGTCCAACTCGTGTCTCGAGCTCAGCACGTTTCGACGGTGCCGAAACATTTTCCGGTCTGCCACCTAAAATCTATCATCAGCGTCAAGGTCTTTTCTACCACCAGAGGAGAATTGTATATCTGTCAGCTGCAAGGCGACGACCTTCAGAATCTTGTTTGACGGTCAACGGGTGACCGACGTAGCCCAGGCCAAGCGAAGAAAGCAGGACAGATAGTATTTAGTATGTGAATGATCTTGCTGTATAGTACGGGGTTTCCGCATTAGTGGACTGAAAGGAAGCGTAAGGGTTTCAGAAGCCGTTCACCATCTGTACCCCTTCCGAAATAGCGTAAGTCACCAAACCAAGCACTAACATATTCGCGCCGGGACTTGGCTAAAGAGGCCGATAACAACGCTTTACAGCCAATATTTGAAGTTCCTTTTCTATGGACCCCTTCATTCTCTGGCTGCCAATTTCGACAGATCCGAAGGACCGCCATGATCCTGCCATGGAACTTGGCAGATGGCTGAGAAAACACGGACACGGCATATAGATGCCAATGCAGTTTCGTATTTGCCGACGGCTTGTGCCAACGGACGATATAGAAGACGAGTTACATGTGCTGTTCCTGTGTATATGCTTAGATCTGGAAGATCTGGCAGGATCTTTCCTCGCCGATGACTACACCTGATAGCGGTGTACCAGGATCAGCTTTCTAAACTTAGAAAGTACGTCTAAATGTGCTTCGACGAGCAGTGGGAGATCCTCTTTTTATTGGTCCGGGCATTACTCACCGACAGTAGATGCACAGATTTCCTAGGACGTAGTGTACTATTGATCACAGGAAACCAATTCTTGGAGGCCGCACCTGTGCGGCAGTACTGTAGTACGGACTTTGGTTACTTTCAATAAGAACTAGGATAAATATCCGCTCTGACTCACAGGGCTTAGGGTCTTGAGAATTTCTTGTACACATCTGTTTCACACGGCTCCGGAATCAATGCATGTTATGTGCGAGGTCCGAAAACGTCGTAGATTCCGCATCAGCGCGGCTTTGATAGCTTCCTGATTTCATATCTGTAAGATTTATTATTATAATACTTATTCAGGAAGGAAGGAAATTTCATTACCTAGCGGTGCGGCTCGATAGAAGCATCAAAAATCCTTGGTGACGGTGCGAGTCGAATTTCAAAAATTTAGGGCTCTCTTTCTTCAGTCACTTAAGGACTTGTCGTGTACGCCACTTGTAGCTTCTATAGTTGCGCCACCTCTGCTGGCGATTGTGGAACTGCGCTTGCAATGCACGGCCCAGCCCGAGATGGGTTGACAATGCAATACGTAGTATTCAATTAGATTCTGAGAGCCCTTACAGTCGTCAGCTATGAGAAAACTATAACAATAAGTACCATCAGCTAGTTAATATCACTCCGTTTAGTAAGTACGAACCTGGAGCAACAATGGTTTACTCAAACAGGACATAGTAATAACCTGCACCTCTGAGACTGGCAATTGTGATGCTTCTCTTGATTGTTTTACTGCCTTCTCTTGACGAGGATATCACGGTGGGAAGTACTGTGTGAACTAAGTATACTTATGACTCGATGCTTTGATCCCTTGAAATTGATTGCTCAAAAAATTTCGGTGGGGCTTCATGGGCTTCATTTATTTGCTCATTGGGATGGCATCATTAATGGAGGGAGAAAACATGAGGCATCAACCTATCCTCTTAAGTCTGATGCCGGTTCAGAAGGAATAGCCACGAGAGAATTCTGAATTGTATTGGTGTCCCTGCACCTTTTTATACTACTGTACAAGATAATTTGAAAAGTACAGATAATTGGAGGATAAGGGAAATGAGTAGAATGAATCATAGGTATGATATTCCGAGTCAAGGCTAAGTCATAAGTACACAACTAAGTAAGTAGAAGTCATAATGAAGATAATGGAGTCAACTGAGGCAGATAAAGGTGAGCCACGAAATGGGGGAGAAAGCATTAGAAGATAAGAGGAACAAACTGAGGGAGATACAACCATCATGTCCTTGTACGTGTCTTTTGTTAGGTGCATGTGCATCATCTTGAAGTAGAATACCTGCAAATTCATGTCGGTATGTTCTTCAATCTTGACCTCTGCTAGCAATATACAGTATGGTGGTCGGAATGAGGCATAGCGGACACATTCCAAAATGTTGACAATGACATTAAAAATGAAAGTCCTACATGTACCTGATATGAACATGAACAACAAGCATGTAACCAGTGTGCGGTGTCATTATTTAGTCAGGACAGCTAAAGTTGCAGTCATCTTTCTCATCATATCTAACAGGGCTTTCAGCCTCTCCATGATCTGATCGTCGGAGATGATTTTCTGGTTCCTTTCAGTGATGATGAGCTGCAGTGGCTTGTGCACCAGGAATAGACCTTCGAGGAGCACTATTGTTACAATTTATTCACTTTTTTCCTTTTTCTAGTCTTATCTCATCTTATCGTATGCCTTATCGCCACATGAACCCCACACATCAGCTTCAACACAACAAATGTGTGTCCACCGCACTATAAGCCATGGTTGTCATGCCAACACCTCTTGTTCTATGCATGACATTCTTTGATCCAATCTTCACATCTTTTTCATATCTATTATTAGGTCCCGATGTTTTAGTATATAAGTAGGGACACTTTCTCTGTAACACCTCAGCTTTGAGCTAAGGTTTAACATCACATAAATCTTACTTGTCTGCTCACTTGCCGAGAGCTTATCCTGTAAGTGCCTCTCTTGCCACCTCGAGATTACCACATGGTATCGTCAGAGTGATTGTCTGAATGTGAGACAGCTCAACAATTACCTTATCTTGAGTCATGTGAGAGTCAGGCCCTAACAATTAGCTTGAAGCTTCCTTCACTCTTCCACGATGCTAGATGCAGGAAGAAATCTGCATGCCATTCCAACAAACCCCCGATATTACCGAAGAAGCAAGAAACATGGCTATTACAGCCTTTGTCACTGCAGCAGCAGTAATTGGAACAGCAACCTTTGCTGCTGCTGTTTATTGCTGAAACTGTGAGTGGTTTGAACACCATAGACTGGCACCCAGAAGACCCCTAACTTACCCACCTCCAACACTACCCCATTTTTACATTCTCTTTTACAATGTTCCGACGTACCCCACAAGCTACCTCACCTACAGAGGGGAGGACTTCAAGACACCCCCAGAATCACTGACCCGGGACATTCTGACCCCTGAGTCCAACATCGGAAGATGAGAATGAAGAGCCCCCAGCCCAGTGGCTGGGCCCTCTGGAATCTGGCACTCCTCTGATGATGCAAGGAGTACTCCCTCTTTCAAGGGAGACATCACTGAACTCATCCAAGCCTATCATGGAATCAGAACAACAGACCTCCTGGAGGAGACCAGGAGAGAATTGGAGTGAAGCCTCTGCCAGATACCTACAACTGAGGCTGCTCAGCCCTGGCCAGATAGTGAGACCATCCCCCAGATGACCCTACAGGTCACCAACCCTACAGAACCCATCGAGACCTCCGATGTCACCTTATATGATTCAGAGGAGAGAAGAAGAAGGACCTCCTACGACTCAGAGGAGAGTAAAAGGAGGGCTCACCTACCAGGAGATCCAAGAATCCACCACCCTTTCCGGACCCACCAGGCCACATTCGACACACCTACATTGACAATTATACTCTTCTCCTCTGACTCCTCCAAATCTGATAGACTTCGAGGAAGAATTAGAGGTGGAGAAACTTTTTGCCCCAACAGTGACATTGACATCAGAACAAACTCAATCTCTGACTCAGCTTCGCTTGATCCTGAGGACCCAGGGTTCTATGCAGAGCTCTAGCGACAATGCCTACAAATCCACTACCATGAGAGACCTAGCTACCAATGATGAAGAAGGGCTGGAGAATCCCCGCTTGCATTCCATATATGCCAGAGGGAGGAGGACCTAGATGAGCCCCCTTGAGATCCCAGAAGTGAGCAGTGCCTGGCCAGAAGGGAGCTCAAGAGCAATCCCTTCTACCTGGGAACTCCAGACCGAGCATGGCCATCCCTCTCCCTATCCCAACGAATGGTGCATGGGACCTACCGGTCCCAGGCCTGGGCCCTTAGAAGGGCAGACTACCTCTGAAGAGGAGGAATTGACAAGATCATGGAGGAGCACCGAAACCAGCATGATCTTCAGTCCAACAAAGAATTATGGTGGTACGAGCTCAACTATGGCCCCATTCCAGGAGTATATGTCTCAGGACTATGACAGAGAACTGAGCAGGAGGAGTGAGCCCTCAACTGACAACTGGCAGCTATACTCACTGCCTGGAGAAGGGATGAGGCCCAGCGAGCAGAACTGACCAGAGTACGAGTGGCCCAGGCCAATGCCTGACTCGCCACCGATTGACTAGAGGTGCCAGAACCGCCCATGGAAGGGGATGAGTAGGTTAATGGCAGGGTCAGGAGAGGCTGGCCCCAGTGTGGGAACTAACCTCGAGGAGCATCAATGACTAGAAGAGGAGGCAGAGGCCAGGAGACAGCTGCATCAGGAAAAGAAGAAAGCCTTTCTTGATCTCACAACTGATCTAGTGGCCAAAATAGAGGAAGCAAGAGTCTTTGCACTCACCAACAACCTACCCTTCCCAAAAGAGCTTGTTGACCTTGTTGACCAACCCTGAGGCCACCCAGTTCAGCCCTCCCCCCCCAAGAAGATATGGGAGCTTCACCCACCGAACGGACAGGTGGTCAGTTCCCTGCCCCTCTCTAAAACACAACCCCCCCAATCTGCCATATTGGCCCTCGGGAAACACTGATGAACAATCCCCCTGGCTCCAGGTCAAGCTGACCCTAGTCCAAATCCCAAAGGACTTTGAGGGGAAAAGCAGTGATATACACCGCTTCACTGGAGCCTGCAAAGAATACTTTTCGATCTTTGCTGCATACTACCTCACTCACGCCAACAAAATCCTATTCGCAGTCTCCCTCTTCAGCAAAAAGTCCCAAGGATGGTGGTCTCAGTACTGACTCCAATTCTGGAGTAGCTCTGAGGAACGATACTGCTATGGATCCTGGGACAACTTCAAGGCCGCCATCCAGATGGAATATGGAGACCCCACCCTCCAAGAAGTCATGGAGAGATGAATGAATGAGTTCAAGATGACTGAAACAGCAGCCAAATACTTCCAAAGACTGGAAGAACTTGCCTGCCAAGCTGACCAGCTCCACGATGTAGGACCCCGAAGCATCCTGGTCCGAGCTGTCCGACGAGGAGTCCCTACATCTTACACTGATTCCATCGCCAACCTCGGTGTCATGATCCCCTCCACCTATGCTGAATGGAAATGCCGCATCTGTAACATCTATGATGAGAAGGCTCGCAAAGAAGCCTTCGACAGGATTGGTCACTATAACAAGCTGAGAAACCAGAACACCAGCACTACCCCTAAGGGTACTGCTGGCATGACAAGTTCCTTGGCTGATAAACTGGCCAGCAAAGGATCATCAGGTTCAGGATGGACCACTTATGGAGAGGCCAGGGAGCCGATGGATATAGATCGCCTCAAATGAGAAGGAAGATGCTTCAACTGTGGGGGGAAGAGACACTTAGGAAAGGATTACAAGAAGCTGAAGTGACTGAGGGATCCAAAAAGCGGAAAATACACCTCAGCCCAGCTTCAGATCATGCTTACCATTGCAGAAGAAGAAGAGAAGAAGCCAGAAAAGGTCGAGGAGAAGATGCCCTTGACGTCGAAGGTCAAGGAGGTAAAAGGTGAGGCCAAGAAGTGAGTGATTCCACTCTCTTGGCCTAATCCTTCTCTATGGGTGATCAGTCATTGGGTCCCACTATGCGGACATTATCCAATTGTATTAATTCATTATGTATGTCTATCACTGTTACAACACATTTGAATATACCTGCTTTTATCATTTCCCTCAAGACCATCCTGAAAGAATCACAACCCATCCAGACTCTGCCTGAAAAGACCTATAAAGACCATGAACACCCCAGCAATACCCATCCCTCTTCGGCATCGCTGATGCTCTCTATCCCAGAACTCCTGACTCTTCAAGACCTTAAGCATCAATGGGGGCCAGAGTTCATCCGAACAATGTTGGGGATCTCCAAGTCTTTGACGAAAGAGGTTCTCCCTGAACTGGTTGAGCCTGTCATGGTAAAAGAAGACTGACCCCCACTCCTCTCCCTATGGGCCGCAAATGCAGATGAGGACTTGGGGGACATGCCAATGGATCCCAGGGTAATGGGAGTAGATGGACAGAGTCAAACGACTAAGGAAGTTATGAGCTCCCCTGTCTCTGGTGGCCCTGGCAAACAATCCAGGAGCTGCATCTCCCCCACAGCCCCTCATCCTGGTGAATAAGCTGCTTAAGAACCATCCCTGGGGAAGGAGCATGCCCCAACCAGGGAAACCGTTGCCCAGCCCCCGATTGATGAAGGATCAAGAAGGACCTTCCAGATGGAAGAAGTGTCAGATGCATGGCATCCTGAGAGAAGAAAGACCACCATGAAAGAGGTGGCCAACAAAGAAGATGATACATCATTCAAGATGTCTCAAGCCAAGATGCAAGCAAAGAAGGCAGAAGAAACGATTGAGGCAAGGCATTCCGAGTCTACCCCAGTAAGTGTTTCCTCCCTGAAGTTTACCTGGTTCCAGCCATTTGGCACAGACTGGACCCTTTGGGCTGTCAGAGAAGCACACATGGACTTAGAGGCCTTGGCTGCCCTTCACCTTTGGACTCATAAGGAGAAGGTCAATGAGATCGATGACCAGCTCCTCCAAGAACTGAGACAGGAAGGAGGACTAGCAAGGGAATGGCTATATGAACTAGGGCAGCCAATTCGATATCAATGATGAGTATTCACCAAGGGTGTCCGAGAACTATTTCTCGATGTTCAAGTCAAGACGTTGGAGAACCACCAAACACTCAAGGCCCAGGCCCTAGTCAACAGTGGATGTATGGGGAGTACAATCAATGAGACCTATGTGAAGAAACACAACCTTGTCACCTGACCTGCTCCTACTCCAATCTTGGTGTATAATGCCGACGGCACCAAGAATAAAGCCAGAGAAATCACTGAGTTCATCAAAGTAAGGATGACCATGAGAGGCCTAGCGAAAGAATTGACTTTGCTGTCACCAACATCGGCAAGGGTGATATTTTCCTGGGACATGACTGGCTTCTTCACCACAACCCTGTCATCAACTGAGCCACTGGCAAGATTATATTCACCCAGTGCCAATGTTAGAAGAACCCATTCCTGTTACCTGACACCAACCCGGATGACTCCTGAGATGAGGAGCTGGAGGAAAGGGAAACCATTCTCATGGTCGACCTTCGGGAGGAGCTAGAAATTTGTGCAGTACATCATGCAAATGATTTGGCCACCAAAGCCAATGAAAGAAAGGCCAAAAGGTCTTTTGAGGAAATGGTTCCCCTCCAATATCACAAATTTCAGGACCTGTTTTCAAAAGAGAACTTTGATGAGTTACCTGAGCACAAACCCTGGGACCATGCCATTGAACTCATACCCAACACCAGATCAACTCTTGACTGTAAGGTCTACCTGCTCAATCGTCATGAACCGAAGGAACTCGACAAGTTCCTTGACGAAAACCTGGACTCTGGACAAATCAGACCCTCAAAATCCCCCTTCGCGTCACCATTCTTCTTCATCAAGAAGAAGGATGGCTCCCTTTGACCAGTACAAGATTATCAGAAGCTCAATGAAATGACCATCAAGAACCGCTACCCGCTTCCCCTAATTTCTGAGCTCATGGACAAGCTCTGCAGCACCAAGTACTTCACTAAGTTAGATGTCCAATGGGGCTACAACAATGTCAGGATCAAACAAGGAGACAAGCACAAGGCTGCCTTCTGAACCAACCGTGACCTATTTGAGCTGACCGTCATGTTCTTTGGACTTATGAACTCACTGGCCACCTTTCAATGGATGATAAACAACATTTTTCATGACCTCATTCATGAAGGAAAGGTGACCATTTACCTGGACAACATTCTGATCTTCTCCAAGAACCTGCAAGAGCATCAACGGATTGTCAAATGAGTACTCCAATGCCTATGGGAGCACAAGCTATTCCTGAAAGCTGAGAAGTGTGATTTTGAAGTACTCAAGACTGAGTATCTTGGCATAATCATCAGTGAAGAATCGGTCCGAATGGACCTGATCAAGGTCAAAGGGATCACAGAGTGGCCCATGCCCACCAAAAAGAAGGAGCTACAATCCTTTCTGGGCTTCACAAACTTCTACTGGAAGTTCATAAAAGACTACTCCAAGATTGTATGCCCCATGACCCAGCTCACCAGCAATGCCCCCTGGATCTGGGGGACAGCCCAGAATGAAGCATTCCAATGGCTGAAGAAACAGATGGCAGAAGATGTGGTATTGGCACTACCCAAGGAGAGAGGCAAATTCCAAGTAGAAGTGGACTTAAGCGAAGGGGCCATTGGTGCCATCCTTAGCCAAGAACAGGATGGGAAGTGGCGGCCAGTCGCTTTCCTCTCCAAGGCCCTAACCACCACTGAGCAAAACTATGAGATATATGACAAGGAACTCCTCATGATTATGCTCACACTCAAGGAATGGAGGCACTATCTCATGGGCACAGCAGAGGACTTCAAGATCTGGACAGACCATCAAAACCTCCAATACTTCTGTCAACCCCAGAAGTTAAACCGTTGACAAGCCCAATGGGTTACAAAACTCGTGGAGTATCACTTCACCCTACATCACAAACCAGGTGCATCCAACTGAAAGGCCAACTTAGCCGAAGGGATGATCATGATCAGGGCAAAAAGGATAACAATGACATCATGGTCCTCCAGCCTGAACACTTCTGAGCAATGATCATGCCCACCACTAGCAAGACCCACCAAAGAGTCAAGGACATCACCTGGGACCAAGGAATTGAAAACTCCCTCAACCACAAACAAGGCATCTCAGAGAAAGAAGGAATCCTATACTACGATGGGCGCATTTACGTTCCTTGCGATGACAAGCTCCGTGGAGAGATTATCGCTGCCCACCATGACCATATCACTGCAGGACACCCCGGAATTGAAAAGATGAAGGAACTCATACAAAGAGTGTTCTGGTGGCCAAAGCTCAAGCAGATGATTGAAAAGTATGTTAAAGCATGTGAAGCATGCCAGCATATGAAAACTGACACCTAGCCCAAGGCCACCCCCCTTTGCCCCAATGAAGTTCCCTCAGAACTGTGGACCCATATATCCATCAACATAATCACCAGACTACCTAAGTCCAATGGATATGATGCCATCCTTGTAATTGTCGACCAATTCTCCAAGGAAATAATCTCAATCACTTGTAATGTCAAGCTCACCTCAGAAGGATGGGCCAAACTCTTACAAGATCATGTTTATGCCCATCACGGCATGCCCAAGATGGTCATATTGGACCGAGGACCCCAGTTTGTGTCTAAGTTCATGACCAAACTGCTCAAACTCCTCAATGTTATGCCAAACGCATCCACCACATTCTACCCCCAGACCAATGGACAAATGGAGCGAGCAAACCAGGAAATCAACAAGTACCTCTGCTTCTTCATTAACCATTGACAGACCAACTGGAGCGAATGGCTCGCCTTGGCAGCCTTCACCCACAACAATCAAATCCATTCAGCCACAGGCCAGATGCCATTCTTTACAAACTATGAAACCCACCCCCACATCCTACTGGACTCTATCAAGACGACCGCCTTCACTAACCCGTCAGCAAAGTCTTTCATGGAGAACATGCAGGAGGTACATCGCCAAGCCAAAGAAGTGTTAGAGGAAGCAGCCAGAAAAATAAAGGCCCAATATGACAAAAAGAAAAGAGATGCAGTCACCTATGCCATCGGAGACCGAGTATGGCTAGACTCGACTAACCTCCATCTACCACATCTGAAGAAAAAGCTCAATGACAAACACGTCAGTCCATTCCTAATCCTGGAAAAGGCCAGCACTTCTGCCTACAAACTCAAACTTCTGCCCCACTGGAAAATTCACCTGCGATTCAATGAGAAGTTGTTAACGCTATATGTCCCACTGGCATTCCCTAATCAGGAGCAACCTCTCCCTCCACCACCAGACCTCATCAAGGATGAAGAAGAATACGAAGTTGAGGAAGGCCTGGACTCATGGACTCGTCGAGTCTGTGGAAAGAAAGGACAAAAATCACAAATCGTAACCAACTACCTCATCAAATGGAAAGGTTGGACCTGGGAACACAACTCCTGGGTATGAGAAGATGACATGGCCAACACCCAAGAAGCCATAAGTGACTACAAAGACAGTATCTCCGAAACAAGAATCATCGTGACCACTCGTAAAGTCACTGACAGATCTGAAAAAATGTTGAAGAAGATAATCAACCACTGCTATGTTGATGAAGTCATCTCATACTGAGTGCTCAGGAAGGATGGAAGGACATTCTGGGTCAAAAATCCCTGCCCAAATGACAAGCATCAGAGGGATTATATCAACAACTACTGGAGGAAGGAGTATATAAAAGCGCAAGAAGAACCGCCAAGCAAACCCTAGGGCAGTCGGGACATCTGCCTTAATGAGAGGGTAATGTTATGATTTATTCACTTTTTTCCTTTTTCTAGTCTTATCTCATCTTATCACATGCCTTATTGCCACATGAACCCCACACATCAGCTTTGACACAACAAACATGTGTTCACCGCACCATAAGCCGTGGTTGTTGCGCCAACACCTCTTGTTCTAAATGCGACATTCTTTGATCCAATCTTCACATCTTTTTCATATCTATTATTAGATCCCAACGTTTTAGTATATAAGTAGGGACACTTTCTCTGTAACACCTCAGCTTTGAGCTAAGGTTTAACATCACATAAATCTTACTTGTCTGCTTGCTTGCCAAGAGCTTATCCTGTAAGCACCTCTCTTGCCACCTCGAGATTACCACATGGTATCGTCAGAGTGATTGTCTGAACACGAGACAGCTCAACGATTACCTTATCTTGAGTCACATGAGAGTCAGGCCCTAACAACTATATATAGGCTGTGGTCAAAGGACCACTGATCATTCAGCCGCTCATCTCTTGTTTCTGCAGTATACTTGTCAAAGTGGTCCTGATGTGTGGTAGATAGTGAACGTATGATTGACTGATGGTATCCTTGTCCCCACAATGTTCAAAGGATCTATAGATGAACTAGCCTCATCATGGAGGTCCTTGGTATATCAAGGTCTATTAGGTGGTCCGACAAGGTGAGGGGGAGCCTATGTGAACTGTGTTGAGAATCAGGCTTGATGTGCAGGTTAGACTCCAGGCTGGTAAAGCCAGATAGGAAGAACCCCTATATTCTAGCTCCTACAGAGCCTGTATTTATACTACTTCTGCCTATCATCTAGAAGTTACTACGACTTTCTCCTCCTCTCGTGCTTACTCATCAAAACTCGGCATGATGCCGGATTGCCCTTTCTAGAACTTTCCGGCAAAATCCCAACAAACTGTTGAGTTGCTGCGCCGGCTAGGAAGAAGCTTAAATCACTCACCATTTCTCTCCTGTTAGCCTTCTGCCCAGGAGCCTTGTTCTCCTTCCACTAAAATGCACATTAGGCTTGTAATCAAACAGACGAAGTTCAGTTTGCTTACAGTAGGCTGTATGATAAGTGTACCCTTCTCTGTCAGGCGCACACGTCTAATCTTCTTGGAAACTGGTTTTTTCTGGGCCATTTGAGTCAACGATGCACGGCTACCTCGTCGTGTCCTTGTAGACTTTTCGATATGAGAGAGGAGAGGTAAGCAAGACTAGGAACATTATCACAGAGGATTTTGCCCCCGAAAATTTTGGTGTCTCACGGTGCGCCCTTTGTTCGTAGATCAAAGAACATGTAACATTAGGCGGAGCGAACGCCCCCAATGTGACAGCTTCAAGATACAAAAAAAATTAATGTGAATACCGTGATGGGGTTGGGAAAGACTTGGTTTAGCCTAGCCAATAAGAAGGTTGCAACTTTGGACATTCAGTGGCAAAGGGAAAGCTCATAGATTGATTGAAGATGGAAGCCCTGATATCCTAGGGAAGCATGGTTCGTAACGAGCACCGATGACTGATACATACGCTCTACCTTATGACGATCCTTCAATGCCATCTGAGGAGCATACATGCTATATGCTATAGGGAGGACTGAATCAGGAAGCAATTGATCTCCCAATGAGGTCTAGGAGAGGTGAGTGTTGGCGCACAGCATGTTGTCGTTGTCGTAGCACGCTTCACCGATACTCTGCAAGATGAGGGCCGTCGTGATCCAGATTGGAATATATAGAATAGGTACCGGCAGGGTGTCGTGGGGAGAGATGAAGTCTTGCAATCCGGTGCGCTCACTCTCGAGCCATGAGCGTGACACGTAGGTGGGCCATGTGGTAATCGTGCCACAAAGGCTCGGTGCGTAGTTTTGTTTTCATAGCAGATCATACTCACTTCCAGTTTCTTCGGGCGAGGTCCCAGCCAGCCAGCCAGCCAGCCAGCCAGGTCACTGATGTCTGAGTATCAGGCCCATCGCATCGTGGAGTCAGACGGACATTGCAGGACCCTGGGTGTACTATTTTCAAGGTTGGTAATTACTTCGTGAGCCGTATTCTTGATTATATTGATCGCCAGATCGGAAGAACCAGAAAGGCATTGGTCGTAGAGATCCAGGACCCTCATAATCAACTGGCTGACATAAGGATAACAGTCAGAGCAGCAACCCAACCGTTCCCGGAAAGTACAAGACGTAGCTGGTTACCACGTTGTGGCCGAGGCGCTTGAGTTCTGAACCGTTGATTTAAATGTACAGTTTCCAGCCATCATTGTATACATCCATCATGCCTGCTGCTCGCCTCCCGCTTGGTTGTAGGCATGGAAACCTCATGCAGAAGCATAAAAGATATAAGTTTTAGTTGACGATCGAACGTTACGCTGGGCTGTGGGCGGGCTCTGCCCTAGCGGTGGAAGGAATGATGGCGAAGCGTCTGCCCCCGTCGGGTTTAAAGCACGTGCTGGCAGTTGACTTCGGGAGAGCGGCCCGGAAACACTATTGCACCATGCCGCAGAAGCTACAACGACAGATACCTCGATAGCTGGACCTACCGTAGGCTACGGCCGCTCCTTATACTCAACACGGAGCTCGCAGAGGCGTGGGGGAGGAAGGGAGACACACACAGAGGTATCAAAGACAACCATAAAATTCCAGCATGCGCCTCCCCTGCCTACGAGTGCTGACCAAACCTACTAGCCACAAGTTTTGCTATCTGCAAGATCTCAGAGGGACCCATCAGGAATCAAATAGCCAACTCGTGTCTCCCTTCCTGTCTCCTTAACCGACACCCAGAAACTTGATTGAGGTGCAAGCCATGGTTAGGCGATTTGAAAGAGCGGAAACAAGGTGTGTATTCAATCTCTTCTTCTTCTCAGGCTCTCTGTGGATAGGCGTCTCTTTCGGCTTTTGTTATATGCCCTCCGAATGGAGAATCCCCTGCGTAGAAAGCAATAATTTCTCTAGATATGTCTGACTTCAGCCGGCTTGGGTGTGGAGATTATCAGACCATACTTAATTCTTGTAAGCAGCACCCGCTCTAATTCATATCGCCCTTGTATCTGATTACTCTGACGGTCAGGCTGCAGCGACATAGAGCAGTTCGCTCATGATGCATGATGTCTTCGACTTCAAAGTAACATCGCAAGGCAGAGTCGAATCTGTTTATGCACATCTATGGGTTTCTGGCCTCCAATATAATAAATTATTTCACACCAGCCAAGTCATAAGGCCGTTTCTTCTGAAATCGTTCAGTTGCTCTATCGTTGTCTCTCCTCCTCCTCTCGTCCTGCACCTATCCTGAGCTTAGAGCTTGCCAACACCATTGACTCTCCCGCCTGTATTTGCGTATACCTCGAATTTGTCATCCGCGTCAGGGCCCTTTCCGGAACTTTGGCGTCAAACAGAAGTACCGTCTGACGAGTTCGACCAGGGAATTGATTACACTCAGATTGTGCGTCCTCGGGATTGTATATCTCGAGCTCGTGCAAGACTGGACAGGTAGCTCATCATTCTCCCGCACCGCTTCAAGTTCGAGAGCGTTTCCCGCCATCTTTGGATCCTTCTTTTCATCTCATCACACAGAACATTGACGGTTTATCTGAAATCGTTCTTGGGTAACTTGGTCCCCAGATGACTCCTGATGAGCAACCGCATGGACGAGATCTCTCGAAATCTGAACTGGTCAAATATCCTTCTCATTGTCGGGACTTTGGTCGCAGGTGCAGAGAAATCCACCTTGCGACAGTCCTCGAACTGAGTTTTCTTCAGGGATTGGACTTCCTCCTAGTTTTGCCAAGATGGTCAAAGACAGCGGAGGAACAGTTGCTATCTTAGACCTGATGAGACCGGCGATCAATGACGCTGCATATTCGGACCCTGCTTGGAGGTCTTCCCATCACTTTGACGTACCGAAAACGAGGCGGCCTCATAGTTAACGTCGATCTTTAACCGTCACTCGGATTGTAATCCAGCAGAGGCGAATTACGGGTCGGAAAAACTCGACAGCGAACAGTTCGGCCCCAGCGAAATAGTCATAATACTTTCGCACACCATGCTACACTGATCAAAATACTTGGCAAGGCGAAAAGGCGTATTAGTTTCCATCGTCAGAAAGATGGATCACATTATGTATAAGTACAGTTTACAGAGCAGCAGATACATCATACAACGCACTACGATAGCAACGAGCAAAGCATATAGAACCAATTTGACGCATCTCCTAATCACGGAGCTTTCGCCTTTTCCTGGGAAGCGGAGGAACAGACGGCACCGACATTTCTTCATCGCGGTCTTTGTTAGAATCCATCTCCTCACTACCCTGCGTAATCACACTGTTTCCCCCATTCATCACTTCTAGCAACCTGTCAAAGCTCCGCGGGATGCTGGCTCTCTTCCTTTTCACGGTCTCGTCTAGGACTTTCAAGTGCGCATGCACAACTGACACTAGGCCGGACTCGAATTGATCAGCCAGAGCTTCGGCAAGGCAGACCCGCTCGGATCTGGTATGGTACAGTTCAGCAAGGTCTAACCGGAGTCGAGCGGTGCGCTCAGACTCGATTTGGCGGCGGAGGGCTAGTCAGAGGCTCAATGAGTGCTATTTGGAACTGCATAAGAAAGTGTAGTACCGGTAACTTTGGACCCGTGTTTCTCTATGAATGTGGTGGTGCGCGATGACTCGCATTGAAGAACTGTGATCTCATCTGGTAGCGATTAGCCTCTGCACTGACGGCCATTTTCTCGGGTGGACATACTTTTGAGCTGGTCCTGAATCTGTTGCTTCTCTTTCAACTGTTTTCGGGAGTCTACAAGATACATATAAGAACAGCGAGCCTGATACGGGGAAGCGGCGCGAGTCGTTACCTTCAAGGTCCTTCTTCAGCGCGTTGATTTGCTCTTGTGGTGTGATATCTGCTTGGTTTTATGATCAGAAAAGATGAATTGCTAAGCGCGGAAGAGAAGCTGACTTTCCTCTATCTCTCTTCGAAGATTTGCTTCCCGCTCCGCTCGTTCATCAGCAGCTGAAAACATTGATGAGCACTTGCATAGGATTGCATGGAGTAATGTACCTGTACAAGCAGCTTTGGTCGTATCCAACTCCACTTTCAAGGCTGTAACCACGTTCATCTACTCATAACTCTCAGACGGCAAGTCAAGCACTCACCCTGAATTTCTGCTTCCATCTCCGCTTTTTGTTCTTCCCAATCTTTTTTCAGATGGTCATCAAGGAAAAAGGGCAAAGAACTTGAATGATTCTCACCTGCTTTTAGCGCTGTCGTCGACTAGTAGGTTAGTAACAAATTCTCAATGAACGCCATTGCCCTCACTCGTCAATTCTACCCGAAGTTCATCATTTTCGCGGTTTTTGGCGTCGAGCTTTTGACTGAGCGTCTGGATTCCACTATTGTGATGTGAGCCGCTAGATTTGGCGGAAACAGACTGTAGCACGAAGTTGGGGTAGAATCAATTAAAAGGCTCGAGCAACTATACCTCGTCCGACTCTGACGATGTCGAATTTTGCACGCGTTTCGAAGTGGAGGCATATTCACTGGACCGGCGTTGAGCTGGAATCTTAAGAGAGCCCGGTAGACTCTGGGTTTCGTTGCGGAGAAATTATATCGTCGAACGTCGCCCTATCCATGTTTGGCACCCGTTTGACAATGCGATCGTATAATTCATCGTTGAACTTGCTGCAGGGTTTGTCGGACTGCTTGCATACAGAAGAATTGCAGTGTATCCTTGTGTCCATCGGTACGCATTCCACCCCGTTTTCCTTGCATGTAGCGCAGACCTTTAAGATGAAAACGGTCAAAAACAGCGATCGAAATGACTACTGTGCGCACCAAGTGCTTGTTGACCCCTGCCCATCGCCTCCCTAACCAGTCGGTAGGTCCTTTGTTTTTCTCTTCGAGGATGATAGCGGCAACTTCGGAAATCTGCTGGGACACGGGCGGGCCCGTCCTTGGACGCCATGGGGATGGGAGAAGAAGCGGAAAATCTACTATTGAGGGCAAAGCCAAAGAAGTTGCCGACCCTGCCATTACCAGTTAATTAAACTCTAATGATGTTTACTCTATAGTACTTCGTCATTTAAGAATACTCTATTCTTTTTTTTTCTTCGGCGCGTCCTTGTGGCGGTAACGATAATTCAGATATTATTTAAGTGAAAGTGGGAACTGCGCCGAACGTGCGTCGTCGCCTACCTCGGAATCTGCAGTCTATATAGTAGTACAGTCTCCGTAGCACGCCCTCATCGAGGTTAGAAATCGAAATATCACATCTGCGATATATTGGCAACATCTCCTTGAATAAGATACTCGAGGTCTGATCAAGGCCTCTCCAATCCAGCTTGTAATGGATATTCTGATAGCCGTGGACAGCGATATAACCGTGTCACCCGGACTTGGATGTAAGACTATAAGTAATTGTTGTTGTCAAGCACACTGAGAGCGAGAAATCCTCGCTTTGTCGCTTGCTACCTCAAGTTTCAAGTGCGGTCGTACAACGGACGTAGATACCACCGGATAGAACCTGGTTACCGGAGGTCTGGCTATAGATGAACAAGGCCAACAACCGGACATAGACGAGCCGACGGAGGCTTATGTCGCTAAGGTGTGCTATACAAATCGGTACCTTTTGCCTATTAGAGGCTATAGTTCGTTATAAGTTCGAACTTGAGCATACAAAAGCTTCTTTAAGGGCTATCGCGGGTGTGCCTTTCAAGGATCTATTCACCGCCAAGCGTTGTCAATACGATCCTGCTATCAAAGAGAAGTACGCATCTGAGATTCCCGTGTGTTGTCCATTCTAAATCTAAAAATCAATGGCAAGGGCCTCTGCTGGCTGGAATCAAGGGTGCCAGTACTGCTGGAGAGTGACTATTTCATTCCGTCTTCGAATTGCCCCCTAGAATGATGCCGTCATAGAGTACGTGAAAAGGACCCTCAGGAGGAAGGATAAGGTCGCTACGCTGGGCCGGCAACAAAATTGAAATGCCCTGTATGGAATTAGCAACACCGCTCTGCATTGTCGATAATCATCGCCATTGTGATCAGTAGGCTTTGACTGAGGTACCGCTGCAGGTGGTGGTCAAGAGACAAGGTCAGTGACAGACGCTGTCACGCGTTGGGCTCTCCTCTTGCTGTCATCATCTCATCTTCCAACTGGAAAAACTCTTTTCTTCTTCTTTGCCCGCGATGACGACCCCCATTCGCAAGAAACGCAACTTCAAGTCTCTCCAGCTGGCAACGCCGAGCCCACCAGTGTCGCCAGCGACGACGGAGCCGGAGCCAGTTCTCAATCCTGTGCCTACACGGCAAGCTCCAGTCGCTGGTGGGGGCAAACGGCGACCGCCCCCAATGACCTTGAGGGCCCCCAAGATACCGACAACTACAGCTACGCCTGTGGATGGCGACAGCACTCTCTTGACCGTGTCCAACGGTCCCAGTTCCGCTCCGACCACAGCTTCACCGATGGCTTCGACACGACGCTCAACCTATGCAACACTGTCGAATACCCTAGCAAACCTGGATATGAACGCTGAAATAAAATTTGATTTGCGGAATGAAGATCTGAAGGATCTCCAAGAGCTCGGTCAGGGCAACGGCGGGAGCGTGAAGAAGGTCGAACATGTCCCTACCAGTACTATCATGGCGAAGAAGGTCTGTATGCTCCCCATCTTACGTGTCTTATTGCTCACTCTTTGCAGATTGTCTTGATTGACGCCAAGCCGTCTGTGCGAAAACAGATCCTTCGGGAGCTACAGATCATGCATAACTGCAATTCCAAGTTCATCATATCATTCTATGGCGCTTTTCTTGCGGATCCTAACATATGCATTTGCATGGAATACATGGATAAAGGTTCGCTTGACGGGATTTACAAGAAGATTGGAGCCATCGATATCGACGTTGTGGGTAAAGTCGCGTTGGCCGTTCTTGAAGGTCTTACGTATCTGTACGATGTTCACCGAATCATACATCGGGGTATGCTTTCTATATGCCCCAGGGTGCAGTGCTGATGAATCGCTAGATATCAAACCGTCCAACATCCTTTTTAATTCTCGGGGTGACATCAAGATATGTGATTTTGGCGTTTCTGGGGAACTCATCAATTCGATCGCGGACACATTCGTCGGCACGTCCACGTATATGAGCGTACGTGTCTTCTTGCGCTTTTGCTCAATCTGTCCTAACTCACATTCCAGCCCGAACGTATTCAAGGAGCACAGTATACAGTCAAATCTGACGTGTGGTCACTCGGCATCTCTCTCATCGAGCTGGCCTTGGGGCGCTTTCCATTCTCCGAATCAGAATCAGACGATTCGGACCTGTCCGATTTCGAAAGCACTCTGTCGCCGGGCCGACCTGGTTCAATGGGGTCAATTGCTGCGTTGTCCTTACCCAAGTCGCGGAAAGACAAGGCAAAGAAGGATAAAAGAAAAAGCAAGGGTGTCAGTCTGCAGGGAGGAGGTATGACGATGAGTATATTGGAGCTGCTGCAACATATCGTCAATGAGCCGGCACCGAGATTGACGCCAGAAGGGCGGTTCCCTCCAGAAGCTGAGAGTTTCGTAGACAGCTGTTTATTGAAGGACCCGGATATGAGGAAGACGCCGAAAGATCTACTCGTAAGATACCGTTCTTCAATGTTCTCTTTATGTTCGTACTAATTCCGTGTTCCAGTCGCACGAGTGGATTCAGCAAGCGAGAGCTTCCAAATTCGATTTGGAAGGATGGGCGAGCACCTTTTGAAAAGGCTCGTCGACGTCCAGGAACCGATCTTCCCATTGATTTACTCCAGCCGATATTGTATATTTTCTGTACGCGTCGCGCATCCCAATCTTCCTTTTCGGTTCCACTGTGCTTAGCCATCGCTTTCCCAGATCTTTCATGCGCGCCTTTCTTCGCTTGTTCAGCCTGCTGGCAGCAGCTGCGGGATTTCGTGAATCCATCAAAGTGATGGGTTGTTATTTCCTTGTCTATCACGCGCGTCGCCACGGTTTCCTATTAGCAAGCTGATTTGTATTACTACTATAATTACTGGGAATATATCAATAGCACCGAATGAAACCCGGATGGTCTTCAAGTTTCAAGTATGTACTTGGCCAACTCTCGGCGTTCATAACATTGTTCGTCGCTCCCGGGGTCATAGACCCTGGATCATTAACGGGCCGACCACAACGCCCTTGGCGTGCCCCTCTGCTGGCCAGAGGAGCCTTCGGTGCGCGAGGTGTGCGAAGCTAATCCAAACGTGCCACAAAAAAAAAACATTGTTCGTCGAATTGACCGGTAATCAAAATGCCATGCTGAGTCACCCCAGGATCGGAAACGGAATCGGTCCCGCGAGGTCCGTGCGTGGGAAACACTGATATCAGGGTATATAAACCCTAAAATCTCTGGCATTGCTCCTTGGAAGCCACGGTGGCAACCCCAGCGCAAGGTGGGTGGCCGTTGTCGTCCCGTTCCGCCCTTACTGATTCTTTCTTGCTTGATAGCGTTCGCTGTATTCGAGCTACTCAGAGAATAGAGTACTGACTGACCTGTCATAACGACTGACCCGAAATCGACACCGACATCGACATCGACATCGACACCGAGCACCGACTGCTCACTGACCTTGGTCGTCCACACAGAACTGTGGCGACCTGTTCGTGCATCCTGCGACCTGGATGCTGGCCTCGAACGGTAAATTTGTTTTGGCTCCGCTGTTGTGACCCCTTTCTTATCGTCGAGCGCAGGCCCCTTTGGAGTGAAAGTAAAAGCTTCGATTGAACACGGCGATTTGGTGAGTCTCCCACTAACTGTTCCCTCATGTTAGCTCACATTATGGTAGATGGACGCCTCCCGAATACCATCTGACGACGCGCCCGCGAGGGTCGAAATCCGAACCGCTGTGATAGTGGTTCGGCGGTGATATGTGAGTTATGCCTCCTATTATGGCTTCCATGTATACTTATTGATGGCTTTTCTCCAGGCCCGATCGCATATTTCGACGAAGTATCTGACTTTTAATAGTCATGGTACTTTGGAGGCTGGTTTGCAGTGATACCGGGGGACGCCCCGTAGTGTTACACACCAGCAGTGATATTTAAATCAAATGCCCCAGGCCATTGTTCATCCCGGGTGATGTCTTGTCACCTTCTCGGCTCGGAGGAAGGGGAAGATTTCGTCCATGCGTTTACTATCCTTGTATTTTTGTAGCCAGGCTCCGAGTGTTAATGCGAGTTTGATGGAAGCGCAAATTTTGTGAATTGTCTAAGTTTTGACTAACTTGTCACTTCGCTTTGTTGGCTATTGTCAAATTGACACTAGCCTTGCGACAAGATCAGCATCATCTTAATAGTGAACGCATTTAGGCGGATGAACTGATGGTGCAGTGGCTTTCTATAGGTTGTTGGTTTCTTCCTTCCGCTAATTAGGTGCTGGGAGAAAGAAAGCAGAAATGGGATTGTAGACTTACGGTGTTAGCTCTTTCATAGTGTGGCCTACAGAGCATATATACGTGACAACGACCCACAGATGCTGCAAGGATCCGCACGTGCCGAGAAGGCCACAAGTTATGGAGACTGGTGCGGTTCCATCTGGGCCGCCGTTTCATTCTCTTCCACCACTTCACTTGACTCAGAGGCAAGCGCATAGTTCATCTGCCTTCCGACTTCAGTCTCTAACTCAGTCGCTACAGATCCAACTTAACTTCGTCAAGGAACCATTTTCAGGCGTTGTCCACTCCTACCGTCGCACTTTGTAGGTTTCATGTTGATTTTTCAGGCATATCCTTTGAGGAAGCGCGCAGGTTTCAAGTCCGAGCTACATCATAACGAGAACCTTCAAAACTAGAACGATGGCCCTGGAGCGATCCGTCAGGACTCCCTGTTTTGGCTGTTCCTGCCCGAATCACGACATATCATCTACATATGACCTCCACCATCGCACATCTCCACACAACGACCATATCGATGTTACCCATCTGGCCACCACTAACGATTATCCTGCACCCGGAGAAGTCAGCGCTCTCCAGGCCATCATCCATGACGCAGAAGAACACCTCAGATATCTGTACCACAAAATCTCTGACGTGACTCGCTTATGCAGAGACTTCGAAATGCAGATATCATGTCTCGACCGCAGATTGAAGGAGCTCACTCAAGCCTGCCACGATACGAAGCATGATATGAAAGAAAAAAGGAAACTTCTCTCCCCCATCAGACGCTTGCCCGCGGAGATCTTACATGAAATATTTCTTGCTACAATCGACTTCCCGCCGGAGAAGTACTGGTGTGAAGATCGTGAACAATGGAAGCTGTCCGCTTCTGCGATATCTGGCCCTGCGATCTGGAGCATTGAGCGCGTTTCGAAGAAATGGCGGGCTGCGGTGCATGCATGTCCAAAGGTGTGGTCGTTCTTCACTGTCACTAATACACAGGATTTTCAATCGGAGGGGTACAACAAGTTGTTCGCATGTCTCGGCATCTAGCACGATCCGGCCAGTTGCCACTATCCATCGCAATCCACCGTCCGTGCCGGGATCATCGTGGAATTTCCCAACTAAGCTCCTCTCATCTCTTATCCCTTTTGCAAACCGTATCAAATTTCTATATCTATTCGTGCCGACAAGAACGCTGGAGGGTGTCCAAGCCCTCAAATATATGTGCGACGCGCTCCAAACTTTGGTCGTAGTAGCAAATGACTCCGTCGCTTTACCGGATAATGGTCCACCGCTGCCGGTCACGGTGCCAATCAATATCTTTCTGAATGCGCCGCAATTGTGCAAGGTTGAACTCTGGGATGTCTTCAATGCTAATTATCGGATCCAGCTTCCTACCAAGCAAATCACAGAATTCACGAATGTATATCGTGGACAATGCATAAGGAGTCACAGCCACGTCCAGTCCATTCTTGATTTTCTACAATCTGCATCAGACTTGCAACACTTTACAGGGACCTGCGATGACTCGGAAACGCTCGAATTGAGTTCCTCAATTGTTAGATGCCCTCAACTCCGCTCGCTGCGTATTTCCTTTGATCCTGATGACCGTGGAGGGTTTCCTTATCTGCTTCAACACATCGCTGCCCCAAGCCAAACACATTTGGACCTTGGAAGTACTCTCACAGCATGGTCGCTGACCACCACCATCATTCCCGCTGTCTTTGATTTACTGAAGCACTCCCGCTGCTCATCTACGCTGGTCTCTCTCAAGCTATCGGATATGTCCATTCAGAAAGATAACGTAAGGGAACTACTGAGGTTTTTGCCTGGCCTGGAGGAACTGTACTTGAAGAATGTCGGCAAGCGAGCCGTCATGGATTACACGGTGCATGAGTTGACATTTACCGTTCGGCGTGTCACTGGGAAGCCCTCTTGTGCGTTGTCAAAATTGCATACGCTGCACCTTGATGGGTCGTGGCAGTTCAACGAGAGGAACTTTGTAGAGATGGTAAAGTCAAGGTGGATTGTTGACTCTGACGATCCTGTCCATTTGAGGTCGGTCTTGCTAGCATGGCGCGACATTTTTCCGGTTATTCAGGCTGAAGAGGCACGAGTGATGTTAGATTCCTACAGAGAAGACGGCTCAGATTTCCAATACATTACGCCATAGTTATCGTCTCGTCCTTGATTCGTATAAATATGTGTTTGTGATTTGCTATAGCAATTACTACAAAGTGTAGTTCAAAAACTAAGCAACTTTTTGGTCAGGAAATAGCGATTCAATCATTGATTTAGAGACCACTAAGCTAAATGCAACATCCAGTTATATATCATCATCCATTCGTTACACGGACAGAACTGCCTTACTTTGTAGCTGCACTCACTCAAGCAAGGGGTCCTGGGGTGATCTTGGGTCAGTCCCTCTGTTGCTTTCCAAACCTTGACGAACATACACAGGAATAACTTGAAACAAACATCAGGATTCACACACCATTAGTGCAGTGGATACAAAAATTATGAGAAGGATGCTTATTTTCATAGCAGGAGGATTTTCCATCACAACTTGTAAATGGAGTATACATAGGATCATAAGTTGATGGGAATGGTCCAAATGCAGCTCTTTAACACAAGCGACAATGATATGACTGGCCACATCATGGCCCAAGAATTCATCTGGGGCATTATATACTTTGCCAAAGCTGAGGGTCATGATGTGAAGTTGGACATAGGGACTTGGGGCCAATCGGTATGCATGGCAAGAGAGAAAGGCAAGTTGCTCATGATGAAGCTTTGAGACCCAAAGAGGAATAAAAAGATGGTGTGCATGTGCCTTAGTGGCAAACAGCTCTAGTGGAAGTGTCAATGACATTGAAGTTGTATAGTGTATGTTGTATCTTCTTTGTGGAAATTTGAATCTTTCCACAGTTCAAGTGGCCTGAAAAGGAACATTACCTCTAAAACTTGCATTTCATGGAACTCCATCTCTGAATTCAGGTGGACACCATGCTATTACTATAGATATTGTGAAATCAAGGACACCTTTGAATGTGGAGCTATGTAATCATATTGTGAGTGGCCAGAAGTCAGAAATGGCCTTTGATGTTATGGTCATAACACCAACTTTGGAGTTTTCTTTTTCAAGAATTGAATTTGCTATGGTTTACTTACATCTTTTTTCATGACTACCAAACCACATCTTCTGGATAGCCTCTTTGCAGGATTAGATTATCCAGTCCAAACCTGATAACCGTTATCCACAAAGCAAACACTAAAATGCCTGGTCCTGCACATATCACTGAATGGCATTCCAAGAATACAAAATTGGTGCATGGTCCTATAGTGCTTCTGTAAAATTGATCTTTTTACCTCATGGCATCATTAGAGCTGTGAGTCTTGTCTTGAGAAAAGAGGAATTTATGATCCCTTTGAAAGGCATCTTTCCTGTAGTAATACAAGCTGCAGGAACTCTGGAAAGACTTGTAGTTGAGTTTAAGATGAAGCTTTTGACTGTGTTCACACTAGGCCATAAAACTTAACCCAGGAACAGTTCCAGTACTTGGTAGATGAATCTTGACAGAAAAATGCTAGTGTTGCAGTGGGTGCTTCATCAACTTTCCCTTTGACATCACTCACCATAGTTGCTCTGTCCTATATCATCTTATGTGGAGTAAAACAACACTTCCACCATTCCCAAGAATAGAATACAAATTGTTCAAAAAGTTGGAGATTTCAGCACAGAAATGCTGATCTAAATTCAAATTCACCTTACTTCCTATCTCGCTGGATAGTACCACCTATATTGTTTCACTTGCTATTGAGAACCCAAATTGCAAATTTGAAAAGTAGATTATAAGAGAAGGGACAGGAAGTCATGAAATTAACAAGTGCATTTCCTCCTTTGCAGTCGGCCTGCTTTTAATAATGCAAATGTGCAGGAACTCCTTCCTCCAGGAAAGAAAGGTTCATTGAACTTGAGGCCAAATTGTCTGAGGCTGAGGTGGTGGCCACAAGTGAGTGTGGCTCCTGTACCATTTGTACTTCTTATAAGAATATTGTCTAACAGTTATCAGTACTCCTCCTGTGGACAAAAAAGTCTAGCAAGAGCTGACAGGCACTGTTGAAGACATTAATCATTTGCTATGTGACCAAACTACATTCTTTGTGGCAGCATTTGCTCATACACAGACCTTGAAAAAGCAACACAATGGCAGGCAAGAGCAATTGTCAACTTTGATTTTATCCATTCAAGATGCCTTTTTCTTCAGATTATGCAGAATTAATGCAGACATAATTGTATGGTGAAATATGACAAATCACTACCACTTGATGTATGTCTGACTTGAGTTGCAGATAAGGAATCCACCCTGAAGTCCTCTGCATTAGAGCTTGATTGTGAGGGACTCCTGCTTCTTTTTGAACAGTTCACCAGATTGCTCTCTATAGAAGTCAAGAAACAGTTGTCAGATACACAGCAGCAGACAGTGACAGTGCTTTGCAGGAAGTAAACAACTGACTCTCTTTGGGTGACAAAGCCTAATATATCTCTTACTAAAAATATAGCTGAAATTCAACATATTCACCATTGAGCAGATGATGCCCTGTCAGAAAAGATGACATACAACATGCAAGTGAAGTTGATGTTATTTGCTGAGGCCCCAAGTCAATTTTCTGCTCATTTTTTTATTAGCTCTTCTCAGAAAGATAGATGCAAACAGTGATTTTCAGCAACAACACAATCTTGGAGACTATCTATGCCTTTCTGCCCACTGCAAAAGACTTTCAGATGCCTCTGCTGATTTTGAGCAACAATTGAACATGTCCAATTATGCAGTGTCCTGGGCCATCCAGGAGCATGTCAAGGCCCTTGTGAACACAGCTGAACAGAGTTGGTACAGTACTCTGCTTGGCTCCAAGAGGCTTAACAATATCTTGAAGCTTAGAGAAGGTGATGTAGAAAAGACTGACAGAGAGGATCCATGTTCCACCATGCAAAGCATGAGAGGCTGTGAAATCAATATATTTTTGGCCAGCCTCATCTTTTATAGTTATCTAAAAATATAGACTTAATCACACAGTTATTGCTAAATCAAAATCTCCTGGTCCTCTATGTGATATCTGAGAAAATGGCCTTGACATGGACAAGTAAGTATATTGAGGATTTTAATGTCTATTTTTGGCTATGCAAGAAGATGATGCAGCAGGTTCTTCTTTTCTCCCTTCACTACCTTTGACTCTACTGATGGAATTTAATTTGTTGTCAAGGATGACATCAAAAAGATTATCACAGAAGAGAGAAACAGACCTCTCTCTCAAGCAGAGGAATGAAAATGGGTGAAAGCCCACCAGAATACAGTGCACTTCTACAATATCATAATGTTGAACTTGATCAGCAGTTGCATGTAATAAAATAGGCCCTCTGCAAGGCATGCAAGGAAAAAAACCTCCTCTGTGCACTGCTAAAAACCTGTGTTCATTGCAATACTCTAGCCTGCAAAACCTTGGGTAGGTGCAGTAAGTCAGATGATGAGCTGTTTGAGAGGGTTGTCAAATGTGTCTCTTCACTGGAACAGTCTGTGTTTGAAGAAATCCTACTATTGAGCTGATCAGTCCCTTCAGCTTTGGACTCAAGTTCAGCTCTGACTACAAGTGCTTTATTGGCACAGGAGCAGTCTCCCAATAACTCAAAGAATGATGTTATTTCATTCAAACTATAGATGCCTCCAACAAATGCAGGCTTTGAGGCCATATATGAAGCTGCACAGTCATACCAAAATCCCTAGCTGGTTATTTTTCAACATATTATCCAATGAATCCAAATCCTCAGCCAAGCTTCAAGATCCAGATACAAACTCTGAAACAGCAATTAGATGATCAAGTGAAGGAAAATAGTGCACTAAAGGTGAAACTTGAGGGCGAGTATTTTAGGTGTTTTCAAATTACTTTGTGAATTACTATTCAAATATCATCAGATTCAAATCAACAGCTGGAGAAAGCTAAAGCCAATGGGAAAGCGATTATTCAAAGTAAGTATATCTAGTGCTGTCAACAAGTATTGATCTTTACATGGACTCCCTAGATCTACATGAGGCATTGAAAAGCAAAGAAGCTGACCATAAGAGTATGGTGGTTCTGTTGTGGTGTTAGGGTCCGACTCTTATGTGACTCAAGATAAGGTAATCACAGAGCTGTCTCGTGTTTGGACAATCACTCAGGTGATACCATATGGTAATCTTGAGGTAGTAAGAGAGGTGCTTACAGGAAAGGCTCTTGGCAAGCGAGCAGACAAGTAAGATTTAGATGATGTTAAACCTTAGCTTGAAGCTGAGGTGTTACAGAGAAAAGGCCCTACTTATATACTAAAATGTCAGGCCTAATAATAGCTATGAAAAAAGATGTGAAGATTGGATCAAAGTTTGTCGCACATAGAACAAGAGGTGTTGGCACAACAACCATGGCTCATGGTGTGGTGAACACATGTTTGTCATATTGAAGCTGATGTGCAGTGTTTGTGTGGCGATTAGAAGTGCAATAAGATGAGATAAGACTAGAAAAAGGAAAAAAGTGAATAAATCATAACATTACCCTCTTGTTAAGACAGTTGTCCCAACTGTCCTAGGGTTCATCTGGTGGTTCTTCTTGTGCCTTTGCATACTCCTTTCTCCAGTAGTCGTCGATGTAATCCCTCCAATGCTTGTCATTTGGGCAGGGGTTTTCAACCCAGAATGTCCTTCCGTCCTTCCTGAGTACTTGGTATGAGATGACTTCATTGACATAGTGATGATCGATTATCTCCTTCAGCATCTTTTCAGATCTGTTGGTGACTTTTCGAGTGGTCACGATGGTTCTTGTTTTGGAGATACTGTCTTTGTAGTCACTAATGGCTTCTTGGGCATTAGCCATGTCATCTTCTTATACCCAGGAGTTGTGTTTCTGGGTCCAACCTTTCCACTTGATGAGATAGTCGGTTACGATGCAGGACTTTTGTCCTTTCTTTCCATGAACTTGGTGAGTATGCGAGTTCAGGACCTCTTCAACCTTGTATTCTTCCTCATCTTCTATGAGGTCAGGTGGTGGTGAGAGAGGTTGTTCTTGGTTGGGGAATGCAGGTGGTACATATGGCATTAGTAACTTCTCATTGAAGCATGGATGGATCTTCCAATGAGGGGAAAGTTTGAGTTTGTAGGCAGAAGCACCAGCCTTTTACAGGATGAGGAATGGGCCAATGTGCTTATCATCGAGTTTCTTCTTTGGGCATGGAAGATGAAGGTTGGTGAAATCTAGCTATACTCGGTCTCCGATGGCATAGTCCACAGCATCTCTCTTCTTTTTGTTGTATTGGGCCTTCATCTTGCCTGCCACCTCTTCACATGCCTCTTTGGCTTGCTGGTGTACTTCCTGCATGTTCTCAGTGAATGATTTTGTGGATGGGTTTGTAAATGAGGTGGTTTTGATTGAGTCAGGGAGTACATGGGGGTTCAGGCCATAATTGGTGAAGAATGGGGTCTGGCCTATCGCTGAGTGAGTCTGATTGTTATGGGCAAATGCTGCGAGGGCGAGCCACTCGCTCCAGTTGGTTTGTCGATAGTTTATGAAAATGCAAAGATATTTGTTGATTTCTTGATTGGCCCACTCTGTCTGCCCATCTGTTTGGGGATGGAATGCGGTGGACATGTTTGATGTGATGTTGAGGAGTTTGAGCAGTTCAGTCATGAACTTGGAGACAAACTGAGGTCCTCTATTGGAAATCATTGTTCTGGGCATCCCATGTCAGGTGTAGACATGGTCACATAGAAGTTTGGCCCATCCCTCGGAGGTGAGCTTGATGTTGCAGGCAATCAGGATTACCTCCTTGGAAAATTGGTCGATGATTATGAGGATGGTGTCATAACCATTGGACTGGGGGAGACCGGTTATCATATTGACAGAGATGTGGGTCTAGGGCTTAGATGGGATTTCATTCAGATAGAGGAGTGCAGCCTTAGGGTGAGTGTCCATCTTTGTCCTCTGGCATGCTTTGCAGGCCTTTATGTACTTCTCGACCGTCTGTTTAAGTTTTGGCCACCAGAACTCTCGTTGGACAAGTTCCTTGGTCTTCTCGATCCCTGGGTGTCCTGCAGTGATATGGTCATGGTGGGCAGCAATGATCTCTCTGTGAAGCTTGTCATCACAGGGGACATAGATTCGCCCATCATAATAGAGGAGTCCTTCCCTTTCAGAGATACCACGTTCATGGTTGAGGGAGTTAGTGACTCCCTGGTCCTATTTCTCATGGTTTCTCATTGTGTCTTTGACCCATTGGTGCATTTCACTGATCATAGGCATGATCATTGCCTGGAAGTGCTCTGGCTGAAGGACAATGATGTCATCATTGTCTTGTTTGCCCTGATCATGATCATCTCTTCAACTAAGCAGGTCCGCCTTGCAATTGGACGCACCAGGCTTGTGATGTAGAGTAAAGTGGTATTCTGTGAGTTCGGTGACCCATTGAGTCTGGCAGTGGTTGAGCTTCTGTGGTTGTCAGAAGTACTGCAAGTTCTGGTGATCTGTTCAGATCTTGAAGTCCTCAATGGCCCCCATGAGGTAGTGTCTCCATTCCTCAGGGGCAAGCATGATAGCTAGGAGTTCTTTATTATAGATTTCATAGTTCTACTCAGTGGTGGTAAGTGCCTTGGATAAGAAGGGGACTGGCCTCCACTTCCCTTCCTGTTCTTGGCTAAGAACAGTGCCTATGGCTCCTTCACTTGAATTGGCCTCCACTCAGAACTTGCCCTTTTCCTTTGGTAGGGCTAGTATTATGTCTTCAGCCATCTGCTTCTTCAGGCATTGAAAGGCTTTATTCTGGGCTGCACCCCAGCTCCAGGGGTTGTTGCCAGTAAGTTGAGTCATGGGTTGGATGGTTTTGGAGTAGTCCTTTATGAACTTCTGGTAGAAGTTCATAAAGCCTAGGAAGGACTGTAGTTCCTTCTTCTTGGTGGGTGTGGGCCACTCTGTTATTCCCTTGACCTTGACTGGGTCTATTTGTACAGATCCCTCGCTGATTATCACACCCAAGTACTCAGTCTTTAGCACTTCAAACTCGCACTTTTCCACTTTGAGAAACAGCTTGTGCTCCCATAGGCGTTGAAGTACTCACTTTACAATTCATCAGTGTTCCTGTAGGTCTTTTGAGAAGATCAGGATGTTGTTGAGGTATATGGTCACTTTTCCTTCAAGAATGAGGTCATGGAATATGTCGTTCATCATCCACTGAAAGGTTGCAGGGCAGTTGGTCAGTCCAAAGAACATGATGGTAGGCTCAAAAAGACCCCAGTTAGTATGGAAGGCAGCCTTATGTTCATCTCCTTGTTTGATTCATACATTGTTGTAACCCCATCGGATGTCCAGCTTTGTAAAGTATTTGGCACCGTGGAGTTTATCCATGAGCTTGGAAATGAGCAGGAGCAGGTAGTGATTCTTGATTGTCATTTTATTGAGTTTGCAGTAATCCTGTACTGGTCAGAGAGAACCATCTGTTTTTTTGATGAAGAAGAAGGGGGACACAAAGGGAGACTTGGATGGTCGAATCCTTCCCGATTCTAGGTTTTCATCAAGGAATTTGTTGAGCTCTTCCTGTTCATGGTGATTTAAGGGGTAGACCTTGCAATCAAGAGTAGCTTGAGCATTGGGTATTAGCTCTATAGCATGGTCCCAGGGTTTGTGTTCCGGTAGTTCATCAAAGTTTTCCTTCGAGAACAGGTCTTGGAACTCACGGTATTGGGGTGGAACCATCTCCTCAAAGGTTTTCTTGGCCTTTCCTTCATTTGCTTTGGCAGCCAGATCATTCGCATGGTGTATGGCACAAATTTCTAGCTCTTCCTGAAGGTTGACCATGAGGATAGTCTCATCTTCTTCCAGCTCTTCATCCCATCGGTCATCCAGATCAGTGTCTGGTAATGGGTATGGGTTCTTCTAGCATTGACACCAAGCAAAGATGATCTTGCCGGTGGCCTAGTTGATGATGGGGTTATGGCAGAGAAGCCAGTCATGTCCCAAGAAGATATCACCTTTGCCAATATTGGTGACTGCAAAGTCGATTCTCTCGCTATGTCCTCCCATGAGCATTCTTACTTTGATGAACTCAGTGATTTCCCCAGCCTTGTTCCTGGTGCCATCAGTGTTGTATACAGAAATCGGGGTGAGTGCAGGTCTAGTGACAAGGCCATGCTTCTTGACATAGGCTTTGTTAATGATACTTCCCATGCAGCCGCTGTCAACCAGGGCCTGGGCCTTGAGAGTTTGGCAGTGTTCTAGCATCTCAAGCTATACATCTAAGAAGAGTTCCCGGACCCCTTTGGTTGACGCTTGTCATTGATACTGAATGGGCTGACTCAATTCATAAAGCTCCTCTCGTGCTCACTCTCCACCTTGTCTGAGGAAGGTAAGGAGGCAGCCATCGATCTCGTTGACCTTTTCTTTATGAGCCCAGAGGTGGAGCGAGGTGAAGGCCTTCGAATCTGTGTATGTTTCCTTGACAGCCTGAAGGGTCCAGTCCATGCCAAACAGCTTGAACCAGGTGGGCTTTGGGGGAGAAACACTCACTGGTTTTGATTCAGGACACCTCGCCTCGGTTGATTCTTCTTCCTTCTTTGCTTGCACCTTGGCTTGAGACATTTTGAATGACATATCATCTTCCTTGTCGGCCACCTCTTCCATGGTGGTCTTTCTTCTCTCAGGATGCCATGCATCTAACACTTCTTTCTTCTGGGAGATCCTTTTTGATCCTTCATCGATCAGAGGCTGGGCAATGGTTTCCCTGGTTGGAGCATACTCCTTCCCTGGGGACGGTTCTCGAGTGGCTTGTTCACCAGGATGAGGGGCTGTGGGAGAGATGCTGCTCCCAGGTTGTTCACAGGGGCCACCAGGGATAGGAGGATTCATAACTTTCTCAGTTGTTTGACTCCATCTGTCTACCCTCATTACCCTGGGATCCATTGGTGCATCTCCTGAGTCCTCATCTGCACTTGCAGCCTGTGGGGGTTGGTCTTCTTCCACAGCAATAGGCTCGACCAGTTTAGGGAGAACCTCTTTCGTCAAAGACTTAGAGATCCCTGACATCATTCAGATGAACTCTGGCCTCCATCGATGCTTAAGGTCTTGAAGGGTCAGGAGTTCTGGGACTGAGAGCATTAGTGATGTCGAAGAGGGATGGGTATTGCTGGGGTGTTTGTGGGTTTTATAGGTTTTTTCAGATGGAGCCTGAATAGTCTATGATTCTTTTGGAATGGTCTCAGGTGAAATTGTGAATGCGGGTATATTCGAATGCACAGATACAGATATAGATGTATGTAAAGATTTAATATAATCAGGTAAAGTCTGCACAGCAGAACCTGATGACCAACCACCCATTGAGGAGGATTGGGCCAAGGAAGTGGAATCACTCACTTCTTGACCTTGTCTTTTACCTCCTCAACCTTCGATGTCAAGGGCATCTTCTCCTTGACCTTCTCCTTTGGCTTCTTCTCTTTTTCTTCTGCAATCGTGAGCATGGTGTGAAGTTGGGCCATCGTATATTGCCTGGTCTTTGGGTCTCTAGGCCGTTTCGGCTTCTTGCAATCTTTTCCTAGATGCCCCTTTCCTCTGCAGTTGAAACACCAGCCTTCTTGTTTAAGGTGGTCTATATCCATTGGCTCCCCTGCTCCTCTGTAGGTGGTCCACCCTGAACCCGACGATCCCTTGCTGATCGGTTTGTCAGTCGAGAAACTTGTCATGCTGGTAGTACTTTTAGGGGTATTACCAGCGTGTGGGTTCTTTGATTTTTCGTAGTGACTGATCTGATTGAAGGCCTCTTTCTGAGCCTTTTCATTGTAGATGCTGCAAATGTGGTGCTTTCACTCAGTGTAGGTAGAAGGGATCATGACTCTGAGATTGGTGATGGAGTCAGTATAGGAGGTGGGCACCTCTTGTCAAACGGCCTGAACTAGGGTGCTTCGAGACCTTAGGTTGCAGAGTTGGTCAGTCTGGTAGGCCAGTTTTTCCAGTCTACGGAAGTATTTGGCCATGGTACCAGTCATTTTGAGATTGTTCATTTGTTTCTCCATCACTTTTTGAAGGGTGGGATCTCCATACTCGACCTGGAGGGCGGCTTTGAAGTTGTTCCAGGAGCAGTAGCAGTATCATCCCTTAGTGTCGCTCCAGAATTGGAGACAGTACTGGGATCACCACTCCTGAGGCTTTTTCCTGAATAGAGAGGTCACGAATAGGATCTTGTTGGTGTGGGTCAGATAGTAGGCCTTAAAGATGGAGAAGTACTCCTTGCAGGCTCCAGTAAAGTGGTGAATATTGTCATTCCTTCTCTCGAAGTCTGCCAGGAGTCAGACTAGGGTTGGTTTTACCTGTAGCCACAGAGCTTGTTCTTCTGCTTCCCCGGAGGGCCAGTACAGTGGGTCAGGGGGATTATTCTTGGGCAGGGGTCTTGGAACCAACCACCTGTCTGTGTGGTGGGTAGAGCTCCTGTATCTTTTGGGAGGTGGCTGGACTGGACGTCTCCAATGCCTATCAGAATCTTTGAGTTCTGAAGGGAGGGGTAGGCTGTTGGTGAGGGTGAAAGCCCTTGCCTCTTCTATCTTTACTACTAGGTCGATGGCAAGGTTCAGGAAGGCTTTCTTCTTCTCCTGGTGCTGTTGCCTCCTGGCTTCTGCCTCTTCCGTTTTGATTTGTCATTGCTCGGTCTTGAGCTCAGCTTGGGTGCTGGGCCCAGCCTCCCCTGATCCAGCTAGGAGTCTACTCGTCCCCTTCTAAGCCCAGTTCTGGCACCTCCAGTCAGTCAGCAGTGAGTCTGGCATTGGCCTGGGCCACCCATATTCAGGATAGGTCATTTCATTGGGCTTCATCCCTTCTCCAGGTGGTGAGTATAGCTGCCAGTCTCCTGGTGAGTGTATGTCCCTCCTCATCTGTTCTCGCTCATAGTCCAGAGACGTATACCCCGGGGATGGGGCCATAGTTGAGCTCATACCACCATAGCTCTTCGTTTGGAAAGAGGTTATGTTGGCAGTGATAGTCTTCCATTGTTTCATCCACTCCTCCTCTTCAGAGGTAATCCTCCCTTTGGAGGGCCCAAGCTTGGGATCAGTAGGTTTCATGGGCCATCCTCTGGGAGAGCGAGAGAGAGGGTCAGGCTTGATCTGGAGTCTCCAGGTAGAAGGGATTGCTCTTGAGCTCCTGCCTTGCCAGTCGTTGCTTGGTTCTAGCATCCCGAGGGGGCTCATCTGGGTCCTCATCCCTCTGTTATATGCAGAATGTGAGTGGAGATTCTCCAGCCCTTCTTTGTCGCTGGTAGCCAGGTCTCCCAACATAGCGGATTTGTAGGTATTGTCGTCTGAGTTCTGTGATGAAGTCTGGGTCTTCAGGGTTTGCCGAAGACGTGTCAGAGATCGAGTTGGTCCAGATGTCAATGTCGATATCGGGGCAAGGAGTCTCTCCACCTCTAACTCCTCCTCAAAGTTGATCAGAGGAGGAGGAGGAGGAGAAGGAGAGTATAATTGTCAATCTAGGTGAATTGAGGGTGGTCTGGTGGGTCTGGAAAGGTCAGTGGATCCTAGGGTCTCCTGGTAGGTGAGCTCTTCTTCTGTCCTCCTCCGAATCATATGCAGAGGAGTCAGGGGTTTCGGTTGGCTCTATAGGGTTGGTAACTCATAGTACTGCCTGGGGGAGGGTTGTACTATCTGGCCAGGGCTCAGCAGCCTCAGTTGTAGGTATCTGGTGGAGGCTTTGCTCTAATTCTCTCCTGGCATCCTCCAGGGGTTCTGTTCCCATTCCATGGTAGATTCTGATAAGTTCTGTGATATCTTCCTCAAAAGAGGGAGTACTCCTCACATCATCAGAGGAGTGCCTGGTTCCAGAGGGGCCAGCCACTGGGCTGGGGGTTCTCTGGCCTCGTCTTCCGATGTCGGACTCGAGGCTCAGAATGTCCCGGGTCAGCGATTCTGGGGGCGTCTTGAAGTCCTCTCATCCATAGACAGGGTAGCTCGTGAGGTACGTCAGAACATTGTAGGGGGGAATGTAAAAGTAGGGTAATGTTGGGGGTGGGTAAGTTAGGGGTCTTCTGGGTGCCAGTCCATAACATTCAAACCAGTCACAGTGACAGTGGTAAATGACAGCGGCGAAGGTCGCTGTTCCAACTACTGCTGCTGCAGTAAAAAGGGCTGTAATAGCTGCATTCCTTGTTTCTTCGTTAATGTCAGGGGTTTGTTGGAGTGGCATACAGAATTCTTCCTACATCTGGCGTCGTGAAAGAGTGAGGGAAGCTTTGAGCTAATTGTTAGGGCCTGACTCTCATGTGACTCAAAATAAGGTAATCACAGAGCTGTCTCATGTTCGGACAATCACTCAGGTGATACCATATGGTAATCTCAAGGTAGTAAGAGAGGCGCTGATGAGCCTCACAGCTCTGTGTGCTCATAAATTCATGGATCTGTAAAGATCTAGTGATACTCCACTCCTTTGAACTTCATATCAAGGCACAGCAATGATCTGCAGGCACCATGATCTGCAGGCACCTTGATTATCAATCCTATTTAAAAGACACTCCAGAAATAGCCTATGGCTATGCCAGATCAATTGGAATGGCTGCACAACTATTACACAAGTTAAATGACAAAGCTTTTTGCTTCATGAAGCAAGGAGGCTTAGAAACACCCAGAATTACTCAGAAGGTTCATGCAGCATCAGCTTTGCTCAGTAATGCACAGTTACTTGCACATGCTATGCACAGCAATGCACAGTTAGAAGTTCACAGCTGCTGACTGATTGCTGACTGTCTTCAACACAGCAGTAGTAAGGAAAGGCTAATAATACTTCATTGGATGATTAATACTTCGCTTATGTTGCGAATCAACCAGTCAAGGACAAATGTAGCTTACATACAAGTATTTCCTCAGTAGTATAAGTAGAAAGTCGAATATGAGAGACCAAAAAGAGACTATAGAGGAGACACTAGGACACAAGCTTCAGAGAAAGTTTTCAAACTTGTTCCTTGCCTTCTACACCTCCTACATCTGATATACCTTCTCGAAGTTGTAATTCTCTGTTGCCCATTGGAGAAATAACACTTAGTGAACTAATATTCACTAAAAGTCACTAATAACTTCGCGAAGCTTGCCTCTGCTCCAAAAACCTCGCCAGGAAACCTTTACTGGTTACCCTTGCATGGCATTCTCATCAATTTAAGTTCGAGAACATACCTGTGTACTTCAAAGAGCAATCTGCAGCTAGGATTGAAGCCTTTAGCCACTAACACCTACTACTACTGTTTTCAAGCCTAGGAAATGACACTACTTAACTCTCATTGAGTTAGACACCTTGGGACCTTAGCTACCTTTCCTATAGTAGGGGAGGTTCACAAAGCTCATTCAGTTAAGTTCGACTCAAGATTGGTACTGACTTGCTTGATATTAGAATCTGCTTGAGCTTTATAAGTTTGAGAACTCCATCTTGCTTGCACATACATTATCTTGGACAAAGCCTTGCTTGCATATAGAGCAAGAGCTTCATAGACTCATATAGAGAGTCTTCCCACTGAATCCATAGCCAGGATTTCGACACACACCAGGTGCACGCAGCATATAGCCTGCCTCACTTAGTATACACCCACAGTTGTGACTTCCTTCCCTTCTTGAAGAGGTTCACACACTGAGCTTGCTTCTCAAACCATTTATTCGAGAGCATAACACCCAGTAGCCTTGAATAAGCTACAATCTTAGGACCTATAGTCACTGCATGGAGGTGCATGACTAGACTCGCTAAGAGCCTGCCTTCAGATTCTGTTACAGATTATACTTGCCACTTAGGTGTTGTGTTTTCTGCCTGCAGGAGTCTCTAGGTTCATCATTGCTCCAATCTGTCTGTCGGTAGTTGATGAAGATGCAGAGGTACTTATTGATTTCTTGGTTCACTTGTTCGGTGTGGCCATCAGTTTGAGGGTGGAAGGCTGTGGACATGTTTGGTGTGATTTCGAGGAGTCGGAGAAGTTTGGTCATGAATTTCGAGACAAATTGGGGTCCTCGATCTGAAATGAAAGTTTTGGGCATTCCATGACAGGCATAGATGTGGTCGTGTAGTAACTTGGCCCAGCCTTTGGAGGTAAGTTCCTTATTGCAGGCAATAGGGATCATTTCCTTAGAGAATCAGTCTACTATTACCAGGATGGCATCATAGCCATTGGACTCTGGGAGGCTAGTAATCATGTCCACTGAAATATAAGTCCATGGTGTGGAAGGGACCTCATTTGGGTGGAGTGGGGCAGCCTTTGGGTGGGTATTGGTCTTCATTCATTGGCATGCTTCACATGCCTTGACGTACTTTTCCACTGTTTGTTTCAGTTTTGGCCACCAGAACTCCCTTTGTATGAGCTCCTTTGTTTTTTCAACCCCTGGATGTCCTGCAGTGATGTGATCGTGGTGGGCCATGATAATTTCTCTGCAAAGCTTGTTGTCGCAGGGAATGCAGATGTGCCCATCGTAATATAAGAGTCCTGCAGACTCAGAGATGCCTCATTCGTGGTTGAGGGAGTTTTCAATTCCCTGGTCTCACTTGTTACAGTCCCAAGTGGTGTCCTTGACTCGTTGGTGTGTCTCACTGGTGGTGGGCATGATCATTGCTTGGAAGTGTTCAGGTTGAAGGACAATGATATCATCATTATCCTTTTGCCTTGGTCATGATTGTCCCTTCAACTAAGCAAGTCAGCCTTATGGTTGGAGGTGCCTGGTTTGTGATGTAGTGTGAAATGGTACTCTGTGAGTTCTGTGACCCATTGAGCCTGCCAACGATTCAGCTTCTGGGGCTGGTGGAAGTATTGGAGATTTTGATGATCTGTCCAGATTTCAAAGTCTTCTGCCATGCCCATGAGATAGTGTCTCCATTCTTCAAGGGTGAGCATGATTGCTAGGAGTTCTTTGTCATAGATCTCATAGTTGTGCTCTGTGGTAGTCAGTGCTTTTGAAAGGAAAGCCACCGGTCTCCATTTTCTGTCCTGTTCTTGGCTGAGGACAGCACCTATGGCTTTCTTGCTTGAGTCAGCTTCCACTCAGAACTTTCCGGCTTCCTTGGGGAGAGCGAGGACTACATCCTCTGCCATTTGCTTCTTTAGGCATTGGAAGGCCTCATTCTGAGTGGCCTCCCAGTTCCAGGGGGCATTGCCGGTGAGTTGGGTCATGGGTCATACAATCTTGGAGTAGTCTTTTATGAACTTCTGATAGAAGTTTGTAAAGCCCAGGAAAGATTGCAGCTCCTTTTTCTTGGTGGGTGTGGGCCACTCCATAATGCCTTTGACTTTGACGGGATCCATGCATACAGATTCTTCACTGATGATTACACCTAGGTATTCGGTTTCCAGAACCTCAAACTCGCACTTCTCTGCCTTGAGGAATAGTTTGTGCTCTCATAGGCATTGGAATACTTGTTTTACAATCCGCCAATGCTCTTGGAGATCTTTCGAGAAGATCAGGATGTCATCTAAGTAGATAGTTACCTTCCTTTCATGGATGAGGTTGTGGAAGATGTCGTTCATCATTCACTGGAAAGTCACTGGGGAATTGGTCAGTCCAAAAAACATGATGGTGGGCATGAACAGGCCACAGTTGGTGTGAAAAGTGGTCTTGTGTTCATCCCCCTGTTTGATCCATACATTATTATATCCCTACCGGACATTTAGCTTAGTGAAATACTTGGCACTGTGTAGTTTGTCCATGAGTTTGAAGATGAGCGGAAGTGGGTAGCAATTCTTGATCATCATTTCATTGAGTTTGCAGTAGTCCTGCACTGGTCTGAGGAAACTGTCCTTCTTCTTGACAAAGAAGAAGGGGGATGTGAAGGGGGACTTGGAGGGTCAGATTCTTCCTGATTCCAGGTTCTCATTGAGGAACTTGTCAAGCTCTTCCTGTTCATGATGGTTGAGTGGGTAGACCTTGCAGTCTAGCGTCAACTGAGCATTTAGTATCAGCTTGATTGCATGGTCTCAGGGTTTTCATTCAGGTAGCTCATCGAAGTTTTCTTTCGAGAACAGGTCCTGGAACTCATGGTATTGGGGGGGAACCATTTCTTCAAAGGTTTTCTTGGCCTTTCCTTCATTGGCTTTGGCAGCTAGATTGTTTGCATGATGCATGGCATGAATTTCCAGTTCCTCCTGAAGGTCAACCATGAGAATGGTTTCCCCCTCCTCCAGCTCTTCATCCCACCAATCATCAGGGTCTGCATCAGGTAAGGGGAAGGGATTCTTCTGACATTGGCACCAGGCAAATATAATCTTGCCAGTGGCCCAATTAATGATGGGGTTGTGGCATAGAAGCCAGTCATGTCCCAGGAAAATATTGCCCTTGCCTATATTGGTGATGGCAAAGTCGATTCTTTCACTATGTCCTCCCATAGTCATCCTTACTTCAATGAACTCTGTGATTTCCCCAGCCTTATTTTGAGTTCCATCTGCATTGTATATTGAAATTGGGGCTGGGGCAGGTCTGGTGACAAGGCCATGCTTCTTAACATAGGCTTCATTGATCATACTTCCTGTACAGCCACTGTCAACTAACCAGTTCTTAGCATCTCAATCTGGACATTGAGAAAGAGCTCCCAGATGCCCTTGGTCAATATGCAGCATTGGTATTGGATTGGTTGGCCCAGCTCATATAGCTTTTCTCGAGCTTGTGCTTCTCCCATTCTCAAGGCATTGAGTAAGTGGTCATTGATCTCATTGACCTTCTCCTTGTGGGCCCAGAGATAAAGGGCAGCTAAGGCTTCTAAATCCGTGTATGCTTCCCTGACAGCCCAAAGGGTCCAGTCCATGCCAAATGGCTGGAACCAGGTAAACTTCAGGGAGGAAACACTCACTGGACTAGATTCAGAATGTCTCGCCTCAATCGTTTCTTCTGCCTTCTTCACTTGCACCTTTCATTGGGACATCTTGTATGATGTGTCATCTTCTTTGTTGGCCACCTCTTTCATAGTGGTTTTTCTTCCCCCAGGATGCCATGCATCCGGTACTTCTTCCTTCTGGGGGGTCCTTCTTGATCCTGAGGGGGTCAAGGGCTTTTGAACCGTTTCTCCAGCTGGGGCATGCTCCTTCCCTGGAGGTGGACCTCTACCAGCTTCTTTGTCAGGATATGAGGGTTTGGTACTAGGGTCGCCTTCAACTTGTCCAGAGGGCCCAAGGGCCAGGGGGGTCATGAACATTATGTTCTTGTTGCATAAGCTGTTAGGGCCTGACTCTCATGTGACTCAAGATAGGGAGGGTGCTAAGCTGTCTCGTGTTCGGACAATCACTTTGACATCTCCATGGATAATCTTGAGGTGGGGAGAGGAGCGCTTACTGAAAAGTTCTCAGCAAGTGAGCAGACAAGTAAAGTTTATGTGGTAGGTAAACCTTAGCTCCAAGCTGAGGTTGTACAGTGAAATTGTAGCTACTTAAATACTGAAGTGTGAGTACTATGAATAGATACGAAAGTTTTATCGAAGCTGAGAGGTGTGCTAGTTGGGCGACGAGCACGCAATATCATGCGTTGTCCATCATGAAAGTTTTATTGAAGCTGATATCGGTGGTGGTGAGGTGATAGCACATAAGCGTGATGATGCCGATAAGATGAGATAAGGCTGAAAAAGTGAAAAAGGCAAATAAATCGTAACATTACCCTCTCATTAAGGCAGATGTCCCAACTGCCCTAGGGTTCATTTGACAGTTCCTCTTGAGACTTGGCATACTCCTTTCTTCAATAGTTGTCGATGTAATCCCACCAATGCTTGTCGTTGGCACAGGGATTTTTGACCCAGAATGTTCTTCCATCTTGTCGCAGGACTCTATATGAGATGATATTGTTGACATATCGATGGTCAAGTATTTCCTTTAATGTTTTTTCAGATCTGTCGATGACCTTGCAGGCGGTTACGACAGTTTGTGTTTCGGCAATGCTGTTTTCGTAGTCTTCGATAGCCTCTTGTGCATTGGCCATGTCATCTTCTCATACCCAGGAGTTATGCTCCCTCATCCATCCCTTCCACTTGACAAAGTAATCTGTTACGATTTGTGATTTCTGTCCTTTTTTGCCACGGACTCAGCGGGTGCGCGAATCTAGGACTTCTTCGACTTTGTATTCTTCTTCGTCTTCAATGAGGTCTAGTGGTGGTGGAGGAGGTTGCTCCTGGTTGGGGAATGCTGGTGGTATGTATGGTGTCAGGAGTTTCTCGTTGAATCATGAATGAATCTTCCAGTGAGGTGGGAGTTTGAGTTTATAGACGGATGTGCCTGCCTTTTCCAGAATGAGAAACGGGCCGACACACTTATCATCCAGTTTCTTTTTTAAACATGGTAAGTGAAGGTTGGTGGCATCCAACCACACTCGATCTCCGATGGTGTACTCGATGGCATCTCTCCTCTTCTTGTCGTATTGGGTCTTCATTCTTCCGGTGGCCTCTTCCAATGCCTCTTTAGCTTGGCAATATACTTCCTGCATATTTTCCATGAACGACTTTGCTGATGGATTGGTAAAGGCAGTTGTTTTGATGGAGTCTGGTAGAATGCGAGGATTGGTCCCGTAATTCATGAAGAATGGTGTTTACCCTGTGGCTGAGTGGACATGGTTGTTGTGTGTGAATGCTGCTAGGGCAAGCCATTCACTCCAGTCCATCTGCCGATGATTGATAAAGAGGCAGAGGTATTTGTTGATCTCTTGGTTCGCTCGTTCCATTTGGCTGTCTATTTGGGGATGGAAGGCTATTGAGGCGTTCAGCATGATGTCGAGGAGTTTAAGGAGCTCTATCATGAACTTGGAGATGAACTGCAGTCCTCTGTCAGAGATTACGGTTTTGGGCATCCCATGGCATGCATAGACGTGATCGCATAGGAGTTTAGCCCATCCTTCAGAGGTAAGTTCGACGTTGCAGGTGATAGGGATGATTTCCTTTGAGAATCTATCGACGATTACCAGGATGGCATCGTAGCCATTTGATTCTGGGAGTCCGGTAATCATATCGACTGATATGTGACTCCATGGTTCAGATGGGATCTCGTTGGGGTGAAGAGGGGCGGCCTTGGCATGGGTATCTGTCTTAGTTCGTTGGCATGCTTCGCATGCCTTGATGTACTTTTCTACTGTTCACTTGAGTTTTGGCCACCAGAACTCTCTTTGTACGAGTTCTTTCATCTTTTCTATTCCCAGATGCCCTGCCATGATGTGGTCATGGTGGGCAGCAATGATTTCTCCCCTGAGTTTATTGTCCCGGGGGACATAGATTCGTCTGTCATAGTAGAGGAGTCCCTCTTTTTTGGAAATGCTGCGTTCATGGCTGAGGGAGTTTTGAATTCCCTGATCCCATTTGTCATGGTCTTGGGTCGCATCTTTGACTCGTTGGTGCGTTTCGGACATGGTGGGCATGATCATGGCTCTAAGGTGTTCAGGTTGTAAGATGATGACATCATCATTGTCTCCCTTCCCCTGGTCATGATCATCCCTATGACTAAGCAGGTCAGCCTTGCGATTAGAGGCACCTGGCTTGTGATGGAGCGTGAAGTGATATTCCACAAGTTCGGTGCCCCATTGGGCCCGGCGATGATTGAGCTTCTGGGGCTGGCGGAAGTATTGAAGGTTTTGATGATCTGTCCAGATCTCAAAATCATCTGCTGCCCCCATCAAGTAATGTCTCCATTCCTCAAGCGCAAGCATTATGGCGAGGAGCTCCTTGTCATAGATTTCATAATTTCATTCCGTTGTGGTTAGAGTTTTGGAGAGGAACACTACCAGCCTCCACTTTCCATCTTGTTCTTGACTGAGTACTGCGCCTATTGCTCCTTCACTGGAATCGGCTTCTACTCAAAATTGCCCCTTTTCCTTTGGTAGTGCTAGAACCATGTCTTTGGCCATCTGTTTCTTTAATTGCTGGAAGGCCTCATTCTGAGCGGTGCCCCAGGTCCAAGGGGCATTACCAGTGAGTTGGGTCATAGGATGCACGATCTTGGAATAATCCTTTATAAACTTCTGATAGAAGTTGGTAAAGCCTAAGAAGGATTGCAGTTCCTTCTTCTTGGTAGGCATGGGCCATTCTGTGATGCCTGTAACCTTGATAGGGTCCATGTGGACCGATCCTTTGCTGATGATGACTCCAAGGTATTCGGTCTCTAGTACCTCGAACTCACACTTCTCAGCCTTCAGGAAAAGTTTGTGTTCCCTTAGGTGTTGAAGTACCCTTTTGACAATTCGTCAATGTTCCTGGAGATCTTTGGAAAAGATCAGGATGTCGTCCAGATAAATTGTCACCTTCCCCTCATGTATGAGGTTGTGGAATATGTCGTTCATCATCCACTGGAATGTGGCAGGTGAGTTGGTTAACCCGAAAAACATGACGGTCGGCTCAAAGAGCCCGCAGTTTGTATGGAATGTGGCCTTGGCTTTGTCCCCCTGTTTGATTCTGACATTGTTGTAACCCCAGTGGACGTCTAGTTTAGTGAAGTATTTGGCGCCATGGAGTTTGTCCATCAACTTGGAAATTAGGGGGAGTGGGTATCGGTTCTTGATGGTCATCTCATCGAGTTCTCGGTAATCTTGTACAGGTCATAGCGAACCATCCTTCTTTTTGACAAAGAAGAAGGGGAAAGCGAAAGGGGACTTGGAGGGGCGTATTCGACCTGATTCCAGGTTCTCATTGAGGAACTTGTCCAATTCTTCCTGTTCATGGTGATTCAGAGGGTAGACCTTGCAATCGAGTGTGGACTTGGCATTAGGAACCAATTTGATGGCATGATCCCAGGGTTTGCATTCAGGCAGCTCGTCGAAGTTCTCTTTCGAGAAGAGGTCCTCAAATTCACGGTATTGGGGTGGAACCATTTCTTCAAAGGTCTTCTGGGCTTTTCCTTTGCTAGCTTTGGCTGCTAGATCATTTGCGTGATGTACCATGCGAATTTCTAGCTCCTCACAAAGGTCGACCATGAGAATGGTCTTGCCTTCCTCCAGTTCTTTATCCCAGGGGTCGCCGGGGTCTGCATCTGGCAACAGGAATGGGTTTTTCTGACACTGGCACTGAGCGAAGATAATTTTGCTGGTGGCCCAATTAATGATGGGGTTGTGCCGAAGAAGCCAGTCATGTCCTAAGAAGATATTGCCTTTGCCAATATTGGTGACAGCAAAATTGATCCTCTCAGAGTGACCTCCTATTGTCATGCGCACTTCTACGAACTCAGTAATCTCACCCACCTTGTTGTGTGTTCCATCGGCATTGTACACCGAGATTGGGGCAGGCGCGGGTCAGGTGATGAGTCCATGCCTTCTGATGTAGGCCTTGCTCATGGTACTCCCAGTGCATCCACTGTCGACCAAGGCCTGAGCCTTGAGGGTCTGACGATTCTCCAATGTTTCAAGTTGCATGTCGAGGAAGAGTTCTCGGATGCCTTTAGTGGACACTCAGCATTGGTATCAAATTGGTTGGCTTAATTTGTAGAGTTCTTCTCATGCACATTCCCCTCCTTTTCTTAGCGAGTTGAGGAGGTTATGGTCGACCTCATTGATCTTCTCCTTATGAGTCCAGAGATGAAGCGAGGCAAAGGCCTCTGAATCTGTGCATGCTTCCCTGATGGCCCAAAGGGTCCAGTCTGTGCCAAACAGCTTGAACCAGGTGGACTTTGGGGAGGAAACACTCACTGGACTTGATTCGGAACTCCTTGCCTCCAACGGTTCTTCTTCCTTCTTTGCTTGCACCTTGGCTCGTGACATCTTGAACGAGGTGTCATCTTCTTCATCAGGCACCTTGACGAGGGTGGTATTCCGGACCCATGAGCATTGTGCATCCGATGCTGGAATCCTGCTTGATCCTTCGATGGTCGGGGGCCTTCGAGGGGTCTCCCCAGTTGGGGCATGCTCCTTCCCTGGGGATCGCCTGCTGCTGGCTGCTTCATTAGGAATCGGGGGTTTGGGGAGCGGGTCGCTCCTGGAGTGACTGAAGGGCTCATCAGGACAAATGGAGGGAGTCATGTACATCGTGTTCTTGTCACATGAGCCATACTCCCACATTACCATCAGGTCCTTCGGTGCCTGTCCCGTGTCCCTATCCTTTCTTGAATGACTGTCTTCTTCCTGGGCCAGGGGTGAGAGAGGCGTCATCTCGACTGGTGTAACATCTTCAGGAGACAGACAGGAGATGCAATCTCTTACTTCTTCTTCTAGGCGGGGAGAGAGGGGGTTGTGTATCTGCAATCGTCCTCGAGTGCAAGGCGAATCATTGCAGACATGATTGACAGGCATTGACCTCTTGTCTCTGCCTCTGTCTTGAGGTTCCCGTTCAGCGACAATTGGCTCAGCCAGTTCAGGGAGCACCTCCTTCATCCCTAAGGACTGGGAGATCCCTGACATAGTTTGGATAAACTCCAGTCCCCATCATGTCTGAAGGTCCTGGAGGGTGAGGAGTTCTGGGATGGAAAGTGTTAGCGAGGGAGTGGGATGAGTCTCGTCTCACTTCTGGGGGATTTTATATCTTTTTTCAGATAGAGTCTGAATGTGTTGTGATTCTTTTCAGGTGGTCTCAGGAGAAGTGATCAAATCGGGTTCGAATGCGCTGAGACAATTGTAGACATACGTAAAAATGTATTACAATCAGGTAATGTCCATTCAACGGGACCTGATGACTGACCACCCAGAGAGGAGGATTGGGCCAAGGAAGTGGAATCACTCACTTCTTGGCCTTGCCTTCTACCTCCTCGACCTTCGATATCGAGGGCGTCTTCTCCTTGACTTTCTTGTGACTATGTCCATGCTCCTCCTTATCATGCTCCTCGGCTTCCATTAACATTGTGCGAAGTTGGGCTGTTGTGTATCGCCTGCTTTTCGGGTCTCTAGGCCACTTTGGCTTCTTGCAATCTTTTCCCAAGTGTCCCTTCCCTCCGCAATTGAAGCACCTGCCTTCCTTTTTAAGGTGGTCTATGTCCATTGGCTTTCCGGCTCCTCCATAGGTGGTCCATCCCGATCCCAATGATCCTTTGTTGGCCGAGGAACTTATCATGCCAGTATTACCTTTGGGGGTATTACCGGTGGGTTTGTCCTTGGGTGACTTGTCATAGTGACCAATTCGGTCAAAGGCCTGTTTTCAGGCCTTTTCGTCATAGATGCTACATATGCGTTGTTTCCATTCTGCATAAGTGGAGGGGATCATAACTCCTAGGTCAGCGATGGAGTCAGTGTAGGAGGTGGAAACTCCTTGTCGGACAGCTTGGACTAGGGCCCCTCGAGGTCCTAGGTCGCAGAGTTGATCTGCCTGTCGGGCGAGCTCTTTCAGTTTGTGGAAGTACTCGGCGGCCATACCGGTCATTCAGAGGTCATTCATTCGCTTCTCCATTACTTCTTGGAGGGCAGGATCCCCATATTCGATTTGTAAGGTGGCCTTGAAGTCGTCCCATGAGCAGTACTGGTATCATCCTTCAGTGTCGCTTTGGAACTGAAGGCAATATTGGGACCACCAGCCTTGGGGTCTTTTGCCAAACAAGGAGGTCGCGAATAAGATTTTGTTGGCGTGCATTGGGTAGTAGGGCCGGAATATTGAGAAGTACTCTTCGCAGGCTCCAGTGAATCAGTGAATATCGTCACCTTTCCCCTTGAAGTCTGTGGGGAGTCGAATCAGGGTTGGCTTTACTTGTAGCCAGGGAGCCTGTTTGTCTGCTTCTCTGGAGGGCCAGTCTGGAGGGTCAGGGGGGTTGTCCTTTGGTGGTGGTCTTGGGACCAACCACCTATCAGTTCGGTGAGTGGGGCTCCCCCATCGTTTGGGAGCCGGGGCAGCAGGTTGTCCTCTGCGTCGGTTGGGGTCTTCTAATTCAGGGGGAAGGGGTAGGCCGTTGGCGAGTGTGAAGCTCCTTGCCTCGAGCAGCTTCTGGGTTAGGTCGGTGACTAACCCCGGGAAGGCTGCTTGCTTGTTGCGGTGGTCTTGTCTCCTGGCCTCCACTTCTTCTTCATCCTTTCATCGTTGCTCTGTCTCAGGGTCAATGTCGATGTTGCTCAGCCCTGCTTCTCCCGATCCTGTGAAGAGTCTACTCGTCTCTTTCAAGGCCCGGTTCTGGTGTCTCCAGTTAGTCAGTGGCGAGTCGGGTATTGGCCTGGGCCACCCGAATTCGGGATAACTCAGTGCACTGGGCCTCATCTCGTCTCCAGGTGGCCAGTATATTCACCAGTTGCTGGTTGAGAACTCGCTCCTCGAGTTCAGTCCTTGCTCATAGATCTGGAACATGTACTCCTAGGATGGGGCCATAGTTGAGCTCATACCACCATAGCTCTTCATTAGGTCAGAGGTTGAATCAGTGCCTATGTTCCTCCTGGGTCTCATCGACTCCTTCTCTTCATATATAGTCTGCCCTTCGAAGGGCCCAGGCCTGAGACCTGTAGGTCTCATGGGCCATTTGCTGGGATAGGGAGAGGGATGGCCAGGCTCTGTCTGGAGTTCCCAGGTGGAAGGGGCTGCTCTCGATCTCTCATAGAGCAAGGCATCACTTGTCGCTGGGATTTTGAGGGGGCTCATCTGGGTCCTCCTCACGTTGCCAGATGCTGTATGTGAGCGGGGACTCTCCCGCCCTTCTTCATCGCTGGTAGCTAGACAGCCCAAGGTAGCAGATTCGTAGGCGTTGTTGCCTGAACTCTGCATAGAACCCTGGGTCATCGCAGTTGAGCGAAGCTGGGGTTGATGACGAGCTGGTTCAGGGGGAGTCAGCAACAGGAGTCTCTCTACCTCTAACTCTTTCTCGAAGTCTATCAGATTGGGGGGAGTCAGGGGTAGGGGAATCAGCATTGGAGGAGGAGAGTATAATTGTCATCGTAGGTGTGTTGAATGTGGTCTGGGTTCTGAAAGGGCGGTGAAGTCTAGAGGGTCCTAGTAAGTGAGCCCTTCTTTGGCTATCCTCTGACTCTGATAGTGTCCAGTGTGTGAGCAGTTGTCTTGTCGCTCCTCTTCCTCTCTCTGGTGAGCCCAGTGTGGCGGTGTCGGAGGCCTCGCTGGGTTTGTCAGGATTGACAATCCATAGGGTTATCTGAGGGAGAGTCTTACTATCTGGTCAGGGCTGGCTGACCTCAGTTGTAGGTATCTGGTGGAGGCTTCACTCCAATTCTCTTCTGGCATCCTCCAGGAGTTCAGTTCCAATTCCATGGTATGCTCTAATGAGCTCCTTGATACCTCTCTTGAAAGAGGGAGTACTTCTGGCATCCTCAGAGGAGTGCTGGGTTCTGGAAGGGCCAGCCACTGGGCTGGGTGTTCTTCCTCTTCTTCCGAGGTCGGCGAAGGGGCCCTGAAGGTTCTGGGTCAGCGACTCTGGGGGCGTCTCATAGGACTCCTGTCCATAGATGGGGTAGTGCATGGGGAACGTCGGAACATTGTAAGGGGGAATGTAGAATTGGGGAAGGGTCAGGGGTGGATACACTAGTTGTCCTCTTCTGAATGTAATTCTGTGGCTTTCAAACCACTCTCGGTTTCTATAGTAAACGGTGGCAACTGCAGTCATTGTTCCAATAACACCTGTGATTGTAAATAGGATTACTGCAAGGGTGCTTGTCATGGGTTCAGATATGTCAGGGGTTTGTTGTAATGGCATGTGGATTCCTTCCTGCGTCTAGTGTCGTGGAAGGGTGAGGAAAGCTTTGAGCTAATTGTTAGGGCCCAACTCTCATGTGACTCAAGATAGGGAGGGTGCTAAGCTGTCTCGTGTTCGGACAATCACTTTGGCATCTCCATGGATAATCTTGAGGTGGGGAGAGGAGCGCTTACTGAAAAGTTCTCAGCAAGTGAGCAGACAAGTAAAGTTTATGTGGTAGGTAAACCTTAGCTCCAAGCTGAGGTTGTACAGTGAAATTGTAGCTACTTAAATACTGAAGTGTGAGTACTATGAATAGATACGAAAGTTTTATCGAAGCTGAGAGGCATGCTAGTTGGGCAACGAGCACACAATATCATGCATTGTCCATCATGAAAGATTTATCAAAGCTGATATTGGCAGTGGTGAGGTGATAGCATGTAAGTGTGATGATGCTGATAAGATGAGATAAGGCTGAAAAAGTGAAAAAAGCAAATAAATCGTAACATAAGCCGTACCTCTTCTTGACTTTTGGGGGTTTCTTTGGCTCCCATTCCATGTCCCTGTCTATTCTTGTGACTTGTGAGGTCCCTATGTGAGGGGTGTCTTCTGCTTTTGAGGCAGGCTCAACCAGTTCAAGGAGCATCCTCGACGAGTCGAGGATCCCTGACATTGTTCAGATGAACTCTGGCTCCCATCATTGTATGAGGTCTTGAAGACAGAGGAGTTCTGGGGCAGGAGGTGTCAGCGGGGGAGAGGGACAGGTGTTGTTGGGGTTCTCAGGGTTTTTATGTGATTGTTCAGGTGGCACTTGAATTGCTTGCAATTTTTTTAGGGTGGTGGTCTCAGACATACTAGTGAACGCAGCAGAGGGTATATTTGAATGCTTTGATACAGGGATAGATGTACATAAAATGTTAATACAATCAGGTAATGTCCGCACAGCAGAACCTAATGACCAACCACTCAGAGAGGAGGATTGGGCTGAGGAAGTGGAATTGCTCACTTCTCAACCTTGTCTTTTACCTTCTCGACCTTTTCCAGCTTTTTCTCTTCTTCTTCTGCAATAGTAAGCATGGCACGAAGCTGGGCTGAGGTATATTTCCTGGTCTTCAGGTCTCTTAGTCACTTTGGCTTTTTACAATCCTTCCCCATGTGTCTCTTGACTCTGCAGTTGAAGCATCTACCCTCTTGTTTGAGGTGATCTATGTCCATGGGCTCCTCGGCTCCTTCATATGTGGTCCATCCCGAGAAAGACTGGGCTTTGCCAGCGGGTTTATCAGCTATGGAACTTGTTGTGCCAGCAGTGTTTTTCTAGCCACTGCTGGCATGTTGGTTCTTTGGTCGGTCCACTTGGCTGATCTTGTCAAAGGCCTCTTTTTGGGTCTTCTCCTCATAGATGTTGTAGATTCGTCGTTTCCAATCTGTGTACATTTGGGAAATCATGACTCCTAAATTAGTGATGGAGTCGATATAGAAGGTAGAGACTTCTCGTCGGACTGCCCATACTAGAGCACTGCATGATCCAACATTGTGGAGTTGGTCAGCCTGACAGGCGAGCTCTTCAAGTTGGCAGAAGTATGCAGGGGTGGGGCTGGTCATGGTCAAATTTATTATTCGTCATTTCATGACCTCTTGTAGGGCTGGGTTCCCATACTCCATTTGAAGAGCTGCCTTGAAGTCATCCTAAGAGGGATATCAGTAGTATTCAGTGGTCCCACTCCAGAATTGGAGTTTATAGTGGGACCACCATCCTCAGGGTTTCTGGTCGAAGAGGGAGATGGCGAACAAGATCTTGTTGGCATGGGTGGAGTAGTAGGATTTGAAAATCAAGAAATATTCTTCACAGGCCCCAGTGAATTGGTGAATGTCATCGTGTCTCCCCCCAAACTCGGCAGGGAGGCAGATGAGAGTAGGCTTGACCTGGAGCCAGAGAGCAGTTTTCTCAGCATCCCCACTAGGCCAGTACAAGAGGTCTGGTGGGTCATATTTCAGGGGTGGATGGGGAACTGACCATCAATCTGTTCAATGAGTTGGGCTCCTATACCTCTTGGGTGCAGGCTGAGCCAGGCGTCCCCTTTGAGGGTCAGGTTCTTAGAATTCCTTGGGGATAGAGAGATTGTGGTTGGTGGCAAAGGTTCTTGCTTTATTGATGGCAGCATGTAGTTCAGCCTGAAGGCCATTCCATTTTGCTGCTGCTGCTAGTTGTCATTGTTTGGCTGCTTTGGCATCAAGTCATTGTTGCTCCACCTCTGTTTCTGCCTGATTGCTTGGGCCTGCTTCTCCTGATCCTGCTAAGAGTCTACTCTTCCCTTTCCATGGATTGCCAGTCATCCTCCAGTCTCTCAGCAGCGAGTCGGGCATTGGCTTGGGCCACCTGTCATTGAGCCAATTGGGCTCGCTGGTGTTCATCAGCTCTCCAGTGGTGGAGAATCTCCTCCAGCTGCTGGCTGAGTCATTCCTGTTCTGCCTCTGTCCTTTCTCATAATCCAGAGAGGACTGTTCCAGAGGTGAGTCCATAATCTTGTTCATGTCGGTATAATTCCTCAGTGGGAAATAGTCGTTGATGTTGCCTGTGCTCCTCCAATGTCTCATCAATTTCTCCTTGTTTAATGTAGTCCTCATGTCTAAGGCACCATGCCTGGGAGTGATATATGCTGAGGGTGATTCATTGCTAGATGGATATTGCAGGCCAGGCTCAGTCCTTGGTCCTCAGGAAGAAGGGATTGCTCTCCAGTTCTCTCCTTGCCAGCCTTTGTTCCTCCCTAAGCTCCTGAGGGGGCTGGTCCAGATCCTCTTCTTGCTGTCAGAGCTGGAAGCTGTAGTCAGTCTCCCAGGCTCTCCTTTGTTGGTAGTAACTAGGCTGCCCAATGTCATGGATTTGTAGCCTTCCTCTCTGGAGGTTGGCTGGGTCGACAGCGACTGTGGATGGATCAGGTTCTGGGCTAGGGGAAGGGGATTTGTAGTCCTGTGCCACACCGGTTGGGTCAGGGGCAGCGGTGGAACTGTTGAGAGAGTCAGAAGAGGAGCTGGAAAGTACAATTGTTGATGTAGATGTGTCGAAGGTGGCATGGTGGGGGGGTCAGTGTATTCTAGGGTCTCCTGATAGGTGGGCCCTAATTCGGCTTCATTCTGATTCAGAGGTATGGCAGGAATTGGGGGTAGGGGTCTCGCTTGAAGGATTGATGACCCATAGGGTCATATTGGGAAGGGTTGTGCTATCTGGCCTGGGCTCAGTGGTCTCAGTTGGATGAGGCATGCCACTTCAGCTGCCCAATTCGTATCTGATCGAGTCATGCTTGTCTGTTCCTGGTCCAGTGTATGCCCAGACCAGCTCTATGATGTCTCTCTCAAAAGAGGAAGGGGGAGTTGGTGTCCTAGGGGAGTGCCTAGTTCCAGAGGGCCCAGTGACAGAGCTGGGGCTTTTTCTGTTATAGTGTATACCAATGTCAGTCTCTGGGCTGGGGGCTCTTGATTGCTCCTCCCTATTCGGCAAGATGGGGGGTGTGTAGAAGCGGTTCCTCTCGTATTGGGGGTAGGTGGTCCAAATAGGCTGAATTTGACCATGATAGGGAGGGATATAGAAGGGGGGTAGCATCGGGGGTGGGTAAGCGATTTGCCTTCTAGGTGCTAGTCCATGGCTTTTGAGCCAATTCCTGTGTCTATAGAAAATAACAGCTATGCAAACTGCTGTTCCTGTGATGACAGCTACGGCAATGAAAGTGCCTGCTGCTACATTTCTGATTGTGGGTGTGATGTCAGGGGTTATGTTGATGAGCATGGAGTTTTCCTTATGTCTACCATAAAAGAAAGAGGGAAGCTTCAAGCTAATTGTTAGGGCCTGACTCTCATGTGACTCAAGATAAGGCAATCACTAAGCTGTCTCACATTCAGACAATCACTTGGGCAACACCATGGAGAATCTCAAGGTGGTAAGAGAGGCACTTACAGGTGAAGCTCTTGGCAAGTGAGCAGACAAGTAAGATTTATATGTGGTTAAACCTTAGCTCGAAGCTGAGGTGTTACAGAGAAAGCATCCCTACTTATATACTAAACGTTGGGTGCTAATAATAGCTATGAAAAAGTTGTGAAAATTGGATCAAAGAATGTCACATGTAGAACAAGAGGTGTCAGTGTGACAACCATGGCTTATGGTGTGGTGAACATGCATTTGTCAATTCAAAGGTTGATCATGGTGTTCGTGTGGTGATATGAAATGCGATAAGATGAGATAAGACTAGAAAAGTGAAAGAAGCAAATAAATCATAACAATGGGCTTCTCCAATTGCTTCATTCACTCCAATTTGTACTATCCATAGATGGAAAGAGAAAAAATGCATACAACTCAGATCTGCCACTCATATGAGATGGCTCACACTGACTAGTTATGACCTGCATGTACAAAGATTAAAAGGTGTTGGTATGGGTAATCAAAGCTTACTGTAACCATCTATGCTCTATTCATCAGCCCTTTGTCATTGACAATGACTTGTTGTTCTGTGCTCATGAATATCCAGGTGACACAGAGTTGCTGAATTATCAGGTGACAAGAAATGCAGATGTTCTGCACCTAAATACTAAGGATATTGGGAAATCTAGAGAATTTGTACAGAGTTTATGCACACTATTATCTGAATAACTGTTACCACTATGGTACTGTCTGCTGCAGACCAGCTAATCTCACAGATTGGAACCTGATGTTCTTCGACAACATAAACATCTGTGCTCTCACACTGTCAAGGACCAGAATGCAGGGATATATTGGGGTAAACTTACAGTGGGGTGAATAGGCCAGTCTGTAGGCATCCCCTATGCCTGAAGTGCTAATCCTCAGCTCTTGGCATAGTTCCACTGTTGAACCTAGACTTCTGTAGCAATGGCAACACCCAAAACTCTGAGAGAGGTAGGGAAATGTGCTTGCAGTCACAGTAGTCAAGGCTATATGTGTTTGCGAGTAGTTTGGTGCACCTCCATGTGGTCAATTCCTCTAGATGCAGGTATACACTTTGACTATACAGTCTGGAAGCAGTACCCTTAGCAGTTGAGTACTAAAGGGCTCAGGCTGTAAGCTGAAGGGGATCTCAATAAATGAGATAGAAAGAGATCTGGTATGACCTGGATACCAAGAAACCATTGAAAAAGACATAGAACATGTCTGGGAAATGTGCACCAGATGTAGGCAACCGGAGATGGTCCTAAAACCGGAGTGATGTCCTAGAAAATAATGCAAAACTGAATAAAACACAAAAATAGTCCTAAAACTGGTATAGTAAGTGTGCAAGGGATATAGTGAATGGTAAAGGTCCTAAAACTGGTCTAGAAGGTGTGCAATAGATGTAGACACCAGTGATAGGTCTAGAACCAGAGCAACATCAAAGAAAAACAGTGTAAAAGCCTATAAAATGTGGCAAGAGTATAGACAAGATGTCTCTATGGTGTACCTAATAAAGTGAACAGAAATAGGGGCAATGAACATACAAAAATGAAATAAAACCAGTGGAAATCATGGCAACTTGATCTATAAAACCAAAGCTATGGCAACAAGTGTGCGGAACTGTGGAAAAGCAATGACAATGATGAGGGGAATCCTATGGAGAGTGATGCAGAAATGGGCCTTCAAAGAGGCAATACAATCCTATACTAGGCTGGGAGATGATGAAGTCAGTAATATAAAACTGAAACTGACAAGATAAAACTGGTGTGACAAGGTGGAAGCGAGGTGGAAGTGTTAAAAGACAAAAGCAAGTAGTTGGAGCAAGAATGCATGTATTGGGCAGTAATAATGTGATCCAATAATGATTAAGAGTAAAGCAAGCAATGGGGCATAACTGTAGGTGACTGGAATCAACTGGTAACATATTAACTCATCATTAGAGCATAGATCCAGTAAATTGAAGTAGTCTCCTGTTAGGGCCTGGCTCTCATGTGACTCAAGATAGGACGATTGTTAAGCTGTCTTGCATTCGGACAATCACTTTGGCAATGTTGTGGATAATCTCGAGGTGGTGGGAGGAGCGCTTACAGGAGAAGCTCTCAGCAAGCAAGCAGACAAGTAAGATTTAGGTGATGTTAAACCTTAGCTCGAAGCTGAGGTGTTACAGAGAAAATGTCCCTACTTATATACTAAAGAGTTGGGATCTAATAATAGCTATGAAAAAGATGTGAAGATTGGATCAAAGTTTGTCACATGTAGAACAAGAGGTGTTGGCATGACAACCATGGCTCATGGTGCAGTGAACACGTGTTTGTCATATCGAAGCTGATGTGCAGTATTTGTGTGGTGATAGGAAGTGCGATAAGATGAGATAAGACTAGAAAATGAAAAAAGTGAATAAATCGTAACATTACCCTCTCGTTAAGGCAGACATCCTGACTGCCCTAGGGTTCACTCGTCAGCTCTTGTGCTTTTGCATACTCTTTCCTCCAGTAGTCGTTGATGTAATCCCACCAGTGTTTGTCATTTGGGCAGGGGTTTTCAATCCAGAACGTCCTTCCATCTTGTCTTAAGACCCTATATGAGATGATGTTGTTGACATATCGATGATCGAGTATCTCCTTTAGTGTTTTTTCAGATCAGTCAATAACCTTGCGAGCAGTTATGATGGTTCTTGTTTCAGAGATGCTGTTCTTGTAGTCTGTGATGGCCTCTTGAGCATTGGCCATGTCATCTTCTCATACCCATGAGTTGTGTTCCCAGGTCCAGCCCTTCCACTTGATGAAATAGTCAGTTACTATTCGTGACTTCTGTCCTTTCTTTCCATGGACTTGGCAGGTGCACAAGTCTAGGACTTCTTCAACTTCGTATTCCTCTTCATCTTCAATGAGGTCAGGTGGCAGTGGTGGTGGTTGCTCTTGGTTCAGGAATGTGGGGGAAATATATGGTGTCAATAGCTTCTCGTTGAAGTGTGGATGGATCCTCCAGTGTGGAGGGAGTTTGAGCTTGTAGGCGGATGTGCTGGCCTTTTCTAGAATGAGGAATGGACCAACACGTTTGTCATCGAGTTTTTTCTTTGGATGGGATAGATGAAGGTTGCTAGAGTCTAGCCATACTCGGTCTCCAATGGCGTACTCTATCACATTCCTTCTCTTCTTGTCATATTGGGCCTTCATCTTACCTGCAGCTTCCTCGAGTGCTTCCTTTGCTTGACGATGGATGGTTTGCATGGTTTCGGCGAATGTTTTCACTGAAGGGTTCGTAAATGGGGTGGTTTTCACAGAGTCTGGAAGAATTTGGGGGTTTGTTCCATAGTTGGTGAAGAATGGTGTCTGTCCCATAGCAGAGTGCACTCAATTGTTGTGGGCGAATGCTGCGAGTGCAAGCCATTCGCTCCAGTCTGTCTGTTGATAATTGACGAAGATGCAAAGATATTTATTGATCTCCTGATTAGCATGCTCCATCTGTCCATCAGTTTGAGGGTGGAAGGTGGTAGATGCATTGGAAGTGATATCAAGCAGTTGGAAGAGTTTGGTCATAAATTTAGAGACAAATTGGGGTCCTCTGTCTGATATGATGGTTTTGGGCATGCCATGTCAGGTGTAGACATGGTCGTGGAACAGTTTGGCCCATCCTTCGGAGGTGAGCTCCACATTACAGGTGATGGGGATCATTTCCTTGGAGAACTGGTCCACCACTACTAGGATTGTATCGTATCCATTCGATTTTGAGAGACCAGTGATCATATCGACAGATATGTGAGTCTAAGGCTTGGACAGGATTTTGTTTGGGTGTAGGGGGGCGGCTTTTGGTTGAGTATCTGTCTTCATCCATTGACAGGCTTTGCATGCTTTAACATATCTTTCTACCATTTGTTTGAGTTTTGGCCACAAGAACTCTCTTTGAACAAGCTCTTTGGTCTTCTTGATTCCCAGGTGTCCCGCCATGATGTGATCATGGTGGGCAGCAATGATTTCTCCATGAAGCTTGTCATTGTGGGGAACATCAATCCGCCCATTGTAGTACAAGAGCCCTTCACAGAGGGAGATGCCATGCTTGTGGTCAAGAGAGTTGGCAATTCCTTGGTCCCACTTGTCATGATTCCTTGTTGCATCTTTGACTCATTGGTGCATCTCATTCATCATGAGCATCATCATGGCTCTAAAGTGTTCAGGTTAGAGGACTACAACATTGTCATTGTCCTTTTTGCTTTGGTCATGATCGTCCTGATGACTGAGCAGGTCAGCTTTTCAGTTGGAGGCTCCAGGTTTGTGGTGCAAGGTGAAGTGGTATTCGGTGAGTTCAATGACCCATCGGGCTTGGCGATGGTTCAATTTCTGGGGTTGACAGAAATACTGCAGGTTTTGATGATCGGTCCAAATCTCGAAGTCTTCTGCTATGCCCATAAGATAATGTCTCCACTCTTCAAGGGCAAGCATGATCACTAGAAGTTCCTTGTCATATATCTTGTAGTTCCGCTTGGTGACAGTTAGCGCCTTTGAAAGGAAGGCAACTGGCCTCCACTTCCCATCCTGTTCTTGACTCAGGACCGCACTGATTGCTCCCTCGCTGGAGTCAGCTTCTATCTGGAATCTCCCTTTCTCCTTGGGAAGTGCCAATACCACGTCTTTGGCCATCTGCTTCTTTAGTCACTGGAATGCCTTGTTCTGGGCAGCTCCCCAGGTCCATGGGGTGTTGCTGGTCAGTTGAGTCATAGGGCAAATGATCTTGGAATAGTCCTTGATGAATTTCTGATAGAAATTCGTAAAGCCCAAGAAGGATTGTAATTCCTTCTTCTTGGTGGGTGTGGGCCATTCCGTAATGCCCTTGACCTTGACGGGGTCTATTTGGACAGACCCTTCACTGATAATAACGCTGAGGTATTCAGTTTTTAATACCTCAAACTTGCACTTCTTGGCTTTAAGAAAAAGCTTATGTTCCCGTAGGTGTTGGAGCACGCATTTGACGATTCAATGGTGTTCCTGGAGGTCTTTCGAAAAGATAAGGATGTCGTCAAAGTAGATGGTTACCTTCCCCTCATGGATGAGGTCATGGAAGATATCATTCATCATCCACTGGAAGGTTGCAGGCGAGTTGGTTAGGCTGAAGAACATAACGGTCAGTTTGAAAAGTCCACGGTTTGTCTGGAAGGCTGCCTTAGGTTCATCTCCTTGTTTGATCTGCACATTGTTGTAACCCCAGCAGACATCCAACTTGGTGAAGTATTTGGTGCCACGGAGTTTGTCCATGAGTTCTGAGATGAGGGGCAGTGGATACCGGTTCTTGATTGTCATCTCGTTGAGTTTTCAGTAGTCTTGGACCAGGTGAAGGGATCCGTCCTTCTTCTTGATGAAGAAGAAGGGTGAGGCGAAAGGGGACTTGGATAGTCTGATTTGGCTAGATTCAAAGTTTTCATTGAGGAATCTATCGAGTTCTTCTTGCTCATGGCGGTTGAGTGGGTAGACCTTACAGTTGAGAGTGGACTTGGTGTTTGGAATTAACTCGATTGCATGATCCCAGGGCTTGCGCTCAGGGAGTTCATCAAAATTTTCTTTAGAGAAGAGGTCTTCAAATTCTTGATATTAGGGTGGGACCATTTCTTTGAAGGTCCTCTTGGCCTTTTCCTCATTGGCTTGGGCAGCTAGGTCATTCACGTGATGTACTGCACAGATCTCTAGCTCTTCCTGAAGGTCAACCATAAGGATGGTTTCACCCTCCTCCAGTTCTTCATCCCACGGGTCGTCGGGGTCCACATTGGGGAGGGGAAAAGGGTTCCTTTGACATTGACACTGGGCAAAGACGATCTTGCCAGTGGTCCAATTGATGACAGGGTTGTGGTGGAGAAGCCAATCATGTCCTAGAAAGATATCGCCCTTGCCGAGGTTGGTGATGGCAAAGTCGATCCTTTTGCTATGGCCTCCCACTGTCATTCTTACTTCAACGAACTTGGTAATTTCCCCTGCCTTGTTTCAGGTGCTGTCCACATTATAGACTGAAATGGGAGCTGGGGCCGGTCAGGTAATGAGGCCATGTTTTCTGACATAGGCCTCATTGATGGTGCTTCCTGTGCATCCGCTGTCAACAAGGGCTTGGGCTTTGAGTGTCTGACAATTTTCCAGGGTCTCAATCTGGATGTCAAGGAATAATTCTTGGATGCCCTTGGTGGCTACTCGGCATTGATAGCAAATGGGTTGGCTTAGTTCATATAGCTTCTCCCATGCTTCTTCCCCATCTGTTTTTAGGGCGGTAAGGAGGTGATCATCGATTTCATTGACCTTTTCTCAATGGGCCCAAATGTGAAGGGCGGCAAAGGCTTCTGAATCTGTGTGTGCTTCTCTTATGGCCTGAAGGGTCCAGTCTGTGCCAAACGGCTGGAACCAGGTGGACTTCGGGGAGGAAACACTCACTGGAATAGATTCAGAATGCCTCGCCTCGATCGGTTCTTCTTCCTTCTTTGCTTGTGCCTTGGCTTGGGACATTTTGAACGATGTATCATCTTCCTCATCAGCCACCTCTGCTATGGTGGTCTTTCTTCCCCCAGGATGCCATGTATCCAATACTTCTTCCTTCTGGGAGGTCCTTCTTGATCCTTCGGTGGTTGGGGGCTAGCGAGCAGTTCTCTCAGTTGGGGCATGCTCCTTCCCTGAGGATGGCTCTCCCTCAGCTTGTTCACTAGGTCGAGGGGTTAGGGGAGTGATGCTGCTCCTGGGTTGTTTGCAGGGGCCACCAAGGATGGAGGGGGTTGTAGCTTCCTCAGTCATTTGACTCTGCTCATCTCCCCCTATTACCCTGGGATCCATTAGCATGTTCCTAGTCCCCTCATCTGTTCTTGCAGCTCGGGAATGGGGTGACCCTTTTGGGGGGTTTTCTTCTTCCACAACGATGGGCTCGACTGGTTCAGGGAGAACCTCCTTTGTCAATGACTGGGAGATCCCTGACACTGTTCAGATGAACTCCGGCCCCCATCAATGTTTAAGGTCTTGAAGAGTGAGTAGTTCTGGGACTGAGAGTGTTAGTAAAGAGAGAGGGGGATGAGTGTTGTTGGGGTTTTCGTGGTTTTTATAAGCTTTTTCAGGTGGAGCCTGAATGGTTTGTGATTCTTTTCAGGTGGTCTTGGGAGAAGCAATAAGAGTGGGTATATTCGAATGCGCAGATACAAATGTAGACATATGTAATGAATTAATACAATCGGGTAATGTCCGCTGTTGCGACTGCAGACAATCCAATTGTGTATTTTTGCAATCTGAGTGATTAGACCATAGGACTTATATAGACAGCGAGTGGAGCTAATATGTCAGAGCATACATAATAAAATACAATGCGACAAGACAAATAGACAGTAAAGTGACATTTGACATGACAGAATAAACCAGAGACTTAGTCATAGTATGTACCTGATGGGCATGCTTGGCAGAAAGACCGAAAACCCCTGTCCTAGCGCCTACAGTCTAGTCTACCTAGCAAGCTCTGCTTTTTAATTTGAAGAACTATATGATTGCACTTAATGAAAATGGTGTGCTCGTTAAATTAAAATGATGTACTGTACCTGAGAAGCCGGTCCGAACCTTGCATGCGAGATAAGATAAATGATAAAATTGGACACATGGATTGATTAGCAGTGTCAGCCGAATACCGGAGTGCCAAGTAACTTGTATACATTGCCTTGTCAACCTGAGAGCTTAGTGCATGCGAGAATCCCTTATAGAAGAGAAACAATAATCCAATGATGAGGCTAGATCTGGGATAGCTGACAGCCATCACCCTGATATGTCCTTGGACTTATAGATAGCAAGCGCACGCTACCAGTTAAGCAAGCTCACTATAGAAACAATACTATATGAAGAAACTCCGAGTCGGTAGCCAAGTAAAAACTGCAGCAGCAGTGGGCTGTGTGTGTAGGAGTCTATTTTACCTGGGTAATAGTGTGACGTTTGTAATCAGTAACTTGTTCTAGTATAAATAGTCAGTATATTAGAGTAGTATACAAGTTTCGAACCCCTGAGTTACGGTGTGTGCATGGAAAGCGAGCACTGTGGCAAAGGATTAGTTTGTAGCTTCGAGTGTCATATATAAACCTGCGAGCTCACACAGAAGAATCAAGATATATTCAGAATCTGACTTGTGTGCTTAAGTTCCGAGCAAATAAGAATCAGTGTTGCTGTTCTGTTCCATCTGAGCATTGTTGAGTCTGTTGAGAGTATGAATTGAAGTGGAAGTTCTGAAATCTGTTTCTGTTGGTCTGTTTCTGAAATCTGCTTCTGTTCTGTTCTGAATCTGTTTCTGTTTCGAATCCGAGATCTGTTGAAGTGTCCATGGTTGATATCGTTGGTTGAGTCAGTTTTGGATAACCCTACATGCTGACGTGTAGTGAGCTCACTAAGTCAGTACTTAGCTGAGTGGTTAGAAGAGCGAGCTCAGTGTCATTTCGACTTGTATCGTGTTCCGTTCTGTTGTAGGACCAGTGTCCTGTGTATTTTTGAATATTATCATTCGCCTAGAAGGTTGCACCTTGAAGTAACACCTTTTTGTAAAAAGTTCCTAGGTTTAGGATCAATTGGAAAAGAGTAAATGCTGTATAGCATCAAGATAATAAGGAGCTTTACTAGATTTGAAGCATTAGTAGTCACAGAGTTGATATAATCTCATTCCCCCCCATCGCACTTTCGAGGGTGATTGTTAGATTGAGTAGTTGTGTGAGTGTGTGTGAGGTTTAGTGTGTATATCACGCTGTTCCGCGCGCTATTCCATGAGTGCCCACAGCCAGCCTCTTCACCGCACAGCATGACCCAATGACCGACAACCCAGAGAGGAGGATTGGGCCGAGGAAGTGGAATCACTCACTTCTTGGCCTCATCTTTTACCTCCTCAACCTTTGATGTCAAGGGCATCTTCTCCTCAACCTTCTCATGTCTGTGCCCCTTCTCTTCCTTGTCATGTTCCTCTGCCTCCATAAGCATTGTGCAAAGTTGGGCCATCGTGTATTGCCCACTTTTCAGGTCTCTAGGCCACTTCAGCTTCTTGCAATCCTTTCCTAGGTGCCCCTTTCCTCCACAGTTGAGGCATCTTCCCTCCTTCTTGAGGCGGTCTATGTCCATCAGTTCTCCAGCCCCTCCATATGTGGTCCATCCAGAACTTGACAACCCTTTGCAGGCTGGTTTGTCGGCCAGAGAACTTGTCGCACTGGTAGCTCCCTTGGGGAAGCTTCCGGTGTTTTGGTTCTTGGGTCAGTCAACATATCCGATCTTGTCAAAGGCCTCTTTTCGGGCCTTTTCATCATATATGTTGCAGACTCAACGCTTCCATTCAGCATAAGTGAAAGAGATCATGATGCCAAGATTGGCAATGGAATCAGTGTATGATGCAGGGACCCTCACCAGACTGCATAGACAGTCATGCTTCAAGGTCTGAGGTCGGCAAGCTGGTCAGCTTGGCAGGCCAATTCTTCGAGGTGCCTGAAGTACTCAGACACAGTGCCAGTCATCTTGAGCTCGTTCATGCGTCATTCCATCACTTCTTGGAGGGCGGGGTCCCCGTATTCCACCTTGAGGGTGGTCTTGAAATTGTCCCAGGAGAAGTACCGGTATCGCTCCTTGGTACCACTCCAGAACTGGTATCGGTACTGGGACTACCAGTCCTGGGGCTTCTTGCTGAAGAGGGATACTGCGAACAGTATTTTGTTGGCATGGGTGGGGTAATATGCCTTGAAGACAGAGAAGTAGTCTTCACAGGCTCCGGTGAATCTGTGAATGTCACTGCTTTTCTCTTCAAAGTCAGCGGAGAGTCAGATTAGAGTGGGCTTTACTTAGAGCCACAGATCCTGTTCATCAGCATTGCCAGATGGCCAATAGGGGGTTCAGGGGAGTTGTGCCTTGGTGGGGGTTGGGGTACTGACCAGTGGTCCGTTCAGTGGGTTGGGCTGCCATATCTCCTTGGGGGCAGCTGTGTTAGGGCTGACGTTCACGTGACTCGTAGTCGGGTATCTGCTAAGCTGTCTCGCGTTCGGACAATCACTTATGCAATACCGCGGTTGACCCGAGGTGGTGAAAGAGGCGCGAACTATTAGTTGCTCTCAGTGAGTGAGTTACAAGTAAGATTTGGGTGAAAGTAAACCTTAGCTCGAAGCTGAGGTTGTACAGTGAAATCGTAGCTACTTAAATACTGAAGTGTAAGTCCTATTATTAGCTACGAAAGTTTTATCGAAGTCAAAAGGCGTGCAAGTCGGACGACGAGCACGCAATATCATGTGTTGTCCATCATGAAAGATTTATCGAAGCTCTTGGTGGCGGTACGGTGGGGATTATGCATAAGCATGATTACGCTGATAAGATGAGATAAGACTAGAAAAATGAAAAAAGTCAATAAATCGTAACATTACCCTCTCATTAAGGCAGTCGTCCCGACTGCCCTATGTCTTCCTCCCATAGGTCGGAGTCGGGTTTGTCCTGTTCATCACATTGTATGCAGTTTGTGACTTCCTTCTCGCTTTCCCTGTGCCAGTAGTCGTCGATGAAGGTTTTCCAAACCTCACGATCAGGCTCCTCAATCCAGAATTTTTTCCCATCGATGCATTCTACTTGATAGAACATACTCCATCTGCCCGTAGTTGGGTTCTCCCTGTATTTGCGGTCGACTATTCGTCTGATGGCCTTCTCTGACCTGTCAATGACCTTGCGTGCAGTCACGACTGCTTGTGTCTCGGAGAGGCTGTCTTCATAGTCTTTGATGGCCTCTTGGGCGTTTGCCATATCGTCTTCCCGGACCCATGAGTTGTGTTCTCGGGTCCATCCCTTCCACTTGACGAAATAGTCTGTAACGAGGTGTGATTTTTGTCCTTTCTTGCCTCGGACTCGGCGTGTGCGAGAGTCCAGGACTTCCTCAACCTCGTATTCCTCTTCATCTTCGATGAGGTCTGGTGGTGGTGCTGGGGGTTGTTCTTGATTTGGAAACGCCGGTGGTACATACGGCGTTAGGAGTTTCTCGTTAAATCGGGGATGAATCTTCCAGTGGGATGGAAGTTTGAGCTTGTAGGCTGATGTGCCGGTTTTTTCCAGAATGAGGAATGGACCGACACGTTTGTCGTCGAGTTTTTTCTTGGGGCGGGGGAGGTGAAGATTGGTGGCGTCGAGCCATACACAGTCTCCGATGGCATAGTCGACGGCCTCTCTCCTTTTCTTGTCGTATTGGGCTTTCATCTTGCCTGCTGCCTCCTCTAGTGCCTCTTTGGCTTGGCGGTGGACTTCCTGCATGTTTTCTGTGAACAATTTGGCCAAGGGATTGGTGAAGGCGGTCGTCTTGATGGAATCAGGTAGGATCCAGGGATTGGTTCCGTAGTTGGTGAAGAATGGGGTTTGGCCTGTGGCCGAATGAACTCGATTGTTGTGAGCGAATGCTGCCAGGGCGAGCCATTCACTCCAATCTGTCTGCCGATAATTTATGAAGAGTCGGAGATACTTGTTAATCTCCTGATTGGCCCGTTCGGTTTGGCCATCGGTTTGGGGGTGGAAGGCGGTGGATGCGTTGGGCATAATGTCGAGGAGTTTCAGGAGTTCCATCATGAACTTTGAGACGAACTGGGGTCCTCGATCTGAGATGACTGTCTTGGGCATGCCGTGATGGGCGTATACGTGATCGTGTAGGAGCTTGGCCCATCCTTCGGAGGTTAGTTCGACATTGCAGGCGATTGGGATTATCTCTTTGGAGAATCTGTCGACGACTACCAGGATGGCATCGTAGCCATTAGATTCGGGTAATCCAGTGATCATGTCAACTGATATATGCGTCCATGGTTCGGATGGTACCTCGTTGGGGTGGAGAGGGGCGGCTTTTGGGTGAGTGTCCGTTTTGGTTCGTTGGCATGCTTCACATGCCTTGACGTATTTCTCTACCGTCTGTTTTAGTTTTGGCCACCAGAACTCTCTTTGGACGAGTTCTTTTGTCTTCTCGATCCCCGGGTGTCTGGCCGTTATGTGGTCATGGTGGGCGGTGATGATTTCTCCACGTAGCTTGTCATCGCAGGGAACGTATATTCGTCCATCGTAGTATAATAATCCCTCTTTCTCGGAGATACCGCGCTCGTGATCGAGCGAGCCCTGGATTCCTTGGTCCCATTGGTCGTGGTTACGAGTTACATCCTTGATCCGTTGGTGGGTTGCACTTGTGGTGGGCATGATCATTGATCGGAAGTGTTCGGGTTGGAGTATTATCACATTATCATTGTCCTGCTTGCCCTGGTCGTGATCGTCTCGGCGACTGAGTAGGTTGGCTTTTCGATTGGAGGCTCCAGGTTTATGATGAAGGGTGAAGTGGTATTCGGCAAGTTCAGTAACCCATCGGGCTTGGCGATGGTTCAACTTCTGGGGTTGACGGAAGTATTGTAGATTTTGATGGTCCGTCCAGATTTCTACGTTTTCGAATGCACCCATGAGATAGTGTCTCCATTCCTCCAGCGCGAGCATGATTGCGAGGAGTTCTTTGTCGTATATCTCGTAGTTTCGCTCCGTTACTGTTAGCGCCTTAGATAGGAAGGTGACTGGTCTCCACTTCCCGTCTTGCTCTTGGCTAAGAACCGCCCCTATTGCTCCCTCACTTGAGTCGGCTTCTACTCTGAATTTTCCCCGGTCCGTTGGGAATGCTAGTACCACGTCCTCAGCCATCTGCTTCTTGAGGCGTTGGAAAGCCTCGTTCTGGGCCGCTCCCCATGTCCAGGGGGCGTTGCCAGTGAGCTGCGTCATGGGGCGGAACGATTTTGGAGTAATCCTTTATGAACTTCCGATAGAAGTTCGTAAAACCCAAGAAGGATTGTAGCTCCTTCTTCTTGGTGGGCGTCGGCCACTCCGTTATCCCTTTTACCTTGATCGGATCCATTCGAATCGATCCTTCGCTAATGATTACTCCGAGGTACTCGGTTTCCAGTACCTCAAACTCGCACTTCTCAGCCTTAAGGAATAATTTGTTTTCCCTTAGGCATCGTAGGACCCGTCTGACTATCTGTCAGTGTTCCTGTAGGTCCCTGGAGAAGATTAAGATGTCGTCCAGGTAAATGGTGACCTTTCCTTCCATGATGAGATCGTGGAATATATCATTCATCATCCACTGGAAGGTTGCCGGTGAATTGGTTAGACCAAAGAACATGACCATTGGTTCAAAAAGGCCGCGGTTCGTTCGGAATGCCGCTTTGGCCTCGTCTCCTTGCTTGATTCGTACATTATTATAGCCCCACCGGACGTCCAGTTTGGTGAAATACTTGGCACCTCGGAGTTTGTCCATGAGTTCTGAGATGAGAGGCAGCGGGTATCGGTTCTTTATCGTCATCTCGTTGAGCTTTCGGTAGTCCTGTACTGGTCGGAGAGAGCCATCCTTTTTCTTGACGAAGAAGAAGGGAGAGGCGAAGGGGGATTTAGACGGACATATACGTCCTGACTCTAGGTTCTCATCGAGGAATTTGTCCAATTCTTCCTGCTCATGTTGGTTGAGTGGATACACTTTACAGTTGAGTGTGGACTTGGCGTTAGGGATCAGTTCTATTGCATGGTCCCAAGGTTTGCGATCGGGTAGTTCGTCGAAGTTTTCTTTAGAAAAGAGGTCTTCGAATTCTCGGTACTGGGGCGGTACCATTTCTTCGAAGGTCTTTTTGGTCTTCCCTTCAGCGGCCTTAGCAGCTAGGTCATTGGCATGATGTACGGCGCGGATTTCTAGCTCTTCTCGCAGGTCAACCATTAGAATGGTCTCTCCTTCCTCTAGTTCTTCGTCCCAGGGATCCTCAGGGTCGGCATCGGGTAATGGGAAGGGATTCCTCTGACACTGGCAACACGCGAAAATGACCTTGCCGGTGGTCCAGTTAATGACCGGGTTGTGGCGCAGTAGCCAGTCGTGTCCCAGGAAGATGTCGCCTTTGCCGATATTGGTGACTGCAAAGTCGATCCTTTCAGAGTGACCGCCTATGGTCATTCGTACTTCTACGAATTCCATAATTTCGCCTGCCTTGTTCCTGGTGCCGTCGGCATTATATACGGAGATGGGGGCTGGTGCGGGTCGGGTGACAAGGCCATGTTTCTTGACGTAGGCTTCGTTCACTGTGCTCCCCATGCATCCGCTGTCGACTAATGCCTGGGCTTTGAGGGTCTGACGATTTTCCAAGGTCTCGAGTTGGACGTTGAGGAATAGCTCTCTGACGCCCTTGGTGCTTACTCTGCGTTGATACCTGATGGGTTGGCTCAGCTCATAGAGTTCTTCTCGTGCTAACTCTCCCCCCTTCCGAAGTGAAGCGAGGAGTTTGTCGTCGATCTCGTTGACTTTCTCCTTATGTGCCCAGAGGTGGAGTGAGGCAAGCGCCTCCGAATCCGTGCGTGCTTCCCTGATGGCCCGAAGGGTCCAGTCCATGCCAAACGGCTTGAACCAGGTGGACTTTGGGGAGGAAACACTCACTGGAGATGACTCGGATCGCCTCGCCCTTAGCGCTTCTTCTTCCTTCTTCTCTTGCTCCTGTGCGAACGAGGGGAGAAGCCCATTGGTCCCTTTCTTTTCCTTCTTGACTCGTTCCTGTGCCATCTTGTAGGCAGTGTCGTCCTCCTCATCTGGGATTTTGACGAGGGTGGTATTCCGGACCTGTGAGCCTCACGCATCCGAGGCTGGAGTCCCGCTTGATCCATCGACGGTCGGGGGCCTTCGAGGGGTCTCCCTGGTTGGGGCATGCTCCTTCCCCAGAGATTGCCCGCAGCCGGCGCTTTCGTCAGGACTCGGGGGTTTGGGGAACGGGTCGCCCCTGGAGTGACCGAAGGACTCGTCGAGACGAATCGAGGGAGTCGTGTACGTCGCGTTCTTGTTGCATGAGCCGTACTCCCTGCCTAGCATTGGGTCCTTGGGTGCCTGTCCCGGATCCCTATCCTTTCTTGTGACAACTTCTTCCATGAGGGTTGTGGATGAAAGGGGCGCCGTCTCGATCGGTGTGACATCTCCGAGAGAATGATGAGGGCCGCAACCTTCCGTTTCTTCTGCCAGGCGAGAGGAGAGGAGGTCATGTATCTGTGACAGCCCCTGAGCGCGAGGCGAATCATTGGGGGCATGGTCGACAGGCATCGACCTCATACTCCTGCCTCCGTCTTGAGGTTTTTCAGCGACGATGGGCTCGGCCGGTTCAGGGAGCACCTCCTTCATCCCTAAGGACTGGGAGATCCCTGACATGGTTCGGATGAACTCCGGTCCCCATCGAGTCTGAAGATCCTGGAGGGTGAGGAATTCTGGGACAGAGAGGGTGAGCAAAGGAGGGGGATGGGTCTTGTTTCGCTTCTGGGGGATTATATATGCCTTTTCAGGCGGAGTCTGGATTGGGTGTGATTCTGTTTGGGTGGTTTTGGTCTTCTGTGAATTCGAAGCGGATATATTCGAATGCACGGATACAAATGTAGACGTACGTAATGAATTAATACAATCAAGTAAGGTCCGCTCAGCAGGACTCGATGACCGACCACCAGAGGAGGATTGGGCCGAGGAAGTGGAATCACTCACTTCTTGGCCTTGCCTTTTACCTCCTCTATCTTCGTTGTCGAGGGCATCTTCTCCTCGGCCTTCTCAGCGTGCATCTCCTTCTCATGTTCTTTTTCCAGATCCTCGGCCTCGGTCAACATGGAGCGAAGCTGCGCCGACGAGTATCTCCCGGTTTTCAGGTCTCGTGGCCGCTTCGGCTTTTTACAATCTTTTCCCATGTGACCCTTCCCTCCGCAGTTGAAGCATCTGCCTTCTTTTCGGAGGCGATCTATGTCCATTGGCTCCCCAGCACCTCCATAGGTGGTCCATTGTCTGCCCGATGACCCTTTGCTGGCGGGTTTGTCAGCCCCGGAACTTGTCGCGCCGGAAGTTCCTTTGTTGGAACCTCTGGCGGATTGATTCTTTGGGCGGTTGACGTATCTGATTTTGTCGAATGCAGTCTTGCGGGCCCTTTCATCGAATATGCTGCAGATCTGTTGTTTCCATTGCGGGTAAGTGGAGGGAATCATGACGCCGAGATTCGTGATGGACTCGGTATATGACTCGGGTACTCCTCGGCGGACTGCCCTGACGATTGCACTGCGGGGTCCGAGGTCGGTGAGCTGGTCAGCTTGTCGGGCCAGCTCTTCGAGGCATCTGAAGTACTCGGAGGCGGTTCCCATCATTTTGAGCTCGTTCATACGACGCTCCATGACTTCTTGAAGCGCGGGGTCTCCGTATTCCACTTTGAGGGCGGCCTTGAATTCGCTCCAGGAGAAGTAACGGTATCGTTCTTCATCGTTACTCCAGAACTGATATCGGTATTGGGACCACCATCCCTGTGGCTTCTCGCTGAAGAGGGAGACCGCAAATAGTATTTTATTGGCATGGGTCGGGTAATAAGCTTTGAAGACGGCAAAATAGTCTTCACAGGCGCCGGTGAATCGGTTGATGTTGCTGCCTTTTCCCTGAAAGTCTGCGGGTAATCTGATCAAGGTTGGTTTCACCTGGAGCCAGGGATCTTGTTCTTCGGCGTGGCCAGAGGGCCAGTATGGCGGTTCAGGGGGGTCGTATCGGGGGGGCAGGCGAGGGACCGACCATCTGTCGGTTCGATGCGTGGGACTTCCATATCGTCTGAGTGCAGGTGCGGCGGGGCGACCTCGGGGTTGGGGTTGGTGCTGGTCAGGCACATCTTGGAGCTCTTTGGGGATTGCCAAGTTGTTGGCAAGGGCAAACGCTCTGGCCCTTTCTACTTGGGCTACTAGTCCTGCGGTGAGATCGTGGAAGGCATCTTTGTCGGCCTGAAACTGTTGCCTCCTTGCCTCTGCTTCTTGGGCCTCTCGTACCCGTCGCTCGTCTTCTGTCTCCATGGGCTCACTAGGTCCTGCTGGATCGGACCCGGCAAACAGCTTACTCTTGCCTTTCCACGGATTGCCGTTCCTCCGCCATTCTCTGGGCAGTTCGTCTGGCATTGGCCTGGGCCATTCGTACGAAGGCCAGGTGTTCTCGTTCGTGCTCATCAGCCCTCCATGTTCGGAGTATATCCTCCAGTCTTGCCTGGAGGGTTCGCTCTTCCTCGTCTGTCCTTGGTCGTAGACCTCGTATATAGACTCCAGGGGTGGGGCCGTAGTCTTGCTCGTGGCGGTGGAGCTCCTCTGTTGGAAAGAGGTGTAGTCGGCGCCGATGTTCATCAAGGGACTCGTCAATTCCTCCTCGGTTGACATAGTCTTCTCTTCTGAGGGCCCATGCCTGAGCACGATAGGGTCCCAGGGTGATCCGCTGCTGTACGGTAAGGGAGGTCCAGGCTCGGGCTGCAGCTCCCAGGTAGAACGGGTTGCTCTCGAGTTCTCTTCTTGCCAATCTCCTCTCATCTCTGAGGTCTCTGGGCTGCTGCTCTGGGTCCTCCTCCATTCGTCGAAGGTGAAAGGCGAGGTCGGTTTCCCAGGCTCTTCTTCGTCGGAAGTAGGAAGGTCTCCCGATCTCGTGGATCTGAAGTCTTCCTCTCCTGAGGTCGTCTGCGTTGACGTGTACCGATGACCTGTTCGAGACGTCGTCGCGGGGCTCATTATCTGAGCTGCTTCTTTGCTCCCTTGGCTGCTCGGGGCAGGGGAGTCTTGTAAAAGGGTCTGGGGAATGGGAGGGAGAGGACGGGGTCTGAACAATTGATGTCGTTGGAGTACTGGGGGGGGTCCACCCGAGGTCACGGATGGGGTCGCGGTGTAGCTGTGGGGTGTCCCTCTGGTGGTAGAAGGCCTCGACCCGTGCCGCGATGACGGAGCTGCTTGCTGAAGGCGGAGAAGGGTTTGTAACTCTGAGGGTCGGACGGGGAGGGGATGGGCTAGTGGGAGTGGGCTCAGTGCCCTCAGCTGGAAGTACATTTGTACTGCTTCGACGCGACTCTGTCTCGTCATACTCGATAGTTCTGGGCCCGACGTAGGCTCGGATAAGTTCAGTGATGTCTCCCTCATCAGAGGGAGCGGGAGATGCTGTCCTAGTGGACTGCCTAGTTCTGGAAGGTCCAGCGACGGGGCTTGGACTTCTTCCTCTTCTTCCATGATAGACCCCAGCATCCGACTCGGGGCTCGGGGCTCCTGATCTGTCCTGCCTATTCGGCGAGACTGGGGGCGTGTAGTACTGGTCCCTTCTGTAGGGCTCGTATGTCATGAGAATGGGCTGAATTTGACCATCTTGTTGATAGGGTGGGATGTAAAATCGGAGGAGAGTGGGTGGGGGGTAGGTAAATGGTCTTCTGGGTCCTAACCCTTGTCGGGCGAGCCAGTCTCGGTTTCTGAAGTAGATGACAGCGGCAAAAATAACAAGTCCTACAAAGGCTGCTGCTCCTACGAAGGCTCCTATGGCCGCGTTCCTGATTGTTTCGTTGATGTCGGGAGTTTGTTGAAGGGTCATGGATTCCTTCCTGCGTCTAGCGTCGTGGAAGGGTGAAGGGAAGCTTCGAGCTAATTGTTAGGGCCGACGTTCATGTGACTCGTAGTCGGGTATCTGCTAAGCTGTCTCGCATTTGGACAATCACTTATGCAATACCGCGGTTGACCCAAGGTGGTGAAAGAGGCGCGAACTATTAGTTGCTCTCAGCGAGTGAGTTACAAGTAAGATTTGGGTGAAAGTAAACCTTAGCTCGAAGCTGAGGTTGTACAGTGAAATCGTAGCTACTTAAATACTGAAGTGTAAGTCCTATTATTAGCTACGAAAGTTTTATCGAAGTTGAAAGGCGTGCAAGTCGGACGATGAGCACGCAATATCATGCGTTGTCCATCATGAAAGATTTATCGAAGCTCTTGGTGGCGGTACGGTGGGGATTATGCATAAGCATGATTACGCCGATAAGATGAGATAAGACTAGAAAAATGAAAAAAGTCAATAAATCGTAACAAGCTGTGTGGGGTGTCCTTGAGGTTGCATTTGGTCGATGTAGTCTTGTAATTCTTTGGGGAGGGGTAGGTTGTTTGCAAGCACAAATAACCTTGCTGTTGCTAGTTAGGCCACCAAGCCTGCTGCCAGGTTGGGGAAGGCATCTTTTTGGGCCTGATGCTGTTGCCTCCTTTCCTCTGCTTCCCTTGCTTCTCGAATTCGTCTTTCTTTCTTGGTCTCAGGCTGGTTACTAGGCCCTGCTTCTTCAGATCCTGTGAACAGTCTACTCATCCCCTTCCAGGCCCAGTTCTGGTGTCTCCAGTCAGTCAGTGGCAAGTCAGGCATTAGCCCAGGCCAGTCGTTGCCTTGTGGCTTCAGCTCTCTGGGCCTCATCTCTTCTCCAGACAGCAAGTATAGCTGCTAGCTGTCGATTGAGGGTTCATTCTTCCTGCTCTGTCCTTAGTCATAGTCCTGATACATATACTCCTGGTATAGGTCTGTAGTTGAGCTCATACCACCATAACTCCTCATTGGCAAGGAGGTTGTGTCGGTTGCAGTGCTCTTCCATGGTCTCATCAACCCCTCCTCTTGCCAAGTAGTCCACTCTTCGTAGTTCCCAGACCTGGGATCAGTAAGCTCCATGGGCCATCCTCTGGGAGAGGGAAAGCATTGGCCAGGCTCAGTCTGGAGTTCCCAGATAAAAGGGATTGCTCTTGAGCTCCCTCTGGGCCAGTCACTGCTCACTTCTGGGATCCCAAGGGGGCTCATTTGGGTCCTCGTCTCTCTGTCATGCATGGAATACGAGCAGAGATTCCCCAGCTCTTCGTCTTCATTGGTAGCTAGGTCTCCCAATGTAGCGGATATGTAGTCACTGTCATCGGAGCTCCTGATAGAACCCTGGGTCATTGGGGTTGAGTGAGCCCAAGTCGGAGGATGAGTCAGTTCTGATGATGATTTCAGGGAGAGGAGTGCTTCCACCTCTAATTCCTCCTCGAAGTCAATCAGATTCGGAGAAGTCGGAGGAGGCAGTGGAGGAGTGTATAATTGTTGACATAGGAGTGTTGTTAGGGCCTGACTCTCATGTGACTCAAGATCAGGCGATTGCTAAGCTGTCTCACGTTCAGACAATCACTTTGGCAATGTCTCAGATGACCTCAAGGTGATGAGAGGAGCGCTTACTAGAAAAGCTCTTGGCAAGTGAGCAGACAAGTAAAGTTTATGTGATGTTAAACCTTAGCTCAAAGCTGAGGTTGTACAGTGGAATGTAGCTACTTAAATACTAAGTCATGAGTACTATTAATAGGTACAAAAGTTTTGTCGAAGTCAAGAGGCATGCTAGTCAGATGATGAGCATGCAATATCATGCATTGTCCATCATGAAACTTTTATTGAAGCTGATGTGGTGGTGATAGGGGTCAGTGACGCATAAGCATGATGATGCTGATGTGACACGATAAGATGAGATAAGATTGAAAAAGGGAAAAAAGCAAATAAATCGTAACATTACTCTCTCATTAAGGCAGACATCCCGACTGCCCTAGGGCTCGCTTGGTGGTTCCTCTTGTGCTTTTGTATACTTCTTCCTCCAGTAGTCATCAATGTAATCCCTCCAATGCTTGTCGTTGGGGCAGGGATTTTCGACCCAAAAGGTCCATCCGTCTTGTCTGAGAACTCAGTATGAGATGATGTCATTGATATATCGATGGTCGAGTATCTCTTTTAATGTCTTTTCTGACCTGTCAATGACCTTATGGGCAGTCATGACGGCTCTTGTCTCGGAGATGCTATCCTCATAATCCTTTATGGCTTCTTGGGCATTAGCCATGTCGTCTTCTTGTACCCATGAATTATGTTCTCGGGTCCATCCTCTCCACTTGACAAAGTAGTCAGTGACAAGTCGTGATTTCTGTCTCTTTTTCCCTTGAACTCAACGAGTACAGGAGTTCAGGACTTCTTTGACTTCATACTCCTCCTCATCTTCAATGAGGTCTGGTGGTGGTGGCAGCGGTTGTTCCTGATTAGGGAACACTGGTGGTACATATGGTGTTAGCAGTTTCTCATTGAAATGGGGGTGGATCTTCCAATGGGGTGGGAGCTTGAGTTTGTAAGCAGATGCACTGGCCTTTTCCAGAATGAGGAACGGACCGACACGCTTGTCGTCGAGCTTTTTCTTCAGACGTGGTAGGTGGAGATTGGTGGTGTCTAGCCATACCCAGTCTCCAATAGCATAGTTGACGGTGTCTCTCCTCTTCTTGTCGTATTGGGTCTTCATTTTTCCTGCGGCCTCTTCAAGTGCCTCTTTGGCTTGCCGGTGTACTTCTTGCATGTTCTCAGCAAAGGATTTTGCTGATGGATTGGTGAATGCAGTCGTTTTGACAGAGTCTGGTAGAACGTGTGGGTTGACTCCATAGTTCATGAAAAATGGGGTTTGGCCTGTGGCCGAGTGAATTCGGTTATTATGGGCGAATGCCGCCATGGCAAGCCATTCACTCCAGTCGGTCTGTCAGTGGTTGATGAAGAGACAGAGGTATTTGTTAATCTCCTGGTTGGCTCATTCTGTTTGGCCATCTGTCTGGGGGTGGAAGGCGGTCGAGGCATTTGGGGTAATGTCCAGGAGTTTAAGGAGTTCCATCATGAATTTGGAGACAAACTGTGGTCCTCAGTCAGAGATCATGGTCTTGGGCATTCCATGGCCAGCATAGACATGGTCACGTAGGAGTTTGGCCCATCCCTCTGAAGTGAGTTCGATATTGCAGGCGATAGGAATGATCTCCTTTGAGAATCTGTCAACGATGACTAGGATTGCATCATAGCTGTTGGATTCGGGGAGTGCAGTGATCATGTCTATAGATATGTGGCTCCATGGTTCAAAGGGGATTTCGTTTGGATGGAGAGGTGTGGCCTTGGGGTGGGTGTCCATCTTGGTTCGCTGGCATGCTTCACATGCCTTGACATACTTTTCCACTGTTTGCTTGAGTTTTGGCCACCAGAACTCTCTCTGTACAAGTTCTTTTGTTTTCTCTATTCCAGGGTGTCCCACCATGATATGATCATAGTGGGCAGCAATGATTTCCCCCCTGAGTTTATTGTCTCGGGGAACGTAGATCCGCCTGTCATAATAGAGGAGCCCTTCCTTCTTGGAGATGCTGTGTTCATGGTCGAGGGAGTTTTGAATTCCCTGGTCCCATTTGTCATGGTCTTGGATTGCATCCTTGACTTGTTGATGCATTTCTGACATAGTGGGTATGATCATGGTCCTGAAGTGTTCAGGTTGTAGGATGACAATGTCATCATTGTCCCCTTTCCCCTGATCATGATCATTCTTGTGGCTAAGTAGGTCAGCCTTGCGATTCAAGGTGCCCAGTTTATGGTGTAGTGTAAAGTGATATTCCATGAGTTCTGTGACCCATCAGGCTTGGCAACGATTGAGTTTCTGGGGCTAGCAGAAATACTGGAGATTCTGATGATCCATCCAGATCTCAAAGTCTTCTGCTGCCCCCATTAAGTAGTGTCTCCACTCCTCAAGCACAAGCATTATGGCGAGGAGGTCCTTGTCATAGATTTCGTAGTTCTGTTCCATGGTGGTCAAGGCCTTGGAAAGGAACACAACCAGCCTCCATTTTCCATCTTGTTCTTGACTGAGTACCGTGCCTATTGCCCCTTCACTGGAGTTGGCTTCCATCCGGAACTGCCCCTTCTCTTTCGGTAAGGCCAGAACCACATCTTTGGCCATCTGCTTCTTTAGATGCTGGAATGCTTCATTTTGGGCCATCCCCCAGGTCCAGGAGGCATTGCCGGTGAGCTGGGTCATGGGTCAGACAATCTTGGAGTAGTCCTTTATGAACTTCTGATAGAAGTTGGTGAAGCCCAGAAAGGACTGTAATTCCTTCATCTTGGTGGGTGTGGGCCACTCCGTAATGCCCTTGACCTTGATTGGGTCCATGCACACAATCCTTTGCTGATGATCATGCTGAGGTATTCAGTCTCTAGTACCTCAAACTCACACTTTTTGGCCTTCAGGAATAGTTTGTGCTCCCATAGGCATTGAAGTACCCACTTGACGATTCATCAGTGCTTCTGCAAGTCCTTGGAGAAGATGAGGATGTCATCCAAATAGATGGTTACTTTTCCTTCATGGATAAGGTCATGGAAGATGTTGTTCATCATCCATTGGAAGGTAGCCAGAGAATTGGTCAATCTGAAGAACATGACCGTGGGTTCAAAGAGGCCGCGGTTTGTCCTAAAGGTGGCCTTGGGTTCATCTCCCTGTTTGATTCGAACATTGTTGTATCCCCAGCAGATGTCTAGCTTGGTGAAATACCTCGCACTGCAGAGCTTGTCCATTAGTTCCGAGATCAAGGGGAGGGGGTACTGATTCTCAATCATTATTTCATTAAGCTTCCGATAATCTTGGACGGTCCAGAGGGAGCCATCCTTCTTCTTGATGAAGAAGAAGGGTGATGCAAAGGGGGACTTGGAGGGGCGAATTCTGCCTGACTCCAAGTTCTCATCAAGGAACTTATCGAGCTCTTCTTGCTCATGATGATTGAGAGGATAGATCTTGCAGTCAAGAGTGGACTTGGCATTGGAAACTAACTTGATGGTGTGGTTCCAGGGCTTGCATTCCGGTAACTCGTCAAAATTCTCCTTGGAGAAAAGGTCCTCAAATTCTCAGTATTGGGGTGGAACCATCTCCTCAAAGGTCCTTTTGGCCTTCCCCTCATTGGCTTTGGCGGTTAAGTCATTCGTGTGATGTACCATATGAATTTCTAATTTCTCTCAGAGGTCGACCATGAGGATCGTCTCGCCTTCCTCCAACTCCTCATCCCATGGGTCCTCGGGGTCAGTGTCAGGGAGTGGGAACAGATTTCTTTGGCATTGGCACCAGGCGAAGATGATTTTGCCAGAGGCCCAGTTGATAACGGGATTATGGCAGAGGAGCCAGTCGTGTCCTAGAAAGATGTCGCCTTTGCCGAGATTGGTAACAGTAAAGTCGATGTGTTCAGTGTGCCCTCCTATGGTCATCCTTATTTCGACGAACTCAGTGATTTCTCCGGCTTTATTTCAAGTACTGTCAGCGTTATAAACTGAGATGGGAGCAGGTGCAGGTCGGGTGATGAGGCCATACTTCTTGATGTAGGCCTCGTTGATTGTGCTCCTGGTGCATCCGCTGTTGACTAGGGCTTGGGCCTTGAGAGTTTGGCAATTTTCTAAGGTCTCAATTTGAATGTCAAGGAATAACTCCCCAATGCCCTTGGTGGACACTCGTTGTTAATACCGTATGGGTTGGCTCATCTCATGTAGTCATTCTCTTGCTTGTTCTCCTCCTTGTCTTAGCACTATGAGGAGTTGGCCATCGATCTTGTTGACCTTTTCCTGATGAGCCCAAAGATAGAGCAAGGCAAAGGCCTCCAAGTCTGTGCATGCTTCCCTGACGGCCCAAAGGGTCCAGTCCATACCAAACAGCTTGAACCAGGTGGACTTCAGGGAGGAAACACTCACTGGCTTGTACTTGGAACTCTTCGCCTCAATCGATTCTTCTACCTTCTTCTCTTGTGCCTTGGCTTGAGTCGTCTTGTACGATGTGTCGTCCTCTTCGTCAGGGACCTTGACAAAGGTGGTCTTCCAGACCCATGAGCATCGCGCATCCGATGCTGGAGTCCCACTTGATCCTTCAACAGTTGGGGGCCTTCGAGGAGTTTCTCTGGTTGGGGCATGCTCCTTCCCTAGAGATCATCCACTGCTGGCTGTTTTGTCAGGAATTGGGGGTCTGGGGAGCGGGTCACTCCTGGAGGGACTGAAGGGCTTGTCAGGACAAATGGAGGGAGTTGTGAATGTCATGTTCTTGTCACATAAGCCATACTCCCACATTACCATCGGGTCCTTTGGCACCTGTCCCATGTCCCTATCCTTTCTTGCGATGTCTTCTTCCTTTTGGGTTGGGGACAGGAGAAACTATCGCAACCGGTATGGGGTCTTCAGGTGACTGAAGGGGAGTCGTATCTCCCATTTCTTTGTCTAGGTGGGGAGAGAGGGGGTCATGTTTCTGGAGCAGTCCATGAGTGCGGGGTGAATCATTGCGGGTGTAGCTGACAGGCATTGACCCTTGTCCCTGCCTCTGTCTTGATGTTCTCCAGCAACGACAGGCTCGGCCGGTTCAGGGAGTACCTCCTTCGTCTTTAAGGACTGGGAGATCTCTGACATTGTTTGGATGAACTCCGGTCCCCATCGAGTCTCGAGGTCCTGGAGGGTAAGGAGTTCTGGGACAGAAAGTGTGAGCAAGAAGGGGGAATGAGGTTCTTCTCGTTTCTGAGGGTTTTTATATGTTTTTTTGGGCAGAGCTCGAATTGTTGGTGATTCTTTTGGGGTGGTCTCGGGTGAAAGTGTAAATGCAGTGGGTATATTCGAATGCTCTGATACACAAGTAGACATACGTAATAATGGTGTACAACTGGGTAATGTCCGCACAGCAGGACCTGATGACTGACCGCCCAGAGAGAAGGATTAGGCCGAGGAAGTGGAATCACTCACTTTTTGGCCTTGCCTTTTATCTCCTCGATCTTCAATGTCGAGGGCGTCTTCTCCTTGACTTTCTTGTGACTATGTCCGTGCTCCTCCTTATCATGCTCCTCGGCTTCTGTTAACATTGTGCGAAGTTGGGCTGTCGTGTATCGCCTGCTTTTCAGGTCTCTAGGCCACTTCGGCTTCTTGCAGTCCTTTCCTAAGTGCCCCTTCCCTCTGCAGTTGAAGCATCTTCCCTCCTTCTTGAGGTGGTCTATGTCCATTGGTTCTCCGGCACCTCCATATGTGGTCCATCCCGATCCTGACAATTCTTTGCCAGCTGGTTTGTCTGTCCTGGCACTTGTCATGCTGGAGGTTCCTTTTGAGGAGCCTCCGGCGTGTTGGTTCTTGGGCTTGTTGACGTATCCAATTTTGTCGAAGGCCTGCTTTCAGGCCTTCTCGTCATATATATTGCAGATACATTGCTTCCACTTGGCATACATGGAGGGAATCATGATACCCAGGTTGGCAATGGAGTCCGTGTAGGATTCAGGAACCCCCCAGCATACTGCTCGGATGATTGTGCTTCAGGGTTCTAGGTCGGTGAGTTGGTCGGCTTGTCGGGCCAGCTCTTTGAGATGCCTGAAGTACTTGGATGTGGTTCTCATCATCTTGAGCTCATTCATTCATCGCTTCATTACTTTTTGGAGGGTGAGGTCGCCATATTCAACCTTAAGAGCAGCTTTGAAGTCATCCCAGGAGAAGTAGCGGTATCGCTCTTCTGTACCACTCCAGAAATGATAGCGGTATTGGGACCACCAATCTTGCAGCTTTTTTCCAAAGAGGGATACCACAAACAGGATTTTGTTGGCATGTGAGGGATAATAGGCCTTGAAGACAGCGAAGTAGTCTTCACAGGCTCCTGTAAAGCGATGAATATTGCTGCTCTTCCCTTCGAACTCGCTGGGGAGTCAGATTAGTGTTGGTTTTACTTGGAGCCACAGGTCTTGTTCGCTGGCATCCCCAGAGGGCCAGTAGGGAGGGTCTGAGGGGTTGTAGTGGGGTGGAGGTCATGGTACAGACCACTGATCCGTTCGATGGGTAGGGCTCCCATATCTTCATGGGGACAGCTGAATGGGGCATCCTCAGGGTGGTTGGTCATCGGGGACATCTTGTAGCTCCTTCAGAATAGGAAGGTTGTTTGCCAAGGCGAATGCTCTAGTCCTTTCCAATTGAGCTATCAGGGCAGCGGCGACATCGGGGAAGGCATCTTTTTCTGCCTGGTGCTGTTGCCTCCTAGCCTCTGCTTCTGCTGCCTCCTGCTGCCTCCATTCGGCTTCCATCTCCATTGGCTCGCTGGGTCCAGCTTCCCCTAATCTAGCAAACAACTTACTCGTCCCCCTTCAGGGGCAGTTCTGGTGCCTCCAATCGATCAGCAGCGAGTCAGACATTGGCTTGGGCCATTCGGATATAGGCCAGCTCTGCTTGTTGGGCCTCGTCTCTTCGCCAGGCAGTGAGTATAGCTGCCAGTTGGCAATTGAGGTCTCGCTCCTCGTTCTCCATCCTGGGTCATAGTCCAGATACATAGACTCCGGGGATTGGTCCGTAATTAAGTTTGTACCATCATAACTCCTCGTTGGAGATGAGGTTGTGGCAGTTTTGGTGCTCCTCCATGGTTTCATTGACTCCTCCTCGATGAATGCAGTCTGCCCTTTGTAGGGCCCAGGCCTGGGACCTGTCAGCTCCATGGGCTATCCTCTAGGAGAGCGATATTGAGGGCCAGGCTCAATCTGGAGTTCCCAAGTAGAAGAGATTGCTCTCAAGCTCTCAGCATGCCAGTCATTGCTCGCTGAGAGGATCTTGAGAGGGCTCATTTGGGTCCTCATCTCTTTGCCACTTGCAGTATGCAAGCGGGGATTCTCCAGCCCTTCTTCTTCGCTGGTAGCTAGGTCTCCCGACATAGCAGATATATAGTCATCATCGTCGGAGTTCTGCATAGAATCCCAGGTCTGTGGGGTTGAGCGAGCCTGAGTTGGAGGACAAGTTGGTCCTGATGATGATTTCAGAGATAGGAGTGCTTGTACCTCTAGTTCTTCCTCGAAGTTGATCGGGTTCAGGGGAGTCAGAGAGGGAGGGGGAGGAGTGTACAACTGTCGATGTAGGTGTGTTGAAGGTGGCCTGGGTGGTTCGGAATGGCCGATGGATTCTAGGGTTGCCTGGTAGGTGAGCTCTTCTTCTACTCTCCTCTGAATCATATGCAGAGGAGTCGGGGGTCTCGGCCAGTTCTGTAGGATTGGCAACTCGTAGGGTCATCTGGGGGAGGGTCTGACTATCAGGCCAGGGCTGAGGGTCCTTGGCTGTAAGTATCTGACAGAGGCTTCACTCCAGTTCTCTCCTGGCATCCTCCAGGGGTTTGGTTCCAATTCCATGGTAAGCTCTAATGAGCTCCTTGATATCTCCCTTGAAAGAGGGAGAACTCCTTGCATCGTCAGAGAAGTGCCTGGTTCCAGAGGGGCCAGCAACAGGGCTGGGGCTTTTCTGTCTTCATCGTCCAATGTTGGACTCAAAGGACGAAACATCCCCATTGTTCTCTGACTCTGAGGGCGTCCTGTAGACATCCTGCTCATAAACGGGGTAGCTGGGTTGGAAGGGTTGCGTCAGAACATTGTAGGGAGAAATGTAGTAGTGTGGTAGGGTCAGGGGTGGGTAGGTTAATGTTCCTTTTCTTAGTGTGATTCTGTGGCATTCAAACCACTCTCTGTTACAATAATAGATGACGGCAACTCCAGTCACTGTTCCAACAACTGCTGCTGCTGTAAATAGGCCTATAGCAATTGCGTTCGTTGTTTCTTGGTCAATGTCAGGAGTTTGTTGTAACGGCATACAGAATCCTTTCTGCATCTGGCGTTGTGGAAGGGTGAGGGAAGCTTCGAGCTAATTGTTAGGGCCTGGCTCTCATGTGACTCAAGATAGGATGAATGTTAAGCTGTCTCACATTTGGACAATCACTTTGGCAATGTCGTGGATAATCTCAAGGTGGTGGGAGGAGCACTTACAGGAGAAGCTCTCAGCAAGCGAGCAGACAAGTAAGATTTAGGTGATGTTAAACCTTAGCTCGAAGCTGAGGTGTTACAGAGAAAATGTCCCTACTTATATACTAAAGAGTCAGGACCTAATAATAGCTATAAAAAAGATGTGAAGATTGGATCAAAGTTTGTCGCACGTAGAACAAGAGGTGTTAGCATGACAACCATGGCTCATGGTGCGATGAACATGCATTTGTCATATCAAAGCTGATGTGTGGTGTTTGTGTGGCGATAGGAAGTGCGATAAGATGAGATAAGACTAGAAAATGGAAAAAGTGAATAAATCATAACATCTCCCTCTTGTAACTAATTTTCTACAGAGTCTTATATACTAGAGGTCTGAAATTATAAATAGAAAATATATCTTGGCCTTGGTAAGGCTGTAAGTGAGTAGCTTAGTAAAATCCATAGCAAGCATGTGAAAATCAGTCATCTGAAGCCATAGCATTGTGTTTAATGCCAGGTTTTTCAAGGGGAAACATATGGTTGCTGTTACTGCTGTGAGGATCATGGGATGCTACTTAACTGTGGATTTTCAATGCACAGCTCTTCTGCTGAGGTGTGTGTAGTTGCTAGCTATTATTTTGAGGTCTTGGCAATGTAACAGCCTTAGTAAACATGGTCTGAAGTGCCCATGCACTTTAAATAACTTGGAAGGAGGAGGATCAATGAAAACACAGCAAATCATGGTTCCTAGTGATGTAGCAATGCTATATCTGGTTGATTGTCAATCAGGCATGCCAGGATGTGATGAAGCATTGAAATATGGTGCATATCTGGCCAGAGAAGAATATGGAGGGTAGTAGGAGTAATAATCATTGTTCTCCAATTTCTGAAAGGGGATTCAAGTTGTAGTGTTCAAATATTCATTGAAATTGCCACTAAATAACTGCTGTATAATTGGCTGGTGCCTGGAAATATTTCTGAGTGGGTTAGAGATGAAATCCAGAGTTTGTGTAGGAGGTAGTAGGAGGTAGTAGGAGGATAATGGAGTAATCCACGAGTTCTGAAGGCTGTATAATCTATGAATTCTGAGCATACAGAGCCTAGAGGCTCATCACCACTACCCTAATTGGATGCATTTCCTTGGCACTATCTTTTGACTTTCATTGTAACACTCTCTTCTTTCAACAGTCACTGGGAAGAAATAAATGGTCAGGGTTATGTACTGACTCTCTTGCAAGGACTTGGCAAAAATTGGGATCTATGTCAACTCCATCATATGGAGAAAGATGGACAGCCATTCACACTGTGCCCTGCCCACTCACATATTCTACTGAATATTTTGCAGCAACAATAAAGATAACACTGATGATAACACACCTTCATGTTCTTGGGTGACTTCAAATTTGTATACATCTGTCATCCAATTGGCTGTAAACATGTCAAGCACACTCAGTCTCCACATGGCATCCTATCAATTGTGTCTGATGGAGAATTCTCATGTGTATCTTTGCCTGCCATGGAGGGCTTGACAACTGAAGCTACAGATGTGTGTTTATTCACTCTTTCTATGAAGTTTCTGACTGCTGGTCTATAAAATGCCTCAACATCCTTCAAGAGGTTCTGCATCACATTCTCTCTTCCAACTGTGAACATGAAAATTGTCTCCACCATTATTATCCTGGCCTCTGCTCTGCTTGTCACTGCTCATCTCAGTCCCCACATGCCAGTCAAGTGCTCAGAGGCCAAATTGGCACATCACAACCTTGCTTTGTCTAAATGCACCCATCATGTTGGTGAAATGCAACATGAACACATCAAGAAGCATGCACAGACTTTGGCCAAGCATAGCAGCCAGTTCTCCTCAGTCATTATCACCACCAAGTTACTCTTCTACCATAGAATTCAAAATGAGACATGTGTTCTCACTCCTGAGACTACCATTAGTCTGTATATCTGATCCAAATCCCAGACTCTTCATCAGAATATGACCAAGGACCAATCAGGAATTCCACTGATCCTAGTATGCACTGGTTTCTTTGACATTCCTCAGGACCAGCAACTTACTCATCTTTTCTTTGCTGTAGGATATTGGTGTCATTGACATCAATACATGTGAGCCTATGCATAATGTGCTCATTGACCTCTGGCACTGTAATGTGACAGGATCATACTCCTCCTTCACTAGATGTGATCTGAACACTCTCTTTGCACAACTTCTCAAAGAACTGAGCCTTGACCTCAACGGGGGGTCTCTCAATCTTCACACTGATAACACAACATTCCTCTGTGGCATGTGGTCTACTGATGCAAATGAAGACCATCATGCCAGGATACTATGTAGAGTGCACAATACATATTCAAGTCCAGGTACTTATCTTTTTTTTGTGTAGCCTTTCAGCTAACAACAAGTTTCTAGGTCCACCAAAATTGGGTGCTCCAACCCAACAGAACCATCAAGACCAGTACTACTGCAGAAATGGGCCAGATCTTTCTTGCTGAGAATCTCTCAAAGTATCTCATGTCACTCTTGAACAAGGACCACTACCACCACTGGTGGCAGTCTGGCATTTGGCCTCTATGTGGCTCAAGAGACTAGTACTCGCTAAGCGAGAAAGCTAACAAATGTCTCCAGTTAAATATGAGGAGAAGTTGCATGCAGTCAGCTATGTGCAACATTGATGGAACACCCATTGATGTGGTCCAGTCAGTGGCCAACCCAACCTGAGGCACTCTTGAAGGCTGAAGCAATAAACCACATATAACAATGTCATCCCAGAGACACAGAACAGAAAAAGTGCTGGACAGGCAAAGGGGAGCAGCGAGAATGATGAGGCACATGACAACAGAGTCGAGAGGCACAATGCCCCTGATAGTGAATATATGATTATAAATCAGGCACCAATGAATTAAACAGGCATCATTTGGAACACCACTCATAGTAAATGCCCCATATGCAACACACTGAGCTTGTGCCAACCACTCACTGAGGGTGCACATGCCCCAAACTCTCTTGCCATTGTGCCACTCAAACATAACGTAACCTGCTATAAACCAAGGAACAATAGAATGGCAGAACCACACCATGCCACAGGGAGAACAAAAGACAATACAAAGACACTTGTAAATGACAATAGACCAAGGAAAGATATAAAGGGAAAATGCACAACTAAGTAGTCCCACCACATCCCCACCCAACTACTATCAAGCTGTTGTCCTCTACCACCCCAACTGACTCTCATCAAGGTGCTCCTGCAAAACGCCCAAGATTTAAAAAGGACAATTCCATGAGGCTGCTTCCCACAGAGTCCAAACATTACTGACTCCCAGTTGAGACCATGGACATTAACTGTGAAGCAGAACTCACTGAGGCACAGCATAAAGAAGCTGAGAAAGCAAAGACTGATGAAGCCTACCATGATGCACACAGGAAGGTCCCAAAGAAAGAAGACAACTTCAATTTCATCACAACCCCCACAAACAGAGAGGACTACCCTTACGATAAGCTCACCAAAACAGGCCAGTTTACCCCTCTCCCTCTATCCAAAACTCCTTTCACTGATACTGCCTACCCAAAAATACACATCCCCTTCTGAAAACTCATTGAGGACCTGAGTAGAGGCCAGAAGGCAGCACTCAAGGAAGATCATGACCAGTACATCATAGTCATCCCCTTTAGTGCTGGCCCAAAGTTTTATCAGAGCTACACCATACTCAAACAGGATGTCATGGCCTTTTTAGATAGTTTTCAGATAGAAAAAGAGAACTACAGAATCTCTTTCCCCTCAGAATGCCTGATAAAAAAAGTACAAGACTACCAAACACTGTGGCCATTCTTTATCAAAGGCACTGCACCACCGCTACAAAACTTCCTCCTATGGCAACAGACATTTCTAATTGATGAGAAACTGGTCCTAAATTTCCTGTCGGTCAACATCAACTACCAAAGCTGGATCATTGCTGCCTACCATTGTGGAGCAGTGGAGAACAACACTGCAAGAATTGCCAGAGCCTTGTGAAGGATCAAAAAGGCTGTTTGTGAGAACATGGCGATCACCAATATCATAAACAAGATCCAAACAGGGCAAGGCTTTATAGGGCATGCAACCAGAGCATGCAAGGAAATGACCCACTTGTGGAACCTGAAATACATCCTAACACTGCAAAACAACCATGAAGTAGGAGTCTGGCAGCTCACCGGGAAACCCATCACAACAAACAACAATGACCATCAAAAACTTGTCAACACCATCAGATCTCTGACTGTTACAGTAGGCATTGATGACTTAAAAGCTGACAGAAAGGTGAGACTGGAGTGTGTCTGGTGCAAGAGTGAGATGCACCAGAGTCATGCATGTCCTTTTCTGAACATCGTCCCAGGCTGACATAGCCCATCAAGAGAGAGCATGAATGAAAAGTCCAAAGAGAGCAACACAGAAAGTCAGGATGATGCTGGAAAAACCTATGGTGGCTACTGTTGAGTGGGACATGGAGGACAAAGAGGAGACTTCATGATGTGAGGAGGCTTCCAGATGGTTTGAGAAAAGAGTCAAAAAGGATGGTCCAACTTTATCTGAGCAAAGTACATACAGAATATAAATACTAGCAAACAGATAATATATCTGATTTTACTCTCAAACAGAAGACACAAAAATGTGTGAATAAAAAAGCTGGGAGTGAGAGGTAAGTCTCAAATGAAATTGAGGAAGTGTGTCATTGAGGAAATGATGTTCCTCATAGTACTGGCCAGCTCAATCTATGAGTTTTGACCAGGGCTGTAGGAAATGATCTAGGACCATGGGAGAAGTCCAAGCCAGGTAAAAGACAAACCTAGAATCTCTATGTTCTCCTCACTGAGAATGTTGAGAGGATAGGAACCTCCCACAACTCTTATGGATATGACACACTTACACTCTAATAGGACTACATCACAACTTGATGGAACTTCAGCAAATGACCTTGTGCATGCCAGATAGAGTGATATGTCTTCCACTGGCTGTTCTCTTGATGATGGCCAGTGCACAAGTATAGAAACCGGTGGATGAGTATCAGTATCTTTACAGCCCAGTTCAAGATACTCAGAGCTCTGAGGACATACAGGTGCAAATGAAGTACTGGATACTGTTTGCACTGAACAAACTGAGGAGTATGAATATCCCACTAGGGAAACTAGTGGTAGAACTCTGGAGTATGGTCCACCCAACTCCAGGAGACTAAGGGTAGATGATATGTCAACCTTGGACCAAGTTGAGGTCCTAAACGGCTATAGTAACAGGCCAAATATATTGAGAGATGCCTTGGAGACATCAGACAAACAAATCTGATCCCAAAATGGCACCCCACCTTCATCAAGGAATGGAGAGTTTGTCTTGCAGAACAAAGCATAAAGTCCTGCTCCGACTGCAAATCAGGCTCAATATAACAGGCAGAGCCAGGACACAAACCAGAGAGAACAAGATGGTCACCTACCATATGTTGGGGTCCAAGCCAACACTTGAAAAAGTGCACCAAGGCCACAATGAATATTGGCTCCCTAAATATAAGAGGGTACAGATCAACCAATCTGGAGGATAAAGAAAGCAGATGGATGCACTTGAACTAAATAATGCATAAAAGAAAGATTGGTATCCTAGCTGTCCAGGAAGCTCATTTAAATAATGAACAGAAGGAAATGATAGAGAAAATCTTTCCAAAACTAAAAGTTGTGATATCAGAGGACCCAGAGAGGCCAACTGCAAAAGCCAGAATTGCCCTGGTCCTAAATAAACACTTAACAAATTGAGACTCCATCAAAAAAAGAGTGATCATTCCAGGCAGAGCAATAATGATCAGAATACAATAGCACAGAGATAGAAAACTTACAATACTGTGTGTATATGCCCTGAATGTTACAAAGCACCAAGGCAGTGAGAATGCATGGTTCTGGAATGACATAGAAACCCACATTCAAGTGTATCCAGACATGAAGCCAGACACAATCATGGGAGATTTCAATATGGTAGAGGAACCAATTGATAGGCTCCTAATGAGAAATGACCCTGCTGATGCAAGAGAGGCCCTAGATAACATAAAAATGAGCCTAGGAATGAGTAATGGTTGGAAGAACACATACCCTACCAAGAAAAGTTTTACCTTCCTGCAAAATAGCACAAACTCACAATTGAAGATTGATCACATCTACCTCAAAACAAACTTGCTTACCTCCACAAGGGGGTGGAAAACAAAACCTGTAGGGCTCCCAGGTCTTGACCATGATCTTATCATGACACAGATAACATGTGATGAAGTGCCAGAGCAAGAAACAGGAAACTGGCAGAGGAGAAACATGCCCACAATCAGAAAATAGCTGCAGCAAAAAACAGGATTGAGGGAGAGACCCTCACAAAATACTGGACAAGATCCAACAAGATTGAAAAACCAAGGGACATTATATATGCTCTGGAAAACCCAACAAGAGGAGAGAATGGAAGACCATCATATGAGAAATCCTCACCCAAAATGGCTGAATTGGCAAGAAACTACTATGATGAACTGCAAAACCAGGACCTACATACACATCTTAATACACAAGATGCAATTATCAAAGACCTACTGAAAAATGTTACTGCTGTACCAGCACCTGAAGTAATAGAGAACCTAAAGAAGACATTGACCAGAGAAAAGGTTGAGACCGCACTCAGATTATCAAAAGATGGAACAGCACTGGGGCTGAATGGAGCACCCTATGAACTGTACAAAACAATCAATGCTTGGTATAAACTCTATACCAAGAATGGAGACCCAGCCTTTGATGTAGTGAACCTCCTCACACTAGCCTTCATTGACATACAACTGTATGGCATAGATCCCATGATGTCCTTCACCGAAGGATGGATGTGCTTGATATATAAGAAGGATGAGAGAGAGAAAATATCAAACTACTGGCCAATCACCCTGTTGAATGCTGACTATAAAATATTTATAAAAGCACTGGCAATAGAGCTTGCAGAAGCTGCACCAATGCTGATATACAGAGATCAAGCAGGCTTCATCCCAGGAAGACAGATAGTTGACCAGACAAGACTAATATGTATAGTAATAGCATATGCTGAGGCAGCAGAAGTTGATGGTGTCATTGTAGCACTGGACCAAGAAAAGGCATACAATAAGATAGCACATGACTACTTATGGGAGACTCTATGAGTATATAACTTATCTGAAAATTTTATCAATATGGTGAAAAGTTTATACAGAGATGCAACAACAAGAGTCATGATGAATGGTCACCTGAGCACTCCCTTCAATGTCTGCAGAGGGGTTCAACAAGGGGATCTTCTGTCTTGTCTTCTTTTTAATATTGCAATAGAGCCACTGGCAAACAACTTGCAAAAATCAAACCTCAAAGGGATAAAAATACCAGGCACAGCTGAACAACTGATCACAAACCTCTTTACCAATGACACAACAACATTCCTCTCAAAAGATGACAATTTGGAGAAACTTGAAGAAATCCTACAAAAGTGGTGCATAGCAAGCCATGCACACTTTAATATATTGAAAACACAGATACTGCCTATAGGAAGAGAAGAATACCAGAAACAGGTCCTAGATGAGAGAAAAATAAGCCCTACTCAGAAGGAAATACCAACCCCAATAAAACTAGTTAAGGAAACAGAGGCAATAAGAATACTCAGAGCATGTGTTACGATTTATTCACTTTTTCTCTTTTTCCAGTTCTATCTCAGCTTATCGCACCCCTTATCGCCATACAAACACCGCACATCAGCTTTGATATGACAAACACATGTTCACTGCACTATAAACCATGGTTGTCATGCCAACACCTCTTGTTCTACACATGACATTCTTTGATCCAATCTTCTCATCTTTTTTTATAGCTATTATTAGGTCCCGACTCTTTAGTATATAAGTAGAGACATTCTCTCTGTAACACCTCAGCTTCGAGCTAAGGTTTAACATCACATAAATCTTACTTGTCTGCTCACTTGCTGAGAGCTTCTCCTATAAGTGCCTCTCTTGCCACCTCGAGATTATCATACGGTATCATTGAGTAATTGTCTGAATGTGAGACAGCTCTACAATTACCTTATCTTGAGTCATGTGAGAGTCAGGCTCTAACAATTAGCTCGAAGCTTCCCTCACTCTTCCACGATGCTAGATGCAGGAAGAATTCTACATGACACTCCAACAAACTCTGGACATTAATGACAAAACAAAGAATGTGGCTATTACAGCCCTTTTCACCATTGTAGCCTTAGTTGGAACAGCAACATTCTGTGCTGTCATTTACCACCATTGCCGAGAGTGGTTTGAACACTATAGATTGGCACCCAGAAGACCTCTAACCTATCCACCCCCAATGCTACCTCACTTCTATATTCCCCCCTATAATATTCTGACATACCCTATGAACTACCCCATCTACAGATAGGAGATCTTCAACATGCCCCCAGAGTCACCAATCAGGAACATTCTGAGCCCCAAGTCCAACATCAGAAGACAAAGATAGAGAATCCCAAGCCCTATGGCTGGACCCTCTGGAACCCGGCACTCCTCTGACGATGCAAGGAGTACTCCCTCTTTTGAGGGAAATATCACAGAACTTATCTAAGCCTACCATGGAATTGGAACAGAACCCCTGGAGAATGCCAGGAGAGAACTGGAGCAAAGCCTCCACCAGGTACCTGCAACTGAGGCCACTCAGCCCTGGCCAGATAGTCAGACCCTCTCCCAGACGACCCTATGGGTCACCAACCCCACAGAACCCGCTGAGACCTCTGACATTGACTCATACGACTCAGAGGTAAGAAGAAGAAGGGCCTCCTATGATTCAGAGGAGAGCTGAAGGAGGGCCTATTTACCAGGAGACCTCAGAATTCACCATCCTTTCTGGACCCATCAGGCCACATTCGACACACCTATGTCGACAATTATACTCTCCAGCACCGCCTCCTCCTCTAACTCCTCCGAATCTGATAGACTTCGAGGAGGAACTCCTCTCCCTGACATCAACATCATGACTGACTCCTCCTTCAGTCCAGTCTCGCTCGACCGTGAGGACCCAAACTTCTATGCAGAGCTCTGGCGATGATGACTACAAATCTGCTACATCAGGAGACCTAGTTACCAGTGAAGAAGGAGAGCTGGGGAATCCCTGCTTGCATTTTGTGCACACCAGAGGGAGGAGGTCCCAGACGAGCCCCCTCGAGATCCCAGAAGCGAACAGCACCTGGCCCAAAGAGAGCTTGAGAGCAATCCCTTCTACCTGAGAACTCCAGATCAAGCATGGCCATCCCTCTCCCTATCCGAGTAAATGACTTATAGAACATACCGATCCCAGGCCTGGGCCCTTTGAAGAGCAGACTACCTTAGAAGAGGAGGGATTGACAAGACAATGGAGGAACATAGGAACTGGCACAACCTCCAGTCCAATGAGGAGCTATGGTGGTATAAGCTCAACTATGGCCCCATACCAGGAGTATATATCTCTGGGTTATGACAGAGAACCGACTAGGAGGAGTGAGTCCTCAACTAACAGTTGGCGGCTATACTCGCTGCCTGGAGAAGGGACAAGGCCCAATGAACAGAACTGGCCCACATATGAGTGGCCCAGGCCAATGCCTGACTCGCTGCCGATAGACTGGAAGTGCCAGAACTGCCTCTGGAGGGAGATGAGTAGGTTGTTTGCCAGATCTGGAGAAGCCGGACCTAGCATGAATCTGGAGGCAGATGAACATTGATGACTGGAGGAAGAGGCAGAGGAAAGAAGACAGCTGTACCAGAAGAAGAAAGAGGCCTTCCCCGACCTCGCAACTAGTCTGGCAGCCCAGCTAAAAGAAGCAAAGTTGTTTGCACTCATGAACAGCCTACCCCTTCCAAAAGAGCTCACTGACCTCCTCGACCTACCTAGAGGACACCCAGTACAACCTCCCCCAAGGAGATATGGAAACCCCACCTATAGAACAGACAGGTGATCAATCCCATGACCTCCCCCCAGGCATGACCCCTCCAACCCTCCCTACTGGCCATCAGGCAATGCCGAAGAGTAGGCCCTCTGGTTGCAAGTCAAACCGATGCTCGTCCGACTACCCACCAACTTCAAGGGCAAGAGCAGTGACATCCACTGCTTCACAGGTGCCTGCGAAGAATACTTCTCTATTTTCAAAGCATACTACCCAACACATGCCAATAAAATTGTCTTCGTAGTCTCACTCTTCAGCAAGAAGCCCCAAGACTGATGGTCCCAGTATCGACTCCAATTCTGGAGCAGTACTGAGGAACAATACTGTTATGGGTCTTGAGACCAATTCAAGGCTGCTCTACAAGTTGAATATAGAGACCCCACCCTCCAGGAAGTAATGGAAAGATGAATGCATGAACTCCAGATGACTGGCACCATGGCCAAGTACTTCCAAAAGCTAGAAGACCTGGCCCGACAAGCTGACCAACTCCATGACGTAGGACCACGAAGCGTCCTTGTCCGGGCCATCCAACGAGGGGTCCCCACCTCTTACACCGACTCCATCGCTAACCTTGGTGTCATGATCCCTTCCAACTATGCTGAATGGAAGCAACAAATTTGCAGCATATACGACGAGAAGGCCAGGAAAAAGGCTTTTAACAAGATCGGCAGGGTGGACCGACCAAAGAACCAACATGCTGGCAGCAGCCAAAAGAGCACTGCCAGTGTGACAAGTTCCTTGGCCAACAAACCAGCCAGTAAAGGATCGTCGGGTTCAGGGTAGACCACCTATGGAGGAGCTGGAAAGCCAATGGACATAGACCACCTTAAACGAGAAGGCCAGTGTTTCAACTGTGGAGAGAAAGGGCACTTAGGGAAGGATTGCAAGAAGCCAAAGCGGCCCAGAGACCTGAAAACTGGAAAATATATGATGGCCCAACTTCATGCCATGCTCATGACTGCAGAAGAAGAAGAGAAGAAGCTGAAGGAGCAGGTTGAGGAGAAGATGCCCTCGATGTCGAAGGTCAAGGAGGTAAAAGACGAGGCCAAGAAGTGAGTGATTCCACTTCCTTGGCCCAATCCTCCTCTCTGGGTGGTCAGTCATCAGGTCTCACTGCATGGACATTACCTGGTTGTATTACATCATTACATACATCTACAGTTTTAGTGCATTCAAATATACCCACATTCATTGCTTTCCCCAAGGCCACCCAAAAAGAATCACAACCCATTCAGGCTCTGCCTGAAAAAACACATAAAACTCGCAAAGACCCCAACGACACCCATCCCCCTCCTTCGCTGACACTCTCTATCCCAGAACTCCTAACTCTTCAAGACCTTAAGCACTGATGGGGGCCAGAGTTCATCTGAACAATGTCAGGGATCTCCAAGTCTTTGATGAAAGAGGTTCTCCCTGAACTGGTCAAGCCCATCGTGGTGGAAGAAAGTTACCCCTCAAAAGGGCCACCCCTTTCCTGAGTCGCAAGAATGGACGAAGGGACTGGGACTGTGCTGATGGATCCCAGGGTAATAGGGAGAGACGAACAGAGTCAAACGACTGAGGAAGCTACAACCCCCTCTGTCCCTAGTGACCCCTGTGAACAACCCAGGAGCAGCATCACTCCCTTAACCCCTCGTCCTGATAAACAAGCCATGAGAGAGCCATCCTCAGGGAAGGAGTATGCCCCAACTGAGGGAACTGCTCACCAGCCCTCGACCATCGAAGGATCAAGAAGGACCTCCCAGAAGGAAGAAATGTCGGATGCATGGCATCCTGGAGGAAGAAAGACCACCATAGAAGAGGTGGCCGATGAGGAAGATGATATATCGTTCAAGATGTCTCAAGCCAAGGCACAAGCAAAGAAGGAAGAAGAACCGATCGAGGCGAGGCATTCTGAATCTATTCCAGTGAGTGTTTCCTCCCCGAAGTCCACCTGGTTTAAGCCATTTGGCATGGACTGGACCCTTCAGGCCATCAAGGAAGCATACACAGATTCAGAGGCCTTCACCTTGCTCCATCTCTGGGCTCATAAGGAAAAGGTCAATGAGATTGACAACTGACTCCTCCAAACAATAAGACAAGAAGGAGAGCAAGCAAGAGAACAGCTATATGAGTTGGGCCAACCTATCCGATATCAGCAATGAGTATCAACCAAGGGTGTATGGGAGCTGTTCCTCAATGTCCAAATTGAGATGTTGGAGAACCATCAAACGCTCAAAGCCCAGGCCCTAGATGATAGCAGATGCACTGGAAGCACAATTAACGAGGCCTATGTCAAGAAGCATGGCCTCATCACCTGACCTGCCCCTGCCCCCATCTCAGTCTATAATGCTGACGGCACCTGAAATATGGCCGGGAAGATCACTGAATTCACGGAAGTGCGAATGACCATGAGAGACCACAGCGAAAGGATTGACTTTGTCATCACCAATATTGGTAAAGGCGACATCTTCCTTGGGCATGACTGGCTTCTCCAGCACAATCTTGTGATTAACTAGGCAACCAGCAAAATCATCTTTGCCCAGTGTCAATGTCAGAAGAACCCATTCCCCTTACCTGATGCTGACCCTGATGACCGGTAGGATGAAGAATTGGAGGAGGGTGAAACCATCCTCATGGTTGACCTTCGAGAGGAACTAGAAATTTGCACTATACACCACATGAATGACCTAGCTGCCAAGACCAATGAAGGAAAAACCAAGAAGGCATTTGAAGAGATGGTTCCTGCCCAATACTAGGAGTTCGAAGACCTATTCTCTAAGGAGAACTTTGACAAGCTACCAGAATGCAAACCCTGGGACCATGCCATTGAGTTAATCCCCAATGCCAAGTCTACCCTCAATTGCAAGGTCTATCCACTTAATTGACATGAACAGGAAGAGCTCAACAAATTCCTTGATGAGAACTTGGAATCAGGCCAGATTCATCCCTCCAAGTCCCCATTTGCTTCGCCCTTCTTCTTTGTTAAAAAGAAGGATGGCTCCTTGAGGCCAGTTCAGGACTACTGCAAACTTAACGAGATGACGATCAAGAACTGATATCCGTTACCCCTCATCTTGGAACTCATGGACAAGCTCCATTGAAGAGCTGCCTGCATGCACAAGCTAGAAATGCACCAGTGTCAAAGACACTGATCACACCCACACCTAACACTACACACACAAACACACTCAAGTTCATGGGGGATTCTGATGTGATAGAAGTAGCAAACCAATAAAACTGTATTCTCAATATTTCTAAGATACACACATAGCGATAGTGCTCATATAAAATCTAGACTTCTCTAAGTCCAAAGGCTTTTCTCAGACAAGAGGTGCAACTGTTAGGGCTGACTCTCATGTGACTCATAGTTGGATGATTGGTAAGCTGTCTCACATTTGGACAATCACTTGGCCAATGCCTTGGTCAACTCGAGGTGGTGAAAGGGGTGCTTACAGAGAGGCTCTTGGCAAGCGAGCAGACAAGTAAGATTGATGTGTGGGTAAACCTTAGCTCGAAGCTGAGGTTGTACAGTAAGATCATAGCTACTTAAATACGAAAGTGTGAATACTATTAATAGATACGAAAGTTTTGTCGAAGTTGGGGGGCATGCTGGTTGTATGATGAGCACGCAATATCATGCGTTGTCCATCATGAAAGATTTGTCAAAGTCGGTGTTGGTGATATGGTGGTGATCATGCATAAGCATGATTATGCCGATAAGATGAGATAAGACTAGAAAAATGAAAAAAGTTAATAAACCATAACATTACCCTCTCGTTAAGGCAGTTGTCCTGACTGCCCTACGTCTTCCTCCCAAGGTTCATCATCTCCCTCTTCTTGATTGCAGAGTATGCAGTTTGTGACTTCTTTCTCGCTTTTCCTTTCCCAATAGTCATCGATGAATTTTTTCCAGATCTTTTGGTCGGGTTCTTCGATGCAGAACTTTTTTCCATCGGTTCGTTCCACTTGATAAAACATGCTCCATCCTCCTGTTGCTTTATTTTCATGGTAGTGACGATCGACTATGCGTTTAACTGCCTTTTCTGATCAGTCGATGACTTTTCGAGCGGTTACGACAGCTCTGGTTTCAGAGATGCTGTCCTTGTAGTCTTGAATGGCTTCTTGAGCGTTAGCCATATCGTCCTCTCGGACCCATGAATTATGTTCCCTGGTCCATCCCTTCCACTTGACGAAGTAGTCCATTACTAGGCGTGATTTCTGTCCTTTCTTGCTGTGGACTCGATGTGTGCAAGAGTTCAGGACTTCTTCAACCTCGTACTCCTCTTCATCCTCGATGAGGTCTGATGGTGATGTGGGGGGTTGTTCTTGATTGGGGAATGCCGGTGGTACATATGGCGTTAGGAGTTTCTTGTTGAACCTAGGATGGATCTTCCAGTGTGGGGGAAGTTTTAGTTTATATGCGGATGCGCTGGCCTTTTCTAGGATTAAGAACAGGCCAACGTGCTTGTCGTTGAGTTTTTTCTTGGGGCGGGGTAAGTGAAGGTTGGTGGTGTCGAGCCATACTTGGTCTCCAATGGTATATTCAACAGCCTCTCTCTTTTTCTTGTTGTATTGGGCCTTCATCTTGCCTGCAGCTTCCTCCAGTGCTTCCTTTGCTTGGCGATGTACCTCCTGCATGGTTTCCGCGAATGACTTGGCCGATGGGTTGGTAAAGGCAGTTGTTCTGACGGAGTTGGGTAGAACACGGGAGTGAGTTCCATGGTTCGTGAAGAATGGCGTTTGGCCTGTGGCCGAGTGGGTCCGATTATTATGGGCGAAGGCTGCAAGTGCAAGCCATTCACTCTAGTCCGTCTGTCTGTGATTGATGAAGAGCCATAAGTATTTATTGATCTCCTGATTTGCTCGCTTGGTTTGTCCATCAGTCTGAGGGTGGAAGGCCATGGAGGCATTCGGAGTAATATCGAGGAGTTTCAAGAGTTCCATCATGAATTTGGAGACAAACTGGGGTCCTCGGTCAGAGATCACGGTTTTGGGCATGCCATGGCGGGCATAGACATGGTCACGTAATAGCTTGGCCCATCCTTCGGATGTTAGTTTGACATTGCATGCTATTGGGATTATTTTCTTGGAAAACCGGTCTACGACGACTAGGATAGCATCATACCCATTGGACTCTGGTAGTCCAGTGATCATGTCAATGGATATATGAGTCCAGGGTTCAGAGGGGACTTTGTTTGGGTGTAGGGGGGCAGCCTTGGGGTGAGTATCCGTCTTTGTTCGTTGATACACTTTGCATGCCTTGACGTATCTTTCTATTGACTGTTTAAGTTTCGGCCACCAGAACTCTCTCTGTACGAGTTCCTTGGTTTTCTCGATTCCTGGGTGTCCTGCTGTGATGTGATTGTGGTGTGTCACGATGATCTCTCTGAGCTTATCATCTCTGGGGACGTAGACCTGCCCATCATAATAAAGGAGTCCCTCCTTCTCAGATATACTGCGTTCGTGGTTAAGGGAGTTCTGAATCCCCTGGTCCCATTTGTCATGATTGCGAGTGATATCTTTTATGCGTTGGTGAGTCTCACTGACAGTGGGCATGATCATGGCCTGGAAATGTTCAGGTTGGAGGACGACAACATTGTCGTTATCCTTCTTTCCCTGGTCATGATCATCCCGACGACTAAGTAAGTCTGCCTTTCGGTTGGAGGCCCCAGGTTTATGGTGTAGTGTGAAGTGGTACTCTGCGAGTTCCGTAACCCATCGGGCTTGTCGGCAGTTCAGCTTCTGGGGTTGGCGGAAGTATTGTAGGTTTTGATGATCCATCCAAATCTCAAAATCTTCCACGGCACCCATGAGGTAATGTCTCCACTCTTCCAGGGCGAGCATAATTGCTAGGAGTTCTTTGTCATATATCTCATAATTGCGCTCCATGATCATGAGCGCTTTTGACAGAAATGCAACTGGTCTTCATTTTCCGTCCTGTTCCTGACTGAGGACGGCACCAATCGCTCCCTCGCTGGAGTCCGCCTCTACTCTGAACTGTCCATCTTCTCTGGGAAGGGCCAATACTATGTCCTTGGCCATTTGCTTCTTTAGCCATTGGAAAGCCTCATTCTGGGCTGCTCCCCAGGTCCAGAGGGCATTGCCCATGAGTTGAGTCATCGGTCGTATGATTTTGGAATAGTCCTTTATGAATTTCCAGTAGAAATTTGTAAAGCCCAGGAAGGATTGCAACTCCTTTTTTTGGTGGGCGTGGGCCACTCCGTGATGCCTTGGACCTTTATGGGGTCCATTCGTACAGTGCCTTCGCTGATGATGATGCCAAGGTATTCAGTTTCCAGTACTTCGAATTCACATTTCTCCGCTTTTAGGAACAGTTTGTGTTCCCTTAAGTGTTGCAGGACCTGCCTGGTGATCTGTCGATGCTCTCAGAGATCCTTGGAGAAGATCAGGATATCGTCGAGGTAAATAGTGACCTTCCCCTCCATTATGAGATCATGGAAGATATCGTTCATCATCCACTGAAAGGTCACTGGCGAGTTGGTCAGACCGAAGAACATAACGGTCGGTTCGAAAAGGCCGTGGTTGGTCCTGAAGGCCGCTTTAGCCTCGTCTCCCTGCTTGATCCTTACATTGTTGTAGCCCCATTGGATGTCTAGTTTGGTGAAATACTTGGTGCCTCAGAGCTTGTCCATAAGCTCAGAGATGAGGGGTAGCGGATACCGATTCTTGATCGTCATCTCGTTGAGCTTACGATAATCCTGTACTGGTCAGAGAGAGCCATCCTTCTTTTTTACAAAGAAGAAGGGGGACACGAAGGGGGACTTGGACAGGTGGATTCGTCCCGACTCCAAGTTTTCGTCGAGGAACTTGTCCAGCTCTTCCTGCTCATGGCGATTGAGTGGATATACTTTACAGTCAAGCGTAGATTTGGCGTTGGGGGTTAGCTCAATTGCATGATCCCAAGGCTTGCATTCGGGTAGTTCGTCAAAGTTTTCTTTGGAGAAGAGGTCTTCGAATTCGCGATATTGGGGTGGCACCATCTCCTCGAAAGTCTTCTTTGTTTTTCCTTCGGTGGCCTTGGCAGCTAGATCATTGGTGTGATGCATCGCGTGAATCTCCAGTTCTTCCCGAAGGTTGACCATGAGGATAGTTTTGCCCTCCTCTAGTTCTTCATCCCATGGGTCCTCTGGATTGGCGTCTGGTAATGGGAAGGGGTTCTTCTGGCATTGACACTGTGCTTCTTGACATAGGCCTCATTGATTGTACTCCCGGTGCATCCGCTGTCTACGAGGGCTTGGGCTTTGAGAATTTGGCAGTTCTCCAGCGTTTCGAGTTGGGCATCGAGGAATAGTTCTCGAGTACCCTTGGTACTTACTCTCCATTGGTATCGGATTGGTTGGCTTAACTCATATATCCTCTCTTGGGCTTCTTCCCCTCCGGATCTCAGTGCATTCAGGAGATCGTTGTCGATCTCATTGACCTTCTCCTTGTGGGCCCAAAGGTGGAGCAAAGCCAGGGCTTCCGAATCCGTGTGTGCTTCCCTTACGGCCCGAAGGGTCCAGTCCATGCCAAACAGCTTGAACCAGGTGGACTTCAAGGGGGAAACACTCACCGGGGTTGATTCGGAATGCCTCGCCCTCAATGGTTTTTCTTCCTCCTTCTTTTGCGCCTTGGCCTGTGACATCTTGAATGCTGTATCATCTTCTTCATCAGGAACCTCGACCATGGTGGTATTCCAGGCCTGAGAGCATCGCGCATCCGATGCTGGAACCCTGCTTGATCCTTCGACGGTCAGGGGCCTTCGAGGGGTCTCCCTAGTTGGGGCATGCTCCTTCCCTAGGGATCGCCCACTGCCAGCTGCTTCATCAGGACTTGGGGGTTTGGGGAGCGGGTCACTCCTGGAGTGACTGAAGGGTTCGTCAGGACAAGCAGAGGGAGTCGTGCATGTCACGTTCTTGTCGCATGAACCGTGCTCCCACATTACCGTCGGGTCCTTCAGTGCCTGTCCTGGATCCCTATCCTTTCTTGTGACACCTTCTTCCTTTGGGGTCATGGATGACAGGGGCACTTTCTCAATCGGCGTAATGTCTCCGAGAGAACGATGAGAGCTGCTACCTGTCATTTCTTCTTTCAGGCAGGGGGAGAGGGGGTCGTGTATCTGTGACGACCCTCGAGCACGAGGCAAATTGTTGTGGGTAAGGTCAACAGGCATCGACCCCATGCCTCCGCCTTCGTCTTGAAGTTTCCGTTCAGCGACGATGGGCTCGGCCGGTTCAGGGAGTACCTCCTTCGTCCCTAAGGACTGGGAGATCCCTGACATAGTTTGGATGAACTCCGGTCCCCATCGAGTCTGAAGGTCCTGGAGGGTGAGGAATTCTGGGACAGAAAGTGTGAGCGAAGGAGGGGGGCGAGTCTCTTTTCGCTTCTGGGGAATTTTATAGGTTTTTTCAGGTGGAGTCTGAATTCGTTGTGATTCTTTTGGGGTGGTCTCAAGGGAAGTGATTGAAGTGGGTATATTCAAATGCATGGATACACAAGTAGACATACGTAAGAATTTATTACAATCAAGTAAGGTCCGCTCAGCAGGACTCGATGACCGACCACCAGAGGAGGACTGGGCCAAGGAAGTGGAATCACTCACTTCTCGGCCTTGCCTTTTACTTCCTCTATCTTTGTTCTCGAGGGTGTCTTCTCCTCGACCTTTCCTTCGTGACTATGTCCATTTTCTTCCTTGTCGTGTTCTTCTGCTTCTGTCAGCATTGCCTGAAGTTGGGCCATCGTATAACACCCACTCTTTGGGTCTCTGGGCCGCTTCAGTTTCTTGCAGTCCTTTCCTAGGTGTCCCTTTCCTCCGCAATTAAAGCATCTTCCCTCCTTTCTGAGGCGATCAATATCCATCAGCTCCCCGGCACCTCTGTAGGTGGTCCACCCTGATCTCGACGATCCTTTGCTGACGAGTTTTTCGGCCGAGAAACTTGTCGTGCCAGAAGTACCTTTTGAGGCATTTCTGGTGGATTGGTTCTTTGGTCGGTCGACGTACCCGATCTTGTCGAAGGCGGTCTTCCGTGCCTTCTCATCGAAGATGTTGCAAATCCTTCACTTCCACTCGGTGTAGTTCTAGGGAATCATAACCCCGAGATTTGCAATGGAGTCGGTATATGATTCGGGGACCCCTCGTTGAATAGCTCAGACGATGGCACTATGTGGCCTGAGGTCGGTGAGTTGGTCAGCCTGGCGAGCCAACTCCTCGAGTTGTCGGAAGTACTCGGACGCCGTTCCGGTCATTTTGAGCTCATTCATGCGTCACTCCATGACTTCTTGGAGGGCAGGGTCACTGTACTTGACTTTTAGGGCAGCCTTGAAGTCCTCCTAGGAGAAATACTGGTACCGTTCCTCGGTGCTGCTCCAGAATTGATAGCGGTACTGTGACCACCAATTCTGGGGTTTTTCTCTGAATAGGGATATGGCGAACAGAATCTTGTTGGCGTGGGTGGGATAATAGGCTTTGAAGACTGCGAAATAGTCTTCGCAGGTGCCCGTGAAGCAGTGGATGTTGCTGCTTTTTTCATTGAACTCTCTGGGGAGTTTGATCAGAGTTGGCTTTACTTGCAACTAGGGATCTTGTTCTTCGGCGTTCCCAGAAGGCCAATAGGGAGGGTCCAGGGGGTCGTATCATATTGGAGGTCAGGGAACCGACCATCGGTCTGTTCGGTGGGTTAGACTCCCATATCGCCTTGGTGCAGGTTGGGCAGGGCGTCCGTGAGGTTGGGGTTGGTCTGGCACCTCTTGGAGTTCCTTCGGGATGGGTAGATTATTAGCTAGAGCAAATGCCCTAGTTCTTTCGAGTTGTGCTAGCAGAGCAGCGGCGGCATCTGGAAAGGCATCTTTTTCGGCCTGGTGCTGCTGCCTCCTGGCTTCAGCTTCTTGGGCCTCACGAATTCGACGCTCGTCTTTTGTCTCCATGGGCTTGCTAGGCCCTGCCTCCCCTGCTCCAGCAAATAATCTACTCGTCCCCCTCCAGAGATGGTTCTGGCGCCTCCAGTCGATTGGCGGCAAGTCTGGCATTGGCCTGGGCCATTCAGGCTCTGGCAGCTTCGGCCTTCTGGGCCTCATCTCGTCGCCAGGTGGCGAGTAGAGCCGCCAGTCGTTGGTTGAGGATTCGGTCCTCCTCCCTAGTCCTTGGCCATAATCCGGAGACATATACTCCTGGTACAGGGCCATAGTTAAGTTCATGCCACCATAATTCTTTGTTGATGGTGAGGTTGTGGCGCTGGTGGTGTTCTGCCAGGGTCTCATCTTCTCCTCCCCTTGCCATGTAGTCGACTCTTCATAAGGCCCATGCCTAGGCTCTGTATACTCTAAGGCCCATCCTCTGGGAGAGGGATAACGTGGGCCAGGCTCGGTCTGGAGTTTCCAGCTAGAATGGATTGCTTTCCAGTTCTCTCCTGGCAAGTCATCGCTCGGTGATGGGATCCTGAGGGGGCTCATTTGGGTCCTCCTCTCTCTGTCATATCTGGTAGGCGAGGGTGGATTCTCCGGTCCTCCTCCTTTGCTGGTAACTTGGCCTCCTGACGAAGCAGACAAAAAGTCATCATCGTCGGAGCTCCTCATAGAATCCTGGGTCTGCAGGATTGAGTGAGCTCAGGTCGGAGGACGAGTTGGTATTGATGACGATGTTGGGGATGGTTCGAGTAGTGGTTCTACCTCCAGTTCTTCCTGGAAGTCTATCAGGTCCAGGGAAGTTGGAGGCAGTGGGGGAGGAGTGTACAACTGATGGCACAGGTGTGTCGAAAGTGGTTGTGGTTCAGAACGGGCGATGGACGCTAGGGTCTCCCGGTAGGTGAGCCCTTCTTCTACTTGCCTCTGAATCGTAAGAGACTCTCCTTCTTCTCTCCTCCGAATAGGCGTCGAGGTCAGATAATTCAATGGGTTCGGAGGGGTTGGTAACTTGTAAGGGTGCCTGGGGAAGGGTCTCACTATCGGGCCAGGGCTGAGGGGTCTCGGTTGAAGGTATCTGCTGGAGGCCTCTCTCCAGCTCTCTCCTGGCCTCCTCCAGGGGGTCTGTTCCGATTCCGTGATAGGCTCTAATGAGCTCGGTGATGTCTCCCTCAGGGGAGAGACTCCTAGTATCGTTAGAGGAGTGCCAGGTTCCAGAGGGGCCAGCGATGGGGCTTGGACTTCTTCTTCTTCCTCTTCCGATGTCGGACTCGGAGGACGAAATGTCCCCGTCGTTTGCCGACTCCTACTTGTCATTGATCGACTCTGTGGGCATGTGGAATGTCTCCCTCCTGCCCTCCCACTCGTAGATGGGGTAGCCGGGGAGGAAGGGTTGCAGTGGAACATTGTAGGGTGGGATGTAGAAGTGTGGGAGAGTAGGGGGTGGATAGACTAATTGTCCTCTTCGTAATGTGATTCCACATCGTTCGAACCAGTCTCAGTTTCGATAGTATACTACAGCAGCTGCGGTTGCTGTTCTGACTACTGCTGCTGTTGTGAACAGAGCAATAGCAAGTGCGGTTCTAGTTTCTGGGTCAATGTCGGGTGTGAGTTGTAGGGGCATATGGAATCCTTCCTGCGTCTCGCGTTGTGGAAGGGTGAGGGAAGCTTCGAGCTAATTGTTAGGGCCGACTCTCACGTGACTTGTAGTCAGACAATTGGTAAGCTGTCTCACGTTCGGACAATCACTTGGCCAATGCCTTGGTCAACTCGAGGTGGTGAAAGGGGCACTTACAGAGAGGCTCTCAGCAAGTGAGCAGACAAGTAAGATTGATGTGTGGGTAAACCTTAGCTCGAAGCTGAGGTTGTACAGTAAGATCATAGCTACTTAAATATGAAAGTGTGAGTACTATTAATAGATACAAAAGTTTTGTCAAAGTCAGGGGGCATGCTGGTCATACGATGAGCATGCAATATTATGCATTGTCCATCACGAAAGATTTGTCGAAGTCGGTGTTGGTGATACGGTGGTGATCATGCATAAGCATGATTATGCCGATAAGATGAGATAAGACTAGAAAAATGAAAAAAGTTAATAAACCGTAACAGCAACTTTCATTGCCAGGCCTCAAGGCAAGGGTTGTATAACAATATGCAAATATCGCCAAATGTAACCACAACTCTCTAGACATTGCGCACAACCCAAATAGTCACTGCAAGCAACAAACAACACACTAAACACAACTTAAAGCACTGTGCTCTAAGCAGAAACCGAAACACTCAAATAATCCACAAGAGCCACAGGGTTTGAACCTATGCGGTCGAGCTTCTAACCGATCATAGACCCACAGGGTTCTAACCTATGCGATCCAGAGAACACAAATAAACACAGAAAACCCCATCCAACAAGCCAAAGGGTTTGAACCTTTGCCAACTTGTGGAATTGACACAAAGCAAGCACTAACCAGACCAAAGGGTTTGAACCTCTGCTGCCTGTAATGCCTCACATCACACAGAAACCTCAAGAACTCAAAAGAGTGCCCTCCAAGACACTATATTCTTATTCTCAGTATAGAGCGCAGTCAAACAATCAATGAAACTTAAGTATGGAGTGCCTCACTAGCCTTCTTGGCCTCGCTCACAACTTGGATCACTCAAATTTATATCAAGGATGGTCTATATTCTCTTGCTCAAAGCTACAAACAACTCTAGATGCTAGAGCATGTGGCTGAAAAGCTTTGCACCATTACACCAGGGGTCTGAAACTTGTACACTACTTCTATACTACTGTATTTATACATTCTATGATCTACAAATTAATACAACTGATTATAGTATTATTTCTTCTGCAGCCTTCTATTCCTTGCATCCTGCACATGTTGTCTGAGCACATCATTGCTTGGCACTTAGTCAAACATCTGACTCGGACCCAGACTTGGTCTCACTCGTGGTTGTGGAGTCATCTAGCACTGCACGCAGTGTGTTGACACGTTACTTGTTATCTCCTTGGAGTGGCAACCTATCATAAGGGCCGTATTTTCTTTTAATCTTATTATTCTAGGTTTCCTTGGTTGGTGGGGATACCTGCTCCATGCCTGTGCCTCACGCTCCATGGCTGAAGTCAGTTTTCTCAGGTTTATTCGCACTCAGACATTATTTCATATCATGCGCAACTTGCCAGTCGATCCATGCCTTGTGCATCATAGACCAATGCATCACATAGTTCCCTTAATATCATGCATATCTCTTATTGATTCTTTAGAGCGTGTGTCCAGTCCATTCCTAGTGCATTCAGTATCAAGCACTGAGCTCTTATGCTTAGTGTGACCTCAGGTAGTATCATTCTAAGCTAGAGCATGCACTCTATCAATTGTCACTTAATATATTCGACTGCACAACTTTGTAGCATCACGCTCTTCTCTTCTTCTGCCTTGTCCTTGTAACAGGTTCTTGTAAAATGTATGTATTGATACATTTTGCGAAATTACATGCATAAATGCTCTGAGAGCATGTCACTGTGGTGCCAAGTACTTCACTAAGCTAGACATCTGCTGGGGATACAACAATGTCAGAATTAAACAGGGAGATGAACCCAAGGCAGCATTCCAAATGAACCATGGACTCTTTGAACCAATGGTCATGTTCTTCAGGTTGACCAATTTGCCGGCAACCTTTCAATGGATGATGAATGACATCTTCTACAACCTCATCCATGAAGGAAAGGTAACTATCTACCTGGATGACATCCTCATCTTCTCAAAAGACCTGCAAGAGCACAGGCAAATCATCAAGTGAGTACTCCAACACCTCTGGGAACACAAGTTGTTCCTTAAAGCAGAGAAGTGTGAGTTTGAGGTGTTGGAAATTGAATACCTCAGGGTGATCATCAGCAAAGGATCTGTCCGCATGGACCCTGTCAAGGTTAAGGGCATAACAGAGTGGCCAACACCCACCAAGAAAAAGGAACTACAATCCTTTTTGGGCTTTACAAACTTCTATCAGAAGTTTATAAAAGACTACTCCAAGATCGTATGCCCCATGACCCAGCTCACTGGCAATGCCCCCTGGACCTGGGGGATGGCCCAGAATGAAGCATTCCAGCGACTAAAGAAACAAATGGCAGAAGACATGGTACTAGCACTATCAAAGGAGAAAGGTAGATTCCGGGTAGAGGCAGACTCGAGCAAAGGGGCCATTGGTGCCATCCTCAGCCAAGAGTAGGACAGGAAGTGGAGGCCAGTCACCTTCCTCTCCAAGGCCCTAACCACCACTGAGCAGAACTACGAAATATATGACAAAGAACTCCTTGTAATCATGCTCGCACTCGAGGAATGGAGACATTACCTTATGGGCATGGCAGAGGACTTCGAGATCTGGACTGATCACCAGAACCTTCAATATTTTCGACAGCCACAAAAACTCAACCGTCGTCAAGCCTGGTGGGTCACCGAACTTGTGGAATATCACTTTATGCTGCATCACAAACTAGACACCTCTAACCAAAAAGCCAATCTACTCAGCTGCTGAGATGATCATGATCAAGGCAAAAAGGACAATGACGATGTCATAGTCCTCCAACCTGAGCACTTCTGGGCAATGATCATGCCCATGACTAGTGAAACCCACCAATGAGTCAGAGACCTCACCCGGGATCACGAGAAGTGGGACCAGGGAGTTGAAAACTCCCTCAACCATGAATGAGGGATTTCCGAGAGGGAAGGAATCCTGTACTATGATGGGTGCATATACGTTCCCTGAGATGACAGGCTTCAAGGGGAAATCATCGCATCCCACCATGACCATATTACCATGGGACATCCTGGAATCGAAAAGACAAAGGAGCTTGCACAAAGAGAGTTCTGGTGGCTGAAACTCAAACACACAATAGAGAAGTACATCAAGGCATGTGAAGCATGCCAACAAACTAAGACAGACACTCACCCTAAGGCCACACCTCTCCATCCCAATGAAGTCCCATCGGAGCCATGGAGTCACATATCCATCAACATGATTACTGGACTCCCTGAATTGAATGGCTATGATGCCACCCTAGTAATCGTCGACAGGTTCTCAAAAGAAATCATCCCTATCACCTGCAACATCAAACTCACCTTAGAAGGATGGGCCAAACTCCTGCACGACCATGTCTATGCCTGCCATGGAATGCCCAAGACAGTAATCTCTGACAGAGGGCCACAGTTCGTCTCTAAGTTTATGATGGAACTCCTCAAACTTCTCAACATCACTCCAAATGCTTTCATGGCCTTTCACCCTCAAATGGATGGCCAGACAGAACAGGCCAATCAAGAGATCAACAAGTATCTCTGCATCTTCATCAATCACTGACAGACCAACTGGAGCAAATGGCTCGCTTTGGCAGCATTCACCCACAACAACCGAATCCATTTGCCCACAGGCCAGATGCCATTCTTCATGAACTATGGAACAAATCCCCACATTCTACCAGACTCCATTAAGACAACTGCTTTCACCAACCCGTCAGTGAAGTCCTTCATGGAAAACATGCAGGAGATACACCGCTAAGCCAAGGAGGTGCTAGAGGAAGTGGCCAGGAAGATGAAAGCCCAATATGACAAGAAGAAAAGAAATGCCATCAACTACACCATCAGAAACCAAGTATGGCTGGATTCGACTAACCTTCATCTCCCACGTCCAAAGAAAAAACTTGATGACAAGCATGTTGGCCCATTCCTAATCCTGGAAAAGGCCAGCACCTCCACCTATAAACTCAAACTACTCCCTCATTGGAAAATCCACCCATGCTTCAACGAGAAACTGTTGACACCATATATTCCCCCTGCATTTCCCAATCAAGAGCAACCACCACCACCGCCACCTAACCTCATCGAAGATGAGGAGGAATACGAAGTGGAAGAAGTCCTAGACTCACATACTCGTCAAGTCTGCGGAAAGAAAGGACAAAAGTCATGAATCATAACTGACTACCTTGTCAAGTGGAAGGGCTGGACCCGAGAACACAATTCTTGAGTACGAGAGGACAACATTGCAAATGCACAGGAAGCCATTGCTGACTACAAAAACAATATCTCCAAAACACGAACTGTTGTAACTGCTTGAAAGGTTATCGACAGAGCAGAAAAAACATTAAAAGAGATATTTGATCATCACTACATTGACGAGATCATCTCATATCAAGTCCTTAGGAAAGATGGAAGAACCTTTTGGGTCAAAAATCCCTCCCCAAACGACAAACACTGGAGGGACTACATTGATGACTACTGGAGGAAGGAGTATGCAAAGGCATAAGAAGAGCCATTGGACAAACCCTAGGACAGTCAGGATGACTGTCTTAACAAGAGAGTAATGTTACGATTTATTCACTTTTTCCCTTTTTCCAGTCCTATCTCAGCTTATCGCACTCCTTATCGCCACACAAACACTGCACATCAGCTTTGATATGACAAATGCATGTTCACTGCACCATGAACCATGGTTGTCATGCCAACACCTCTTGTTCTACACATGACATTCTTTGATTCAATCTTCTCATCTTTTTTCATAGCTATTATTAGGTCCTGACTCTTTAGTATATAAGTAGGGACATTCTCTCTGTAACACCTCAGCTTCAAGCTAAGGTTTAACATCACATAAATCTTACTTGTCTGCTCACTTGCTGAGAGCTTCTCCTGTAAGCGCCTCTCTTGCCACCTCAAGATTATCATACGGTATCATTGAGTGATTGTCCAAATGCGAGACAGCTCTACAATTACCTTATCTTGAGTCATGTGAGAGTCAGGCCCTAACAGCATGGTTTGGAAACAATATTAACAACTGTGCTGTGTGGTCTAACAAACTGGAAAAGATTGATTCTGCACTTGAATCCTGAAAACGCAGCAACCCCACAATACAAGGGCAGCGTCTGATAGTTGGTATGGTAGTAGGTGCAATGATGCAATATCTGACAGCCATTCAAGGAATGCCAAAAGAGATTGAGAAACAGGTCTCTAAATGAATACACAAGTTTATGTGGAGGGACAAAACCCAATCACCAGTAAACTTTGACACCCTCCTAGCCTCAGTGGATGAGGGAGAACAGGATACCTTGGACATTGAGACATGAAACCAAGCAATCAAGATCATGGAGGTTAAGACATATCTGAACCTATCTGAAAACAGACCCACATGGACTCTATTCACAGATGATCTTTTTGCAAGGGCAACATTGGCAAAGGATAAAAATATGAACATAGACCTGCAAATCAATCCATTCCTGCAAACTTGGCAACCAAGCACTGCCACACACCTGAAGCAAGGGAGACCTCTACCAAAAACACTTCAAGAACTCTGGAAAACAGCAGAATACTATGGAGTCCATCCTGAAGGACTGACCTTCTCCAGAGACATTATCATAATGCACCCAATATGGTACCACATAAATGCTGTTAGGGCCAACTCCCATGTGACTTGTAGTCGGGCAAATTGGTAAGCTGTCTCACGTTCGGACAATCACTAGACCAACACCTCAGATGACTCGAGGTGGTGAAAGAGGCACTTACAGAGTAGGCTCTCGGCAAGCGAGCAGACAAGTAAGATTTATGTGGTAGGTAAACCTTAGCTCGAAGCTGAGGTTGTACAGTAAAATCATAGCTACTTAAATACTAAAGTGTGAGTCCTATTATTAGCTACGAAAGTTTTATCGAAGTCGGAAAGCGTGCCAGTCGGGCAACGAGCACGCAATATCATGCATTGTCCATCATGAAAGATTTAGTGAAGTTGTTGGTGGCGATACAGTGGTGATTGTGCATAAGCATGATTATGCCGATAAGATGAGATAAGACTGGAAAAAGGAAAAAAGTCAATAAATCATAACATTACCCTCTCATTAAGGCAGTCATCCTGACTGCCCTATGTCCTCTTCCCATGGTGCGTCGTCTTCTTCCTCTTGGTCGCATAGTATGCAGTTGGTGACTTCCTTCTCGCTCTCTCTGTGCCAGTAATCGTCGATGAATGGCTTCCAAACTTCCCGGTTGGGCTCTTCAATCCAGAATCTCTTTCCGTTGATTCGTTCTACTTGATAGAACATGCTCCATCCTCCCGTGGTTGGGTTCTCTCGATAGGACCTATCGACTATGCGTTTCACAGTCTTCTCTGACCTGTCGACGACCTTGTGTGCGGTCACGACGGCTTGTGTCTCGGAGAGGCTGTCTTCGTAGTCTTGTATGGCTTCTTGAGCGTTTCCCATGTCATCTTCTCGGACCCACGAGTTATGTTCTCTGGTCCAACCTTTCCACTTGACGAAGTAATCAGTTACGAGGCGTGATTTTTGTCCTTTCTTTCCTCGGACCCGTCTTGTGCGCGAGTCGAGGACTTCCTCTATTTTGTACTCCTCCTCGTCTTCGATGAGGTCTGGTGGTGGTGTGGGGGGTTGTTCTTGGTTGGGGAACGCCGGTGGTACGTACGGCGTTAGGAGCTTTTCATTGAAGCGGGGATGGATCTTCCAATGAGGTGGAAGTTTGAGCTTGTAGGCCGAAGCGCCGGTTTTTTCCAGAACGAGGAACGGACCGACGCATTTGTCATCAAGCTTTTTCTTAGGGCGGGGCAGGTGAAGATTTGTGGCGTCGAGCCATACACGGTCTCCAATGGTATAGTCAACGGCCTCTCTTCTTTTCTTGTCATACTGAGCCTTCATCTTGCCCATGGCCTCTTCTAGAGCCTCTTTGGCTTGGCGGTGTACTTCCTGCATGTTTTCGGCGAACGACTTAGCCGATGGGTTGGTAAAGGCAGTCGTTTTGATGGAGTCCGGTAGCACACAGGGATTTAGTCCATAGTTGGTAAAGAAGGGTGTTTGGCCTGTGGCTGAATGAACACGATTATTGTGGGCGAATGCTGCTAGTGCGAGCCATTCACTCCAGTCTGTCTGTCGGTGATTGATGAAGAGTCGGAGATATTTATTGATCTCCTGATTGGCCCATTCAGTTTGGCCATCGGTCTGGGGATGGAAGGCAGTGGATGTGTTTGGGGTGATGTCAAGGAGTTTGAGAAGTTCCATCATGAACTTGGAAACGAACTGGGGTCCTCGGTCTGAGATCACGGTCTTGGGCATACCATGTCATGCATAGACATGGTCGTGTAATAGTTTCGCCCATCCTTTGGAGGTGAGTTCTACATTACAGGCGATGGGAATCATTTCCTTTGAGAATCTGTCAATGACTACCAGAATGGCATCGTAGCCGTTGGATTCGGGGAGTCCAGTGATCATGTCGATGGAGATATGGGTCCATGGCTCAGAAGGGACCTCGTTGGGATGCAGGAGGGCCGCTTTAGGGTGGGTATCTGTTTTCGTCTGTTGGCATGCTTCACATGCCTTAATGTATCTTTCCACCGTCTGTTTGAGCTTTGGCCACCAGAATTCTCTTTGAACGAGTTCTTTGGTCTTCTCGATTCCCGGGTGTCCTGCTGTAATATGATCGTGATGGGAGGCAATGATTTCTCCTCTAAGCTTGTTGTCTTGCGGGACATAGATATGCCCGTCGTAGTAGAGGAGTCCCTCCTTTTCTGAGATACCGCGTTCGTGGTCAAGGGAGTTTTGGATCCCTTGATCCCACTTGTCATGATTGCGTGTTACATCTTTGATTCGCCAGTGAGTCTCGTTCATGGTGGGCATGATCATGGCCCTAAAATGTTCAGGTTGAAGGACAACGACATCGTCGTTGTCTTTCTTCCCTTGGTCGTGATCGTCCCTTCGACTCAGAAGGTCTGCCTTGCGATTGGAGGTGCCGGGTTTATGGTGCAGGGTGAAATGATATTCTGCCAGTTCGGTGACCCATCGGGCTTGTCGGCGGTTCAGCTTCTGGGGTTGACAGAAGTATTGCAGGTTTTGATGATCGGTCCAGATTTCCACATCTTCGAATGCGCCCATCAGATAGTGTCTCCATTCCTCCAGTGCGAGCATGATTGTGAGGAGTTCTTTGTCATATATCTCATAGTTTCGCTCTGTCACTGTCAATGCCTTCGATAAAAAGGCGACTGGTCTCCATTTCCTGTCCTGTTCTTGACTAAGGACTGCGCCTACTGCTCCTTCGCTTGAATCTGCTTCCACCCTGAACTTCCCCTTGTCTGTGGGAAGTGCGAGTATGACATCTTCGGCCATTTGCTTCTTGAGGCACTGAAAGGCTTCATTTTGGGCCATTCCCCAGGTCCAAGGGGCGTTGCCGGTGAGCTGGGTCATGGGGCGTACAATTTTAGAGTAGTCTTTTATGAATTTCCGGTAGAAATTCGTAAAACCCAAGAAGGATTGTAATTCCTTCTTCTTGGTGGGTGTGGGCCACTCTGTGATCCCTTTGACTTTAACAGGGTCCATCCGTACTGACCCTTCACTGTTGATGACTCCGAGGTATTCCGTTTCCAATACTTCGAACTCGCACTTCTCAGCCTTGAGGAATAACTTGTGCTCCCTAAGGCGTTGAAGTACTCATTTAACGATCCTTCGATGCTCTTGAAGGTCCTTGGAGAAGATGAGGATGTCGTCCAGGTATATTGTTACTTTTCCTTCCATGATGAGGTCGTGGAAGATGTCATTCATCATCCATTGGAAGGTAGCCGGTGAATTGGTCAGGCCGAAGAACATGATGGTTGGTTCAAAGAGGCCACAGTTCGTTCGAAAAGCTGCCTTGGCCTCGTCTCTTTGCTTGATTCGTACATTGTTGTAACCCCATTGGACGTCTAGCTTAGTGAAATACTTGGCGCTGCGGAGTTTGTCCATGAGCTCAGAGATGAGGGGTAATGGGTATCAATTCTTAATTGTCATCTCATTGAGCTTCCGGTAGTCTTGTACTGGTCGAAGGGAGCCATCCTTTTTCTTGACAAAGAAAAAGGGAGAGGCAAATGGGGACTTGGAAGGGCGGATTCAGCCCGACTCCAGGTTCTCGTCGAGGAATTTATTGAGCTCCTCTTGTTCGTGGCGATTTAGGGGATAGACCTTGCAATCGAGAGTTGACTTAGCATTGGGAATTAGTTCAATGGCATGATCCCATGGTTTGCGTTCTGGCAACTCGTCGAAGTTTTCCTTGGAGAATAGGTCATGGAACTCCCGGTATTGAGGTGGGACCATTTCTTCAAAGGTCTTTTTGGTCTTTCCTTCGGCCACCTTGGCAGCGAGATCATTCGCATGATGTATGGCATGAATTTCCAATTCCTCCCGGAGGTCGACCATCAGAATGGTCTTGCCTTCTTCAAGCTCTTCGTCCCACGGATCTTCTGGATCAGCATCTGGTAGCGGGAAAGGGTTTTTCTGGCATTGACAGCAGGCAAAGATAACCCTCCCGGTAGTCCAATTGATGATGGGGTTATGGCGGAGGAGCCAGTCATGTCCGAGGAATATATCGCCCTTGCCGATGTTGGTGACAGCAAAGTCGATTCATTCCGAGTGGCCTCCCACAGTCATTCGCACTTCCACAAATTCCGTAATTTCACCAGCTTTATTTCGGGTGCCATCGGCATTGTATACTGAGATGGGGGCTGGGGCAGGTCTGGTGATCAGGCCGTGTTTCTTGACGTATGCTTCGTTGATGGTACTCCCGGTACATCCACTATCGACTAGGGCTTGGGCTTTGAGGGTTTGAGGATTCTCTAACGTCTCAAGTTGGACGTCCAGAAATAGTTCCCAGATGCCCTTGGTGCTCACTCGTCGTTGATAGTGAATCGGCTGACTCAGTTCGTATAGCCTTTCCCATGCTTCTTCCCCTCCTGCCCTTAGAGCGCTTAATAAGTCTTCATCGATCTCATTGATCTTCTCCCTGTGGGCCCAGAGGTGGAGGGAGGCAAGGGCTTCCGAACTGGTGCATGCTTCCATGATGGCCCGAAGGGTCCAGTCCATGCCAAACGGCTTGAACCAGGTGGACTTCGGGGTGGAAACACTCACTGGCTTTATTTCAGAACGCCTCACCCTCAACGATTCTTCTTCCTTCTTCTCTTGAGCCTTGACGAACAAGGGGAGAAGCCCCTCAGCCCTTTTCTTTTCCCTCTCGACTCGTTCTCGATCCTGCGCCATCTTGAAGGCGGTATCGTCCTCCTCGTTGGGGATTTCGACGAGGGTGGTATTCCGGACCCGTGAGCCTCACACATCCGAGGCTGGAGTCCCGCTTGATCCTTCGTCGGTCGGGGGCCTTCGAGGGGTCTCCCTGGTTGGGGCATGCTCCTTCCCCAGAGATTGCCTGCAGCCGGCGTCTTCGTCAGGACTCAGGGGTTTGGGGAACGGGTCGCCCCTGGAGTGACCGAAGGACTCGTCGGGATGAATTGAGGGAGTTGTGCGCGTCGCGTTCTTGTCGCATGAACCGTACCCCCTACCTAGCGTCGGGTCCTTAGGTGCCTGTCCCGGATCCCTATCCTTTCTTGTGATGTCTTCTTCCATGCAGGTCGTGGATGAAAGGGGCACCGTCTCGATTGGCGTGACATCTCCGAGAAGTTGACGAGGGCCGCAACCTTTCGTTTCTTCTGCCAGGCGGGAGGAGAGGGGGTCGTGTATCTTCGACGGTCCCTGAGCGCGAGGCGAATCATTGAGGGCATGGTCGATAGGCATCGACCTCATACTCCCACCTTCGTCTTGAGGTTCCTTTTCAGCGATGACGGGCTCAGCCGGTTCAGGGAGCACCTCCTTCATCCCTAAGGACTGGGAGATCCCTGACATTGTTCGGATGAACTCTGGTCCCCATCGAGTCTGAAGGTCTTGGAGGGTGAGGAATTCTGGGACAGAGAGTGTGAGCGAAGGAGGGGGATGAGTTTCGCTTCGCTTCTGGGGGATTATGTATGCCTTTTTAGGTGGAGTCTGAATTGGGTGTGATTCTTCTGGGGTGTTTTCGGTCTTCTGTGAAATCGAAGTGGGTATATTCGAATGCGCGGTTACAGATATAGACGTACGTAAAATTTTATTACAATCGAGTAAGGTCTGCTCAGCAGGACTCGATGACTGACCACCCAGGGAGGATTGGGCCAAGAGAGTGGAATCACTCACTTCCTGGCCTTGTCTTTTACCTCCTCAATCTTCGTTGTCGAGGGCGTCTTCTCCTCGTTCTTCTCCTCGTGGCTATGTCCATGTGTTTCCTTCTCATGTGCTTGTTCCAAATCCTCTGCTTCCGCCAGCATTGTGTGAAGTTGGGCCGATGAGTATCTCCCAGTCTTCGGGTCTCGGGGTCGTTTCAGCTTTTTGCAATCCTTCCCCATGTGTCCCTTTCCTCCGCAGTTGAAGCACCTGCCCTCCTTTCGGAGGTGGTCTATGTCCATAGGTTCTCCGGCTCCCCCATATGTAGTCCATCCTGAACCCGACGTTCCTTTGCTGACGGGTTTGTCGGCCGTGGAACTTGTCGTGCTGGAAGCTCCTTTATTGGAACCTCCAGCGGATTGGTTCTTTGGGCAGTCAACGTACCCGATTTTGTCAAAGGCTGTTTTTCGTGCCCTTTCATCGAATATGCTGCAGACGTGCTGCTTCCATTGCGGGTATGTAGAAGGGATCATGACGCCGAGATTCGCGATTGACTTGGTATGTGATTCGGGCACTCCTTGGCAGACGGCCCTGATGATCGCGCTTCGGGGTCCGAGGTTGGTGAGCTGGTCAGCCTGTCGGGCCAACTCTTCAAGGCGTCTGAAGTACTCAGATGCGGTCCCCGTCATCCTGAGCTCGTTCATTCGGCGTTCCATGACTTCTTGGAGAGCGGGGTCTCCATATTCGACCTTAAGGGCAGCCTTGAACTCGCTCCAGGAGAAGTATCGGTATCATTCTTCGTCGTTGCTCCAGAACTGGTATCGATACTGCGACCACCATCCTTGTGGTTTCTCGCCGAAGAGGGAGACTGCAAACAGGATTTTGTTGGCGTGGGTGGGGTAGTAGGCCTTGAAGACGGCAAAGTAGTCTTCACAGGCCCCGGTGAAGCGATTGATGTCGCTGCTCTTCCCTTGGAAGTCTGCAGGCAATCGGATTAGCGTTGGTTTTACTTGAAGCCATGGGTCTTGCTCCGCGGCGTTGCCTGAGGGCCAGTATGGGGGATCTGGGGGGTCGTATCTGGGGGGCGGTCGAGGGACCGACCATCTGTCAGTTCGATGGGTGGGGCTCCCATATCTTCTGGGTGCTGGCGCGGCGGGACATCCTCAGGGTTGGGGTTGATCGGGGACGTCTTGGAGCTCCTTTGGGATGGGTAAATTATGGGTGAGTGTGAATGCTCTGGCCCTTTCTAGTTGGGCTACCAGTCCTGCTGTTACGTCCGGGAAGGCATCTTTTTCCACTTGGAATTGCTGTCTTTGTGCTTCTGCTTCTTGGGCCTCCCATACTCGTCGTTCGTCTTCGGTCTCCATCAGTTCACTGGGCCCTGCTTCACCAGATCCGGCAAACAACCTACTGTTGCCTTTCCATGGATTGCCGTTCCTCCGCCATTCTTTGGGCGGTTCGTCTGGCATTGGCCTGGGCCATTCATATGAAGGCCAGGTGTTCTCGTTCATGCTCATTGGCCCTCCAGGTTCAGAGTATATCCTCCAATCCTCCCTGGAGGGTTCGCTCCTCCTCATCTGTCCTTGGTCGTAGACCTCGTATATAGACCCCAGGAGTGGGGCCGTAGTCCTGCTCGTGGTGGTGGAGCTTCTCTGTTGGAAAGAGGTGTAGTCGCTGCCGATGTTTGTCAAGGGACTCGTCAATCCCTCCTCTGTTGACGTAGTCTTCTCATCTGAGGGCCAGGCCTGGGCACGATAGGGTCCCAGGGTGATTCGCTGCTGTATGGTAAGGGAGGTCCAAGCTCAGGCCAGAGCTCCCAGGTAGAACGGGTTGCTCTCGAGCTCTCTTCTCGCCAGTCTCCTCTCGTCTCCGAGATCTCTTGGCTGTTGCTCTGGGTCCTCCTCCATTCGTCGAAGTCAAAAGGTGAGGTCTGTCTCCCAAGCTCTTCTTCGTCTGAAGTAGGAAGGTCTCCTGATCTCATGGATCTGAAGTCTTCCTCTCCTGAGGTCGTCAGCGTTGGCACATACTGGTGACTCGCTGTCGTCATTGGGCTCATTATCTGAGCTGCTTCTTCGCTCTCATGGTCGCTCGGGACAGGGGAGTCTTGTAGAAGGGTCTGGGGAATGGGAGAGAGAGGACGAGGCCTGTGTAATTGACGTCGTAGGTGTACTGGGGGGGGTCCACCCAAGGTCCCGAAGGGGATCGCGGTGTAGCTGTGGGATGTCCCTCTGGTGGTAGAAGGCCTCGATTCATGTTGCGACGACGGAGCTGCTTGCTGAAGGCAGAGAAGGGTTTGTAACTCTGAGGGCCAGATGGGGAGAGGATGGGCTAATGGGAGCGGGCTCAGTGTCCTCGGCTGGAAGTACATTTGTACTGCTTCAACGCGACTCTGTCTCGTCATACTCAATAGTGCCGGGCCCAACATAGGCTCGGATAAGTTCTGTGATGTCTCCCTCAACAGAGGGAGAGCGAGATGCTGTCCTAGAGGACTGCCTAGTTCTGGAAGGTCCAGCGACAGGGCTTGGACTTCTTCCTCTTCTTCCATGATAGACCCCGGCATCCGACTCGGGACTGGGGGCTCCTGATCTGTCCTGCCTACTCGGCGAGACAGGGGGCATGTAGAACTGGTCCCTTCTGTAGGGCTCATATGTCAGGAAAATGGGCTGAATTTGACCATTGTACTGATAGGGTGGGATATAGAATCGGGGGAGGGTGGGTTGAGGGTAGATTAATGGTCTTCTTGGTCCTAGTCCATGTCGTGCAAACCAGTCTCTGTTTCTGCAATATATTGCGGCAGCGAGGATGATAAGTCCTACAAATGCTGCTGCTCCTACGAAGGCTCCTATGGCCATGTTTCTGGTTGTTTCGTCGATGTCAGGGGTTTGTTGGAGTGTCATGCGGAATCCTTCCTGCGTCTTGCATCGTGGAAGGTTGAGGGAAGCTTCGAGCTAATTGTTAGGGCCAACTCCCATGTGACTCGTAGTCGGGTGAATTGGTAAGCTGTCTCATGTTCGGACAATCACTAGACCAACGCCTCAGATGACTCGAGGTGGTGAAAGAGGTGCTTACAGAGTAGGCTCTCGGCAAGCGAGCAGACAAGTAAGATTTATGTGGTAGGTAAACCTTAGCTCGAAGCTGAGGTTGTACAGTAAAATCATAGCTACTTAAATACTAAAGTGTGAGTCCTATTATTAGCTACGAAAGTTTTATCGAAGTCGGAAAGCGTGCCAGTCGGGCGACGAGCACGCAATATCATGCATTGTCCATCATGAAAGATTTAGCGAAGTTGTTGGTGGCGATACAGTGGTGATTGTGCATAAGCATGATTATGCCGATAAGATGAGATAAGACTGGAAAAAGGAAAAAAGTCAATAAATCATAACAAATGCAGACCCCAAAATAAGAAAGCTCAACCATGCAAAAGCCAGCAAATGTTTGCAAGACATACATAACATGAGAACAACTGGGGATGCACAAGATGTAGCCAAATTCCTGGAGGACCCTAACCATGAATGGTCAAATAACTACCAATGCTATGTCTGTAGTGCTTTCCAAGACAACATTGGCTGTGAATCACCCCAAAAATGCATGGAGAAAGCAAAAGAGCTACTTGACACACTCTCACCAAAGTGGGACCTCAGAAAGCTTCAACCAGAAGACTTTGAACAAGAAGAGACTGGAGAGGATAACAAAGAGAGACACAAGTTCAACAAGTCACTAACAATATTGGGCCCACTTGCCAACATGTTTAGAATATTCACTGAAGGTGTTACGATTTATTTGCTTTTTTCACTTTTATAGTCTTATCTCATCTTATTGCACTTCATATCACTGCACAAACACTGCACAATCAGCTTCAATATCACAAACATGTGTTCACCACACCATGAGCTGTGGTTGTCATGCCAACACCTCTTATTCTATATGCAATGGACTTTGATCCTATCTTCACATCTTTTTCATAGCTATTATTAGGCCCAATGTTTTAGTATATAAGTAGGGCCTTTTCTCTGTAACACCTCAGCTTTGAGCTAAGGTTTAACATCATATAAATCTTACTTGTCTGCTCACTTGCCAAGAGCCTTCCTGTAAGTGCCTCTCTTACCGGCCTCGAGATTACCAAATGGTATTGCCAAAGTGATTGTCCGAATGTGAGAAAGCTTAGCAATTACCTTATCTTGAGTCACGTGAGAATTGGGCCCTAACAATTAGCTCGAAGCTTCCCTCACTCTTCCATGATACTAGATGCAGGAAGAATTCCACATGACACTCCAACAAACCCCCAACATTAACAAAGAAACTAGAAATGTGACTATCACAGCCCTCTTTACTGCAGCAGCAGTAGTCGGAACAGCAACTTTTATTGCTGTTATCTTTCACTACCACAGAGACTGGTTCGAACACCATAGATTGGCACCTAGAAGGCCACTAACATACCCATCCCTGACTTTACCCCACTTCTACATTCCCCTCTACAATGTTCTGATGTACCCCACACACTACCTCATCTACAGACAGGAGAGCTTTCAGACACCCCCAGAATTGCTGACCCAGGACATTCCAACCTCTGAGTCCAACATCGGAAGACGAGGACAGAGAACCCCCAGCCCCATGGCTAGGCCCTCTGGAACCCGGCACTCCTCTGACAATGCAAGAAGTACTCCCTCTTTCAAGGGAGACATCACAAAACTTATCCAAGCCTACCATGGAATCGGAACTGACCACCTGGAGGAGATCAGGAGAGAACTGGAGTGAAGCCTCCACCAGATACTTACAACCGAGGCCACTCAGCCCTGGCCAGATAGTGAGACCCTCCCTCAGATGACCCTACAGGTTGCTAACCCTACAGAACTCCCTGAGACCTTCATCTCTGCCTCATATGATTCAAAGGCAAGAAGAAGAAGGGCCTCTTATGACTCCAAGGAAAGCAGAAGAAGGGCTCACTTACCAGGGGACCCGAGAAACCACCAACCCTTCTGGACCCACCAGACCACCTTCGACACTCCTGCATCAACAATTATACTCTCCTCCTCCGCTTCCTCTACTGACTCCTCCAAATCTGATTGACTTCGAGGAGAATTAGAAGCAGAGAAACTCCTCACCCCAATATCAACATCAACATCCAGACCAACTTGACCTCTGACCCAGCTTCACTCGACCCCAAAGATCCAGGTCTCTATGCAGAGCAACAACGACAATGCCTATGAATCTGCTATGTTGGGAGACCTAGCTACCAACAACGAAGGAGAGCAGGAGAGTCCCCACTCATATTCCATGCATGTCAAAGGGAGGAGGACCCAGACAAGCCTCCTCGAGATCCTCGAAGCGAGCAATGCCTGGCCCGAAGGGAGCTTGAGAGCAACCCCTTCTACTTGGGAACTCCAGATCGAGCATGGCCATCCCTCTCCCTATCCCAGCGCATGGCCTATGGGACTTACTGATCTCAGGCCTGGGCCCTTCGAAGGGTGGACTATCTCTGAAGAGGAGGAATCAATGAAACTATGGAGAAACACCGAAATCAACATAACCTCCAGTCCAATGAGGAGCTATAGTGGTATGAGCTCAACTATGGCCCCATACCAGGAGTATACGTCTCTGGATTATGGGCAAGGACAAACCAGGAGGAATGAGTCCTCAACAGGCAGCTGGCAGCTATACTCACTACCTGGAGGAGAGATGAGGCCCAATGAACAGAATTGGCCTGAGTATAGATGGCCCAGGCTAATGCTTGACTTGCCACTGATTGACTGGAGGCACCAGAACCACCCCTGGAAGGGGACAAATAGGCTAATGGCCAGATCAGAAGAGGCTGGACCCAGCACTGGGGCCGAAGACGAGGCCGAGCAGCAACGATTAGAGGAAAAAGCCACTGAAGAAAGGAGGCAGATACATCAGAAAAAGAAGAAGGCCTTCCCCAACCTTGCGGTCGACCTAGTGGCCAAAATAGAAGAGGCAAGAGTATTCACACTTGCGAACAACCTACTCCTCCCAGAGGAACTCGTTGACTTCCCCAACCAACCCTAAGGCTGCCCCATACAACCACCCCCAAGAAGATATGGGAGTCCCACCCATTGAACTGACAGGTGGTCGATTCCCTGACCCCCACCCAAGCATAACCCCCCCAACCCCCCCTACTAGCCCTCTGGCAATGCCAAAGAACAAGCCTCCTAGCTGCAAGTTAAGCCAACACTTGTCCAACTCCCTGCCAACTTCAAGGGCAAAAGTAGTGACATCCATCGCTTCACTGGCACCTGCAAAGAATACTTCTCTATCTTCAAGGCATACTACCCAACCCACGCCAACAAGATCCTGTTCACGGTCTCCCTCTTCAGCGAGAAACCCTAAGACTGGTGGTCTCAGTACCAACTCCAATTCTGGAGTGGCACCGAGGAGTGATACCGATATGGGTCCTGGGACAACTTCAAAGCTGCTCTACAAGTCGAGTATGGAGACCCCACCCTTCAAGAAGTAATGGAGAGATGGATGCACAAACTCAAGATGACTGGCACCATGGCCAAGTACTTCTGAAGACTCAAAGAGCTGGCCTGACAGGCAGACTAACTCCACAATGTAGGACCACAAAATGCCCTTGTCCGAGCTGTCCATCAAGGAGTCCCCGTCTCCTACACTGACTTCATCGCCAACCTCAGCGTCATGATCCTGTCCACATATGCAGAATGGAAATGCTGAATCTGCAGCATCTACAACGAGAAGGCTCACAAAGAAGCCTTCAACAAGATCGGTCATTATGACAAGCCCAGGAACCAAAACACCAGCAACACCCTCAAAGGTAGTGCTGGTGCGACAAGTTCCTCAGCCGATAAACCTGCCAACAAAGGATCGTCGGGTTCAGGATGGACCACCTATGGAGAGGCAGGAGAGCCCATGGATATCAACTGCCTCAAACAAGAAGGCAGGTGCTTCAACTGTGGAGGGAAGGGGCACCTAGGGAAGGATTGCAAAAAGCCAAAGTGGCCTAGAGACCCAAAGACTGGGCAATATACAATGGCCCAGCTCTGTACCATGCTCATGATCACAGAGAAAAAAGAGAAGAAGCTGAAAAAGAAAGTTGAGGAGAAGACACCCTCAATGTCAAAGGTCGAGAAGGTAAAAGACGAGGCCAAGAAGTGAGTGATTCCACTTCCTTGGCCCAATCCTCCTCTCTGGGTGGTCGGTCATTGGGTCCCACTGTGCAGACATTACCTGATTGTATTATATTCTTACGTATGTCTGTTGCTTCCAATATACATTCAAATATACCCACATTTATGTCTTCACCCAAGACCACCGAAAAAGAATCACAATCAATTCAGGCGCCACTTGAACCAACATATAAAAACAACGAAAACCCCAGCAACACCCATCCCTCTCCAGCCTCACTAACACTCTCAGTCCCAGAACTTGTGACCCTTCAAGACCTTAAACATCAATGGGGGCCAGAGTTCATCTGAACAATGTCAGGGATCTCCAAGTCTTTGACGAAAGAGGTTCTCCCCAAACTGGTCGAGCCTGTCATTGTGGAAGAAGATCACCCTTCAAGAGGGCCACCCCTTTCCCAAGTCGCAAGTATGGGCAAGGACATGGGAGAAGTGCCGATGGATCCCAGGGTAATGGGGGTTGACAGACGGAGTCAAGCAACTGAGGAAGTTACAAACTCCCCCGTCCTTGGTGGCCCCTGCAAACAACCTGGGAGCAGCATGCCTCCCCTTCCCCTTCGCCCTGATAAACAAGCCAACAGTGAACAGTCTCTGGGGAAGGAGCATGCCCCAACTGGGAGAACCGTTGCCCAATCCCTGACCGACAAAGGATCAAGGAGGACCTCCCAGAAGGAAGAAGTGTCAGATGTGCAGCATCCTGGGAGAAGAAAGACCACTATGAAAGAGGTGGCCAATGAGGAAGATGACACATCGTACAAGATGTCCCAATGAAAGGCACAAGCAAAGAAGGAGGAAGAAACAATCGAGGCGAGGCGTTCTGAGTCTATCCCAGTGAGTGTTTCCTCCCCAAAGTTCACCTGGTTCCAGCCATTTGGCATGGACTGGACCCTTCAGACTGTTAGGGAAGCATGCACGGATTTGGAAGCCTTGGCTGCCCTCTATCTCTGGACTCACAAGGAGAAGGTCAATGAGATCGACAACCAACTCCTCTGAACACTAAGACAGGAGGGAGAACAAGCAAGAGAGTGGCTGTACGAGTTAAGCCAACCCATCCAATATCAATGACAAGTGTCCACCAAGGGCATCTGGGAATTGTTCCTTGACATCCAGATTGAGACTTTGGAAAACTGCCAGACTCTTAAAGCCCAAGCTCTAGTCAACAGTGAATATACAGAGAGTACAATCAACAAGGCCTATGTCAAGAAGCATGGCCTCATCACCTGACCTGCCCCCACCCCTATTTCAGTCTACAATGCTGACAGTACTCAAAATAAGGCCAGAAAAATCACTGAATTTGTCGAAGTAAGAATGACCATAGGAGGACACAGCAAATGTATCGACTTTGCTGTCACCAATATTGGCAAAGGCGATATCTTCCTAAGACATGATTGGCTCTTATGACACAACCCTGTTATCAATTGGACCACAGGCAAGATCATCTTTGCCTGATGTCAGTGTCCGAAGAACCCTTTTCCCCTACTAGACACAGACCCCAATGATCAGTGGGATGAAGAACTAGAGGAAGGTGAAACCATCCTCATGGTCGACTTACAAGAAGAGTTAGAAATCCATGCCATACACCATGCAAATGACTTAGCTGCCAAGGCCAATGAGGGAAAAACCAAAAAGACCTTTGAAGAGATGGTTCCCCCCCAATACCATGAATTCCATGATCTATTCTCGAAAAAGAACTTCAATGAACTCCCCGATCATAAACCTTGGGATCACGCAATCAAACTGATCCTGAATGCCCAATCCATGCTTGACTGCAAGGTCTATCCACTTAACCACCATGAACAGGAAAAACTTGACAAATTTCTTGATGAAAATCTTGAGTCCGGCTGAATTCAACCATCCAAGTCCCCCTTTGCATCGCCATTCTTCTTCGTCAAAAAGAAAAATGGCTCCCTCCAATCAGTACAAGACTACCGCAAGCTCAACGAGATGACCATCAAAAACCAATATCCACTACCCCTCATCTCAGAGCTCATGGACAAGCTCCACAGTGCCAAATACTTCACCAAGTTAGACATCCAATGGGGCTATAATAACATCAGGATCAAGCAAGGAGATGAGCATAAGACTGTCTTCCACACCAACCATGGCCTATTCAAGCCTACCATCATGTTCTTCATACTTACGAACTTGCTAGCCACCTTTCAATAGATGATGAATGATATTTTCCATGACCTCATCCACAAAGGAAAGGTGACCATCTACCTGGATGACATTCTGATCTTCTCCAAGAACCTACAAGAACATCGATGGATCGTCAAATGAGTACTCCAATGCCTCAGGGAACACAAGTTGTTCCTCAAAGCAGAGAAGTGTGAGTTTGAAGTCCTGGAAACTGAATACTTAGGGGTGATCATTAGCAAGGGATCCGTACGTATGGATCCCATCAAAGTTAAAGGCATTACAGAGTGGCCCATGCCCACCAAGAAGAGGGAATTACAATCCTTCTTAGGCTTCACGAACTTCTATCAAAAGTTCATAAAGGACTACTCCAAAATTGTATGCCCCATGACCCAGCTCACTGGCAATGCCCCCTGGAACTGGGGGGCAGCCCAGAACAAGGCCTTCCAGTGATTAAAGAATCAAATGGCCAAGGATGTTGTCCTGGCACTACCAAAAGAGAAAGGAAAGTTCTGAGTCAAGGCTAACTCTAGCAAAGGAGCCATCAGCACTGTCCTTAGCTAAGAACAGGATGGGAAGTGGAGGCCAGTCGCCTTTCTATCCAAGGTGCTCACCACCACTGAGCAGAACTATGAAATCTACAACAAAGAACTCCTAGCCATCATGCTCACCCTCAAGGAATGGAGACACTATCTCATGGGGGCCACTGAGGACTTCGAGATCTGGACAGATCACCAAAATCTCCAATACTTCTGCCAACCCCAGAAGCTGAATCATCGACAGGCCCAGTGGGTTACAGAACTTGCAGAATATCACTTCACACTGCATCACAAGCTGGGTGCCTCCAACTGAAAGGCCGATTTACTCAGCTGCCGGGATGATCATGACCAAGGGAAAAAGGACAACAATGACATCATAGTTCTCCAACCTGAACACTTCAGGGCAATGATCATGCCCACTGTTAGCAAAACTCAGCAACGAGTCAAGGACATAACCAGGAGTCACAACAAGTGGGACTAGGGAATTGCCAATTCCCTCAACCATAAATGAGACATTTCCAAAAAGGAAGGGATCCTGTACTATGATGGATGCATCTATGTTCCCTGCAATGACAAGCTGCACAGAGAAATAATTGCCATCCACCATGATCATATCACAGCTGGACATCCAGGAATCGAGAAGACCAAAGAACTTATGCAAAGAGAGTACTGGTGGCCCAAGCTTAAACAGACAATTGAAAAATATGTCAAAGCTTGTGAAGCATGCCAATGAACGAAGACCGACACCTATGCTAAGGCTGCCCCTCTTCACCCCAACAAAGTCCCATCAGAGCCATGGAGCCACATATCTGTCAATATGATCACTGGACTCCCTGAATCTAATGGCTATGATGCCATCCTAGTAATTGTCAACAGGTTCTCAAAAGAAATCATCTCTATCGCCTGCAACATCGAACTCACTTCAGAAGGGTGGGCCAAACTCCTGTGTGACCATGTCTATGCCTGCCATGGAATGCCCAAAACAGTGATCTCTGACAGAGGACTGCAGTTCGTCTCTAAGTTCATGACTGAACTCCTCAAACTTCTCGACATCACCCCAAATGCTTCTACTGCCTTTCACCCCCAAATGGATGGCCAGATGGAATGGGCCAACCAAGAGATTAATAAATATCTCTGCATTTTCATTAACCACCAGCAGACTGACTAGAGTGAATGGCTCACCCTTGCAGCATTCGCTCACAACAATCGAACTCATTCTGCCACAGGCCAGACCCCATTCTTTACAAATTATGGAACCAATCCCCACATCCTACCAGATTCTATCAAGACGACCACCTTCACCAATCCATCGGCGAAGTCCTTCATGGAAAACATGCAGGAAATACACCGTCAAGCCAAAGAAGCCTTGGAAGAGGCAGCAGGCAAGATGAAGGCCCAGTACGACAAGAAGAAGAGGAGTGCTGTGGACTATGCCATTGGAGACAGAGTATGACTAGATTCCATCAACCTCCACTTACCCCATCCGAAGAAGAAACTCAATAACAAGCATGTTGGCCTGTTCCTTGTTCTGGAAAAGGCTGGCGCTTCTGCCTACAAACTCAAACTCCCACCACATTGGAAGATTCACCCATGCTTCAATGAGAAGCTACTGACACCATACACGCCACCAGCATTCCTCAACCAAGAACAGCCCTCACCGCCACCACCAGACCTTATTGAAGACAAAGAAGAATACGAAGTGGAAAAAGTCCTGGACTCATGCACCTGCCAAGTCCATGGAAAGAAAGGACAGAAATCACGTATTGTAACCGACTACCTCGTCAAATGAAAGGGCTGGACCCAGGAACACAATTCCTGGGTACGAGAGGACGACATGGCAAATGCACAAGAAGCCATCGCAGACTATGAGAACGATATCTCTGAAACACGAACCATCGTAACTGCCCAAAAAGTTATCAACAGATCAGAAAAGACATTGAAGGAGATACTCGATCACCACTACATTGACGAAGTCATCTCCTACCAAGTACTTAGGAAAGATGGAAGGACCTTTTGGGTTGAAAATTCCTCCCCAAACAACAAACACTGGAGAGATTACATTGACAACTATTAGAGGAAGAAGTATGCCAAAGCTCAAGAAGAACCAATGGATGAACCCTAGGGCAGTCAGGATGTCTGCCTTAACGAGAGGGTAATGTTATGATTTATTCGCTTTTTTCACTTTTATAGTCTTATCTCATCTTATCACACTTCATATCGCTGCACGAACACTGCACAATCAGCTTCAATATCACAAACGCATGTTCACTGCACCATGAGCTGTGGTTGTCATGCCAACACCTCTTGTTCTACATGTGACAAACTTTGATCCTATCTTCACATCTTTTTCATAGCTATTATTAAGCCCAATGTTTTAGTATATAAGTAGAGCCTTTTCTCTGTAACACCTCAGCTTTGAGCTAAGGTTTAACATCATATAAATCTTACTTGTCTGCTCACTTGCCAAGAGCCTTCCTGTAAGTGCCTCTCTTACCGGCCTCGAGATTACCAAATGGTATTGCCAAAGTGATTGTCCGAACATGAGACAGCTTAGCAATTACCTTATCTTGAGTCACATGAGAGTCAGGCCCTAACAGAAGGTGACACATGTAATGAAACTCTTGACAAAAGGGATCATGCCATGGAAACAGAAGTGAGCTGGCAATTGCAGGTGCAGGAATAACAATATATGGCTGTGAGAACCTCAACCTAGCACTCAGAGTACCAGGAAATCTCCCACAAACAAACCAAGTGGGTGAACTTCTAGCAATGAGAACACCAGTCAAAAAGGCTCTTAAGACCCACAATGTCCTGGACGACACAGACTCAAAGTATGTGATAAACATACTAACCAAGTCAAAGCAACATCTGGAAGATGAAGGATATATAAGAGTCCCTAATGCATCCCTGATCCATGACACTGTGACAACACTCAGAGAAAGAGAAACTGAGACATGGTTCCAGTGGGTGAAAGGACATAGAGGGCACCCAGGAAATGAAAGAGCCAATGAACTGGCCAATGAAGGAGCAAGGAGTCAAACCAACCAAACCTTCACACTGAACATAACTGGAGTGTGCCTTCAGAGCATGTCACAAAAGCTAGCCTATAGAGCAATAAGAATTAGGAAAATGAGGAATTTCCAACCCCAATGATGTACAACAGAACAAATAGAATATGCCAAAGCTGCAGTGGAAGATGCTTTTGGGGATAGACCTACCAATGAGAGGTTTTGGAAATCCCTAAGACACAAAGATATAACAAGGAACATCAGATATATTCTATGGATGATGGTGCACAATGCTTACATGGTGGGAATGAACTGGCTCCAACCAAACTACAAGCCAGAATTCCAAGAACAAGCATACTGCTGACACTGCAGAGGGGAAGTTGACTCACTATCACACATACTAACAGAATGCCAAAGCCTGGGACAGAAAGAAATATGGGCAAAGATGGAGGCAATCCTCACAAAATGAGGCATTGAATGGAGAACACCAACAATGGGACTCCTGCTTGCAAGCAGATTGCCAGTCTTCATGTCTGAAAATGGTATGACAAGGGATTTTGGAAAAGAAAGATTTTACCAGATAATAATGACAATGTTGATCCAACTAATATGGAGCCTGAGGGTGAAACAAGTGGTGGACAACAACAATGCTCTATTCCCAGCAATAAAAATAGAAAACATGTGGGTACGAGCAATAAATGACCGACTTGAGTTAGACCGCTCGATGATGAACCAAAATTTTGGAAGAAGGGCTCTAAAACAGAACATCATCAAGGAGACATGGAAAGGTGTCTTAAAGGATGAAGGATAGCTCCCCAGCAACTGGGCAGGAGCAGCCAGGGTTTTAGTGGGTATAGGGCTATGAAAAGGGAAGGTAAGTAGTGCAAAAGAAGGAAGATGAAGAAATAGCTGTACTGAGTCCCACACTCAGTGTGTAATGCATTTCTCTGGGGTGATACTAACATAAGTGAGCATGCCTTGCAAACCAACAGTGCAGATGTGGGATGACTATGTCAGCTCCATGTCCTGTGAGTCCCCCCTTCAGGAGGGACACCATTCCACCAAAGAAAAAAGTATCTCATGTCATATTAGCCATACTTTGGGCATATGGAGATCGAAAGGACCACCAATGATGTTGATTCCATCTACTTGGAAGCATCAGTCAATGGATGGTACCCGGAGTTGGCAGTGATTCCTATCAATGGGGAGGAATATTCGAAAGGTATCATTGGGTACATCACCATTGGAGTTGATCCGAGCCATACTGCTGCTTCTTTGTTCAATTAGTATGCCCATCTGGCAGTATTTCACACTAAAAAAGCAAGTCCAATATTTTAACTTATCAACCTCTAATGCAAAGCAGAAGAATAAATTGCATTTTCTGTTACTTACTTAACATCAAGTAAAGTTTCGACGAGCTGAATACAAGAGTCTAGACTCTAGAGTGCGTCATGGCATCTTCGGTCCGAACATCCGACTCTCATCGCGTCATTGATCAACAAACTTTTCTCTTTTACCGTCACGTCCAGATATCATTTCGCAATAACCAAAGTCGAGCCATAGATGCCAGGATCTTTCCCTGTCTCACGGCATCTAGTATTACGCAGACGACATTTCAGCACCTGCAGTATCGCACGTTCACGCAATTTCCCCATCTGGTGGCATCCTATACCTGCAGCCCCCGACAATGCTCTTGCTCTATATATCGGCCCATTCAATTTTGGTATGCCCATCATAGAGAACCTGCCTCGTTTCCGCCATCTCGAACACATCAAGTTCGAGAAATACACAATGGCTCATTTTGATGACCGACGAATAACAGACGTGTTATCCCAGTGTCCGATCAAAACAGCCTCGTTTACCACGTCGACATTTCGCAACCGAACCCATCTTTATAGTTTTCTATGCCATTTTCCGATGTTGGAGGAACTATCCTGCGTCAATTTGCATTTCAAGACAAAGGCTCGGAAACGTGAACCAGTTCAGCATATTGGACCATCACTTCGAAAGGTCACAGTTGATAGTGACGACTTGTGGCTGGCAGCTTTAGACGGGACAAGTTTTGGTCCCATCGACGAACTGCAAAAAGTCACAATTGTGAACATCAAACATGACGGTCTCACCCAGGTTGATCAGTTCCTTCGGAGAACAAAAAATAGCCTGAAGGAGCTTTCTGTAGGACATATGCATGTCATAGGTCGTATGTCACATTCATTGCCACTTCTTATTCCTTGCTTAAATGTCCCCAGATTCGCGGAGCGAGCATATGCGTTGGAAAGCCAAGCCTGAGCCCTTAGCTCTCTCACGACTGAGGACACTCAGTGTCGACATTCATGGGAAAGAAAGAAATACGGGACTTACGGAAACCGACATCGTGTTGAAATGGTGGCTGTATATGTTACAGGAGATGGCTAAAAAGGATGAAGAACCTCGTCTCGAGAACCTCACAATCATTGTGGGAACAGGCCGCTCGGTGAACTATCTCCGGCGAGCGGGGGGATCCTTGTGGCAGGAATTTGACTGCTGCCTCACTCAAAATCAATTTTCTGCATTCAAATCCTTTCGTGTTGTTATCAATGTGTTTTACCCGTTCATAGCAGAACACGTTGAGCAACGGAAGCAGGTAATATTGAATAATTGTCCCCGTCTGAGGGAGAAGGGGATGGTTGATGTCGTAGTTCAATTTGTGGATTCACCGACAGAGTCTGTCGGCTAGGGAGCGTGTTTGTACTGCGGCACAAATCTTTATACATCTTAAAACTAGCACTCTGTGCATAGCTCAGGAGAGTGGTCGTTTGACACCTATTGATTGTCCTTGGATGTGACCTTCAAGACAACGGTGCGTTGTGTGTATGGTTATTTCTGGCTTTTTCATATTTTTGTCAGGTGTGGCATAGCGACTCACTGGTTATTAATGATTGCCGATTATCTGTCTACTGACAGCCTAGTATCTCTAAAAGAAGCTTGAAAAAACGCCATTGATGCAGGGACATCCCTCTGAAAATTTCTTTTCTTCTTCCCTCCGGATGATTGAAACAAAGGTGTCTCCTTACAGAATGACAGTTCAACTCAAGGTCTGCAATTTTAATTTATCCTTCTGGGCTCATCTAAGAATACGAAACAGAAAAAAGCAACCAAAGAATACCTCTCAGCAGTCGCTGCGCTATGCAGAGACGCAACCACGTTCCCCCATCCGCCAGCACCTTCTTACCACCTCGGTCCCCAGGCTTATTCTGAATCCGTCTCACAGGATGCATTTATTCTGATCTGCAGGATATGCACTTTGTAGGAGATGTCTTCCCACGATGTACAAACAAAGTCCACGCAGCTCAGAACAAACAAGAGAGGATTCCTTCGTGGACACCCCCAAGCTGCAGCTTACCCCCTTGTCCTTGCGGCGGACTTCTTCTCTGCATCTATGACCATCACGATTCGTTCGTTGCTGGATTTCAAGGACCACCCAGAACACCGAAAGAGCTGGTCGGGTTTGGTGCCTCAGGTCAAAGAAGATCCCAGACATGAAATGGTGTTCATCGGAACACTATTTCAAGCTGACTCGAGGAATTGGTTGTACCCCACAACATTTCAATTGCCTATACTTGGCGTTGGGCTAAGATTTCGTGGTGTGAAAAATCTAGTACTGCTGCTTGATTACTAGATTTACCGACCCACAAGCATCAGTAGCGAGCCTCTATTTTATGTCACAAGTGTGTATGTGTCTTGTCGTTGACAGAGCATTGCCATTCTACTTTTATTTTTAAAAGGTGCTTCCGTATTTCTGTATCTATGATGAAGATGACTACTTAGCCAAGATGATTAGCAGCGACCTGGATCAAATGTAAATCTAGTTCTCGAGAACACAACAAGTAAGAGTATTCTTACCTCAACTGAAAGAATCCTCCGCTTCGCCAACATTGGCAAATCACTCCCCACATCCCTGACAACGCAGTCGGGATACTCCTTCAGATGTTTCCATCGTGCCTTCGTACTGTCGTAAGCATCTAACCCTAGATACACCCTCCTCAATGACCTTATCTGTCCTAGCGTTGTATCCAAGGCAGCCCAATCATCGCCGTATGACGTAATGGCGCTTTGGTAGCAAATCTCGAGCGTAACTTCCTCTAACCGATGCTATTTAGAAAGCTCCTAAAATAAGCCAGTCAGCCACCGTAGCCAGTCCACAAGCTTAGTGTGTTGCTGAAAGTGGAGCCACCACAGCTTGATGTGTATCGAGCGAAGACGAGATATATTCATCAAGTTAGACAACGGTTCTACAAGCATATGATTATAATCTCTCGTAGACGGACAACCAACAGACCTATTGATGAACGGGAGGGACGGTCTGTATGTAATATGATTAGGCCTTGAAAAGGAACCAAACAATACGCTTACCCCCGAAACAGACGTTCAAAAGAAGATGCTCCAAAGCACTGCCATTGAGCAATTGCAAGATTTCCTTCGTGACCTTCGTGCGCTTTGCAAGGTCTCCAGAACCATCGGTGAGCACTAATAACCGCTGAAGGCTGCCGACATCGATCAAAAGTTGTAATAGCCGCACCAGTGCGGAATGCGGATCACAGAAGGTGAGCGCTATGGAACACAGCTGTAACTCTAGCCCATTCACCCTTCCACATTCCACCAAGACGCTAAGTCTTCGCAGGATATCACGGAGAGCGACAAATGTTTCAGATGTTGACATGCCCCCAGAAGCGCTTCGAAATCTGCGCAACGAAGGAATTGCCCATCTCGGATTTCAAGCTTCGTCAGACGTGGTGATCGGAAGGCCTTGATGAGGATACCCCGCATGGACCAAGAGAGCTCGTCCCACGAATAAACACATAAATGAAGGGATATACTTTGAAGATTGACGAGTTTCTTCAGTATAGTCTCTAGGAGGTGATCGTCGAGAAGGGGGGAGATTTCAATGCTTTGTACAACGCCGGAATGTAAGGGTGCATAAATATGAACGAGTTACATCGTTCTATATCGCGTCGCCTGCGGCTGTGTAAAGACTGGTAGTGGCGGGACTGGTGATTGAAACTGATGTGAGAGAATATCCGCCGCTGCGAAGGGTATTTCCAGGAACGGCTGACAAGAGAACAGGCGCGTAAGGTGGTGTCATCGATAGGATCCTCATCTATAATTGCATCGATGAGTTCTAGCGGTAGACTACTATATCCGGCATCCATAGTCACAGCTGAAAGGTAAAAACGAGTTAAACGAGGAAAATGTTTTGATGGCATAGCTGATTCAAGACCGGTTCTATGTTAATGACTGCCAGAAGCTACGCGCTTTCGACTCTCGGTGACAGTGATGGAGATGGACGATGTCCTGCAGACTTGCCATCGTAGTCCTTTTATAGCTCACAGGAAACGGATTTTGTTCGTCACTTATCGAGTAGCCTGATCATTGATTGTGCCCCATAAGCCTAGAACAATGGATTAGCTGCTGATGTACACGATTGCAACAAGGGATCGAGGTTTTACATGTAATCCCTTCCCCGTGCTTGTCGCTGCATACTAATTACTTTTGAGCGACTATTTACCCAAAATCGCCAATACAATAACTTTGACCAATGTTGTGACGAAAATGTTTTGGTTCTGGTGATAGATCGAATGTGAGGGTGCCAACCCTTGGTACCACTATAAAGTTGGATAAGTTTCCCAGAAAGTTGATACCATAACTAACGCACCTGCTTCGGGATTGACTCGGACCTAGACCTGTAGTGACGATGACACAGTGCAAGTATACAATCCTGATTCATCGTCATCGAGCCGATGTCCTTGTTTCCTGGCGTACGGATCATTTGCCTTTCCGTGCAACCCAGATCTTAATCAACACCCCAAAGCATAATTCTGATTGAACTCTGCAAGAACATCCGGAACACCGGAGGGTGTCGAGATTCGATGGACGTTTCAATTAATTGCACAGCATTTCAGTCCGTAGTATCCGTAGATGTTCAGTAGCTGGATGGAAGGAGTTAATAAGGAGAAGTAGTCCAGGTCCGTTTCACATGCGGATGATGGCATATGTAGGTAATGACTGGAACTGGTGCTTCGCGTTTTTTATAAAGCTCATCTTCGAAAAGAAAACTTCACTGTATGTGTGCTATAGAGCTCTCAGTAAGTGCCGGAGAAACTGACATCGATGACACATACGCGAGTCCACACGAAAACCACTTACGTCCTTCCTTCCTTTCAGACTAATGGCGGGCGAATGTAAGAACGGCTAGGGCAATATCGGCGATAACAACATTGTGGGGCTCGAAATAACTAGTGCTGCAAAGCCATCATAATGATAGGTTTCGCTGATCCCTCGCCACTGATCCAGCCACTACCCTGTGTCAAAGAATGACAGGACATCGCGAACACGCCTTGACTTTGCCAGACCTTTCTTTCGACTATGTATCAAAATCGCATCACCCACACACTCCCTGTGCTGCCCAGCGAACAGCAAACTTCTTGGAGAACGTCATGGATGTAACCAGATTCAATTGACGTTAGCCGGGATAACTAGCGGCAACCTGGAATAAGATAAGTGAGCAAGTTCTTCGTGACAACAATACAAGCGACAAGGGGCCTCACCTCCACAGAAAGAACTCCTTGTTTGGCCAGCTTCGGCAGAATTATCATCACACCATCTCCGACAGAGCTCGAATACTCTCTAGAACGTTTCCACCCTGCTCTCGCACGATCATAAATATCCAGTTTCACGTTAACTCTTTTCAACGACTGTGATATCCCCAGTGTTGCATCCAGAGCAGCCCATTCATCAGCGTACACTGAAATATCGCTCGCATAGAAGATCTCAAATGTGACCTCCTCCAACACGTTATGCTTAGTAAGCTCCCTGAACGACGTAGTCAGCCAACGCAACCAGTCGCCAGGCCTCGGATGCTGTTCGGGGCGAATCCACCAGAGTTTCATGCGTATCGAACAAAGTTGTGAAATGTTTATCAGGTCGGACAATGGCTCTACAGGTGTCATTAGACAGGCAGCATAAGCAGAATACCCCGACTTACCTCCAAGACAAATATTCAACATGATGTGTTTCAAAGGACTACCACCCAGCTGCTTGAATATCTCCTTCGTGACACACACACGTTTCGCAAAATCTACAGATCCAGCGGTGAGCACTGATAGCCGTCGGAGACGGCTGACATCGACCGAAGACTGTAACAGCCGAACCAGCAGAAAGTACGAATGTTCATGCAAGCTGACTGCTAGCGAGTCCAACTGCGGTTTCAATCCGCCTAAAAATGCAGCCGTTGATGTTGTTTCCATATCATCCCATGACATGTTGGAGAAGGATAAATGCTTAAGATGGCCACCGCAGGCGCCCCAAAGGACCAAAAAGTCTGCACAGTGAAGAAACGATCCTTCTCTGAGTGTGAGATTGGTTATTCGCAGAGAGCGAAGGGTGGCGAGGATAGTGCCCTGCATGCACGGCGAAACCTCGTCCCAACGATATCCGCAGAGATCAAGTGACACGTCTTCGAGCTTGATCAGTTTTTCAAGGATAAGCGCGAGGAGCTGCGCGTCGAGGTGTGGCGAGACCTCGATAGCCCTCACAAGCGTGGCAACATGAGGATAGGTACATATAAGCGTGTGAAATTGCTCCATCTCGTGCTGACTGTGTCCTTGGGCGTAGTAGTAGTGTCGTTTATCATTATTGAAACGGATCTGAGAATATATGTGGCGTTGCGAGATATACGTCCAGGAACGACTGACGAGGCAACACGCGCGTAAGGTGGCTTTATCATTTTGGTTCTCGACGATGATGGCGTCGATGAGCTCTTGCGGAAGCGTACTAAACCCAGTGCAACGCTTATCCATATTTGAAGCTTGAAGATATCGAGTCAGATAGTAGAAATTCATAGAAAAAGAAGGAACGGACGTAGGAATCGACCCGACGACCTCCTTTCCAGCGACCTTCTGACTGAAAAGCGGCGCGTTGCACGATTCTGAACAACGGAAAGAAAGGGATAACAGAGGTGTAAGCAACAAGCAGAAGGGTTCGAACCTTTCACTATCACCCTCCTTTTGTAGCTTTCTACGTTCTCTTTCTTTCTTCTGCCGAGGTTCGGTCTAGCCCGCTACCAAAGCATGCTAGGTCTCGACGCGTGCTGAGGGTTCTCTTCCTACGGCCCATCATGCCGTTCCTTGTCAGCAGTAACAGCAGAGTCGAAGACCAGCTTATTCCGGCCAACCAAGAGGGTTGGGTATCCACATGTCTGTCTACAGTTCACTGTTAGTGACGCAGGTCGAGAAAAAGATATAGTATGACGCTGCTTACAGGCCAATTGTTATGAAATCAGTCATTTTTCTGGCCTTGTCTTCGTCTGCTTCTCTCTTGGCGCAGCTTCGAAACGATCCAAATATCCGTTCCATCTGGCTCGTTGAATTGTTCGCCTAGCTTTCTGGATAAAAGAATGAAAGAAGACGATTTCCGAAGATCCTGGGCAGCTGCGAGATGGGTTTCGAGGTCTCTTAACATAAGGCTAGATCCGGATGAAAATCGGCTCAAGTGGACAGCGAGACATGATGGCGAAAGGTCCCCGTAGGTACTGGACGCGTAATGGAATTAGTAAGTACCTATGATATCCACAGTTATCAGGAAATTGGCAATTTCAGGAGACCAAACTCGCCGTAGGCTGAGGCTGTCATACCTCGACATCCTTCCAACCGTATGATGCCGTGGTAGCCTGGTATGTCCCATGATAATCATTCAAACAGTGATGTCGAGACCAGAGAAGGAACGAGTGTGTGAGGATTGCGGAGACGATTTTTAGATCATTGCATACCTTAGGTTACCTTCCATCGTCCAGTTCCTTGGGTGTCGCAGAGTACAAATCGTCTCCAATTTCGAGCTCAACATCAGTTGTGAAAAATAAAAAGCGCTGCATATCGTTGGCGAGGTAGTCGTTGATTGTGTTGAGAAAATCGGTTGGCGGGCCGAAGCTAAGTCGTGTCGGCATATGCCGATTCTCGCTTTAACTTCAACTTCCAAGTTGAACCACATCGAGTCATCTCCACTTCTATTGTTCTTCACATACATGTAGATCTTTGAGTCAGGTTCGCCAAGCGATGAGTCATCGGGGTTGCACGTATAAGCGGAGCAGAAAGTTACGAGGTTAGGCTCCCTACCCACCTGCCCGGACGTCTTTTACAGCTGTTTGCATAGAGCTTGACAGTACATGGTTTTCGCTCGCAACCACAAAGGACAGTCAGCCCGGGCCATAGTCGACGACAGCAGGGCCCTTGATACAATGCTCCGCTTCTGTTATCCCGTTGCAGATCTGTCTTTTCAGTGTCTTACAAGGCTACATCGTATCATTGACCTATGGTGGGAAAATTTGCCTCGGAATTGGTATCAACGAGGGCTTGGGTCCAGATTGTCCATCCACCCAGAAAATCCTTGGATGCCAACGAAGACCTGGCTTCCCTCATCAAAATCTCTTCGTACCTGCAATGACTTTGCTCATCCGAGTGCTCTACGAACCGCAATGATGTGCCATGAATGGGCGCAAGGCAACTTGCAATGCCATCATGTTTCTTCGACAGTACATGCACATCAGGAACACAGTGTCAATGGTGAGACCATTGGCAGTTTCGCGGGTACTTGAGCGCATTAGTGTAACAGAGATTTCAGTTATGAGAACTGGACGATCAAAAATCTAGCTGGCAAAAGTCTACGTTATGTACATTGAAGACATTTATTCGAATATATTGTTTTCTGCGCTCTTTTCTACTTGTCCTCAAGCGCGAAGGATACTCATCTCCAGAGGAACGCATAAAGAGACTCCTGCATGTCACTAGGCCTCGATAATCGAACATACACTTGTTCGCCAAGTTTCTGATTTCGCGCGTCTTCTACGGGGTCGTCTTAGGTATTCGGGGACACATCAAGGTCCTTAGGGTTCAACGACGATCTCACCGTGACCGTCATAGGCGCACATGCGTAATCCAGGGTGATAACAAGAGGATAATCCCACCTGACATGCTGGGCTTGCGCTTTGATCGGAGACGCATGCTTGTACGTATCATTAAATTTCATCCCCTCGAGAAAATGCTCGTCTCAGGGGGGGGGTTATGCACGGTATATCCATCTGCGTAAATTTATGATCAACTTCAGCACCAGACATACAAGAAACCTACTTCTCGATCAATGGTCCTGGATGTGAATTTCTTCGCACAAATCTGCACTGTCTCAGAAAGCAATGGGAAACCCAGCGCACAAAAGGCGCGATCGTGTATAATGCCGTTCGTACGAGGTGTTTGTTACAGTGTAAGTGCGTTAGACGTGGAGAAAATTCTACCTATAGCTACAAAAATTGGGCGGGAATGGGGGAGCGGCATAAAACAAAAGCCAGGTACAAATGCAACGACTATAGATGAACAGCGCAACGACAACTTGAACTTTGCAGCAGCAAAAGGGAGGAAGGGAGGACGAATACATATATATCACCCCAAAGCGAATGAATCCCAAGAGTAAAAAAAAGCGTGAATAGAAGTGTTAAAAGAATGCTGGCGGATGCTTGTATCGTGAATGACAAGGTCCTGTTACGATGAATTATTACATACTGGAAAATGGTCAGCCAATTATCGAAGCTAAGAGGATGACATACATGACTGTGATTGGCTTGAATGCGATGCAAATGCGTGTTTAATTATGCGTAATCGTATTGTTTTCGTAGGTTATAACGATGTCTTCGTTTATCATGATCGTGATGTTGTTGGGGCCTTCGACGAACCGCGTCTGCCGCCAGCACCTTTTCCTGGCGGACGAGGTTCCGGCGGTTTCTGCCATTCATCAATCAGCTGTTGTCCGACCGACGGCTCAAGCTCCGTCCCATCCCGTGAGATTTTCACCTCACGGTCCTTGTTCCATGGGTTGCGCAGGTGCCGCGTGCGGTAGAAGGGCAGCCTGTCGGTTCTGATCCATTCCACCTTGAAGGGCTCGCCCCACCCCTCCTCCCGCGGCATCTTTTCCTCAACTTTACCCGTCTCCTCTTCTGGTGTCTCCGGAACCTCTTGCTCATCCCCATGCACTCCTTCTTCTTCTATGACCGGCCCTAGTTGCTCCTCCGATTCGTCACTCCCAGTTCCAGTTCTTCGTTTCATCGCCCTGTACGGTGCTCCTTCGTCCAGATGGAAGCTGCTTGGTTGTGTCTTCGATAGAGTAGATCGCTCCGGTTTGAATATTCGGGTATCAAGACTGAGCTTCGTAATGGGTGTCCGCTTAGCCGTTCTGCGGCGCAGTGGGCCCAACTCGGCAGGTGCAGACTGTACGGCAGCCGCTGTACCAAGCGTAGGAAGAGCTTGCTCCGATGACGACACTGGCTGTGGAGAATTTTCGACTAACCTGTGCGCAGAGAAGATCATCACATCCTCATCAGCAGATGAACGTGGGGCTGGTGACGACGACGGTTCTTCTGGTATTGTCTCCGCTTGAACAGAGCCACGCCCGGTCACTGGCGAAAGCGACGAACGCGACGACGTCGTAGAATCCGCTCGTGAGGCCCATGGTACAGTTTGTTCCCCGCGGCCAACAGGCCCAGTCATCCTTGCAAAAAAAAAAAGGGTCAGAACAGGTATGCCATCAAACGGTAATATGTACCTTGCGTATCCATACCACTCGCCACTTTTGTTCACGCCAAAGATAAGGTAGACCTCCTCGCTCGTCCGAAAGGCCTGGTCTAGGATACCCTCATTGTGTTTCTGGGTAGCCCATAGTCCCTTTTGAACACTGATATCAACGTCTTCCTACTCCGCAGTGAAATTTTCAGAAAGCAATCCCGGCAAATGGACAGGATGGTGCTTACCGGTGTTAAAGACTTAAGTATGAAGTAGCGTTTCGGAAAGTATTTGGCGAGGACACTAGAGTTCGTCGATGCAAAAGACCCAGAACTGCTCGAATTATGCGGGCGCATATTCGGCCGCGTATCATCATCGCTTGAGAATGATATCGAAGGAACAAATGAATGATGGTCAGAAGAGCTGGACGGTGTTGTATGTCCCTCATCCACATCGGAGGATACCTCGCTCGATTCCATTTCCGCCTTCTGCTCTTTTACCCATCTCGTATGTATTCCCATCCCACGTTGCCCGCCAACGCCGGCTTTGAGATCATCGTCCTTCCGTCTAACCCTACAAACAAGCCTGGGACATCTAGGGTCATTAGGTCGTAAGGGTTGTCCGTGAAACCTCGCTATGGCCTTGTGAAGATAGGCTTCGCTTTCAAAGTTGATGAACGCACAACTTGAGCGCGAGATGAGGAATATAGACATTACGCCAGGAGGACCCGGGTCGTCAGAAGGTTTTGAAGGGAGGGGTTGGTTGAAAAATCGCCACAGCTCGTCGTGACTTGCGTCGGAGGGGACGTTGCCCACCCACATGACCCATTCTGAGCGATGTGAGGGGGGATTGGGGTGGTACGATCGTCGAACAAGGGGTCTTTCTGGGGGAGCGCTGTGAGACGACGCGCTTTCCTGTTTTGGGGATCGAGGAGTGGCGGGGGGTATCGGCGAGGCTGACTCTGTGGGAAACCCGCCGGTCATTACGGGTGATATGGGATATTGAGTCGATGAAGAAGGAGCATCATGTGGGTGCGGGGAAGCATAATTCATGGAATAGTGTCCATGATAGGGCGCGGGTCTCTCGTACTGCCGCGCTGGTACGTACCACCACGTGCCCTGACCATCTGATTCCGCCGCAGGGGACGCAAATTGCTGGGGGTAAGCACCGTGGGGATACTGGGAAGTATAGATCGGAGAGGTCGGGAACGACTGAGGTGGGTACGAATATTGCGGTGTAGACATTGGGGAGTATCGTAATGAATGAAAAGGACCTGTTCCGGAATAAGTAGCTGAGTGAGCGAGCTGATCATTTGAAGGCCGAGGAGAAGGTGATGCAGTACCCTGTGGAGGAGAAAAAACGGGGGGTGTCGGGTACGACGTCGAGGCAACGTCAGGCGAAGGATAGGGATAGACTACTTGGGTCTGGGGCGGGATCATGGACTGAAAGCCAGCGTGCAGCATGCTGCCGTCCACCCCAGGATGTTGGTATCCGTGTTGGTAGAATGGGGGCGGCGTATGTGCTATCGCCATCGCCCCAGGCGGCGATATCGCGTACTGGCCGATATAGCCTGGTGGCTGAGCGAATGGTCCTGTCGGTGAGGTATAGTGGGGGGAGCCTTGATAGCTAGTAGAGGGGGTATTCACGCCATGGATGCCCTCCGGGAGCGCCCCGTAGTGTGTTGGCTGAGTAACTTGCTGCCGACGCGACGAGGCGGGCTGCGTAACGGATGGCCTCCGTAGATTTCCGTGTCGCCCTTGTTCCGACATGGAGCCACCCTCAATACTCCCCCCACGATTGTCACCACCATACATATAATCCTGCCCACCGCCTATACTCCGCGGGTCCGGAGACGAGTCTTGAAGACGTTGTGAGTAATGTCCGAGTCGAGTAACATAAAAATCTGTAAACATGTCAGGAACCTTTCAGAAAGCTTTACAAGGAGAAAACACACCGAAGGTACCTCTGGCAACGCGTGTTGAATCGGAGGGCTGATCTAGGTGTAAGAGAATGAGATCCGCATAATCAAATCAAAATAAAATAAAAGAGGGAAATAACAGATCCACCAGCACGATGCACTCGCCAGAGCCCACGACGCGATAGATTTTTTTCAAGGAAGTAGTCTGCCCTTGTTTGCCATCATTGTCTACATCTGCACGTGATATTACTTACTTCGGGACGCGCCTCTGGAGGGTGCACTAGACGTTGTCTTCTCGAGGGGTTTCGGCGTAATGTTTCTCATGATTCCGTCTGTAACGGGTTCGACCATTGTGGTTTTTTTGAAACCTAAAGAAATGAATCCGTTAAATGTCGTTCAGAGAGACACCTTGTGAAATGAAGAACTGCCTGCCTATACTGTGAACGCGTCAATTAGTGACAATTCGGAGAAGATATAATTTCGTGGTAGCCTTTATGTGGCGGTATGTCGAGACGGCGATTCTCTGTGGAGGAAGACAACATCTTAACCACAAGGTGGGGGTATAAGTATAGTGTCCACCGTGGGAAGTTATGATGTCACTCCTTAAATTTCATGTCCCGCCAAGTCACTACGTAGCTTGCTTCGTAGTACCATTAAATTTGGCTCCTTATATCAACACCCACAAATGCACCTTTACCGCCTATCAATATCCTCCCCTCGCAGTCGTCTTTCTTCCGCATCAGCTCCTTCATGGCAGAAATCAAAACTCTTCTGGAACCCAGCAGAAAACTCTGGAACTAACATTTGACCACCGGATCCAAGGTTAGCAATCGGTTGTTCAATTCAACGGAACCTGTTCGTCAGCCGTATATCCGCAATCCATATTCTGGGCTTGCCAATGTCTCTTCGAGTACCGTTTGTATACAGAGCGCTGCATTCTCAAGGGCTCCATTGACAGGTATCGAATAGCGATCGCGAGTCTCCTCCCATTCGTACGCTGCTCGGTTGATTTTACGACGTACAACCGTCTTGAAAATCATAATTCCTTAGAATCGGAACCCCTAGTGTCCGACCGCTGAAACATTCGCGCGTTCGCGGAGTGGCGATGCAAGACATAAGCCAGCTGCTTCAAGAAAGTTCTAGAAACGCAGCTTCAGTGACACCGGATACCCAGGCGGTCATTGAAGAAAGATGAATCTTTTCAGACTAACATGCAAGATCTCACCTTCATCGGGTATTCAAATCGCTACATCGAATCGCAGTGCCCGACGTTCCCAACAACATGTCCGTATGCAAATCTGGTATTTCCGCGTAAATCACGTGACTGTGACCGCCAATGAAAGATCAACAACACGCTTCTTTCACGCGTATACCATGTACATCCTCACGCGCTCAGTCTCTTCCAATGAGTTTGACTTCAACGGAACCCTGGAAAAGGTCTTGCGATGGATCCAAACAGCTCTTGTCGCAAGTAGTAGGTCCCTTCTTATGATCTTGATAGTAGGAATATTCCTAATAATCGATCCTGCCAGAGGACTTTCTTGTTGGTTTCTTTAGAGATCAAGGTCCGTGTCGGCCCTGAACATTACTAATTTACCTATGTTCTAATCACCGTACAGTATTCTACCCGCTCGATTCAATTTGTTCGTGCAGCCTGCAATTAGCCCACTCAGATCTGGTCTTCTAATCTCTTTCATCAGTAAAAGCAAACTCGCTCCTGACACTTATCATATCTATCATCATATTCTTCGGGCCTTGGATCCTCCTGATTCCCCTGTTCATCATCCAAGGGGCCTTCTTCATCGTGCTCACCATTATTGGTTTTGGTGTATCAGGAATCGTCGGTGGTAAGCGCGCGCTAAAGATACATACGTCATCGGCCTTGACTGAGTTCCCTCAGGCTCACCCGCTGCGCTATACCAAAGCCTCTGCTACGGCGGACACACCCCGGCCGCCTCCGTCTTTGCTTGTTTACAGTCAACTGGTGCATCGTATAATGGGTTCACTGTTAGCAACGTGGTCCTTACGTTCATCAGGGTGCTAGCTGGGCTCGTGGCGGTGTATATGATTCTGTCGATGATTTGATATCCGTTCTTTGTTCTTGGCAGTTGTGTATGTTTCTCGATGTTAGCTCCCCACGTGCTCGACGCTTTCCTATGTGCTCTTCTAAACCCCCTTCCGTGTATTTATAATTGCCTGACCTAAACGTTGATCCTGGACGAAGCTGTCGGCGCCAGAAAGTAAAAAAAGGACAGACGACAGCTCAGTTCTGGATAGCAACCTAGAGAAGATGGCAGCGGAACAAGCGGGATTTCGCCTCCCGTAAACCTCCCGTAAGCTGCTTTGCATCCCACGGTCTTGCTACTATGCTAGATTTGTCCACGTTGTCAGGTGATAGCTCTTTCTGAAGGTTTGCCTAGCTACGACTCTGTGCTTTTACCAGCGCACACAATGTATCTCGTCGCGCGCACGGCTGCCCAACAAGATTCTGACTCCAACAAGACCTGGGAACAAACATTGAAATGGATCAAAATAGCTATGAATGTCGTCGGTGGGGTTTCTTTCCCACTTGTCCTTCTTGTTCTAATAAATCTCATCCAGGCAACATCTTCGTCAATGTCCTCAAAGACTATGCTTGTGGTACGCCGATGCAGACAATCAGTTTTCTTCCGTTCTCATACATGGAACGTTGCTGAAAAAGCCTTCCGATGGTTCTCGAGATGTTTGATCAGCACTAGTGAGCCGTTTGCTTCGTCATAATATCTGTGCTGATACGCGGCATCACCAGAAGATTTTCTCGTTAACCAAGGTGTGCCTAACGCGAATGGTTACTTCCATTTTAGTTAATGGTCGGGTTCTCTGCAGTGTTCTATCCTTTGGGCACCATGCGTTCGTTTTTAAGTCAGTGTTTCTATCCCACCTGACATTGTGACCCTAGTCCAAGCAAACCCGCGCCTCGCGCTGTTCATCTCGATTACCATTTTCATCGGGCCTTGGATCATCCTGGTCCCTCTCATTCTCATCCTTGCCCCTCTTATTCTTATCCAAGAGGCCTACGTCCTCGTGCTTACGGTCCTCGGATTTAATGTATCGGGGATTGCATGTGGTAAGCGCATGTCAACGCTCGAGCACAACAGCGGCGCCGACTAATATTAATTCTAGGCTCCCCAGCCACGCTATTCCACAGTTTTTGCTACGACGAGGACACCACTCCAGGTTCCTTGTTTGCGTATTTACAAACAGCCGGGGAAATATATCAAGTGAATACTGCCAGAAACCCATTTCTCCTGGTCATCAGGGTAGTAGCTTGGGTGGTAGCAGTGTATATAATTGTGTCCATGACCCCTTGAAACTCGTTCATTTTTTCTCTATCCTGTATAATTTAGGTATAGTGCTTGCATATGTAATCGTAGTAGAGGTATCCCTGCGTCGTTGATCAGTAAGCCATGGTTTTGCCTTGATCCAAATTTCAAGAGAATAGCGGTAGCGCCAAATCCTAAGGTTAGTGGTTTCACGGATGGCAGTCGCTGCTCGTATCTCAAGAGACTACCTGATACTTACTACTGCGCTTTTCCCGTTACGTTACCCAGCGAGAAAGTCAGTATCTCCTGGAGTCGTGTGGATAAAGCAGAAAAGTCTAGATCTTACCAAGAACTTTCCAGGAAATAAAGCGGGGGCTGGCGTTGCTGCGCAAGGTGTTGAGGCTGTGGCGGTCCGGTCATTGCTCGATGATGTCATCGTCTCCATCCACATTTAAACCCGATCGACGTTCGCTCGGACCCCATCTCTACCACATCATCATGTCGTCCATAACATATCCTCCGCGTGCCCATACCCACACATCATCCAAAGCTGCTGTCGTAACGGACCAGCCTGCTCCTGTCCAAAGGATGGTCGTGGAGAAAAAGAAAGAGCAGGAGCCCATGAGGCTCAGAGGTGGATGTATTCCTTGCCCGGTAAGCAGAATCGTCTTCTTCGTTGGAAGATAGAAGGCTAATGAGTCTTATAATAGGGTGGTGGAATGTGTTATATCATTCCTATACCGTGTTGTTGCTAAATACCAAGCCGAGTCAACCATGACACGGTCCCCCAAGATCATTGTAGCTTTTTAGGTTCATCGCAGCCATTTTTGTATTATTCAACGGACTCTTTTCATTTCTCCAAATTATATGAAACACTTTCGGGTCTCTACTTCATCTTCTCCCTATCCATACTTCTACTCAGTGTTGTAATCCTTCCGTGCATCCGGGTATCGCAGAAAAATTCTTCTCTGTTACGCAACAGTTGTACCCACCCCTATACATAATATATACGCCGATATATAGCTACGAAATCAAGGGCGTGACAACGAGAGGAACCTGTTGGATGATGCAGCTAAGCGAAGGGCTGCAATCCGCGGAGATGTTGCACCATCTTGATCATTTCAATCCTTCGCGAAATCCTCCTAAAACTCAATCACCGGAATCAGTGAGCATTAAATATAAACGAAATGCAATATTAAGAAGAGTCACATTCCCGCTTGGTTCCTTGGCATCGTCTTTTTACTCGCTTCTTCAATTCCGGGCTTTGTCATAGCTATCTTCAGGTTGACGTTGTCTGTTTCTACTATGCAAGAAGGGCATGATATAAAATGGGACGATATGGACCAGCGACATCGATGCGGGTTCGCCAGAATCCATTCCCCCTGAAAAACGGGTTTACGCGTTAATTTGAGGGACGTAGCTCGAAATGTACATCCGTAAAACAATAATGAGGCAGCCGTGGTACATACATACAGCTTCCTAGACAAGGCAGACAAAGTCAGAAATGCAACTTCAAAACCTAGGCAGTACAATATGAACGCAAACGAGTGAACTAGAAAGTATTCGGAAGGAAACATACGCGATTAGAATGGAAAAATATTCAACAGTTGGTATAAACGACATCACAGATGCTCAATAAGCCATGGAAATAGGCACTTGAATATGAATAATCTACCATAGATAGTATCAGCACACATTTTGAAGCAACGGGATAAAACTCACAGTAAGTCAGAAGCAGTGATCAAAGAGCAATACCGGTCTCTGAATAGCTACTTACTCCCTTGTCTTCCAAAAAATCCGGAAGGGGCTGCCATGCTTCTCGGAGACAATCAATAGGAATCAATCCTGCCTGGGGAAGTGAATGTTTTCCTTTGCCAGGCGGCAATTCAACTGCAATCTTCTCCACCAAGGCCCATCCATCATTAAAGACTTTCAATACCTGAACGTGATCTCCCACAGACACGGAAATCTCATCATGGAGAGTGGGTTCGAATGGTCGACGTATAACCTCAACATCTGAGAGAGGAATAGGTTGACGATCAGAAGAAGCACTGGAATCGGCGAAGGGATTTGCATCATAGCTCGAGCCCAGGACGCCGCTATCCCTCTTAGGTGTTGCTTCGCTACTGGAGTCTTGCGGCGACTTGGGAAACACGAACGCGGGTGGACGAACAGATGCAGGGGTCGCTGGTTCTCTGTCGTTGGTACCCAAGATGAGATACTGACGGTACAGTTCGCTAGAGGTGCTGCGGGTACTGTATAATGAGACACCGCGCATGTCGGCTTGTGGGAGATTATCGATGTTGACCAGAAGGGGGGGAGACCCATGACCATCTGGCGGATTGTGTATTGGTAGTTCGGGACTGTGGGAACTGCGCCGAATCTCTGCCATGGGTGGAACAGCAGGCACTGGTACATCGAAGGAAGGTGTCGAAGTCCGACTCGCGTGATATTCGTACAGTGTACCAAAGCTGCTCCTAATCGAGCGTGCCCTGGCAGTAGCTTCCGCACCACTGCCAGAAGCCTGGTTGTCGTCTTCTCTTGACTTCATATTGGAAAACCACCATTTGTTACGCTTGTTCCGCTTCGCTCGAAAGCGTTGTCGGATGAAAAACAAAAGAGAAGCGGCAAATATGGCAGGAACGATTAAAGAAATGACGACGGTGGCGCCAGTAGGAAGACCACCGCGGTCTGTTCCGTTACCACTGGAAGAAGTTTCACCACCTCCTTCTGTGCCATCTGTTCCTCCATTGACACCATCAGTAGAGGTAGCAGACGCCGTACTTCCAGCACCCGGGTCGCCTGAGAGTATGTTCAAATTAGGAGTAGGCTGCGAAACGGCACTGGAGGTGAAAACCCCGATATCGTCGGTGGCAGAAGGGTCGGCCTCCGAATCAACCCTCGTGCTGGCCGTTGTGTCGTTTGGGGTGATAACCCCCGAAGAAGGGGTGGAAGAAGGCAAGGCGATACCTTCGATACTACCGGTTCCGGACGACGGTATAACACTGGAGGAAAAGATGAACGTGTTTATCGGAGAACTCGAGCCATTGCTGGCGAAAGTAACAACGGAAGTCGCGCTAGTTGGACTCCCGGATGCCGTTGCGCTAATCTTGGTGCTATTTTCACTCCCACCTCCGGCAGATACACTTCCAGTGCTAGCGAGGCTTCCACCTCCAGAACCCCCAGAACTCTCGCTTCCGGTGCTGTCCGAAACGTCATCGACATCGCCCACTGAGACGATGCTCGCAGAGCTGGAGTCTGAGCTGTTTGCACTGTCTGAACTAGAGTCCGTGCTTCCAGAACTATTCGAGTTTCCAGAGCTCGAATCGGTTGAAGCAGAGTCACTGCTTTTGGTAGCGCTGGCAGCCAAGGTGGATACCGTTGTTGTTACAGTCACTGTAGAGGCCCCCTCCTGCTGGTTGATTCCAGCAATGAGCAGGGTTACGATAGGGCTGACAATGGGTATATCAGGGAGAGATACCGGAACATTAATCAAAGCCGGCGTGCGTTGTATGAGTGAATAAGTGGGAACGGCGGGATGAGTTCTTTGTATATGGGTAGAACGTGCAGCAATATGCATATTATCAGAGTTGAGGGACTCAGAGAGACGCTATGAGAGACGAAGAAAACGAGCGACGGTAAAACGAGTGTGAGGGGTGTACAAGCACGACGAAAAAAATGGACCTTTGGCCGGGAATCTGATAAACGGCCTTGGGTCCTGAAGCAGCAGTAGCGCGAAGAAGAGGGCGGATACCCTGAGACTCGAGTCATGATAGCCTCCGGGGTCCAATATTGTCCTTGAGCAACAGTAATCTGATGGCTGGTCCCAGCTTAGGAACTTTGATGGTTTTTTTGAGACCACACGCACCCGGGCCGGGAAATGTCGCTCCACTCAACAATCGCCCTCCCTTTTATACACATCGTTACAATCTTTTCGTGAGCATATGATGCCTCTGCTTGGTTACCAATATACTCACTCGTGTTTCGTGGATCTCACCGGTTTCTCGCTCTTTCTGTGTCCCGCAGGTCTTCGCAGGGTTGGATTTGCACACTGGCTGCGGCGTGCGCTTGTCAATTTTGTATCTTTTTTCACACCTGACCTCTTCACTACTGCTCTGGGCCCAAGACTTTCGTTCTTTTCCCCCTTCTCCGTCTCTTATAACCGCAATAGCCTGATATCAACCAGTCGTACACGCATGGGTATTGGAATTTGACACCTATACGTGTACTATTTAATTTTGTATCCACAATAGAAGGCAGTGTCAATACGGCAAGGAGACGAAGTCGGGAACCGTATTGACTTTCATTCCTCATAGTCCTTCCTACCCCTCCTAGACCCGTAGCACGCCATAGCGTGTTGTCGTACCCGATTACAAGCGAAAGCTTTGCAGGACATGCACAGCCGGCGGATATCTTCGACGGCGAACCGCTTCGTGATTTTCCTGCTATGTACCCTGCTTCAGCTATATTGATGAAGCATGGGTTCAAGGTTACGCTTGTAATTTTCTCGTCGTTAGGCCCACTGTTGCCTCGGGCTCGGACAGAGTAAGCAATGGACATACATTTTGTGTAATGTCAGATTTCAATGATCCCCATAGATCTTTCCTCAACGGACGCGTGGCTGCCACGAAGCGCTACCATAATTGAACGCTCCAAACGCGGATACTATCCCATGATCAGACCGCTTATCCTCGGACTGTCCAAAGGTTAGTGAAGCGGGATTAACTCATCGTCGTTCATTAATAGCAGCCGTCATCTAAAAGGGCAGAATCACGCCGATGACTTGGGCTTCTTTGTGTATTTTCAATTAAAGACGGAGTCCGTGCTTGTTGCACATGTCCAACCAATCTGAGGCGAGACGCAATTTTTTTTTCTCGGAATTCGGTCCGTCTGTTCCGGACCGACGGCCTGACTGAAAATTTCGCTTACCTCAGTTACCTGTCGAATCCTGAAGCAAAGAGACGTTAACCGATACCCATCTAACGCCTTGGATCGTAGTTGCCGTCTTTGTCGTCAATTCTACTATTATGACCTGGCAAAAGCTGTTTGGACTAATCAATTATTCATCAACTGTCTAGCGGTGCAGTTTGGGGCTCTGACATGTTTTGAAGGGGATTCCGCTGGAAGACCAATAAAACTTATCATGCAAATCGCATATTCTAATGCCTCAAAATGCCCTGAAGTGGTTGGGCTCCATCATCTCGATTTTATCGCTTTGAATTTGGGAGTTGAACGTTGTTACCTTGGACTTTAACTCTGGGGTTGTCAATGTCATCGCTCGCACGTTACTGCAAACGACCCTAAGATTTGGGAATCAATAAGGCATTCTCTAGTACAGCATGATCTGGGTATGGAACTGTACCGGATCCCCGGTGAAGCCTCTGAATCCTATGCAGCAGGTTTCTAGGCCGGCGACGACAGTGGCCGCGTTACTTAGTGCTGAAGCGATGCGGAAAATGGCGCCACATGGATTTGCTGTTGTCCCATGCATCACCATGCACGAAAAGGGCTCGTTACCGTCCGATCTGATCGTCGCCAACAAATGTCAAATACGAAGGACGTTCGACAGGCTTTCTGGAGCAAGACGATGTTTTTCATTGAACGCTGGCGCTTTTTACATGACGCCTCGGGCTTTTCTAGGAATTTCCTTACGGTGTATCGAACCAGAAGAGTGGCTTTACGCCAAGCCAGTGTGCTCGGGCATATACGCGTTCCACGGTTAGTAAGGAATTTCTTAGTATGGTGTTTATCCCGTTGCTGATATATCGCGTGTGCATATTAGTAGGAAAGCATGCATCTGTATGCAAGACAGATGTGGCACAGTGCTACTGTGAAACAGTCTCGTTTGGCTGCATTCCCTCTTGGATAACATCTAATGAGGATTGGCAACTCTTATGCACCTACTTCATAGTTGAACTCGAAGAACGTCATCTTGATCATTAAGACATTTGTTTTAAGTTCGAAACCGCCATCCCGATCATGGTCGCTTGTATATCTTCGGTGCGTGTACCGTGCTTCTGTTACATCCTAAATCTCTTGATGCAACTTTTTAGCGACATACCAAATCCCAAAGGGCGTATTGTAGACGCGATGCGCGGCTTGAGCTCTGGGCAATATTTGGGAGTCTGGGACCGAGCGGTCAACTCAACTCGATTGGTGGCTTGATGATCGATCCAAGAATAGGGATGAGTTGGCGTATGCATCGCTGTGGGATGTATTATAAGGGTTATCCTCGCTTTGTTGGTCATTGCATTATTCTGTTTCACTAGGATATGGCAGGTACCACAAGTTGAGACGATGCAAACTGGTCAGGGATAGCAATTACACGAAGAACTTTGCCAAAGACCCGTTGTTGTCCCCACAGGGTCGATGTTTTTGCTGCTCGTTCCTTTCTCGTCATCGATTGGCCCCGTACTAACTCAGCAACAGAATCAATGATGCCGAAGACAGCATCGTTATTTGACAGTTGCATTGAGAACTCCCAGAGTACTAAAATCCGAGGATTTGGCGTTCAGCCGGTCTGTCAGATGTTCAAAGCGTACGTTCATCCTTGCCGTTTCCAGTTTGACTCCTGACATTTTTTTCAGCATCGTTTTGACTTCGATTCAAATCTTCTAAGCGTCCATCGGGTGCATGTTCAGGGCTCCAGTTGAGTGAATTGCCTGTATAGATTAAAATAAAGATATATTCTATGAGCATTTTTCAGGTCTCGATCACTCTTGTGGGTAAGCTTATGTACCCTGATGTCGTAATCGAACTGACATTTTTTTTGTGCTGGTCAGGACGGTGTCTTGCACCGTCCTGTGAATCTGTTATACGCCATGGCCCAATCATATTTTCAAGCGCATTCCCCACGGATTGACCTTCGTTGCTCCCCGCTATCCACCAATATTTGGGAAGAAATACTCACGCGAATACCAGGGCATTTCGTATGTTTTCGTCCTTAGGTTCTGAACTCAAGCGGTCCAGCGAATGGACTGTGCAATGTAGCTTCTCTGCTGGGCATTTACCGGATTGTTGGTTCGAATCTTCCCTCAAAAACTGCGCTGATAAAATACATGCCTTATCAATCTAGCCCAAATACGATCACCACGCCCGAATCTCGAGTTGAGTGCAAGCCGTGGCGCACTATTTGCCTATTTTCATCTCCTAGTGATTCAGATTTAAGCGCAGTGAGGGGTCTCACCTTGGAGTGAACCGAGCTTCAGCGGTTTTTTTGTTGATTTGACCAGTGCGATTCAGTTTCGTTGCTAAGAGCTAGCCACATCTAGATTTTCATAGGCATTTTCCATAGTGTCTAAGCACTCAGACCCACGCAGGACCCACAATTTCGGTCCGTGTCTTTAATATCCACTCGAGCATTCGTTCTTGTCCATATTCTAAGTTCTTCGGACTTTGCACCGTCCGTACCAGCTAGGGATGGTCAATAGTGTGTAAGACAAGGAACGAGCTGTACCTCTTATACCAAGTTCTACGCCACATAACGGTATTCCTGGCAGTTTCCGTCTATGTAGGTCGGTGGCAATTCAATACATAGGCTTACGGCTTCTGAATTGCTGGCCTTATGATCCGAATGCTCGCATAGGTTCAGGCTTTGCGTATGATTCCGATTGACAATGTACGCCACTTGTACCTGATCTTTCGAACATGCAGGCTCCTGATCCATCTCATATCAATTCCTAGGCTTCGCATTTTAGGGTTCGGAAGGAACAACGGAGATTCACACTTATCTGGGGACTTCAACTCGCAACTCGTAGGAATGGATCCGTGCTCTGACTCAGAGCCCTTGATGATACTACCTAGAACATGTGGGTTCTGATTCCGCAGGCGTTTCTCTGATGCCAGATTGTCAAATCATTATAAACGAAGGCTCGTCGAGAGGCTGCTATATTCTGACACGCCACCCATAGACATCATCCCTGTCCCTCGGTCCTTGATTTTGACTTCGACTTTTACTAAAACAACATTTCCTAAATCCAGAGTATGTATTTTCATGCTAATGACAGGCTGAGCGTTTCTTTTGTGGTTCATAGTAGCCCTGATGGTTAAATAATACATACATATGCGTCTGACGCTCGTATGAAAGGTACCTGTTACTCTGTCGATACAAAAACCGCCGAGATTACTTGCTGGCGCGTACCAACCCATCCAATGGAATGGGGTCGTCATATTAAAAGCACCGCGGAACCGCCGCCACAGAGCCCCAACAATTGTGCATGGTGAAATTAGTGCCTGTTGGTGCCGCGAAGCACGATTGAGATATGCAATGCCAGTTTCGTGTCCACGCCCGTTTGGTCCAGTGAGACCGCCAGATTGTCGCGCAAATGGTACAGCGAAATTGAAATAACAGACTGAAGCAAATACGGACCCACCCCTTTCCATTTGTTGTTGCTTACGAACGCTCCAGTAAGCACAGTCTGCATTCATCTTTCATCCGAGAGCGCATTACACGGTAAGGTCTTGGCAAGATTCCTTTTAGAAGAGATCCACAAGGGACACGCCACAAGGAACTGTCCTGGAACCTGACCCTGGAGCTGTATTTGGGATCGGAAAGCTATCTATCGGTCTCGAGACTCGGAGGCGCTGAATTGATCCCTCGATAATGTTAGGCCGGGGTCGTACTAATACTTACAAGCACGCTATGACCGATGCCCGAGTTCATTTACAAGCTGTCTTGCTGACGTCCCGAGTCAAAAATTTTAGCTGCATCTGGAACTTAGTTATCGACCCACTGGCGTACACTGATCTTGTTAAACGCCATGTGGATTTTGAAATCGAGAGCAGCTCCACCCCGGAATCAGCGTGCTGTTTTCGTACTACACCCTGAAAATCCGTCGCAATTGTACAGTCAAAAATTCTCTGCACGGTGTACTGTAAGTCAAAGTGCCTTCCGCCCGAAAAGTATAATCGGATACCACATCTGTCTCGTGGCTAAATCTTGTCCGCACCTTCTTGAGCATTTTCCCTCAGTAACAAGGATTTACCAGCGCCCGCGGATAGTAGACCGCTAATCCGAAGCTGTCGGCTGCTATCCGTGGCAGGACCGCGAACGTGCCGGATGTTCAACTGACGTGAGCGTCTAATATCATATCAACTTCTTGCACCATAGACGGCGTACCAAAGTACCAATGATGCCAGTGAAGTAAGTCCGTGAACGTGCCCGTATTATGTTTTTTACTCACTCGACTGCGACCAGCCGGCGCCAAGTCCCTGCGAACCTGGAACCCTTCTGCGGCCATGCCAAAAATATATCCCCGTCTGCCCGAGGTCCAATGATTTATATAGGATCCTACTTGCCTTGGCTAAATGTTCGAGTTCTTCCCTCCCACAATGTCACTATCTGTATCAGACCTCACAGCCGTCGCAGAGGATCTTTTCTCCGACATCGCCAACAACTCCCCATCTATACGCCTCTTGGCACATTTTTCCCAGCACCACACGGTCACTATACAGCATTCGTTCGCAGACTGTAAAACCCCCGATGCCTATCGATTCACGGGGCTGAACGCCGTTCGATCGTACTTTGATCTGCTAGCTACACATTACGAGCGCTCTGCGATGGAAAAGCACTCCATGAGGATCTCAGCGCACTCAGGACGCGTCATTCTCCTCGGGAGCGTGCATTGGACGTGGAGGTCAAGCCGGAAAGGGTGGAGAGAGGACTTTGAGTGCACTATAGATTTTGACGAAAATCTCAAAGTGATTTCCTTTGTTATGCTCACAACATCGAGCCCCTCGACGTGCGTTATGCGGGCTGTGGATCCCGGTCCGCCGGATATCAGTTGTTCGCGAAGGAAGAAAAGGTTTGATATCTGGGTGAGTCTGCGACGCGTTGATTGTGGTGGCATCTGCACTGACACCTTCTAATTGTAGATGTGACTTATTCAAGTGGTCGCGCCCAGTCCCCTTTCCTCCGCTGTCGATATTGGATATGCTCTCGTCGTCCCATTTATTTATCCTCCATGCTATTCTCATCTACCGCTGGCGTATACGTTCTCGCCATGCTGCCGCCTGCAACGGTCATCACTTTCCAGTTCCCGATTCAAATACTCAAATTCACATGCAATCGTCATACTACTAATAACTAATCGTGCCGCTCTGACCTGTGGTTCATAAAACATAGGTGTAGATAATCTACACAGCTGTAATAATGCGGCAACGAAGGCGAGCCCTTACCTTCTATAGATTTCCCGAATGAACTAACTTTGGTTTGATTTTCCCAATAAATAGGTTCAAAATTACCATGGATTATCATAGGCAATTGTACATATACGCATTCACGGATTATTTAAGGTGTCGTTAGATCTGTAGTCTGAAGTCCGGAATTTGGAATGGGCAGTGACATTATAATCACCGAAAACTTGCGCTGTCGCAAATTTAACCTCCCTGACCTCAAGGAATGGACATCCGACATTTTCAACGACGAGATCACGATCATCGACGTAAGGTAGAAGAATGCCGATATACCTAGTGATGATGAAAACTGTCAGTACCAGACTCCGGCTAGTTGAGGACCGGAAGGTTTCATCGCAGTTGAGAGGGCTGATCCTTCAAGCCGAAACGAACTACAGTTTCGAAATGCTGGGGGGGGATCAAAAATGGACTTTGTAGTTCAGAGTAGCAGATCCCTCCTCATGGAAAATAGAATAATGAGGCTTCGCAGCCATCTCTGAGTAACATAACCAGGGATCACAGTCCTGGTTACAGTATGGAGTCGGACTAAGTCTCGACAGCTGAGAACCAAACCCCCCACCCCATGGTTCTTTCTGATTCCTGGCCATTCTGGGAAGGGGTAAATAAAAACATCGGGAGCCTGCATTAAGAGGGAATCGAACCCCCGGCGGGTCGAAATATCCGCACCGTGGCAACGACCCAGGTTACCACTACCCCATTAATGCTTGCGAAGTCTCCGCTAGTGATCCTATATCATCCGGCCCGGCAACTGCTTTGTCATTGTCATAGTTAATGCCCAGCGCAGAATAGGTCACTCGGGCTTGTGTTATTCTCAACATCACCCTGATAGGTTGATGTCTAAGTAAAAATACGTGCAAATTCACACACTATCGCCCTGGAGTAAGTCGGAAATACAAGGATGGCGGACCCAAGTCTGTATTGCTCAGATGGCACTGCCGCCTCTGGGCTCCAACATGGGAGTAGGATATTCGGAGTCATCTTTTGGATTGTGCCTTGAAGGGTAGAAGTCAGACGAGGAACAAGCTTCGCTTCAGATAAGCATTGCTCCCTGTGCTCGAGCAGAACCATAGAAACTTTCTGACGAGAGTTAGTCCATGCAGGTACACCCAAGTTCAAGATACACAGTACTCCGAGTCGGTCTTCGGGTCAAGTTCACGACCTCTCAAAGTCAACTGAAGAGCTTCGAATGTTGATCATTTAAGTGCTTTAGCTCCTTTCAGTACCTTTCATTTCGCCCTAGAAACTCTCTTTAGACATGTGAAAATGCCGGTGGAAGGACGACTATAGATGTCTTCGTCTAACTGGAGACTGTCCGTCGCAGTATGACGATGGTGGACTGAAGACGCATACGGAACAATGGATTGATAAGGGTTGGTGACGTCAAGCACGTTTGTTGCGCACGTATTTGTGCTTGCAACAGCAGACTTTGAGGAGCTTTGAGGGCACTCCGAGTGGAAGGAGATGGAAGGTCCTCGCAAGTCACAAATGCGGGGGGACGGAGGTCCATTTGATCCCATGATACAAGACGCCGAGCGGTAATCAAGCCACAAGCTGAAGATGAAACGACCTGAAGTGGGGGCGGCGCGACATGATTCCCATCTCAATGAAATACGTCTGTTCTTTGTTATTAGTGCCTTGGTCTGGGCCCCGTCACATGCTGGTCTATGCAGGTAAACTTTCTGATACATGAACACATGAGTTAAAGAAGGCATTCTAGTGACAGAGAGAACAGGCCAGTGCGGCAGAACGCCTGCCAAAAGATAGGGCTCCTGGCATATCGTTACCTAACGCTCCAGCTACACGCGGAAGAGTAACATGTAGGGGAGCAGAATAAAACCTAAATCCAACGTTCGCGGTCGAGACGCAGGACCTTTGGCTACTAATTCAGGTAAATCCCGACAGCATGGATAACCAGTAGAGGACCCGACAAAGCGACAAAAGCGACATAAAACACCTCTCTACGCAAAAAAGGCGAAGAAGGATGGAGTCAAAGGAGTCGTTGTTAAAGGAGGTGAGAGAAGGAGGCTGGAAGGTAGAGCATGCAGTGCCTCGCTGTGCGGGTGTTGTCTAGGAAAACGTGGTAGCGAACCTTTTATGGACAGCAACCGATTTGATCATATCACCCAAAAAAGAGATCATCGCCGCCTTGTACGTATGTACTACTTGTGTGTCGATTAGAGCTACTGTGTAAGTTGACATCCACCATTCCCGGAGGGTTCCAATAAAGTTTTCCACTCATTCTAGGGAAAGCCCGAAGCCTTATCTTTCTGCTGTAGTCACGAAAAAAAACTGATCGTGGACCTTGGAACTGTGGAGCCTCCGGAAGGGCATTTATAATGGAAATACCAATCGCCAACACTCAAATCAGCGTTACTTATTTGGTGGCTGTCCCTCAGCCATCCAGCAGTGTCTCCCGTTATGGCAACCCGCTTCGCCTTGAGATGCTGGCCCAGATGACAACTCAGACAAATTTTTTTTCAGCCCTCCTTGACGTCACAATTCCCCTATTAATCAAAGCCTCCTTGTATATAAAGTGTCATGTTGCGACCAATTTCCCCAACTCCCAGTCGAAGCTTCATCTCTCTGACTACATCTCTTATCAAATTATCTCTTTCGTGAAATCATGTCTTCGACTCACACTTTCTACGCCGACGCGGTCCTCTTTGACATGGTGTGTACCTTGTTGCCATCGTCTTCCCAATCTAACTCTGCCAGTGTGCTGATAGGATGGAACCTTGACGGATTCTATTCAAGCTGTAGAAGCCGCCTGGGGTAAAGTCGCGAAGGACATTGGGGAGGATCCAGCCTATGTCATCGCCGCCACCCACGGTAAACGCGCCGTGGACAACCTCGCCGCATTCAAGCCCTACATCAAAGAACATGAAATGGACGACGAAGTCACCAAGTTTGAAGAGTCGATTCTCTTCTACGCCGACGCCTACAACATTCACGGCCCTGGATCTCGCAGTAACTCTTTTTCCAACTCCCCCATGGACTCCCCCCTTCGTTCTCCCGCAAGTTCAGGTTTCGGTACTCCCGATCTGACCCCCGCAAGCTCGGCGCCGAGCTCTCGCGCCTCCTCGATCATTTCCTCCCAATCCCGCCGTCCTTCTTTCGCCAGCCGTCTCCAGAACCTTCTTCGCATGAGCGCGGTTCCTGAGACTCATGTTTACCAACCTACCTTCGAGGACACTGTCATGGAGGCGAATCACAACGACATTGTCGACGAAGAGGCTCTTGACAAAAAGACGCGTCGGGATGAACTGGAGGCTTGGCAGATCGAAGCGGCGAGCGTTGACCGCTCCGTCCGCATTCTTCCTGGCGTGAAGAGGTTGATGGATTCTATTCCCGCGGGTAGATACGCTGTCGCGACTTCCGGAGCCAAGACTTATGGTGAGCTTCCTTATCTTCTGCATTGTACCGGTCTGATCTATTACTCTACCACAGCTCACGGATGCATGACTCGTGTCGGGATAACCCCTCCCCCTGTCACCATTACTGCCGACGACAAGCGTCTCAAGGCTGGCAAGCCTGCGCCTGACCCGTTCCTTCTTGCCGCAAAGTGTCTCGGATACGACGCTTCGAAGTGCGTTGTGTTTGAAGATTCCCCTTCCGGCATCCGAGCGGGTGTTTCTAGCGGTGCGACTGTGATCGCTGTTTGTACTTCTCATGAAAGGTCGAAGATCGAGAACTGTGGTGCTCATTTCCTGGTCGAGAATATGAACTCAGTCAAGTGCGAGGTCGAGGGCGATAAGCTAAAATTCACCATCACTGTCTAGAATGCTCTACCATCCTTATCATCGTCGCTTTTTCTTGTTGTGGAGATCTGTACTACCAATAATTGTAGGGTGCCTCTATTTTTATACAGTGTCTCACTAGATATCTTAGAGTAGTTCTCATTCTTTCTCTGACTCAAAATAAAAGATGTATTGACCTGGTTGTATTCACCTTCATGGATATTAAATGATGGAGACCAAGATCGACAGAAAATGGCGTGGCGGTGAGAATTATGGCGTATGTTAGTATTGTAGACAACCATAGCCTAGCGTTCAAACACACGACAGTACACTGCATCGAAACGCGGAATCATCACGATCATGCGGTGTCAAATGTCTTCTTCAAGATTGTCGGGAAACCATCCCCACCTCCTCAGATCGACTTTCAATCCGGGATCAGAGACCTCTACACCTTCCGCTTCCAAGGCCTCCCTTTGCCGCTGTGCTCCATCCGTTCCCGGTCCGCGAGACGATATCGCGCCTGTTGATGAAATGACGCGATACCACGGCACAGGAGGATCTGCGTCAGGCGAGGTGAACTTCAATGCTATTCAGCATATTATTTAATTGAGTGAGACTATATGACGGTGATTGAAACTACCTTGGCCGACGTAGCGTGAATATGTGGGCATGCCGATGAGTTTCGCGATGTGGCCTGCATCGATGCAACAGTCGCAGCCTTGGAGAGGGGATCGTGAGGGGCTAGGGACATACCGTAGGAAGTAACGCGAGCTACCGGGATATGCCTCACGGCGTTGTACACAGCAGCATGAAACTCAGCACTGTCCATGGTGGTGGATTGCAACGATGATAGATACTTACGTAACTGAAAGTATTTGCGTGCTCTGTTTGTGCTCTGGAAGGAAGGAAGGAAGGAAGGAAGGAAGGAAGTTTTATTAACCGACGGTGCTCCTCAACATCGGAAGCGTGCCGGTGTCCGTACTACAGTCCCCCGCCAGTACATTCAAACTAGTTACCTGTATCTAAATTTGTACCTGGTGAGAAGTACCACTGCTACGGTACCGAACCATACCTACGCTCTGCCGCTATGGTCAAGCCCCCTCATGAGTACTCCCTCACGGCCTCGGCAGTAGGTTGGTGATTGAAGAATAAGGGAGTAGATTCCCAAAGCGCAAAAATCTCGTGGACAAAGCGTTCTACGCTGCCCACGAGATCATCCGTCCCCACGGGACGCAGAAGGAGGTGTGTCGGGGATCGCATGCTCCTCCTTGCTGATGCCATATCACTTTCCGCGTTCGACGGCGAGCGCGCGCGTCAATGCAATAAGATGGGCTGGGATTCAAATATCGAGGTAAGAGCAGAAGGCAGCAACAGCGCCGTTACACTCCCAGTAATGGACATCGAGAGGGCAGTCGTTGGGGACCCAGCCTCGATCTCAGCATCGTTCAGAGTGCCCTTGTTTTCCTGACATCCTCGTGGGAGGGGTGGGGAGCGAGCGAGGGGACGCTCTGCACCAGTAGAAGTAAGCGGGCCGATGGAAAAATCATTTTCACGATGGCGCGTTTGTATTGATGAGGTCATTGACCCCGTCGCGAGACGGAGGCCAGGCGAGAAAGAGCATTCATCGTTCCCAAAGATGAGACATGGAAAGACGGGGCGAGCGGAAAGATCAAAAAAGCACCGGCAAATGAGTGGAACAACGCAACGAGAGACGGGCACTAAGTGATACGAAATGACATCACGTGACCAACAGCGCACGGACCGCATCTTTCCCCCCCCCCCCAGTCCAGAACCGGCAAGCATATGGCAGTGGAATATCAGACATGCATGCGCCGTGACTGGGCAATTATACAGGCAGAAAGGCAGGGGTGGTCCCAGCACGACGGCATAACGACCCACCCTCCTTCGTCGTAGCGCGGCAGCTTTGCGACGGAATAAAACGACACCAAACGGTGTGGGGGGCTTGCAGTGCGGAAGCACAGTCAACATGCCCATGTCGTAGCGCGATGGCTGTACGACATCCTTTCATTTTTCCTTTTTTTTTTTGACTTCTCTGACCATAGACGTCAACGCCTAGTTCAGAGCCAGCTAGGCAGACCAATACCGCCGATGAACATTGTACGCTCTTTTCTTTTTTTAAAAATCGACTTCTCTGACCGTAGACGTCAACGTCTAGTTCAGAGCCAGCCAGGCAGACTAGCACTGCCGTTGAACGTTGTACGCCCCCTTTTTTTTCCCCTTCTCATTTTTTTTTTCGTTCTATGACTCCTCTGTCCGTAGACATCAACGTCTAGTTCAGAGCTAGCCGAGAAGAGAAAGGAGATGGGAAAGTGTGGCATTATTGACGGTACAAGTCGTCAGGGGCCATCCGTTCCGTATTGTTTCTTTGTAGTTCAGCCCAAAGAACAAACCGAAAAAGAGGGGAAGAGAAAGGACGAAAAGACGGAATCCGGCAAAGCGTTCATGGTGTTGATCTCAGCCCGCCATCTGGAACTTCAAGTACGCTGTCATGATCAGGCTTCGAGTCATATCTTCTGAACTCTCTTCAAATTCAGCATTAGGCCGATGCGATGACCGACCATGTGAACATTAGCAACGTCACTAAACAACATCTGGACAAAACAGCTAACCCGATGGAATTAGATTGAATGAATGTTAACATGAATGATGTTGTATTAATACTTCCACCACTGAGTGTAAGAATGTGCGAAGTGTAAGCCAAATTTGTGCAAGATATAGAGGCCGGGCAATGGCGCCAGTCAAGGACAAACTACGGAGAAAACGTATTACTCCGTATCCGAGACGGATTTGATGCCCGTCGAGACAGACCAGTCTCCTTCAGGATCGCATCTATTCCCTCCGGAGTAACTGGTCTGTAGGGGGTGTAGCTGCGAGGCTCCCACTGCGTTTCAAATTCTGGTCAAGCTGTCTGCCAGCTCCGTGCCAGTGGCTATCCCGATACCGCAAAAGAAATTGCGACTGGGCCTCAAGTGCCAGAGGATACGAAAGTCATAAAGCTCTGTTGCGCTTGTAAAACATACATGCCTTCTTCATGTCCACATCTTGGCCCTCTGTAAATGCGAATCAATCCAGAAAGGTCATTGTATAGACGAGAGAATGACTCACCTGGCGCAGAGCCAAAGAGACCCAGAAGCCTCCCGGCTTGGATCAGATCTCCGCATTGCATGATCTCCTCGGATGGACAAGCTGCATAGTGAATAAGAGGCAGCTGACGCCTGTATACATGTCGACCTATAGCCTGCGTGAAATCTACGATTCAAACGGCCCCAGTTCCCTCATTGTAAAGCAAGTGGCGGCAGTCATCCAGCTGGCGATGTTCCACATCTGCATCGTGCACCGCTTGAATGGCTGCACCAAACTTCATACTACGTACACGTACAGACGTTGGCGTAAATGTTGTGCGGGGAATGAGATAACCGTGGTGCACCGATTTTCATGGGTGTTAATTTCCACACCAGAAGGCCACGGATGGCCACCCCATTCCAAAATCACACAGAACACGACCCCCAGCCCACGATGTCTGGCCAATCCAAAGTCCGAAATGTACGGGCATGACGCGACCTTCCTTGAAGCTTTTTGTGATACTGCGAGTAGAAAGCGCCTCTTCCTTGAGCGATTGAGCCACTTCATACTGCTCGGTCCGCGACTGTACCTCGATGTGAGTAGCAATTTTAACCACTAGTCAAACCCTGTCTTCATCGTTTGATGTTCCAGTCTTTGCTCCCAGGTACCACGCAGACTCTCGATCTGGATCACAACTCGAAACGAGTTCGGTGGTCACACCAGCATCGATCAGTATCGTGTCGTGTGGCAGAGGATTGAATACAACTTCTTCTTCTGCATCGTCGCTAAAGCTAAATCTTCGAAAGACATCGCCACACTTCGTAAAATGAATTCGAACGGTCATAGGTAAAGGATCCTCGCGGTCCGTGCGGAAACGTCGTGGCAGTAATATGAAAGCGGCCGAAGGAAAGAATTAGAAGCGCCGTGGCATGATAAAAGCTGAAGCTAAATATGAAAAGTACGTGGCAGAAAGATGAGACCCGGGGATAGTGGCCAAACGTAAGGGACAATAAAACCTCCACGATTGCCATGAGATCCACGGTAGCCCAAGGCAGCCCTTCTTGCCTGATGATTATATCATAAACGGGGCCATTTCTCGGATTGGGCGAAAAATTTCTTCGATGATGCTAGCGGTAGGATGTCAAGAAGTATCACGCGGAAAATCTGACACCAGTTACCTCACGTGGACCAATGGATTGGCCCCAATGCCTCAAGTTCAAGCTCAAGCTTCAGCTTCACGGTTAAATACAGTTCTCGAAGATACACGGGTAAGAAGAATAAAACCAGCCGGTGTTGAGTGAACAAAATACATTGTACAACGTCCGTGATTGGTAGTAGTACAGATGATGGATGCGTGAAGTCGAGTGTTTCTACGTATACATACGTCCCTGAATGTAAAAGGGCGCCGGTGCTGTTGAGGGAATATGGTCACTAATATCCAGCAGTGCCAAGTCTGAACCTTGCACTGTTGGGAGAAGCACATGGTCCTGCAAGACCCGGTTACTGTAAGCACTGATCTCGCAATATGGACGGGAATGGCACCTACCGAGCATGAAACTAGCTTGCTTCGGTGATAATCGAGCGTGAGGCGACAGTACACGAGGTTCTGAGATATGATTCACATTATCAGGGTCATTCATATTAAGAAGTGGGACGTACTTGTTGGGGGCGAGCTCGAGCCTCCGCCGCTATACAAGGCGTAATTGGATGGCACCCTCCATCCATGAGAAGTGGTAGCCCTCGCTTCTTCGTTAAATATATCCATCTGATTATCAGCGCAGCGGGGTGACTGTCCGAGGGTTATGATTTCAAGGGGTGTGGAATCTACAACACCAAAGCGTTGCCGGCATGAAACCATATCCCAGCAGATGAAAAGAAATCTCACCATAAATCTCGAAGCGCATGGGTGTCTGGTTCTCTGTCAATTGTGCGTGCCACAGGGCAGACTGCGACTTCTCCAGGGCCCGGGATTGAGGTACAGTGGTGATGAACTCTTCGAGACCGATGAGCTTCAGGCTAAGATCTGTTTCAATTTGCGCGTAAAATAGCATGACGGTGCGATGATGATGGTGGTAATGAAGAGGGAAAAAGACTGCGGTGGGCGCCTTTTATCAGGGACCGAGGCCGGAGTCGGACAAGTAGGGCACGAGGTCGGTCCGGGGGGTATTTATTGTGAATGGTTGTGGCCAAGTCCCAGCAACGCATAGGCCTTGGGAGAGGTCTTTTTCGTACTAAAAACATAATAGAGGCTAGGAAGACTTGAACAAGAACTCGGTGAGAGACCCGAAATATGCACAATAGGCCCACCAGCAACTTCTAGTAGCCTCTAGTGAGTATAACGCGATCCCTGACAGTAAAGTTGGCAGTTCGAGGATGTTCCGACGAAGAAAAAACCTTCGAAGTTGATACCCGTTCGCGCCCGTCCTCGAATTCGGGGAGATGGAAGATGAAAGACCAGAACCCTGGAATAATAGCAAACATTCAATCCCCGAAGCTTAACAGAGTCCAGCTGTTGGCATCGTTCAGGGGGGGTGGGCGTCCGAATCTAGTCGCTGACAGCAAATCATGGATCGATATCATGGAGTCTTTCACAGTGATTGAGAGAAATAAACGCCAGAGGTCCCATGGTCAGGTACATGCGCTTCCGGGCCAGTACGAGGACATAGATAACGGCCAGGTCCAACTTGCAAACAAGAACAAAAGAGAGGCCGCATGATGATTCGAGCTACGGGGAAAGTGACCTTTTGTTTGATAACGTAGAAGTACAGATGGAGGTCGTCTCGACTCACCGCCGTAATCGACACCCATTGCGCGATTGACGCACGATTCGGCTGCGATGACTCGATATCGTGTGAAATCGTTTCGTTACATCAGACATCCTTCCATCTGTATAGGAATGAAAGGAGCGGTAGTAGATGCCCGCCATTCCATGCCAATTTCATCTCCCAGAACTTGAATCTATTGCCTTTGCAACAAAAATATGTCCGTAGAGGTCAGTGGTGAATATCAGCAACAGCAACGGTACGGCATTGGCCGGAGCAGATCTGCACGTGGAGAGCTAAAAATAGCGCTAACATTCACCACCAGCACAGACCAACTCAAATCTGGAGAAATTTCGGGTCACAGCTGGCACATCTGGAAGTTCTTCGCTTCTATCTCCAGAATACACTGCGGTATCAAACCGAACTTGCAGTACGCTCTGACCGGAGCAATAACATTGGCATGTTCTCGTACAACGCCAGTCTAGTGGGCAGGAACCGTCGCGACTTCCAGAATCCGTTTAAATTTTTCTTATTGCCGTATACCGCCACATGCTACTCGAACACTGTATTGCTCGTTCCTTATCTCTGAAAGGAAGGCAGCACATGTAGCACGAAGCCGATCTTTGGAAGTCCTAGGTCGGACGTACCTACATGCGTTGTAGAACTCGGACGAAGATTGATCCTTATATCGCTCGTAATCTATCGATATCTTGAAGAATGCTTAAAAGCTAGGTCTGCGGTGTTGCTGAAGACTGACGGGCTCTCCTACCGAGTACTCTTAGTTCCAGAACACCCTTCGGCGTACTTGCTTCATCATGCTGTCTTTCCTCACTACCGCTGTTTCCTTTGCAGCTGCACTTACTCCCGTGCTGGGCGCTCCCAATGTCGCGCTCCGCGAGGTTGAGAGGTTTGCGGGAAAAATCAAACAGAATGGTTACATTGTGACCATGAAGGACGAGTCGTCGAGGGACTCGCTTGTTGAGGCCCTCGGCTCGTCCGTTACTGCGTTATACAGTCGCACCTCCACAGGATTCGCAGGTAAAGCTTCTTTTCATTCCAAATATCCGAGTTGATGGTAACTTTTGACGTTAGGTATACTCGATGACGAAACGTTGAACGAAGTCCGCGCTCACCCTGGTCAGTCATTCCTTTTTTAGGCATGTCCGCCAACCATAATACTGATCTCCCTGTTATAGATGTTGGTAAGTAGAGGAATCCAATCGTTAGAAAGGCAAGCTAAATGGCGCCTCACCAGCCACCGTCGCTGAGGATGGCATTGTCTCCATTACCACCACCCAGTACGTTATGGTGTCGTTTAGAAGTTGTTAATTGATACATCGGTTTCCATTAGAACAGATGCACCTTGGGGCCTCAACCGGATATCTCAATCAAGTGCCCTTAGCGCTTCTGATACATCGTACGATGTCTTTTTAGACGATCAATTTCGCTGATCATGGCCTGACTGATCATCTATAGGGCCCTGACTTATACATACACGTACGACGCCACCGGAGCTGGTGTAGACGTGTATGTCGTTGATACAGGTCAGGTTCTGATCTTATGTTTCAAAATCATTTTTCTGATACTGATTTCAGGTATCTACACGGCACACGTAAGGGGTAGTGACCTTCTATCTAGCTTCCCAGACTGACGAGCATCATCTTTGTTAGACCACCTTTGGCGGCCGTGCAACTTGGGGAGCGACGTTCGGTGGCTATAAGTGAGTGTAGCCTGTTCTGGCTGTTTGGTATCTGAATCTGATGATCGCAGCTCTGCCGATGGTAATGGCCATGGTACTCATGTCTCGTACGTACAGCCTTGATGATTCTTCGGTGAATTCAGCTAATCATTCGTATAGAGGAACTATTGGTGGCGCCCAATACGGTGTAGCCAAGGTATGTGCTCTCGTGGGATTATATACTATCAGCTTGCACTAACAAAGATCCCAGTCAGTCAATCTAATTGCCGTCAAAGTTCTGAGTGATTCTGGCTCTGGTTACATATCCGACATTCTTTCGGGATTCGACTGGGTCATCAATGCTACTGGTCAGTGATTCATCTATCTTCCCTCCCCGTATCATCAAATTGAGTTATCGCCGGATAGAATCCTCTGGTAAACCCTCCATCGTCTCAATGTCTCTCGGCGGCGCGGCCTCTGACACCTTCGACAGCGGGGTTCTCTCTGTGAGCCATCATTTGCTGCATATGTGCCGCTATTTACTTCAATAATATAGCTCATCAACGTTGGCATTCATGTCGTAGTTGCTGCCGGAAATGGTTGATCTCACCCATCTATTTCCTCATGCCCATCAGTGCTCACTAATCTTCAGACGGTACTGATGCGTCCGGCACCAGCCCAGCCCGTGTTGCCGAAGTCATCACTGTTGGTGCCACAACTATTGCTGATGCAAAAGCTTCTTGGTCGAACTACGGGTTCAAGTTTTTCGCTTGCGTCGTCATTTTACAAAAGTAACCTTCATTGATAGCCCGGTGGTTGATATCTTTGCACCTGGCGCGTTCATCACCAGCTCTTGGATCGGCAGCCCGAACGCCACCAACAACATTAGTGGTACAAGCATGGTATGTGGATTGAAATCTCGGACTCTTCTAGCGCTGAGGCTTTGCTATGACTTAGGCTACTCCTCATGTTTCCGGTATTGTTGCCTATCTCATCTCTCAAAGTGGCAATACGACCCCAGCCGCGATGAGCACCCTCGTCAAATCCCTCGGTGTCTCCGGTGTCCTGACCAGCATTCGTAAGTGGTCTTTTGCAATCTTCGGAACATTGTCTAATCAGTATCGGCATATGAGCTTCGGGTACCGCCAACTTGTTGGCCGACAATGGCGACTGAGAACGGAAGACTTGCCAAGTATATAATTATAATACATGATGTAAAATAGCCTGAATATTGGCGGACGCCCACTTCCATCGAAATAGAACTAGTTCATCATAGTTTCCGGTTTCTAAGTCGGGCAGCTACCTAGTCCCCTGGGACTTGAAGTATTTCGCATCAGCTGAAATATATTGCACGGTGAGATAGCAGCGATGGGCACTTGATGGTACACTGCCATTCCTCAGCAGGCACGGTATGGCCTCTCGTTCGACCGGTTCTATGCGCCCTTATGGAAATAATAGGCTCTGGCACAAGGATAAGGAGACGACGCCAACATTCGAGATTGCTTTGTCCGATATACTCTTAATCAGTACGCTGGAATGAGATGGGAATCGGTGATACAGATATCAATACATAGAGAATTTGAGAAAAGGGGTTTTAAAAGTCGTAACGTCATGAATGCAGTACAATGATATATGGGGTATTGTCCAGTACAGTGTATGGAGGTGTTAATGTCGGTAGATATACAATGATAAATGCTTGAGGGGACGGGGAATGCAAAAGTAATAAATTGGGGTCCTAGAACCCGGCTGGCCCAAATCGAAGAGACATGAGAGGCGGGGATGGGTGTCCTGCTACAGGCGATGTCCTGCTTGAGTCGACCTCTCCGTACGAGAAATATCCATGCCTACCGATCTTGAGTTTTGGTTGCTTTGCGAGTGGGGATAAGGGTGGCAGTGCCTGGGGACGTGATGCTACTATGAGAAATACCAATGATGTCAGTTAGATAAGGATGCGTAGTCATTGCAAGACGTACATGTCGGTGGCGAAACTGCCGGCTGAGTGCTACCACTTTGTCCAGTAAATGAAGGTTCGTAATTCTCGTGACCGCTCATATCCATACTGATCTTGCAGTCGTGGTAACGGCGGCTTCCTCCCAGAGTAGCATCTCTCGGTAGTGGGGAGTCTGGTTACATGCACCGTAATTAGTTTCTACGGCAATTTTGAACAAGTTTAGAACACACCTGATATCACCGTTTCAGTTGCTTTCGCTGTGGGGGACAGCGAGGACCACAAGGCAGATTCCCCTCTTCCTTCTTGCCCTCTCGCTTCTCTCTGGTGCCGCGGCTGCAACACGTTTGAAGTAAAGTAGTCAGGACCGTTGAACGCTGTAAGTTTCAATCCGGTATCAGGGGGGTATCGCTGGTTTTGTGTCTGGGGAGGGAGAAGGGACATCGTGATGATTGCTGGGTTGGTGAGCAGAAACCAATATGAGTCTTATATCATCCAAGGGTGGGAATTCAGATGCCATCAGGGAGCGCCTTGGAAATCGTTCCTGGCGCCTGGCATTACACTGAACATACATGAGGGAATCAGTGAGCCAGTTTGAACAATTACGGCCCGAAGACATAAGACTATAATCTCCCAGTGCTAAAGCATTTCACAGGGAATTCAACTGGGAGGGGAAAACCGGAGTTTGAGGTAAACAGTTGGGTCCTTGGTGTGATCTACTACGATTGACTGAGAATTAATTAGCTTCGAGAAGACAAAGAGCTCTTCACACTGAAATAAAAGCCTAAAGATTAGACAAGAAAAACGTAACTGGTCGGAACCCAGCTATCATTACCGAAACGAATGGCCACGAGATGAGTAATATCCCATCCTTTCCTTATTATCACCGCCTTTTCACCAGAGGTTCTAAATCAGATCACCAGGAGGAGCCATACTGAATCGAAGGACACGAGGCCGAAAACCAAGGAGGAATCGGGTGCAGAGACAAAACTAGAGCAATTCTTCACGAAAGTCGTGGAGGCATTTCCGCCACATATCGGTGAATCCGTGACCAAGAACGGGGAGAAGATCGAGCCTAAAGTTTGGTAGATGAATCCTCCAGGCTCGGTATGGACGGCGTCCTAACCTTGACGAACAAATTCTTGTTTGATATGTTGTGGTAAGGTAGACGACATCCAAAATCCGCTAAGGTCAGGTGATGTGACTTTTTGCGTGACACCCATGCCCAAATTGAGCAAACCGGATGCTCGAGGAGACCTAGGACTTGCTACAGACTATATAATTCAGATATCAAAAATAGAAGTTGTTTAGAACATGTATAAGTAGTCACAGATGAAAGGGATTTTTATGAGCTTCCGTATTGACCGAGTAATTAAGCATTTATTACTAAAATAGTGCATTTATCTGATATTCTCCTTTTCTAATTCCTCGAGTATGCTTTCTGGGAGCACACGGTGTCCTCTATAGCATTGTGCTGCACAAGTGGCCTGTCTGCCATTTAATCCACATGAATAAGCATCCATAAACCCAAGGGAACAACTGACAAATCTAAAACAAGAATTTCAACTATCACTCCCTGCCATTACAAGTGAACTTAAAGAGCCTACCAATTGCATAGGAGCATGCCTTTACTCCTAGAATGGGAGGCAAGAACCGATTCATTGTCTTCTGCAATGATTTCCTTGCACGATGGCCCATTTGGCATGGACAGGGCATATTTTCGGTACAATTGTTTGGGGGCTGCTGCAGGGACTTTGGGAGACTCAGAGGATGAATTTGGATCAAAGAATCCATGGCAGATGGATTCAGGTAAGGGAACATTGACCCAACTATGGACAAGCGACATTGCAAATAATGTGTCATCATTGGAGGCTGAATTGAGATCTATAGACATCCCTGATACCCCTCCATGCATGGAATCATCAACCTAACATTATAAGCTATATCATCATGTAACGAGAGGTGAATATACTTACATTTTCCTTGTTATCAACTTTTCTTCTCTTTGTTTGGGGAGACAGACACTCTATCATCTGCTTCACTCCACTTTTAAGTGCTTCAACAGCTTTCCCTATGTTCTCTAGCCTTCGTTTGAAGTGATTTGACTTGCGAGCCATAGTTAGGAAGCTTTGCGACGCGTCAAGACACGTATATTAGTGCGCTGATGCACCAAATCCGTAATTACTCCTTCTGCATAGACTTTCTGACAAAATTGTTATTGTAATCAAATGTATTATACTTCAATACACGTTTTCTATGTTCTACTTTGGATATATCTACACGAGGAAGCGGAATAGTTAACTTTCTATCTGACAGTCGCTCAATTTGGGAATGTCACAAATGATCATGTGACCTAAGCGGATTTTGGATGTCGTCTACCTTAATGGTAATAGATAACGCATACCCCGTGTTTCTCACGTGAACATCCTTGATCAACAACTGAAAGGGACAGTGGAACGACGAATATAGTACGGTCACCTCGTATCCCTAAACTTCAAAGAGGCCTGCTCACCTCTACGGTTTGAGGATCGATTTAATCGTCGCTCATTCTCCAAGTCTTCCTTTTCACTAAACAGCTACGACTTGACTTCGCAGGCGAAGCCGTCACTGCAATGTCTTCACCTACTCTTGTGTCAGACTCTACCACCTTAGCTGACCTACCCAACGAATTAGTCTTCATCATTCTGGACGAACTGGATCTCGAACAGATCATGTTAGTTGCGTGTCTATGCCGGCGACTTAACTATGTCGCGCTCTCTTACCACATCCATCGATCTATGGAGCCCAACAAAACAACCATTACATCCGAATCAGCCTCTTGTACTACCCTCTTACGTTCGTTATCTCTCACTAATAGTGAACTGAACTCTCTTTCATTTGGAGCCTTTGGCACGCATTGTGACCTTCCCTTTTCTTCATTCAAGGCGATCCGCCTTTGGCTCGTGACGTGCCCGCCTGTCAAGAACGTGGCTTGCAAGTTCTCCGAAATTTTTGCCCCAGAGGCTGAGCAGGTAGCGCGTTATTTTAGGACGTGTCCGGGGTTGGATCAAATCACTCTCAACTTTCCGCCGATATATTTGAGACGTTCAGAGCAATACGCCGAGAGGGAAAAGCAGAGGCACTGGGCTGCTTTGGAGAAACTTCTTCATAGCTTAGAAAGGGTGGTAGCTCCAAAACCACACCGCATCGCCGGCCTTTTTCATCCATCTCTGACACTGATGGGAAGAATGGACATAGAGGAAGATGGTAGCGCATTCGATGGCCCACTTCTCAAGAATTTTCGGATGATTTATCTGTCCGACGCCAAATTTCTATTTTGTCCTTCGTTTAGATATTGGACAATCGCGTCGCTGAATACTTGTTGCATCACTAGCTTACATTTGGACGACGTGGATATTGGTCCTTTTCTGGACCTGGTCCAAATGGACTCGCTGCAACGGCTCATGATTCAACGTTGTCCTCGGCTCCTACACTCCGATCTCATTCCCTTTCTCTCCCGGCATGCATCCATCACTGAACTGGAAGCCTCCCTCCTTGGACCGGCCGGAAATACTGCTTTCATCTCCGAATCCCTTTCTAATCTTACTCGCGTCGCCGGTCCGATGGACTTTTTGCTCGTTGGATTGGCATTACCAAGTGTCATGGCGAATGTTGCGGAGGTTGTCGTCAATTATAGCAGCCTAACTCCGTCGATAGAAGATACGCAGAGACTCCTCAGCTTCGTCGCTGACCGCCCTTCCATTACCTCCCTATCCATCCCGCTCCATCAACTCAACTCAACTGGTGACTGGCTCGACTACACTGGCACACGGTATGAGTCTCAAGTGGTTCACCTAACACGCTTATGGGTGAACGCGATAACGTTTCGTTTTGATGAAGAAACTTCACGCCGTATGGTGGACGCGGTCTCCTTGTTTCCGCAGGTCGACGAGTTTGGTATGTGGGGGGCTATGACGGGAACCGAATGGAAGAAGGGATTTTGTTTGAAAGCTAGGGAAACTTGTCATGGACTGAGGGCCGTCAGTTTTGATGGAAGGAAGACTCTTTTGGTGAGCCATTTACTACCATGATTGATACTCGCTAAAACATGTCTATTTTTTTCTTGCAAACAGCATCAAGATTCAACGTTGATCAGTCACAATGGTATTGTGAGATAACGTCTTACTGCTTGCACGTTTTTCAGGGTTTTCTGCAGACTTGTTCTAAGTCCTAAGCTCGGCTTGGGCATGTGAGTGGTTTACTCATTGGGGGGGAGAATGTTGTATCTGGCATAGTCGCGTCCCGGCTTGCTGCGAACCCAGGCAGTATCGTGCCGCGTAGTTACTGTCAGTTATTTCCCGCACATTTTATTCTAGTGTACACTATTGGATTCCGAGTCGGGATTGCAGTGGCGATTCGCTCAGTTCAAGAGAACATTCAACAAACGAGCCTCGATGCCGGCAGAGTTTGAATGTGCAAAATGTATTCTTACACTGAATACACTGAACTAGATCCGCGTTCTTTGCGAGTAAAGGTGGGTTATAAGATCTCCGATTCTGAGGTTATGGGCGACGTCCATTTAGGGGGTTACTACTTATAAGGGAACTTGCTGTGGCCCGCACGCCCCGATTTGGGAGCGGCATGTGCCGTAACCAAGACCCCGCAAACACCTGTCACCTTCTCTCCATCCCCGACGTCGACGAGGCAGTACGTCTTTGACGATAGCTCAAGGCGCCTCAGGAAATACCTTATAATTCCATCGACATTAACGATAACACTGACGACCACTAACGACGATAATGACGACCACCGACGAATACAGTCTTACGACCCTTCTCCCACCGACATCATATCTACTGGCCTATGCTTTACCTCTTCTTTTACTCTCTCTTTTACTCACCTTCTCGGGTGCATTTTTCACCCTCGATCGTACACGACAATTTCCACCTCGATACGATGCTATGCCTGGCGCGTTTGATTCAGCAAAGAAGTTGAAATGGATTCTGGAAGGCGGCATTGGTGGCTTGGCCATTGGATATGCCTTTGGACGTATGTTCATCTTATTTTATCACTTGGATTACCGGTACTGATGTGGCCGTCTAGTGCACTGCTCGACGTTCTTGGCCCTGTTGATTCCATCCATTACATCCTCGAGCACCCTGTCATCCTCTTCCTTTGTTGCCGTCTGGCTTCTGTCTTCTCTTCTGACCACATTTCTCGCCGGAAGATGGAAATACTGTGCATTGGCGCTCGGCGGTATTTCCGGGGGGTAAGCCAATCATCGATCTCTTCCGGTATGATTGCCTAATGCCAGCGCTAGCGCCCTTTTCGCTCTTGCTCTTTCAGTTATCATCCATCCCTCCTTGTTGACACGGATAGTCTTTTTGTCCATATGCACTCCCATAGTGACTCTATTCACCCTGCTCCCTCTTATCAAGTTCCAGCACGCGTCTCTTCGCTTCGCCACAGCTTCCATGGGCTCCTTTGGCGCCGTCGTCGCTATCGCGGCTCTGGCTCATGTTCCCGCATGGGCCAATGTGTGGGAACGCCTATGGCTTACTGCAAGTATCGAATGGGAAACGAGCCAGGAGAAAGGTCTCAGCGCAGGATTTTGCCTGTTTCTCTGCGCAGGAATGGCATCGGATTGGTTCCTAAAGAGGTCATTTGGTGAATGCCCAGATCAGGTATGCTCATGACTTTTCATCAGAGAATATTAGCCTTACAATGGTGTGAAGAAATGGGACAGCTATCTTGCGGACTACGCTGCGAATCTTCCTAATCATGCCGACCGTGCGGGAATATATCAACCCTTCACATCTATATGGGACCGCATCTTTGGTTCAACCGAGAAACCCGCCATCTCCAAGGATCTTGTCTTCCCTGATGATGACAAGCCTGGCTTGCATCTGAAGCTAGACAAGAGCGGTCCGAGCCCCCCTGATCATTCTTCGTTTGATTTCCCACAGAGTCCAGGTTACTTGAAGAAGGCACGCTCAAAGAAGGTCAACCAGGCCCGGTTTCATGCTCTGTGCAAACGCAATCGAGAAGCTGTCAAATTCCGACCCTTGGGCCAACTCGAGTCCTCGGACTCAGAGGAAGACGACCTTAAAGGAAGTCCACTCAGAGAAGGACGCCCCTGGTTGAAGCAAAGACCTTCCATGACTTCCACGACGCCAACACTAGTCAGTGACAGCGAGCGAGATACCCGGGTCAAGCCGCTAGATGATATTGACTATGACAAGGAAATTCTGAAGCTTGGACAGCTCAAGCGGAAGGATGTGGTTAGCGGACTTGGGGAAGGGGACGTGCCCGAATATTCTGATCTTGAAGAGGACCTTACAAGCGTCAGTCAGCGGAAGACCAATGAGGAGTGGAGTCCTGGGTTCATAAAGCGATATCGATCGTCGAATACGCCATCTTCGAGCCATGGTACAGCTGTCGAGTCACTATCGCCTCCGACGGGCGCCGTGCCCGTCGCTCCTTCACTGATGAAGGCTCTTGACCGGATTGCTCTCGCACAAAAAGAAGCATTTGGACCACGAGGAAGGGAGGGGCTTCCGAGAATTGACGATGGAGACGAAACGCGAGAGGACGGGTGGGCCGACTTTTGGCGGGATGTGAGGGATAAGAGCGAGAAGAGTTAACTGAGTGGCTTTGGATTTTTGTTGGATGGGATTTACGACTTGCTTTTACACGACCTCGTCAGGAGGAGCGTAGAGGTAAATTCATGATGTGACACGACTTAGTACGTTATTTTATTTGCTTATTTGTTGTATTTGTCGTATTCTTCCAGCTTGAAGCATTTAATGCTCTATTGATGAGATGGTTTATCCTCCATAAAGTGTTTTTAGTTTCAAATTATTTGCGTAGGTTCACGTCTGATAATTGGGTACGAACCGGTCAAGATTCCAAGCAACGACTCTCCCTCGCTATCAATATCAAATGACTATTACTGATCCTGATGGGTTCGAAGGCTGTTTTCTCTTTTCAACTACCATCTGCCTTCTAGTAACCATCTGCGACCGTTCCTCAGCTGGTATGTGACCTGCATTTTCCTTTTCGTCTAACGGCTAATGAGTACAGTGTTTATGGCTTCAATCAACCCCCCAGCCACCATGATGGATCTTCCCGACGAAATTTTCCTTATTATAGTAGAACATCTTGAAGAAGAGGATCTCATAACACTCGGTCGCCTCTGCCGTCGACTCAATCGGCGGGCTCTATCCCGCGCCATCCATCTCATCTTGAATATGGAGCGAAGTGTCAAAGTCGGCACATTCATCGCTGGGCCCCCTCGAACCATGCCTTCCAAAAGTACCTTGAGTGTTGGGAAAGCACTCGGCGGCATCGAATTTCCATTACTGAAAGCCATTAGCCTCTCACTGTTCAAGAAACCAGGTTGCATGCGGAGCATCGAGTGCACCTTTTCGCAGCAGGATTTTGACCATGAGGCGAGCGATGTAGCGTTTTGTTTCCGGACGACCCCGGGGTTGACTTGTGTCCGCTTGATATTGAACTCTGGGAAAGGACTGTTTGGGGAGGACATTTACAACCGTGAGTTACTGCTTGCCAGGATGAGCCTGCACCAGGATATCACGCAGTCACCGGTTGTGGCGGATACGAAGGAGAGAGATGATGTCGCGTTTCGTAATCTGCTACGAGGATTGGCGAGCCTTACCACCCCAAACCCGGTTCGCGGCCCCCGGCCTCGATGGGTGGTGTTCGAAAAAGGGATCTAATTCTTGGAGAGAGCACTACCATATTTCAGTGCCAGCCTTTCGTTGTATCCGGCAAGGTTGAGATACTCGGTACCAACGGTTGTTCTCTACTCCCTTCCTCGATTGGACCATCGCGTCACTCAACGCTTCCCATATCACCGAACTGACATTACATGCACTAGATGATGTCGGACAACACCTATCTAGGATACAGATGGATCATTTGCAGCTTTTAACTGTCCGGTCTCCCGGTTGCTGTCGCCATCTGACCTCGTTCCATTCTTATCTCGCCATAACCTACTTGTGCTGCTCATCGTCGATATAGGTCCAGTTGAGGATACCAGTATCACCTTCCCATCGGGCTCGCTGCCTAATGTCACCCACTTGAACGCACCATCCGATATAATCTTGTTGGTACTCTCAAAACGAGGCATCGCGCCTCTCGTCACGGATGTGGGTATTAAATACAAGGACCGCCCGAGTGTGGCAAACTTGCAGAAACTCCTCCGCATGGTCGCGACTCATCCCCACGTCTGCAATCTCTGCATCTCCTTCGCCTCGCTCAACCAAATGCGCGAATGGCTTGATTATAGAGGTCGTCGTTTCAAGTCCCAATTGACCCACATAAAATACTTGAGCGTTGTCGTTCCAGAGGAAGACCAGGAAGTTGCTCTCCGTATCGCAGAATATGCGATGCGTTTCCCTCAAGTCGAGAGGATAAGCATTCATGCTACGAACGAGATGACGTGGATGCAGGCTTATATAGTAAAATTAGCTGAACTCAAAGTCAACCACGGTTCTCCCTTGAGCATGGTTGACGTGAATTATCGGCATCTCAAGATGTGAGTATCCTTTCGTTGTAACTTCTTTTTTTGGCTGCATATGCTCGTTTATTATATGCTTCAGCGAAATAGAAAAGAAGGATTAGGACCCGCCGGAGACAGGCGAGGGCTCCGCTAGCAAGGGATCCCTGTGGGCTCATCTCCGAGCCAAAATAAGGAGATGATTGTAGCCTCGCTGCTTTCTTCGAAATATCTATCTATCAAATGTTATTACTTTGTCTTTTGACTGCTACCTCAATACAATGGTCAAATCCTAAGCCTCGTACACTGCAGCCCATGGACGTCAAAGTGTTAGTCGAGATGGTCTGTTCAGGCATTATGCCTTTCACAGTAGGGAAAGACGCCAGGCTTGAAGCTGAAGGTTGCGATGGTGTCTACTGAGTATCTAGTCTTAAATCAATTACTGAAAACCTGTTATCTTACTGTAAAATGAGTGCATACGATCTGATTGGACTGGATCATTCAAAAGAAAATTCCTCTGGCGTCATCCCTACTATCATCCCTTCTAGGCCCCCCTCAATCTCCATACATCCAATATGGTCTTGACCCACCTCCTTCAAGAAGCCACCTTCTGCTATGTATGTTTCTCTTCCATGCATCCGTTCCAACACGAAATCTTCCACTATCATTTTACACCACTGTAACACCGGTCTCGTAACCCACCGAGTGTTCCAAGACTCGAACCATCCAAGATGTCCGCCTCCTGGTGTGATGACCATGCAAACGTTCTCGTTCGCCACACCGCGTGGAGTGGTGTAGGCGACCGGGTCATCCTTCGCATTCAGTGTCAGTAGCGGAACGCGGACATCAGCCAGGCTAGACGCCCATGTCGCATCGTCTGTAACGGTGGCAAAGTCATACGCCTGCGGGGCATTACTATTCGGGGTGCGGGTAGAATGATAGTGGAATTGCGTGAGAGTTGTCGATTCTCGGGATACCGTGGCAGTCATTAATGCTTCGTGGAAAGGTGCCTGCGTGAACGTCGGCACGAAATGAATCGTAAGAAATCGTACGAGACTGTCGTGTATTCCCCTTGCGCTAACGTATCCATAAGGACCAAGAAGATTGGCCACTGTTCTGGGTGTATGGTTGGTTAATTATCTGAACTCCAAAAAAGACGTAACCTGCATACATTTTGCTGTGAATCTTTAGATGCCAAGGCTGTCACGTTTCATATAGTCAGATACGACGAAACGATACGATAAGGACTTACACAGCTCAGAATGCAGGCAGTCGATAATCGACTCAGCTCCTTCTCTTCGGCAAGATATCGTAAAACGATGTTCGCCCCGAGCGAGAACCCGAGTCCAATTAAGGGCGCCGAAGGATAGTGGTTTGAAATGTAAAGAAGCGCTTGCCGCAGGTCATCGGTCGGACCTCCATGAACTGGTACGCCAGCACCTAGTAGTCGGGTGAGCGGAAGGATATTTCGAAATGAAAAGGATATCACTTACAGCCACGGATATTGACGACCACTCCTCGGTACCCAAGACCACCTTTCTCTACAGAAGAGCAAGCCGGTGCTAGAATCGCTCGGATATAGGCCTCGTAGCCACCTGTAGAAAAGGATATCAAGTCCTCGAACTATGAAGCGAGCCGGTTCACTTTCCTCCATCCAAGACAGTGACAGCGATAAGGATAGGCGAATCACCCGCTAAATCTTCATGAGCTGACGTGAAATCGAGACATCTGATGAGAACGTTAGTTTCAAAGTTTCGTCGGATGCAACAAATTGTTCGGACAGTGTTCCGCCATCTAGCAAATGAAGGTAGGTTCTGGAGTCAATCATAAGCTCAATATGCTTGGCAGGTCAAGTAAGGGATACGACCATGCACACCTATCGTATTTTATCTTGTCAATATGGGAGAACTCTCCTGCGACACAATATAATGTTTGCAGATGTCCACTAGAGAAAGCAAAGATCAGAGAAGATTCATATAAGGCTCGGCAATCATGCACTTGAACAACCACCACGCAGGCGAGAAGTCCTCAAATAAGGTAGGACACCTGCGTTCTATGACTTTCCGCAGCGAAGAATGTGTCGTCTCTTTAGAGCCTCGAACGCGCCGAACTTTCACCGTCGCAGGGGTCGCAGGGAAGTAGATCTGTGACTTCTGGGAGCTGAAACCAAGACCCATGGCATTTCGCGCTGGCTGGTAGTCAAAGATAGCTGTTAAAAGGCTTGGAATAACCCGGGACTCGAAGCCGCTGCAAGGGGCATCGTGGCGTTACTCTGGGTCATACTTTGCTGCCATGATGGAGGATATTTATTGGGTAGGCGGAAACAATCACAAGGGATATAGAGACGGGTTTGAACTGGTGGACAGAAACTGTTCGTAAGGCGGCCTGTTCACAAGGCACCCTACTAGCGGCCGACTGTAGACAAGACTGTCAGTTCCGATGCGCTGCGTTAGATATACAAAGAGTCCATCATCATCTGTCGTGTGCATCCATGCTCTGACAGACAACCTGAATTTGTTAAGTACCAGGCAGAGCAGTCATCTCATTCAAATTCTCAGATGCCTGGGGTCAAAACGTCCGGGACGGGTCCAATGCCAATAAATGGTTTTAATCAACGCCTGAGTCTGCGGTGAAACGCAATCTATGAGACCCCAAGGCGCAGCAGTGATTCCGCAACCAAATGTATACATGGCGGTTATAATAGCAAGTAGCGTTGCTATAAAAGCAACAATGCTTGGGAGTGATATATTGATGCACCGTGAATTAATTAATCATGCCTAATCGATGCCGCAGCCTCTGTTGTTTCAGCGAGATCGAAGCCTTGTTTAGAAGCCCATTAGACCGGTGGGAAATTCAAGAGAAATTTGAGAAAGAGAAAGAGAAATTTCGCGAGTGACGGCGGTCACGAGCACGGACTTCGACCGAAAGCGTTTCCGTCACGCTGTGACGTCATCGTCGTCCTACAAGTGATGGAAAGGAAGGAAGGAAAGAAGTTTTATTACCCGACGGTGCTCCTCAACAGAAGCGTGCCGGCGTCCGTACATATATAACTAGCTAGAGAGATCAACATGTTCCCTCTTCAGCAAGACATTGGCCAAATGGAAGGGTCGGCCGCTTTCCGTCAAGCCGATATTTCAGGGTGTTTCGAGTACTTACTAGGACTCAAGTGTCATGTTTCACTACTCATCGAAACACTGCACACTCCAGTTCAATTTATGTAAGTACTGAAGACAAGACAAGATAGATCATCAATATGCATGCACTATCTCGTTGAGCAGTGAATTATACAGACATAGTTCTCTCATTTATATGCGAAGCCTGTGAAACGGTATGAGTATTAAAAGCGACTGTGAGCTCTAACGCGTACGGCTCAACCATACTGCAAACAGCGTTACAGTACATGTTCTTAATCTCGGCTCGCACGCCAGGAATATGATTTCATCACTGTCACTGATATACAACAGTATAAACCTTTCATCCTACCCTCCTGTACTTCCCAAATCACATATACGCATGTTTCCCAGGTGTACGATGTGAATATTAATGACAGTCGCAACCGGACCGCAGGACGACGGTTCGGAGCCAGCGAGGCAGATAGACGGTTCCGCTACAGATTCAGTGTTGTGGCTACCAGATCTCGGTATTCTCCGTCATTTACAAGGTTTGTGCATCCAATGAGAGTGAATGGTGAGCGTAGTGACCGTCAATGGCCACCATGCGCTTTCGCCTAGTGAAGAAGTGTCGTCTCGGATAACGCAACACGATCCATGTGTCTCTTGCCCAAAACACGCGCAGATCTCAGATCTGTAACTGACATACAACGTGCAGACAATAATAAATTTGAACTGGTAGAACGCTCTAAGAATGGCAATGACCTCTGGCCCGTGAGATTGGAACGATGTGACGCAACCCGTAAACCTGGAAGCGGTTATCAATGAGTATGCATCCAAAGAGCCACCTAGATCTTTTCTACCCGACCTTCATATGCTTACTATAACGAAGAGGTGACAGTATACAGCAAGACGCGTGTGCAAAGAATCATGATGCGAACAGTAGCCACTCAGTGTCGACTTTCTTGCATGTCGTCCCCGAGAAAGTTCCCCACCTCTTCGCCAAGGATAATTAGCGCCTTGCCCTTCACCTGCTGAGTCTTGACTTGAGTCGGGTCGAAGGTCAGATGTTCCACCTCTACGTTCGTGATGGCAGACAGTGGAGTCGTAGGACCAGGGGAGAACTGATCGTCGTTGTATTCGGCTGAGTCGGCCACTAGCACAGTGCCGCCAAAGCCACCCGGAGGGAAAAGAGGAGTTGCGAAAGGGTTGGTAAAATCGGGAGCGGCTTCCCTGTCCGAAAAGAACGAAGAGGGGAGATGGACACGAGGGAAAGGAGCCAATGGGACCACCCTGGTGTCATCAAACCCTTCCGAGAGCGGGCTTAACGAGGGACGCCTTTGGTCGCCACTGAGTTCTAGGTATCCCAAAGACACAGGAGACAGCTGCAATCCAGGCTGCTCATCGGAGTTCCCGGAAACGGTTACAAGCACGGTCCCGTCGTTCTCCACGTTGACATGCTCAGATGGCATGCCCTTCCCTTGTTTTGTTTTGAAAGGGTTCTCTTTAGACGAGGTCTCCTTGGAGCCCGGCCCAGACTTCAGCTTGAATATATGACTGGGCATTTTGGAGAGGGAGCGCATTTTGGGAGGATGCAGCATTGAAATCGAGTGATAGCTTCCGGGAATGGGAATTGCCACTTCTTGACCTTGGTCTGGACTGGTGCTACTGGTGGGTAAGGGATGCAGCAAGGACATCGCTTCTTCGGCAGCGGAAGGATGTGAACGTCGATACATAGTAATGGGAGTGAATGGTGTTGCGGAAGGAAGATTGAAGCGTGTGAAAGGTGATGGGTATGACAAGTTTCGATTCCAACTTTTGTGGAGATTCTAGACACCAATTAGTTTCAATACCCGGGATCGTAGGAATGAACACTTACCTTCCGATGAGTATGGAGGGAGGTGCTAGAGGAGGAATCACGGCTTAGTTTTGACCTTTATACAGGAAGTGCACCCGATCAAACAAAGAGACAAAGTCGATGGCATTGCCGATCGCGAGTGCAGTGTGCCACAAGCCTTTCTTCATTTTTTCTGGACAAAGCGAAGGTAGTGTTGAAGTGCCTTGAGGAGAAATGGCGTGCCAAAAATCTTTCAAGTAACCTGTCTAGAGTCTGCAGGGTCGTCAACCGCACAAAGACATCAAGGACTCAAGGAGGCGTTCAGGTTGGGCAGGATCCGGGCCGGAGAAATCGGATCGCTTAACCCTAACCCAACGAGTTCTACTGTCGGACTTCGAAACTTTTTCAGCTGGTATACTTTCTCCTTGACGTCGAGCGCGACGTCCCCGACTGCCATGCCTACCCATGCTCTACTCGAAACAGCGTCCGGCTATGCTATATTTGAGGTCAAACTCACGGGCGAAATTGAGGCCAAGTCTAAGGCCTTCCAGGATTCAATAATCGACTTTTCGAAATTCTCAAAAATGGTGTCGCTCATGAGCTTCTCGCCTTTCAAAAGTGCAGGTCATGCGTTGGAGAATGCAAATGATATTTCTGAATGTGCGCTGCATTTTCAGTGTTTGCTTCTCTGTCTAACACTTTACAGCAATCGTCAACGATTACTTGAAATCCCTTGTCGAACTCAATCTTTCCAAGCCAACCAAAAAATCGTCCATTGTGCTCGCCGTGACGGATCCTAATTTGGGAAACTCGATACGCACTGAGACGAAGGTGCAATGCGAGTCGGGAGACATGGCTATGGAGCTTATTCGAGGACTTCGTCTACACGCAACTAAATTGCTCAAAGGATTGCAGAACGACGATTTTACCAAGTCCCAGCTAGGTTTGGGCCACTCCTACTCCCGTGCCAAGCTAAAGTTCAACGTGAACCGGCACGACAACATGATCATTCAGGCCATTGCCCTTCTTGACCAACTCGACAAAGACGTCAACCTTTTCTCCATGCGCATTCGGGAATGGTATGGTTACCATTTCCCAGAACTTGTCAAACTCGTTCCCGACAACCACCAATATGCCCGTCTTGTCCAATTCATCGGCGAGAAGGAGACCCTTACCGAGGACAAGCTCCCCGAGATAGAGGCTATTCTCGAAGACAATTCCACTGTAGCCCAAAACATTCTAGATGCTGCCCGTGGCTCCATGGGTTCCTCCCTCTCCGAAATTGACATGCTCAACATCTCTACCTTTGCCATACGTGTCGTCTCACTGAGCGAATACCGGAAGTCATTAATTACCTATTTGTCCGACAAGATGAACCTCGTCGCACCAAGTCTTACAGCTCTGTTGGGTGATCGAATTGGCGCGCGGCTTATCAGTCATGCTGGAAGTTTGACGAATCTCAGTAAATACCCAGCTAGCACCGTACAGATTTTGGGTGCCGAGAAAGCGCTCTTTAGAGCCCTGAAGACGAAGGGCAACACTCCCAAGGTATGCCAATCATGGTCTTCGTCGGCTTCTGGATTGACCTTGTTGATCAGTACGGACTCATTTATCACTCAACGTTCATCGGTCGTGCTGGCCCCAAACATAAGGGCCGTATTTCGCGTTTTCTGGCCAATAAATGTTCGATTGCGTCCCGGATAGATTGTTACTCCGGTATGTTGTTATTGATTTCTTTTCGAATGTACTAATCTTTTTTCTGGGTAGACAACCCCACCGCAAAATTCGGTGAGGCACTCCGAGGACAAGTCGAAGAGCGTCTAGAGTTCTTTGAAAACGGGACGCCTCCATCAAAGAATGCCGATGCTATCCGGAAGGTTTTGGATGAGCTTGCAGAAGAAGAGGAGGGGGATGTTGAGATGGATGAGCCCGCCTTGACGACTCTCGAGCCGTCACCAAAGAAGGAGAAGAAGAAAAAGCGAAAGAGTGACGCTATGGACGTTGACGACGACGACGAGCCTTCACCGAAGAAAAAGGTGAAGTTATCAAAAGAGGAAAAGAAGGCACTGAAGAAGGCTGAGAAAGAGAAGGCCAAGAAAGAGGGTGCTGAAGCGGTACGCTTGATCTTCTCCCAGTTTGTATTGTCGACTGATAATCGTGGTTCCTAGGATGCGGATGTCCCTAAGAAGGAGAATAAAGATAAAAAGGAGAAGAAGGAGAAGGAGAAAAAGAAGGAGAAGAAGAAGAAAGAGTAGTTTCCTTTATCCCGGTGCCCTCTCTCCTCGTCGGTCCTGATTTATCTGTATCCTATCTATTCTCCTTCAGTATGTGTATGTGTGCGATCTTCTGATCGATGAGAAACGTACAAGGCCTGCGATGCACCGCTACTTCTCTAGGCTCCGTTTACGGTCTCGTTTTTCAATGGTGACCACGATCTTACATGCACATTTACAGAAACCGCTATCTACCTGATTCTCGTAATGCTTATCGCCACGATTATTTTTAGTGCAGGACCACTCTGACAATAGCCTTCGACCTCGCCACTCTTGCTGGTAAATGAAGTCATCAAAGATCACTTCGTCGAACGCATAACATTGTATATGTATATATTCGGGCTTATTCTGGGGCTATATCGATACCTACTGACCAATGGTCCCTGGCATTCGGGGGGTATAGTCACTGGTCGTCCTGTCGATCGTTGAACGCGGGGTCCACCTGTGTTTTTTCCGGGAGCAGGGATCCCGGGGTCGTCCAGACGTTATAATTAGGAGACGGCCGAAGTAGCCGTCTCACGAAGAGCTTGGGCGCTTTAGTCGTATTGGCTTGATGGTGGCGTAGAAGTGTGGGGAAGGGGTAAGCATTGGCGAGGAACTCAGCGATTTCGGTATCTGAAGTCCAAGTTGTGCTTCTTGTGGAGCACGTAAGTCTATTCTTCTTGCTCACATCTGCCCTATATCGTACGTAGGATCGTTCCCTCGGGCTCACTGGCAATGATGCTTCCGTAGAGAGATGGATAGCGAACGAGGATGGCCCGGGTGAATGGACAACATGCACACCGTGACTGCGTGCTGAAATGTCCATCGCTGTTGTCTATTCCACGATCGGGTGCGTGGACAGCGGTCTCCTTCTCGCTAAACTAGGGCTCCCACCTACAGGTGAATGCTTCCGGGTTCTCTCTTCTGATATGTGGCAGAGTCTTGATGCAGCTCTTACGTTCAGCGCTTCTCTACGGGTAGTATGACCGTCATCATCGCATCCAAGTATATCTGACTATTCAGCTTCGGTCTTCGAATGCCTTCGGAAGGGCAGCGGAAACCCGTTCGTTTGGCCTGAGATCTGGCTCGAAATGCTAGATATAGTATCCCGACTAGGGATCTTAAGTTCACAAGAAGATGCCACCGAGTTAGGCCTTAAACAGTGAATTCGGTTCCTATCTGGCTCACCTCGAAGCTGACCGGGTCAGATTTTAATATACATTCCCGCTGAATGGTTGACTTCAATGAAAGCTGTCTTGAAGACGGTACCGAGCCACATCCAAGATCGGGTCGGGCTTGGTTTACCTTACTTGAATTGAAATGGATTGCATTGCATCCGTGAACTTCGTTACAGGTTTAAATGATTGGATGCACGTTGAAAGATAACGAATCACAAGACCCATGCCGGTTGTCTAAGGCGGGTCGTGGACCCCACCCCTTCTTGTCACATCATCAAGGCTCTAGAGGAAACTGGACAGGTGTATTGCACCTCGAGGCGTTTTTTTAACTAACACCCTACCTTTCACTGAGTACCTTGACCTCTTCTAGCTGAGTCGTCCTAAACCATTTTTAACACCAGGGGGTGTCGCCTTCTTTACGTGAGTCTCTCGGGTTGAGTATCTATTCAATCATCATCACGCTCAACAGATCGAGTATTTGGCGACATGTTACTCGTGCGATTGCCCTATGACGCATAGATGTGTGTACTCAGGCTGTCAAAGGGTGAGCATTCACACACGCATTTCATAAACAGGGTCGCTAGCCGGAGCATGACATTTCTTCTTAAGTCTAAGCGGAACTGCTGAATACTTCGTATGATAGCTAAGCTATCGTTATGATCGTACGGCATCCCGTCCGCCCTTGGTTGTCGTCATTTCTATTCGACGTCGCTTCAAATTGCACCGACAAATCCTGAATCCGATCCTTCCGATGGACATAAGAAATACCAGTGAACCTGCATGTCGTATATGTATTCCGTTTACGTCCAGGCAGATTTTTTATCCACTATCTGGGGATCAGCCTTCCTGATAAATGTTCCTCAGCTGTTAGCACTTTGATGTCGAGGTGATACGACCTTGTCGCACTTTAGAATGTTTCCATGTATCAAGTTATACGCTTTCAGCGCTACTGGCACGACCATCAAAACGTGAGTAGTTGCCACATTACAATGAACCTCTCCGAGGAATCTCCTTGCGAATGTCACACGTCGACTCCCCAACATGAGGATTTCGTTCGGATCTGACTGACAAGTTGAGAACCACGGCGCAGGGACTGAGGGAAGAAAGAACGGCCGAAGACGTGGCTGTGTAGCTCAAAAACACAAAAACATTGTTGGTGTTATTGACAGAAGCGGATGGATATATGGTGGGCTCGAGGAAATAACGCTGCGCTACAACAGCGTCGAAAATCTAACTGTCGACCCAGGAAAGTAAATGCTGTATCACGTGAAGTAGTCGAGAAGCGGATTGGACCCTTGACTTATAAGCCTTATGTATCACCTCGTGTTCGACAGGCTCCTCCGTCCTCCCTTCGGCACATAAGGGCTGCACGCAGTACGAGCCTGGGGTCTTGAGAGCGACTTTCGGACGAACCTACGTCAAAGAGTTGTACATGTCCAGGCAAGCTATATCCTGTATACTTGAACGTCGACTCACAGCTTCTACAGCTGGCCCTGCTCTCTAGTCTATCTTACACGAGTTAACGCCCTTTACGCCCACGACCGTCTGCTCTCTACTGCTCTCGATATTCTCATTTCGTCTTGCGCTTTCCAACTTGCCGTCAACATCACGCTTTCGTTTCTGTCCGTTATGTTCAAATCACTGTCGAGTACTGTACCGCGCACCCCCATGATTTCCAGCATCGAACTCCCAGAGAGTTCTTCGCCGGTCATGATGAGGCCGGTATCTAGACACTCCAGCCGTTTTGCAGCGGCGTTTTCGACCTCGTCTCGATCCATGACCCCTGCGCCGAGCGAGAGGCCTCGAAAGGATTCATCCACAGCGTCATCTTCATCGCGGACACGCAAACCGTCGATCGCAGGCGGTATGTACGCATTCGGAAATTGATCTGATCTAGCTCATCCTTATTTGCAGGGCTGAAGTTATTTCTGAAGCCCAGGAAACCCTCGCCAGAGCCAGTCCAACAGCGAGAGATCGGTAGGTAGATCCTTGTTATTAGCGTCCGAGTCGTACTGATGTCTGCGATAGCAATGCCCCGTCCTCGTAAGGCCTCAAGAACGAGCCCGGTGGATGATATTGAAGCCGCAGGTAAGTGTTCACTAGACCTTAAGAGTGGCGATAGCGCTGAGACCTGAAATTTTAGTAGTAGGTGCTAGGCCACCCGTTTTAGCTTATACTCAATCCAATTCGTCACATCAAGGTCCATCGGGATGGCGTAAGTCATCTAGATCCCTATCATCTGTATTTTGCTCATGTGCCTTTAGCCGCAACCAATAACGATAACAATGTAAACCACCCACCCATCTCATTAAATAAATATGCCTGTATGTAAAAATTTCGCGTCCGCCGGTAAACATAACGTTGACGTCTTGCCCCAGTTCCATCCAAACCGGCAGATGCGCTTGAAGCGCCATCGGGTTCCTATCGCAAGTCACGTCGTAATGAAGCGCCGCCGAGACCACAGACATCCATGGGCTCAAAGCCGAAGAAAGCCGACAAGCATCGTCCGGGAAACCTAACGGATAGTGAAGCTCCCCTCAAGATGTCGTTGCAGCTGAAGACCGAGATCCGTGCGTCCCACAGAGCTAACTTTGTAGAAATATCCTCCCACTGAATATCGGGTAGCACCAGCAAAACGGGAACGCATCACGTTACAGTGGCCTCTGGTTAGGTTTAGCCTCTCCGATAAAATGTCCAAGTTTTGGGTGGTCATGTTCAACATAATATTCGATCCTGTCGGAAACCGGCCCCAGCTTAAACGCTTCAACGGAGACTATTACGCGGAAATGAAGGATGAAGAACGCACACTGACGGCGTCACCTCATTGCACATTGCGCAAGATGAACATCCGAGTCAAGGTCGACCATCCATTCATACCGTGGATAGTGAAGGTCAGGCGAAAGGAGGGTATCCGGTGCATTGATGTCTTCGAGGCCGTTTATAGTTGCTTCAGGACGACTCTGACGCCAGATGAAGAACTCCGGTACCAGGATTACCTGAAGACAGACTGGTGCGTTACGGCCTTCAAGTTCCGCTGCGCGAAAAGTCCCGGAATCACTTACGTCAACGAGAGACAAGGCAAACGTCGAGTTGACCTCTTAGGCGAGCGGACCTTTTTCGGCGGTTTAACGTATGACGGAGATGACAAGTGGACCTTGGCATTGGAGTCACACCGACGGTTTGCGCCCTGTTATATGTAATAGTATGGTCAGTCTCTGTTTATATGTAGTCAGCGTCGGCGCGGGCTGACAAAGTTTTAGATTACCTTTGTTTTATACATTCATCCACGATCATTTCGCCGACTATTGACATCTGTTATAATACCTTACTCAGCATCTATATCAACCCACAGTCATTTGGCATATTACCCACCCCTGCATTGTTAGTCAGGGACATGTAGCATTACCTCTTTGCATAGTTGGATTACCTATCACACCCCACTTCCGAGTCATTCATACTTACAGACGTGTCGCACTTCAACACCTTACTGTTATATTTTCCAACCGATCAGAGTGTGAATTTCAAAGTCGAGGTATGTTACCGTTTCATCGTCGACGATACCAGAACCCTTGTACGGTCTCGACCCTCACTGAGGTCAAGACTCCAAAGCAAATACCATGTGCCGGAGACTCGCGGTCGGGTGGCGCATCATGCATCAGGCCTGAACGCCATTAAATGGAATTTTTGGCAAGAGATAGACTGGAGGGACGCGGAACGATGATAGCTGGAGCAGAATAAGGAAGATGACTGTCGTGGTTCGAGTCACTGACTGTTTAATACGGCTGTGTTCCTCGTAGTTGCTCATATTTATTTCAGAAGCTAGATGTATTTCCAAATTACCCGGAATAGAAGGATGGACTCTAACGTTCGGGTCGAACCAAGTTGCTGTTGAGTCACTGAACTATAATGGGATCCTTTGTTCCCCCTTAGCTTGTTCTTAGCTATGTATCTATTCCAAGCGTTGAAATTTGAGAAAATGTGTGTAATAAGAATGAGCATGAAATCCCTGGCGGGGCTTCTCCAGAATCGGGAAGATTTACAACGCGCGACCGTCGCGCCTGAGCATCAACTCTAGGTGAACCGATTGGTGAGGAGACTGAGCTATACCCAAAATGATCCCTCTGCTGTCTCTCGGCATGGCGAGTCTGGTCGAGGCTGATTACCTACCAATCAGGCCAGTTTTAAATCTTTGCAGGTGGTAGATGTTCAGCTTAATTGAGTCCAGAAATGATCATCTTCTGTTCACGCCTCCCCAGGCTCCCCTCTTGGCAAAGATCTGTCGGCGAACACAAGCTGATGTTCGGTTGGGTTCATATCTGAGTGTGACAAGTTCATGCTGGCTTCTCGGACTTCTGGCGTCCCACTGGAAATGAAAGTGAGCCTAGGAGAATTGTTCGGACCTCAGTATATATGTGGCGCCGTTCGGACACGCAGCACGATATTATTATGATGGTGGATGTATTCTCAACAACGCGAGGGTTGACTAGCACCCGTGCTCAAAGGTCTCCGCGGCAGTTCCAATGATTCTAGTGTCAGCGCAAAGTTTTGAGGGTGTGTCTAAATATGTCTCTTTCTTGCCTCGAGGCCTGGCGCCTGACACTATAGATCACCCGTAGATCGCAGGAACGTGATGTATTGAAGGATCCCGACTTTTTTCTATTTGTAGGCTCCAGTGCGGCGGCTTCCCTGAAAATCCGCGACAGCTTCTTGCTGCTCCGACTGCTTAGCAGCGATGACAGTCGGGGCTGCTTCCATTCGGAATCGTCTGCGCAGCGCGCTTCTAGAATAAGGGATCATTTTGATAAAATGAAGTTTGTCATGCTGTACCAATTCAGTCGTTGATTTCATTTTCAACTTCGCGTATGATATGTCACTACCAAGCGAGAGAATATATTCTCGAGTTCCTGTGTGGAATGTTCGCTGTGTTTTAACAAAATGAAAAGAGCTGTGGAGGGGCAGTCAAGCGCGTCGTCGTCTTTCCTTGTTGGTCACGTCGCGCTTCTAAACACCACGTGCCATCATAGTCAGAAAATTTCAAGTGGGGTCTCAATTGAAAGCTTTCCGTTCGCCTTTGTGTACTTTCTTTCTAACTCTCACTTAATTCCTGCTTTACTCACGGTATGATACATTTCCTGGCTTCTGCATTTTACTCTGTCGGTCGCTGCCGACGACTGACAATGCCCTGGAGATGGACCTGCAAATGTTATCGAACCTATTCGCCACGACCTTCAATCCAGACCCTAATATACGGAAGTCTGCTGAACTTGAGATTCGCAAGGTTAGCTTTCATTATCTACAGCATCCTTTGGGGGAAAGATCTTCATTAATCACGCCATGTCCAGGTGGGCAACCAGGATGGCATGGTCACTGCCCTTCTCCAGATTATCGCCGCCGACAGCATCGACCTGTACGTGTTCCTACGCGTTCTTCTTCTTTCTTTTGGTTTACGGTGGCTCTTCATTACAGTGCCACCCGCCAGGCTTGTGCTGTGTGGGTTAAAAACCGTGTTTTCACCCACTACTCAACAGAGATAAAAGGCGGTATTTCGCAGACGGATCGAGAAGCGTTGCGCGCAAATCTCCTTCATCTTATCGCTGCAGCACCTTCTCGCAGCATCGGCCTCCAGCTCGCCAACGCACTTAAGCATGTAATCTCTCGCGATTTCCCCCGTAAATGGCCCGGACTCCTGGACGAAATTAAGCGGTTGCTGGCCAGCTCAGAAATCAGGGAGGTTCATGCTGGATGTGTGGCGGCGCTTGAAACAGTGAGGGCTTTCAGGTGCGCGATAGAACAACAGCATATACGCAATTCCGCTAACCCCACAGTCAACTAGATTCATCCAGAACAATGAAGTACTACCAAAGGTCGTCCCGGAACTTTTCCCTACTCTTGTTAACATTGCGACACACATGATGCAAACACCTCCAGGCACATCGCAAGAGATCCCCGCCATGCTCCATCTCATCTTGAAGACATACAAGACGAGTATTGTCATGTCTCTTAGTGCACACCAGCAGAGCGCAGAGAGCATTGTTCCTTGGGGCCAATTGTTCTTCTCTATTGTCAATCTCCAAATCCCGAACGCCGTTGTCCCCGAGGATGAGGAAGAACGGGAGCGTTCCGAATGGTGGAAGACTAAGAAATGGGCCTACGCTATTCTCGGGCGCCTATTCCATCGGTATGCATCTCCCTCCTCCTGTTCAGCAGAACCTTCTTATCACTGTGCCTCTGTATCAGCTATGGCAATCCTTCTCAGCTTCCGAGCACGATGCAAAGCTACTCCGGGTTTGCACAGCATTTCGTGACTACGTTCGCCCCGGAGATATTGAACGTCTACTTCCGTCAAGTAGACCTATTTGTGTCTGGACAGGCGTGGCTGTCACAAAAGTGTCAGTATCAGATATTTACATTCTTTAGTGAATGGTACGTTCCGTTCTTTTGGTCTTACATTCACATCTGACACCCTTTCAGTGTTAAGCCCAAATCTACATGGACCTTACTCAAGCCTCACTTTGAGACCCTTGTTTCATCTTTCGTATTCCCTCAGCTGTCTTTCAATGCCACAAAGCAGAATTTGTGGGAGAGTGACCCGGTCGACTATGTCAGGATCTCAGTTGGTTCGTTTCAATAAGCTTTGATAAGTCAAACAGCCTTTTTGATCTGGTGTTGACAGATGAATATGAGAGCTTTGCCACTCCAGTCTCCGCGGCGACCACTTTCTTGTTTGGCCTCGCCACTAACAGAACCAAGACTACGTTCCTACCCATTTTGACATTCATTAATTCCGTACTGCAATCGTACGTCGGTTTTCTAGATCCATGGCGGAGTACTAACGTTTACCTCACTAGCAATGCATCTGCGACGCAACGTTTTGGCGCGCTGAACATGGCCGCGGCACTCGGGCCTTGGATGATGAAACACCCCACAGTTAAGGACAATATGGAGACCTTCATAATGCAATACGTGACTCCCCAGTTAAGCAGTCCAGAGCCTTATTTGCGTGCCATTGTATGCGCCATCTACTATGAAACCGAGTCACAGGTTGATCTAATTTATTTGTAGGCGTGCGAAGTCATAGGCACTGTCGTGAAAAACCGCCTACAATGGACTAGTGAAGAGGTGAGTTTGTGTTCCTGGCAACCGCTCCGATCGATGATTAATGGCGCTCGTTCGTTCGTAGCATCTTCATACCAATTTTACTGCCATCGTCGCTGCAATGGATGACCCGGAATTCCCGGTCAGGGTTCAGGCGTGTCTCGCCCTTACGGAGATGGTGGTCGCCTATGACTCTGGTGGGATTTTTCCAATTCAATCCCCTGCACTGTGGTCTCAATATGGTATATCTCTCTAGTGAAAGCTGCCGTAGCGCCTCAAGTGAGCAAAGTCATACAAAGTGGGTCATTCTCTTACGCGTATGATGATAAATATCTTTGCATGGCTGATCGTGGTGCACGCGCTAGGCCTTCTCAAGCTATCGGATGAGAGTGACCTGGATATCCTGAACCATAGTATGGAGGTAATGGTTGATCAGTACCAAACGGAGTTACTTCCTGTCGCGGCTCAGTTAACTGCACGCTTGGTAAGATTGCACGCTGACCCGAGCCGGATTCTTTTTCTGATTAATTTCTTCCCAGTGCGATTCTTACCTGCGTTTGGCAAGAGAGACCATCGCCCAGGATTCGGAAGCGGACGGAATGGATCTCGAAGCCCTGATATCAACAGGGGAAGATGACAAAACTTATTACGCTATGGGTATCGCGAAGACAATCTGGACGGTATGGCTTTGTATGTCCATGGGGATTCCGTCTACTCAACAGAGTCGTGCATAGGTCATCAATTCGATCGAAAGTGCCCCGGAAATCTTGGCACAGGTGCAGGAGATCGTGATTCCCATAGTCACATTCACCCTCGAGAACAAGTTCCTTGGCAAGCTTTTACCATTTGCTGCGAGTAATCATGCGCTTACTGTTGTGTCACAATCCGCAGATCTTTTCGACAGCATGTACGAGCTAGTCGACAGCTTGACCTTTAAGCTCCGGGCGATTTCTCCGAGCGTGTGGCCGGTGTTTGAATTAACATACAAACTCTTCAAATCAGATGCGGTTGATTACCTAGAAGGTAGGTCACTGCTCCGTCCTTGTTTCGAAAACGTCGAGTTTTACTCACGTCAGACTTGTGCCAAGAAATGTTGCCTTCCCTGGATAATTTCGTCTCGTTTGGCAGCGATGTAATCAGGAGTCGGGCCGACTATAAGCAGATGCTCGTGGATATTTACACGACCTCGATCACAAACGAGCATCTGGGCGAAAACGACCGGGTCAACGGATGTAAGCTAGCCGAATCCGTGCTATTGAACCTTCGTGGAAGCGTCGACGATGTGTGTACGCCATTTACAGCAACGGCTGACACTTTATATTCTTTTTTCTTCTCTTTTTTAGGCTCTGCAACCGTTTATCGTCACCGCATTGGATCACCTGGACAAGGCGGAGACTAGTGCGCTTCGGCTGGCGAACCTCGAAGTTCTGATCAACGCCATATTATACAACCCCACCGCCACGCTTCACATCATGGAGACGTCGCGGCCTGGGCTGACGCGGGTCTTCCTGGACAAATGGTTCGCCGCTATCAACTCTGAGAATCAGCTCCCGCGGGTGCATGACAAACGGCTGAGCATCCTCGCGCTGTCTGCGCTGATCGAGATGGACCCCAGCGGGATCCCTGATAGCGTGAAGCAGGGCTGGCCAGGCATCCTGGGCGGGATCCTAAAGCTGTTCAAGGAGTTTCCCAAGGCTGTTGAAGGTCCGCGAGAACCCTTCCCTTCCAACTGTCAAATGAAATGATGAGCTAATCATTGCGTCTTGTTCTTAGCGCGCAAGGCTCTGGAAGATGCATTGCAAGAAGACGATGATGAGGATGATGTTGATGACGAGAAGTTCCTGAACCTGAACGGGGATGATGGTGAGAATCATGGGATCTGAGTTCCTCAACCCCGTCGACTGATGGGTTGTTGTTTTTTTTTTCATTAGAGGATGTCTGGGACGAAGATTCAGCGTATCTGGAGATGCTCGCCAAAGAGGTGATAAATTCAGGTCCCCACCTCCCCGCGTGAATTGACCTCATGTTGTGTTTTCCTTTCAGGGCGCTAGGTTGAGGGACAAATCCGATAAGCTTACTCTCGGAGGGGGAGGCGGAGGGGGGGACGACGACGAGTATGATTCGGACGAGGAGGACATCGAGGAAGAGCTAGGGTACTACAGTCCGCTGGATAACGTCAACCCCTACGTCTCGTTCCAACAAGCCCTGACCGGTATTTGGCTTTTCATTTTTGATATCGAGTGTTATTTTTGGAACTCATTGATTGATGCCGCTAGCGTTCCAAATGAAAAGCAGCCCTGTGTATCAGGCAGCCACGACGTCTTTGACGGTGGAACAGCAGACTGTGCTGATGGAGGTGATGAAGGTGGCGGATGCGGTATCGAAATGAGATGCCGAGGCCCGAGAAGGATTTCTGATGATGATGATGTGTGTTTTTACTTGTGTAGTGTAATTTTGTTTCTTGTATTGCTGTTTTAATCATGTGAGGGAGGGTGGTGGCCAATAGACTTTGGTATTCCCATGCGATGCGGGTGGTTTGTGGGGGGGAAGCGTAGCGTAAGGAACGCGGTGGGATGGCGATCCGGGGGCCCCGTGCAGATCCATGAGAGGGTAGGGCGGACGGAGGGGCGGAAACACCGGTATCAGTAAGATCATCGAGAGAAAAACAAGCATCGATCCTGCAGTGAGAGAGATAGACTAGGCCCGGGCCCTGGGATGGGGCTCGCGTTCCGTGGCATGGGATGCTTAAATTCGAAGAGGGGTCATTTCTTGTCAGAGACAAAGATTCCGAATCGGCGCGTGTATAAGGGAACGTTTACGATAAGCATGTAAGATGAAAGGGAGGGAAAAGGAAGGAAGGGCTGGTGTTATAGGCTTGGCATGAGGTGAGGTGAGCGAGGAACGAACAATGAGCGTTATTCTGAAAATCGAAGAGGGTCCATTGGCTAGCGAGTACAGATAGAGTGGGACAAAGATACCGAATCGGCGGAACGTGTACAGTAAGTAATGAGAATGAGGAAGGGAGGGAAAAGGAAGGAGGGGCTGGTGGTATAGACTTGGCATGAGGTGAAGTGAACGAGGAACGAACAAGCGTTGTTCTCAGTGAGATCTGTGGGAGGTACATACGCCCTTCCTTGTTCTTTTGTTTCTTTCTATTTGAAATGGGCCCCAAGAGTTTACAATGGTGAAAAGGAAGAAGCTGGGATAACAGTTCCCGGACCTGGAACTTGGAAGGGTGACCTCGAGGTGCTGAGCTTACTCATTGATAGTCCCCCCCCCTCAGAGGAGGACGCTTATACTTTCATGCGAGTGGGGAATCGAGCGAACCAGTTGGGTAGACAAGGCAGCGTTCGCGGTACCAGTTCGAGAACAAGCTTTGAGCGATGTTTTTTTAGTCTATCTCTTCCTCGTGGTACCCGCCCTGCTCCTCGTTCGCCGTTCTTTTTCCTTTTCCTTTTCCCTTTCTTTGTCCTCTCCCCCGGGGCGAGACCACTTTCGGCGCGTAGCGTTGCTGCCGCTCTCGAGGTACTCTGCGCGGGTGACGACGCGGTCTTTGTACGCGGGGCTCGCGACGAGGTGGCGCGCCGCGTCGTATGCAGCGGTTATTGGGCTAACAATCCAGTAAGTTCAGCCGGGAAATACGGGTGGGAGAACGCACTCTGGGGTTGAGTGTACCTCGATGTCCCATTCTACGGGCGCGAGGGGCCGGAGATCCGCGAGCCTAGGAACGCGTAAGTGAGGGAAGGAGGGATAGGAGGGGGGGCTGACAGTCTATCGCGAAACCCGGGGAGCTTGGTGTTCCCGCCTATGAGGGTGATGTTGGCCCAGAACATGGGCTGGAGGTCTTCCGGGAGGAGCGCGATGGACGCGGCGACGGTGCCTGCCAGCCCGAGTTGGTTTAGTCCTGGGTCCGGGCGAGGTGAGATGCAAAGTGAGGTGAAAAAAAGGAGAATACCGATATCATCAGGGCGGAAGATGATCTCTGGGACGCTGAACCGCTCGTTGTTCATCACGAGGACCTGGCCGGTGTCCCCCGGGAGGCGGAGGCGCTGTTCTGCCAATGCGTACTCGCGCGTGAGGGGGCTGGGCGTGGCGCGGGAGGCCTCGAGGTCGCGCGAGAAGGAGGGGGAGACGAAGCAGCAGAGCTCCTTGACGTGGTTGGTGATGTGTGTTTGGTCCATCATGTTCCACTGGCGGAAGGAGAGGAGCTCTTTGAGGTGGTTCGTGAGGAGCTTCCCGCCGATGTCGAGGCGCTTGACCGCGGGGAGGTGGGGGGTCCCGCGCAGGAGGGGCACGACGTGCGTGAAGCTGAAGCCGGAGTCGACGATGAGGGCGCAGTCTGCTGACGGGGAGGCGAGGAGCGAGGCGGGGGTGCAGCGGTAGTAGGCGGGGAACTGGTATTCCTCGAAGACGAACTGGTCGTACACGGCCTGGATGTTGGGGAGGTTGTGGTAGGGCTCGGTGAGGAGGAGCGAGGACTCGGTGGTGTCGATGCCGAGGACCTCGCCGGAGAAGACGCCGTCCCAGATGGCTTTTTGGGCGTCCCAGTCTACGATGAAGCCCTTACTATGTGAGCAGTGTTAGGGGAGAGAGTACCTTGTCGTGGGGGCGGCGGTATGTGAGGGACGCATGGTCCGTGCAGCCCAGGAGCTCGTGCCCAAAGTACGTCGCGGACTTGCTGCGCGCGATGGCGTTGGGGACGAGCAGCGCGGGGTTGTCGCTGTCACCGATGCCGGCTTTGATCGTGCACGCGCCGTTATCGAGGATGACCGTTCGCGTCATCGAAATCGAAGCGTGGGAACCGAGATGATCGAGCACTCCTCCTGATCCAAACAAACACCTTCTAGATGTGTATTGCTTTCTGGACCCTCGAGCACCCGAATTACGCTTTGTGAGTATACCTTCGTCTTCCTTTCCTGTCCTTCTCATAGGGCCCAGAATTCTGTGCACCAATCGCGACGAGTTTCTCGATAGGCCTACGCTGGATGCCCATTTCCACTCCTTCGGGAGGGATGTGAGCGAGGGGGACGTGCTGTCAGGGATCGACGTCCTCGGGGGCGGGACCTGGTTTGGGCTCACCCGGGCCGGGAGGATCGCCCTGCTGACGAACATCACCGAGCCCCCGCCCCCGCGTCCCTTTGCCCTGTCCCGGGGCTCCCTCGTCTCGTCCCACCTCTTGTCCGAGGCCCCGGCCCCCCGGGACACCCCCTTTGCGGGGTTCAATATGCTGCTTCTCGTACCAAGGGCAGGTGGCTTCGAGGCAGAGTTTGTGTCGAATGGGGGCGCGGGCGGGGTGATCGAGAGGAGGGAGGGGGACCTCACGGGTGGGTTCTCGAATGCGGTGGATGAGGAGTGGGATAAGGTCGTGCAGGGGAAGCGGGACTTTGCGCGGATCGTGGAGGGTAAGCAGGGGGAGGAGGTGGTGGATGAGTTGTTTGGGCTGCTTGAGTGCGTGTGTACTTGCGTTTTGGTGTTGAATCTCATAGTTCTCAGTGAGCACCCGCCTGGGCATGTTGTGCACCGTTCTGAGCTCAAGAAGGCGATTCATGTCGTGCCGTTGTCGATAGAGGGCAGAATGTACGGTACGCGCTTGTCTACGGTGCTCTTGGTTCGCAAGAACGGCGAGGTACTTTTCGTGGAACGGGATATATGGAAGTTAGATCATGATGGTTCCGTCACTAGGGCTCCCCCCTCGTCCCAGCGCTTATACCGCTTTCAATTGAATCTATAATCCTGTATCCAATATATAATAATCGCATGCGTAAAAAAACATTGAGGGGATATACTCTCGAGTCCATGTATACAAAATAAAGTCCAAGATAACTAGCTAGGAATGTTCAGGTGATGATATGGTTATACATCCCCCCGTGCTCGTTCGACTGCATCGGGAAATACGGGTTGTAATTCGGCGTCGACATCGTGTTCCACTCGTGCGGGGACACGCCCCCAGGCGGGGAGCTATTATGGAACGGCGCCCCCCCGTGCGTGCTGCTCGACGCCGACAGCGGCGTCAAAATCTCGCTGTCCGTCGGCGTGTTGCTATCATACGTCCCCGCCTCCGCCTCGTTCGGCCTAAACTGCATGAGGTTGTGCAGCTCGGTGATGCGACGGTAGAGCAGGCAGGGCGTGTTGGCGGGGTGCGAGCTGTACTGCCGCAGGGCGGAGAGCGTGCTCTGCAACTGGTGCGAGAGCGACATGTACGCGTGGCTCGCGCCGGGGCTCGCGCGGCACGAGCAGTACGGGTGTTCCGCCTCCTCGCCGGCGTACCCCCCGCCCCCGCCCCGCGTGTACTCCCCCCCGCCCTCGTAGTTCCCGTTCCCGGTCCCGGTCCCCCCGTACGACCCCGAGCCAGGCGAGGAGTGGTATGACCCGGCGTACTCACTCTGGTGGTACCGCATCGAGGTGGGCGGCGGCGCAGGCGGCGAGGGCGAGAAGCGGTAGAGCGTCCCCCCCGCGCCGGGCGTGCTGTCGGGCGGCGCCTCGGCTTTGACGGAGGGCGAGGGCGCGCGGGTGCGCTTCGCGGCGGAGAGCGGGGCGCATTTCGTCGCGCGCGAGTGCCATTTTTCGTTCGGGTCGCCGTCGCGGAAGGAGCTGTCGGCCCAGCGGGGGTGGGGTTTGCCTGCCAGGGGGTTAGCTTTAATAACTTGAACAGTGGACTGTGGGCTACCTCGGAGTTCGCGGACGAGGCTTTCGAGTTCTGCGATTCTGTTTCGCAGGCGTGTGGTTTCGTCCACGGAGGGGTCGTCTCTGTAGAGCGGTCAGCGTCGACGAGAGCGGGACGTCGGGCCACCCACCTCAATGCGGGGTCGTCAATCTCATACACACAAAGTCCCGTCTACACAGGCACAACATAAGCTCACGACGCGACAGAGACACAGACATGGAGCCGTACCAAGCCCAGCTGTATACATCTCTGACACGGTCTTTTCCGATCACACTGGAAAAAACAAAAAACCCAGATCAGTCACCGTCGAGATGGACGGGTCGGGGCGGGGGAACGCACTTTTCGTTTTGACGTGTGGCAGTTGAGACAACTCTGCGTCGTCCGGTTCCGTCTTCTCTTTCTGCACGGGCAACGAGCGGTGAGTGGCATGGGGGGACGGAGGGGAGCAGGACGCACCGATGGTCAGTGTCGATGGTAAACTCTAGATCCATGACTTCCCCCTTGAGCTGCAGCGGCTGAAAAGGATCCATGTATAGAGAGAGAGAACAGATGAAAGGTCAGAAAGGAACACGCTCGAGGAATGTCTTTAAGAGGCTCCCGGCGCCATTAAGTAAAGATCCACCGTTGGAGATGGCGAACCAAACCGCTCGCCCCCGCCCAGAAGGGAAGGTCCATTCCAAAGGCGTGGGCTGTGGCCCTGAAAATCAAATATATCCCCCTCCCCCCTCCGTCCGGCCGGTATTCTTAGGGCTTGAATTGCCGATATGGCGCGTAAAATTTCCCGAGCAGCTGCTTGACGTGGTGTACACGTAAAACGAGGGCACACCTATCCGCGGAAGGCGGTTGCGCAGGAGGTACGCGAGGGGGACAAGGCAGACCATATCCAGCCCATGCCGTCCCTTCCCTCCCTCGCGCAGATCCACAAAATACAAAATACAAAAAAAACGAGGTTCCTTTCTGCTCGCGCGTGACAGGCGTCACACACCCACCCCCCCACGTGTTGAACTTCGCTCGAACCCTTGTACCAAATTCCTTTCCATTTTTTTTTTTTACATTTCATTTCATTTTTTTTGCACTCTGACATGGAGCTGTCATCTCCAGTTGATGATTCGGATAGTAATAGTCCCCACGAGCTTGAGCCGATCCCTGGGCTGAATGGGGTTCCGGTTAGATGTAGGTGCCTTGCCCCCAGCCCGATGCTAAACTGACTTCGTGCTAGGGTACGATGTACGTTCCCCCCTTCCCTCTAGTGGGATGATGACCGAGCCCGTATAGGCGGATCGCACAGAGCCCTACACGCGGATCACGCCCTTCCAAGAACGGCACGACACCAGCGTCGAGTACGCCCCCGAACTCTGCACCGACTCGGAATCGGAACTCATGCACTCCCTAGGTTCTTCTACAAGCCCATCACGCTCTCCGCGCTCGCCGTCGGCCTCGCTCTCCTCGCATACGTCGCCACCACCCAAGATGTCCTCAAAGAGGGGCGCGACAAACGACGCGTGTACGCTCCCCTCCCGCCCCCCAAATGCTAACCCTAACCTCCCCGTAGTGGCGTGTACGCCTCCATCCTCTCCTTCCTCATGTTCTCGATGATCCAGTTCCGCGACGGCCCCTTCATCCGACCGCACCCCGCCTTCTGGCGGGCCGTCCTCGGCGTGAACCTCCTGTACGAGCTCGCCCTCGTCTTCCTCCTCTTCCAGGACCTCGACTCTGCGCGCGGGATGATGACCTTCCTCGACCCCGTCCTCGGGGTCCCTCTCCCCGAGAAGAGCTACGCGGAGGATTGCTCCCTTGGGTGGACCACTATCTGGGTGCGCCTTGCTTTGATTGGATTGTGTTGGGCTGGGGAGAGCTTATCTTATCTGCTAGAACGCACTGGACGTGTTCTGCGTAGCCCATGCGTTGGGCTGGTTCGGCAAGGCCATGATTCTGAGGGATTATTGGTTCTGCTGGGTGCGTCATTCGATTTGATCCATATACAGGCCCCTGAGTGAGATGCGTGCTTAGATCCTGAGCATCGCGTTTGAGCTCGCAGAGTATAGCTTACAGCACCAGCTCGCTAATTTCGCAGAGGTCCGTCCCTTCCGTTCCCTTCTTGTGCCTGCCTCTTTCTCGCGTGCTTACTGAGTATTAAGTGTTGGTGGGACCATGTACGTTGTCTGCTACGCCAATAAGGAAACTGCTGCTTATCACTTATCCTTCCTTCCTTCAAGTGGGTCCTCGACGTGCTAATCTGCAATTGGGTTGGCACCTATCTCGGTAAGGCCCGTTCCTTGGAGTTGGAGTGCGTACGACTTCGTTTCGCGAGCTGATCGTCCCCCGTCCCAGGCATGAAGGTGTGTCAGTATTTGGAAGTCAAGGTACCCATCCTCCTCTGCTCCCTTCCGATCCGCACTCGCTCATATCCGTGTACGTTAGCCTTACGAATGGCGCGGCCTACGCCAGCACCGGGGCCTGCGCTCCAAGGCTCGACGCGTCCTGAGCCAGTTCTCGCCCCACGACTTTACGGCGTTCAAATGGGGCACGGCGTCTTCCTTTGGGCATTATATTATCGTCGTCCTCCTCCTGGCGGTTTTCCTCGCAGCGGAGCTAAACCCGTTTTATCTCAAGGTAAGCTTTTTTTTTCTTGCTCGGGGGTGGTGGGGATTGATGGGTTGTTGTTTAGGCGTTGCTGTGGATGGAGCCTGATCATCCTATCGTCATTATGAGACTAGCGGGTGTGTTTTTGTGTGCGCTCCCTGCTGTGAGGGAGTTGTATCAGTATATTAATGATCCGCGGTATGTCTGGTCGGTGTGTTTTATTCTTATACTAAACTACTCGGCAGGCGAGCAGTGAGGATGGGCCAACACGTCTGGCTCCTCCTCGCGACCATCCTCACCGAGCTGCTCGTGATCAGGAAATGGAGCGTGGGCGTCTTCACGGATCCCTTCCCGCGAGGTGTGAAATGGGGCTTGAGCACCGGCGCCGTCCTGCTGGTGCTCTACCCGGTCGTCCAGGTGAGAACGAGATCGAGCATTACGTCCCCCTTCCCCTTCCCTATTAAATGCGTGCTCTATACATTTAGTTCGGCATCCCGAGTGTTAGGAGGTATATTCGTAAAGAGAAGAAGAAGGCGAAGGCGAGGGGAAAAAAGCCCAAGGCACAGTGAGAATGAATGAATGAATTGGAACTTTGTTAACTTCTTGTAAATTAATATCGATACTGTATGGATCATATCATTAGGAGCCACATCTTAGATCGGAGCACTCGGACGGTTTTTGAGCGGTGGGGAAGGGAAGGGAAGGTAAGGTTCAAGGTTAGAAAAGTAAGGTTTGTTTGTGTGCCTTGGGGGGTGGTGCCAAATATGGGGCATCGCCTTGGGTGTTATGTCATCATCATTGTCGGATCCAACTTGTCATTAACGATCACCATTACACACTACCACTACTACTGATACTACTACAGCCATGCCTCGCGCCGAAGGTGAGCAATCCAAACTATTACTTGCTGAGAATACCGACGCTGACGGATCACAGTGGGAACCCCAAAGTACCTAGCGAACAAGATGAAGTCCAAGGGACTCCAAAGACTCCGGTGGTACTGCCAAGTATGCGAAAAACAATGCCGCGACGAAAACGGCTTCAAGTGCCACGCAGCCTCCGAGAGCCACCTCCGGCAGATGCTCGTCGTCGGCGAGCACGCCGGCAAGCACATCTCGAATTTCTCGAGCGAGTTCCAGGGCGAGTTCGTGGCGCTGCTCTCAAGGCGGTTTGGGACGAAGCGGGTGCGGGCGAACCAGGTGTACCAGGAGTATATTGCGGATAAGTATCATGTGCATATGAATTCGACGCGGTGGGTGACGTTGACGGAGTTTGTGAAGCATTTGGGGAGGACGGGCGTTGCGAGGGTGGACGAGACTGAGAAGGGCTGGTTTATTGCGTGGATTGATAGTAGTCCGAAGGCGTTGGCTAAGGCGGTGAGTAGAGCAAACAGTGAGTGAGAGCTGGTTTTGACTTGGTTTTTAGGAAGCGTCGTTGAAGAAGGAGAGGGCGACGATGTCGGACGAGCAGAGGGAGAGGATACTTATCGCGGAGCAGATTGAGCGTGCGAGCAAGGAGGAGGAGGAGAAAGAGGAGAAGGAGAAGGACGTGGAAGAGGGACTGAAGAGAGACGAAGGCGCTGAGAAACTGACAATCTCGTTTTCCAAGCCTGCCCCTGCCGAATCGTCATCTGGCCCTGCCATAAAGATGAAAGCTGCCGTTAACCCGCTCAAAGCAAACCCATTGAAGCGACCGAACGTCTTCAAGGCAGCTTCAACTTCAAGTTCAAGCTCCGGCGGGGCGCAGAAGCGGAGTGTGCCCATGACAGCAGCCGAGCGGTTGATACTGGAAGAGCAGGATAGAAAAAGGCGGAGAATGGAACGGGAGAACGCTTAGAGTAAGTAAGTACCTAGCTTGATAATTGAGTATCCGGTTTGCTTTCGAGACGGTCCAACGTTACATATTCATAAAGAAGACATGGGAGAGTTGGCAACCACGTCTGTGGTGTGATGGAGGCGTGATGGTCATGAAACGCTTCGATTCAAATGCAATAATTTCTTGATTTTCCCGCGAAGGTTACCGTTTACTTACACTATGTGTCGGAAGTATGGTGGCGCCGGCAAGGGCGTGTTCACTGGCTGCTTTAGGGTGCGTTGGCAAGTGTGGCGCATCAAGAAGAAGCACTTTCGTAATGTTTTTGCCCTCCGCAAGGGAAGGGACGGGGCATGTCAGAGCCGAGAGTTTGGTACCTCCTCGAAGTTGCAGATCCCACTAGGTAACGTTGCTAGGAGCGTCGGGATAAAGAGTCCGACCGAATCCGGGCATAACCGCTTTGTGATGCTGGTCGATACGTGCTAGTTGAATATTAAAAAGATCCCCTGCGTCCCGGGTGAGAAGAAAGGAAGGAAGAGCAGGGGGGGGAAAAAAAAGAAGCTTGAGCAAAAATCGAAGACGTCGACGTCTGGCGGGCCCTGCAGTGCAAATCGTTATCTTCCAGGAGTTGACACTGACAGTAATCTCTGAAACGGAATCCTCGCCGGTTCGAAAGTTACGCATTCAATCAATACGCGTACAGCATGTAACGTTACCCTTTGTGTTAAAAAAAAGAGTCCTCCAGGTTGCTCTTGGAGTTGTCTAGAATATGTAGTACATCGCCCAACAATTGAAAACAAGGGGCTGGCTGGGAAACGATCGGCGTTCCAAGGCCGCAGAGCATCATAATCGACGGGGAAAGATAACCCTTTTCGACCACGTTCCGCCAAGGCACGCAAGTACACAGCCAAATTTTAATCAACGACGGGTTGGGATCGCCTTGAACGTGGGCTCCGACCAGCAACCACCATGGCGCACTACCACAACGTGTCCACTCACGATGAGCCTCTTGACGAGTCTCCCTTTGATACGCCGACGCGTACGCCCGACGCTTCGAGCTGGATGCGTAATTCCGAGGACGAGCTCATCGACATGGTACGCGTTATCTCTGTGTAGCACCCTAGATTTCTTACCAATCCCCCCCCTCCCCCTGTAGTACACCACCAAAGAGGCGCCCACGGCTTCTGCGTTGAGCGCCGCCCAACAACGCCAGCTCTTGACAGAACGCCGGAACCTCAAGAACCACCAACACCGAAAATCGGTCGTCTCCGCGCACATCACGCACGTCAACCCGCTCGCGACGTCCCGCAGGAAGAAGATCATCCTCCTCGCGTGTGGGGTCCTCGCGGTCGTGGCTGTGGCTGTCGCCGTGCCCGTGGCGCTCCTCACGAAGAACAAGAGCGGGGGCGGCGGCAGCTCGGGCGGCGGGAGCGGATCGGGGGGAAGCGGCGGTTCCGGGAGCAATGGTGCGACGTCGGGGACTACGGGGAGTCTGATAACTATGAGCGATGGTACGACGTTCACGTACACGAACACGTTTGGCGGTGATTGGGCTGAGGATCCCACGACTCCGTTTGCGGCTGGGGGCAAAGCGCAGAGCTGGGGTAAACGCATCGGCACGGAAGAGTGGGTCTGGGGCCAGGATGTGGCCCGTGGCGTCAACCTAGGGTGAGAGAGTTTGCGTTTAATCCAACCGTTTCATCCTTGTTCATAATTTGTTTTTTTCTACCCTACTAGTGGATGGCTAGGTTCGTTCGCTTCGCCTGTCGGACTCTTTAATTTGATTTTTGGCTGACGTCTTTTTCTGTTCTTTAAGTGACAGAGCCTTTCATCTGCCCGAGTCTTTACGAAAAATACGTGAATAAAAGTGACATCGTCGTCGTTGATGAGTGGACCCTGGCCCTGGCTATGGGCAAGGACCTGGCGTCGGAGATGGAGACGCATTACAAGACGTTCATTGTGAGATTGCACCCCGCTTCCGGTTTCCGCGTGATGGCTGACCGGGACCCTGTTTGTGTCCTCCCCCGCAGACCGAACAGGACTTTGCAAACATCGCGGGTACGTCCAAGCTCGACACTTGCCCAAACGGGCCGGGTTCTTTCGTGCGTGCGTAGCTCACTCGCTTTTTCAGGTGCCGGTTTGAACTGGGTTCGGATCCCCCTCGGGTTTTGGGTTAGTCTCTGCTTATTCAATATGGCAGAGCGATTGCCTTTTTTCTTTTCTCATGATGGCTAATCGTATTGCTAGGCAATTGAGACCATTGGCGATGAGCCGTTCCTCGTAGGAACCTCATGGTCCTATTTCCTCAAGGCGTAAGTTGATGATCGCCAGCAGAGTCCAGCCGAACCTTCTGACCTAGTTCTCTAGTATTGAATGGGGCAGGAAGTATGGCATCCGCATCTTCCTTGACCTGCACGCGCTCCCTGGAAGTCAAAACGGCTGGGTCAGTGTCGATCAAAGTGTCCCATTGCTGTTCTTGCGTGACTAACTCTCGTACCTTTTCTTTTTTTTTTTTTCACAGAACCATTCTGGAAAAAGTGCATAATTTCTTTCTTTGTATTGGTCAATTTTGGAACTAATCACCCCATCTCCCATCAACGCAGGCGGCACCGTCAACTTGTGAGATCTTATCTTTCTTCTTACCGCTGTTCCACGGATGATTCATTTATGGCTTGCCTGTCTTTTAGTATGGTTCGTCGGGAAGGTTCTATTCGTCCCCTGCGCAAGAGTCTGACCATCCAAACAGCACGGCACTATGGGAATAGCCAACGCGGAGCGAACGCTCACATATCTCCGAATCCTTACAGAGTTCGTCAGCCAAGATCAGTACCGTGACGTTGTAGGCATGTACGTGTAAACCCGCGGGGCTTCTTCTCTCCTAGATTCTCGTTTCACTCACACACGCATAGTGTGGGCATCGTCAACGAGATCCTGTGGGCAACCATCGGACAAACTTCTGTGCAGAGTTTCTATTACGCGGCATACCAAGCCATCAGAACCTCAACGTGCGGGATTCCATTCCCTATGTCTTCAATCTGCTGTATCGTTTAACTTAATTCGTCAGTGGCATTGGTTCCGGAGCTGGACCCTATATTGCAATCCATGAAGGCTTCCAGGGGGTAAGTCGTATCTTATTACGGTGTTCCGGGCGTGACGTTTTCATCTCGATTCATAGGTCGCCATCTGGGAAGGGTGCGTGTGATGATTCCGGTGCCAGAGTTTGGCTCATTTCCTTCTCTCGTAGGTTCCTATCGGGTGCCGACCGTATCGCACTAGATCAACATCCTGTACGTCCCATCCCGTCCTCTTCGTCATTCATCCTGACGCCTGACCTTCTCTCATGCAGTACTTGGCATTCACTGGCGATCACACCAGTTCGTGAGTTCATTTCACTTCCTCATGAGTACATGACATGTCAACACGTCACGTCTTGCCGTTAGGATTGATCAGTTGGCAGTCAAGCCCTGGTATGTGTTCTAGCTCACCGGGTAATGATCCTGTGATGTTCACCTAAAATTAATGCCCGTCCCTAGTGCCTGGGCACTCGCTACAAACCAGTCTTCGACAACTTTCGGAGTCACTTTGGGCGGCGAGTGGTCTACTGCAGTGAACGACTGTGGCTTATGGTGGGTACCCTCATTCCTTATCGATATCTCACACCACCACCTCCGTAATTGAATCATGATCGGTTTCTCATTCCGTGCATTTCTCTCAGGCTCAACGGAATTGGTTCTACACCTGGCTATCCGGACTGCACCATTTGGGATGACTGGACTGTACGTGATCATCTCCTTCGTACTTCCTTACGCAGCAGAGCTAAACCGTCCCGCGACAGTCGTACAACGCCAGCACCATTGCAGGCCTCAAGAACGTCGCCTTAGCATCCATGGACGCGCTCCAGAATTTCTTCTTCTGGACGTGGAAGATTGGGAATTCTACCCAGCTAGGAACGTCTTCCAGCCCCCTTTGGCATTATCAACTGGGTGTCCAGAAAGGATGGATTCCGAAAGGTAAAGTAGTACATCTACAAGCCCCGCGTCGAGAGCTCAGTTTTCTTTTTTTCCCTTGTGCTAATTATAGACCCACGGGAAGCCATCGGCCACTGTGCAAGTGTTCTCAGTTCATCTCAGATATTCGATGGGAGCTATCCCGCAACTGCAACCGGTGGGGTGGGTCTTCAGAATTCCGTTCCTGTCTTTTTGTTCCCATAAAGCTGATTTGTTGTTCTTTCTAGTCCGGCGCAGGTACCGTTGAAGCTGCACAGACTTCGTCACATGCCTTCCCCCCGCCTTCGCTGTCTCCGTCCTTCTCACCGTCCCAGATGTCCCTCCTCCCAACGTATACCGCAACAGGAACGATAAAGACCCTGTTTGCCCCCACGTTTACCGCCGCGCCTAAAGCGACGGTGGGTAGCGGCTGGAATAACTCCGCTGATACACAATTGGCTTATGTGTCAGTATTTCTGTCCCTTTTTTGTGTTGTCGGTTATCTTTATACTGAACGCCGGTTGACCTTTCTTTGTAGAACTGTCGCAGGATGCTCTTATCCTGAGTGAGTCGTCGTTATCGTCATTATAATTATCCCTCCTTCCATTGGCTAACGCTGTGTTTTGCAGCCCATGGAATGCGGTCAACGCCACACTCCCTTCTGCAGCTTGTACGGGGTCGTAAGTACCCGAACATTTTATGGATTTGTGCCTTTTGGACGGACCCTCGTTTTTTCTTGGACTATATATAATGGATATATACATTTGGCATCTTACGCGGACTCATATAGAGGTGTACAATCAGTATTATAGAACCGTCTTTTACACACACTAGAGTACACAATTAGAAGACTATGGTCTTCGGTAACGAACACTTCCTCGGACATCAGTCCAATGCCTACTGTAACCCGAACCAAAGAATGACCATCATGTAGGCACAGCCCGCGACCGACACGCATCGCAGAACTGTCAAAATTCTGGATTGAGTCGTCCATGTGTTGTACACGTCGTTGGAATATCTGACAAAAATGCAGAATTCTTTCCCCGGAAGAGAGACGTCATTCGTGCGCTCTTCGTAGTATTTGATTAGCGACGGGGCTAAGACAGCCGATGAACACGTTTTTAGTAACTTAATAATGGACTCGGAGAAGGGGAGAGAGGATCGCTCACACCGAAGGCGACTATGAAACAGATATAGAAAGTGGTACATGACGGCAAAGATAATTTCCCGGAAGAGAATGAATCCCGTTAAGAGGGTGTCGGGACCGATGAATATCGTGCTGAAAATTATTAAGAAGAGCCACGGAAGCCGTTTCACTGGTTCGGGAACCATGAGGAAAAAATAAGCATTGTATATGGGGAAAACCTCTGCCGTACTGTGCTGATCAAGGGTCACGGCGACCTTGTACGGAAAATCTGCGGGTCGCTGGAAGAGGCGGCCAAGTCGTTCATCTACGAAATGATGAAGAAAAAGCGAGAGCGAACAGCCAGAATGCATACAAGTGTAATCCACCGGATGCTCCGTAAACGCCTTGAGCTCACTGAGTAAGGAAGATTCTACGCGTCTAAGAGACTCGGATGTCGGGCTTGAAGATGGGTGTACGCACGAAAATAGACGCACAGCGCCGTTAGAATGGCGAATGCCAGGGACTTCGCTCTTTTGTCCATGGAGACAAGGGGTCGGGTCAAGGTACTTATGTTTGTTCCGTCCATTCAATGGGCCTCATCGCTTCCTCGTGTTGGCTGCGACTCATGATGTCACACCACGCAAATCAGAAGGTATAATAGCCGAGTTCTTGGCAGAGAGTTTTGTTATGATTACACGATGGATGATGTCTAAACTAAGTACCTGCAAAAGATACTCAGCATTAATGAGTTGGACATAAGGAAATGGCTGTACTTACATCCAGCCTGCCTATTCTCGCTGTATTAGCGCCAACAGCCCAAGTCCTCCTAGTAGAGCGTATTTGAGCTGTGGAAAATCATTCTAGAAGGACATTCAGCGCGAGCCCCGAGCACGTAAAAGTTAGGGCGACAAACCATCGCTATTGTGACGTATCCAATGTACGGTAGGAACCTGGCCGAATGGAGTCAACACCGTAGTAATAGACGAAAAAAGGTCAAAACATACCCTCTAGCCTTGCCCACAATATGCTTCCTCTCCAACCATTCTAACCCTTGGTACAAATCGATATCGTCCACATAATTATTATCTCCCTTGGTAAGCAGATACTGTTTTGCCATGCTAAAAAGGGTCCCAAATTATCAGCCCTGGGACATCCTACAAAATAGAAAACACACGTTGAATTATCCGTCAGCGGAAAATCATGGGTCTCCAATACCCGGTGAACGATGGGGATATCGGCTCCTGGAATCTTGTAAACAGTGATGTCTCCTGTATGGTATCTCTCATTCGCAGGGTTGGTAAGGAACAGTAGGTCACCGCGGTAGAAGGCTGGTTCCATTGAGCCGCTGTTTCCCATCAGTTTACACGTCGCTTCACCAGTCGGGCGAACGACCACGCACCTCAGCACGACGACAATGGGTGACTCTGAGTTTGTGACGAGTCCCAAACCCTTCCATATCATGAGTCCCGAGGCGATGACAGTCGCGAAATTGAGGCATTGTAGGAGGACCTAGTGCAATGGTGGGTAAGGCAGGAGCACGCAGCGAAGCGTCAGGCATACATGGCGGAATCCAAGCCTTCGAAAGGCCTTTAGCTCTTCAGTAAACATCGTTGGGCAAGGCGTACAAGTTGGTCCCGTTGCTGGATTTGGTAAAGTGGTAAAGCGACACGTCGATTGTCGGTTGTTTGGTCTTCCGCTGTGGCTGTGCTGCTAATGCGCACACATGGACCTACTACTCCTCATCAGTAAATGCGGTATATTATGTATCAACAGTCCGTCGGTACATGTATAGTATCATCCTCAAGATTTGGGCGAGTCACCTGTGACCGTCTCCCATGCCGGTCCCTCTGGTACATCCCACTCCTCGTAACAATCATACACCCAGTCAACCTTATCGATCATCTCCTTTTGGGCCGCCACAAACGTCTCCACCGGGCACATACCATCTTTCTGGTCAGGACACCCCTTGATCCCCGTGAGCGGTACGACCCCATCGTTGATAACGATTCGGATTTGCTGCCCCGGAACCGACGTACATTCCAATACTATGTTACGTTAGTACCGTTGATGATATGAAAGAAGAAGTATTCATACACTGGAACTGCATGTTCGTCGCAAACGGAGCCAGCTCGGATACCTTGAATGACCGGTTTTCGGGTATGTGGTCATACGGGAGCGGTCCAGTGGCTGCTAAGGTTGTCAAGTTCAATGCGGTGATGACTGGTCAAATAAGAGTGCAGAGAACGGTGAATTAGTTTTACATTCCCAGAATAGCGATGCACGGAGTTTACTGTTCAAAACTACCACTTCGTGGGTAGCATCCACATACAAGCTGTTCCCAAAGGGGAAGGTCGTAGGGTCATCGTCCAGTGTGGCGTTCGTCGAGAGCCTATGTTCCTTGATGCGTTCCTGCGTGAGCCGAGCCACGAGCTCTTGGACGTACCCGGTGCCCTGAACACGGCCAACGGGAGATCCGAACGCGGAGTTGTACCAGAAACTCAGGTCCAGACTGCCGAGAAAGACGACGTCAGTATGATAACAGAGAAGGACATAGACAGGAACCCCCACGCATAATCGAAGCCTTCCCATTCTTCTTCCGTAAAGAGCGTGCAGAATTGCGAATACCCCAGCGCCACCGTCTAGAAATATATTTTCAGTACGCGGATCCTTTGCGACGGGATCAGATGCGCACCTCGTACGCACACATCTGCTGAAGAACATATGTGTCTTCAATAGTCAAATTATACCCTTTGAGTTGACGTTGCAGGCGCTCTTGGGCATTCTTCAGGTAGATGGCAGCCCATCGTTCCACGTACCACTTGCCACGATCGCTTCTGGAACTGATCTTGGCATTCGGACATCTTCAAGGCTGTCAGGGCAAGACGTTATGGACGTAAAAATGTCATACGTGTCATACGGGGCCAAAGTATTGTTGAACTACGAGACGGTCAGAAAAGGAGGATCGGTAACAACGAGAACTTACGCCAATGTCTTCGATGGTGATACTTTGCTGATACTGACCTTCGAATGGGTATCCAAAGAAGCCAATTGCGAAGTTCATGGCAGAGTTGAGCATACGATCTCTGCACACAAAATAAACACTGAACTAGCTCTTCTCGAGGGCTATACTTACTGGGATTCGGTCCGGAAGACAGGAATAGTGTTGGATTCCGTAAAGTTCTTGAGAAGGTATCCATACTTGAGTCTCATCGAAATACCCAAGTCATCTGAAAGAATAGGTGAGTGGATACAAAATATAAAGATATGGGTTAGGAGACTGACAAAGCTGCTGTCTCCCAAAGGGTGTAAGGACTTCTTCTCCAAGCTTGTACGTCCTGCAAACGGGTTCGTTCAGGGCCCCCGTCGTATAACCCAAAATGACCCACCATTCGTTCAAAAATTCTAAGTCTCCAGACGCGCTCAGCCCCGCAGCCGCATCATGCAATCTTCCCGAGAAGTTGGCCGGGCCGCCGTACGATGCTGCGGAAACAACTTGAATACGTCCTTCCACTACCAAGATTCATCACTCACCCCACGCAGTCGGATACCTAGCTCCATGTCTATGCAAGAAATGCAGGCCCGTAATCCTACACGTCTCTGGCGTTTCAGGGCTCGAATCCAGTCCGAACACCTTCCTATCCACACTGTACCACGGCGAGAGGTTGCCCCACTTCTTGAACAAATCAAATGACTCCGACTTCTGCTTGTGCGTCATCGCCTGAGGCGCGACGAGCACCGCGGCGCCGCTGTGTATAGGGTACGACGGGGCCGTCGCTATCAACGCAGGCTCGACTCCTGTGGGTGTTCCTCCACCATACCCGACGTCCGTAGGGAAGAGAGACGGGAACACGTTCGTCGGCGTGGGTGGTGGGAAAATGTCCCGGCTCGTCGAGCCGACGTAAGGAGGCGCTAAGGCGATAGCATCGTCGTAGCCGCCTGTCACACCACTGGCCACATCGTCTGAGAAGCAGGTCGTCCCACATATAGCGTATTGAGCAAAGAAACAACCTAAGGATCCAGCAAGGAAGGCGATAGCAAGATGAAGCAGAGTGAAATGGGGCTGGCTGTAGAATGAGGGTGCTGGCTGGTATAATGGGCTCTTGGGCCACTCATCTCGGGAACGTGGAGACTGCGGCGCTTCACCGTCTATTGGCTCGTACTCCTTCACGCCCCGTTCGACGTCCATCGTAGTCGGGATGAAGTGGTGTCTCGTGCACGTGACGAGCTGACGCCTAAAATGGGCTGCTCGAGATTGGCTCATCCCCCGAGTTCATCGAATTTGTGCAAAGTCAATTCATCCATTACATGTACAAATTATGTATATAGGTGTCAATTCAGGCTATGATCATCGTAGGAATCTCCCCCAGGCGAAGCTTCGCAGCCCCAAACGGGACAAGCTTGACTTCGAAGGTATCGCTGGCGCAAGTTGGGCTTTGAGGGGGTGAGGCGGCTGTTCCACTGAAAATTTCCCAGTCGATTTGGCATGCAGTCGCTGAACGAGAAGCAAGCACTTAATTAGAGTGAAAGAAGACAGGTGGATGGGCTACGAACCGGTCATGGTGATAGGCTGAGAACCGGGTGCCCAGACGTAGAATGGTAACTTTGACACCTCGGAAGAACGATCGACAATCTCAATGGTAGAAGGATCAATAGCGAGACGCCATTCCATGGTGGGCAGTAGCGTGTGGTCCTTGGTGTGATTATCGTACTGGATTTTCTGTAAGTCAGGCGCCCGAATGAAAAAAAAATGGTACATGCCGGTATAAGATACTCAGTAGGTGCATTTGGATAAAGAGTTTTCACATCGTTCAAAGCTTGTTCGCTCCTGTCAGTGAAGGTGAGAAAAACCTTGGAGCATTTCTGAAAGTCACAGAATCCTACCGTAATCCCTCGGTAACCATATTGTTGTAAGACAGTTCGATGGCATAGTTAAGCGCCCCATAGTTGATCGCGATAGCATCATTGAACCGTTTCTCGATGTTAAGGACTGCGTGAAGGGAAAGAACTATCGTCGATGACCCTACCGAAAGCTAGACCATGTCAGCCGAATTACCTGGCCACTCTACAATCAAACATCTACCTCAACAACCTGGAAATTTGCGTCGTCAAGCGTCAGGGCCGTCGTCTCCTCCCCATTCACCGATATCACACTTTCTTCCGTAGCCCAATCTGGTATACGGATCTTGAAAATCAGCGGTTCGCTCGTTGCAATTTGGTACTTGAGCGTGTTATTGAACGGGTAAATAGTATCAACGATAACTGAATGTGAGGATGGTGAGAGAGTTGGGGAGGGCGGCCGTCAAAAAAAGGAATGACAGACCGTCAACTTGGTTGGACGCGCCAACGATTCCGGAATACGTATAAGGCCCCAGAAAAATATGAAGCAACCCATCGTCCGCTGGATCGGTCATGAACGCATGAGCCCAGAATTTCGGGTATGCTTGCGGATGATTGACGGTACAACATGGGTAATTCCTATTTACACGTTGTAGAAGGTCCTCTATTTAGTGACACGAATAAACAATGGAACTCACGGCTCGAAACCGAAGATGTTTGACCTAGGACCATTATTACCCCATGGCGATGGGTCCATTTCCTGAACCCAAATTTGATTGACTGTACAAAAATGTTAAAATAAAATAGAAAAGGAATGAATTAGCCAAGTGTCTGTGACCTTCTTGGTCATACTGGTGTGCTGATGATAACAGACGGAGAATCTTAAGCGCCGGGAAAATTTAGGTAGAAGGGGAAGGAAACCTACACCACCAATCATGCATAATTCCGGCAGGTAATGCATTATACGCTGTTCAACTGAGGTCAGTCCACAGTTGCCAAAACGCCCCAGATCATATACCTACCTATTTTCTCCGCGCGATCGGCCAAAGAATTGTTGCCAAATATTTGGTAGATTGTCGCAAGCGAGAAGATTTGTTCCCTTGGAAAAAACTCAGCTCGAACAAGCAAGACGCTGTGCAGCGACCCACACTACGGTGCACAGTTCAGTTCTGCCAGGATGTCAAGAATCTCTGCTACACAAGTTACGGCATGAACCCACCCACGAGAAGGACCGAGACCAGCGAGATGTTCGTCGGCTGAAAAGGTACCTGTACATAAAAGAATCGGAACCGGCTTGTAAATAGATTTTACAGTGGGGGATGAATACTGAGACGAACCGGAGGCGCGCCCGTGATACTGATAGATCATATCGAGCCGGTCGAAAGTGCTCTGAACGTCGGCCGGATCACCCGTAAAACGATACGCTAGCGCCTCAGACTTGAGCGCTAGCCTCACAGAATTTCGTAAATGCGAGCCAAACAACCGGTATTGGAAATTCATACCTTCTGCGTTGTTCACACCATGCCTGCAGGGTGAGTTTTTTTGATCAGTTCTCCGTGAGACTGGGTTGTTCTGCCCACTGAACAAGGCTTGGTTTGCTTACGTGTATGAGAAGAAGGATGTCACTGCTTCCCTTGCGAAAGTGGCCTCCGTATACCAGTCGTCTTTCCAGGAAAATCCCGAGTCTCTGACGAGTTGCATCGTCTCGATTAAGAGATCTTCCCGGCCTGCATCGCAGAATCAAAATGAACAACGTGGTAAGACGGATTCATTAATATGTGTGGGGAACTCAGACCGTTGGGATGGTTGTCATATAACCATTGTAAGGAGTAAACCAACTAGGAAAGAAAAAAGTTTAGTTTTAATAAAATAAGGGCAAGAAGTCGCTCACTTCTTCCCATCTCACGTATTGATACTCAAACTGGAAGCCATCTGCAGGATCGCCCTCCGAGCCGGACGACCAGGTACTATGAACAAGTGTGATAAATTTATGCATGGCGTCAACGATCCGTTCGGTTTGGGAAGGGTCCGCTTCGGCATATTGCTATTCCAACAACATCAAGAACTCTGCTCGAATAACTGCGAATGGCACTCACAACAAGTCCCATTAAAACAAGATAACGGGGCCATGTCAGACGGGGAACATCCGATGACCCGTCAAGGACTTCGGGTCCAATCCAACCATCATCACCTTGATGGTCTAGAGTCCAATCCAAGAATGCACGGACTTGACCCAAGAGGCGTTCATCTTCAAGTTGAAAAGCCAGCGCCACCATGCCGTTGCTATCGTTTGAAAATTGTCAATTGAGAGGGATATAGTGGCGCCATTGAAATAGAATAGAGAAATGGCCAGACTTACAACCAATACGGGGCTGATTCGTGCATCGCACTGTACTCGATGGAGCCTCCCTCTACCCAAATTGACCCGTTGACGCTAGAAATAATCCATCAGACGGCGCTCTGACAAGAAAGGATCCTGGTTCAGGCTCACTAGCTGTCGAAGTCCATCAAATGTCCGGCGAGGCCCTCCGCCTGGACATTACCTTGATCCAAGGCCCATCCGGATGGTTTGATCGCCCCCGTTGGAATTCTGTTATACACCGGCGCGATGACTTGGAGAGAGATTCTGACTAAGAAAATCACGTAACGCTTCCACTGATATGTGCACTTACGCGCTCCGAAAGTCGAAAGAACTCCAAAACAGGCCGTTGACAGTAAGGGAAGCAGGATTTTCTATACCCTTACGATCAGTTTCAAGACGGAGTTGATGGAGTGTGCTCACCATTGTGCAACTGTACGAAGTGTTCTTCGCGAATCACTCGATGTTTAAATTGCCTTTATACCGGACTCCAAAAGCGTCCGTACGCGGTCCGCCAGGAAGCCTTGTATTACACCAACATCTGAACGAATGTCAGATGGTAAAGTCACGATGCCATTCTCTCTCTGCAGAAATTCAGAGCAGCCTCTGCCCAAGACGGCCCGCCGAAAAGAAGGAACATCAAACGCCACCGAAAACTAGTTGTCCAACGTTATGACTAACGGTGCGACAACGCGACGTCGGTTAACGAGCAGTCACAACAAAGAATTTCCTTCAACGGTGTACCTTCACGGAGGTAAGTTGTTTGACAGGCGGTGAAAATTAAAAAATCGCATCACAGTACAAAGGGCAGAGGACCACCAATGGGTTTTCGGTTAAAACACGGAAGCCAAGCAACTAGCTTCATACCTGTTCCGGGACCGGTCCGTATTCGGGACGGATATCCGTGCTGTGTTTTCCGGATGCGAGAAATGAATCGAGTCGCTGCGTTGGTTCACTTGAGCGAGGGGATTGTGCGCAGTAAAGATCTCATCTCATGAGATCCAACGGGACCTGATTGAATCTGATTTTCGATCAATGATATGCGAACCGGCAGCTGCGTAGCTTTTTATTAGCGTTTCGTTCGACGTCTGTAAATCCGAAAGAACATAGGTCTTCGATCATAGCAGCACCCTGGATGTATCCTCGGGCCCTACATTGCGGACGTTACGAGGATTCCAGCACGTGGAATATAGGATATACACCTATGTACATCTCGACGGAGAACAATGTGTTTGGGGCGGAAAAGTCCGGATGAATGTCACCTCCGTAGTCCGTTCTCGTACGCTAATCATGACGGCAGACTGGGATTCTATCCTGAAGGGCGGAAGTTGCCAATAGGGTCAGAAGATGTTTGTTACCGGTTGCTGCCTCGGTAGGCGCGTTGGAAACCACCGCACACGGGCTGTCGTGGCCGACTGCTGCGACCATATGACCCTCGATTTGTAGAATAAATATTTGGTTTTTTCTTTCTCCAAGGAAGACGACGAGACTTTTGGATTTTAAATTTTCATGACACGGATGTGGTCAGATCATTGGCATTTCCTGTTCACAAATGTCAAACACAGAGACCAGGCACAGTATGCAGAGAATTCTTGCCTTGAGGCTTGAGCTGAAGTCGGTTCGGCTTCGGTTCTTAAGGTCGGTGCCGCGGGAGTATGAAGAGAGCACAACCTATACAAGGTAAGATTAACAAGTTGGTAGAACCGAAACTTGAAGTTATTCTTGTCCGAGTCGGTGGTTTGTTATTGTTTCCATTGCAAGGTCATAGCGATGGGAAGTCTTGTTTGTCACACATCTTTTACGAAAGAATGTCCCGACACTACGAAGAAATTCACCAAGCGCAAGCAAGAAACAGGAAGACAGTATGGTAGGCACAATCGAATTGCCGCCGCTAGACGTTTGGCGTGAAGTGACGTCCGCACGTGAAGGGCGTGCTGGCAAACAGATGCAGACAACGTTGCTCCCTTCCCTCCGACGCCCACGACGGGCGCTGCGGTCTTTTCTTCTTCTCTTCATGCCTTTTTGTTAGGCCTTGGGGCTCCAACATTTCGCTCTTTTTTGTTCTCCATCGATCCTCAGCTGCCAGAAAAGTTCTAAATGTCCCCCCGACCTATCAATTCTGCTGGAAAACGTCCGCTTTCTGCTGTATACTTGGGGAAAGATCCTCAATACATTTCTTCTCCCCCAAACCTGCCTGATTTACCGGAACCGCCAAGTCCTATCGCGAGCACGAGCTCAAAAGGTTCCGGTCTCCCTTCTCCACCGGCAACGAATTCAACTGGCAGTGGAAGCACAGGCGATCCTGCCAGCATCGCTCGAAGAACTCGGCCTCATCCCGGTGCAATGCTTACTGAATTGAATGTAAAGACTTTCCACCACGCTTTTGAAGAGGAGCAGGATGGGTCCGCCGGTCGTCCGGTCGATCCAGACGACGATGACGATTATGACAACGACCATGACAACAACGATGATGAGGATAATACAGCGCGTCTTAGCAGACGACAGTCTTCCATATCTTCGAGCGAGAACGTACAGGCGCTCGAACGCGTCAAGAGCCTCACGCAGAGGAACCGAATGGTACGTCTTTCGGATGACCCGATTCTTTTACTTCTCTAATTATTTCAATCTTTCTAGGCCCTCGATAAACTTTCTTCTTATTCTCGGCTAAGTACGCCTTCACCCAAGCCACGTCACCCGACTACGCCCAAGCATCATGCCCCACCACTTGCCTCAACATCATCTCAGTCTTCCTCGTCCTCATCGAAAACGCGTTCGTCGCGCCATTCCCACCATGTTACCCCAGATCACCAGTCGGGCTCTGAAACTGAGCGGGAGTCTCTCCATCCTCCCGTATTCTCAACAAATTCCCACTCTTCCTCCTCACATACGTCCTCCCGAACAGGCTCTGCCGATCCTCGCCCGTCCACGCCACGTAGCCGACAGCGCCTTGTATCCGCCCCCTCATCTCCCGGACAGGACCTTCTCACATCCAAGTCCAATTCCTCACATTCATCAAATTCCCCTTCCCATATCCGGAAGCGCGCTTCAGTTGCTCTTACAGAAGCATCATCCTTCCGTACAAGATCTCCGGACCGTGGCGTGACGCAAAGCGCGCTGGCAGCGGTTGCGTCGTCCAGACGGAGTCCTACCGTGGGTCTAGGGAAGAAAAGACAGCCTCTTCCGCCGGAATTTCGTGATTCACCCGGTGGCGGTGGCTCGACGTCTCAGCGAAATGGTGTCAATGATACACTTACCCGAAGTTCTACCCTACATTTTTCATCTCTCCCGAAAACACCTGCTAGATCGTCAACGGTGCGAGACCTGAATCGACGGCATCAAACGCGTTGGATGAGCGAGGATCTATCGGCTACGTCCCCTACTGATGATAACGAAGAACCTGCTTTAGGACGACGGCAAACAAAACGGGGTGGGAGTGCAGAGAGTGCATTGACCGTGGGTGCTAAGGGCAGAAGTTTAGCTGGTGAAGGGTTACGAGCCGCAGGTATAGGTTTGAGGGATGGTGAGGAGAAGCGGGGCAGCGATATTAGGACTCGTGCTGGTACTATTGTTGGACAGAGAGCAGCCACGTCGATGGCGGAATACGGACGTGATTTCGAAGATGATGACGATCGCCCTTCATCAGCTTCGCGTCAGTTGAGGAGCCATCGAAGTGCGTATCCCTTACGAGATCGAGATACGTCAGTATCTCGGAGGGACGTGGAGAGGTCGCAGTCGTCACTCAGTGCCTACAGCGGACAGGAGCGGTACTCAAGTCCACGCGTTTCAGGGATACAGCAGTCTGGACATCATACGGAGCTTATGCACAACAGCCTGTCGATATTCGAATCGCAAGTCAATCGGGTGCAGTTGAATGCGGCCAATGACTTACTGAGGAACGCGCAGGGTGTAGTGACGGCCGCTGAAAGGCTGCAAGGACTGATGAAGGGTGGAAATGGACGGGCACTGGAGGAGCAAATTAATGCGGAGGTTGGCGATCGTGACATGGATGCGGACTTGGTGGAGATATGGAGGAAAGTTGGCGGGGAATATAGAGAGGGCATGAGGGCAAGCGATGAGCTTGTTAGAGCGGTGACCGGGTTCCTGCTGGGTGTTGGCAAGGCTGTTAGAGATCTTAGTGGCGCTGGAGATTCTCATAACCGAAGTATCAGCTTGGATGAAGACGGTCTGACGGGACGTCTATCGAGACTTCATCTTACACCGGAAACCCCTGTGAACGGTACCGGAAGACGTAGCGCTGATTCTCGCCATAGCTGGGACATCAGAGATCGGGAGCGAGAAGAGGCCTCGCGACGGCTCAACGCAAGGGCAGAAAGTGTTCTTGCTGTTCGACCTCCGTCGGCTCTCAACGCGCTGAAGAACGAGGAATATACCCGTTCTGTGTTTGATACCCCATCTCCTCGAGAACCTCATCGAAGTGCTACTACCAATGGTGTGAATTCTGGCTCCATGCGACGAATTCAGCCGCGGGAAGCTTCGATACGTGCCAGCGGTATCGCTACTCTGGATTCTCAAGAAACTGTTCGTGCTTTTGACCCGTCGCCTACACCTGCTTCTCGTATCAATCGTGGCCCCGATCGAACTCAGACTCTTCCTCCCCTTGACATTCCAAAACCACTGCCGACGTTACCCTCCGAATCTCTTCGAGCTCGACTTTCCGTCACTCCTACTCCTTCAGAAAAGCAATCTCAAGATCGCAACCGGGACCAGCAAAATCAAACCCTTTCTCGCCGCAAGAACCTCAACTCTATCTTCTCTGTTCGGAGCCCAAACACAACTACTGCTCTTACCACACATACGGTATCCAATTCTCCCGATCGACCGAGCCCCCCAGGTGCGAGCCCGATGCAGCGAACGGATTCGAACAAGTCGAACCGGAGCTCAGTGACTTTCTCTCGCCCGTCGACTATCTCGGTCTCAACGCTCAACGGACTCCAGCAGCAGGATGAGAGGCAGCGGAAGTCGTCTTCTTCGGGTTCTGTGAACGCGGATGAGCCAGAGGTTGTTGCTCATGTCCATTCACCGATGTCGGGTTCTGAGACGGAGAGGGATTGGAGGCGGCCGGTCAATCGGTCGGCGAGGATGTCGCTTGACGGGACTGACACGGCGCACGCTGCTGATCGGAGTGCGGCGTCTTCTATTCTCCCTGGTTTGAAGAGGGAGAGGAGGCGAACGGTTGTGGACATCTGGCCTCCCGCTGGAAGGTGACTCGACGTAGGCTCTTTTGCATTTCTTGTACATAGCATGCGTGAGTGCATTTCGCATCGGGTTTTCGCGCCCTCACTCATGTTCTTTGCAGATTCCTTTGTTTTTACTGTTTTTATTGCGCGGACGCCGATACTCACAACTGCGGTACTTCTACGTGCGCCTTCTTTCTTCTCCAAGCGCGATCGATCCTTTCATTTATTTGGGCTTTGAAAATTGCACATAACTTGTCTGTCTCTTTATCTGATCTGTGTCGTGTAGTATTCGTCCTTCTTCCTTCTGTCTGTTTTTATATCTCGATGTCCTGACGTTGCACGTATTCTATGGGCTCTATGATATGCGGTCGTGAGTTCAGACTCACTGTGAAATCCTTGAAGTAGATTACCCTGTGATACCTAATAAATGCCAATTGTACGCATGTGGGCACGGTGCAGACACCGCTGACTTTGAGAAAGCCGCCTGCGCAACGGAGTACGTTCCTTGCGCTATCAAGTTGAGAGTCGTAATACTTGATCAAGTTGTCAGGATATCCCTCAGGCTATATCCGTCAACGGCTCCGATTACAATAAGGTTTTGTTAACTTAATCGTATTGATGCACATACTGTGGACCTGGTAAGCCGATGTTTTTTTTGCAACGCAATACCCGCTCATATGTAATTGAAAGCAGATGATACAACTAAGGCGGCTGTGGGCGAGTCGGGAGCAAGTACGGCAACAAAGCAATAGAATACACCGTGCAAGAAGATAAGCTATGCAGGTAAAAAAAATCCCTATACATGCCAAAGGAATGAACCATTGATAAAATGCCGACACTTATGCAATTAGCGATCTTGAATTGGCCTTGGTGTAAGTGATCTTGTCTGTACAGCACATCTTTTCTCCAGCTCCACATTCCATTTTCCAGGATCCTTTCCCCCTTCGCAGAGGTTTCCTGACATGTGGGTACATCGGTAATCCTGCTTTAAATCTTGCTGATGAGTTGACACGGGCGTCCCGTAGGGAACCTAACACTATTTAGTATTGACGACCGATTATTCATAACGTGTAGCGTCCCTGAGGTGGAGCCTATGAAAATGCGGTCGTAATGGTATAGAATGCTGGCACTGTGGTCTGCTTGCGCTGATCGGCGTTCTGCTGCTAGATTTACGCACTCGAGAAAACAACGACACGTCGTGTTCCCACTACATGATGACTCCCACATCACTCGAGTTCTCCGTATTCATGTTTCAAGTTGCGCCGTTTATATGACTGCAATACGTCCATCTCGATGAATTGTATTACTGCACTCCGATATCCTCACTCCGAGTCAATCGATATGGCAGCTTCCTCTATTTTCGTCTGTGGCTATTAAACTGTGCCTGCGTGCCTGCTATCTTTCTTGTGGAATCTGCGCCTGTATGCTGTTCTTGCCCAATATTGGCCTTCTTGACAAAAGCCGCTTGTATTACCGGCTTCCTCTCTCGATGGAATTAACGGCAACAATAGTTACGACGTCAGTCCAGTTACTGGGCAAGCCCATGGGGTTTACATACTTACGGTGGAATCAAACATGTGTCAAGGGTTGCGGTAAAGGATGGTTAACGTACCAAGTCAACACGTACATCGCATGGACGGTAATACTGATACCGACATCACTAATCCATGTACCTGCCGGCGATTCGAGCTAAAACCTCGATCAGTGTCACCCTCTTTACTACTCAGGTCTTGAGACTCTTCTCCTGACTACTTCGCTACTTTCTGAGGTCACACCCATTACCTACATCGGAGTACCTAGCGCATCTGAGGTGGAAGCATACCATCTAGTGCGCTATTGTTCGAATATAGAAAATGAGTCACTTGCATAGTAATCTTGAATAACTAACAACCGGGGATCCCAAAGATGCGCCCCGGAGCCGTTGAAGTTGAGTGAAGGGACACACGATGGGTACGGAGTGGACCAGGAGCGACCCTATTTTCGATCAAAAATTCTACGTACTACAGTTCATTACGTTCCACCACGAAGGCGCGTTCCTCCTTTAGTCACCATTGGATTCAATAGAATGTTTAACATTCGAGCTACTTCCGACCTGTCACTGATCATTGAACCTGGCTTGGATAAGAGTATACACCGGTGCACGAATCGACAGCGATGTCACCTCTGTACTGGGCAAAGTTGTTTCTAGACCATTCCGTTCTGTGAAAGGTGGTTGGACGTAGACTTAAAGACCTCAAGTCCAGAATTATGAATAAAATATCTCCTATGCCTGGGTACGGTCCACTCCTTGAACGAGTCCAGCCATAGCAGTATGTGTATATCCGCCGAACAGAGCAGTATGAATCATCCCCATTTGGGCCGGGTCTGCATCAATCAGTCTCTAGATTTTCGTGCGAAACAAATAGGTTTAGCTTTCAGCGGACTTACGTCTTCGTTGAGTTTTCGAGTGAAATCCTATGGAAAGCCTCTGCCACCCGAACGCCTCGCTCTTTGATTTTCACGAAACAAAGTTGAGACCCCTGGAGACAGAGATGGAGGGTCTTCAACAATTGCCTAAACGAATACCCACCCAGAAGGATCTTCATCATTAGCAGAGTCTCACGAGTGACGAGGAAGAGATGAAGGAATAGACCAACCCGGACTTCAAACCTCCACGAGTCTGGTCAAAATCCATCCGGCGAATAAATAAGACAGCTTGTCGAGTATGTCCGGCAAGGTTATTAGTAAAAATGACATGGTTTTCGCCTTAGAAAACAGTCGAAAATAATGATGCAGATAAATTAATGAATAGCCTGTTCTGAGGCCTAAGCAGTTGAGACGGCATCAATTTTATTCTCCCTCGTCCTTTCAAGCTACCTTGGGTTCCCTACAGGCAAAACTTCTGTGAAAATGCACGGCATATCAGAAGGGTAGACCGACAACTAAGATAGCCGCACATGCGATTTAAAGCGTGTTCAATTCGACCCAAATAAATCTCTAGGATAAACCAGTCGAAAAGAGACGCAAGATCATAGATATTGCACTCAGAACATGACTCTGCAGTGTCTCTAGCTTCGAATATGAGATGGGATTCCACGGTTCGTACAGCCTCTCAGGTCGGATGGTTGCGAATTGCTGCTTGAATCTCTGTCATGTAGGAAAGCAGCCAAGATATTTGCAGACTACTGTAAACGGGGTTGCATTATCACGGTGGTATTGATAGAGACTGAGCGGAGCAAGATCGTTTTCTCTGAAACGATATATTGACTTCATCCTGAAAGATAAGTGCGTTGTTGTGAGCTTCGTCCAAGTACTTTTCGCGGAGCTTCAAGGGTCGACAGATGATGCGAGGAGACTGTAAGAGGTCGAGCTCCGGGATATCATCATCCTGTGCTGATGAGGGCCTTTCAATGACCATGTCTGCAGCCGCCATAGCTTCCTCTTTCCACCCCATAGGGTACGCAATGGCAAAGACGCGCAAGGTTTCAGCATCGGAGAATTTGCGTAGCTCACCTCGGGCTCTGATAACAAGATCCTCCTTGAGGTACTTTCTTGCCATGACCACTATGACACGGTATAACGCGGATATTCCAACAATCGATGGATCTTCGACTGGGTAACAGAAGCAAAGAATTTGACCTATGGTTTCACGGCTTCAGCCATTGGGATCGCAGGAAGGTTCCATCTGTAATTAAGAGTCTGGGCTAATGCGAACATGTCTTTGAAGAAAGGCGACGCATGTGAGAGAATGGATTTGTGCGCGTAGAGACGGACGATATCAAGATGGCATCAGCTGTGGTATATAAACCATCGAATAAATATGAAGCATCCATTTCCAGAAGATTGGCCGGAGTTGCGAAACTTTAGGCAATGCAAACAGTCGATACCATTTGGCGTGCACTGATGAGATGGATGTTATTGACGAAAATATAAATGGACTATTTAGCTTGCCGAAAGTGCGATAATCCTTTGATGAGCCCTGGACGTCAACGGAATGAGCAGGTCGATACTCGATGGTGATTCGCGTCCAGCACAAACTTACAAACAATGAAGCGTACATAGTACTTGTATCGACAAATTTTGGGAGAACAATAGTAATTACACAGAATATTTTATACAAGTATACCAAACTCCATCTAGCACATCATCACGCAGCGCAAGTACCGTGACACGCGCTACAGACAGAACTTCTGTTTAAATAGATCATTAAACGTCTCAGGGCCACAGGTGCGGTAGACACCTACCCTGTCTAGAACCTCATAGATGCACTTTAGATATGTTTGGGGGAAATACCGGTCAAAAAGGGCGGGAAGATCGCATTTCGCGCACTCAGAGCACGCCTCTGCGATATTTCGAGCATGCCGCATCGCCCATTCATGACGGCTGTGAAGATCCGCCGTAGTCGGATTGAGAAGGATCACTTCTCGGACCTCTCCCATGTAGTACAGGAGCCAAGATTTTTGCGGAACAGTGTAGAAATAGGTATGACTATACCCGTCATCTTCGCAAATGTCATGATGCTCGCAAAAGGGATTGTTCTTGAATACGAAGTCAATTTTATACCCATCAATGTAAGCCAACTTGTAAGCATCGTCCGTCCGTTGTTTGTGGAACCTCAAAAGACGGTATATGATACGTGGTGACTCGAGGATGTCGAGTTCCGGGATATCGTCATCTTCCAGGGTCAGTAGAGGTCTTTTAATTGCCTTCTCTGCAGCTACAGCGGCCTCCTGCCTCCATCCCATCGCGTAGGCGATCGCAAAAACCTGTAAGGGCTTTGTCCCTGACTGACAGAACCGATGCAGTTCGTTTCGAATTCTGAGCGCTACGTCTTCCATGAGATATTTCTGAGCCATGGTTACCAACACATGGTACATCTCAGATGCGTCCTTGAATGACGGATCCTTAGTGGGGTAGCAAAAACGAAGAATTTTCTCGATGATCTGAACATCTTCGTCCATCGGAATTGCAGGAATGGATCCATCGGCCGGTGGCTGAGCTACCAGGAACATGTCCTTGAAAACAGGCGATGCAAGTGGTAGAATGACTTTGTGCGCGTGGAAGCGTATGTTGTCGCGTGATACTAGGACGACATCAGCCGTTGTGTCAGAGCCGCCAAAAGTATACGTAGCATCCATCTCTTCGAAGTCTATATACGAAGCGGTACTATGAGCAGCAGTATCATCCTTCAACGGCTGAAGCATGGGAACAAATCTCACCAACTAATACTTAAGCTTAGTGCTATGGAGGGTTGATGGGGGGTTACTAATACCTGCCTGAGACAGGCGCCAATTGAGGTGCATTAAGGTACGTGAGGGCAGGTTCTCCGCCGGCCAATTGAACAGACTTGATTGCATGTCAATGGAAACTATTGTGGGAGTACTATTACAACTGGTATATGCTTGATAAATATACAAAACGTCTAACCGCCCATGCTATCGTCCTGTCCCTTCTCTCTCCAACATCTCAAAATCAGCGTCCTCATCCTCTGGTCTCAACGCCTCTTCTTCCTCGCTTATCCCATCATTCTTCCTGCTCCCATTCCTGTTGAACATCTTCGAGACCCATCCACTCGACGTCCCCTTTGCGTGTTTTGCTTTTGGTGGGTACGATGGTCCAGGTAAGAACGACGCATGCTCATCAGTAGAGGACAGTGGAACGGTCTTGTAACCGGTATTTTCATCTTCGCCAAATACAGCATCCATTTCTTCAAGAGGAACGCCTTTCGTTTCAGGGTATACTGGGGAGAGAATCTCAACGTCGAAACGAGAGGGGATGAAAGGAGAAACGCACGGAAGTAAACTTCAAAAGGTCGTCAGTTAAAACAGAAGCCAGACGGAAGGGACGACATACCCAAAACGAAACTACATGCACAGAAAAACCCGTGCATGAAGTAGAGGCGCCATTCTATGACCTCTTGCAAGTAAGGCGTTATTTCACCGACGAGAGTGTTGAACGCCCAATTGGTCGCTGTGGACAACGACACGCCTTTTGCACGCACAGTGAGAGGCATGATCTAGGAAAATTAACAGCCGAGCTATAGTAATCAGGGAGAGCATTACCTCTGGAGGGTACAGCCAAGGTAGTGGGCCCCAACTGTGAAGCCATATCAGCGAAGGAAAAGGGCGACTGGAAGTAAAGACCAACCTGAATCCAAAAGCAGCATTAAAGATGATGACACAGGCCACCACAGCATTAGGCGTTTCCGGTAAGTCAAGATATATCCAGTACCCAGTAGCGCAAAGTGCTAGACACATCTACAGGCTTAGTGGTGAGCCATAAATCTTGGAGACAGTGTTGAAGGAAATTCACCACAACAGCACCGGATAGCAAGATCGGTCGACGTCCCCATCGATCGACTAGGTACCATCTAAACGGTGAGTTAGGCAAAGTAGGGGAAGGTTAGGGAAGGAACGCACGGTGGTAATGTACTAAGGAGATATATTAATGAATTAATTCCCGTCATAAGTATAGCTTGCCGGCCTAGCCAACCAGCCTCTGTGATGCGTTTGCTGTGAGAATACGGTCTGCGGCGATATCTCCGATAACAACTTGCCTTCGAATACTTTAGCTGTAAGTGGATGGGATAGGTAAGCATCCGGGCTGCATAGTGCAGATAAGGACCACTCACGAGCATAGTAAGATATAACTGCAGCTTGGTGAGTAACAATCGAGGAAAATTGAATACTGCGCGACGCACCATTAATGCCATTGAGTTGAGCAAAGGCTTGCGACGACATGGCCAGTAGCACGCGCCGTTTGTACTTTTTCCACATCACGGCATATGTCCTGGCCTCACCGGATTCTCTCTGGCAGCGCTCAAATAAGAAACAGGTTGTTTAGCCTGTCAATGCGTACCTCCATAATGACTTTATCCTTGATTTCCTGATACTCCGCCCGGGCCACAACATTGTCGAGGTCACCGCCATGCAAATCCGCGAGTATGCGCAATCCCTCATCATCTTTATCCGTGTCTATGAGCCAGCGAGGGCTTTCCGGAAGGACTAGTGATCCAGCGGCAAGGATAGCGCCAATGATGCACTGAATAAGTAAAGGGATCCGCCATGCCATGTCTGAGTCTATGAACGAACAAAAATAGTCGGTCCAGACAGAAAATGCGTAGCCAAAAATGTTGCCAGTGAACTCTACGCATGCCAAAGCTCCTCTCTGCAAGAATTCAGCCAACAGTTGATATGAACGGAATATATGTCGTACATGATTCGGCGGTGATATTTCACTCTGATAAATAGGCACGATAGTGCTGCGAATACTTCAGCGACGGGCACACAACCAGCCCTAAGATGACAACGTACGATAGAAGACCGACGCCAAATCCACTGACAATCCGTCCTACCACCATTACTGCGAATCCGGTTGTAAATGTCTGTACTGCCCCACCCAGGGTGAACACCACAGCCCCAGTGAATAGTGTTCCCTTTCGGCCAATGATGTCGCCTACTCGGCCAGCAGCTAGAGAAGTCACTACAAGTGTCCACAGTCAGAACAGACTTCACAATAACACACGAAGAACACATACCGAATGCACCCACCTCTAACACAGCAACCATACTCCCTACCTGTATCGGTCCCGGCCTACCGAAAAACTGGATGAAATGAGGACCCGTTATGATACCCGACATGACACTGCGGAAGTCATGAACTGCCGCTTCTCTACCGTGCAAGGTTCCGCGGCTTCTTACCCTTGATCATACCCGAACTGGGGAAGACGTGATAAGCTGGCAATTTCCACCTTGCAGAAACATGGGAACCCACAAGAAATACGCCTAGACTGGCGAAGATAGATACAACATACAGTAATGGCTGGCCCACCAGCCTGCGGCGAGACATTTTGGAGGTGCCGCAAGAATTATTTCTAGGGGCCTGGAATCGACTCCGTGGCGGGCGACAGAGGGAAGTTTAGAAAAGGCGTGTTGTTCTCACGGTGCTTCGAATTTCGCGTTGTTCCCACGGCGGTTCCACGTTGTATCGTCAAGATTATGGTTGGCCAAGGGGTAACGCCGTAGATGTATTGGCAACAGTGGCTATGTATGCATAGATTTTACCGGGCGTATCACAGTAGGCCAAGCACAGCACCGAGTCCCCGTAGTGAAATGATTCGTGACGCCCGATGCAGATTCCCTGGGTAGGTGAGATGTATCCCGTACTCCAATTGATAAATTGGAATTATTCTGTTTAGTGTTTCCATTTCTTCAGGAGCTTCATCTACGCATTCTAGTAGGGTGGCATTGTTTTCAGACAAACTCTCAAGTTATATAAATATGCACATAACGGTATTTATTGGTTCAATGGTCTAGTGGTTATGATTTGTGTCTCACATTTGTGTACACACAAGGTCTCCGGTTCGATCCCGGGTTGAACCATTAATTTTGTACCTGTCCTTCAGAGTCAAGATCATTTTTAGTATGCGTTAGCTAAATGCCCTAGGGCGTAGGTCCTCTTCACCACTCATGTCCACGCTGTGTAGTCTTCGAAGGCCAGGTTCAAATATTTGGAAGACCATTTCTCGAAATTTCTGTGGACCTGACGGAACACAGCCACAACACCTTCCTTCTTCCACCACCACGATGTCTCAAGCATTTTATCCCAACGTCAACGGCTACGCGGGTTACGCCTATACTATACCCCCACCGCCTAAACCTAGGCCAGGAGTGAAACCTGTCAATGTCTTTTCTAACGATGGTTCTTTCCTAGACCGCATCCAACGTAGCATGAAGGTATGATATGTATCAATCTCATCTCCTATCCTCGTTTTGCGTTCAGCTCTAAAGACAAAGGAATCTCTTTGCAGGAAACTGACGCAAAGCGTAAACGTGAAGAGGAACTCGAAAGGTCAGCGTATGGTATACTTTGTATCGTTCTCTACTCATCATGAATGTGGTCTCCAGAAAGAGAAACTTTGATGACCGTTTCGTGAGTTGACCCTCATCAGCAATGGAACAGACATTCATTTTATTCCAGAGGAATCGAGGGAAACGACCACCTCCAGCCGCCGACTCGACACCTGCAGACCCGCCTACTAAGAAACAGAAGTCTGACAGTACTTCAGTAAAGAGTGCGCTTGATCATTGCCCGATGACCAACAACACTGACTCTTGGATGCTTAGCTGAATACCAGAAGCTCGTCGAGAACTATTCTGGACGTAATCTCAAAGGCGATGGTGCTGGTGGGCACACTCTCACTCGCTAGATGCTGAATGTGTTGCGATTATAGAATCCAAGTTGACTATTGTTACCGCCCAAGTTAGTATATGATGTCCTCCTCCTAGTCCTATACCAATGATGTCCATAGTATCCATGTTCAGCTCCTTCCGGTTGCGCATGTACTACATAATTGAATGGAATTTGACTCGAACTTTTGAACAAATGACGAATAATATCCATATGGTGCAACCACAGTTGTGTTTTCATTGGTTATGCTTCCAAAATCCGGAATACCTAGTGACGGAATCAGCAGGGATATAGTATCGACTTGCATATAAGACACATACCTTCACAACACCGCTCTTTAAGTCCTCCAAGCGGTAGCTTACTGACTCCACCGTCTAGAGCAATCATCAACAAAGGGATAACAGGCTAGGAGTTTAAAAGGAATTACCTGCTGCCCGACATGCTGGTTTGCCTGGAACACTCTGAGCTTGAATTTCTTCGCTTCAAACTCGCTGATAATACCAACAAGCGGCTCCTTGGTGCCCACATGTTGACTGTATGTCTGAATACCCTTATGACCTTTCAACTTGGCATCTGAAAGCCACACAACATCTCCAGGCATGATCTCTCCAGCCCTCTTCTGCACTGAAGAACCCGACTGCATATAAATGACGTATCCATACGATGGAGGAGAAGGCGTCGCCGCTCCTGGCACCTCGTTCAAAACGGCCTCGATAAAACCATGGTATGTCCCGTCGCCAATCAATGCTTTCTTTGACTTATCATTCAGCGACGTAGCCACTTCACACACTTGAACGCCAATACGCCCCCATATCGCAATCAATTCCTCTGAGGTCAGAACCGCATCTTCTTGGCTTTTTGTGGGCTTAATGATCTCGGGTGCAGGAGCAGGAGCATGGACAGCTGTCTCTGTTTCCGCTGCATCATGGGTCCATGGTACCGACATGTTTCCACCAGTACCAAATTCGAGTGAGGAACTCGGAATCGACGGAAGCTCCCACTGCGACGATACGCTATCGGAAAGCTCCATTCGAGGAGGATTGTTGTCGGAGAATGGCGGCGGTGGCGGCGGCGGTCCTCGGGGAGGAGGTCGAGTAACAAGCTTTGGAGGAATATCTTGCGCCTCAGGTTCCTCGACCATGACAAAGTCATACTGGGGTTTATGTGTCTGAGGAGGATTTGCGCTAGCATCACTATGGGATGATTTGATAGATGTCACAGTTTGGACACTAGTGCGTCGTGGAAGAGTTGTTGTGGGCACAGGTGGTCGACCAGGAGGAAGGGGAGGGCGAGAGGGCGATTGTGTGGCAACTGGTGGAACGTCCGTCGACACTTGACGCTGCACCGACGCTCGTCTGCCTTCGCGAGTAGGGATAGGCGGGGGAGGTATGTCCTCAGGTACCTCATCAATTTCCTCGTATCGAACCTCCTCTGCATCACTCTCTTCCTCTGCTTCCACTTTGACCACATCATCTGATGTTGCTTGACTCTCTTGCTCAGAGTCAGTCTCTTGCGTTTCGGTCGGCGGTGGTGCACGAGGCATGGGAGGGGCTCGAACAGATGGATGCGGAGGCTTTTGAGATGGACCAGACGACGATGGTGGCAAAACACCGGCACCCAAAGGCATCATTCCAATTCGCATTCCACCCATACTTGCTAATTTAGCGGCAATACGTTCTTTGCGTGCCCGTTCCTCTTCCTCTTCATCCGGTTCTTCTGCAGACTCTGGCTCTTCTTGTTCCAGTTGAGTTCCTTCAGCACCATCATCTTGAATTTCGGTGGATCTCTGAGGCGGGGGCGGAGGCCGTGAGGTCGGAATAGGCGCAGCACCGAACTTGATCCCGCCCAGTTTCGCCATCCGTTCGGCAATTGTCCGTCGCCTTTCTTGTTCCGGTTCCGCTTCAATAGGCTCCTCCACCGATGCAGTTTCTGTGGCAACGGGTGCTAGAGATGCCGCTGCAGCCGGTACTGGAACCGCGGCTGCGGGTTCTCGTATATGAGAACTTACAGAAGCGGACGGCGATGCCGGCTCTCGCATATGTGAAGCGGCCTGGTCTTGAATATTGTTATACGACGCACGCCTACTCGGACTATGGAATATCGGATCAATTGGATCTATTCACAAATTTATCAGTGTTCGACAGGTCGGCATTGATGAACCTACCACCCTCTTCTTCGTCCAAAATCTCTTGTTCTGAAGAATGGTCGCTGACAGAAACAGTAGGAGTCGACATAGGCGGGGTATAGGGTCGCCGGTTCACTTCAAGACCAGGAGGAATTTTTATGGACTCCCTTCTCACAGGAGGAGGAATAATCAAGGGTTGCTCCTCTGCAGCAGGAGATGGGCGCCTTGGAGGCGGCGGGGGTAATGGTATTGCTTCTTGGTCGGACTCTACCTCTTCGACAGGAACAGGAGGAATAGAACGGTGAGGATGTGGGTGCGCAGACACTGGAGGCGTCTCTATGTCAGATTGGTCGCTTGATTGAGACAACGATTGCTGCGGTGGAGGAATGAGACGATGGAAAGGGCCTGGGTGAGGAAGAGGCGTGGCTTCATCATCCTCTTCCGCGGCCTGCGACTGCAAGATAGAGAATGATCGTGGGGGAGGAATCTGTAAAGGTGATGTTGGCGATATCGGTGAATCATGCTCATCGGATGGCAGAGGAGGGACCGAACGCAGCGGTGGCAGGGCAAAAATAGCCGCATCTTCGACCTCTGCGGTGGAAGCGAGTGGCGGAGAAATCGATGTGCGTTTCGGTGAGACAACAACAATGTCGTCGTCATCCACGCGTTGTATGGAAAGCCTTCGCGGAGGTGGTGGAAGTGGCGGAGCAGCAGCAGGCTCGGACGCCGGGATAGGCGGCCGTGTACTATTCGGGGGCAACGGCGGTGGAGGCCCGAGATTGGCCAGTTGCGGTAGACTGGCATCATCGTCATTAATCTCATCCTGATCTTCAATAACGAGGGAAGTTTTCTCTTCATGGGTTGATAGTCCCTGATCCTCATCAACTGACTCCGTATCCAATTTCGTCTCGGCCTGGTTCTCCGCCTCGACAGCAGCCGCACCCCTCGCATTGATCTCTTCTTCAAACGACTCTGGCTCTTCTGTGATCCTGACGGGGAACCTGGGTTCTGGTTCATCCCGGACGAAGATAGCGTCTACGAGACAGCAAAAAGAATCAAATCAATATTTGTTACACATTTTACGATTGATAAACGAAAAGGGAAAACATTAATATTTACCATCCTGAGATCGTCTCTTAGTATGTATCTGTTCTCCTGAGGTTACTGAATCAATATTGCGAGTTCTAGTGGGAGGCAAAGTGATGGCCGGAGACTTCTCGCTGAACTGAGAACTGCGACGGCGCGGTGGAGATGGTATGAAACTAGACTGTTCTTCAACCGAGATCTCGTCGATAGATGGCTTTCTAACGTTCAGTTTTCTCTTCGGAGACTGTGAAACAGATCCAACGCTGGAACGCTTCTGGACTGTGGGTGACTGCGGCGCCACAACATCGGAAACATTCGAACTGGTGCTCGATTTCCTTTGGAGTGGGGGAGCAGCGAAGGGGCTGATTCCACCCATCTTGGCAATCCTCTCGGCGACGCGATTGCGTCTGGTCTCTTCATCCTCCTCTTCTTCTTCGACAGATGGGACCGGCGGCTCTGGGGCAGGAGAGAGATGTTCCACTACAGGCACATCGGAGATCCCATCAGTATCCAGCTCCTGGCCTGACTCAGATGTCTTCGTAGGCGCTTCGGGTAGATCGATGCGACCTTGGAACGAGGGTGACTCTGGAGATACTCTGATATCCGCGACGTCAGCTTCAGCAACATGGGGAGAGATGAGTCCTTCATCCGCGGTGTGTACCGTTGCAGTTTCGGTGGGCAATTCTAACACTGGCTCAGTAACGACATTCAGGGGCTCCTCCTTGGGTGCGCCCTCTGCATCGCTAATAGGATGTGATGTGATATCCAAGCTAGCAAGACTTTCCCTATTCTTCTGCTTGTCTTCGGCGGGGGATGGAACTGGAGATTTGGCGGGTTTTCGACGAGGAGGAGCGGCCCTTCTGGGACCAGCCGGAACGGGCATTGAAGCGGGAGTACGGGCGGCAGGAAGTGATGATACATCAGCATCAGGAGATGCAAGAGACTCAGACCTTCTGCCCTCATCAGATTGCTCTAATCAAATCGTAAGAAACAAAAGGTGATTTAGATACACGTGCACATACCGACATCCAGAGCCTTCGATCCCGTTCCTTCTCCGAGAGGTGGAGATGTCGGCGCCGACTTGAGCGCTTCTTGATATTCGACGTCAGAAATTGTCAAAGAAATCATATCGTGCACATACCGTCATCGCCAGAAGGCGGCGGCGGCGATACGACTTCAACAGGCTTCGCCTCTTCTTCCACAGGTTCCGCTTTAGGCTTTGGCTTGACGGGCACCTTCCCAAAGACGGGCGGGCCCATTCCGACGCGGGCGCCACCCAACCGAGCCATCCTAGCTGCAATGGTTGCTCGTCGTTGTCGCTCTTCGTCCTCAGGGTCAGCCTCATCCGCAACCCGTTCCTCGGGTTCTGGTGCGGCTACAGCTACAGCGGGCGCGTCATGCTCGCCTCCGGTAGGAGTAGACGGCTGAGCTGGTAAAGAATCAGACAATTTGGAAGGAATCTCGGGAGACTTGCGTGAGACGTCGTCCTTCTCTAGATGGTCGTCTGGTGGAGGCGACGCGACAGGAGGAGGAGGCTTCCACTTGGGCCGCTCAATAACAGGTTTGGGTGCGGTCGGCGGCGGTGGAGGCGCACCAAATGCGCCTCGTCCTTGGAGCGCCGCCATACGTTCCTTCAAACTTCCGCCCTTACCGATGCTTTCCTTCGCATCTGAAGCAGACATCCCTCCTGTCCTACGCTCCACAGTCGAAGAGTCACCAGGATGCACCGCAGACGGAGATGGTGCTCTCGGTTTCCACGACATTGCGCCAGGCTTCGGTCGTGGTACAGGTCCTGGTCCTGGTGTCGAGACATTCGTGGGCTTCTCGAAAGCCGCGATCCTGTCGCGTAAAGAGCCTGGTTTGTGCTTTGCTGGGGGCGATGGCTGATCCGACATGCTGTCAGAGTATCAGAGTCGATATCGCCTTTGGTGTGGTGGTGCAAAGACGAGCTTGTTATCGCCGTGAATACACGATGCAAAGGGCAGTAAAGATTTTCTCACGGTCATTGAAGGCAGGTACGGGGTCTGCGGGCCGGTAAATACAAAAATTTAACTCGGGTAACACTGCTACAGCCTCAGTAACTCAGTAACACTGTCTGTTGTTAGGTCCATAAGAACTTATGAAAAATTCGTATTAGAAAGCTGTAGTCATCCCGCCTTACTATCCCATGTAACAGTAGTAAATCTCATTCAGTAACGTAAGACGAAAGGTGCGAGTCCAGCTTTGAGATGATCCAATATTTGCAGTTGCGTAGCCAACTGCTATCATCCAGCTGTGAAGAGTCTGAAGACGGCCGACAAGACTAAGAATGATAAATTGCTTTGACGTACAGTCACCGACTGTCCGTATAGCGTCAAATCAGTCTTCCTGAGGCAGATCAATTGCTTTTCGAAGCCAAAAAGGACCTGTTCCACCGTCAGAGCTGTTCCACAAGATATCCAGCAGAACGTACCAACTGGATCATTCGTATTATGAAACGTTGTCGTCCAGGTTCCCAGAACGCCATACAGAGACCGCAGTCCCCCCACCTGTATTCCTTCCGAACTCCAAATAGGGTTCACTTGTTCTCCAGACCGCTGAGCTGCGTGTAAGCTTTCATATCAGGCAACGAAGAAAAGGACGCACAAAACGCCACCGGACTTGATTCTCGTCCGTCATATGCACATATCCACTCATTGTAGACATGGAATGCTGTCCCATGGAACCTCCAAAGTATATACGTGGATGTTTGGGATGTTTGGCATCCGGGGAGACCTCTAAAACACGGACGGTTACTTCCACAGAACGAAATACATCGGTGAACCCAGGATCTTCGAAGAGACTGGCATCCAAAGAGCCATCTGCCCTCTTGATGGAAGTCAGCATGAGCAAATCAACTCAGCGGTAGGTAGTAACTCACTGTAGACAAATTATATACTATTGAAGACGTTAAGCCAACATGATGATCAAGAACGACCCGAAATACGCACATGCAAGATCTGTATGGTCACAAAAACAAAATCCACACCACCAAATCCCCTCAATACCCGCCCAATCTCTATTATCCGCCATGTCCATCATCCGTATCTGCGTATACTCCAAACTCATTTGGAAAGCCTCCACGCCGTGTACATGCATCGCCAGTACATGACGTACCATTCTAATATGCTCCCAATTCACCTTACCGTCTTCGAAGAACGGCCCAAAATCTGTCTCCCACGAATACTTCCTAAAATCATACACATACGCCCTCGAGTCGACCAGCGCGCGCGACGCACGATCCGCGGGAGTAATTCCCAGGTAGGTATGCAGCTTGTCGCGTAATTGCATCTCCTCAGTATCAGTAGGCTCCCAGTTAATCGTCTCTGGGTCGATGAATGTCCCGCCGCTGAGGACATCTCGAATCCAAATTAGGTTCTTGGGCATATCGCCCTCGTAGGAGCCTCTCCGGGGCGGTACGTACTCTATCAGATGTATCATAGTTCGCAGAATGGCGCATCGCTCGGCTGGCCGACATACGGCAGCATCCTTGACCACCGTCCGGGCCCGAATGAAGGCCTGAAGCTTCCTCTTCCAGTCAATATTCTTCTGTGGGTCACCATTGGGGGATATGCATTTCCTGGGGTCATCGAGAGGCTGAATGAGATACAGCCAACGCCATAAATGCTGGTCCGGGCCACGATTAATCAGGGTGTCGAAAAAACGGGAGCACTGAGATAGCGAGGCGACACTAGTGGGGTCTGCATGAAGCAGGATCTCTTCTATAGTTTCTGGTGGTAGTTCATCAATGCGCATGGTAGTAGGGACTAGGAGAGATGTACAAGGCGGCAAGGGTATCCAGTCATGGTGGGTCAGCGCTAAGCTGCAAGTGCTTACTCAGCTTGTCTTTCTTTCTTCTGACCCCCGCCATCCACCGAATGAGCATAGCTTTATAATGTGTTCTTATACTTATACACTGATGGAGAATCTGCCTTGCGCAGCGGCGAATGTCTGCCGTACAACTAGATCGGGAAGCCCAAGCTTGCCTTTGACGCTTCGTTGATCTTCTGGCTGAATGATAGCACCCATAGAAAAGTGGTCCGAAGTGTACATAGTTACATTGTTTCCATAGCTTATTCTGATTCATGCTATATATTAAATAAGGCAACCTCCTCTCTTGTCTTTGGACCTGCACACCAGAACATAGAAATCACCCTTTAAATTCCTTCTGTTACGTATATATGGTCATTAGTCAGTTCGACAGGTCAGCAGAGAACATACCTGCGCCAATACCTTTTCAATTCTATTGAGGTAGAATTGCGGTATCCATACGTCAAAGATTGTATCCAAATTGTTCTTTGAGCAATCTGGGCATGCGTAGGCCACTCGTCGGGCGACCTGCCTAGCCCACTCTTCACCACGTCGCAAAGCGTGCATGGATGGTACCGACCGTAGTTCTTTAGCAACATAGTTGCAATATGTGAGAAGCCACGTCTTCCTTGGCTCCAGGAAAGGGTCATCAGGATCGCCCAGCTCATCGTGGAGTGTACATGCGCCTGATTCACTCATCAGAAATTGAACGTCGCTAGCCACAAACCCGTGGTCCTGGGCGCAGAAGTAAGATATCCAGGAGCACTCTGTGAAATTGGAAAAGCCTGAAGAGTGCCCGAGCTGAGTCCAATGCGTCAAGCTCAACAATGCCTCTTGCATCGCAATTCAAGAGAGGCCGGCTGAGGAACTGCTTGACGGCTTCATCTATCTCTTCCTTCCACTGAAGGGAATATGCGATAGCAAAAACGCGCAGGGGCTCCTCTTGTACATATTTGCGAAGTTCGGGACGGGCACGCCTGGCTACGTCGTCCATCAGATATTTTCTGACCATGATAGTTAGGACGCGGAATAGCTCCGTCAGATTCGCGAACGACGGATCGACTACGGGGTAGCAGAGGCGAAGAAGTTTGTCGAGCATCTCGCTGTCCTCGGCCATACTGATAATAGGCTTGCTCGCGATTATCATGGGCTGCGGCAAAGTGAACATGTCCTTGAAGAAGGGTGACGCGAGCGAAAGGATAGATTTGTGGGCATGGAAGGCGACTTCGTCTGAGGACACAAGGATGATGTCGGATGCTACAGAGTGCACATCATCAAAAGGGTGAGAGGCGACCGATTTGTAGTTATCCTTCATGTCTGAAAAATGCCATAAGCAACCATTGAAAAAAAGGAAAGCGTCATACCGTCTGAAACAAACTTATATGGGAAATAAAGGACGGGTATGCTGCTATAGCTCGTACAAAGTGTTAGCATGATTGCCGGCCTTTTAGATTATTGATATCGTGCACCTAGAGGATTGGCGATAGTGTAAGAAGAATGGCGGTAATAGCAAGCAACAGAGATGTTTCGGTAGGTACCGGACCTCAATTCATTGTTCAGGGGCTTCCCGACAAGATTTGTATTGGTTTGAAGATGGAAGGAACATGGTTATATGAACGATATTGAAAAGGGTATCAATCCGGCAGAAAATCCTAGAATCTACAACTCGAACCTCTGTAGAAAGCGTAATTAGCGAATGAACAGGAAGCGAACCATTCAGATACATACCATCTTCAGAGCTTTTTTTATATTTCCCAAGTAAATATAAGGAATACAATTGCGAAACAGGCCCTCTAGGTCAAGCTGCGAGCAATGCACACACGAAGAAGCCGTACGCTCAGCAAGCGGTCGGGCCCATTCGTCGCAGGTAAACAACGTCTCTAACGAAGGTTCGTGGCACAACGTTTCCCGAACTGACGTGCAATACCTCGCAAACCACGTTTTAGTAGGTGTGCCCTCAGGGTCAGGAAACGAGTCGTGCTCGGGACACGCAACTCCATTGAGCAGACCGATGATAGCATCGTCGTCGGACTGATTCGCTGCCTGACGAACAGCGTCAGATCGCGTGCGGTATGTTTTGAACAAACGGTACAGAACACGAGGTGATGGGAGAATATCGAGTTCCGGGATATCCTGGTCGTCGAGAGCCAACAAGGGCCGATTGAGCATGCATGCAGCAGCCTCTGTCGCTTCATCATTCCACTGCATGGCATACGCAATAGCGAATACACGAAGGGGCTCAGATCTTGCATACTTGCGCAATTCGCCTCGAGCCCGTCTAGCAACATTACGCATGGAGAACTTGTTGACCATGACTGTGACAACCTGATAAAACTCGGAGAGACTCTCGAACTTGGGGTCGACGGCGGGGTAACAGAAGCGAAGGATTTTGTCGAGGATTTTGCTGTCTTCGCGCATGAATAGGATGGGAGCGGCATCGACATACCCTGAGGGTATAGTGAACTTTTCTTTAAAGTAGGGAGAGGAGAGGGAGAGGATAACTTTGTGACAGTAGAAGTGGATTTTATCGGACGACAGCAACACGATGTCGGAGGTAGCATCAGAGCTGTCGAATGGATAAGATGCTATGGACTCCCGAGGCGGAGGTTGGTCGTCATAGTCCATTCCTTGTAAAATGCATTAGAAATTTCCCTGAGGATGAAGCAAAGTTGAAAAGCTTACTGAATACTTTGGAAAATATATGTTGTAAGTGTCCGAAATGTACCTTGAAACGGGGCTTTGCTGCTAAGAATGACAAAGGTTTTTCAGGAATATCGAATCCCAGGTAGCGCAGCTGACGTGAGTTGTTTCAGTGGGCGCTTAGGGCAGGATGACGGAGGGAAAGGAAGAAGCACAGTGCCACAAGACGCGGCTGACGCGTCCCTGAACATCAATAGCCTTTTTACGTCACTCCAAGCCGGACCGTTCGAACTGCGTGTGCTTCCTTCAATTCATAGTCTGGAAGTTCGCTGTCTACAGCGTCCTGATTCATGATATCTGGACGAAGAGAAACACACCAGGTGATCGACGCCGAACACAAAATTGAACACTTAAAATATTTTGCGTGGACTACTCACAGAACTATCTGATGGGCGCACCCACTGCTCAGCCTCCCATGGTCATGTCGAAGATTAGGTAGTTTCTATGGGAGCAATCGTGGCACTCAAGTGTACTCCGAAGAGCATCTGCTCGAGCACGAGGTTCGCAGAAGTCCAAGCTGCCGCGAGATAGTCCAGATTCTCGCAGAGCCTCTTCGAGGGCATCGCAGTCGATGAACTATGTTTTGTTTACCATACCGGGATATCGTTGAGAGTAGACATCGTGCCTACTACAACCTCCAGGAAAGAGGGTTTGAAGGTCAGAGACATAAGTCTCCGGGTCTGTGGAATCTATAGGGCCCGGCGACGTTTGTCCTGGGCTTGAAAGAGACGGTGGAGACCCATTCCGGGAACAGCGTAGAGTTCCGGTGCTTCGTATGAATAGAACATGGTGCTTTCAAGTGCGACATTTAAATTGGCAGCATCGTTGGCCTCGCGGGTCCATTGAAGGGTGTAGGCGATAGCGAAGACGCGCAACCGCTCTTGCTCCATGTACGAGAGGGGCTGAACCCGAACCTTCTTGGCAACAACATTCATGAGATTTTTTTTCACCGTGACAATGACGGTTCTGTCAGACTGTCGGCGCCATCAAAGGGATATAACGCCGTTATGGCTGCGTCTCGGCCATTTCACCCATTTCTACACAGGTTTAACTTGAGTACTGTGATGACCAAGAGCACTGGGCTAATAGCACACACTTGAAATTTTTCGAGAGAACAGCAAACCCCAGACCTAGAGAGGAGTTTTGCAAGGTCTTAATATACAGCAACCACTGCCCGAGTAGTATCAGTCCCCTTCTAATTACTTTAGGACAACCACAAAAGGACTGCCAGTCTTGTGCCAGTCGAGGAACGGACTCAGCATGTAATTCAAATTCATTCATTGAGACGCGATTGAGCACGTGGCACAGCTCACTAGGCACTGCAAGTTCGTCGGCTGTGAGCCGCTCTGAAGGTCAGGTACGTGTTTCCTGATCTGTAAAGTCGACGCACTGATTGTTTACCCTTGCCTCTCCATCATCCGGGTATTGCCAATAACTTACCCCGTTTCAAGTACAGAAATCAAAACGTGAAGATACATAATAGCGTGCACCACCTCAAAACGCAGAGATGGGTCTTAACTGAACCTTCACGCCGGTGTGATATCCTCAGTGGCAAGCCAAGCCAAAGAATGTCACGAATTTGAAGGATATGTAGGGACAAGTGAATGTAGACCCTTTGGTTCATTTTTGAAAAGAAGCGCGTAGTGAATGATTAATGAATCCTGGGAGGGGATTCCAGTGTTATCTTCGTCTTCGGTCAGGAGGGGCCTCAGAGTAGGAGGTGACGGTCAGTACACTTCAACGCACCTTCAAAAGATCTGGCGGAATAGATCAAGGAAGAGTTAGAGGTAGGACTTCACCGCGTCACGGCGCGGCAAGAGCACGTGTGAAATGGTCTCGTTTCGCCGTACTCCTTCCAGTCGCGTCATCAGTTGTGAATAGAGCGGATTGGGATATTGACTCTAATCTTCGGTGTGGTAGAGTGCGCGGTCTTGCGGGAAAAGATTGGCTTATGACCTTGGCAGGGAAGTTAAAAAGGTGCAAAGTTTCAGGCAACGCAATATCTATTATTCCGTGTGATACTTCTTTGAACATATGCGTGTTGGTAACCTTTATGACTCGCGACACGTCAAGTTCAAACCTCTGTCAAATAGGTGAACTCTCGGCGTAAAGAAGCAAACTCGGACGACTCACCCCGTCCAACGCCTGATAGACCTTAGCCAAGACTTTCTCTGGGATCGTCACATCAAAGATAGTATCGAGATCAGCCTGTGCGCAATTAGGACATGACTCTGCTATGGTGCGGGCGTAGGCTCTGGCATCTCTGTCCGCCGAATCCAAAGTCTCCATAGTTGGGGACAAGAGCATGGCTTCCAGGAGCGTCGCACCGTATTGGAGAAGCCACGATTTCCTTGGAAGGGGTTATGAAGTAGGGACGTATCATCGCCAACATCATGTACGTCGCAAGCAGACCCTTTGGAGTAGATCGTACATTCGGCTTGAGCTATATCCGGTCTACAGAGAAACGCAGGCTGGATGACGTCCAAGCGCCTTTGGTGGAACTGGAGAAGGCGATAAACGATCCCGAGGACAGGGAGGTCGAACTCCGGTATGTAATCCTTGTCGGCGAGTAAGGGCCTTGCTAGTACGTGACTCGCTGCAAATTCAGCATCCTCTCTCCACTCCAGCTTGCAAGCGATGACGAAGGCATGCAATGGGCATTTGTCAGAAAGCATCCTCAGTTCACTGGGAAGCCTCTTCGTTACGTCCTCCATGAGGTATTTGTGCATGGCTTCTGCGACCTGGTAGACCTCGGATACGTAGTTAAATGAAGCATCGAAGGTAAGATAGCAGAACTGAAAGACTTTGTCGATGATTTTGCTCTCTTCGGTCAAAGGGACTGGGGAGAGAGCCGTCGCTCGGGGCTTGGGCTAGGGTGATTAAATCTTGGAAGAAGGGAGACGCAAGGGAAAGGACAGTTTTGTGAGCGTGGAAGCGAATATCATCAGAGGATATTAGACAGATATCTGACGTGGGATCAGAACCGTCGAAAGGGTGAGAGGCGGTCATATTCTCGGGCCTATTGCTAGAGAAAGAGATAGATATATCCACGGTCATGAGTACCGTGAGTTTTTTTTATAACGCGATGAAACGTGATCATGTGCCAGGCTAGGATTAAACATTGTTCAAGGTGGTCTCGTAAACCAGACTTGACGATCCGTATGAAGAAAAGTCGTTCAATTAATGTTTGAGGGCCTGTTCGTGTGGAATATCTTACTTGCTATTACTTGTATATAGCGCAGTCGGCCAATACAACAGTACTGTACGTCACGGTTAGACATCCTCGCCATCCATGACCTGTAACCAATGACTCACGATGATCGGGTACGATGTGTCCCTGCAATGGAGTTCAAGGCCCTCACTTTTGCGCGCAAACCATGAAGGGGCAACTTCAGGAGGTATGAGAGGAAGCTAGCGACGCGCCGGTGCTACCTGGCAATACCGCTTCAGCGGACCTTGCTACACATCTTTGTGCGCTCATCCGAGAGCAGGATGATCGCAAGGAATCAACGAATTAATTCCGACTTGAAAGCTGCTGTCGCCGTTCAGAGAGCTTCTGTAGAAGTCACGACGATCCCTTCGTCGACATAGCCGCATGACTGTCACTAAACAATATATAATGTTCGTCGCGTTCGAAAAATTTATTATGAGTAACGCACCTCGAGCAGCTGAACTGTATGCAGATTCTGTTGGCAAGCCCTCGGTTCAAATACCATCGTTCAACAGGTCTATCTTCCATCAGGTTTAGTGCATGTCTTCACCGATAGCGCTCATGGACTGAGAATGCGAGTACCGTAATTGCGACAGCTATCAGGTTGACGTTGTGATGACACCGAGACTGAGCAACACAAGAAATTGGTTCTATGCATATGTACAATTGGGCCCACCCATGACTGAGCTGAGCTACATATTACATTTCAGCATGAGCGAACACAGAAGGTAAAACAAATACACTCACAAGGCCAGACGCTGTTCTGCGTGGTTTTTTCCTTCTATATTCTGATGGCAGATTTCTTGCGCCTTGGTCGCGGAGGATACTCCGTATAGAGCATTGAGTTCATATGTCGTAGTTCAAGAGCAAGAGACGGGAGCGGACGATCGAGGCCGTATGTCCTCGTTGTCTCCTACCGCCATCATCGACTTTGGCTCGATCTATTGTCCCGCAATCCAGCTTCCGAGTTGACTACCAGTTCTTTGTCGACGAAGAATGCAGGGCGAGCACTGAAGTTTTTTCCATTGAGCTCTAGAAGAAGAGCGAGATCCACCTAGGTGAAGGGCTAGAAAGAAGTGCTCGGGCAGAAGGGATTCGGTAATGGAGGTGCGTTGTGTGGTTGTTATACTGAGGATATTAAACTTTTCTATTTTATTACTACAGTATTGGCGCCAAGGTGTATCGTACGCAGGCAATTACACCTTTGGACTTTTGGACTACATTACCGGCGCCTGTTGAAGTCGCTTGTATCGCTTCCACCACAATCAAGGCGACATCAAGCCGCTCACCTTTGTTTGTGTCCTGTATTATTTCGACAAGTACAGAGCACCAAAGCCATCAAGACCACAGCCTACGGCAATGCTATATTTTCCCGGAATGCTGCGCAACCGTTGCTGGCCATGCTTCCATGTATCAAGGAGTCTGGCCGTTTCCAGTTTCACCGAATATCCTACTACAGACCTTCTCACATCAGAACCTACCAACAGAAACCCGGCAGATTTTCAGTGTTCTGTTTACTGATATTGGTGACTCATGCTTCTCATTCACAATCGCGAATCGGCGAGGTCGCCAGCCGTTCAAATACAACCGGAGCGAGAGTGATACCTCTTTGTCGACGCTTTGTTACCGAAATTGGTTCTTATCGCACATTTAACGCCCAATTTTCACAGTTTGACTATATATCCCTGAGCTATACTATACCGAGCACGCTTCTGACGCTTCTAGAGTCTGATTCTGGTGGAAGGCCGCTGTCATCTCGTGATCGTTCATCCTCTACTTACTCTTGTCATCCTTTGGCTGCAGCAGTTAAAGCTAATGCTACATCTTCCGAGACTTTTTCCTAACCACGCAATCATTCAGTGGTCCTGTTCAAGGGGAAACGATGGGCATCTACCGGACATGATGAGACATACTGGCATCCGGCATTCAATCAAATACCGCAAATTCAATGTGGATGATCACGCCGCTCGTTGGTAAGTCTATTTACCCACCCTTATGAGGCTTACCGGTAGCTGTTTCAAGGGTTGCTTGATGCGATGTGTCTTGTCCACGGAGACCACGTCCGGCCGCTTTCGAGCTACCAAGGACCCAGTGTCCGGGACTCAGAGCGGCGACACATAGGACCCGCACAGCTGTATTACTTTTGGCTGACCGCCACTATCCAATTCTCTATAACTACATCCTGTTTGGATCGACGGAAAACCCTCGTTAAGGACGTGCATTAAGGTTTACGGTTCCGGCAATTAAACAAATGAAAGGTCTAGCCCCATCAAAGCCACAAGTTTTGGGGCTGGGAATTGTTTTCCATGTATATCATCACCTCATCAAAAAAAGATCGTCATCATCATACGTTCTGTCTGCCGTCAACTGTCGGTCCCTCCTCGTCTCCTGACATCCACATAGACACTAGTCTCGCCACCCCCTCTTCAACAGACCTAACTGTCTACATCCCCAGTGGGTAGCGTCCAACTTGTTCGTTCAACTCCTTAGCTGATAGTTTCCTGCGGCCTTTCAGATGTCCTTGAATGGCTTTCATTACGGTTCCTTTCCGCAAGAGCTGACTGACGCCGTAATCGACCATTTATGGGATGATCCAGCTGCACTCAAATCATGCGCTCTCACCTCTCATGCATTCTACACCCGTACACGTATACACATCTTCAGAAAGATGTCATTTGGCCACAACTTTCGCTGCGACAAGTTTGTCGCTATGTGTCGCGCTTCCCCGCATATTCCTCGGGTGATCAAACACCTTACGTTGGATAATCGCTACGTGCCCCCCGACGACATCATCGCTTTCATCATATCCTCGCTCACGAATGTCGAATGGCTGGTGATGAAGGATATCTCCTGGATCTTCTGGGCCACCGAACTCGTCCACCGACAGGGCGTGAAATCATTTCCCTCTCTACGCTCCCTGTCCATTGATTTTCACGACAGCAACTGTTATGCCTCCGTCTCCGAAGTGCTCAGCTTCATACAACTACATCCTCGTATACGACGTCTTGAACTGCTCTCCGTGCCACGTCTAGCCTCTATTGATGCCGACTACGAATTGCCGGCGCGATCATCCCACCTCGAGAGCTTTTCTATCTCATCCTCGGCGTTTAGCTCCGGGCTGAATGACCTCATGCTAAACTCCAAAATAGGCGGTCTCTCCTTTAGTCGTCTCCGTATATTTGCCATCAGCGTACAAGATAACTCGGACATTGCCTTTGTCAGCGCGATTCTGAAAATGGCGTCATGCACGCTAGAGGAAGTTCATTTGATGCATCAATGTATGTTTATCTGACTCTTTAACTCTCCGCGCTTAACATATCTATATACAGCTTTGCGCCCAATATTCTTGGACGATCTGGACATCTCATATCTCCGGAAAGTTACCATCACCTTCTCCCACCCCATATATAATGAACGCCATTCCTCGACGATCAAGTCTTGGGGTAGAGTGTTTGATGACCGCGCTAAAGAAGTGGAGGAGATCGTTGTTCGTACGGTCGTGTCGAGCCCGACTCTCTTTGGCCATATGGACTATGGCGTCTGGTCAGCATGGGATGCTACCCTTTCGGCCACCAGATCTCGGCTTCGGGGATTAGTATTCCAGCTGTTTTGTACGCCGGTACAAGCAAGCTCCATGGATATGCTCCAGCAGGAGATAGAGGATCAGTTTCCGGTACTTAGAAGCCGTTCATTGTTCCAGGTGGAGGTGAAGAGTAGGTCTGATGCTGAATCCTTCATGTATTTGTTACAGCCATAGTGAGGTCACGAACTTTAGTTGCGGAGCTTTTTAATACTCTAGATAATTCTGGGTCTCACATCACTATGCTTTCAATGTTGTAGCGTTTTGAATATGGTACTGTATCTATCTTACTACGTATTCTGTCGAGGAATAGAAGATTTTCTGAGTGAGGATAAAACTTAAGGGAACTTGGACATCGGCCGGATGCTGTCTGATGCTCTATCGTCAAGGCTCGTCATTAGTATGATCGATCACCGTTCCTCCCTTCTCTCCAACAACATCGAGCTCAAGGACAGGTACTCTGCTGACGCACCGACCACAATATCTAGCTACCTTGCGCCGGTACCAAAACCAAAACCTTAAATAACGATTGAAGGGTCTCACAATGTCATCATTATCTGCGACACAGCTTCGATGGCTTGCCGCCGGAATAAAATAATGAAATTGTGTGGAGACCGTTAACAAATCAATGCTATGCCTGGGAGACCTAAGGATTCCACTCATCTTCCATGACCAAGGCAGTAATCGCACTCCTTTCCCCCTTCTGTTCGTCTTTCGCTCGAGCCTCAGAGATTTTCAAGCGCGGTGTGCCTTCTGAAGGCTATTACAATCCGGCTAACAGTGGGGGATCTATGTTGACGGTAGGCTGGATGAGTCCTGAAATTTGGCAATCAATCGAATGCTCAGACTTGTGCGGAAGGTTGTAGGACAGACATTCCCAGACGGCCAACAAGAGCCGGTGAATGCTATTATGTCGGGAAATTCTGACCAAGCTGTTCTCGCGCAGCAGAGCACGAACGGAGGGCTTATCAACTATTTTCTGTAAGCCAATTACCCGGCTTCAAACCGCGCGTCTCACTCATTTTTACTGAAGGTCTTTATCGTTTTCGGGTGAATGCTTAGGCCAACATACTGGTAATTCCCAGAAAGTTGATTTGGGGGACGGCAACGGACTCCGTGCGTGCTTTTAATTAGTTTCTTTATGCAATGTGGGTTCATGTTTATTACAGGCAATGAGATTGCCGTCATGAGGTATAATTATGGCGATCCTTCTCTAGGTTCTTGCACAGAATCAGTCAAGGGAGGCGATCATTTTCGGTACTGGGTTCAGAACGGTAGTGAGGCCAACAGGTGAACACTACACGTCAGTCCAGCTTCAGGCGCTGTATTTACCTTGAATATAGCGGTGCCGTGTTCATGGCTCTATCTTACGAAACCTCCTCGAGCGACAACCACGATATCGTTGAAAACGGATACAACCTCGGCCGTGACTACGTTGTCGGCAACATCTCTGGCTCGGAAGTACCCATGCTCACGCTGGCCAGTTCGTCGACATTTTCTGGGACATCGTCCTCTCAGGGTTATACATACAGAACCGATATCACATATGTTACGGGACTGCTACAAAACACGAGCATCGGCATCAACCATAACCAGTCTGTGTCCCATAATGGCGCGGTGAACGCCGTAGATGGCCTCGTAGCAGTTTTCAACGTTTCGATAACAGGGACACCTAGTGCTAGTGCTAGTGATAGTAGTAATAGCTCAGGTTCAAGGTATGTTATTTCTCTTTTCAAGACGAAGGTAGCTCAAGCTTCAAATCGTAACAGTAATCTCGCGTGGCCAGAAATGTCTAAAACTTGGACAAAGCTCTTCATCTTATTCGTAATTTGCTGTATCGCTTTGTGACGGAATCACTTTGTCTTCTTAGTAAAACTACACATTGACATATAGAAGACTAATCAAGTATTGGACGGATTGTATCATTTAACTATATTTTCTTTATCACTCAGCATATCAATTTTCTTTTCTTTAGGTGCCCGGTTTTGTCTGAGTATATCTCTATGCATAAGGACGTACTTAGTAGATCAAATCTTGACAAAGAATCATAACGAGAAGATGAGAGGTGCCACTACTATATGAAATTGGAAAGTCGTGAATTTTAGGGAGGTATATGTATATTATACTTCGATATATAAGCATTAACCGCTGCTTGAACAGTAGGCCTTACCCAATTTCTTGGACATAAAACGGCTCCGAGTCAAAGATACAGTGACAAAGATTACCTTGCTTGTCAAGGTCTCTTGGGGTCGAAACCGTGCGCCAGACCTAACTCGTGATATTCACGTGAATGGCGCAATCTCGGTCCCTAAACAAGGGGTGACACTGAATATTGAACACTAAGACGACCCACCTCGACGTGATGTCCTTTCGAGACGGCACCAGTATACAGTCTCTCTTGGACGACGTGGACATATAAAACATCATTAAAATCTTGGAAGAGCATGGCATAAGCATCTCTTGCCTGAGAGGATCCACATGCTGAACTCATATAACAGGCCCAAGTCTCTGATTTCATTGCCAAATCACGGCGGAATCTGTATTACTTCATAGGCAGTTGTAATTCCTTTTTGCAGGATTCTCTCAGAGTGTCCGCCAAGGTGGTGACTCAATCCATTACCCTGGAAGATTTGAAAGGTCTGCCAGGGAATTTTCTTGCCTTTTTGGTGAACTTAACATGCGTGAATGGTAAAAAATCTCTAATTTGAACATCTAGTGTCATTTAGTGCTCTAAACAATATGGCAGAACATGATGTCGGTGCCCATGGATCGGGAACGGGGATGCAAAAACATGTGCGGCAGCTCATGGAACCTCAGCACCAAGGTTTACGAGACTTGCTTCACCCTCGACAGGTACACACAGATGCACCCAATGCCCGCCAGTAAATGGAACCTCAGCATCAAGCATTGAGAGACTTGCCATTCACACTTGACAGGTACACACAGTATCATCCCGATTTGTTGATGGATCCGACATTGAGCGTAGCCTCGAAAGGACAACTAAACCACTGGCAGCGGTTGTAGATGCTCTACCAGGACGCCGCTCATCCATCTCTGAACATCTACGATTGTGTTTATACAAGGAACGTAGGGTCGTGATATATAAATTTTTCTCTCTAGTGGAGGAGCCTGAGTTACATCCAAAGCGTCGACTGGTGGATTCTGATAACTGATCGATAGCAAAGAAATCCAGAGTGAAGGCGTGAAGGACCGAATACTCCCGTGATAGTAGACTTGGCGTACTTGCGAAATCAGACAAGCCGGAAATATAATCTTATTCATAGAAAGTCGGTGGGGGCTTTGTTAGTCAGGGAAAGAGTATTGCATTCAATACTAAGGTACGTAGGGATGCCAACTGCTAAGCAAGGTATTGGAGGCGTCGACCGACGACCGCTAGTATGGTAAACACGATGATGAGTCTGACCACGTGGCTCTTCTTCGTCCCTTGCAACAAGCTAGCATTACCATACGAACATCCTTCACATTCCGTTATTTCGTCAGCGGTAACCTTGCATTCCTTCTCTTGTATATCCAACATTTTCGTGGTCGACGTCTCAACCGTATCGATGATGCGTCGCTAGGGAAATCGGTCGGGAGTTGAAAACTTGAATTGAAGAGTCGTTTTCAGGCAAAGGTTTCTTCTGCGCGCCCTGTAAAACGGAGGATTACAGTCGCAGAGTCGAATCAGCAATGCCGACACAGGCCTTCCTGCTGCAGGTGGAGAATTGTATAAAAGGAAGAGATTCGAGAATATTTTGAGGAAAGATGTACGTATGATTCTTCTTTTAATCTGGACTTGTCAACAAGTTAGACTTAAAGGAGCGCGCCTCAAAGATGCCGAAACTACTTGAATTTTTGTCCTTTGCGTGGAACGTGCCAGGAAGCTGGACTTTTGGTTGTTCTACGGACCTTAAGGGTCATCCGACAAGTAAAAATTGACCATAACAAGACATGGAGGACATGGAGGACAGACAGTTCCGGGTATTACTCTGGGGGAAATCGCGAGAACCAGGTCCGGCTTTCAACCTATTTTTGAAGCATGACAACGTTATAAAAGTGAGTAAATCTGTTGAACAGCTGCACTTTAGACTTTGCCATGAATGTTCAATATAATATTTTATCACAGATAACCCTTTGAGCACAACGTAAACCGATTTCTCCCGCCCCAAGCTTATCCCTGTTCTGAGTGTCCTCAGAACCCTTTGGAGCGACCCGCATGTTTGCTGCGCGCCAGGATCTTGTCCTCGTTTACCAGTGGTTTCTGGTCTAACATCATGCGAAAGGAAAGCAAAGCAGACTTCCACAATTCTGGGTCGCAATGGGATGGGCGTCAGCTGGTCCAGAAGAGAAGCAGGCGGGAAAATGATACCCATAACCAGTAACAACCGCTGACGCATGACGAGCTGGGGTCTGCAGGTAACGTAACATGCCATGTCTCTACTTTTCCTGTCTTACTTACAAACTTCTGCAGAACTGTGCACACAGAGACCTACCCGTCTTCGGCGACTGAAGACTCTGAGTCTTGTGTTAGTAACTGTTTGCTCTGATAACAGTGCGATGGTGTATAAGAAGAGAACTCACCATGAGACTTGGCATGCCTTGGGAGGCATACAGGAACCTGGACCGAATCTCGGCAGAAGACTGTCATGAGAATAGGGCGACTACATAAGTAGGGTGATAGCGAAAAGTCTGGTTCCTTCTCCTTGCTTAAAGCCGACGCCTCTCTCGTCGTTTTAATTCGCTCAGCATCGTGCCATAGGACACCTCCAAGTCCGAAAAATCGAGTTACCGCGCTAGTTCCAATGTTGGTCATTATCGGAACAATATCAACCATTAATCTCACCATTTTTTTTAGCTTCACCATGAAAGGGCACTATGCTGGGCTCAACAGTCTCCCAAATGAAGTAATCGACGCTATCGTGGATGAAAATCAAGACGACAGAGCTGCCTTGCGCGCCTGCTCTCTCATCAATCATTCTTGGACATACTCTTCGCAACGTCACATCTTTTCTCGGGTCAGCTTCAATAATAAACGAACCAATGACTTTGGCCAGCGACATGGCCAGCGCTCCATAGAACAATTCTATACACTCATATGCGCTCACCCTTCCATTGCTACGTTCGTGAAGGCTGTCGACGTGTCGCCACTGCTCGACGCGCAGCTCCTTTCGCGTACTCTCGAGAAACTTACCGAGCTCGAAAACATATCAATTGATCTTTGTGGGTTTCATTGGGACGAGCTTTCACTATATCTGCGAGATATCCTCATCGACACTCTCCGCTTCCTACGAATATCCAATCTCGAGCTCCGTGAAGGACAGTTCCTTCATTGTGAGGACTTGTTGGCCCTTTTAGGAGGTAGCAGCCATCTTAAACGGCTAACTTTGGTCGGCGTGTCGTGCAGTAACTTCTCGGACTCTCAGCTGAGAGCCGAGAATGTGAATGGCCTGGCACTGCAGTTGAAGTCACTAGCGATCAGTCTGTATGATCATTCGTACTTTCCGCTGCTGAAACTGCTCCAATTTTCGGTTGATCTGAACAGTCTTGATCGACTATCAGTTCTCACAGCAGGTTTTGGACATTCCGCAGAGCGCGTGGTTGTCGCCCGGGAGATATTAGGGCGGCTGAGTGGTAGTCCCTTAAAGCACCTGGCCCTGAATGTATGTCTTGGAGGTGAGTGAAGTATCGTCCTCGGTGGAGTCCTCTTCTTAATGGTTTTCTCAGAACCGCTTTCAAATGTTATTGATGTTTCCCAGCTTCGTTCAATACACATTAGGCTGTGGTGGATACGCTTGGACCGACATACGAAGCCAGATGAGTGGCTGCGATGGATGTATGGCATATTCCAAGAGTTCGCTCGGTGGCATAGAATGGAGGAGGCCACCTTCGAGATTTTCTATGCCAGTGATTTTACAGTGTACTTTAATGAATGGGCTGCGCTGGATGCGGTTCTGGGGGCGATACAGTCATTGCAGAAGGTACATTTGAGGCTGGATAACTACGACGTAGCAAGGGCGCGGTGGAGGCATTTGAGGGAGTATCCGATTTCTCTTGTAGACGACACGAAGGGCGTTTTGCCGGCGTTGGCGGAAAGAAAGATCCTTTCCGTTGAGGTGAGGCTATCGTCGTCATGTTCTCGCCTTTTTTTAAAGCTTAGCTACTTGTCTCAAATCTAGGTTGCTGCTAATTTCCCTTGCTAATGGCATTGAACGTCGGTTCAACGTCCTCTTGGTCTTTGGTTATACAAATCGAATAGGCCACAACACGTACTTACGAGTTTACTGTATGCATCGTCAAGTTCGGAGGAGAAATTTGGGCAGCTTATGCCGCGCTACTCGTTTGCTGTCCTGATTCACGGCATCCGTTTCCTGATCATTAGATTTTGTTGAGATACACGCCTGTACGAAGTATCCCGGAACGACGACCTCTTTGGAATAAGTGTAATGTTGAATCCTCTTGTTAATTCATGACTAATCTCTCAGAAGGCCATCGTCAGTATTCTCTGTTTGTGGGCCGTCGACACATATTGTTGACTCCCCTACAATAGCGTCGACTCTGATATTTGTTGGACGTAGTATCAGTACAAGACGTACACGGACTATGTATTTGATTTTACTTTCCTTTTTCGTTCACAATGCACAGCCTCGCATCTCAGCTTTTTACCAACCGCTGAGATTAACAATACGTTGTTCTATTCAGCGTCGCTCTCTTTTTTCTCTCGAGCCTCTCTTTCTGTTACCACGTCCGAGCGCCTACCTCGTTAACTCCAAGAATATTCAAAGCGGGCGTGGGACTTATCATGGTGGTTCCACTCAAGTGAGTATTGGAACATGCTTGATGCCATCATCGTACCTTAATTTCCTGGGGAACGCAGGTGGCATAATTCAGACAATAGTACTTATGGCGGCGGTTGGACCCAGTTAGTCTTCAGATCCTATACATCAATCCACGTTACTAAATTTTACTTTCGATAATGGCGACTACGAAGAGAAAAGTGACATGTCCCAGTCTGTATCGAGTTTCCGGACTGTTCGTTTGATTTACCAACATCTCTCCAAAAGACGTAGCCATTTTCCTGTAGAGACAGAGGTGCTGTGGTCGCACCACCACACATCTACTTCCGGAGCGTCTGGGTACAATTACGACGGCGAAGTTTCTCATCACTAGAGGAGGCCCTACAACGACCAAAGTGCAACAGCCGATGCCTCCGGCCGTGTGGCATTATCGAGCAAGTCCGGCAACCCCTCTGCTGACTTTCGGCCGGACAAGTAAGTCGTGAATATATCACGCACATAGCGTATCTAATTCTAGTCACTGTGTAACTTAGATCCAGGAAAGCTACAAGGAAGCATCGTGTGAAACAAGAGAAGTAAGACTCATTTGAGTTTCCATACTTCTACTCAAGCATGTGTTGACGAGCTGCATGTAGTATCTATTTTAATTCTGTTTCAAAGATATCTCAACCCAGTCTCGACAGATACTGAGATGCGAAGGAACAGACCCAGACAAAGCTGAGGTCCACATACATGGACTTCGATGATGGAAATCTGCTCAGACAAAGTGGACTCCACAACCTGAAAAGTCGCCAAAGAGTCGAGGTTGAATCGAAATCAGAGAAAATAGCTAGAAATTAGCAAATCTATACTTGTCGCCCCTGGTATTGGTATTGGTACCGGCACAAGGTCCCTATAAGGAACAGCCGGACCCACAGCCCTGACATGGCAAGCCATGCGCTGTGGCCACAAAGACTCATGCCGTTGTAAGCACACTGTTGAGTGCATCTCGCGGGTTAGAGTATCTCTGTGTGGTTCAACATACATGTATATAGTACATGTATGCATTTTTATTTTTATTTTTATTCGAGACGTAGAGAGAATTTAGAGACCTAGAGCTGAAAGATACAACGTAGGTAACCGGCATGAAGCAGTGGAACCTGACGAAACTCTCGAAGTACCTCATTAACGTACTTAGCAAACCGACAGAGGACCACACTATGCTCGGCGTCAGAAAACAAATGCACAACGTGGGACGCGGAGGGTGCAGAGTGCAAGAGGACCAAGAAAAGTGCGAAGACGTCGTGGAAAATTTGAGCGCGCAATTCTGGACATTGTGGGATGCATCACAGTGCCATAGGACGTGAACTTCGTCCTCGACGTCAGGAAAGGTATATGTCTTATACTACAGATGCGGGGGAAGCTGTGTGAGTGAGACATCTATGATATTGCTGTTGTGATTGCTATTGCTGACCAACGCTAGCAAAAGACAAGACAACACTGTGACAAAACAAACAATGAAACACAGTGTCGTAATGTACGTGCACGGACCAAGGGGGTGATGAGGGACGCGGGGGGCGCTATGTGAATAAGAGATACATGAGACACACCGAATAGGGACAGCAACCGTGCTGGAAACCATTGGGGGACGTAAGACACAACGGAACAAAACCTATGATCCGGAGAAACGAGAAAGAAGAAAGGACTCCGTCGCGGCGCCGAAGCGGCGGCTGGACGTCCTCCCATCGCAAGAAACCAAACAGGAGAAAGAACCCCGTCGCGGCACCGAAGCGGCGGCAGGACGTCCTGTCCATGGTGGGTGGTGACCTGGTGTACTTCATGTGGTACGATTCATCTCATGTCGTCGGGTTTCCCTTTACTACCTGGGATGTTTACATAAATCATCTCTTGCTCTAAGAGTTGCACAGAACAGAGACGAGGAGCGAACGATCAAGTTTAATTCACATCTGTAGATGGACGGGTGCTAGTCAAACGGGCCAAGAAAGTGAACGAACCGTAGAAATCCAGGACGCATCGGCATTAGGGTACTAGATCAGTGATAAGTAATAAGATACATGGACTAAGCAAAACGCGTACCTGCCACCCCATCGCGCCACCAGCTATGACACAGAAAAATAAATAATCCATTCAAGGTTCGACGTAAGATCGATTACACGCACCCCAACCGGTTTTCTTAGCCGTTTCCAAGCAAGTGGCCAACATCGAGGCGTTCATATATCCATTGGTGGCATCGCTTGCTGTAGCAGGCTTTCCAATAACTAGCTTCGAAAGATTGACACCGTTGTTAGCGATCTCGAACATCGCTGTCTCTGGCCATGTATTGGACGAAGCGGCGAGTAAACCATCGCAGTCGGTGTACTCGGTAGATCCCTCTGGAATAGCTTAGCCTGACCGTGATGCTATTGTAATATACCTCTTACGGTTGTAGAACTAGATAGAAAGGAGTGAATATCGAGGTGAAGGAAAAGGTATGAGACGAACCTGTATATTGTACCAATCGATCAAATCACCCACTTCCTGGTTGATCTTGGTATAACCGCCACCCATATAACTATTCGGTGTGAACCTAAGAAATTATAACTCAGTATATAGTGGACGGCATCAAAGATAATACGCTGATCACCAGGGAGCGACGGCTTGGAAATACAATTTTATCATGAGAAATCACGTAGCAAGCGCATACATAACTCACGAGCATGAGTAACAATGTACTTATCTTTAGGTAAGGACGCACGAAGTGTCGTAGTAAAGTTGATTAACCATTCCTGTTCTTCAAAGATAAACCCTAGCTCCTCAGGAACAAAGGAGCAATCAACCTACTTCAGCCGTACCGCTGTTCATCGCGGCGAAGTCCTAAGGAATCGCATAATAAGAAGGACGATCCAGATATATCGTATTCCTACCTCGTAGTCAACATCAATGCCATCCAGGCCGTATTCAATAACCCACGCAGCCATTGTCGCAGCTGTAGCATTAGGATCGGCTCCTGACGTTGTAGGAACATCCGTAGAACCAAATACAGACACGAGCAGTTTAATTCCAGCTGCGGCGTAGTCTGACTTGATAGACGTCCTCTCGTCCGCCGTCAACGTAGTCCATTCGTACGCCTAGGGAGATCAGAATAATTTTAGTAGAAAGGCGTTTATAGCACTTGGAAAGTACCTTGTCCCATGCCCCCTCCGTGAGAAGAAACGAGAGGATGCTTCAACAAAAGTTAGCTTTGATAAATAAATTGTTCGATCGTTACTTACAAGACATTATAGCCCTATGTTTTTCTGTCAGTGACCAAGGACGTATTATCTGTCAAGGATACGCACCTCAATGGCAGACGCTGCTGGAGGACCAGTAACCCCTGACTGGTACTTATCGGCATACACGACCCAATGAGGAGCACTCTGAGTCGAGTTGGCAGTGCTGAGATCTAAAACGACCTGAGCGTCTTCAACGTCGGCTCGTGCAGAAGCAAAAAAGCAGATTGCGAACACCAGGAAAGAGTACAACAACATTCTAGACAACGTGAAGAGTTGTGACCGGCCGTATTTATATACCACAGGGGTAGCCAATAAGACCTATTTCGGGCAACGAGCGTCGAGAACGCGAATGACCTACAAGCCGTCTAAGCCTAAGATACCTGTGAATGGAAGAATTGTGTTGCCACATGTAAAGCTGCGGATTGTGAGGTCTTCCGCTACGTCGAAATCGGATCTTGAGAGACTTGTTAAGCAGAAATGCCACGGACGCCAACACATCAGAATCCAAAACTGCGCTTCCAGATAAGCGTTGTTTCTGCATAGAGGCGAAAGAGATCATAAATTCGGCATACAAATGATTGATATAAAGTATCACTGTCGACTGAAACATATGCGTGAACACTCATCGTCAACAATCATGCTACATTGCCAGCCTTTCTTTCCAATCCACGTTCAACCAGTTCCGGCTTTTTTGCAGCCTTTCCAACCAAAACTTCGGCATTTCCTTTTAGTTACAAGGTCAATTTATCCGTTCGTACGTGAAGAGCAACGGACCACCCGCTCACCTCGAAGTTTATCTTTCAAACCCGGTTTGCCGCCAGCATGATAACCCGTACTGGCAGCATAACCGCCATAACCACTATGATCGTAGCCAGTACGAACGTTAGTACCATCGTCCCCATAAGGCTTATTATCCTCTCGTTCACCACTATATCCTATGGTGTCAGGAGGCTGATCAGCTCCCGAAGTAGACCTGTCAGACATGGTGGAAGTATCCTCTCTCTTGGAGCCTACACCTTGTCCAGGGTCGGAAGCCGTATCACTACCAGTCTGCTTGTCTTCCTTTTGTTTATCAAGATTTGAATTGTCCACGTCTTCGGTCGGCGCATAGATGTTGCTAGAAGCGTCTTGGCCTTGCGAGGAACCGCGCTGAAGGGCACAGTCTGAGCATCTGAGGAAGTGGTTACAGAATCATGACCTACGCAAGAACCTCCGTCACCGCGGTTGTAGTTATCATCCCTCGAACCTGAACCCTTTCCAATTGTGTCGGCCGCGTCATGATATCGCTGATCGTCATCTGACGAGTGATACTTTCCGGAGGAAAGTTGATCATCGAAAGACGATGGGCCGTCATTGTCCACATCTGCCCTTGGCGCACTGGTCGTCACTTCTCCCTGTTCTGGATCATTAGGAGTAAAGGAAGTCTGTTCATTGTGTTAAGGCTGTGCGTCCGACGTAGTGTGCGAGTCACAACGTACGTTGTCATCACGACGGGTGTGCGCACTTCCCTCTGCGCGACCCCCACTCCCATCACCGGTATTATCTTTCAGAGTTTTCCTCAATCACAAAGTTCATCAGATGGCAACACTAGAAGACATACTATCTGACACTGGAGTACCGATACCTACACTGCTATCTTCGATCGAACCGGTTTTGTCGGCGCCATAACCTACAAACCATAAGACCTGGGAAGATCGAATAGCGGCACTGCTTACCGGACGGAGCCTCGGGAGTATCAGCACCCTCCTCCAACTGGTCATAACTTCCCCGATCCCCAGCATCATCTCTGGTAGGCCGTATGCCCGGTCCTACGAATACGTTATCATGCTGTTTGCGAACAATATTGTAAGGATGGACCTTACCTGGTGAAGTTTGATCGTCAAAAGTTGACACGCCCTTGTTGTCTAAGTCTGCTTTCGGTGTCTTGGCGGTAGCGGCGTCTCGACATTGTTGATCGTCGTGAAGAGCAGAGGAATCGCGCTGTATGGGTAAAGGTCAACCGTCTGAGGTGGTCCGCGAATCACGACCTACATTTGAGGCGTCGTAAGGTCGCTTGCTGTAGTTGGTGGTGGAACTTCGACCTTGGTCAGATGTGTCGTGCGTCATATCACGATCCCGTTGAAGACCTTCCCTTGAAGTCTGTTCTTCATTCGGTCCAGGTTGATCATCGAAAGTTGCTGCCCCGATATTGTCTACATCTTCTCTCGACGTCTTATGAGTGACAGCATCTTGATCTTGCCGATCTTCGTCAAGCGCAGAGGAGCCTCGTTGACCGAGCGAGGTTTGACCATCCGAGGAAGTAGTTTGCGAATCATGACCCACGTTTGTGGCGTCGTAGGGTGACCTCCCATAGTTGTCGTCTGTTCCCTCATTAGCACCTTGATGACTACTACGAGGCTCTGCGCCTGTAGGATCGCTTCTCTTGTAGGTGCTGTTGTCTGCTTCAAGAGCGTCTGCAAGGAAGTCAGTACATCAATGTAATAAGTTCACCAGATAACATACCGCTTGTCGCAGGAGCATCGATGCTAGATATATTGACTCCAACGGAACTGGTATTGTCAGTGCCTTTAGTGCTTTTAGTGCCTGCAAACCCTCAGACATGAGAAAATGAGGGGCGGCGGAACTCACCAGTCGTAGCCTCTTCAAAAGTGCTAGCGGTCGCACTCCTCGCCGACTCGTCGCGACCTCCCACGTCATTACGATCACGAGTATCGTCGCTGACAGATCGTACGCCAGAGTCTACTAATAATTTGATATCCCGTAAAAACAGGTACAATGTTTTACTCTTACCTTTGCTGTCCATACCTATACTTAGATCTCCACGACCCACATCGTTTTCATCATTGCGAGAAGTGCCAACTGGAAAGATTTAATTGAGTATATGAAGTACCACTTAAATCCTGGCCAACCTGCGGAGGTATCTGCGGCAGACGAGTTTGAAGAATCGCCGGCGTAGCCTATGCTAGATGAATTACAGATTCATGACAGATATCAGTGGTAGACTTACCTCTCGAGGCGCTACGAGAATTATCGGACACTGAATTCTCGCGCGCCCAACTAGCAGACCCTGAATCGTAACCATTGCTGATAGGTTCGCCAATATCACCAGTTGCAAGGTCATCATGACTACCCATATCTGAGAAACTGTTAACTTGGTTAGAACAAGGCTATATTCACTCACTACTGCTGCCAGCGTCATACCTCTGCACCTCAGCCCCACGACCAGCACCTTCATCGTGATCTTCGTATAAATCACTGTTGCGGCTCGACGTGATATCGTGACTAGTCGAATCTTACAGCATAATCATGAGCACGAATACATAATGCAGGGATGCAGTACACTTACCGTTCCCAGATTCGTCACCGGGTCCAGGCATGTAACTTTCGTATCTAATGGGCCCAGTATTCATGGAAGAATCTTCACCGGTGTAACCTGATTTTCATAGTTAGCGATTAGCGAGAGGGCGTGAGCTGAGAACTAAGGACTTGCCAGAGGGCGCATCCGAAGGTCCAGAGTTATTTCTTGCCTCTTCATGGATTCCACTGTTGAAATCATTGGAATAAGAGGTGGTGTTATCCTCCGCTGACGCGCCTGTGTTACCATCCAAACTTAGTGATACTATGAGGCCCAAGTAACAGAAGAAATTTACGCACGGTGATTCTGTGATTGAACATCCGTGTTTCTTGAAGTATAACTGTCATCTGCGCCACGAGAATTGTATTGATCGTCGCGACGAGGATTAGATTGGTCGTAAGACATTAACTGTGGAGAAACTTGGGGAACGTTGGAAGTTGGAGAAAATGAAAAAGACGCTCCCCCCCATGGTGGTCCGGGGATATATAGTAAATTTAAGCATGACGGAGGTGACGCAGCTCGGTGAACGCATCGTTTTCTCCATGACGTCGAACTGAGACTGGAGGCAGGAAATGTTGGCGCTGGGGGGAATGATGGGACGGAGCAAGGAGCACACGTGGTCGGAAATTTCTCCGAATGCGTCATACATCAACATCCTTCGATATCCGATCAATGTTGTAGCGTTGACGAAATTTAACCAAGGTGTACGTTTTCATTAGTTAAGAACACCGCATGCGAGGTTATAGTACGCCCTTTCCAACTTCCTCATATGTATACAAATGAATACCACAGAGAAAAATGCAATGACCATTAAAACACGGGAATAATATGCAGGGTATCAAAGTACCATAGTAGAGAAAATAATCAGCATGTAAAATTAGCTGCAAACTGACAGGCCAGGATCTTCCGTGAGCAGACAGTTGGGAGTATCTTCTCCACGTCCTTCGCTGCAGTGACGGAATATTCCCTCGGATATTTCCACCTCCCTTTGACATCATCGTACGCGTCCAACTTGACGTGAACCTTTGTCAAAGAGCACATCTGTCCAAGAACCGCGTCGAGTACAGCCCATTCCTCTGTATAGGCAGTCCAATCAGAGTTGTAGAATATCTCAAACGTGACTTCCTCCACACGGTGCTTGGCAAGTTCCTGGAATGACTCGATCAGCCAGCGTAGCCACAATGTGGGCTCGGTATGCTGGTCCAGGCGGATCCACCATAGCTTTATTCGAATGGAGAGGAGCTGCTTGATATCGATGAAGTTGGACAACGGCTCTACGAGTAGTTCAGCAAACAGTAAAGAAATCAACAATCAAGACTTACCTCCCAGACACACGTTCAGAACGAGATGTTGGAGTGAATTACTGTTCAGCTTAAGTATCTCCTTCGTTGCCTCAATACGCTCTGACAAGTGTCCAGAGCCAGCAGTGAGCACGGACAGACGATGGAGATGGCTGAGATCCATAGAGGGTTGAAGCTGCAGCAAACGGTGTATGAGCGGGAGGTACGACTGTTCGTACAGACTCAGCGCAAGCGAATCAAGCTGCAGATTGAGCCCGGATGGTAGAGTGACCGCAGCGTCGGCCTGGACGAACTCTTCGAGGTCGTCACAGGACATGGCGGAGAGGGAGAGCCGCTTGAGATGCTCGCATGCACCGAGGAGAGCCAGGAAATCAGCACACCGGAGGAATAGGCCCTCTCGGAGTTCGAGGTTGGTTATCCGCGGGGAACGGATGGTAGTAATGAGAGCGTCCCTCATACATTGAGAAAGCTCGTCCCAGTAGTAGCCCCCCAGATCGAGGGATATACATTCCAAGTTGACGAGCTGATGTAGGGTGCAGGCGAGGAGCTGTTCCTGCCCTGCGTCGAGGATAGGCTCGACCTCGAGTATCCTGACGAACGACGCCAGATGGGGGCGCGTAGAGATGAGGTCGTGGAATCTGTTGATCAAGCACGACGTTTTGAATAATTTTCCGGGATAATAACATTGCGAATGGTTGCGGAAGTAGACCCGGGAAAAAATGTGCCGCTGAGAAGAATAGGTCCACGGACGAGCTACCAGGGAGCAGGTGCGTAGGGCAGCCTGGTCATCCTGGTTCTCGTCAATGATAGCGTCAATAAGCTCCTGGGGGAGCGTATTGATTCCGAGCTGCATGATCGACACTGCAATACACAATCAGCAATTCACCCCGGTCAACTGATGTAAAATGACGCACAAGGGGCCAGTACAGATCGGCGGTCCGGCTGTCCGCGTTCGAAATGTGGTTGTGCAAGTTGGCGACTGGGTCGCCGCGTGAAGATTGGGGAAGCTTGGGGACGTCGCACCGATGGGAGCAACGTTGGGGGGAGAAGAGAAGGGTAAAAGCGCTACGAGCCAGGGTGAAGTCTTATCTTCCGTGCCACGCATTATTTGTATCTTGCATTCACCGCGGTTTTTCCCCCGTCTTCTTCCGAGGGTCGGTCCGGCTCGGCCTAGATCACGACCACGCACCCTTGTTGTACTGCCATCCTTGCCTTGCACCCTCCATCGAGCCCATCAGGTTGATAAACAGCTGGCCAGAATCCAAAGTGTAAAGCCCAGAGGGTGATCATCGATAGAAGCATGCACGTTCGCCCTGTTCCTTGGTCGTTCTTTACGTTACTCCAGAGGTAAATCAGAAAAAACCGTATGATTGTGCCATACCGCTGCCCCCTCGACGTGCAATAAACGTTAAATGTACGTGGTTCTTGCGGACAGGATCACCAAAGACGACAATCACAGGGGGGGACATGAGGTAAACCTGGACCTCCTTTGAAGGACACACAGCGACCGAGTCGGAATGGAGACCGATATTTTCTCGCGGTTCGCGTTTTTCCATGGAGTGAGCCGGTAAGCATGAGGTAACCGTTTGTGATGACGACAAAATCTAGGTAAAACCCCGCACGTGAACTAAATGTTAATTCACTCAGATCATTAACAAGGCTCAAATGACCTTGCATTTGTTTGGCCGAATGGTCAACTATCTTCCGCTCCCGAGGCTTACCACACTAGCGCGCAATGTCACTGTCATATAAAACTCGATTCAGTATGATTTTCACTCCGTGGTATCACTTGTTGGTAGTCAACAGCACGCCACCCCCCGTTACTTCCAGGTCGTATGCGGGTGTTCTACAGCTCATCCAAGGATCTCGACAATCAAACAACATCTCGATAACTACCTCGATCCTTGACCCCGCATCTCTCGATCAATCCTAGAGCTTTATACAGCCCCCGGCCCGGGTTGTCGCTGTAAACCTCATTGGCGATGAACTTCTCTGTCATATTATCAGCACCGTGATACCTGACCCATTCAATGCATCTGTCAAACATCCTTTTCGCGAGACCCGTCGCCTGTGCTTCGGATGAACCCACAATGATACGAAAAGGTATCCGCTTCCTTTCCTCCCATCGTACACCACCTCCGGCAGCGGATAATCTAACTCCGCGAGGATTTTAGGCGAAGCCACTCCGGACATGGCTATCCATTCCCCCGTGGCCTTGCGCGAGACGATGACCATAACCTGGTCATGAGAGGTGATCCGCTGGACGTGCTTCTCTCGAGGGAGACTCTTGGCGGTTTCGTACGTTGTTCGAAAGGAGGGTGGGTCTACCCGCAGTGCGAGTAAGCGGTTGGCGATGTACCGGTTAATTTCATCCTCTGAGGGTGGGACGTTGAGGGTGAAGATTTCGTATGTGTCGTCTGTCATGGTTTGATGGGGTCCTTTATTTTTCGTCCATAAAATAGATATAAGGACCTTATCGGTCGTGTCATTAATGGATTTAGTGAGTCACGTTGAATGCCCGCAAAATCATCTAATTTGCATCGGGCCGTTGTTAGCGAAGAATAGTATACCGACCCGTATCTATGACGCCATCCGCCTCTTGACAGTTAGAAATGCGACTGGGGTGTATTGTGGGATCGCACTGCAAGCGTGTACCTTGTTCGGCGAAGTCTCGTATAATTGACTCTATATTACCGCCCTCTAAATGCTATAGTGGTCATCAGCGCAGCAGCGCCCGAGTCATTTTTTCTAGTGTGTAGCTTTTGTTGCTTCAACATAATTCATGCACGCTGAGCTTGCTATTCAACCACGTCCCAGCCTCCTGGTAAACGACAACTTGTGGCCCTCCACCCTCGAGGACGTCGAGCCCATTCATCCGCAGCGCCTTGACATAGTTGAATCCTTGATCTATTGACTTCCAGTTGGGACACGAAATTTGCAAGGAGGTTACTCTCCGGCTGTTTCCCTCCTTGTGAGTTCGATTCCGTAGATGTGTAATAATCTTCTTGATTTCATCCTGAGGAGGACTTTGGTAGTTTTCTGCTAGCCTGATGGTCAGTTGGTGGAGGTTAGGATACGAGTCGACGATCCCAATATCGATCCAGCCCGCATCGATGATCAGCCTCTCTAGTTTTTCCTGATACTCCGACAAAATAAGTGCTTCTTCCAAACTAGAGTGCACAATGTGTAGACTCGTCAAGTTACACGACGATCTGATAAAAAATGAGATCAATAATTTGCTTTGACGCTTGCAAACTATCCGCAATTCTTTCAACGAAGGAAGGGTGAGGCGTTGTAATGTCGGGAGTGTTGGTAGAAAATCGCTGTATATGATCGTTCCTCAGAGGAGGAAATCTCGTGGAAAGACCGTTGTCCAGTCTTAGTTGACACTCAGTGAGGGCGGGTAGACCCATGACCCGTTGAATATCTTCAAGACAAGTGACGGCGCCGGCGAAATGAGTCAGTGTCGCATTCAAAGGCATTCTATGAACGCCGATGAGTGAAGGAAGCCAGGCTCTCCGAAGGGAAGATGCGGTGACAAGCATCTCAGTGTCCATGATTCCGGGTTCAATTCGTCGAGTGCACAAGAAGATTATTTCTTCCAGCAACGGCAGCTTCCCAGCAACAGTTGATAGTTTCTGCATGATGGAGTAAACATCATACAAGAAGGTGATCTGCATCCGTTTCCAGTGGCTAGAGTGCTGAAGAATGAGGCTAAACATTTCAATGTCCTCCAACGGTACAAAGTCCCGAAATGAAAACGAGATGTCGAGAGGACATTCCCCTGTGAGCCGGAGGTGCCTGCCTAGCATTGGAACTTCGCCACGCGTGTGTGGAGGACATACGACGATGTTGGCCCATAGGAGCGGGGCGGTGAACACAATATCCCGCCACATGTAGCAGATGTGGGCTAGGAGCCAGGGTGCACCGCGGATGTCAAAACTATTCCTGGCTGATCTAACCACATAGGCAAAGATGCTTTCCATGACGTCGCGCGGAAGACGACGAATGGGTGCAAACAGAGAGCGACATTGTGACACGTACTGCGCCAGGGATTTATGACGTTCATTAAGTTGTGGAGCTTCTTTTGCCAGAAGCTGTGAACATTGCCCAGTGAGAAGCGCAGACAGGTGATAGATGGCTTGATCTGAGGCGAAGATGGTGTCTTGTATCTGTGACATGCCTTGGTCGGACAGTGCGACGTCGCCGCGGAGGATGGGAATTAGGGCTTCCGGTGGGGGATTCTCCGGTCTGAGGAAACTCATGATTTTTGACAACGGTAAAAGACTGTTGAGTGCTTTGAGAAAGACCAGATGCTCAGAGATTTATGCTCACTGAGGAAGGATAGAGACAAAACTGAGACAGCGAATTCGGCACCCCTTTCAATTGAACTCACTGTCTTATCTCGGAATGACCTGCGGAATGCCTCCATGGTCCAGGTTAGCACAGAGGCACCCGGGGAATATTGACAAGTGGTCCGTACTTAGGCGTCTCGTCGGCATCCGACTATTCTTTCCTTCCGCTAACCATATATGCCTGATGATACCACGTTACCGGCAGCCGATGCGCTTCAATGGAGGTGGAAATCAACAACTGAACGAAGTAAGACGAAGGGTTAAAAATGGTCTCGCTGTATGCCTTGCGGTGCTCAAGTTCGTTCTGGAAAGTCGCACCCTGTTAATTTGCCTGTATTGCGTAAGAGTGCTCGTACTCGACCAACGTTGAAGCAGGCGGGCCCGATTCCCTGGCCACCCGCCGTCGACGACGAAAGCACCGACATCATTGACGTCTTTATGACGCGATCCGACCATCATACGCAGATCCCCGCCCTCGCGCACGGGCCTCCCGACGAGTATTAAAGGTCACTTCCTTCATTCCATTCTCTTATTGCTTCTTTCCCTCTTTCTCCGCCTATCTCTCTGTCCACTCGGCCGAGTCTCTCCTATCGATGACACACCAATCTCTCCATCCCCTCAACTCCTGATCAAGCTGCGGTGTCTGAGTAGACAACATTTCATCACCAAAGGTTAATTCGTAATTGCGTCTGCAATAAGTAGCTTCTGGACCGTGTAAAGTCTCTACTACTGTAGAACCGCTTTCGTACGTGAGAACGATATCATCAAGTGCCACTGAGTCTTGTCACTGGTGGCAATGACGATGCATCGAGCCAGCTCCCCCGTTTCAGCGAGAAAAAAAAATCTAATTCCGAGTGGGCGCTGACTTCATGAGAGGCTAGAGCACCTTAACCTTTGGAGGACAATTCAAAAATTTTCAGTTCAAAGTCAGTGAGAGGCAAGCTGAAGCACAGTTCTGCAACACACCACAACACTTGTGTCCTTGAATCACATAGGCTGACTACGCTTCTGAGCCAGCTGAACATGATGGTAGTTGTATAATGGTTTCTTAGCTTAAAGACTCTTACATAATCCCAGCACATCGATCATCACGTGATCGAAGAAAACTCTTAACCGACCACATCAAGCGGGACCGAAAAATCCTTCAAAATGGCGAGTCCTGTTCATTTTACTGATATTTATCGTCTAATGAGCTATCTATAGAGGCCTATTCTACTACAAGGTCTTCCAACCCCATCACTGCTTTCGAATGGTCCAAATTAACACACAGTACAGGCCACGAACGGTCCTTGACTCAAATCAAGTTCAATGCCGAAGGCGACCTCTTATTTACCTGCTCAAAAGACAACGTCATCAATGTTTGGTTCTCTCACAATGGTGAACGACTCGGGACGTACGAAGGGAATAATGGAACGGTGTGGACGGTCGATGTCGATTGTGCGTGAACACCCATCTCATCTAACATTGCACTGACGTCTTGCACTACAGCAGAATCACGATTTATGGTATCCGGCGCTGCAGACAACACGCTGCGGTTATGGGACGTTGCGACGGGCAAGTGCCTCTACACATGGGAGTTCCCAACGGCAGTGAAGCGGGTGGCGTTCAAAGAAGACTTTTCGCAGGTCGTGTGTATTACTGAGCAGCGGATGGGTCACCAGTGTGCTATTCGAGTGTTTGATATCAACCGGGAGGGGGATGGGACGAAACGTGAAGTCTTTTTTGACATTTGTTTCCCTGGCTGACCTTCTCCACGGTAGAATCGAAAGAACCTCGGTATATGTTCAACCCTATTGGGTCAAAAGCAACGGTGTGCGCGTTCACACTGGTTCCCGATATCATTATTACCGGGCACGAATCCGGCAAGGTCGCCCTATTCAATGTTAAGACGGGTGAAGAAATCGAGAACAATGAGCGAGCGCATGGTGAGGTTGTCACGGACCTACAGCTGAGCAAGGACCGGACATACTGTATCACGAGCAGCAAAGACAAGTCTGCGCGGGTAAGTTCCTTTGTTCTTCAACGCGCCAGCCCCGATTGACTGTTCTCACCAGATACACGACACAAAGACTCTTATGGTTATCAAAACATTCACGACGGAAACACCACTAAACAGTGCCGCTCTTGCGCCTAACAAACCATACGTACGTGGGCCTTATACCTGTTTCTCGTATCCATGCCGACACGTATATCTCCAGGTCCTCCTCGGGGGTGGCCAGGAAGCCATGAGCGTCACCACCACCTCTCTGCGTCAGGGTAAATTCGAAACACGTTTTTGGCATAAAGTGTTCGAAGAAGAAGTTGGCCGAGTAAAAGGGCATTTCGGGCCCATCAATACGTACGTTTTCTATTACTTACCTATCCCTGGTATTCACCGACCCGTGCAGCATCGCCATACACCCCGCTGGAACGGGCTACGCCTCTGGTGGAGAGGATGGATTCGTGCGGATGCACCACTTTGACGAGTCGTATTTCAAGGCAGAGCCCTATGGGCCTATGCAGATCGAGGATTGATCGCCTTGGAGTTCTGATTTTGGGCATCGTGTAATGTAGATGATCTACACGACTTCAGCACTGCTCTGCTATTGTGCCCGGTGAGTATACATTGCATCTCGTGGCTACTAGCGTGGGTTCCAGCAAGAGATGTATGATTATCAGTTTCATGACGTCCCATAGAACACGCTCACTTATCTTTCATCACCAAGAAGACATAGCGTAAATGAAGGTTCAATGGCAGAGAATCAGATGAATGAACGTGACAAAGAAATGTAAGATATACTTGGCACGTTTGGAAGCTCATGCCAGGAGTAGAAATGTCTGCGCTGGTGCTGCAGGCTTGAACTTCGATGATCCAAAAGCCATCGGCTTCGTCGTAAAACCGACGGATCTTACTCTGCGAAATTTCACGAGCAAAACTTGATCTATCTTTGTAACGTTTCTGAATTTTTTCTGGTGTATAATAGGATAGCTGTGATCCAAATCTTTATTCCAGTTGTTGTCAAGCACACTAGGCCAGGTGCGCTGCGCGTACGGCATCTGTACTGGTACGCAGACCCAGAAGGATATAAGCGCTGCACTCTCAGTCGGAAAGAACAAGAGGGCAAACAAAACGAGAAATGGAGAGCACAGCTTTCGCATTCGCATATAAAAAGTATTGTTCTCATTACGTAAATTTCGATCTGAGGTGCCCTCACGCAGGCCTCTTCTCCTTTCCAGTGTTTCCTCTCTCCACCCTTGTCCATGGCCCGGCTATCCAGTTCATTGCTCTTATTTCTTTTCCTATGCTGGCCGTCCCTCACATTCGCACTGGACATCCGCCAAACCTTCGCCCGACTGGCCTTCTGGCGACGTTCATCAAGAAATGTCCCGGCTGCAGGATATGTGGACCCTAATGACAATGGAGGATCGATGTTGACGGTGAGGACGCCACCTCGTGGCTTTATGCCCTTAGCGCTTACCGGGGACGTGTAGAAAGTGCTAGCGATAACATACCCAGACGGCCAGGGAGAGCCCGTCAATGCTATAATATCAGGAAATTCAGACTCGGAAGTGCTCGTCGACCAGGAGACGGAGGGAGGTCTCAGAAATTATTTCTTGTGCGTTTACGTTGTCGCGCCTTCCAGCTGACCCTAAAGCCGCATCACCTGCAGATCATTATCCTTTTCCAGCGAATGCCTAGGGCAGCATTCGGGAAGTGACCAACAGGTGGATTTGGGAGACGGGAATGGCTATCGTGCGTTAGATTCTTGTTCAGATGTCTTGGTACTCATTGTGGCTTCCGCAGTAAACGAGACGGCTGTGATTCGGTATAATTATGGAGATCCATCGCTTGGTGCTTGCACGGAGACAATTAAAGTGTGTCGAATATTCGACATATCGAAAATAGTGGTACTAACAATGGGATTCAAAGGGAGGAAACCACTTTCGGTACTGGGTACAGGATGGCAACAAGGCGAATACGTGCGTAGCAATGCAGTGTCGCGATATTTCTCTCTAATACCATTCACAGCGGAGCTGTCTTCATGGCGGTGTCGTACGAAAAGCCAATAGCCGACGACCACGACATTGTATTGAATGGTTACAACCTGGCACGGTGCGTGTTTTCCGCTTGTTTTCTCCGGCCGACCATCTAAATTTGGGCCAACTATTAACAGCGACTACATCATCGGCAATATAACCGGGTCCGTAATACCAACGCTGAACCTCACAAATTCGTCCACCTATTCTGGAAATACGTCTTACGGTGGCTATACCTACAAGACAGACGTCTCGTATGTTTCGGGGCTGCTAGAGAACACTAGCATTGGTATCAACCATAACTGGTCGGTGTATATCAACGGGGTTACCAATGCTGTTGATGGTCTCGTGGCTGTTCTGGACGTGTCAATATTAGAGCAGCCTCAGGCACAGTGAGTCCATATTTCTGTCTTGACGTCCATCAGGAGGATCTCATCTATTATAGGAGCGCTGGGTGGAGAACACAGCCAGAAACATGGCTGCTCCTGCTGACTGTCTCCTTCATTTCCTCTTTGTGTCTATGACAACCCCCTGTCTTTCGCTGGCTGGCCCGAGAAAGCTCTCGACCTTTACGTATCTTTATGACCAATCACTCCGCCCCTCCCTTACACTCACACCCATGGCACACATATAGACAATTGGAGATCTCACTGCGAATAATATGGACGCCACGTACATGTTATAACCACCACTGCACCTTATATTTACCAACAGTTACTTATTCTCAGGGAGAGAGATTTAATGTTCATACCCCTTCATCGTTTGCACCTCAGTTGCCTCGGACTGCATCTTACGACGTGGGATAGGCTTTTATTGGAACGCAACGGTGATGACCGTTGTTCCTACGGGACACAGCATCTATCTTATCATTACCGAGACGCCCGGATCCACGCGTTGGGTGAACGGTTGACAGTGCAACAGCAGGATTTTCGGGTTTCTTGCACGATACGCATGCGGCAATGTGAGCAAAAATAGCGGGATTCTCATCCTGTTTGGCAGCGTCTGTGGTATCTGAATCTCCTGATAACATTCCGGGCTCAACTCCGCGAGTTCTATCTGCCATCTCGCGGGGCTACATCTTTTCATCAAGATGGCGTCTAGCTCTGTGTCGTGACTGTCTACGAGAGGCTAACGAGCGTTCGGTTTCATGGCCACAGTTTAGAAAATTGGTACGCTCACACTAGGGTTCTGTGCACTACAAAATGTGTCACCGAACGCCAAATGTCTATTCCGATTTTACTTCCGCGTTTCTGATTGAACTGGGTCATACTATGATGTTCCTCTTCGGCTGACGCCCAAAGTAGCCGATCTTTCCGGTGTTGCAGCGGCTGGCTGGCTACTCGTGACCATGATGGGAAGAACTACCATCTCTAAGCGCTTCCGACTCAACAGCTATTCCCCCCTCTTCCATCCTCCATAGTAGTGGTTGATAATCGACTCCACCAGGCGAGACAGGTCGTACCCGGGTTCCTTCAGCCCTGCGTATTATGGTCCTTTGCTTTGCCAACTTGGACTAGTGTGCATAACTTGAACACGCATGCTGAGATTATATATCTGGGCCTGGCGGAGGCGTCTACTTCCAAGGTCGTCAGTCTCCTCTGTGGGGTCGCCACTCTCATCACTCCATTTCCGGGTATCTACTAGCGGTGATTCATACTCTTCTGTAAGCACCTATGTTGAGGCTTAGTTGAGGTCAATCGTCACTTCTACCGTGACTATTAGATCTCTCCGTATCTACAGGACACACCATGTCTACAGGATATGCCATGTCCAAACGGCACATCCGATACGCTGAAAATCCATATTGAAGCCTTGGAGAAATTAATAGAAGTTCGAGCTTTCAATTTACACATCACGGCCCAAATTTGATCACATACTACGCACTAGGGCCATGATCGTCTTCCCGGCACGCGAGAGCTTCTGGAAGCTATGGTCAAGGTCGTCGACTGCTTCGATAAACAAGTTCTCGAAGTCTCGTCCCTCGAACTCACGCTGTATCTGTATGCCTTTTCTCAATAATTCTGATTCATTTCTTAAATTTCAGCAGAGCATTGAAAGAGAATCTGAAAGCAATGAGAACTGTCAAGTGGTACAAGCCCTTCCGAAGGGTGAAAACTGTGAAATGTATCAGGCTGGCCATCCGAAACTATGTGGTAAGCATTGTGCATTTCTCCCTTGTAACTGGAATGACGCCAGGCTCATCCCAGGAAGGGAAGGATTTGATATACCATGGTGACTCCAGTACAAACATACACGCTCGGTCATCTTCAAGATCTCTCAGATCACTAGATACAAGTGCAACCGGAAGCGTTAGTACAACAACTTTTGACGCGCACATTGATTTCCTTGACGACCAATCTGATTCGGATGAAGAACAACGCAGTAAGTCAGACGCAGAGGAAAGTATCGAAGACTTACCTTGGATGGATGATATACGCGACTTTCTCCAGTCTGACCACCGTTCGAAGGGTATCCTCAGCATTTCACCTGACAATCCTGGCAAGGTCATTGACTTTCTGCAGCTCGTATGTTATCAAAGCCCATATTATTAATGTTAAAATCATCATATTCCTATGCAGGAATGCGATCGGAACCGGGAAGATACTGCTTATCATTCACGATGTATCAAGGGCCTATTTTACATGACGAGGCGCCACCACCTTCTTCCAACTTCGTTCTCATGTCGGCACGCAAAGCAGATTGGTGGGCGCCCCGTATGGGGTGGTGGATTCGCTGTGAGTGGATTCATAATTAGGAAAGGGACAGTAGTGCTCACCACTGCTCTTTATCTGTAGAACATATGGAAAGGTCGTATGAATGGCGAACTTATATGCATCAAAGTTCTACGTATTTTCCTGGACAATGGCCTCGAAGAGCGGAATAAAATGATAAAGGTAGGTTGCGAGCTTTTAGGTTATTGGTATCTCCTCTAATATCTAATTCAGAGTTTCTGTCGTGAAGCACTCGTCTGGAGGAACCTGTATCACCCAAATATCCTTCCTTTCCTCGGTGTCAGCAAGCATCTTTTCGCCCCCAGCTTTTGTCTGATATCTCCGTGGATGGAATATGGGAACATAATGGCTTTTCTTAGCGAAAGACCCCTGCAGATTCAACGCATACCTGCGGTTTGTTGTCCTAGTCAATTTCGGGATGCTCCGGTTGACGATTCTACAGATAACTCAAGTTGCCGAAGGAATCACATATCTTCACAGCCTCAATCCGCCAATAGTGCATGCTGACATCCGCGGAGTATGAGTATTGCCTCTCACTCTAAAGTGCATCCTGATACTCATCTCCGATTAGGCTAACATCTTGGTCAAGGACGACTTATCGTGTTGCCTGTCAGATTTTGGTCTAGCCCTTGCTGTCGAGTCGCAAGTAGCGGCAAGCTCTTCATCAAGGGCATTCTTAGGTGGTACCTTACGGTGGATGCCTCCAGAAATAATGGACGATAAACAATTCGATCCTGCCTATATTACTGCACGAGATGTGTACTCCTTTGGATGCACGGTTATCGAGGTGAGGATATTGATTGAGCATTCTAAACACTACTACAGTGCTAACGTGTACAGATATATACCGGGAAACCACCTTTCTCTCACATTCGAAAAGAGGCAGCAATTATCAATGAAGTGTTAACCTGCGGAAATCTCCCGGATAAGCCGTCTGATATTCCGGACTGGATGTGGGAGAAGGTGGTATTGCGATGCCTGGTCTCTCCTGCCAGTGAAAGACCTACGGCTCATGGTTTAGTAAATATCTTGACTGTGGGGGTAAATGCCAGCAACTGTGAAAGTACTAGTAATCTTGAGCAGATCGAGTTGGCAGGTAGTATTGGCCCGAGTGGGGACTTGCACGATACGTAGGGAACCCTCGCAAACACGCGAAGGGGCTCGACTGGAAGATAGTCTACGGCTTAAATACTTCGTAAATAGAAAGCAAGCAGCGATATCAGATGTCAAAGGAGATAGTAGCGGAGCGCCTGCAATGGTCGGAGGCTACTGGTACGGTTGTCTCTAGCTTCAGTGCTGCGTGCTATTTGTCTTAGCCACAGCAACATGCAAGAGGAGAAATATTTCGAGGGTGAAAGACATTAAATAAGTCGGAAGGCGCTAGCATAAAATTTTGGCAAATTCTTTCGTTGGATCAAGTTGAGATGAGATAAACGGCAAATGAACCGCGCCGGCCCGCGGCAGCACTAACCCTAACCCTCAGACTAAGGATATGTGGGCTCCGCCACACAGTCCTCATTACTTGACGGGCTTTGTCAACGCTTTGTCCCAATGCCGACACCATGAACCCCTTCGAGCGGTCCCTGGCGAGCCTAACCTCTTCTTTCTCTGTACCGCAATCTGAAGGAAAAGAGTCGATGAGGACCAATAACTATTTTGGACGTGCAGTACCACCGGTCCACCGCAGCATTAACCGCTGAAATCAATATTAGATGCGTTATTCGTCCCATCATAATGCCGCTCTTATATGAGTGGCGGTTCTTTATTGGCATTTGGAAGTTGTTCATTTTCTTAAAGTACGAACTTCGATAGCCACATTGGTCGACCTCTGGCCATCCCCTCTAACACACGGGAGAGACTTGGTAGCACTTCACCGTGACCTGGGTGTTGATCCGACTGGATGTCGGTCATCGGTGCTGGGGCGCTCGTCTTGGCCCTTTTGTACTGATGTAACGGAGACTTGCAGTCTTTCTGAAGGGGCCGTGGCGTCTCTGCAGAATCATCCAGTATGGGTAGTCACGAACTTCGACGGACCTTAACGTACTGACTCTGCTGGTACGTCGTCCTGTACATCAGTTAAAGTGTATGCTGAGCTCTGAACAGTCCGTTGAAGAGCCGTGTCTCTCTGCGTCATACGGGTTACATAACAACATTCCTTCCCATGTGTCCTTCCAGCCCACTGATCTCATCGGTACTATGTTCGTCTACCTCTGCTACTCAAACTACTAGACCTGCCGCATCCGGAGTTCTACACGCTAGCCCAGTCCTTACAATCACACGGGAAAATGCATGCCTTGGAACCATGGCCTTGATCCGACTGGAATCAATTACCCTCAAATAGGATCATGCCGAGTAATACTGAACCACAACCGTCGTTGCCATCTCACCACCAAACATGAGTTCGCTTTTAACCGTCACCGAATTGCTCCCGCTCCTTCCTGTCCTATGGCTGCTTTCCTGTTGTCCTCGCTCCTTCCCCTCGCAGCGTCGGCATTGCCTGTAGAGAACATTCAACTACCTCCTGGGACCACAGATCACGGTGTACCTTACCTGCTGTGCACTCCTTCCACATGGTTCACCGTCGTTACATTCTTCCTCTCAAACTATGTCAGTCATGCCGCTACTGTTCAGACCTACCCTGGCGAACCCGTCTTCGACCAGACTCTCAGTTTCTTTACGTCGCTGCTCTTCCCAGCATCCGGTGTAGCCCGAGGTCTCAATAGCGTCGCACGAGGGCTCCTCGTCTTAGCGAATCGTGGAGGATCGGACCTCCAGAAAGCTGCAGCTGCGGGGGCACTGTGCATGGTCGTGCGCACTGACAAGTGGACACCGGTTGCCGGCCATACTATGCATGCCGTCAAAGTATCCGGTGAAAGGTCAGCGTGGCTTTAATAAGAGACACTAAATGTTAATCCGAATCTCAGTGATCTCTCCGAAGCAACATGGAACGTGTATGTTCCAGACTGGATACGCTCCTCACGAACAGTACTCGCTGATGCCGCTGTCACAGCATGGCGCAAGCTCCATCTACGTGGTGCATCGCAACAGTTGCCAGAAGGCTACGCATTCGCCTTTGTTCCACCTACTGCCTTGGTCTCGACGCCCGGGAACGACCAGAACGTGCAACTAGCCTACTCACTCAACAATGCCAAGATCATCCTGTCTATATTCCAAACTGTATCCTCTTCCTATGCGCTCTACCGTGCACGAGGCGATCAGATTGAACGATATGGATACGTCGCTTTCTCGTTGACCGTCGCACCATATGTCGTGATGTCCCTCGTGAACCTCCTCGGGAGCTTGCTGACACCAACATACACGACAGTGTACATTGTACGCTCGGAAGTGACGGACGAACTAGAATCGCGGTACGGGCGGTGGTTTGACGGCACTGTGGGGATGCTATCGACTGTAACAGACCATCGAAAACTCACGTTCACATCTGACGGAGAGAAACACCTCGTAGAGATCAACAGTGGTACAGCTCCGATTGTCCTCGCCCCAGAGTGCTGCTCTCCAGGTACGACCGCGCATATCTCCATCCCTGCGTGCGCCGAGTTTCACCGCATACCTTGGCGCTTTTCGTTCCTCGAGAACATACCGAGTCCACTCCAGGGTGGGGTGGCGGAGAATGCACTGATCAACTTGGTTGCGACGTTCGTGGTGTCTGTGGGTGGGCCGTTAGCGATTGTCGGGGGATTGTCGGGGTTCAAGTCTGGAGGGAGCACACTGGCGCAGAGGGTGTGGATCACGACGTGGATGGTGTTTGGATGGGTGTATGGGCTTGGGTTCGGGATTAGTATGTATGATGTGCCGTCGACGTGGAGGACAAGATGGGGCGAGGTGGCGATGAGGGCGTTGGTGGCTGCTCCTGCTATTGGAGGGTTTGTGGTTGTGGCGCAGATGATCCTGGATTATGGGAATTGCATATATTTTTGAGTGTAGGGGATTGCATTATTTTTGAAGGCAAGTTTTTTTTTTGGCAATTGTTTACAAATACTTATGCTCTAGTTATCAGTCAATCATTCATACTCAACACTGCATTTTGTAAACCACCCATTTATCACATCCATCGATTCATAATGATAAATAATTCAACGATAAAGATGATCTACCGGCGCGGGGAATTTACGCGTCGGAGTATCATACGACGTCAATTATGTTGGCGTGTATCCAGTTGATCGCCGCCAGTTTGAATATTGGTGTCGGACGCGGAATTTCTGACGTGATACAGTATGATACATCAAATTAGCGGCTTGTGGGCTAAACGTGGATAGTGCGCTATAAGATACATGGATATTACACCGTCCGGAAGGTCCAATGAGATAGGGAACGAAACTATACGACAGATGAAAGAAGACAAACGAATGTCACTAGAGCCCACAACTCTGGGTGTACTCTCCAATTAACACTACCTTGACTATTTCTGAAACAAGGAATGTCAGTTTCGGGTCTAACAAGCTGAGGTTTCTGGAACCGCTTACTGTGATGAACCTGAACTTTGTGTCTGATCGGAGCCACTGGTGGAGTTCGCGGGGCGTGCTGTAATCGAGACATCCAGAACGGCGACAAGACCATCTACAGCGTTCGTTACGCCTTCTACTCCTACAGTTAGGTTGTGGTTGATGCCGACGCTTGTGTTCTGTAGGAGGCCCGAAGCATACGTGATGCTGGTCTGGTACGTGTAGTTACCGTAGGAGGTTGATCCTGAAAACGTCGATGTGTTGCTTAGAGTAAGAGTGGGGATCTCGGAGCCAGTGATGTTGCCGATGATATAGTCACGGCCGAGATTGTATCCATTAATGACAATGTCGTGATCCTCCGCTTCTGGCATTTCGTAGGACGTCGCCATGAAAATGGCACCACTAGGAAGGAATTATCAGTCAGGCATGGCACGAAATAACTGTTAGAAGTATTGACCTATTGGCTCCATCTCCGTTTTGGATCCAATATCGGAAGTGATTTCCTCCTTGCACGGTCTCTGTACATGTTCCTACGGCAGGGTCGCCATAATCGTAGCGCATAACGGCGGTTTGGTTTACTGCGGAGGGCAGTGTTAGTCAGGAAGTGAAATCTCCGTAAAGAAGCCCCACGTACAAAGGCCTTTCCCGTCCCCAAGATTTGCTTGCTGGGAGTTCCCATCATGAAAGCCTAAGCATTCGCCAGAGAAAGATAAGGACCTTTGAGAACATCCGTTACTTCATGTAAGAATGATAGAATATTTATCTCACAAGAAATAGTTTAGGAGCCCTCCATCCGTCTGCTGCAAGGCGAGAACTGCTGCGTCCGAATTGCCTGATATTATGATGTTGATAGGCTCCTGCTGACCCGGTGGAAAGGTTTCCCCTAGTACCGTCTAGAAAAGTAAAGTGAGTTGTTGCGTAGACACGTGTATCAGAGCGCTCACCGTCAACATCGACCCCCCATTGTTATCAGGATTGTAATATCCCGCCTCAGGCGCCGCACGTCTAACAGGAAAATGATCTCCAGCGAGGGCGAAAGGGGAGACGCAAAGCGAGAGGAGCGCAAGCGATTTCCAGTCGAACATGAGCGTCGAAAGCGTAGTTCGTTATTCTCAGTGCGGCTTCCTTTTGGCCGATAGCAGTGTAGCACGTGGAGAAGAAGGTTCAGAGTCGATCGGACCGTGCTGATCTCGATTTGATTTTGCTAGACCGGCGGTAAAGAAAAAAGGAGCTAAAATATTCAGATTCTGTTCGTTCCTGTTGGTCAGTTTTGGAGAATGAAGCACCATTGACTTACCTCTAATCTTCCGGCTAGTTGGGGTGACTCAATGGTTACGTCCCAATCTTCAGGAATTTGGTTACATCTCGATATGAGTCGGACCAAAATCAAACTAAATCTACGTGATCAAAGTGCTGTGTTGATACGAACTTGAATTCTACCCAGAATATTACGAATAAAAAGCAGAAAAAGCTTCAAATATTCAACAGGATTCAATGTTGACTCTTGAGTGGGTGTTGAGAGGAAGCGGATCACCGGCCCGGTACAGTATTGACGACTATTTGCCCGAGCTCCTTCACCAACCGCCACGACGACCAGACCTCACGTTTACTGTGAGCGATGAGCAAGCCAGCAAAACCAAAGGCCGTCCAAGGACAGCAAGCGGGAGCGTACAAGCCTGAATCAGTCAAGGCAGGTCTCTTCTATCTGACCGGAAGCATTGTCTATATCTGCCCAGGATGTTGCCGAATTCTTGAACATAACAATCTCCGATTCTGTCGCCTCGTCGTTGGCTAGTGACGTCGAGTATCGGCTGCACCAAGTTATTGAGGTTCGTTTTCATCGCGCGTCCCTAAATCATCCACTAAGTTTCATGCAGGAAGCAGCTCGATTCATGCGGCATGGACGGCGAACGATGATGACCACAGTTGACATCGACCAGGCATTTCGCGTCCTCAACCTCGAGCCTCTATACGGCCATACTCCACATAATCCTCCGACCTTCCGACGTGCGCCGGCATTCTCACATATGCCTGCTGCTGGACCTGTTTATTTCGTGGAAGATGAAGAGATCGACTTCGACCGTGTTTTAAGGGAAGAGAAGATATCTCTTCTGCCAGGCGTGAGCTGGGCAGCACATTGGTTGGCAGTGGAGGGCGTCCAACCCCTTATACCGGAAAATCCTCCCGCCATTCCGCGCGATATCGACCAGGAAGGCGGGAAATCACCACCTCGAATGAACGGTATAACAGCACCAACTGTACCCGCAACGACCAAAAAGCAGCAGCAGCAGCAGCAACAACAGCAGCAGCTTGTTAAGCAGGTTTTATCACGCGAGCTGCAGCTCTATTACAGCCGTCTCACCTCTTCCCTGCTTCCTCCTTCCTCCGACTTTACTAAACGAACAGCGGCACTGGCGAGTCTAAAAAACGACGCGGGTCTGCAGGCGCTGCTTCCTTATCTCATCAAGTGGGTCGGCGAAGGAGTAGTGGGCGCCCTCAAGGATGGGTCGCAGAGTGAACAAGATGGTCGTGTGCTTGAGGTGCTTCTCGACGTCATCAGTGCACTTATGGAAAATAAAACCTTATTCGTCGAACCATATGTGAGTCTTTTATTTACGGGTGGTTGTCTCTTCTGGGCGCTGTGAGGTATTTCAACTTGCCATCTTGACCAGGAAACCGTTTTTGGGGTTTGCCCCAGAATGTCGCCCTCGTGCCATAAGGTCCTATGTCTATGTGGAATGACCTATCAGCGCCTGAAAGCACTGTCCTATAAAGCCGTTTTGATGCTAATATGCTTTGATAGCTTCACCAAATACTTCCGCCCATTCTTTCTACCCTGCTTAACTCTTCTTTGCCCCCCACTCATGCGACATATCTTCGTACATCAGCATCCCAGACGTTATCACGACTGCTGACCCAACATTCGACAACATACCCCTCACTTTCACCAAGGATAATGAAAACGCTCCTCCTGGCTCTCATATCACCGAACAAGAGCAAAGGTACGCGTGAGGGTGCTATTCGCGGCCTCATGGGCGTAGGCCAAGAGGCCGTCAGAAAAGGTCTTGTGGATGGTGGGGGTGCGAAGGTTGTGGGCAGCGAATGCGGTGGCCCAGACTCCGCATCGCTGATAGACTCGGTCATGGTGGGTCTGTTTCCTCATCAAGGACTCGACCGTATATAACTCTCTTCTAGGCTGCCTTTGAGGTTCTACACCCTCGCTCTGATATGGCGGACACGCTTGATATGACGCAAGAAGAAGACATCGTTCTAAGAAGCAATTTACGGGAGGTTTTAGGTGACTTTTTTGCGGACAGGATCTCAGGAGACGCCGCCTGGTCCCGGGGAGTCCTTGGAGCGAACAATGGGACTTAATATCAGAGGATTCTTTTGCTTATTCTGCTCGTTCTTTGTGCTCGCGTGCTAGTATATCGTGTATGACTACTAATCTTTTATTTGCAGTATCATTGTATCACTTCCCTTGACTCTATCACTCTTATTTTAGACTCTCAAAGTCGAGGCATCATTTGCCGTGCAGGGGCGTTTGTTTGATTCAGCTCGGTACCATCACACGTTGACTGTTCTCATTCATCATCTGTGTATCACCATCATCCCATCAGCCTCTTGCAAGGTCACTACGTGGTCGCGTTTATTATATCAAGGGATAGGAACGCCCTTCTCTCCCTGTCTTCTTCCCCCTCTTCGAAACGTGGAGACCCCAAACTAAAGATCATAAACGTCATGGTACTTGGCACCAAAGGACACGAATGGTTCTTTTCCTTTTTCGAATCACCCAACAGCGTCTGAATGACTCCAATTATTCTGACTTCTGCAGTTAAGCCTGTGACATCTTCGCCATGATTTCTTGCTTGCATACGAATGGATCGTCCAAAGGACCTGCCTTATGGGTACCTGCCCACCTACGAGAGGTTTGGATGAAGAATCCCGCGGGAATGGAAGCGTTCATAAACGAGATGTCGAGTGACTTTCAGGTTCTCCAGGTCCATGGAGCGCTATTCAAAGTAGGCCATCGAATTCCTCCATGCAGCTCAAATTAGCAGCACTAACGTTAACAGGTTTACATACCCTCGATTCTGCCGCTGGCACCGGTGCTAGCTAAAGAAATCAGCTCCTCAAGGAATAGAGACCGACCCGATGACCCAATCATACTTTCTGATCCCCCGAAATCCGCGAAACATTTCCAGGCTTTCCTATTCGGAGTATTCAAACAGTGAGGCCCCGCTACTTCCTCTGCTCCGCACCGTGTTAAGTCATACCGCGTAGACCCAACCTAGACGCTCGTGCGGTGCCTCTTCCTGATGTCCTCCTAGTTGCAGAGATGTCCTTCCATTACGGAAACATCAATGGCGCATGCTGGGCCATGGTTGGTGTACGCTCGGCCGTGAACGCCACACAAAACAGACCTTTGCGCTTTGCGTCAACGGATACTTTCATACGGCTCCTCAAGGTGGCTTTCATCTGTGAAGACGATGCGCTATTACATTCAGTGCAGTCCCAGTGGTTGTGTAGGCTTTTCCGAGGGGAGTTGTCTCCGCTGCCGGCGATAGAAATGGGGAGCAGAGAGCCTAGTCGGTTGGAGCACCTCCTGAGCCATGCATATTACGTTCATATGGTCGGGCTTGATCCTCTGTTGTCTGCAGGCCAGTCCATCAAGGTCAGGTCCCCCTTGTCGAGCATCCAGAACATCCACGTCCGGTGCGGTTATTATTCCCTGTCAACGTTCATTGCAAAAATTCGAGAATGTCCCCCACCATTTCGGAGAGGGAGGGGATGCACGTCTCATGATGATTGTGAGAGGGTGTGGACGGCGAGTTGGGGGATTGCCATGAAGCACAGTTTAGTGGGACCGGAGGTGGATATTCTTGGGCGCCTGAGAAGCGTCGTGTTGGAACTAGGAAGGGACCCACTGCTCCCGCTCGCTATGTTTCGTTATTGTCGTATGAATGCGCTGGGAAGCGTTACAAAGCTGAGAGAAACTATCTCAAAGCAATTGAATCACCATTTTGATTTGTAAGTCGGGAGTAATCTGATAAGCGGAGGCCATAAGAGACTTACCACAGCTCAACGCACCGCACATGAACGTCTTTGGACATGCGAGAACAAGAGAAGCTTTTCGTGTATCTGAAAACTCGCGTGCTGTCAGAGAATACTGGATTCAAAACCGCAACTCCCATGAACCCTAATTTTTTGGACAGCGAAGTAGATGCTGTTCTAGTCACTTGTCAAATTCAAGTCAAATTAGCGTCTAGGGTAGGTTCTTAATTCCTCCGATTCGCCCCGAAGTCAAGTACAAATTCACATAGGAAGGGGCTTGTTGAGTCCTATGACATGCACTGAGAGCCACAGTCCGAGGCGATGAACAACTGAGCGTATGCAGGAAATCAAAATGGATTGGTATGGGTATAAGTCAGAAACCGCCCGTATGTACACTGATATACATGTTTTAGTAGCAAATGGAATAAAATGTAACACGTCGTCTGATTACTTTTGGTTTGGGTCATCAGAGTCATCGCAAATCATGAACACATTATGTCCTCCTGGTGCGAGTATTGTGGTGTCATAGCTCATCCCCGCCTCGGAAACAGCTTACACAAGGAGGATGCATCTCACCTAGAAAACCCGACGATTGGTTACCAATCAACTCTCGACGTCGACAGAGGATATATACTCACTGCGTGCCCAGTAGTCAGGTTGATTGCGCTCTAACACACGGTTGAATGGTACGTATAGAAGCGACAAGGTGATGTCCCCGTTCACCAGTGCCTGATTGGCGATCTCGACCTCGAGGTTAGAGTTTAGGCGAAGGTCCAAGGGAGGCTCCTTGGAGGCAACGGCGCCTTTGGATGAGAATTGGGGAGAGGCGAAGCTGGTAGCGGTTTCCTGGGCAGACATAACGTGGGACGCTGAAGAAACGCCCAGGCGCTGCGTCCTTATATAAACCGTGCATCAACTATACATATTTGGACCGAGGGTTCCAGTAACGTTATTTCCCCCGCGATATTGCTTGCCAATAAACCGGGTGCCTCATCGCACGCAGTAACTTAACCAGTTCCAGACTCCAGACTCAAGAGAAGAAGAACACCGGCACGTAACGGCCGCTTTTTGGAATTTGATAAACGTGGGTCGAATCTTTCCGTACTGGACTGGAAGGGAAATTCGGTTTGAGGAACGAAATGCGGAGGAGGCGACGTTCGGGGATTGGCTACTAGGAAAATCGAAAATTCGGATGGCGTCGGCTGAAATAGCGGGAATCACGACGAGGGTTGCGAAGGCATCGCGGACGCGACACTCGCGCAAATCCTGTCCCTTCTTTCTTGTTGGTACCCCTGGCACCAAATGGAAGCACCTGCGGAGCGTGGTGCAATTATAAGAATGCGAATTGCGAAACATTGCTCACTGTTACTTTGACCATCTCTGGAAAATGTGTCCATTAGTGTATGTGCGCGTGAGGAGACGGGTTTAACAGCAGAATGAAAGTTCGAACCCGAGGTGGAGCGTCAACGCCGACAAGTCCAGGTGAAACTTGAGCTTGGGCTGTTAATATGACAGCGGTCCGAATAGGACCAGCATTTTCATTTAACGTACGCGACGCGGAGACCTAGACCTCCTGGGCCTATACGTCGGTAACGAAGCCTGTTTTGCGTTACGTCAGAGATTTCAAGCACAATGGCTCTAGCCTCTAGGCAGGCTTTGCCACCCACAGGCAACAGCGAAAAGAAATATGTACAACAGCGTCTTCAATTCCCCGCCTGACGTAACGAAGGAACAGCCCAGTCCGAAGGCCCGCCTCGGGGCGGTTATTTTGAGATTGCATTTGGGGATACTAAAGAAAGGCATTGAATGAATCGCGGCTTGACTCTGATCGACATTGCTACGCGAAAAGAACCCCAATGGACTGGGCTGTATTCCCTATTGACATTCTATAAGCTATTCCCGTAAAACGATGGCGGTATTCTTGAACAAAACAAGCAAAATTATAAATTCCACACCATAATGACGAAACATAAAGCCGTTCTATGCAGCTTAAACCACCGGCTGTGGTTGGCTCCAGTAAATGCTGCGTTTTGTTGAAGACCATACGCCCAGCGTAAGGGTATACCCAACGACACCCAAAATGTACGTCACAATGATTACTAGGCAAAAAATCAGCAGAGAAGAGAAGGAGAGCTAACGGACGCACGAAATGTCTTTGAAGGAAAATGTCTTAACTCCTGTTGCAACCCGGGGACCCCCATTATATTACAGAACACATGTGCGGTGATAGGAGGCCATATTGACCCAGTTCGAAGGAATAGGTACGAGCAATGGAACCCAAAGAGCGTTGTATATGCCATTTGAAATGCTGCTCGAAGTCAGGACAATGCATTCCCGTAGAGGGAACGCGACCTACTAATGGCTAAAATAGCACGCTTCAGTGCTGCGGTGGTCCGTCCGTAACGGTTATAAACATCCCAAGCATGATGAACATGTGCTGGAAGTATGCTCAGCGTTGATTTCCGCCACAAAGCTAAATGGTACTCACCCAGGCCGAACCATAGCGGAGCGAGGAATATCATACGATAAACCGACGCGCCCGATAAATGGTAGATGGAGAGCGTGCATGCTCTGAATACAATCTCTTCTGTCAGAGGCGCCTGCAACAGCTATCAGGCGATGCACATCAACGAAACGAAACAGGCTTCTTACCACAATGTATGTCCTAATTCCTAGTAGAGACTTGAAATGAATCCAGGTGACATTGTTGAGGTTGTACAACTTCTGGAACGGTAGCGTTCTATATAGGGACATCGCGTACAACGGACCGAGGAAGAGCACTGGGGTTATCAAGTGGGCGACCACAGGGTGAGGCGCTGTAAATCCTAGTCGCTTGAGAGTGTCCGCTCTTGCCTCACTGGCTATCTGCACAATACTCAGAAAGGCACACCAAAGCAAAAGTGGTAGTACGCACCTCCAACGCCTTCAACCGCACCCAGTATACGACGAAGCATGACAACACCGTCGATAACGCCACTGCCGTCAGTCGTGCTCGAATGACATCGGAATCGTCTCTCCATCGTTCTTTATCTTGTTTTCGCCGGATCTGGCCGTCTGGCAGCTTCACTGGCTTGGAGACGAACGACAGACGCGCATTTTTGGATATATAAAGAGACCCGACGTAGGACGAGACAAAGAAAAGAGCAAGAAGTGTTGCTTGCGACGGAGACAGTGGCGGGTCCTCGACGGTGACCATGGCGGTCGCTGTGAAAGAGAGGCTTATATCATGACCGTGTTCGATCAACGTGATCAATATTTGCTGACGACAAAGGATGACGGCAAAATAACACACAGCTTGCAGACAGCTCGTTCTCGAAAGACTCGGGGACAGAATTACTCAAATATATACTTTATATTATCAAAAATAAAATTATCGTCAAAAACTTGCCCTCCCCCGGGACTTGTAGCTGAAAAAAGACTGCTGTGAGATATCCGAGCTTATCATGGCGCAGAAAATTACAGGCGCCGTACAAATCTACTTACGTGTTTGCTGATTTCCGCAGGTATTTCTTAGCATATAAGGCTGGATGTTTCGTATGTCGTATACTACAGATCTAACCCTTTTCCATTCACTTCGTTTGAGAACGGCCCCGTGATTCTAGCAGCCGCAGTCTACAGCAGTAAAACCGGGGCACATTCGCGCGTTTCACCGGCGCTCAATGGAAGTGGCGATTGGTAAAGGGAGAATCGGCATAGCCGATGCCGTCTAAGTTTGGCTTCGAGAAATTTGGCAAACATTTGAACTGCCATCTTGCCATCATCGTCGATGCGTCATCGGCGCTCCCTGCTCCTCATTTCCGATCGGCTTTCATCCGCGCTACGCAGCAGTAATTTTACGGCGTTTTCTTGAAATTTATGGCAACATAGGTAACTTGATATCTCCCGGACTACAATGCCTGGATCATCCTCGGATAACATCACAAAGGCATGCTTGAAGCTTCACCGCCAAGATACACCGCATTCTATTGGCCGGCATTCTTTGCTAGGCTTCTATTCTCAAATCTTTCCTGGTCGGCCGGCTTAACATGGAACATCTCCGAGGAAGACCTAGGTTCTAGTGTGCTTTATAGCACAGAAGTCATCCCAGGAACAGCGCAGCCCATGATCCGACTGCGCATCTCTTTCTCTGAGGATCTGCGCCAAGATCGCCGTCGCATTTTGCCATACCCCCACGATTCTTCCATCAGCCCCGGTGGTTGATGGTGTAATCTCGCAATCAACGGTGACCTTTTGTGGCGAAACCCGATTCTTATTCTGTGTTCGGTTCTCGTTTCGAAAGTCCACTCTACCTATCCATCGTGACTGCGTCGATGACTGTCCGCGGCTCCAAGATCCGACACGTGTAGACAACATGTTCTACGGGGAGGCTCTGCAACTGCATGTAAAGGCGAACTATGTCCTTCGTGTCTTTCCAGATGCCCCCGATTCATATTACTCGACTCCACCCATGACTCGCTTCACTGTATTCGATCCAACTCACAAATTTTGGCAACTCTTCTGGATTTTCCGCCGTTCGAGTCGGAAACGGAAATCATTTCAACGCCTGTACCCGGTTGGACCGCTGTGGCCCGAGCCGATATTCAAAGATGATCGTCAGGTTATGTCTCTTGACGGGTCGGCTATGTTTTCCGTCGATACAGCAGCTGGATGCGTCTGGGATGCAGTTCATCATCCGAATGGCGATGATAGGGGCAGGGAGGACGAATACTGTGTCCTAAAAGCGCAAAATACGCTCTTCAAGGCAAGTAACCATCCATTTCGACGATTCTTCACCCTAATGTCTGATTAAAGGTACGAAGACGCGTTCTGGCGCGAGACGACTCGGCTTTTCGAGGCCTTGAATCATTCACCAATGGCCGGAAATATGGCAACCTGCGTGTCATTGGGATTTCCGAAAATGCTGGTAAATTTCGGGATCTGCTGTGGGCTTTGCATCATGTGTGAGTCTCCATTACGACCGTTTTTTTTGTACTGAGCGTATTACTAGAGATCCTCAAAGCCCTAGCTTCGTTTATAACACTTCCATCTTTTGTCTCCTTAACATCGCGGAGCTATCGAGAAAATATCACTTCCCCTCCTTTGAATCATGGGCTGCTGACCAACTCTACAAAATGCTGGAAGTAACAGCACTTCCATTCTCTCTTATATCGACAACGCCTTCTTCAACGTCCTCCTCCGCAACGCTCACCGAAAATACGCCAGTATCACCGAGCATAGATTCACTCTGTACTCGTCTCCTCGACATTTCCTTTGCTTCCCGATTCGATTCCCTTTTTTTCCTCGTAGCACGAAGGATCATCACTCAAACCTTGTGGCACGATTACCATCCCGGGGAGACGCTCGTTCGCACCATACAGGATCTTTCGGTCCGCCGGTCTCGTTTCAAAATTCAGCTACGCCAGCTCTTGGGAGTCGTCTACTACCGGATGCTGGTATCTTTCCCTTGCTCCGCGACATCCGGAGGCAATGTCATCTTCCCGCGTTCGATGGATGTCGAACTGCGGATGGGTTTCCTTTCCGCACACGAGTCGCTTACTCGCATGTGGGCAGACATACGGTCGTCACTGTCTCTCGATGGAGGATCAGAGTCTGCCTTTCCCAGCCCACATGCCGGATGCAAGGAAATGTGGGACTATTACTGGGCGCAATCAGCTCAACGGGCGGAGGAGGCTGTGCGTGGGCGGGGTACAGCTGACGTTTTGGGCCTGTTGAAGTCCACGATGGTTGCTGTGCGGAAAATTGTGGCAGACTCGCCGCTGGTGTGTTTGGAGTGTTCTTTAGCTGGCCTAGAGGCGGTGGACAAAGTTCGGGATGGCATCGTCAATAATCTGAGTGGACTATTCGTGTATTGTTAGTGCTAGGATTACTTGGACAACTTGTATGTGTACGAAGTTCGACTATCATTATTTTAGTCGTTTCCTGGTCAAACAAGACGCTGAGACTCGGTCACTCAAGCCAGATGTCCGACAAAAGTGGTCGTGTGACTCAAAACGTTGTGGGGATGCTCATCATTACGGCCCCAATAAAATTAACTTCCCTTCCTTCCTTCGGCGGTTATAACTGTTTCATTCCGGGCGTCGGCTATATACCTAGTTGAGTATAACTATGTGGTCGCCGCTTACACCAGCATACGCTAGGAAGTACTTGGTTGATCAAGTGATTGATTGATGTAATGCTATATAGGTTCATTGTAAATCTGGTACTACCGTTCCGTACTCGACATTGATTCATACCGCTTTTGTTTTGCAGCCGCTAGAAGCCGGTTACAATTGTTTCCCGAGTTCAGTGCTTATAGACGCTGAGAACTTAAAGCGGCGGCCGTGCGATCGACCCGAGAGTTTTGAGCGTTATCAAACACGTGTTGTCCTCTCTGTCAACTGAACTACAACTTCAACCCAACTATCATGTCTTACAAAGACCTGGGACCTCGATTCTTGAAGTGCGAACCCGGCGGAGGAAGCACTAGCCCCTTCTTGACAGTTCTACTTATCGACTTCGTCCGAAGTTTAGTAACCCAAGCTGGAAGCTACCCTGGAAGACCAACCGTAAGATGCACAAGAGCGAGAAGAGTTTCTTCGTTTTCACTTGCTCATCAAATAGTCGCCTTACGTTATGGATGCAATATGAGTCCAAGACAAGAGGAAAGTGCCAATGCTTAAAAAGTCTCCAAGTCTTAATTAATATCTGTTAGAAGTCGACTTATCTGTTTTCTATTGTCACCTCCGCTTTCAGAGGATCCGAGCAAGCATTGTGAGTCTCCGCATGACCCGGACTACCACATGCTTGTCATGCCTCGCTTGCACAGATTTCATTCGCCTAATTCGATGCCGTTGGAGAATTCGTTGAGTGCTTTCGACAAAGTTTGGAGGTATATTTCTCCTTAATCGACCAAAATTTGCTTCTTCTGTTTTTAGAAAAATTTTCTTATTACCGAACATACATACAGGGCATCGAATCTCTGCATCGATATTTCATTGTTTACCGGTGGGATAATGCTACCAGCTGCTTGCTTCTGCGCTAAGATGAAAACTACAGAGATATAACACTTCTAAATGCCATGCTCGATGGTAGCTGGCTCTATCCGAAAGGCTTTCATCCGGCCAAGACGTGGATGAATGAATCTGATATCGGATAGGTGAAACATGCCGCGTTATTTAATCATTGATTTTGGAATGACCATACGAACCTGTGTCGAAGTGCGGCAACCGTTATGTTCCAGAATACATTGGGTCACAAGAAGGCAGCCGATGTAATTCATTTTCTATCGATATATTTGCTTGGGAAATGTGCCGGAGCAACACTTCCGTGTGGTTCGGAGATAAGTTACTGCTGTCCAACGAATTTGGCGCTGATTATTTTTCTTGTTAGCACACCCACTGGCCACTGCAGTTCCTTGTGCCCCTCGTTGATGATATGGTTCGGAAAAAATCGTCTTTACGACCCACGATCAGCGAGCTCGTACACCATTTTGTTGCTTCATGCTACTCGTTGACGAAGTATTACTTGCGCAAGCCCTCAAATCCTGGAGCCAATCCTGTCCTCCAGCCCGTGCGACAGCTGAGGCACATTGTTATCTTACTCCTACCCCTCCCCATTTCGGAATTTCTAGTCTTCCCTGTGGCCAGAGATCACCATCTCAAGAGCTTCTTATACTCTCATTCCGAGTGCAGTTCAACTTGATGAGTTTGAGGTAGCCTGCATCTGGCAAGGATACGGTCGCTGCAGTCTCTTATTAGTCCGTCCGCATACTGGATGCAATCCGCTCGACATGCAGAATAGGCTGCGTAACGACGTAAGTTAGGATGTCGACGGGGTACTACTGGGGTTGTTGACAGAAGCTCAACGCGTACGTCCACCGTCTCAAGACCAGCTAAGGAATACCAAACAATTGTGATGGGATGGGACAGTCTAATGGACTACTCGGGCATTGCTAGTGCCAACGTTAGTTAGACCAGTGGTATGCCACGAATGTGTATGAAGTCGACTTTTACTTTGGTCGATTCCCAATGATGGAGGTTGAAACCGCTCCTGGGATAATCAAGCCATATCATTGACGACATTAAAAATTTACGTAGGTAGATGGGCCGGGTGCTGCAACCGTAAACTTCATGAGCACGCATTGCGACGTATGGAGAAGACGTTATGAGTTAGAGACGTACGTGTGTTCAGCTTGGCGATTTCTCTGGGGTGTATAGTTCTACATTTACTCTATCTTCCTGTATGGAGCATTCATGCGTAATGGTCCGAGTAAACAGAGGACGGAGGGAGCGCCAGCATCGGCCAGTAGGCGGATATCTTTGAGGCTTGCCATAGGCGTACTCCATCAATGTCCGGGTGAGCGGTGTTTTTTGAGCTTGATCAAACACGTGCCCAGTGCAATCGTCGACCACCAGCATGTCTGGCAAAGACTTGCCCCCCCCAAATATTTCGTTTATGAAATGCGAAACCTGGTGGAGGCAATACCAGCATTTTCTTGACGATTCCGGTTATCAACTTCGTCCGAAGTTTGACCCAAGCTGGAAGCCCCCGTGGAAGACCAACTACGAGATGTTCAAGAGCGAGGAGAGGGCACTCCATTCTGTCAGTAATTTGAATTCGTATACCTTCATTTAATTCACTCATTGAATAGTCTCCTTACGTTATGGACGCAACGCGAGTCCAAGACGGGGGCGCGTGATGCTAAAAAGAGTCTTCAAGTCTCGGTTTCCGTTAGAAGTTGACTTATCTTGTTTTCTTTCTTCACCTCCACTTTCAGAGGATCCCCGTAACCACTGTGTACCCATACACGACGTATTATAGTCTCCACATGACCCGGACTACCAGATCATTGTCATGCCTTACTTGGCGCAAGTTTCTTCAACCTACTTTCGACACGATCGGGGAACTCCTTGAATGCTTTCAACAACTTCTAGAAGTATGTATCTCCATTCTATAGTATAATTGGCTTATTAAGTAAATATGGAAACAGGGCGTTGAATTTCTGCATCGACATTTCATTGCTCATCAGTGCGATAAACGTGTTAGCTCGTTGCTTTGCACTGAAACAAAATGATTAGAGATTTAACAACTTTGAACATCATGCTCGATGATAGCCAACTCTGTACGAAAGGCTTTCATCCCGCCAAGCCGCGAATGAATGAAACCTTTACTGGATCGGCAAAACATATCACTCGTACCGAATGCTGGCCGCGTTATTTTATTATCGATTTTGGAGTGTATCGCCGTTATTCACCACCAGAGATATCGTACGAGCCCGTTTCTTACTGTGGCAATCGTTATGTTCCGGAATACATTGGGTCGAAAGAGGGTGACCGATGTAATCGGTTTCCCACCGATATTTTTGCTTAGGAAACACGACGGAGCAACAGTTCGCTGTGGTTAGTGAAAATTTGTTGCTGTGCAGTAATGTCGATGTTCATTTCATTTGTGTTAGCACAAATATCCGCCGCTGCAATTCCTTGTTCCTCTCGTGCATGATCTGTGCGACCCACTATAAGCGAGGTCGTACACCGTTTTGCTGTTTTATGCAACTCGTTGACGAAGCATCAGTTGCGCAAGCCGGCAACTTCTACAGCGATTCTCATCTTCCAGCGCGCGCGACAACTGAAGCATATCGCTACCTTTCTCCCACCTCTTCCCATTTAGAAATTTCCAGTTCCCCCACCTGCTGATGATCACAATCTCAAACCCTTTTATACCCTTATACCAGGCGTAGCTCAACTTGATCAAAAGCGGGAAATTTTGCACGGTACCGACTGATCACTGCACTTGTAGAGTTCTTTCACTAATCAGGAAATGTCATGCATAATACATCAATTATCTTCTTTTGGGAGCGTTGAGGGAAAGTGGAACGCCTGTATAAAGATTCTAGAAGTGACCTTCTAAGTAAATGATGATACATGCAGGTGAACGCACGCAAGCGGACTAGACACCGATCGATAAGGCATAAAAATCTGATGATGGCTTCTGATTAAGTATCATGATACAGCATAGTACAAGTAGTGCAATGTGCACGATTCGCACCTTGTGATTGAATTTTCGGGTGCAATTCTAGGATTCTGAAGGCGCTGAACTTTCGAGTTGCAGGCTTCAGGCACCAGGTACAGCTTGTATAGTTGTTATGCACGATGTCACTGAAATAATGGGACACATCGAGATCCTGGTGCCAATCAAGGAATGAATATTCGACGGTGAATCCGGAGAAACAATATATTTCTTCCGCTGGCAGGGACCGTCCATCATGTGCGGAGGAGGTTGGCGGAGACTACGTCGCCTACCCATTGTGGACAATGCATATTAGACTATGGCTCGATTTTGTGCTAGCCATACTTCAGATGCCAGGATGTTTATCGCCTCGTGAATCAGATGCTAAGGGGAGCAATTCTGTTGTAGGTCCATACATCTATGGACAGAGTTTCGGGTACCGGCCATCGGTCCTCATGAGGTTCCATTCTTCGAAGTCTGTCCAGATGTAAAAGGTACTAGTTGGTGAGGGCCATTGCATCTGCGTGGCATGACCGAGTCCTATTTCTTTTTTTTTTTTTCCCGCTCGGCATCGAACTCGAAGGCCGAGACAAAATAGCATGCACGTCGATAGTATATACGGTGTAGCGGACAGATTACAAGTCCGCGCGTATGTAGATAAATTGATCTCGGGATTTGCCGGCACGGTCTGTCGTCAAATCTATGTCTACGAGCTTACCCTCTAGCACAGCCCGCCGCCCAAGCACGATACCGTCATTATACCATACCTCAAGATTGTTGTCAACGAATCGCGCCATATAATGCCTCTCCCCGAAGTATATGATTCCACCGAGGCGGTACGGCACCTTTTCGCCCCCAACAGTTGTGGTGATAGTTGGATCTGACACGGTGCGGGTGAAAGACACAGGAAACCCGATAATGGGGGGGCGATAAGGTAAGTTTCTTTCCTGAATGTCTGCTGTCCGCATTGTATACACATGGATTCATTATCAGTTAGAGGCATGCATTTGTTATTGGTTATAAACTGCTGTAACGTTGTCCACCGCAGCGTACCAGTACTGCCAGGCTCAATAACAGCACAAAAATGTGTGGTACACGACCGAATATGCCCGTCAGCACATTGGTATATCACCTCCGTGAACTCAGCATTTCCTTTTGTCCACTGCATCAACAATGCCTCGACGCTAGTCTTGTTGCCAAACGCAAACATGTTCCCCATGTCTCTGTTCAAGCGGCGCCGGAAGAAGTCTCTGACTTCTTCAAGGGTGTATTTATTGTCTGCAAACTTTGAGAAAGACGACGCAAGCATGGCCATCCAACAGTTGCCGAATAATTCAAAGGCACGACTACATCGTGCCGGTCCACTGTTCCATAGATTGTACAGGATGAATATAGTGGCATCGAAGGCACAGCTGTTGTTGGACCATCTGCATCCAATGACATCGCTGCTGTGGTTAACTGCTTCCGGTCCAGTGTGCGGTGCATGCGGCCCACTGTTCGTATCTGATGATCTCGCCTTATGTTTTGCAGCAGATTTCATTGGGGTAAAAATCCTGTTGGCTCCGGATGTAACATTCCCTTTGGCTAACGGGGCCGGTTGGGGCAGCGGCTGTGCACGGCACACACCCGCTTGTATGGGGGGCGCAGTATCCTGCTGCACAATGGCTCTGCTCAGGCGGTGCAAAATATGCACCTTCGCCCACTCTCCCAGCTCTGTTGCGTCAGTTGGATCGAATGGGTCGATGTCAGACTATCTCAACGCTGCATCCATCCTAGGTGGGTTCGCATCATAACTGACGTAGCTGCGAAAGGATTCGATAAGTTCGTACCTAGTATCCCCCGCAATGTCTACTGGCAGGGCACCCTCGTACTGCTGCAGGGTGATCTCATCAAGCAACTCTAACTCTCTGAACTCTTGTCGTAGCCACCCGCTGCAACCACCCTGTATCTTATTAGCATCAATGGGCAACAGTTTCTTGTTTCCGATAGAGGGCAACAGTAGAGTACCAGCTGCAGTGGCTGTCCTCGACAACGCGGTATAATACGACTGGTGTGATCTGCAGTTGTTCACAGCATCCATATAAGTCGAGACGTCGATCCAAATGGTGTACTTCGCAGACTAGCAGGGGATAGGCTGGAGCATACAGAGGATAATGAAGTGAAATACTTTAGAGGCATTGCAGGAGAAAAGAAAAGGTACATGTTGCTCACAAGTCAGCACAACAGAAACTAAATGGCAGGCCTAGATACCTGGAAACAAAGCTGCAAGCCTTCCACGTCGGAGATATTGTCGAGGCCCAATGTTCCATCGTATTCGTAGCATGTAGAGGCGGCGACATGAAGATGAAGCTGATTCTTCGAGTGCTAGCGCTAGTCAACTGTGACCACACTATGGTGAGTAGTCACAGTCCAATCGAAATACAGATTCTCACCTTAACACAGAATGCAGATAAGGAAAGGAAGAAGGGGGATGAGGGGATGGAGTTCATCGGCACAAGCAAGAGAATGAAGAGAAAAGTAGGGTTTGAATACTCGGATTCCAAGGAAGAGATGGCAGAAGGGAGGTCAATCAAATGCCAGCAGCAGGCAAACATTGAGAGGGAGGATATGCACACTGATGTGTAGTTGATACATGCAATCGAATCTAAACATTTCTAAAAAAACAAACAAACATGGACCAGAAAAAGAGGTAGTAACGCCGGGAACAGCCATCGCAACCACTGGCAGCAGAAATCCAGGGTGGTTCGGGTCAAGCAAGGGGATGAAGCAAAAAGTCGGGTTTGAATATTCGGACTCCAAGGAAGAGATGGCAGAAGAGAGGTTAATCAAATGCCAGCAACAGGCGAATGTTGAGAGGGAGGATATGCACACGTAGTCAGTACATACAACCAAATGGGTTTATTGTGTGGCCTACAGTCAGTGGGATGCCTGCAGTTGATTTTAAATCTCGAACAGGTTTGGTCACATGATCATATAAACATAGCATGTCTGGTTTGCAGCTTCAGAAGCTGCAAACCAGATGCATCTAGTAACTCTTCTAGTATTGATACATACGAAGGGAATCAGGTCACATTGTGGTCTATGTCAGTAAAAGTGCATTGTTGACCAGGTCAAATAGCTCACTGGGCCTTTGAGGATACAATGTTGAGGAAATCAGTGGATAGCAGGTCAGGAGAACAGATGGAAGTAAACAGAACAGGCGCGACTAAGAATGGAAAGCCGAGATGCATTAAAGCCACCAGGGTAAAGTCAGACATGAAGCGGAAGGACTCGGGTGTACGAATAGAAAAATTCCCACAATTTCAGTGAAGAGCTCAGGTAGTGAATTCAGCAAATGCTGAAAGGCAGTTTAGTCACCAGGATAAACATGGAAAGTCATCGGAAGAAACCGGGTTGTGTACGAATAGACTTTCCCACAGTCTGCTCAGGACAGCATAATAGCTGACTAGTAGGGTGTGGGCCATTGCATCTGTGTGGCAGGACCGAGTCCTATACTTGTCCCTCTCCGAAGCTCAACATAAATTAGATAAAAACTTTTAAAAAAAACCAAAAACAAACCATCAGTATATAGCATGTAGCAGACAATCACAAGTCCACAGTGAAAAGAGAGAAACACACAAAGTAATTGGGTTACTGGGGTGGCTTGGGAGAGCCTGAGAAGGTTCCTGGCTGAAAAAAACCTGCAAAACAGCCCCATTCAACTCTTTCTGCAGCGAATAAGGAAGAGCGAACCAGTGTAAAACTTGAGGCTACAAATCACTATAGAACACTGGCATTTTGTTCTTCTGGGAAGCACTTCATGCAAGAAAAGCAGACAAATTGAATCAACAGTTGTGTCAACCTATAAACCATCGGGAAGTAGGCGAGTTGAGATCTGTGAGTAAAAATACCAAATTATTATAATCCATTATACATAAAACCCCAACCAATTACTGGTTTCCTTTATGACAATCATCTCCTCTTCATCACTATCCCCCAGCTCAAATATTGGCTGCTCTGGAGGCTCAAGAGCACGTTCCTTTCCTTTCCATTGTCTATACGCCTCTTCATCGCTGTTTTTGTCTGCCATTGAAGCATTGTGAGGTATACTCTCTGTTAGGGCCTGACTCTCATGTGACTCAAGATTGGACGATTGTTAAGCTGTCTCACATTTGGACAATCACTTTGGCAATGTCTCAGATAATCTCAAGGTGATGAGAGAGGCGTTTACTGGATAAGCTCTCAGCAAGCGAGCAGACAAGTAAAGTTTATGTGATAGGTAAACCTTAGCTCGAAGCTGAGGTTGTACAGTGAAGCGTAGCTACTTAAATACTAAAAGGTCGGTACTAATAATAGCTACGAAAGTTTTATAGAAGTTGGGAGGCATGCAAGTCAGTCGACGAGCATGCAATATCATGCGTTGTCCATCATGAAAGATTTATCGAAGTTGATAGCAGTGATATAGCAGTCGTGGTGTGTAAGCGTGATTACGCCGATAAGATGAGATAGGACTAGAAAAGTGAAAAAGTCAATAAATCATAACATTACCCTCTCATTAAGGCAGACGTCCTGACTGCCCTAGGGTTCGCTTGGTGGTTCTTCTTGAGCCTTTGCGTACTCTTTCCTCCAATAGTCGTCAATATAATCCCACCAATGTTTATTGTTGGGGCAGGGATTTTCTACCCAGAAGGTTCATCCATCTTGTCTGAGAACTCGGTATGAGATGACTTCGTTGACATAATGATGGTCGAGTATCTCCTTCAGCATCTTTTCGGATCTGTCAATGACCTTGCGAGCAGTCACGACAGCTCTTGTTTCAGTGATACTGTCCTCATAGTTTTTTTATGGCTTCTCGTGCATTAGCCATGTCGTCCTCTCGTACCCAAGAATTGTGTTCTCGGGTCCATCCTTTCCACTTGACGAAGTAGTCCGTGATGAGGCATGACTTCTGTCCTTTCTTGCCGCGTACTCAGCGTGTTCTCGAGTCTAGGACTTCTTCGATTTCATATTCTTCTTCATCTTTGATGAGGTCTGGTGGGGGCGGAGGGGGCTGCTCTTGGTTGGGGAACGCCGGTGGTACGTATGGCATCAGGAGTTTCTCGTTGAACTGGGGGTGAATCTTCCAGTGTGGTGGAAGTTTAAGCTTATAGGCAGAGGCGCCGGCTTTCTCGAGAATGAGGAATGGGCCGATGTGTTTGTCGTTGAGCTTTTTCTTGGGGCGGGGTAAGTGGAGGTTAGTGGCATCAAGCCATACACGATCACCAATGGCGTACGCCACTGCCTCTCATCTCTTCTTGTCATATTGGGCCTTCATTTTGCCTGCTGCTTCTTCGAGCGCCTCCTTGGCTTGGCGGTGTACCTCCTGCATGTTTTCTGCGAACGACTTGGCCGATGGGTTGGTGAAGGCGGTTGTTTTGATGGAGTCGGGTAGGTTACGGGGATTAATTCCGTAGTTTGTGAAGAAAGGTGTCTGGCCCATGGCCGAATGGACTCGGTTGTTGTGGGCGAATGCTGCTAGTGCAAGCCACTCACTCCAGTCTGTCTGCCGATGGTTGATGAAGAGTCGGAGGTATTTATCAATTTCTTGGTTGGCTCGCTCGGTTTGACCATCGGTCTGGGGGTGGAAAGCGGTAGACGCATTAGGTGTGATGTCGAGGAGTTTGAGAAGCTCTATCATGAACTTGGAAACAAATTGGGGTCCTCGATCAGTGATGACAGTTTTGGGCATTCCGTGTCTGGCATAGACATGGTCACGGAGTAGTTTAGCCCATCCTTCCAAGGTAAGTTCAACGTTGCAGGCAATTGGGATGATCTCCTTGGAGAACCTGTCGACAATTACTAGGATAGCATCATAACCATTGGATTCAGGGAGTCCAGTGATCATGTCAATGGATATGTGGCTCCAGGGTTCTGACGGGACTTCGTTGGGGTGGAGAGGGGCGGCCTTTGGGTGGGTGTCTGTCTTTGTTTGTTGGCATGCTTCACATGCCTTAACTTACCTTTCCACCATTTGCTTGAGTTTTGGCCACCAGAACTCTCTTTGGATGAGTTCCTTGGTCTTTTCAATTCCTGGATGACTGGCCATGATGTGGTCATGGTGGGCGGCAATAATTTCTCTGCGGAGCTTGTCATTGTGGGGAACATAAATGCGTCCATTGTAGTAGAGGAGCCCTTCCTTTTCAGAGATCCCTCATTCATGGTCAAGAGAGTTCTGGATCCCTTGATCCCATTTGTTGTGGCTTCGGATGGCATCCTTGATGTGCTGATGAGTCTCACTGGCAGTTGGCATGATCATGGCTCTGAAGTGTTCAGGTTGGAGGACTACGACATCATCATTATCCTCTTTGCCCTGGTTGTGGTCATCCTGTCGGGACAAGAGGTCCGCTTTGCGGTTGGAGGCGCCGGGTTTGTGGTGGAGGGTGAAGTGATACTCTGCGAGCTCAGTGACCCACCAGGCTTGTCATCGGTTGAGCTTTTGGGGTTGACAGAAGTATTAGAGGTTTTGATGATCTGTCCAGATCTTGAAGTCCTCCGCCATGCCCATTAGATAGTGCCTCCATTCCTCCAGCGCGAGCATGATTGCGAGGAGTTCCTTGTCATATATTTCATAATTCCGCTCTGTGATGGTCAACGCCTTTGAGAGGAAAGCGACCGGTCTCCATTTTCCATCCTGTTCTTGGCTAAGGACTGCGCCGATTGCTCTGTCGCTGGAGTCTGCCTCCACTCGGAATCTCCCCTTTTCCTTTGGTAATGCGAGCACTATGTCTTCAGCCATTTGCTTTTTGAGCCATTGGAAGGCCTCATTCTGGGCCACTCCCCAGGTCCATGGGGCATTGCCAGTTAACTGGGTCATGGGGTGTACGATCTTAGAGTAGTCTTCAATGAACTTTTGGTAGAAGTTTGTAAAGCCCAAGAAGGATTGTAACTCCTTCTTCTTGGTAGGTGTGGGCCACTCCGTTATTCCTTTGACCTTTACGGGGTCCATCTGGACTGAGCCTTCGCTGATGATAACGCCGAGATACTCAGTCTCCAATACTTCGAACTCACACTTCTCAGCCTTCAGGAATAGTTTGTGTTCCTGGAGGCGTTGAAGCACTTGTTTGACAATGCATCGGTGCTCTTGAAGGTCTTTGAAGAAGATCAGGATATCATCCAAGTAGATGGTTATCTTCCCCTTGTGGATAAGGTCATGGAAAATGTCGTTCATCATCCATTGGAAGGTCACCGGCGAATTGGTTAGTCCAAAGAACATAACTGTGGGTTCGAAGAGTCTGCAGTTAGTTCAGAATGCCGCCTTGGCCTTGTCTCCTTGTTTGATCCAGACGTTGTTATATCCCCATCAGACGTCCAACTTGGTGAAGTACTTCGCACCATGGAGTTTGTCCATGAGTTCTGAAATCAAGGGCAGGAGGTACCAATTCTTGATGGTCATTTCATTCAGTTTGCGGTAATCCTGAACCGGTCTTAAGGAACCATCCTTTTTCTTAACAAAGAAGAAGGGGGATGTGAAGGGGGACTTGAAGGGGCAGATTCGACCCAATTCCAAGTTTTCATCAAGGAACTTATTGAGCTCTTCCTGCTTGTGCCGGTTGAGGGGGTAGACCTTGCAATCGAGAGTCGATTTGGCGTTCGGGATCAATTCGATTGCGTGGTCCCACAGTTTTCGGGCTGGCAGTTCGTCAAAGTTTTCCTTGGAGAACAGGTCATGGAATTCTCGATATTGAGGCAGGACCATTTCTTCAAAGGTTTTCTTGGTTCTCCCTTCTGCGGCCTTGGCAGCTAGGTCATTTGCATGATGTATGGCACGAATCTCTAGTTCCTCCCTAAGGTCGACCATTAGAATGGTTTCACCTTCCTCTAGCTCTTTGTCTCACAGGTCTTCTGGGTCGGCATCCGGTAGTGGGAATGGGTTCCTCTGACACTGGCACCGGGCGAAGATGATTTTACTGGTGGCCCAGTTGATGACGGGGTTGTGGTGAAGGAGCCAGTCATGGCCAAGGAAGATGTCGCCCTTGCCTATGTTGGTGATGGCAAAGTCGATTCTTTTGCTATGGCCCCCTATCGTCATCCTTACTTCTGCAAATTCCATGATTTCTCCTGCCTTGTTCTGGGTTCCATCTGCGTTATACAGGGAGATTGGGGCAGAGGCTGGTCAGGTCACAAGTCCATGCTTCTTGACATAGACTTCACTGATGGTACTCCCAGTACAGTCACTGTCCACTAGGGCCTGGGCTCTTAGGGTCTGGCGATTCTCTAAGGTCTCAAGCTGGACATCGAGGAACAGCTCGCGGGCTCCTTTGGTCAACATTTGTCGTTGATACCGAATGGGCTGACTTAGTTCATACAGCCATTCCTTGGCTTGGCTCTCATTCCTTCTCAATGCCTCAAGGAGCTGGTCGTCGATCTCGTTGACCTTTTCCTTATGGGCCCAAAGGTGGAGTGAGGCAAATGCTTCCAAATCTGTGCGTGCTTCCCTGACGGCCCGAAGGGTTCAGTCCATGCCAAATGGCTTGAACCAGGTGGACTTCAGGGAGAAAACACTCACTGGACTTGACTCAGAACACCTCACCTCAACCAGTTCTTCTTCCTTCTTCGCTTGAGCCTTAGCTTGGGACATCTTGAATGACATGTCATCCTCTACATCAGGGACCTCAACGCAGGTGGTATTCCAGACCTGTGAGCATCACACATCCGATGCTGAAATCCCACTTGATCCTTCAGTGGTCAGGGACCTTCGAGATGTCTCCCTGGTTGGGGCATGCTCCTTCCCCAGGGATTGCCTACTTCTAGCATTTTCATCAGGACTTGAGGGTTTGGGGAGCGGGTCACTCCTGGCACCTGTGGCTGCTAGATTGATGCATAAAATCTATCAGTTAACAGATTTAATCCATGCATCAGGAGTGTCAGTGCACTGACCAGCCTATATAGGGTATTTTCGCAGTACTGCATGGTCTATTAGTCAGCATAGGAACCCGGACCAGATTATATCATCACCAGAAAATCCGGTGGGTCCGGTAATTGAACCCAGGACCTTAAAAAGGCTTCCAATAATGTCACATGACAAGGACAAGGCACATATGCTAACCACTATACCATACTGGCATTATATATCAGTGTAATTATCTCCCTATATGCCCTCCCTTTCTTATATTTATAATATCCCTCCCTTTGGTGCGCTTTGATGCGCATTTTCTTTCCTTATTGGGCTAGTCAAATCAGCCCATCAATTGCACCCAGAACTGGCTGTGCCATGGCATTGATGGCATCAATATCAGGCCATTTTCGGAAACATTTGGCATTTTGGCTCATTTGGGGCTTCCTCAGGCTACTGGGTGGGCCAGGGGATAGTACTAGTATATGAATAAACATAAATAGCATAAAATAGAACCCTCTGGGGAGGTATGGGGGCCCTGGGGAGGGGGTAAAAGGGGTAAAATAGCAGAAAATCGCAGAAAATTCGCGATTTTGGGGTGCTACGTCCATCGGATCGCTTCGAAACTTTACCAATAAATTCTATGACTTTGAGAATCCCTAATTGGCACCTCTACAGCACATGTGGCGCATTTTATGGCTAGGCATAATCGGTAAAATTGGCTTTTTATGGTGCTGCATACATCGGATCGCTTTGCAAATGTTACAAATCGATTTCTACACCATGAAAACCCTAGAATACCTCTTCATATGCTATATATGACCATTGAAATGCGATGAAAAAAAAACAAAAAATAGCGGAAAATAGTGGAAAATGTGCATTTGGGGGGTGCTGCATGCATTGGATTGCTTTGAAACCTTCACCAATGTGTTCCGCAGCCTCAAAAACCTCTAAACAAAGCTTGACTTTATTTTTACGGCTCTAGGATGGATATAAAATATTGAAAAATAGTAAAAATAGGGGGAAAATCGTGTTTGGGGGGTGCTACATGCATCGGGTCGCTTTGAAATTTTTGGAGTTTTCAGGCTGGCCGAATCCATTGGTACACGTTTCAAAGTGACCCGATGCATGTAGCACCCCCCAAACACGATTTTCCCCCTATTTTTACTATTTTTCAATATTTTATATCCATCCTAGAGCCGTAAAAATAAAGTCAAGCTTTGTTTAGAGGTTTTTGAGGCTGCGGAACACATTGGTGAAGGTTTCAAAGCAATCCAATGCATGCAGCACCCCCCAAATGCACATTTTCCACTATTTTCCGCTATTTTTTGTTTTTTTTTCATCGCATTTCAATGGTCATATATAGCATATGAAGAGGTATTCTAGGGTTTTCATGGTGTAGAAATCGATTTGTAACATTTGCAAAGCGATCCGATGTATGCAGCACCATAAAAAGCCAATTTTACCGATTATGCCTAGCCATAAAATGCGCCACATGTGCTGTAGAGGTGCCAATTAGGGATTCTCAAAGTCATAGAATTTATTGGTAAAGTTTCGAAGCGATCCGATGGACGTAGCACCCCAAAATCGCGAATTTTCTGCGATTTTCTGCTATTTTACCCCTTTTACCCCCTCCCCAGGGCCCCCATACCTCCCCAGAGGGTTCTATTTTATGCTATTTATGTTTATTCATATACTAGTACTATCCCCTGGCCCACCCAGTAGCCTGAGGAAGCCCCAAATGAGCCAAAATGCCAAATGTTTCCGAAAATGGCCTGATATTGATGCCATCAATGCCATGGCACAGCCAGTTCTGGGTGCAATTGATGGGCTGATTTGACTAGCCCAATAAGGAAAGAAAATGCGCATCAAAGCGCACCAAAGGGAGGGATATTATAAATATAAGAAAGGGAGGGCATATAGGGAGATAATTACACTGATATATAATGCCAGTATGGTATAGTGGTTAGCATATGTGCCTTGTCCTTGTCATGTGACATTATTGGAAGCCTTTTTAAGGTCCTGGGTTCAATTACCGGACCCACCGGATTTTCTGGTGATGATATAATCTGGTCCGGGTTCCTATGCTGACTAATAGACCATGCAGTACTGCGAAAATACCCTATACAATGGGTGGCCGGGATATGCAAATTTTCGATAAATGAATTTTTGTAGCTGTGTCATGTAACCCTTACCCCTCAAAAATTTAACCTTGCATAGAAAAATGTCTATAGATGCTTCGTTAAAAGTTTCAAGGAGAAAGGTGCAGAAATACCTGCCTTGGGTCTCCTCCAAGGAGAGAGGTCAAAATTTCACGATGTGCAAATCGTTGTGATGGCCAAGGTCACAGTGCCTTTTTAAAGTCTGCCACGGCATCAACACATCATCCATCTCTTTTGCTTCATTCTTATCATTCTCGTTGTTTTATTCACTCTCAAAGTACAAGATGACTGGAATTCACTTCTGTGGGCTTACTGATGGTACATATGTGAACTAGGGTATAAGTATGGTCCTCTAACATCATTTCCAGAGGCAGAAGACATAGGAGTTTGAGACTGCGAGAATTCTTGTGCCTGTGCATAGGAATAATAAGAGCGCAATGGGTACAGCTGGGAACTAGAAGGAGCAACTGCCTGGTAGTGGACCATTCCTGTATAGGGGGCATGTGATGAGGATGTAGCGTATGTATGAGCATTTGACAGAGACTGCTGGTCTGGATATGAGGCATATGTCTGGGGTGCTGGTGTGTCATAATGAAGTCACTGTGCCAGGGGAGGCGGCATGTCAGCCTGAGATATCAAGGTTCCTTGAGTCAAGTCATCTCCATTGTCCATTGGTGCTGGCCTTTTACGTGACCAAGTGTAGATGCCTGAATATCGCTCATCCAGCTTCATTTTGGGATGGTCCATGAAGTATTGGCTGATATCTTCTCATAACTTGATGACTGTGAGTCCCTCTGAAGGAATATCCAATGCAGCTGCAAGGTCACCAAGCTTGGTCTTGTTTTTAGATGAGAGGCTCCCTGTAAAAGTCATTGTTTTTGTTACGATTTATTTACTTTTTTCCTTTTTTCTAGCCTTATCTCATCTTATCGGTGTAATCACACTTACGTGCTATCACCACTGTATCAACACTTCGACTTTGACAAATCTTTCATGATGGACAACGCATGATATTGCGTGCTCGTTGCCCGACTTGCATGCCTCTCAGCTTCAACAAAACTTTCGTATCTAATAATAGTACTCACACCTTAGTATTTAAGTAGCTACGATTTCACTGTACAACCTCAGCTTTGAGCTAAGGTTTACCTTCATATAAATCTTACTTGTCTGCTCGCCTTGCTGAGAGCCTCTCTGTAAGTGCCTCTTCCATCACCTCGAGTCATCTGAGATGTTGGTTAAGTGATTGTCCGAATGCGAGACAGCTTACCAATTGCCCGACTACGAGTCACATGGACGTCGGCCCTAACAATTAGCTCGAAGCTTCCCTCACCCTTCCACAATGCTAGACGCAGGAAGGATTCTGCATGACACTCCAACAAACTCCCGACATCGACAAAACACTCAGGAATGTGGCCATAGGAGCCTTTGTAGGGGCAGCAGCGTTAGTGGGACTAACCCTCTTTGCCGCCGCCGTCTATTGCAGAAACCGAAACTGGTTCGAACAACATGGGCTTGGACCTAGAAGACCACTAACTTACCCTCCCCCCACCCTCCCTCAATTCTACATTCCATCTTACAATGGTCAAATTCAGCCCATTCACATGACGTATGAGCCCTACAGAAACCAGTTCTACATGCCCCCCGTCTCGCCGAATAGGCAGGACCGATCAGGAGCCCCCAGCCCAGAGAGTGATGCCGGGGTCTATCATGGAAGGAGAGGAAGAAGTCCAAGCCCCATCGCTGGACCCTCTAGAACTAGGCAGTCCCCTAGGACAGCATCTCGCTCTCCCTCTGTCGAGGGAGATATCACAGAACTTATCCGAGCCTACATCGGGCCCAGAACTATCGAGTATGACGAGACAGAGTCGCATCGAAGCAGTACAAACGTACTTCCAGCCAAGGGCACTGAGCCCGCTCCCATTAGCACATCCCCTCCCTGTCCGGCCCTCCGAGTTGCAAACCCTTCTCCGACTTCAACAAGCAGCTCCATTGTCGCGGCACAGATCGAGACCTTCTACTGTCAGAATGACGCAGGCCTACAGACCCACCGTGACCCCCTCTACGACCTCGGCTGGACCCCACCCGGTACACCTATGGCGTCAATTACACAGGCCACATCCTCTCCCACCAATTCCCCAGATGAACTCCCCCCTCGAAACCTCCCCTGACCCGAACAGTCCCGAGAACAAGGAAGCAGCCAGGATGTTGAGCCCCTCGATAGCATCTCAGACCACTCATCGATACGGGTCAGTACGGATGACATCAGAAGAGGAAGACTTCAGATCCGCGATATCGGGAGACCTTCCTACTTCTGATGAAGAAGAGCTTGGGAGACTGAAAATGCCTTCCGACTATGACGACTGGAGGAGGACCCCGAACAGCCTGCCAGAGAACGAAGAGATGAACTCAGGTGGGCAAGGAGAGAGCTCGAGAGTAACCCATTCTACCTGGGAGCTCCAGATAGAGCCTGGACCTCCCTCTCGGTACAACAACGAATCACGCTCGGACCCTACTATGCCCAGGCCTGGGCCCTTAGAAGGGAAGACTATGTCAGAAGAGGAGGAATTGACGAACCTCTGGAGGAACACCGTCGATGACTACACCTCTTTCCAACAGAGGAGCTCCACCATCACGAGCAGGACTATGGCCCCACACCTGGAGTCTATACACGAGGACTATGACCAAGAACAGAGGAGGAGGGGCGAGCCCTCCAGAGAAACTTGGAGGATATACTCTGAACCTGGAGGAGTGACGAGCACGAGCGAGAACACCTGGCCCATGTACGAATGGCCCAGGCCAATGCCCGACGAGCTGCCCAGAGAATGGCAGAAGAATGGCAACCCATGGAAAGGCAAGAGTAGGCTGTTCGCTGGCTCTGGTGAGGCAGGACCCAGCAAGCCAATGGAGACAGGAGATGAACAACGAGTCCAGGAGGCACAGGAAGCTGAAGCAAGGAGGCAACAGTTCCAAGCCGAAAGAGATGCTTTCCCCGATGTCACCGCAGGGCTAGTAGCCCAACTACAGAGAACCTGGGCCTTCGCCATGGCCCACAATCTACCTATTCCAAAGGAGCTCCAGGACACCCGCGACCAGCAACCACAACCCCGAGGACGGCCCGCCGTGCCAGCCCCCAGAAGATACGGCAGTCCGACTCATCGAACTGACCGATGGTCAGTCCCACGACCCTCCTCCAGATACGACCCCCCCGACCCCCCTTACTGGCCCTCCGAAAACGCTGAGGAACAAGACCCATGGCTTCAAGTTAAGCCAACCTTGGTACGACTCCCCGCCGATTTCCTAGGAAAAAGCAGTGACATCCATCGCTTCACCGGAGCCTGTGAAGACTACTTCTCCGTCTTCAAGGCCTACTACCCTACCCACGCCAACAAAATCATGTTTGCTGTCTCCCTGTTTGGAGAAAAACCCCAGAACTGGTGGTCCCAGTATCGCTACCAATTCTGGAGCGAGGACGAGGGGAGATATCGATACTTCTCCTGGGACGAATTCAAAGCGGCCCTCAAAGTGGAATACGGAGATCCCGCCCTCCAGGAAGTGATGGAAAAGCGGATGAATGAACTCAGGATGACAGGAACCGTGTCCGAATACTTCCAATGCCTTGAAGAGTTGGCTTGACAAGCTGACCAACTCACCAACCTTGGCCCAAGGAGCGCGATTGTCAGGGCAGTCCGCCGAGGAGTCCCAGAATCCTACACCGAATCCATCGCGAACCTGGGCATAATGATTCCTTCCACCTATCCAGAATGGAAGCGACGCATCTGTAACATCTTTGACAAAAGGGCCCGCAAGTGTTAGACCCGGACTAATATTCAAGGGACAAAGGTAGGTCTAAGGCTGTCTCGTGTTCGGGCAGTCACCTTAGAGATCCTTGTTAAGTCCAGAATATAGTGGAGGTACAATTAGGTAGCTCGTCAGCAAATGAGTCGGCAAGATAGAGTTATATAAACTATAGCTTGAAGCTGAGGTTACATAGTGGACTTGGTCGTCCTTATATACTGAATCGTCGGGTTCTAATAATAGTACGAAAAGATGAGGAAGATGAGATCAAAGGGTGGGGTAGCGGATTGCGAGAGGATGGCGCAAACGTACTGGTCTCGTGATGGGAAAGTATGATGAGATAAGATAAGATAAGGAAAAAAGCAAATAAATCGTAACATTACCCTCTCGTTAAGGCAGTCGTCCCGACTGCCCTAGGGTTCGTCTTGCTCATCGCATTGAATGCAGTCCATCACTGCTTTCTCGCTTTCCCTGTGCCAGTAATCGTCGAGTAAGGTTTTCCATCGTTCTTGATCAGGTTCCTCTATCCAGAACTTTCTCCCATCTACGTGTTCTACTTGGTAGAACATGCTCCATCCACCGGTAGCTTGGTTTTCTCGATAGTCACGGTCGACTATCTGCTTGACTGCCTTTTGGGATCTGTCGATTACCCTTCGCAATGTCATGGTTGGCGTGCGCTTGGCAAGTTCCTTTTGGTAATCCTCGATCGCTTCCTGTGCGTTTGCCATGTCGCTTTCCCGTGTCCATGAATTGTGTTCGCGTGTCCACCCCTTCCATTTGACAAGATAGTCGGTTACGAGTCGTGATTTCTGTCCTTTCTTTCCTCGGATGCGCCTTGTGTGCGAGTCCAGGACTTCTTCGACTTCGTATTCTTCTTCATCTTCGATAAGGTCAGGAGGAGGTGGTGGGGGTCTTTCTTGATTGGGGAATGCGGGTGGTACGTAGGGAGTTAGTAGTTTTTCGTTGAAGCGGGGGTGTATTTTCCAGTGGGGGGGGAGCTTAAGTTTGTAGGCGGAGGCGCCAGATTTTTCTAGAATGAGGAAGGGGCCCACTCGCTTGTCATCGAGTTTCTTTTTGGGGCGAGGGAGGTGGAGATGGGTTGCATCGAGCCATACTCTGTCTCCGACGTGGTATTCCCTGGCAGTGCTTTTCTTCTTGTCGTACTGTGTTTTCATCCTACCGGCAGCTTCTTCAAGTGATTCTTTCGCTTGCCGATGGATTTCTTGCATATGTTCCACGAATGTCTTGGCGGCCGGATTGGTGAATGGGTTTGTTTGGATCGTGTCAGGGAGTATTCGGGGATTAACTCCGTAGTTTGTGAAGAAGGGGGTCTGGCCAGTAGCCGAGTGAATTTGATTATTGTGGGCGAAGGCGGCTAGGGCAAGCCACTCATCCCAGTCCGTTTGTCGGTAATTAACAAAGATGCGTAGATATTTGTTGATTTCCTGATTCGCGTGTTCAGTTTGACCATCCATTTGCAGGTGGAATGCGGTAGAAGCGTTCGGGGTGATGTCGAGGAGACGGAGGAGAGCTATCATGAATTTTGAGACAAATTGGGGTCCTCGGTCAGAGATGATGGTCTTAGGCATGCCATGGTGGGCGTAGATATGGTCACGAAGTATCTTGGCCCATCCTTCTGCTGTGAGTTCGGTGTTGCATGCTATTGGGACGATCTCTTTTGAGAATCGGTCCACAACTACTAGAATCACGTCGTAGCCGTTGGATTCAGGTAGTCTGGTTATCATGTCGACGGAAATGTGAGTCCATGGGGTGGACGGAATTTCGTTGGGATGGAGGGGATTAGCTCTGGGTTGCGTGTCAGTTTTGGTTCGCTGACATACTTCACAGGCTTTGACGTATTTCTCAATTGTTTGTCTGAGCTTCGGCCACCAGAACTCTCGCTGAATGAGTTCTTGGGTTTTCGCCACTCCAGGATGTCCTGCCGTGATGTGGTCGTGATGCTTGGTGATGATTTCACCTCTTAGTCTATCATCTTGGGGGATGTAGATGCGTCCATCGTACTTTAGTAGCCCTCCTTCCTCGGTGATTCCTCGTTCGTGATTTAGGGAGGCGGCTATCCCCTGATCCCACTTTTCGCGGCCTCGAGTGGCGTCCTTGATCCGCTGATGGATTTCACTTGTAGTGGGCATGATCATGGCTCGGAAGTGTTTGGGTTGGAGAACAATGATGTCATCGTTATCCTCCTTTCCTTGGTTATGATCATCTTGGCGGCTGAGGAGGTCGGCTTTTCGATTGGCAGTCCCCGGTTTGTGATGTAGGGTAAAGTGGTACTCGGCCAACTCGGTTACCCACCTGGCTTGTCGGCGATTAAGCTTTTGGGGTTGTCGGAAGTATTGGAGGTTTTGGTGATCCGTCCAAATTTCAAAGTCTTCGGTGGCTCCCATGAGGTAATGTCTCCACTCTTCGAGGGCTAACATTATCGCAAGGAGTTCCTTGTCATAGATCTCATAATTACGTTCCGTCATGGTGAGTGCCTTTGATAGGAATGCAACCAGCCTCCATTTTCCTTCGTGTTCTTGACTAAGGACCGCACCTATGGCCCCTTCGCTAGAGTCGGCTTCTACTCGAAATCTGCCCCTTTCTCGTGGTAAGGCGAGCACCATGTCCTCCGCCATCTGCCTTTTGAGTTTCTGGAAAGACTCGTTTTGGGCAGCCCCCCATGTCCAGGGGGCATTTCCAGTTAATTGGGTCATGGGGCGAACAATCTTTGAATAGTCCTTTATGAATTTCCGGTAGAAATTCGTGAAGCCTAAAAAGGACTGTAATTCCTTTTTCTTGGTGGGGGCTGGCCATTCGGCGATCCCTTTTACCTTAACGGGATCCATTCGGACCGATCCTTCACTGATGATCACCCCCAAGTACTCCGTCTCGAGGACCTCGAACTCGCATTTCTCGGCTTTTAGGAAGAGTTTGTGCTTTCGGAGACGAGCTAGGACTCTTTTTACTACTTGGCAGTGTTCCGATAGATCCTTTGAGAAGATCAAGATATCATCTAGATAGATGGTGACCTTCCCTTCATGGATGAGGTCAGAGAAGATGTCGTTCATCATCTATTGGAAGGTGGCGGGGGAGTTCGTGAGCCCGAAGAACATTACCGTGGGTTCGAATAATCCACGGTTCGTTCTGAAGGCGGCCTTGTGCTCGTCTCCTTGCTTGATCTGGACGTTGTTATATCCCCATCATATGTCTAGTTTAGTGAAATACTTGGCACCGCGTAGCTTATCCATTAAATCGGCGATAAGTGGAAGGGGATATCGATTCTTGATGGTCATCTCGTTCAGCTTTCGATAGTCCTGTACCGGTCTGAGGGAGCCATCCTTCTTTTTAACAAAGAAGAAGGGGGATGCGAACGGGGACTTTGAGGGGCGAATCCTTCCACTCTCCAGGTTTTCGTCGAGGAACTTGTCTAGTTCCTCTTGCTCGTGCCGATTGAGGGGATATATTTTACAATCGAGGGTTGCCTGGGCATTGGGGATTAGTTCAATGGCATGGTCCCATGGCTTTCGATTCAGGAGATCGTCGAAGTTTTCTTTTGAAAACAAGTCGAGGTATTCCCGATAATGGGGCGGTATCATCTCTTCCAGGCTTCGTTTTGTCTTTCCCTCGTTTGCTCTTGCGGCTAAGTCATTGGCATGGTGAACTGCTCGAATTTGGATCTCTTCTTCGAGGTCGACCATCAGAAGGTTTCGCCCTCTTCCAGTTCCTCATCCCAGGGGTCTTCGGGGTCTGCATCAGGGAGTGGGAAGGGATTCCGCTGGCATTGACACCTCGCGAATAAGATCCTTCCGGTAGTCCAGTTGATGACGGGATTATGTCGTTTTAACCAGTCATGGCCTAGGAAAATATCTCCCTTGCCTAGGTTGGTTACTCCTAGGTCAATCCATTCACTGTGGCCCCCGATGTTGAGCCGGAGTTCCACAAAGTGTGTGATACTTCCCGCCCTATTTCGGGTGCCATCGGCATTATATACCGATATGGGGCTGGCCGCTTCTCGGGTGGTTAAGTTGTTCCTTTTGACATAGTCCTCGCTTATCGTGCTACCGGTGCACCCGCTGTCTATGAGCGCCTGCACTTTAAGGGTTTCCCGGTTGGTGAGAGTCTCGATCTGTGCATCGAGAAACAATTCACGAACGCCCGACGTCCTCACGCGTCGTTGATATCGAATAGGGCTTTTTAACTCATACATTCGATCGATTGCGGATAGGGGGGGGTCCTCCTGAAGGAGGCGCAGAAGTTCGGTATCTATTTCGGGCTGTTTATCTTTATGTGCCCATAGATAGAGGGAGGATAACGCCTCCGCGTCAGTTCGTGCTTCCTTAACCGCCCGAAGGGTCCAACTCGCACCAAACGGTGGGAGCCAGGTGAAGTTTGGGGAGGGGGAAGCACTTACTGGAGGAGGTACGGACTGCCTCTCCGCTCGCGCTTCTTCGTCATGCTTCTCTTGAGCCTTTAGATAGCATTGGTATGAAGCATTGTCTTCTTCATCGGGTACTTCTTCCAGTGTGACCCATGATGACACCGTGCATCCGATGCCGCTTGATTTCATTGGGGGCGTACTAGGGGGTGCCGCTCTACCAGCACTTCCAGGTCCTCGTTCCACTGATCCCGAGAGTCGTCAGGATGTCGCTTCCCCAGGCGAGGTGTACACCTTGGCTGGGGGGCAGACATCACCGCTTGCCTTGGCAGGGCTTGGTGTGTCCGGGGTTGGGTCTCGCATGACTTGTCTCGGGGGGCGAGTGTCCTGGGGGAGCATATGCGCTTGATCGGGCACACCGTTTTCCCCGCTACTCCTGAGGGTTGGTGGCACCCACGGCCCGTAGCACTTACCCGTCCGGAAGGCGGGAGATCCAGGGATTTCTTCTGAGGCGAGGGGAGGGGGGGGTACTGGAACAGAAGGTGTTAGCGATCGGAGGGGGAATGAGGTTCGGTTGTTGTCGAGGGGGTTTTTATTGATTTTCGAAGGTGATTCAGGGTCAGAACGGGGAGTGGACAAATCGGGTATATTCGAATGCGTGACATGAATACGTGACAAATTGTTACAAGAAGTGGAAGACCGTATCGCAGGTTCCAACTTCGATTTCCCTATCTGAAAGTCCTGGGCCAAGCAAGCAGAATCGCTTACTTGTCGGCCTCGTCTTTTACCTCCTTGACTTTGGTGGTCTTGGCGACCTCTTCCTTCTTGTCTCCTTCTTCGGCTATTTCGATCATGGCCCTCAGCTCCTCTCTGGTGAATCGTCCAGTACGGGCTTCGCGGGGTCACTTCTTCTTCTCCTTCTTGCAGTCTTTCGATATATGTCCCTTCTCTCCGCAGTTGAAGCATCGACCTTCCCGTTTGAGTCGGTCTATCTCCATTGGCTGTCCGCTTCCTCCATAGGTCGTGCCGGTTCCTGTCTTCTTTTCGGGCGTATTTGTGCTGCTTCTGGTTCCTTGGGTCTTGGCCCGGTTATCGGGTTTCTTCCCATCCCTTCTATCTCCACCATGCGCTTGGTCGAAGAGCGTTCGTCGCTGTCGTTCTTCGTACATGGTGGTGACCCGCTGTTTCCATTGCGGATATGTTTCAGGGATGTTGAAGCCGGTGTCGGCGATGGCACGAGAATAGCTATAGGGGATTCCTCGTCGTACTGCCGTGACGAGTGGTCCTCGGGCGCTTTCGTCGCATCTCCAGTTGGCCATCTGTGCTTCTGTTTCCAGCTTCTGGAAGTACTGATACACGGTCATTCCTTCCATGCGAAGGTCCATCATTTTCTTCTCATGGACGTCTTCGATGGCTGGATCCGTGAAGCGCTGGCTGAGTAGCTCAGCGAACCTATCCCAGGAGGGATATCGGAATCTTCCGAGGTTGCCGCTGAAGTACTCGTCGACGAGATTGACCCACCATTCTAGTGCGGGTCCGATGAGGGCGGAGGTGGCATAAGCCACTCGCTGGGATTCGTAATGGTAATACGTCTGATAGGTTTTGAAGTAGCTGGTGCATTGGTACAGGAACCTTTTAAGTTCCGAGTGTGCTCCGTCGAATGGAATCGGTTCTTTGATGAGCGAGGGTTTTATCCCCAAGAAGGGGGCATCGTCGGCGGCATTACTGGAGGGCCACGGGGGAGGTGGTCCAGGGGGCATCTTGTCCGGGGGCGGCCTTGGGATCGACCACCGGTCTGGATTGTCGTAAGGGTCGTCGTCCGGGTCTCCTCCTGGCCCACCGGGTGGCCGTGCTGGATGGGTGTTCGGGTACTTCTTGTAGTGTTCTTCGAGCTCCTGGTCCGCGCCTTCCTTCTGTTCTTGGAGTTCCTTGGCTTTGGCTAACTCCTTTTCATGTTTGGCCCGCAACTCGGCAGAGCTTAGCTTTACTACCTCCAGCTTTTTCCCAGAAGGTCCTGCTTCTCCAGCTCCCCCGGATGTGGCAAACATTCTACTTGTGCCGGGTCGGGGTGCTCGGTCCTGCCTTCGGAGAGGCGGTTCCACGGTGCGGGGTTGGGGTACTGGGTCCTGCCTGCAGGGAGGGGGAGCGTCGGGGAGGGGACGTGGGTACTCTCCGGGCCCTTCGCTCGGCCACTTGTCTGAAACGCTCCTGGTACTCCCGGGTCTGATCAGCCATGGTGCGGTCTCTGCTAGTCTCCTCGGCCAGCTGTCGTACTCTCTCGGCCACCTCTCCATTGGCTGCGAGGTTTTGGAATGCCCGATCCAAGGTCCTCTCGATCTCCCTCTGCTTGGAGTCGGTTCTGGAACGGAGCGGTGGTCCCTCGTAGGGATGGGGGATGGGGCCCTGTAACTCTCTTCGTAGGGCTTCGTGGATTCTACTTCCCATGGTTCTCAGAGTGAGTGGTCACCTTGTTCCTCCCACCATTCTGTAGTTGGGGGTGGTTCCTAGGATGTAATCGTCCGTACTGATCGCTGGTCCCCCTCTTGCGACGAAGTCTCGTAGTCGGACCTCCCATGCGAGGGTGATCCATGGTCCCAGGGCGAATCTGTCCTGGTCGGAGAGGACCGTCCACTCCATTTCTGGCCCCTCAAGGTTGAGGGGGCTCTCAGCGAACCTTCGCTGGTATCTGTCTCGCTCTCGCTGCTGGTAGTCAATTCTGAGCTGTGTCGAGACTGCGTCCTGCTGGGCCCAGTCGGCCCGACGGAGCCGATCCCAGTATCTTCCATGCGTTTCGCCTGCCAATCTAACACAATTTGCTGAGCTGTAGTATGCATCAACAAGCTCAAGTCAACGTCGCCTTCGCTCTTCTCCTTCCTCATCCTCTGAGCATGTTGCTTGGGATGAGGACTCTTCCGTTCGTATGGTGATGACCTCCTCGGTGGGGAGGTCAGGATATATTCTTCTTGCACATCCCCGGTCCCTCCTTGTTTCTGCGAGGAGAGCCGTGGGGGGTCGTATCGGGAGAATGGGTCTGGGCGATAGGACTCTTGGAGGGGGTGGCTCGGTAGGGTGGGAGTCTGACCGGTGGGAGCCAGACTCCGAGCTATTTCCACCATTTCCTGCGAGGTCGCTTCCCATTGTGTAGGCCTCGATAACGTCTTCGTAGGAGACGTTCTCGGGCTCGTGGCGGGATATGGTTGGAGGGGTTCTAATGGCAGTGTCAGAGGACTCAGTTCTGGTGGTTTGGGATCCCGATAGGATTGACGGGATGACCGGGTCTTCGCTGTTTTCACGGATGCTGCGTCGTCGGTGGATTTCGGTAGAACCTTGTCCTTCAAGGTCTGCATGAATCCTTTCTTCGGGGGTGGTTGGTCAGGAGGGTCCGACATAGTATCGAGGGAGATTTGGGTGATAGGTCCGGATGGGTTGTCTCTGTCTGGGGTGACGTGGACGAAGGAATGCTATGGCTGCTAGCACAAGGACTATGGTTCCTAGCACTACAGATACTATGATGGTTGTTCTGGGGGAGGTGTCGGTAACAATGAGCATTTATCCTCCTTCGGCTAGCGATGGGGAGGTAAAAGTAGGGAAGCTTCAAGCTAACTGTTAGACCCGGACTAATATTCAAGGGACAAAGGTAGGTCTAAGGCTGTCTCGTGTTCGGGCAGTCACCTTAGAGATCCTTGTTAAGTCCAGAATATAGTGGAGGTACAATTAGGTAGCTCGTCAGCAAATGAGTCGGCAAGATAGAGTTATATAAACTATAGCTTGAAGCTGAGGTTACATAGTGGACTTGGTCGTCCTTATATACTGAATCGTCAGGTTCTAATAATAGTACGAAAAGATGAGGAAGATGAGATCAAAGGGTGGGGTAGCGGATTGCGAGAGGATGGCGCAAACGTACTGGTCTCGTGATGGGAAAGTATGATGAGATAAGATAAGATAAGGAAAAAAGCGAATAAATCGTAACAGCAAGATGGCCTTCGACAAAATTGGGCACATCGACCGCCCAAAGAACCAAAGTGCTGGAAGCTCCAATAAAGGAACTTCTGGCACGACAAGTTCCGCGGCTGACAAACCTGCCAACAAGGGATCGACGGGTTCAGGATGGACCACTTATGGAGGGGCCAGGGAGCCCATGGGCATAGATCGCCTCCGAAAGGAGGGCAGATGCTTTAACTGCAGAGGAAAGGGACATATGGGGAAGGATTGCAAGAAGCCGAAGCGGCTTAGAGACCTGAAAAGCAGGCGATATATGACGGCCCAACTTCGCGCAATGCTCATGGAGGCAGAGGAACATGATAAAGAAGAGCATGGACATGGACACGAAGAGAAGGTTGAGGAGAAGACGCCCTCAACGATGAAGATCGAGGAGGTAAAAGGCAAGGCCCAGAAGTGAGTGATTCCACTTCCTCGGCCCAATCCTCCTCTCTAGGTGGTCAGTCATCGGGTCCCGCTGAGCGAACTTTACTCGATTATAATAAACTTTTACGTACATCTACATCTGTATCCGCGCATTCAAATATACCCGCTTCGAATTCACAGAAGACCGAACCCACCAAAAAAGAATCACAAACAATTCAGACTCCACCTAAAAAGGCATACATAATCCCCCAGAAGCGAAGCGAGACTCACCCCCCTCCTTCGCTTACACTTTCCATCCCAGAATTTCTCACCCTCCAGGACCTTCAGACTCGATGGGGACTGGAGTTCATCCGAACAATATCGGGGATTTCCCAGTCCTTAGGGATGAAAGAGGTTCTCCCTGAACCGGCTGAGCCCATCGTCGCTGAATGGGAACTTCAAGATGAAGGCAGAGGCATGGGGTCGATGCCTGTCGACCTTACCTGCAACGATTCGCCTCACGCTCGAGGGTCATCGCAGATACATGACCCCCTCTCCCCCTGCCTGGAAGAAGAAACGAAAGGTAGCAGCTCTCTTCGTTCTCTCGGAGACGCCATGCTGATTGAGAAAGTGCCCCTTTCGTCCCCGACCCCACTGGAAGAAGAAAGTCACTCAAGAAAGGATAGGGACACGGGACAGGTGCCAAAGGACCTGACAGTAATGTGGGAGTATGGCTCATGTGACAAGAACACGATGTACACGACTCCCTCCATTCGTCTTGACGAGCCCTTCGGTCACTCCAGGAGCGACCCGCTCCCCAAACCCCCGATTCCTGACGAAGAAGCTGGCAGCGGGCGATCCTCAGGGAAGGAGTGCACCCCAGCCAAGGAGGACCCTCGAAGGCCCCCGACCGTCGATGGATCAAGCAGGATTCCAGCATCAGATGCACAATGCTCACGGGTCCAGAATACCACCCTGGTCGAGGTCCCAGATGAAGAGGACGATACATCATTCAAGATGATGCAAGCCAAGGCGCAAAAGGAGAAGGAAGAAGAAATGTTGAGGGCGAGGCGTTCTGAATCAGTACCAGTGAGTGTTTCCTCCCCGAAGTCCACCTGGTTCAAGCCATTTGGCGTGGACTGGACCCTTCAGGCCGTCAGGGAAGCACGCACAGATTCAGAAGCTTTTGCCTCACTCCACCTTTGGGCGCATAAGGAGAAGGTCAACAAGATCAACGACCAGCTCTTAAGTTCACTACGAAAGGGTGGAGAATGAGCACAGGAAGAGCTTTATGAGTTGGGACAACCAATTCAATATCAACACCGAGTGAGCATGAAAGGCGTCCGAGAATTGTTCCTCGATGCCCAACTCGAAATGTTGGAAAGTCGCCAGACCCTTAAAGCCCAGGTGCTCGTCGACAGCAGATGCATGGGAAGCACGATAAATGAAGCCTATGTCAAGAAGCACGGCCTCGTCACCAGACCAGCACCAGCTCCCATTTCGGTGTACAATGCTGATAGCACACGCAACAAGGCAGGAGAGATCATGGAATTCATGGAAGTAAGAATGACGGTGGGAGGCCACAGTGAAAGAATCAACTTTGCCATCACCAACATAGGTAAAGGCGATATCTTCCTCGGACATGACTGGCTTCTCCGCCATAACCCGGTCATTAACTGGGCCACCGGCAAGATTATCTTTGCTCAGTGCCAGTGTCAGAAGAACCCCTTCCCACTTCCAGAAGCCGACCCAGAGGATCCGTGGGATGAAGAACTGGAGGAAGGCGAAACCATCTTAATGGTCGACCTCAGAGAAGAGCTAGAAATTCACACGATACATCACGCCAATGACCTAGCTGCCAAAGCTGCCAAAGGGAGGACCAAGAAAACCTTCGAAGAAATGGTCCCACCCCAGTATCGTGAATTCGAGGATCTCTTCTCAAAAGAGAACTTTGATGAACTACCAGAGCGAAAACCATGGGACCATGCGATCGAGCTAATCCCTAACGCCAAGTCCACACTCGACTGTAAGGTCTATCCACTCAATTGCCACGAACAAGAAGAGCTGGATAAATTCCTCAATGAAAACCTAGAGTCGGGACAAATCCGCCCCTCGAAATCCCCCTTTGCCTTTCCCTTCTTCTTTGTCAAGAAGAAGGATGGCTCGCTTCGACCCATCCAGGACTATCAAAAGCTCAACGAGATGACCATTAAGAACCGGTATCCACTCCCTCTGATCTCTGAACTCATGGACAAACTCCACAGTGCCAAGTACTTTACCAAGTTGGACGTTCGCTGGGGATACAACAACGTATGAATCAAACAGGGAGACAAGGCTAAAGCGGCGTTCCGAACCAATCGAGGCCTCTTCAAGCCTATGGTCATGTTCTTCGGATTGACTAATTCCCTGGCAACCTTTCAATGGATGATGAACGATATCTTCCATGACCTCATTCACGAGGGGAAGGTGACCATTTACTTGGACAACATCCTAATCTTCTCCAAAGACCTTCAAGAGCACCGACGAATTGTCAAACGAGTACTTCAATGCCTCCGGGAGCACAAACTATTCCTAAAGGCTGAGAAGTGCGAGTTCGAAGTATTAGAAACGGAGTATCTCGGAGTCATCATCAGCGAGGGCTCAGTCCGAATGGATCCCATAAAGGTCAAAGGGATAACAGAGTGGCCGACGCCCACCAAGAAGAAGGAATTACAATCCTTCCTGGGCTTCACAAACTTTTATCGAAAATTCATTAAGGACTACTCCAAGATCGTGCGTCCAATGACTCAACTTACCGGTAACGCCCCCTGGACCTGGGGAACAGCACAGAACGAGGCCTTCCAACAGCTCAAGAAGCAGATGGCAGAAGATGTAGTATTGGCGCTCCCCAAGGAAAGCGGGAGATTCTGAGTAGAAGCCGACTCCAGCAAAGGAGCGATAGGCACTGTCCTAAGTTAAGAACAGGATGGGAAGTGGTGACCAGTAGCCTTCTTGTCGAAAGCCCTCACCGTCACCAAACAGAATTATGAGATCTACGACAAGGAGCTTCTCGCCATAATGCTCGCACTCAAGGAATGGAGGCACTACCTGATGGGTGCGGCGGAAGACTTCGAGATCTGGATGGATCACCAAAACCTTCAATACTTCTGTCAACCACAAAAGCTCAACCACTGTCAAGCCAGATGGGTAACTGAGCTCACGGAATACCACTTCATGCTACACCACAAGCCCGGTGCTTCCAATCGCAAGGCTGACTTGTTGAGCTGAAGGGACGACCACAATCAGGGAAAGAAGGATAATGATGATGTTATTGTCCTCCAGCCAAAGCACTTCTGGGCTATGATCATGCCCACGACCTCAGAAACTCACCAACACGTCAAGGATGTAACCCGCAATCATGACAAGTGGGACCAGGGGATCCAAAACTCCTTTGATCACGAACGTGGCATTTCTGAAAAAGGAGGACTCCTCTATTACGATGGACGGATCTATGTCCCTCGAGACAACAAGCTCAGGGGAGAAATTATCACTGCCTACCACGATCACATCACAGCAGGACACCCGGGAATCGAGAAGACCAAGGAACTCGTTCAAAGAGAGTTCTGGTGGCCAAAACTCAAACAGACGGTGGAAAAGTACATCAAGGCATGCGAAGCATGCCAACGAACCAAAACAGATACTCACCCCAAGGTCGCCCCACTCCATCCAAATGAGGTTCTCTCGAAGCCTTGGACCCACATCTCCGTCGACATGATCACTGGACTACCAGAATCCAATGGCTATGATGCCATCCTCATAGTCGTTGACAGATTCTCTAAAGAAATTATCCCAATCGCCTGCAATGTAGAGCTTACCTCCGAAGGCTGGGCCAGACTACTCCATGACCACATCTACGCCCACCATGGTATGCCCAAGACCGTCATCTCCGACCAAGGACCCCAGTTCATCTCCAAATTCATGACGGAACTTTTAAAACTCCTCAATATCACCCCCAACGCGTCCACAGCTTTCCACCCCCAAACTGATGGACAGACCAAGCAAGCCAACCAAGAGATCAATAAATACCTACGGCTCTTCATCAATCACAGACAGATGGACTGGAGTGAATGGCTCGCACTTGCAGCATTCGCCCATAACAACCAGACCCATTCGGCCACAGGTCAGACACCGTTCTTCACGAACCATGGAACCCATCCTCGCATCCTACCTGACTCTATCAGAATGACCGCCTTTACCAATCCATCAGCAAAGTTGTTCATGGAAACCATGCAGGAGATACATCGCCAAGCAAAGGAGGCACTGGGGGAAGCTGCAGGCAAAATGAAGGCCCAATACGACAAGAAGAGGAGAGAGGCCGTCGAATATGCCATCGGAGACTGAGTATGGCTCGATGCCACCAACCTTCACCTACCCCACCCCAAGAAGAAGCTCGATGACAAGCACGTTGGTCCGTTCCTGATCCTAGAAAAGGCCGGTGCATCCGCATATAAACTAAAACTCCCACTACACTGGAAGATCCATCCTCGGTTCAACGAGAAACTCTTAACGCTGTATGTACCACCAGCATTCCCCAACCAAGAACAACCCCCCACACCACCACCAGACCTCATCGAAGATGAAGAGGAATACGAAGTTGAAGAAGTCCTGGATTCCTGCATGCATCGAGTCCACGGCAAGAAAGGTCAAAAATCTCGCCTAGTAACAGACTACTTCGTTAAGTGGAAAGGCTGGACCTGAGAACATAACTCATGGGTTCGAGAAGATGACATGGCCAACACTCAAGGAGCCATACAAGACTATGAGGACAGCATCTCCGAAACAAGGGCTGTCGTGACCGCACGAAAGGTCATCGACAGATCAGAAAAGGCCGTCTGATGAATAGTCGATCGAAACTATCAAGAAAACCAAACCACGGGTGGATGGAGCATGTTTTACCAAGTGGAACGCACCAACGGGAAGAAGTTCTGGATTGAAGAACCCAATCGTGAGGTTTGGAAATCCCTCATCAACGATTATTGGCACAGGGAAAGTGAAAAGGAAGTCAAAAACTGCATACTATGTGATCAAGAAGAAGAGGACGACGAACCCTGAGAAGAGGCTATAGGGCAGTTGGGACGACTGCCTTAACGAGAGGGTAATGTTACAATTTATTTACTTTTTTCCTTTTTTCTAGCCTTATCTCATCTTATCGGCGTAATCACACTTACACGCTATCACCACCATATCAACACTTTGACTTTGACAAATCTTTCATGATGGACAACGCATGATATTGCATGCTCATCGCCTGACTTAGTATTTAAGTAGCTACGATTTCACTGTACAACCTCAGCTTTGAGCTAAGGTTTACCTTCATATAAATCTTACTTGTCTGCTCACCTTGCCGAGAGCCTCTCTGTAAGCGCCTCTTCCATCACCTCGAGTCATCCGAGACGTTGGTTAAGTGATTGTCTGAATGCGAGACAGCTTACCAATTGCCCAACTATGAGTCACGTGGACGTCAGCCCTAACAGTTTTGACCTGGGTTGATTGCCGAATCAAGTCATCATGTTCCTTGGCCTTTCTGTCCCGTTTCTTCTTTTCTGCTGCATCCAGTTTCCTTTGACGTGTTTCTTCATACTCTTTAGCTTCACTATGACCTTTCTCCAATGTAACAAGCTGTGATGATGTTGGAAAGCGCATTGACTTGTAAGCTGCTTTCTCTTTGCTTTTATTTAGTTTGTACTGAGCAACAGCAGCCTGTCGACTTGCAAATACTGCATGTGTCTCAGCAGCATCACACTGGGCCTTGACCTGTCCAAGCTCACATCTCAGCTCTTTGTTCTCCCTCTCTAAAACTGCCTTCGATCGAATGAACTGAGAGCTTGCAGATGGTGTACTCATAAAAGGAGTTGACCGATCGGAGTGGTTGGATCGAGAAGAGGATCATGTTTGCCAACCAGAGTCTAGAAAAGGATCTGGCAGTAGCTGAGAGCGAGGTGCTGGAGACAGAGATGCATGAGCCATGACGCTCTGCTGGAGTCGCTGCGGCTGTGCTGGCACAATATATTCTTCTTCAAGTGTGGGATCCAGCCACTGTGGACAAGTTTGTTGTGACGATGAAGCATGATGCTGAGGAACTGGGGCCTGGATGGAGATTTCAGATGATGACTGGTTTGTCATTGTTAAATTCTGCTCATCATCTTCATCTTCCCAACTGATGCCTTCAGTTTCCATATCTTTATCCTGGATCATGTTGGAATCGGAGCAGCTCATGCAATTATTCTCATCCTCACTGTTGAATGCACAGTAGTCTTCGTCAAATGGATCTGAAGGTGTTGCCATGCTTGGATTGAAAATCCCATCATCTGATGATGCATCAGAGACAGAGGGCATCTTTCTTGGAAATGATTCGGGAATGTGCATCTGAGTAGACGATGAGTAGCTTGGTGCATAATCAGTTTCCATGAATATGTTGAGATTGATTGGTCTGATTCCAGCTTTGCGCCAGGCCTTTAAAATTGTGCCTGACTTGAATGCTGCATGCCGAGCTTTCATGTACTTGGAGACTACATCCCTCAGCTCCATAGCATCTCCACAGCGAATGAACCAGGCATGCTGTAATGGTCTGAAAATGCTGATGTCAAGAGGTTGAAGACGATGTGTTGTATGTGGAGGTAAGCAGAAGAGATGGATATTATTCTCCCGTGCATAGTCAATCCAAGCTAGTGTTGTATGCAAACCGTGTCCATCATATATGAGCAGGATTGGCACACCTGATGTGTTTCAAGCAGTAGCTGTCAGTACAAACCCTTGCTTAAACCACTCAAAGCCAACAAAATCGTCGGTCCAGCCATTTTCTGATGTCACAATGCTAGAAAACCATTGTAAGCATTTTGTTTGCGTATTTAATAATATTCTCACATGGTATCTGGTTCAGTAAACCACTCTGGACACTTTGTTGTCTCAGCAAAAACAAAACCGGGTGGAATATCACTACTTCCATCTGCGCAAACAGCTTCGATGATGGTTACAAGCTGCAGATCATCGCTCTTGAGCTTATATTTTGATTTATCAGCACGTGCAAAGAAGAACTTCTGTTGAGAGCCTCGTCTTCCTCCTCCAAGTTGAATTCCTTTCTCATCCATGTTGTACACATTCTCCCAGGGAATCTGGTACATGTCCATATGGTCCTTTAGCAACTGGAAATGTGCCTGAACTGTCATGTAGTTGAAGGCTTTTGCTCACTTCAGATCGAGGCCAGAACCACGGCCTAACTTCAGTTCGGGATGTCGACCTAGAAATCGTCGAATCCAGGATTTTGATGGGCTGCTGTCTGGTACGCTGATGAGCCTCTAGGCTCTGTACGCTCAGAATTTCGCGAATATTCATCATAATAACCCATATAATTCTGAAAATGATCCTTTCAGTCCACCAGCCATTACACACAAAGGCATATTACTTTTATGCAACTTCAATGGTACCCCATGAAGCTCGATATCCTTCCCTTCTTGAAACATGCTCAAATTTGTACATGCCATCACGTTAAGGTACATTTGATGGTCAATCACCCAATTTGGCAATAGGCACTGATAACCGCATCAACATTGCATCAACTACGCATCACGGCTTGACTTGCCGATTTGATCATGCAATTATATGATGTCATATGCACCGACATTTGCTTCCCCTCAATATTTGTGGACCACAGTCATTAGGGCCCTCATTTACTAAGGCTATAACTATGCCAAGACCTCAAGAAACCTTTAACCCATTAGTATACCTCAGTACAACGGCCATACCCTCACAGTCCGCAGTTAAACAGCATCCTAGTATCTGCATCTCAGTCACTAGGGATCGACGTATTTTATCTCCCTTCAGCAATGCAAAGGAATAGCTGTTACCGAAAGCTTCGGTTTTACATGTGGATGCTCGTATAGTTACTAAGCCACAGCCTTACAGCTTTACTAAGTAGAAACTAATAATAAAGTAGGACTTGTAGTATAAAAGCAGGATAAAATATTGTAGAAAAGGGACACAGTAGACACTGGAGACTACACAATCTAGCGAACACCAGCTGGTACACCAACGGCTATACCTTGTAACCTCTTTCTTCGTAACCATATACGCTCAACCAATCAATCGTTTTGCACATTATACGCGTTGCTATAAGCCTAAGACTGGTTTATACCATCTGACCACTTTGTTCATCCCTCGTTCTTTCATATTCTCGACCACATATCGCTGCCGGTTTCAACAATACAATTTCCAGACAGTTTTATACCAGTGATTATACCAAGCGTTCGTCATAACGCTAGTATAAGACCCCGTCGCTCTACTACGCGTATTGCATACCCCATTCCATCTCGTTCTCTTTTATAGGCTGCATCGTCTTCACTTTCACACCATAGGAGTTTACTTCGTCTTCACTTTCAACATAGTATCGCAGCCCACTTGGGTAGTCTCCGAGCAGACTTATAGGACCAGTACCATCGACATAGGATCGTTTCGACCAGCTTTCATTTAGAATCGCCATAGGATAGGATAGGATAGGATAGGAAAGTCCCTGTGTGGACTTATAGGTTTGACATTGACATAGGATAGGACCAGCAACCTCGCCATCGATATAGGACTTCATTTTCACTCTCACATTCATGACTACAAAGCCGCTTTTGGTTTTGCCAACATACATTCGACACTCTTCTTTTAGATCATTCTTTTGGAGGATCATTGTCTAGCACCAGCATCTAGTCGCATTTTCCTTCTTCCCTGCCGATTCTTGGTATTCATGTCATACCGGCTTCGGTTACATCTCATATATTCGAGATCAATCCCAGCGTATAGCCTACATAACAAGTACTTGACTGCTAAAGGGTACTACCTGTTAGACTATCACATCGCAGTGTATTCTTGCGTCTAGAGGAATTTCTTGGAGTGCACGGAGGTGCCCAGAACATACTCGCACACACAAAACCTCTACAACTGTGTTTCTTCATCATTTAACCAAATACTCTTCAAGTTTGGTGTTGCTATTGCCATGGAAATGTAGGTTCATCAACACTCTTTCCTTGTTCATGCATTAATGCCTGAATCTTTGGTCATATAGTGCACTTGTTTATTGGGTGACCTGTTGCTGAAAGAAACCTGATCCAGTCAACAAGTATTGCTTCAGATGCTGGTGACAGAAGCAGCTGAGCAAGGTGAGCCTTCGTTTTTGGTGCAGCTTCATCTCTGCAGCATCGTCGCAAGGTAAAATAGGGAACATTGAATTTCTCTGCTGCATCTTGGTAGGTCTTGCATTCTCCACATCGTAAAGCCACCTGTGCATCAGATAAGTGTTCTTCAGTTTCTGGACTGACAGTGTGAGTTCCTTTGGTCATTCTCTGGCTTGGAGTCTTTGGGGGGCTGCGCTGATGAGTAGATTTGGCCATTGTTTGGTAGGAGAGTGAACATTGAATAATTTGACTTCAACGTGTTTGTTGATTTGCCGAGCATCAGCATGTGGAGTTTTAAATTGTCACATCCAATACCTCTGGAAATGTGACATCATGACTTTCAACACTTCCTCATTCCTGTGAGCACTTAAAAACTATATGACGTGATGGTCTCAGATGTATCATTGATATTACAAAGTTATACCACACCAGGATCTGACATTCATGAGATATTCCCATGTCACATCTTTACAAAACACTATTCTGGCCAATGTTCATCAGTTTGTGGCACGCCTTTTGAATTTTTGAGCAAAATAAAATTACATCTCTCATACTACACATTCAGTCAGCCCACATAAAAAAAACCAAGCTGCAAAAATGACAGGAATGTGGTAAGAAATGCAATTTGCACATCCTGAACTGTTTGCACATGCCGATCACCCATAGTATAGGCTGGTCAGTCCACTGACACTCCTGATGCATGAATTAAATCTGTTAACTAACACATTTCATACAGAATTCTAGCTTACAAGGCTGCTCCTGGAGTGATCGGAAGGCTTGTCAAGATGAATGGAGGGAGCTGTGAGTGTCGTGTTCTTGTTGCATAAACTGTGCTCCCATGTTACTCCTGGGTCCTTCGGTGCCTGTCCCGGATCCCTATCCTTTCTTGTGACATCTTCTTCCTGATCCAGGGGTGAGAGAGGCATCATCTCAACTGGCGTGACATCTTCAGGAGACAGACAGGGGACGCGATCTCTCACTTCTTCTTCCAGGCAGGGAGAGAGGGGGTTGTGTTTCTGCAATCATCCTTGAGCACGAGGTGAATCGTTGTGGACATGATTGTCAGACATCAACCTTGTGTCTCCACCTTCATCTTGAAGTTTCTGTTCAGCGATGATTGGCTCAGCCAGTTCAGGGAGCACCTCCTTTGTCCCTAAGGACTGGGAGATCCCTGACATGGTTCGGATGAACTCCAGTCCCCATCATGTCTGAAGATCCTGGAGGGTAAGGAGTTCTGGGACAGAAAGTGTAAGCGAGGGAGGGGGATGAGTCTCGTCTCGCTTCTGGGGGATTTTATATTTCTTTTCAGGCAGAGTCTGAATTGGTTGTGATTCTTTTAGGGTGGGTTCGGGTGACTGTGAAATTGAAGCAGGTATATTCGAATGCACTAAAACTGTAGACATATGTAATGATGTAATACAATCAGATAATGTCTGCCCAGCGGGACCTGATGACCGACCACCCAGAGAGGAGGATTTGGCCGAGGAAGTGGAATCACTCACTTCTTGGCCTTGTCTTTTACCTCCTCCACCTTTGATGTTGAGGGTGTCTTCTCCTTGACCTTCTCATGACTGTGTCTGTGCTCCTCCTTATTGTGCTCCTCGGCCTCCGTAAGCATCACGCGAAGTTGGGCCATCATATATCGCCCACTTTTTGGGTCTCTAGGCCGCTTCAGCTTCTTGCAATCCTTTCCTAGATGCCCCTTTCCTCCGCAATTGAAGCATCTTCCCTCCTTCTTGAGGCAGTTTATATCCATCGGTTCCCCGGCTCCTCCATATGTGGTCCATCCTGAACCCGACGATCCCTTGCTGGTGGGTTTGTTGGCCAAGGAACTTGTCATGCCGGAAGTTCCTTTTGAACTTCCAGCGCTTTGGTTCTTGGGTCGGTCGACATACCCGATCTTGTCGAAGGCCTGCTTCTGGGCCTTCTCATCATAGATATTGCAGATCCAGCATTTCCACTCTGTGTAGGTGGAGGGAATCATGATGCCTAGGTTGGCGATCGAGTCAGTGTATGAGGCGGGCACCCCTCTTCAGACGGCTCAGATGATCGCACTTCGGGGTCCGAGGTCGGTGAGTTGGTCAGCTTGGCAGGCCAGCTCTTTGAGATGCCTGAAGTACTCGGATGCCGTTCCGGTCATCTTGAGTTCGTTCATGCATCGCTCCATGACTTCCTGCAGGGTGGGGTCTCCGTACTCTACCTTGAGGGTGGCCTTGAAGTCGTCCCAGGAGAAGTACTGGTACCTTTCTTCCGTGCCACTCCAGAACTGGTAGCAGTATTGAGACCACCAATCCTGTGGCTTTTTGCTGAAGAGGGATACTGCGAACAGGATCTTGTTGGTGTGGGTGGGGTAATAGGCCTTGAAGACTGCAAAATAGTCTTCGCAGGCCCCGGTGAAACGATGGATGTCACTGCTTTTCCCTTCGAACTCCCCTGGGAGTCATATTAACATGGGTTTCACCTGGAGCCAGGGGTCTTGCTCCTCCACGTGGTTAGAGGGCCAATAGGGGGGTTGGGGGGGTCGTACCTGTGTGGGGGTCATGGTACCGACCATCGGTCTGTTCAATGAGTCAGACTCCCATACCTTCAGGAGACGGGTTGGGCAGGTCATCCTCGGGGCTGGGTGGGAGCGTCTTGGAGCTCTTTGGGGATGGGCAGGTTGTTTGCAAGGGCAAACGCTCTAGCCCTCTCTAGTTGGGCTACTAGCGCCGCCATTGTATCGGGGAAGGTGTCTTTTTCTGCCTGGTGCTGCTGTTGTCTGGCTTCTGCCTCCATGGCCTCTCGCTGTCACTGTTCAGCCTCTGTCTCCATGGGTTCACTGGGCCCAGCTTCTCTGGATCCCATGAATAATCTACTCGTCCCCCTCCAGAGGTGGTTCTGGCGCCTCCAATCAGTCAGCAGCGAGTTGGGCATTGGCCTGGGCCACCCATACTTGGGCCAATTCAGCTTGTTGGGCCTCATCTCATTGCCAGGCCATAAGTATGGCTGCCAGCCTTCGATTGAGGTCTCTCTCCTCCTGCTCTGTTCTTGGTCATAACCCAAAGACATATACTCCTGGTACAGGTCCATAGTTGAGCTCGTACCACCAAAGCTCTTCACCGGAGATGAGGTCATGGCAGTTTCTATGTTCTTCCATGGTTTTGTCGATTCCTCCTCGATGGAGGTAGTCTTCTCGTCGAAGGACCCAGGCCTGGGATCTCCAGGGTCCAAGACCCAACCTCTGGGAGAGGGATAGCGAGGGCCAGGCTCTGTCTGGAGTTCCCAGGTAGAATGGATTGCTCTCGAGCTCCCTTCAATCCAGTTGTCATTCACTGGGGGGAGAGAGAGGGGGCTCGTTTGGGTCCTCATCTCTCTGTCATGCATGGAATGCAAGCGGAGATTCCCCTGCTCATCTTCTTCACTGATAGGTGGGTCTTCTGACATAGCGGATAAATAATTGTCTTCGTTGGAGCTCTGAATAGAAGTCTGGGTTCATGGGGTCGAGCGAGTTTGGGCTGGAGGATGAGTCGGTTCTGATGTCAATCGTGGGGATAGGGGTACTGGTTCCTCTGGCTCTTCCTCGAAGTCGATCAGGTTCGGGGGAGTCAGGGGTGGAGGTGGAGGAGTGTACAGTTGTCGTCGGAGATGTGTCGAAGGTGGTCTGGGTGCGGAATGGGTGATGGATTCTAGGGTTGCCCAGTAAGTGAGCTCTTCTTCTAGCTGACTCTGTATCAGATGGGGTGGAGTTGGGGGCCTCGGTAGGTTCTGTGGGATTGGTGACCCATAGGGTCATCTGGGGGAGGGTCTCACTATTTGGCCAGGGCTGAGGGGCCTCGGTTGCAGGTATCTGGTGGAGGCTTCACTCCAGTTCTCTCCTGGCATCCTCCAGAGGTTTGGTTCTGATTCCATGGTAAGCTCTAATGAGCTCGTTGATACCTCCCTCAAGAGAGGAAGTACTCCCTGCATCGTCAGAGGAGTGCCTGGTTCCAGAGGGGCCAGCGACAGGGCTTGGGCTCCTCTGTCTTCCTCGTCCGATGTCAGACTTGGAGCTCAAAATGTCCCCATTGTTGGCTGTCTCTGGGGGGGTCTGGTAGATCTCGTGCTGGCTCTCCCAGTCATAGATGGGGTAGCCAGGGAGGAAGGGTTGCAGCAGAACATTGTAAGGGAGAATATAGAAGTGTGGGAGTGTTGGGGGTGGGTAGACTAGTTGTCCTCATCGTAGGGTTATCCCATGGTGTTCAAACCACTCTCTGTTTCGATAGTAAATGACAGCAGCTCCAGTTGTCATTCCAATAATCCCTGCTATTGTAAAAAAGATTACTGCAAGGGTATTTGTTGTTTTAGCATCTATGTCAGGGGTAAGTTGAAATGGCATATGAAGTCCTTCCTGCGTCTGGCGTCGTGGAAGGGTGAGGGAAGCTTCGAGCTAATTGTTAGGGCCCGACTCTCATGTGACTCAAGATTGGACGATTGTTAAGCTGTCTCGCATTCGGACAATCACTTTGGCAATGTCTCGGATAATCTCGAGGTGATGAGAGAGGCATTTACTGGATAAGCTCTCGGTAAGCGAGCAGACAAGTAAAGTTTATGTAATAGGTAAACCTTAGCTCGAAGCTGAGGTTGTACAGTGAAGCATAGCTACTTAAATACTAAAAGGTCAGTACTAATAATAGCTACAAAAGTTTTATAGAAGTTGGGAGGTGTGCAAGTTGGTCAACAAGCATGCAATATCATGTGTTGTCCATCATGAAAGATTTATCGAAGTTGATAGCGGTGATATAGCGGTCACGGTGTGTAAGCGTGATTATGCCGATAAGATGAGATAGGACTAGAAAAGTGAAAAAGTCAATAAATCGTAACACTCTCTTCCTCCTGTTGTTCATCGGCAGCCACATTTTGTGCTTGTTCTGTATCCTACACCATAAGAACCTGATGATGACGATAAATATGAGGACAAGGACAAGGGCCGCAGAACCAGCACTGTAGTACACTGTTAACTATAAGAACTTGAACAGGAGAGTAAGAGGAAAAGAATAATGCACCTTCCCACATAGCCTTGTCCTGCTCAAGTAAATTCATTGATATGGGTGCTGAAGTCTCCTCCATCTTGTCTGCAAATAGTGGCTTGGCATTATCTCCGATACTGCTTGGAATGTGTGTGGAGCCCTCAAAGAATTGAGAAAAATTGACGCCCATGAATCGTAGGATCACATTATGCATTACATGTGGTGCATCCAATGGTGCCATATGTGAGGTGCCGAATATCTATATGGATCTCGTCAGTATATAGGAAAATGGATAGTAGAGTTGTGTGCACCTTCACATAAGTCAGATTCCCTCAAGCTAACCCATTTTCTGGCAAGGCTTCCATCCACTGTCTAAGACTGGGTCTGCACTGTCTGTAGAAACTTGGGTGAGTAATAGAACTGTCTCATCATCATATTCAGGCTTGCTCGAGGACCTGTTGCACTGCTCCAAGTCATGGTTGCAATCATTGACTCAGAGCTGACATAGTTACAAATAATGTCTTGATCTCCAGCGAATGAGTCAGATGAAAGATGGTCTGCATATATCTTCAATGGATGGTCTGGGTCTGGGTATATGTTGGCAAGGATGGCACACAGAATGATACTGTGAAGGCACTGTTTGTCGACGCTGCCTTTGTTAAAGCCCAAAATTAGGTACGAGTGCAGTGGTCACCCCCCAGCTTGAATGATTTCATCAACCCTTACCTGCATACCATCTACACTCCTATCTTCAATAACGACCTTCACTCTTCTGAAGAGCTGTGAGCCTTCAAGATGTGATGGAAGCAGTCTGATACTCACCTGTGGGCGGCAAACTGCAGAGCCATCACCTTTCTAACAACGCTAGCACCACCAGTAATCAAGAGGACTTTGTCTTTGGTGCACGCCAAATGCAATAGGAATTTTTCATCATCAATTTTGCAGATATGTGAATCCAACATGGTGGCTGTAGATGACATTATCCGAATCGATACATCAATGTCCATGATTCATCTAAGCACAGAACCCTGATGAAATCATGTGAGAACGGCATCCATAGCTAGTGTAACTACTTACACATTTATGTCACGAAATAGGATAGCAGGATAGGTGACAGCAGTCAACACAATTGATAGTCCGAATAAGGTGTGTACAAATAGAAAAGTTACCAAGAGCCGGTTTAAAAACTCACAAGAAAGCCAAGTAGCGAGAGCAGCAAACGAGATGCATTAAGGCCACCAGCGCAAACATGGACATGGATCGGATGGGCACGGGTGTATAAATAGAAAAATTCCCATGAGCAACTCAGGTAGCGAAGTCGGCAAAAGCTGAAAAGCAATAAAGCCACCAGGGTAATCACAGAAGAATCGGAAAGGCCCAGGTTGTGTACAAATAGAATTTTTTCCCATGCTTTTCTCATGCCAGCATAATAACCGATACCTATATATACATATAGGACTCGGAACTTAAGAAGGACCTTTGAATAACTTCGTTGAGCATCAAGAATCTCTACTGACCAATATATTATCAACATAATTGGAAGATGCAAGCAATGATATGCCATGGTCATATAGAGATTACAATGAAATCTCTGGTAATGGGCAAGAACACCTTTTTGCTGGCTTTTTGCCAGTTCACCATATGAACATATTGAGTTCCATAGAAGAGAGACATCACAAATCAAAAAACCACATCCTACCAGGCATTGGTGAGACTTTTAATCCACCTGCCTAGTTAGCAGCAATAGCAATATCGAGACACAGTGTCCTTAGTGCAGTCAGTGTTCATCTATTCCGAGTCCTATGTATATAGGAAACTCAGTCATTATAAGGTCTTGAAACCCCATGGGAAAATTCTATTCGTGGAATCAATTGATAGCAGCAATTGCTGGCCTAGAGTGCTGAGTCTTACTGTGGGAACTTTTCTATTCATGGACGGCATTTGCCAACCAAGTGCTGACTTTTATCATGGGAACTTTTCTATTGATGGATGGCAATTGCCGAACTGGGTGCTGAGTCACCCAGCCCTGCAGTTTTGGGTTTTTCTCTATTCATTGATGGTTCTTGCTGACCTTGTTATAACTACTGGCATTGACCATCATTTTACTTTTTTCTGTTGATAACTCTGTAGGCACACTCCACCATATTTTCTAGATGCAAAAACTGACAGCATGCAGCAGCACTTCCCTCCCACAAAAGCTTCTGGTCCTTACATCCATCTTGGGTGGTGTAACCCTTCCAGAGAGTACCCTGGCTGTGCAGTCCTGCTAAATTATGCACTGTCAAGGCTCTTGTCCATGAGAGACTGATGATGGGATATATGTGGGTATGCCTGTCTTGTTTTAATTGTATTCAAATCTGCTTCTAGCTTAGGAACATGTTTGTGCTACTTGTTCAAGTGGAAATACATTCTCTTCCTCTTTCAATGTTTTCTATCTTGATGTTTCTGAGTTCCATTCCACAAATTGGCAGCAATGTTCAATGTGTGCTGAATTCTCAATGTGTCCCACCTTCTGTCCCTGTTATCTTGATGGAAATTTTATCAATGCACCAGATCTTTCTGAACCTGTTGCTGCTCTCAATTACCAAATGAGCTTGAGCATCTTGACCTGTTCAAGAGAAATCTGGCACATGGAGAACATCAATGATCTTTATTCCTTGGTATTTGATTCCACAGATGAACACTGGACCAATGCAGACCTACATCCTATGCACCATGGCTGTCTTGTTGCCATCACACCCTGCTTAGCATGATAACCAACCTTGTCAGCTGTGCAACTTCCAGCACAGAAAGCAAGAATCCCAATGTCAAGGATATCATCAACCAATGATGGACATAGGTGGATCATGAACAATGTCTTTGTTTGGGCCACAGCAAGGGGATTGCACAATTGCATCAACAGACATGACATACATTACCATGCTTAAGGAAGGCTGGACCTCCCCCTCTCCCCCTCACCTTCCTTTTATAGTAGCAGATTCTCACAATTTCCATCCCTGTCAACCATTTCAAGACATATATTCCCATGGATTTGGACAAAAGAGCAATCCTGGGATGGATTTTTCGACACCATGGTCCAATGTGGGAGGTTTGAGCATGTCAGTTAAGTTTAAGCATCAAAAAACTTGTGATTGGATTTCGAGGACTGTGTTCTTGGAATGTTCACAGCTATTAAGGTGATTGGACCAGTTTTTTTCACCACCAAAAGTAATTTGTATGCTGTGTCAATACTTGAGACAGAATTGCATGCTGGACATGTTGAGAGATGGATTTATGGTAGCATAAATTGAGTAAGTGATGTGGGAATGCACACAGCATGCTTACTGGTTGTTTTTCCTTCACTATCAAGGTGGTCTGCAAAGCCTGTGTTACATTATCAGGCAATTCCTCGATTTGGTTGTTCCTGGCCCAATTCTGGCTGAAAAATGGTGCAGAAAGCAACAATTCTAATCAAGATATTGCTTATTACAGTCAAAATGTGCTATTTCTATCAATATATACTTCAAGATTTTGGTATGTCAGTTACATGTTTAAGGCCCCACCCCCTCCCCCCCTCTCCCCCCCTACCCCCCCTACCTCATGTCCCAGTTTGCTCTGACAGAATCCCCTTGGGCCACAGACTGGTTTGGCTTGTACAACATTATGACCAACGACAATACGATGCAGTCTTCATTGCCTGATTAGGCAGATCCATGTAAGCCTTTCCTTTTTATCTTGTTGACATGTTTTGTATCATGCCATTCTCCTCCAGCCATTGGGCACATGTACTGTGCATCTTAGGGCATCATCAGCTCAAGTAGTACCAGCTCTCAGCTGGCTGGCCCACATGAATGATGGTGTGTTTCCCAGAGTAGGAGTAGATGGAGCTCATGCTGGCAGAGGCTGAAGGAATCATAAAGCCATGCAATGAGCTTGCCACTAGTACTCAAGAGTCAAGTCTCCTCTGGCATGAATGTGATGCATGTACAATACTGCAGAATCATTGGCATAGATGCCACAAGAGTAGGAAACACCTCTTTGCCCACATGGCTGTCATTGTCAGGGATGTTGTTGATTTATCCAGCAAAGTTGAAGGGTATGCCATAGCAATGAAGGAGATGCTGACATCACTATTGTCTTGTCTACTAGTCCAGGCTCAATCACCTGGAGGGATGGAGAGTACCCTAACAATTGAGTTCAAGCTTGATGACACAGAGCTAGTGCTGCACAACAAACCTGAGGCTTGCAAACTCTTCCTATGCTGACTCAGTCTCTACAATCATTATTGGATGAAATGCCTACCAAGTGAGGCAGATTCCATCTGCCATACATAGTGATATCTCAAATTTTACCCTTAAAGCAAACACAGCAATGGTACAAGGAGTAGGCAAAAGAAAAAAGCAACATAGGACTCGGATCTGCCACTCATATGAGGTGGCCCACACCAACTAGTCGTAGTAATGGTTGTGCAGGCTGCCATAGTCGTGTCGGATCCAAGTTGAATCTTCCATATGTGATGTTGGATAGTAAGGTTAATGAGTCTCTGATGCGTAACGGGATTTCATCGGTCAGATGCTTTAGAAGCGAGTTACGCCATCAGATTAGGGAGCAATCTCAGATGTCTGGTCGTATACCACGTGCTCTTGAGGGCAGGTCGATACACGACCGTGATGCAGACCTTTTCAAAAATCGTTCACTCCCTTTTCCAGATTCCTTCACCTAGTTGTACTCCTTGTTAAAAAAAAGAGTAAGAAGATCTGTTCTAGGGCTCTAATTATTGTCCTCAGGTAGCCTTACCAATACCCTCTTGAGGCGGAGGGGCTGCATTTGTATTCAGGACTCGGACGATCTAGCTCAATGCGACGATCTCTCAACGATGTGTACTACGTACAGATTTGACCCGACTCATCAGGAAATGCTGCTAAATGTCTTTCAGACATTTCAACCTCCTTGCGAGTCACATTTTTTCTCTGCTTTCCTCCGGACCTCATGTGTCTTTGCAAGACCGACAATGCCAAAAAGACAGCAGTAGAATTCTATTTTGCCACCCAACTTAGGAAGCTGCTCTCCCGCCACTTCACGGAGGAGGAAAGGAACAAATTCCACCTTCTCCAAGCTGAATTTGGCGTGCTGATCTCCGGATGGAGTGGCATGCGGTTCTTTGAATGTGTCGGGTATCCGGACACTGACCTTGCCCTGTATGTCGAGCACAAGCACTGCCATGCCGTTGGTCAGTTCCTGTTGGTGGCTGGATACACTTTTCATTCCTCGCGAGACGCAAAAGGGCGGGTTTTACGCGGCCCTTATCGCCGAGCCGCGTTCCAGAGGCTGTTAGACTGCGTGATAAGAATCCTCCCTGACTGCAAGATGTCGTTGCCGTGGTATTGCGGACGTCTAGGATTTCTCTGGCAACGGTATCCAAGTTCAACTGATCACCTCCAAGAAGTTTCCGATGAAAGTCATACGTTCTTTTCACTCAAGTAAGTGTTTCGCATTCGGCATATCACTGATTATTGTACTCAATATTGTTGCGGCTACCCCGATGAATATCATCAGTCATTCCCACGCATATTCTTTATTTCCCAAAGCCACGTTTGATCAAAAGCGCGCCTTGATCATTACCACGAGCGGCTCGGGGCAAAATATCGTGACCGAGGTTGGAAGCTTTTCGAGCATTGTTCCGCATTTGATGTGACCGACTCGGATTCTGAATTCCAAGCTGGTTTGAGACGGGTCGATGATAAGAAGTGGCAAACGTTGCCACTTCCACCTATTCCTTCCTCGGACGCCTTCGTTAAATTTCGGTATCCTGAGCACATCAATTCATGGAACATGAAGTACGATCGATATAACGAGGCCCGTCTGGAGCACGATATACTCCTTGGTCCCGTTTTCAGCTATTGCGCGGCCGGTGGAGATGCCTTCCTCAAAGCTTTAGATGAAAGCGGCGCACATGAAGAATTGGACCGATTGATGACGCCGGTCAAAGGAACTGTCGGGTAAGAAACCTTGGACTGCCTAAGACTCGTGTAACGCTAACTGGTGTAGGCGAATAGGGTCCGAGTCGACAAACTTCTTGTAGTACTTCTTCAGAAATACCGGGAGAGGATCTCGTCCATGCGGAACGGAAGCGATGCTGTGCTGGAGTGGTTGAGAAGCCAGATATTCTGTATCCAGCAGCGCTGGGCCTTTAAGGCTGGTTTCCTTTTACTTCGCGTTGGCAAGCTAGTTCACTGTGAATATTAGAAGGACTTGATGCAACTGCTTTCTTACTGACTCGGCCAGTCCATCTTTTCACTTTATGCTGTACTGCAATATTATTGCTCATTACTTCTTTTCTAGTTTGGCTCTGGTCAAAAGAGAATTCACCAAGGTGAGTGCTCTAAATCTAATAATGGATGGAGTCCGTGAACGTGACTTTGTCCCGGCACACGTAGTTTCGGCTTCCATGGTGTAGTAGTAGAACATTAAGAAAATGGGAAGAACCAGCGCGCGGTATCGACGCGAGTAAGGCTGTAATTTGAATTCTGTCGCGATAAAATAAACGAGAACGTACTTTAACATAGGAACGGTTGATCAACTATTCAGGACTCTAAGTTCTTCAAGTTTTATCAAGACTAACCTGAAGAAAGCTGTGCAATGCGAACAGAGCTGGACGCGACTCGGGCGACGCCACACACGCGGTCATTGTCATGAGAGTAATTTAAATTTGAGCGACAGATAAGGAAGTGTCATGTGATGTTTACCTGTGAAAAGGCCTGGGAAATTCAATTTTCAAAGGGCTCAACCGCGACGCGACAGACGTCTCAACGTCGAGGTTAACCTCAGCCCGATGTCTGCTAAAACCTCCCTCTCCAAGGAGCGTTCTCCAATTGTTCATCTTCGTTTTGATAACGCCGGCGATTTTCAAGATATTCAGGGTGTTATTCCATCATCCCGAGCGACTCGGCTTATCAGCGACCCCGAGCGATTCTTAAAGGTGAGCTTCCCGACGAGGCTGAAAGACCATCTTGTCCGCCAGCTCCTTGTCGATAAGATTAAGAACGGCATCATTTTTGGGGGCAAGAAGTGAGCGTAAACTATAATCAAAGTGACGCTCATCTGACTCCGCGGAGGTATATCTTCTTTGGGTATACTGAAAGTCATTTGAAAGAAAGCCGTGTTCTCTTCTTTCAAGAAGGGGAAGACTGGACAGTGCACAGTCTCAAGGCTGTCCTTGGAGACCTGGACTCCGTTTATCGAGATTATGGATATGGAAAGTATACTGCCCGTTTGGGGCTGTCTTTTTCCTCGACTGTCCCAGCTCTTGAGGTGGGTGCTGTTTAAATGAGGTATAGCTTCGCCTGACCAACTTGCGCTGATAGGTTGGCCTGGAGGATCGTTATCTCCTAGAGAACCTTACGGCTGATGACGGTTCTGACTGTAGCGACGGGTGCGTCTCATGCCAAAATTCGCTTGGTAGACTCTGAAAAATCTTAGTTGTGGTATGATACGCGACTCGTTTGCCAATCAAGTCTGCTCTACCATCGGAGTGAACGATGATACCTGTGGTGGGTGTTTGAATGTCTCCTGTCCAATCCACCTTAGACTTCAATGCTCCATACAGTCTTTCAAGTACGGTTGGGTGGCATAAAAGGACTGTTCGTCAGGTACAGGGACGAAGTCTTCGACCGTATTTGCGGTGATGGAGCCAAAGTAGCTTATCGCCGCTCTATGTTCAAATATAAAGACGGTCCTTTGATGCTCGAAGTTCAAAATGTCAATCGTCCACCCCGCAGCGCCAGGCTCAACATTCAGTTCATCGTCCTCCTCATGACCCTGGGAATTTCGCTGGAGGTATCTTCTGAGTTTGGGGATCTAAATATGCTACACTTAAGACATCTCACAGGTCTTCGAATCTCTTCTTCGGAAGCAGCTCGACGATCTTGAACAAATCATGGTAAACAGACAAAAGGCTATCGACTGTGTAGATGGAGGGTTAGATTCCGAAGGAAGCGACTTCGACCAAGAATGCAAGTGTTGCCATCCATTATATCTATGCTTATCTTCATGTGTCCTGTGACAGTATACGAAATGCTACTCGCGGGATTCGATTTGAGCGAAGGGCATTTGGCGTGTCTATTGAAGCGATTCCAAAAGCGCTCGCTAGACTCACTCCGGGAGAAACTGCAGATTCGCGTTAAGGTTTTTTTACGTTCTTGACCTTGAATGTTGCTGTGATTATGATCGTGATTTCGTCAGGACTCAGCCTATTTGTATGGAGTCATAGACGAACTTGGCATATTGGACGAAGGACAGGTATACATCAACCTGCCTTACCAAGGAGGGCCGCAGGTCGGGACTTTTCTTGTCGGCAGGAACCCTGCTTACTCCTCCGGCGGTTGGTGCTATGAATTATATCCATCATCCATGAGCTGACTTGCACTTCAAAAGATTTACGACGGCTGGAGGCTGTAAATGTCCCTGAATTATCGCACCTCACCAACTGCATTGGTATGGTCATCATTTTGACTTGCGCCTCTTCGATCCTCATCCCTTCACAGTATTTGCCGGTAAAGGGAGATACAGTGAGCCTAGCCAAATGGGTGGCGGGTATGCGTTGCGTCATTGCAAAAGAGAAACAGAACTTACTTTGTCACAGTGATCTGGATGGAGACCTTTATCTTATCCTCAAGGACGCAGATCTTGTTCCGGACCCTGAGCAAATACGTCCACCTAAAATGAAATCGGACCTGACACCGTCCGGTCCCGGTCCCAGTACGACCCAAGTCGAAGATAACACGTCTTCCAGTGACGACGATGAGTCGCAAAGCGAATATACTACACCGCTGAGTGAAGACGACGACGACGCGTCTTCCAGTGCATATTCGAGCCTTTCTGGGATGAACAGAGAGGCAGTCAAGGTCTTCATGAATCTCCGAGGAAGTCGACTCCTCCGTCAAATGTCTTGTGCTTGGAAGCGACAAGTGGGGAAGACAGAAGAACTTGCCGACCAAGCGTACTGTGTTGGTCTTGTTCCACTCATCGAGAAAGTCCTGGTGCGTTGCATCGTCCTTGCTGTAGACATTGAGTGTTGAAACGTGCATTAACAGGATATTGCTAAGACCGGCGAGAATATCGAATCGGTTAAAAATCAGTTCTATGCGCTGAAAACACTCAAGAGGGCAAGTTCTGATAGCTGGAAGGATCCCATCAAGCACCTTCAGAGTCTTGTGCCGAATGCTCCTGGAAATCCCCAAGACGACTTTCAATGTGATCCTGACTTGATCCTCAAGGGGAGCGCATTATGCGAAGAATGGGACATGTACATTGCCGAGGGCCGGGAATCTCTCAAGGCCTTCAACAAAGAATTGAGTCGCGCCATTGCCAGCGATAAGATGAGCAAAGGTACGTTTTCGAATGACTTGGTGGGATTGCTCCATCTAACGTATCAATACTACTGCTACAGAAAACCAGTCTTCGAGATTTATTGGTGCCGAAGACACTGCTGTCGAAAGGGTTCGGCGGAAGTACCATGAACGTTACTTTTGTATGTCGAAACAGATTATCTGGCCAACTAGGAGAAGACTCACACCACACATTTAGCTGTCCGAGATGTTCTCGACGATCCACCTAGGCTCATGCTTCGGGCGTCTGCCTGGTAAAAACGTTTCCCTCTTCTTGTCGTCAAGATCGCAGTTGACATCCTATCAAGGTATTATGTTGGATACGAGAACGAGAAATGTGCTTTTTCGTGGCTAGGTCTTCGATGGCTGAATCACATCAAAGCCTGTAAGTTTGCTGAACCTCCATCGTTGCTTCTCCCTGACTCAAGTATCCTATAGTGCGATCTGGAATTGTACCGATTACTGTTGGTACGATCCAGAATCCTTTGATTCCAGTCTATCGTGAAGAAACGGAGGACGACACCTCATATTATGCACCCGCGTCTGTGGTCGAAGGTAGGTATATTGCATGTCGTCAAATAAATAGTTATTAACAACCTCTCTCAGATGCTAATAACGATTCGGACATTACTATGCACACGGCGTCTGATGACGAAGGAGACGATGACGACGAATCGTTCTACTCACTGTCAGATAATGATGGCGACGTAGTTTCAGACACTGAGGAAGGCTTGACCCCTCAGGTCTGCCGTTCGCCTTCTCCTTTGGGCACAGAATCGTCGAGGACCTCGACCACAAGATCATTTAGGACGTGCGATACAAGGTCTACTGCATCCTATTACGAGACAGCAGAGGATGCGGATGTTGAGGAAGAGCTCCCGTCAATACCGAGATCCCGTCTGAACGGAGGCCGCGCGCCGTTCGTCGCTAGGCAGTGGTCAGAGGAGACCCTTGTTGATGATGTTGACGTCGGTCCTGTAGAAAAGGACCGGCTTCCACCATCTCCAATATCCCGGCCCGGTCCCCCCAGACGGGGCATCCGTCGATCCTTCGGACTGAGCCTTGATAATGCAGAGCCCGCTCCGCCGAGGCCCGCGAGTCCACATCTATCGTCTCCTCCACCTACGCCCCCTCCTTCTCGTCGACGCGCTGAAAAATCAAGAGCAACGAACGCCGGTCCTTCATCTTCCGGTCCCCAACGCGGTACACAACGAACATCGAGAGCAACCATCGATACAAGTAGCCCTATGTCTTCTAGACCTCCCACTCCTGTGTCTCCTCGTCCTAATCCTCGACGAACAACCCCTCATCCTGAAAAGCCGAGAGAGCCTGTTGCTTCAACCTACCCTCAGTGCAGCAGAACACCCCGCGGCAGGCACACATGGAAGATCAATGCCAATGCCTTCCAGCGCACATATGCGTGTAGCATTTGTGGCATCAAGGTGAAGGAGAGGGCCTTGAAGGGTTTGCCCAGCGATGGGAGAAGGTGGGACGCTTTTTCTGTGACTGGATAGTCCAACGTTCGATCCCGGAGATTCTTTCATTTTCTTATTAAGTTTCGGTTGTTGGGTCTTTTTAAATGCTTACTTCTCCAAACCTGCTGCGATAACTACCTCCTTCCGCCTGCTTCTTTTCTTGGACGATTCTGTGCGCTGCGATACCCTCATATGTCTCCCGTCCACTACCTTTGATTCGGGCAATGTTGATATGTATTTCTATATAGTGTTTCAATCAGACTAACGTGGTTCTAGTGCGCCTTGCCTGGGCTTTGACTTCTAACCATCTGCCGACAAACTCTTCCACATTAGGTTCACGAGAGGCGTTTCGCCGACGTAGCCCGCTTACAAACGCTCGGAACTTCCTCTCAGAGGCGTGTGCTGCATAGTGTCGGCACCATACATCACAAGACACAAAATATCAATTACGAACATGCGGGTTCTTCCTGGCTCCCTCATTTTAGAAACCTCGAGGCAACGGACTTTGCTAGGCGCCCATGCGTTTCTGTGTGCTCAGCGCTTAATTTGCCTTCTCTTCGGGCCACTCCATGAACGTTCCTACGATGATAAGGACGTGAAACATTCATCTCCTGTGCCTTGGACACATAAGAACCTTCAGGCTTAGTTGCACGGACAACTTTCCTTCCCCACATCCTTCCCCCTTCAAAGTTATGGTAGACGCTCCAGGCAATTCTCCGCATCCTAGATCAAGATCTGGGAGTAATCCCAGGCGGGGAACGTGTGGTTAGTATGCTTCTTAACTTCACAAGCCCCAGACGTATAGAGCTCACCTATTTTAAGAAGCGCCCGTTGATTATAAGGGACGACGCTCAGTATACGCCTACAAGGAGCAACCTGAAATGACCTCCGACTCAGAACTTTGGCGAATCTATTTGAGCGAGGCAGCAGTTTTTGACGAGGTGTTAGAAGATACCGCTGACTCGTTACTTATTTCTGTACGACCCTGTCCGGTCTTTCCGGATTCCGAAAACCTGATAACACCGTTTCTGTCTATGATAGACCACTTTGTTCCCATTCTTGCTCGAAACAGAGTGCGATGAGACGATGGTACTTTGCATACTGTCCAACTCTGAAACCTCCGACCAGGAAGCTTCTTTCTCCTGGGAGTGTTTTCATACAACTCCTTCACCGTTGTCGACCACGAGAACGAGTAATTGCCTTGATTGAGAAATCTTGGGGTGGACATTGCATCTACGTGTGCAAGGATGACAGGTATTGGGATTGGAATATTTTGGTGGGAGAGTTTAATATGGATATGTGGCTCAGAATACCTGAGATTTTACCCAGAAGCATGTCAATAGTAACCCACTGAATGAGGAATGGCATGAACTTAGGTATGCGAGCATCTAATTCAACTCGCTGTCAACTGGTCGTTCTTCTCTTGAGTAACTTGAAAATAAAACAAAGGATCCTCCATACACTACAGAACCAGTGTTGCGAAAAGTGCCGGCAAGTCCACCACGACTTCGTAGCCCAAGTTATGGTGGCGTCGAAACCTTTAGGCACCAAGGACTCAATGCACAAGGATACCAGTAAACTATACTATTAAAGCACTGTCCATTATGTACATCCACATTAGCTGCTGGGGCTTGCCACGAGCAAGCGCCGTCGTGTCTCTGTACATAGATTGCGGGTTGCGGTTGCAAGATATAGGGTCAGAAAAAGTCAATCACTTGTGACTTGACTGGCTTAGGTCGCGCAGTGACCTGCCCTCAATACCACGTGACGTGTAAATCGTTTACTTCTTACCACGATTTCAGTTGAGCGCGTTCGGCGTCGTGCGCTACTGCGCGCGCGTATCTTTATTGCTGTGAGTTCCCGGATGTGTCCACGCTGTCTACCATAACGTTTAGTGACTCACACTGATAGTTTAGTTAGCTATGCCTCCGATAGAACTGCATCACGTCACCACGGACGCACAGTGGCCACTAGAAATCCGGCCACTCTCTGCGCAGCTTTCGAAGCTACTTCTCCCTGCCTCTATCGATGCATGTCTTTCTGAAACAAATATGTTCTCTGAGCTCCTCGACGAACTGAGGAGTAGCCCTTCATCTTTAGCTCCAGATGCTCACCCACTTTCCGGTTTTCTGGATATTATACTGGCGACAGTGTCCTCGCTTCGACAGATGAAGGAAGACCCTCATCCTTTCACTATGCCCCTTTGGTCCACCTTGATCCGGGCATTGTGCTATACATGTTATAGTGATGTCGAGATATCGTGAGCAATGCTATTGTGTGATGAAACCAATCGCTTACCCATACATTCAAGTGACGATATACCTTTCATCCTTCCGAAGAATTTCGGCAAATCTGTTCTCGATGGGCACGCTCTGATGCTTATTTCTCATCTTTACACGAACGCGCGTTCTACCCAGGGAAAACCAGTACCTGGGTGTTCTGACCAAACTGTGGCGCTGGAGAACACTGGTTTCGACTATCAAAGCAATAATTCTAGTGGAGACCCTGAGGACATAGGAGTACAGTGGGGAGGCGAAGTAAATACCGATAGAGACACCAGCGTCTCAGAGGTTGAACCCGACACTCAGACTTTTTCATCCGCGTCAGACTATCTACCCATGTTAGTAGAGGACCTATGCGACGAAAGACTTGATGTCTCCTGTGATCTCACACAGTCGGAGAAGTGGCTGGTAACATCTCGTTGTCCTTCGTCTCCATCCTCAAAAGCTTTTGGTCCTAGCTCCCTCGACGTGTCATTTCACGTCCACGTTCTTCCAGGTCGAGGCCGTCGTGTCAATGCCGTCCTTCCCGTTATCTGCATTGCAGATAAAGAGAACATCGTGCCCCTCGTTGCCAGCGTGGCTTACCAGCGACGTGTTTGGGGCATCGAAGACCCCGTCGTAGGTGTAATTCTTGCCAAGGACGGATTTTCGGCACAGGTCGTTTTGGGGTGGACTGATCCACCTGATTTGTGTAGCGACTCAGAGTCTCCGGACGATGACACGTTTGACGGTTTAGTGAGTTAACATCTGATCCTCTGTCCATCCTGAGGCTCATTGTGTAGTAGCCTATGGTGCACATTGCCTACTCAGACTCACCTTGTGTGGCCAACGGTGTCTTTATTCTGACCGATCCCATCTCGACCCTTGCTTTTTCGCAATTTATAGTCGAACTCCGCGATCAATATGACAAGGTAGCACAGAAGTGTTGCGATTCTCGCACGGCTGCCAATTCTACGTTTACCTGGAGATCAGATCTTATCGATCCCCCGCGTCTTTCTGATTGGAGAGAACAGACAGAAGAATTCGTCGCCTCATGGATTCGGGGTTTGAGAACACCAAGTAGCGTTGAGTGTGTGGATGCGATAGGCTGATTTTGAATATCCTCGTCTAATCATCTGATAGTACCGAGGACGACCCACCTCCGTATCCCATTACCCCCCCTCCGACGCAGCCATTTGATCACACACCGACGTCAGATTTAATGAAGAAAGTTGGTGGAGGTAATGACCCGTAGGCATTCCTAATAACCGCACTGTTCTAGCTTTCACCGTTTCAACAGCGACATTTCTCAGCGCTTAGGAACAGTACAGGGCGGGAAGCAGACGGGGTATAAAGGGGCTACTACATCGAAGTTGGTTCGATGGCCTCCTTCTAGCTAACGGCGCTCACGAATTACCGCAGATCTGTCTCTAAGTATGTTGCATGTTGCTGCTGTATTAGCGACATATATTCATCGGTTGCAGATCTATCAAATCAAAGTCAACATCTGAGCTTTCTGCAACGTACGTTCATATTGGCTCTTGTTGATGACATTTGACCTGGGCTTCACTGCGTATCCGTCCTTTTGGTGGCTTGTCTGGAAGCTCTTGTCCAAACGCACCAGTTCCGAGTATTTGTTATTTTTGTGCAGTATTTTTGCGAGATAACGCTCAAAACAATCGTAAATACTTGCTCGTGCTGAGTCTTCGTCGACCTTGATGGTTGGGCTGAGCTCTCTAGTTTCTAGTGCAAGCCACAGGACCACCTGTTGATTTTTGATCTCTCTTGGATGTTCGACGCCACATTCTGACCTTCAACTTCAGGCTCCCTTCAATTTCAAAGTCCATCCAATCTTGTTCAGAGTAAGCGTCTGTTAGGAACACCCTCCATCCCTTTTATTAACACTTTCTCTAGATTCGCTAAAAGGGCCGAATACGGAATCAACCCAAGCGACCCTCTCTCAATGACTACCTACACCTACGAACGATATGTCTTATCGATTAGCGCTTTGACGCTTTCTCTATCCGACGTTGCTAATCGAGAGAGAATCAATGGTTTCGTATCTATCTACAACACGTTATCGTGCTTTAGGGACCCTACGTGGCAACAAGAAGTGGGTCTATCGTTGAGATACTCGTGATAACGCAAGTTTAATGTACTATTCCAGGAAGAACTACCGGACGTCGAAGGAGCCTATCTAGAGGCTGTCCGAAGATGCTTCTGGAAGCAGCTTGTGGCTGTTCGCAAAAGACAGGTCCCAAACATTCGCCCTGTGAATGAGTTGCATGAACCGATCATTTCAGAACGTTTGTCCCTATTCTTTTGGGTGACTCTTGGAGCGTTCTGTCGTGGACAGCGAAAGTCTGTGAACGAGGCTGAGTCCCGTCTTCAGTGGGACACGCTTATCTTCCATGTCTTGAACAGCCGGGCTTCCCAAGAAAACGGTGTTCACATTAGATCTCTGTATGTTGCTTCTCCACATTCTGATGATCACAGCCTTGCTGACAGTTTGAAGATTTGAGCGCTCTCTGTTGCTCTCTCGTAATCGATTCATCGATGACCTGAATTCAGGTAGGGAAATGGAAGCAATTATGTCTGATGCCAGCATTCGGGCGAACGAATATCATTCCATTTGCTTGGCCTCACAGGCCGCTGTCAACTCGATGGATTCCACGTCCGCAGCTGATCATCGTGTCATGAAGATGCAGGAAGCAGCGGCTTCACTCGTCGCCTTACATCTTTCAACCGAGACCGACGACCTCAAAGGACTCAAAGCTTCTGCCACTGCCAGAGCGAAGTCCTCTATCCTCCGCCGTGCTAGCATCGAACCACATACAGGAATATGTGATGCTGTTGTCGTACTTACGACGGATAAGCTTGTCTTGCCGTCGTCAAAATGCAAGATACCCAACTTCATCAACATTCCTGAGGACGATAAGGGTCTGTTACCACCGTTACAGAGGGAACACCCTGATGCTGACGGCGGCTCCCTCTCGCTCCCCGCTCCTTTCCCATCCAAAGTCAACCAACAGGTCGCCGACGCCCCTGTGGATGATTTGAGGCAGGGTTTGAAATTTTCAAGCAATTCTTTCCTAGCCGCTTCATCTGCTTGTAGTGATCGCGGCGAGAAGCCAGACGGTGATGGAATTCCGCAGCTGTCTGACGAACTTCCCATTATCATTCCCTTTGAACTAGGTGGCAAAATTATATTCGCTATCCTCGTTGTTGAGCACAAGAGGCCTGGCGACGACCCTACGAAGCCATTGCACCAGGCTAGGATTTATGTGGTGGCTTCAGCTAGGCTTCTGGAGGCGCATGGAATCAAAGGGCTTCCAGTTTTTGCTTTGGCAACTAATGGTAATGAGGGTGTCGTGTTCATGGCCTGGTGTTCAGAGACATCGGAGGTTTTTTTTTTTGCGGGTCTCCTATAATACGACCTGAACACTAAACGATGTTCTACAGAGGGTTTATCTCATCGACCGTTGCGTCCAAAAATTACAATATCTCTTCCCCAATCGAAGTTTTCCACTTTGCGACGTTTCTCCTACGCCTCAAAGATTACTATATCGACCATTTCACCCAACATCCAGAGCAGATCGAAGCGGCGAACAGAGCAGCTGAAGAGATGGCAAGACCGGCAGATGAGAAGCTCCAAGAAGCTGAGCAAGGAGGAAATATTGAGGTGGACATAGACTGGGGGTGGTGGAAATCTTCTCAGACGAAGCGACCATCTAAGGATAAGTCGGGTAAGTTGAAGTCAGAACTGGGGAAGGTAGTAGAGGGAATGAGAAGTATAGACTTGTCGGGTTAGTAAGCGTTCAGCATTGAAAGTATCAACACTGAACAGTAGCACATGAATGGATACTGGTCACAACCAAAGGATTGAAATAGGATGAGGCAATTCAGTAAGCATTATTGTCACGTTGCATAAGAGAGCAGAGGGTGTCACATTCATCATTCTGGCAAGGGCATGGTGACGCTTCCTGAGCGATATCTCGGTCGGCGTTATTAGAAGACTCGAGGGGAGCAAATCTTGAATTTATAGCGCTCGCCGCTCAGTGAATTGGACAGTTGATGAGTATTTAGTAATACATCCTGAAGGGAATACTATAGGCAAGTTACGAACAAAATGAGAAGCAAAATCTGAATTGAGCTGGCGCCGAACATGAACACTGAGCGAGGCCAAGCCGACATCTAAAGTCGGCCGGAACATAGCGGGCCGCCGCTCGCCATATTTCCGAGAGCAGCAATTCGAGCCCGATTTGACTCACATCACATGATGCAACGCGTCCATCGCGTCATCGTGATTCCCGTCGTGACTCAACCCCGAAATGCCGGTCTGGGTATATAAAGAAGGGCTAGGGCTGGTGGGCTGCATTCTTCCTGCCTTTGCCTCGCGTCCAGCTTTATTCACCTTTCCTCCATTCCCCCTCCCATCCCCTCCTCCCGTTCTTCTACCTTCACTTTTCCAACTCACCCACTTGGGCCTTGTACAAGCATACTCTTATGTGAATTTTCGTGTGGTTCTCATCAATACCAAGTACATGATCCGGAAGCTTTAGACGCTGCGGCCTAATGCGCCTCTTTCTCTGGGTCTCTGGGCTGAACTGCGCTTTCTGGACCTTGCTTTCTTTCCCTTCATACACTGGGTCTTTGTCTGCAGCGAGAAACGTCGATCCGTCCTTCTGCAGGATCCCAATCATCCTTTGCTCCGCCGACTTTGAAATCTATTCTTCTCATACCCACGACGGAAAACCTTGGCGTCTCTTCTACCACTGACCACGGAAAAATGCAAAGCTCGAAGTCTTCCGTTAGTGCCTGTCTTTGGCTTCACAATCACCCTCGCTTAATCGGTTTTACCTCAGCTCCCTTTATATCTTCTTTGTGCGTTTCATCGATAACGTTCGTTGTTCCGAAGCTTCCGAAAAGCACGATTCCTGCAGTTGACTGCTGTGCTGAGGAACTATCTTTAATAGATGGCTATCACAACTTCCTATGAACACGCAAAATGCGCACACTTCCTGGCTGCGCTTTCTTCGATTCACCGATATTCTCAGGAGCCTGCGGCCCGCGGCGCCTATGCTCCACATGCACTGACGAATCTTTACGGCTGCGGCGCTCCTTTTCATGTCGATTCAGGAGCGTGCCATTCCCTCGGGCGGCGATAAAATCCCGTATTACTGCGGTACCGAGTCTGTCATGCCATTCGGTTGATATCAACACGTTGCGGGCGGGAACGCGTCGGGAGGGTCATCTGATATCTGGGTTTCAGGCGGTGCTTCCCGTGGCTGTCCAGATAAGGATCAGGCGCTAGCTTGGCGCCTTCTTTGTCAGCCGGAAGTACGGATGATTGGTCAGGTACTCGATTTAGCAGTCCCGGATGCGCCACAATACGATATGACTCGAATCGTGGGAATGTGAGTCAGAGCAGTACAGGACATGGACTGCGTTGGGGATGAATTTGGTGACATTTGGGGTGGTAAAGTACAGCATTCAGGTTGAGAATCTAATTTTTGGACGTTGGACAAGCGCTTGAATAGATGAAAGCGCTCCGGAATAGCCTCGGAAGGCACCGAGTGTAAGTGTCAGCGGAGTTTGAAACTGAAGCTGTGGACGGATTGCCTTTATAATCTGGATCGAGTCACATTTTTCGACATTACACTCTTTCCCCCCATCTCTCACCTCGACGCTTTAGCAGATTATTTTCTGCTCGGGGAGTCTGACTTGCTCAGTAGTCATCTATTGAGTCACTCGTGAGTCAATTTCTGCTCAGATTCCTCTTGTTGCTTTGGCCTACGCTGGGGCAATTAGCGCAGCAATATCACATTATTTGTTCGCCATTTTCTCCATTTTATTTTTCAATGATGGCTGCAAGTTCAAGCGCTGTCGGCCACGTTACCGTGTGGCGATATCCGGCGCCCCCGGCGTCATCATCGTTGCTGCTGTCGCCGGCGAACCATTTTGCCAACGATGAGGTCATGAGCTCAACGCTGACGATGTTGAACAGCCCTTCTAGGTCGCCCTCAGTGTCGCCTAGCCCTTCTTCATCGTCGTCGTCACACCAACTCGCCGCAATTTCGAACTTCAGACACAACGCTTACATCACCAAGAGCCAAGATGTTCGCTTTGTGAATAACTCGGCCACTCCGTGTCCTTCTTCGTCAACGGCAACTCGCAATGTCTCAACAGCGACCCCTCTTGAAAGTCCCCTTTCAAGCTTTCCTTCCCCCCACCATGCCTCGATAAATTACCCTTTGTCTACCCCTCCCCGGGTATCGTTTGATCAGAAAGATCTCGCCTCTCAACATGGCATTCCAACGGTTCTTCCACAGCCACCGAATACAGCACCTCATCGTAACACCCAGTCAAAACCAGCGCCACCAGCGTCCTCACCGCTCTCTCAGTTCGAGATTTTACAGCGGAATTATCTAGCTATGTTAAACCAACCATCATCTAATTCGACCGTCGACTCTACAGCAACAATGCAGTTAACGGTAACCCCTGCCGACTTACTGGCCACAGCGGGCGACGACTTTAGCGAAGAGCTAGGTGATTGGGATTGGTTGTTTTTTGATGAAGATGGGCTCACTGACTTATCATCGCCAGGCTCGTCGCCCATCTTCAAGGATCTCGATGAATTCCCGTCAAGTAACTTCCTCACGGGTGTGGGAACATCACCACTTCTCGATACTCCTTACAGCGACACCTTCGACTCGTTCGAGACGTCGCCATTTGACACACCCCTTGACTCTTTCCTCACCACTCCCATTTTTCAAGATGGCGATGTTCCCCTGATATCTGACGCCGATGAACCGATCTTCAGCTCGTACGAAGAACTGTTGACGGCTTCTGCATCACCGTCTGCTTCGGCGAAGGCTCCTCAGCTCCCGGATATAACGAAACTGTACACTATGTCTCCGACGTCGCCGGCTGCCGACTTCATAGATCCTGCTTCCGTCTACCCCTCTCCTCGTCTTCAAGTTGAGCAGTCCCCCTTAACTTCTTCCCCTTCCGCTGCCGCCCGCCCGACGAAGCCAACTCCTCGCAAGTCGTCTGCTACCGGTACTCGTAAAAACATTACCCCAGAGACCATGGTTCCACTCGATGCTCCCACACAATCGCGGCGCTATGTCATTCCTTCCGCGACGTCAAGGAAGGAAGTCCCTGCGACATTTGCCAGGAAGCGGTCACGATCAGTGGCCCTGGGTGGTGATGAGGAAGACGAACTTGAACCTCCTCCCCCCGACGCGACGGATCGTCAGATGATCGAGTACAAGCGTCGGCAAAATACCCTGGCGGCGAGGAAGAGCAGGAAGCGGAAGCTTGAGCATCAGCAGCAACTCGAGGACAAGGTCGAGACGCTAACGCTTGAGGTGGAGCAGTGGAGGACAAAGGCGGAGATCTACCAGAGCATCCTGCAGAGCCACAACATCTCGTTTCAATCATGAGCCAGCCATCATACCAATCCTCTTTTCTCCTGGCTTCGCAAAGATCGACTCTCCACATTTTCGAGTCGCACAAAGGCTTCGATGCTCGTTGTATTTTTGTTTTTCGGTATCACTCCCTATTCCCCACCCACTTGTTAAGAGCATCGTCGTACCCCCTTCCCCCCACTGTAATGATCTTAGTAGTAGTTGTAAGTTGTGATTTACTTCGTATTTTCGTTTTACGTTCCTTCCTCTTGCTTGAACAAAAGTTACTCCAGTCGCAGTACCATTAGTACCTGATATAACTCTACCTATATGCAACTATGATGTCAATGATACAGAAGTTATCACATGTGAAGTTGAAGGTGTGGATTTGTTAGACAAATGCCATTGTTAACCTATGCCGAACTCGTCGGACGTTCGGCTGACAACCTGAGGAAGTAAGTAGTATCAGGTGCGGCCTGGTAACGATCAGGCGTTTTAAGACCGATGTGTGCCATATATTGTTATGTCCAATGACATTTCTGTCATCCGACTCTCTCTCCTCTCAGACGGTAAACCGTGTCGCCGGCGATATTTCCGTGTAGAGAACAAAGATTTCCTGAACTATGTACTTAACTACAAATTGATTATCGAAACGATGTTCGCCATATACTTCAAGCTTATTCCTTCTCAGCTTCTAGCATGCAGATTTTACGCTCAAATACATACGGGCTATGAAAGTCTGACTCTGTTGGCTCATTTCGGATGGGAAGGTATTGCAGCGACCATTACCATGCTCGCGAAGGCCCTGCTAATCTCTGTACAAACGTTGGCGGGAGCTTCCCGGGGACTACTCGCGATTAGGTTTATACTTCTTTGGGTTGGTGTCGGCATAATTTCTCATAGCCACTTCAGATTTTACTGCTGTCGCAGAGAATTTTCGGCATACATCATGCCTACTGGGTAACGAGTAGTTTCCGAAGGCGTACCAACTTTATGACTTCGCATTCCCCATTCTACGATAGCTCCTGCGTTGTTCAGGCCTGCAGAAGCTACGGGATATACATGCCAACGAAACGCACATTCCTGGGTACAGTGGTCTCTGCTTACGTCTCTTGAACAGAGGTATCTTCTTGCAGTTATCCCAGCGAATTCGTCATCACGTAGAAATACAATTTCTACCAAAGGTTCTTTGTTCTATAATCTATTATCACCACTCCAGGCAAGAGCTCGTTCTCTATAATCCTCAACCGAGCCCGAGCCTGTTCGATATCCGAGAATATGACGAAGGCGTCTTTTTGTGCGGTCGTGGAATGGAATGGCTCAGTAAGATCATCCTCACTTTTGGAAGTCGCGCTCAGACTTGCTGGTACATCAATGACCTGCCCTAAATGACCCGATCCGGATTTATCTTTCTCCACCTCTGAATTTCCATCTGATGCCAATCACGTCGAATCTCCCAATCTTTGACTGGTCCACCGACCTTCTACCACTTAGGCCTGGGATGAGATACTGGCTATTGTGGACCGCTCCTAAAACTGCCTTCAATATTACCCCGTCTGTAATTCAGGCTTCGGCATGATAATGTGCCAGACGCGAACCACGATTGGATCTACCTCTTCGAATTCGTCATCAGGGTGCAGTACAGTGGAGCAGATACCACACGAAACGCGGATGCGCCGTTGAACTGGGTCCACTAGAACAATGGAGCGGCCCCCCCATCCGTTTAGAAGCCAACAATATGTCCGCCGCCGTGGACCACATAAAATGGAGAGCTATTATTGCGTTTATTATCTTTAGAATACTTCGGTGGGCACTTGTAAGAGTATATTTATTTCCAAATCAACTTGAAGCTTACGAACACAAATAGGACTGCCTTGACTGGTCTGGCACAGATATCCCCTTGTTATGCCGTCGGTGCAAGAACTAACTTCCGGAGATCGACTTTAATTCGAAATGAAGGACCCACAAATGATCGACTCCACTCTGTCATCAGGGTGCCTCAAGGTACACTCAAAATTGAAAACGTTCGGTATCTTGTTTCATGCATTTGTGCTACGTCTAACTCATAAATCGTAAAGGACAACCGATATTAATATGACAGGCGACGGTGTCCACAGGCAACGAAGATTTCAAACCAAAAATAATCTTCAGCGCCCGACGAGCGGGGAACCGACAGAACCAGCATCAAGCAAGAATCCACGGTAACACATGCGAGTCTCCGTGCGGGTATCCGTCGCGTTTCGAAAGGGAACATATATGCGGCGCCACCCAGAGTTCTCACCTTTTTATCCTGCGCGACCATACACGACTACGCCCACCAATCGACGAAATGAGCTCCTCGACCCAATCCTCGACCCCTGAATCAGCTTCCCCATCAAGGCTCAGCAGCCCCACGCTGTCTGACGCCTCATCTCCTGATTCATCGCGCCCGCCGTCGCCTCTACTCCGCCCCCTCCCCAAACTCCTCCCAGCGAACTCGAAGCACGGTCTTGCTACCAAGCCACCGCTTGGCTTGAACGCCCTCAGCGGCGCAAGCTTTGACTTCACAACTATAAGTTCCAAGAAAGACAATGGCGTCCCACCTCGCACTGCATCCCCCGAAGCCCTGGTACAACCAGAGGAAGAAGCGGTAGCAGATGCAGAGGGACCAGCGGTGACCGACACTGGCAAGCCCAAACCCAAGCGGAGGACTTCTTCGGTCGCTATGGCCCCGTTCATCACCAAGTTCGAGCCATACGAGCCGGAAAAGTACGTTGTGTGCGAGAAAAGCGGGACAAAGTCCCCCGCCAAGCTCGAGAAGGTGGCTATCGTAGGTTCTGGTAGCTGGGGAACCGCCTTAGCGCGTGTGGCGGCCATAAATACGGCTGAACAGGAAGGATTCGATCCAGAAGTCAGGATGTGGGTAAGAGAACAAGAAGTGAGCTTTCCCCCCTCCCTCTTCGTGTCTGGGCACTGCTTACTGATGACTTGATAAGATACATAACGGCAAACGTCTCATCGATATTATCAACGATGGATCGCGTCAGAACGAAAAATATCTCCCTGACGTAGACCTCCCTGAGAACCTTATTGCGGTGCCTTCTCTTGTAGAGACCGTGCGAAGCGCGTCTCTCATCTTATTCGTCGTTCCACACCAGTTCCTACCCGCTGCCCTCAAGGAGCTCAAAGCCTTAGGCGTAGTCAACCCCAAAGCACGTGCGATCTCCGCAATCAAGGGCGTTGACGTTGTCATCGAGAAGGACGCAGCGGGAAAGACTACCCAGGCCGACATATACACATTCCCCTCCGTTATCGAGAAAGAGCTTGGAATACCGTGCACCGCTCTTGGTGGCGCAAACATCGCGCTCGATGTCGGACGGGGGGAGTTCTGCGAGACGACGATTGGCGTGCCCTCTGCGAAGGACGCGGCGCTGTGGCATGCAGTGTTCGACGGGCCTAAGTTTAGAGTCCACCCGATTGAGGATGTAGCCGGAGTGAGTCTGAGCGGCGCGCTGAAGAATATTGTCGCACTCGCCGCCGGATTTGTTGATGGGATGGGCCTGGGTGGCAATACCAAGGCCGCGATTTTGAGAGTGGGGCTGCTAGAGATGGCCATGTTCACGCAAGATTTCTTCCCTGGAAGTTCATCGTTCACGTTTTCACATCATTCTGCTGGTAAGTCTTTATAATCTCGCGAGATGTTAGAGCTAAAGCTTTCACGCAGGTATGGCTGACTTGATTACGACATCCTTTGGTGGTCGTAACCGTAAGTGTGCTGAGGCCTTTATCAAGAGCAAGCCGGAGTATGCGCCAACCGGGACTGTTACCAATGGGAAGGGAAAAACTTTCTTAGAGCTTGAGGAGGAGCTATTGAACGGCCAGAAACTCCAAGGGACATTGACCGCGCAGGAGGTCTTCGATTTCCTAGAAGCTCGAGGACGGTTGGAGGCGTACCCGCTCTTTGAGAAGGTTTACAGGATTTCATTCGAAGGGATGGACCCGAAAAAGCTCTTCGAAGATTTGTGAATGACGACGGTGTGTGCGGTTATGTGTAATCCAGTATGGCCATTGACATTAATCGCATTTGTAGTCACCCATGTTTTACGGATGTTTCGTATGGATTGAAATTTGATCGTTGAAACGAGCCTACTAAATAATGTATCGCTATTCGAATTTTCGTATGTATATCAGTTACAGTACAGTCGTCAAAGAAACTGATCTTCTGCCTGTTCATATATCAATATTCCCTCCTACTTCGTTTTGAGCTATCTATACAGTTGAAAGGCTGTCGTCTTCCGAAGACAGCCTCACTGAATGTGCGACTCACGAATCACTCCACAAAACAGGAACGGGGTATATTGGTGAGCAAAGCGTGTCTACGGTGAGTGGGGAAACGTCTAGGGAACGGCGGGGTGAGGGGAAGGAAGGAAGAACCTACGTACGTGTCTACAGTATATATATAAATCTATATATATATCTTGTGCCCGATCTGGTCTCCCGGCGTTATATGAGTGCGGAATCGATGTAAGCCGTGCTTACAACAGTGTACACTTCCTCCAACCCAGGCACTAACAGCGGATGCCGTAGTCCATATAACTAGATTGAGAAGGTATTCTATATATTCCAAAGTGAATCAGACAGCTGAAAAGATCCTTTCTGTGCTTGACGAATATATTTTTATTCTAGCCCTCGGTCTCGGGGACAGTGGATATCTTGTTCAGTAGTTGCCGATCCAACTGTAGTAAGTCACTTGGACGCGCGCCAATTCAGACAGGTATACGGCTCTTAGTGCTATCAGCAGCCCGACGGGGCTCTTCATCAGGCCCGACCATATGAAACTTTGTCATCTGGCTCAGCAACTTTTGTGGCTCCGTGCGCTTGGAAGAAATGTCAAGCCGGTACCATCTCCGCCTAACAGCACAGGCCGTGAAAGGAGCGAAGCTATGTGTTAGGTAGGTTATCCTGTCTCTTTACCGTGAGGGCATCTTAAAATTGCAGAACGAAAGCTCATTCGGCTCTATCGACGTATTGTTGACCCACGTTCCTCAAAATACCATGATGGCGCGACCTGAAAAAGAATCGGTATCAACACAATGACACGATCGATAGCTTCCTTTCTTATATTTTTCATGACTATCCTGTTCGTTCCAAAGTGCTGTGCGATACGGGCGCTCGAGCATGGCCAATGAACGATTTATGACAGGAACGTGCAACGAGCAAGGAGGTAGGCTATAGGATCGACGGGATTTCTGTGGGTGCTCATCATTTTTTCCATTTTACACGTACTGTACTGATCTTTCCAGATCCTTACATAGAAATAAGAAACCCTCATATAGGTGTATGCAAAATGTACATTTATGTCAGTATGACTATCCTTGACGTTGCTTTTTCCTGACTGACAGGTCACTTAGATACGTATCACTCGGAAAGAGTGTCTGTAGTGCTGCTTTTGTCTCTACATTACATCTATCTTGGCCTGTGGAGTCGTGCGCCGTGTACGGGCGCCAGTGGTCCCTCTTATCGGCCAATCCCAGGACACTCCCTTCTCAACACTGTTCACAAATGTTAAGACGTTGTTCCAAAATATCTCGTCCTGTACAATGCGAGCGCTACGCTCTGCTATCTAGGTACACAGTTATGTTATATGAGCGTCTAGCGTCTGCTCTTAAGCCCCCCAGTTGTGTCCACAGATGCACAGAGACCCGCCTCAACCGCTTGACAAGATGGTAAGGCCTCATCTCTTACAGCGCACTCAATCTCTGAATTTATAACTGATCTCTTCCAAAGTTATTTTGCCAGAACCCATCTGTCCCCACTGACTTCGGAGCCATCTTAAAATGTAATTGTCCGGATCCGTAAGCCGCTTTTACTGATAAACCTAGTCATTCAAGACTGAACACAGTTAAAGGTGCAATTGTGAACCACCTGTAAAACCAGACTCTGGTACATAAGAGGTCGTCATCCTTGAAATTACCCCCAATAGAGGTAAGAAACCCTGTGTTTGCTATTGTAAGTGTCGTAGCGCCCTTTCTGCAGCATTATGTCAATTGAACCGTGAACAGTATATAGGTTCTTTATGACCGTGATTGTAATGTCGGAAAATAAAACTATCTATCTTTCTTTCTGGAAACGATTGTATAGTGATTGGGCCGCCTTTCGAGCTAACACGATTTGGTCAGGGATTGACGCTTCTGCGCACCTCTGCTGATGTCAGTGGTGACATTCTGTTCAGTCATCCCTTAATAATAGGACAATGGTTCGCGAGCCTCGAAGTCTTCGTTTGAAATCCATATCGTGCGGTTGCTTCTTATCGGCCCCCGGCGATCCCACGGCATTTATAGTGACCAATTTTTGGTCCAGCGTTAAAGCGATTGAATGACTCACATTCGTTCGAGCGTCTATTTTGCCCTCATGTCATCCGTCCCTCCAATCCCAGGTTTGGGACCTTATCGTCAAGTCCGATATTAACGGTGTTTCCTCTGCACCCGCCCATCTAGCTTCCTAAGTATATATCATTTCGCATGAGCCTGGTCGCTCACGAGTGCTGGGTTCCGAGACTCAGGTAGTTTCTTACGTTGCTCGAACGCTTCACCTTTGATATAAATACTATCTCATTTCTCTGCTCGGAACCATGCCAAGTTCTGAACATGGCGGTAAATTTGATTTCATCTGCCACGTCTGTTGTTGATACTAACTTCATCTCTCTTAGAATTCGTCAACTAATTTTGTGCCCGTTAGTCATGCTGACGAGTATGTTTACTCTTAACTTACGTTAGACTCCGAGTCATCAAGGCTGATCCTGCTTGTAGGGAGACTAGCCAGCCCACTTTGAGCGGTAAACCCACTCTTCCAACCGCTCAGTCCGGTGGAGGCAAGGGGCGTTAAGACGCATTTTGCGAACCATTCGTATGTCTGTGTCGTTCTTCTGCAAAACCTCCGTGGCTAACACCTGTAGAGGATTTAGAGACCTCGCCTTGATATCGCCTCTTATGAATGGCGTTGCACTAATGAGAAACTGTTTCCTTCTGACAATGATCCTATGATGGTTAATCTGTTCTCAATTTGAGTCTTGGGCAATTCCCACAGCAGCAAATCGTATCTCCTCACAGCGTGTACATGTGCTCGCAACTACGGCGCAGGAAGATTTCCTTCATGACGTATTCCGTGCATTGAAGACAGCTGTTCGCATATAGCTTAACGTGTCCGAGTCCTTTACATGAAGGCTGGAATTTCGAGCGCGCAAAAGGGTCTCCGAGATCACCGAAATAGCCGTGGACCGGGACTTTCAAACTAAGCCTTCTGCAGCTGTAAAGGCATACCAGTCACGGAAGTATATCTGTGACTTCCCCCTTATGGATAGTTCACCGTGACCTCAATTCAGGAGAGGTCTACATAAACAATCAACCTTTAGCAGAAATGACCCTTCCATTCACGCCACTCCACTCCTCATCGTCCATTTCAAGCTTGATAAGTAGTACCATGCCTCTAAGGAGTGCAAATTTTTCGGACCCAGGTAATTATGAACGCTGACTATGCTGTATAGCTTGGTGTTTCCCCCAGAGAAACATTCCAAACTCTCAACATGATCGTATGCATCGTCATCAATATCACTTTGCTGTTGAACTGACATCTCCCACAAAGAAGAACACCTCCAACTTAGTTCCTATTAACCACTGTAACTGCAGTGGCTTGTATGTTGTTTCTCATCTGTCTCTACTATGAGTTGTGTGCTAATGCCATGTCCTCTTTAGGTGTAGCTGCAACGGCCCCAGCTCTGGGACCCCTGGAGGCAGGAAGCCTTGAGCTAACTCAAGATAGGGTAGGAGTTGTCTTTCTGGCCTTGCGCGACAGCCGCTCAAATAAAAGATGCGTAGGACTGTTTCAATCATCCTTCATGAATGGAGAGACGGCTACCAACTGTGAACAATCGAATTGAACTACATTGTAGTAGAGCTTATGTATCACGGAAGATAAGATAAACTCCTATGACTGCTATTTCCTACTAGAATATTGCGGAGCACAGGTACGGCATTAGTCGCATGTGTGCATTATGACTACGCGAGAAAAGGAACTAGACCGTGACTATGTCTGGTGACTCAATCGAACAGCGAGCTGTTTTGAGGATTGCGTACTTACCGAGGTCCTTTCCAGTCATTTCAGACAATATATTGACAAGACAACAGCATATTCACCCATGCGCCGCGCCAGTATTCCTAAGAGAAAGCGTCCCGGGCCACGAGCCCCAATAGATGGAGTAGCAAGCGCCATATCCGCACTCAATATTGTGAATGCTGTCCCGGTTTCCTACGTCCAAAGTATTTGCGGAGGGCTCATCTCTATCCTCGAAGTAGTTGAGGTCAGTCATCGTCTGCACGTTCTCATATCGCTCTAAAATCGAATACGAACTTTACCAGCAAGTCCGTCAAAACAAATCCGATATAACTCGTTTTGCCAACGCTGCCAACGAAACTGCAGGGCTCTTGCTGGAGGAAACACACAGCCATACTAGACTGCCAGGCTCGGGATTTCAAGATGCTTGCGAGAGATTTTACAAGTGCGTACTACAGCGTTACGGTGTAACTTCAATCGGGGAGCTCAGCTGCGAATTCTTTGTAGTCAAATTTGCGAAACGGTCATTCAACTCGATGCTCTGAAAGCTTCTAACGAAAGACACGCCTTTCTCAAGTATTTGCGGACGAGTAGGACTAGCGATGCCATCAACCAGTGTGAGGGGGCGTTGACAGAATTACGGAACAACCTGGTCGTAAGTACTTGTTCCCGGCCGACCGGCTTTCGGGCCGGGAAACCGATCTTTGCTCTCGACGTTCATTGTGGCCGGCCTCTCAATTTTGATAGCGTACAATGGAGTTTCTTGAGCCAACTAGCATCCGTTTTGACTCAGAAACAAGCTCATTTTCTTACTCCAGCTCATTTCCACGATGGGTGCCAGGATGGATGTCATCTCGAAACAAGAAACAACGCGCTCACTAATGGCAGAGATGCATCAGACTCTTTCTCTATATTCAAACACAGTTTCGTTGCTGCCCCACCACCTTGAAGGTATACGTGATGTCATTAGCTTTTCAGCGGGATATACAAATTTAAAAAATGGTGAATTGCAAACAGAAATTCAGAGCCAAAATCCTGTGATTGACGGTCGTGTAAGTGAACTTGTCAATATGATATCGCTTGCTCATTGTTGTATCAAAACCCAGTTCCACTGTTTCATTGAAGGCTAGTTTAATGTCAGACAGGAGCTTGCTCCTCACAAGCCGACTTTTGACAAAGAGAACTGGGATGATGCGTTTCAGACCAACATTGTTCATGCGGGTGACTCAGCGAAAGACAGAACTATAAGAGTATCGAGCCGTAAGACTGTAAGTTATCTCTCATGATATTCGGTTTGTCCTATCTTTGACGATCTGTATAGGAGTGGAAGCGTGAACTTGACTTGTTAAAACTCGTTCCGAGGTTCGTTGTCCATAAGGTCTATCTTCTTGCTTTCTCAAGTTGACCAGGCGTCCCAACTTGGTTCAACTGTACGGTGTATGCGACTCTGAGAGCTTTTGAATTTAATATTCAACCGAAGTAACTATTTTCTCTTTTCATCATCGTCCCAATATTGCTTTAATACCGGGCTTAGAAGAACTGGTCTTCCTGGAGGATTATATAGTAGAAAAGGACCCGTCGGCTATCGAAGAAACCAGACTGCACGTCAATGCGGTGCGTTTTAGTAGCATATCATCTCTCCAGATGTAAAGTTCTGACATTTATAGATTCGTGACCATCAAGTATGGGCACTGTCTCCATCATTCTTAGTCAAAGCCATATTCTAACGCTGACTTCAGAACGCACACATCTTTCTTGCCTATCATCACGGCTTGACCGTCCGAAGTTATCATGTAAGTTATAACTTATCATACATTCTATTGCTGTGTTTCTCATTAGTATTAGCACGAGTTCTATTATGCCGACGAGAATGGTGCGCTTTGCATGGATAGATTCGACCTGCATCCGGCGACTCCTCGTGGATCAATCCCCTTGTAAAGTATTCGACTCCTTTCAGTGGTTGGTCCTATAGGGATTCAAGATCCCATTCCTGGCGTCTTTGATTCTCCGATATCGAAGGCGCACCTGCTAGAATACTATGTTCTTATCCTATGGTTACCCTCGGTCCAGTTGGACCTGCGGATGCCTCAGAGAGGCTCTATCGGGATATATCAGCCGCTCCAGTGGACGAAGTTGGCTTCATTACGATTACCGGACTCGAAGTCTCTATCTCGGGCTTGGCAACTTTCAACGCAACTCGATCTACCTCTTCCTACCGCCCGCTGTCGCATTCGAGAACGCCCTCGCGTCGTATTTCTTCGCTTCTGATACTCAAGGCTCACATAGAGTAAGTCAGAACTCGAAGAATATGGCATCACTGTAGAACATACTGTGGGAGAGAGCGTGTTTCCTACTCTGTGTACCCCAAAGGCGATGATGGCTCGCAGATATCGATTTCTGCGAGAGATTCATCAGGAATGTGGTTACAGTCTACATAGTACGCAGACTGCTGAGTATTTGGGACTACCGTTATTTCAGCTACATGATCTAGACTCTGAAAAGGTGAAGGATATACATTGTGATAACGAAGGTGTGTTATTGAGAATCTTTACCGAATTTTATTCCTGAATTGTAGTTTCTGACGACTTCCATAGAAAGTGCCGGAGAAGTGGCCCAGCTATCTCCAGGTCTCACAGCATGTAATTCAATGGCTGTGATAATGACCGTCGTGATCTTTTCTGTGTTCGGACTTTCATTTCTGAGGGCCCGGTAGTTTAGGACTAAGGACAAACTAATCGGATTCAGTGCATTTGACTCAAAAATAAAGTATCGCTTTCAAGCTCTATTTGCCTAGTATCTAATCGTGTAAAAGCGTTATATTAATATGCCCTAGACCTCGATTTGGTACATATCTGTTCCACAGTTCTGCTAAACACTGCGTACACCGAAACCATCGCGGCATTACCCGGACACAGCCACCACTCATTGTCTCCCTCCCGAGTGGCGTTGGACTCTATGCCTTGAACCAGGACTTGTAACAAAATCTGTTACAATAGTAAGTGCCCTATAGTATCCTCCGCGCATGAAAACTGAAAACTATTAACCGTAGCTTGACAGAGAGGTCCATGTCTTTTGAGTCCCGGCAAATCAACTCACTGGCACTCTCTAATCATGACGTGAGTGAAATCGTCTTTTTCACTGTGTATGTTGGGGATGCTCAACACAAGAATTAAGACGCTCCATAGAAAAGCTTAGACTCCAAGTTGAAAAAATGGAGCTTATTCAAAGTAGCCAGAGTGACATAGCGTCGAATTCCGACCTAGGGACAAGTGGCTCTCTCACCAAGGACGATATCAACTTCATCAAAGCCAACACCAACTCTCTTGAAAAAGAAGACTTAATCGTTGAAGACTGTATTCAAAGGACCAGTTCTCTTCTACCGCAACGTCACCGTCGACATGTGACAAATTGCGCTGCCATCGAGTTTCAAAAAGCTCTTCTCATCCCATTACCACGACAGTCGAGGGAAGAAAAGGACTTCCTCTCGCGCGTTCCCTACGAATTATCTCCACTATCTGTCATTCCATTCGAAGTCATGAGTCACATATTAATACTTGCGGCTACCAGCATCGACTTGTCAACGGAGTCAGATTGCCTTGATACCGAGAAAAACACATCGTGGATCTTGGGTCAAGTTTGTAGAGTCTGGCGAGTCATCGCCTTGTCTACACCTGCGATTTGGAGTCGAGTGGTCCTTAATGACGAACCAGACTACTTTACCTTCTGGGAGGAACTTGTTCTTCACAAATTTCTCCGCAGATCGAACCGGCATTTACTACAAATTGTGGTACATGGCATGTACGTCGACACTGCGCTGCGGTCGGCGCTCCAGGGTCTATGCCCTCACACTCACCGCTGGGGCACCGTGGACTGGACAACCAATTTCTCGAGTCTGGGGTTTTTCTCCAACATTTTCAGGGGGTCAGCCTTCCCCTCCTTGAAATCGCTTAGCCTCACTGTCGAGGGTTTGGACTACTGTGAGGTAGATCACATAGGCGGAGGTGCGCCCAGCCGCCAGCGGCGCTCCACACCCCACCCGATCGGCGCATAGAGGTATTCAGGGAGGCTCCTCAATTACAAAACGTATTGTTGCAGGGTATCGGTATCACAGAAGATTCTTTCCCCCTAGCACGGTTAAAGGTCTTTCAAGGAGATGTTTACTATCCTCAAGAACTTCTACGCCTTTTTTCTCAAGCTCCCGAGCTGACCCAAGCGACGCTGTCGATCAGATTTCGAGAGAACCACAGTGTCGCCAGCGATCTTGTGTCCCACTGTAGTCTTCGCCGATTGTCACTGTACACGGACGTGGAGTGTTTCCAATTTCTTCACCCTCCCGCTTTGCAGCACTTGCTGATGGAACAATTCGTAGCCTACAAAGACGGCGTTTTGGGCATCGAAAATTTCATCTTACATTCGCAGTGTCAGCTCCAGACGCTCTACCTGAACATTCCTCCGATCCGTTTCTCACTTCTTACTTCTGTCCTCGAGAAGTGTACCTCGACGCTAACAGCATTATCTGTCTGCGTTGACAACACGATGGCGGATGGTCTATATCGGGCTCTTACCCATGATTCCGTGTCCAGTCTCGCGCCACACTTGGCAGAGCTCTTCATTCGTGACGACACATACGGAAACGATCCAGTGCAGCCTTCTGTGAAGGCGTTCAAGTATAGTGCTGTAGCGCTCCTCAACATGGTGTCTTCGCGGAGACACCTTAGATCGGAAACGGCGCTGCTCAAGTCCCTGACGTTGACCGCTCCTCATTCTCCCCGACCGAAAAAGTTACTGAAAGCCTTGGAGAAATTTGAAAGAGAGGGATTATCACTAACGTTTTATGGTTACATGTGGACTCTGACGCTCGAAACGTAATACATCGATGAAAGGTTGAGCCAAATGGGCGCCGTTAAAAGGAGCAGTATGACCAACAAAAAACATGTTCTTCATTACTATCGGCATATAAGACACGGGTGTGCCACCACGTTCTCGAGAGACGTAACATGAGATTACACCTGATAAACAAAAGGCGGGTGCTATGGACGAATCACTCGCGAGAGGATGTAGGTAGGCGGGGACAATCCCTTCAACCACAAAAGCTCGGAAAGTATACACCAAGATGGGTGGTGCACTCGCCCGAGGGACTTTGTCTGATAAGAGGCGTCGCTCCAGGAGTCTCCTGAGAAACAGTGTCACGGATCGTCGTGCGGGGTAATTAGAATGTGAAGGGCGGAAGAAAGCGGCGAAGGTGAGTGCAGCAAAGCGCTGATCCTAGAAGGAAAGGGATGCCTCATGTGCACGAACCAGTTTTCCTCTCTCTACATCCCAAATAACTGGTGACTCGATACACAGGAATCGATGTCTCCTACCGGAGACAGCCATGGTCCCGAAAGGCGGTGGTCCATAAATACATTAATGGAACCTGGCGGAAGAGGATCGGCAGCAACAAGGCTCGGAGGCTTCGGGACCGATAGCAGCCCCCTCACCCGGCTCCGGTGCTGCTTGACAACATGCGCGAATGGGAGTCATTTCTGTGGCCGAGGAGTTCTCAAGAGAGGCCTGAAGTGTTTCTTCGGAGTTCAGCTAGTCGCCGACGAACTAGGAAGGAGCTAAGCTCTCCGAACGGCCCGATCGCAATGATGGATATAGGAGGCACCGTTCGTATCAGAGGCGGACCAGATATGAACAGAGAGAAGTGAAATGACTAGGGGACAAGGATTCTCGGCCAAGCAATGCAACATGTTGCTATGCAGACTTTATGATGAGGTTAGATGAGTGAGTCCGTGTAGTAGACAGAAATTCCAGCGTGCAGAATATGGATCTCCTGGTATGGCCCTCTGTGCTGGGTAGAAATATCACGAAGGCGTTGAGTGATACATATACTGAACGCGCTGTGTCCACGCCTGTTGCAAGGTTCAGCAAGAAGCTCCTTATAGAACGGTCAGATAGATTCACGAAACACGAAGAGAGAAGCAGCTCACAATAGGCGCCGCTTCCATAGTACATAGAGAAATAGTGTGTCATGATTGAAATTGGTTGAGATCGCTACACTTCACACAGGTGCATACAAGGTAGAGGAACGTTGTCTGATCTGCGGAAGATAGGCACCTTGTCACGTCAACCTCTTATGCAAAAATAGAGGAGACTTGCCATTTAAATTAACAAAGAAGGATGATTCAATTTCAAGAAATAGTTATTGCCAGATTTCCAAGCGGAAGCGTGAAGCGTGAAGGCTCGTCACCGCTAACGAACGGTGCGTTATTCGACGCGTTCAACATAGTTCATAGGCATGAAATCTCCCCTGGAGAGCCGGACGCGAACCAATAAAAGGTAGAATGGCAGGCAAGAGAACCGGAGGAGGGCCAAGAAAAATTGTGATGGCCGTAGAAAAGGTCCATCAACCACAAGCCAAAATTCCCGTCATTAACGGACAAATGATGATAAAATGGCCCAAACCTCTATGTTGAGCCCTTCCTCTGAGCTCTGGCAATTTCGGACAAAGGTCGAGCACGCTCTTTTAGTAGCGACACGGTATGCAGATGCTCGTCACCGTAATCGGAGTCGTAAAGTGCCTACGAAGGGGTCTCAGCAACATGTAACAAGACGATAGCAGGGAAATATCACGCTCTGGTCACTGCTTGAATGTATTTGTCTACTACAGCGTGTCCTACTAGACTCAAACGATTCGACTTCCCAGTCCTCGTCCACAGGACCAATGGTACCGGCATATCTCACCGGAATCCTCCTCGATGTCTCCCAGGCGTCCTCCTCGTTGAACAGAGGTAAGGAAAGTGCCAAGGGTGAGGGTACCTCGTGAATACATCTCGGAGGCGTACGCGGCGAGAGTTCCGGTGTGGCAGTCATGTTACTGATACTCGTATTAGACTCTGCGACAGACGCGCCTGTCTGGAGAAGGGAGCTCGTACGCGTTGTCGCCGTCATTGTCGACGGGCTATGGGCGTCTCTCTCTGCCCGTACGAGTCCCGCCTGCCGTCCTACCCAGCAAAGCGCCTCCGCGACGAGTGTGACCTCAGCATACTCTCCAGCCGCCAGCTTCCTCGGGTCGACACCACTCGGGCCCAAGTCATCGTTCTTGATAATATCAGTCTCCAGGATGCCTAGGAAGATCTTCATGCATTTCACACTGGCATTGAGAGCTTCACTGGCAGTAGGCCGAGCAGGACATTTCGACACAGCTGCATGGCGTGAACTAGGAGAAAGCGGGAGCCGTGAAGATAGAAAGCATTCCAGGATTGCAAGGATAAGTGAAGGAGTAAGATCTGTAGGGGATCGGATGGGTATTGGAATTCGAAGAGCAGTGAATAGCTCGTTCAGTTGGCTTACCAGGTCCATCCTATTCGAACTCCGAATTGTAACTCCGCAATCCCAATTCAAGAGGCACTGCATCGCCTATCACTTGCGAATATATATTAATATCTCCGAGCCCTGTACATCTATCTCCACTGCTCCACTGCGCCCTATTCTTTCGCGAATCTTTTTCGGGGCCTGCATCTTGTTTTCCTTCTTATCTAAATCTGATCTCCTCAGTTTTCGGCTTCCAGGGAATCGCAGCAGGCTTGTGCTCTCTTGCGCTTCTGAGTGGCGCGCGAAAATCCAGACTCATCGATATCGACGAGACAATACTTCATTATGTTCCGGGAAGCTATGGCCCGAAACGAATTAAGTACTCTTATTGGCTTCCCTTTGGCATTTCCTGGTATCAGGAACACCAGTAGTGTGCATAATGTCCTTCATATGAGTCATATCACGGCCCCTCGCGGTCTCCCTCTAGTACCGGGTATATTTCAAGGGCATGTACGTGCTTTGGAATGTACTAGCCGTACACACGTCGTCGAATTGACAGATGGGCTCTCCGTTGACGTCGCATTGGGAGGCTCTCCGTATGGTAGCAATGTACCACTCTTCCCAGCCCTATGGACCAAACGTTCCATCCTTCAAGTTGAAGGATGCATTCTGCAGTAGAGCTTCACATGTGCGCACTCCACTGCGCCACACACCATGGCCCTCTGAACGTGGAGCTAGATTCTCTTCGTTCGGTATGATGACCCTGCATGTCTCCATCCAATGGTTTCATCTACATCACTGAGGGCTCTTCGTCTTTTCGGGCTCTGGGCGAAGTTCGTCGTCGCATGGTATCTCATAGTATGGAAATTCTCTTCGCTAGGTTAGCCCTCCATGTAACTCCTGTGGATATAGATCCAGAATATCCTTTCCTTTGCCTTGATTGGTCGTCAACACTAAAGTCGTATTATCGAAGCAATCTATGTCGCTTTCATGAGGGCGTCTGTCAGATTTCATTTCGCCAATCTGTAGAATTCCTTTGCGTATAAGCACAAGGAACTGCGGAACTGCTGAAGGGTTTATCTACGTCCGCGCATAGGTCCTTGGGTCTTAACTCGATCGGAGTCATGCAAAAGGACTCAGTTCACCTTTAGGCAAACAAAATCCTGCCTCTTGAATCCTGGTCGATATGATCCCGGTCCATTGACGACTTATGAACCGAAAAGCAGTCTTGTCTACCCCTTCATTAATCCATAATCTTTTGACAAACCATCGGCCGCGCGAATCCAAGAAGAAAAGATGGAAACCCTGAGGAGATGGTATGAATGATACGCCTTAGGTCCACTCCAATGCGACGTCACGGACTTCACAGAAACCGGCATTTTAGAAATCATGTCTCTTTTCAAGGCGAGTCGGGCAATGACATTGACAATGTAAAGGGAAGTTTGTGGGCGGGAAAAGCAGGACTGAATTACGGGGTCGGTAAATGTGCTCAATAAATATCAGAACAAAACTGTCAATCGAAGACGACGCCGCCGCCATGCTGACCTATCTTCCTCGGACCTAGAAATCATTGCCCACTGCGCTGGAACGGTCAGATCGCTGTACTTGGATGAACCGACCCCCGAGAACCTCGGACTAGGACTGGAGGACGGTTCCATAAGAACGCTTCTTGCATCGGCTAGATGAGTCAATGTGGATTAATTAGCGCTAAGTAGCGAAAGCGTCGCATTGGCGAGGATAGGCGAGGACCCATCATTATTATTTCAAGGGCTAGAACAGCGAACCTGAGATTCACCGGACTCCCAGATCATGAATCATGATGGCGGTGGGGACTGGTGTTCGGGTAGAGTAGATCTAAGATGCAGACTACGAATCTGTTACCCCAAGAAATTGTGGTGTTTTGCCGAGGCTAGCGACGGCTTGAATGTAGGAAGACCGGATCCAAATTCTGCAGGGCGACATCAAATATCCAGGAGGAACGAATAGCTGCTACGGTCGTCATGAATAACAATCGCAAGTACCGGCAACTACTGCCCAGCCATGCCGCGGCCATACTATATAAGAGAAAATTTCCAACACTGACCTATGACGTGCAGACTAGTGGCAGTTCCAACTGCTTCTGATTCTTGTGATCGAAGGCAGACTGGAAACTAATGGAAAACATCCGATCCCCGTTACACACGACGCCGATGGTGATCTATCAGAGCCTTTCAGGTTTCCAATTGCACCCATCCTTTCAATGATGGTGAATTGGGGCCCCTTCATGAGATGTTACATGGAACACATCATCCATGCTCAATTATAGCACACAGATCCTCATACCTAGTATAGGCGAGCTTTGACCCTTGGGTGAGTCCTAATTTTGTACCCTCACACATGCTCCTTCGATCTACCTTCCGGGAAACATTGAGCTCGTCGCTGGAGCGCATGTCGCGGCGCTGTAGTGCGTGGATATATATCCGTACAGTGTAACACGACAGCACAACATGTCGCTGAAGTTGACATCGTGTCTTAAAAAGTATATGATGACGGCAAGGTCAAGGTTTGATTATCAGATCCGTGCCTTGTACTGGCAAACGAAGTCGCGCCCAGAGCCTCACAAGAAGAACCTCGACGGAAACAGCATAGTTCGGGATGGTTGCCGCCGCGGGTAACGGAATAAGTTTTAAGACACACCTGCGGCGTCGGTTCCGTACATTGAATACATCTGTGCCTTACCAGGAGACCGTTGCCCAGACGATTTCCTCTGATGGTGGCACACGGCGCCGAAGGCGATGGTTGCTCTCGAAGAGCTAACGAGGGTACAACATTCTGAATTAGTACTATGGTACAATTTTTTGCTAAGAATAGGCGACTGTATCTACAAAACCCACAAAATACAAAATATCTCAAAATTACACTGCTACGCCATTATAGATGGCTCTGTGGAGGGGCAATATTGAGCACCGTACGAATTAACATACAAAACAAAAACCTCACTTTGGGGGATAGTGATGAGAGCTGAAAGGAAACTCGTTATCCGGATCCTTTTAGAAATGGTCAGGCCATCCGAGTCGAAAACCGCGCGCGCATGAAAACTACCTTAGAGCTCGGACTGACAGGACTATTGTCCCATTGATCCACGTCTATGGGTGCCATGCTTGGCATCCTCGTACCAAGATGAAACATATTCGTGTTGTTGCTAGTCGTTCCCTGCTTATCAGTCCCTTTGCCTCTCACGATACGTCGGGTGTTCAACCTGCACACGACTATCGGTAAGTTGCAACGAATGAAGACAATAAACTCTGTGCGCACGTTGCCATGAAGGATATGGCATAAACTAGAAGGAACATCAGGCGCATGACTAGAATGTGGTTTCATCGCTCACGTTTACTTAGGATGAAAAAACAGGCGACAAAAACTAAATTGGTAGGCATGATGTTATACTAGACGAAATATCAAATATGGTATACGCTAAACATGTAGAGCACTTACAAGAATCAATGTCGATAGGCTGACAGCGCTTTAGAGCTCGGATTAGCTCCATCGGGTATCATGCTCCGCATGCTGCTCACCTAGTCAAAGCGCCGGTATTGATTGCATACAGGACAAGGCTATTCACTAACGAATCCGATCTACGCAGCAGTGAGTACGAGATACTGCGGAAATTCGGTTACACACTTGTGGTATCCCGTTCTCAATTTATTCAGGAAATAGCACAGCGATATGGCAGTGACCATATCGGTTAGGACCCCCACGCCCAAAGAGGTAGATCCCAGAACCTATGGCCGCGCATGAGAATACGCATAATTGCGTGGACAAGAATTACCGACACGAAGATTGACGACCTCGAAGACGCCAGTCAATTCAAATCTAGAAGAGTGTCGGCTGCCGATTGATCAAGAGTTAAGTAGTGGCTTACGCTTTCAAGGTGAAAGCTAATTTACTGAGTGAGAAATTGTACCTTTTTGAAGGCAAACAGTGTACTCACTTATGGCTAAGCCTTTACAGACACCGACGAATATCAGTATGCTACCACGCAACGGCGAATATTTGGGGTGACGTACCCAGCTGGCCATACGTTAATAATAACTAGTAAAGGGGGACATCAGATACGTAAGGAACCGAAAGGATCAATCAATAAAACTTACGATGATACCGGTGATAAACTTGTTGCGTTCACTGACTGTAGTCGGAATGTAAGTCTCCTTGGGGTTTTAGACCGAGAGACTGCCACTCACATCTCCACACTCGTAACGCAAAGGATCTATATCAGGATGTCAGCATGCGACGAATGCGGAAGGAGTGCTGCGAACGTTTTTACTATACATCCCACGACGGCCTAGCTCGAGTATCAGGAGGTGAAGGGACGATGATTATATGCAACTCACCCCAACAGTTTGCTGCAGCTTCAAGAAGAATGAATACACTGAAAGTGGGGTTCTAACTTTGAAGACTCACAATAAATGACCTATGTACCAGACGATGTAAGCTAGTGAACAGAGCAAAGATACCAGACAGCACACCAAGTCACGGACCCCTGAACCAAAGCCAACACATTCGCAAAATTTGAGATAGCGTAGTGATACACCACGTGTCCTATAAAGACCTGATCGACCGTTTCAAGGAGTCTACGAGGACAAAGATATGCATGAGTATCAGGAGGAGTAAAGGTCGAGAAGACCGCGTACAGAATGAGAAAAACCTGTGGGGCTTGATTTCAGCAGAGGGAAGACACGGAAGAACACGAGAGACGCGTACCAGTCCTTTGTAAACAGGTCTATCAAAGGGATATCTCGAGAAATAACTGAAGATTTGGGTGACGAGGATTCCGTAGACACAGCAAGCTACCGCGAATCCTATGAGTACCGCGCCTAGCGTATTATTGATGCTCAAATCCTTCGGAAGCGACGCCATGGTAGGCGAGAGGAAGGGGCGACCCACAGAAGCAAGGGAGAGGGCAAGGGGCGTTCCGGAAACCAGGCCTAATTATGTAGGAGGACTGCCGATCCGAACCTGGCAATCTGCGCTACAGCACATGCGTTCTAGGGAGACTCATGGACCGTAGTTATATTCTGCCCTGTCTTTGATGGCTACGGAAAATCAAGTGATCCAAATGAAATCAAGTACCGCTTGGCATCCCGATTGATGTCGATCGAGTTCCTGTACCCAACATAGCATTTACCTTGATATCTGAAAAAGATTTTCGGCGCAGGTCCCTTGAAAAAAGACACAACGTAGGATACGTGTACTTGGGGGCAGTGTGTGAACGAGAATAGCCTGCCGTGAAATTTAAAGAGTGCTGAGCGTTCCGCGGTTGATGAGCCCTGAGTACGGTGCCTGATTAATGCCGGCCCCACATTGGCAATGGATGATGTGAAAAGACAAGAAAAGATCATTTGTATGAAAGCCGGACATGGCATGCATGTGAGATATCATCCAATGCTTCTAGGGTAGCTACAAAGATAGCATTTTTACACTTAATACTACAAGATGTCTGTAAAATACATCCATATTATATTCTAAAGCGTGCTCTTCCATCGCGGTTATGGGGCTCAGGATCCGTCGCCGAATTGAAGATAAGATAAGTGTTAATGGGAGTACGCAGATCCTGGTCAGTTTGCAGATATGTGACCCTGGCTCGGATAAGAAGGCATTGGTATTGGCAACTGCATGATCCAAATTAAAAGACTGACTTCCGCAGCGGAACGGATGTCATACCTCTTGGTCTTGAGTACCCAGTGGTTCGTCAGCATCTGACATTACAGAAACTTCTTGATGTATCCCGATGGTCAATTGAGTCTGCACGCCACATCGATTAAACACATGCGAAAATAAAATCTGTATGAGAAGAACCTTTTGCGTTTGCGTTTGCGATCTGAGCGTCTGGGGATGAACCATGTAGAACGCGTTGCCGAAGAGGTGTGCAGTAGGGCTTGCAGTGCCAATTTCTCTATCTGTTCCACGTCCCCTCACGATATGTCGAGTGTTTAAGGTACACATGAACGAAACAGCGTATACTGGAATAGAAACAAAGGTTAGCACAAAAGCGGCCAAGTGGAAGATAGCCCACGTTTGCTCAAAACAAAGTAGAAGGCCATAAACAGGAAGTTCGTAGGATACAGATCGTACTGTCCATACGGTCAGGACGTGTTTCACTGATTTCTTTCTGGACTCACCAATACTAATGTTGTAATGCTGATGGTACTATAAATATGCTCGGATCAGTCTCTGGCATACGACTTTTTCCCACCAACCTTGTCAGAGTGCCCGTGTTGATGGCATAAACCGTGAGTCTGTTGACAACAGAGTCCGAACTTATGTTCAACTCAGTATGAGTAATCCGTCAGCTCAGCACATAGAATGGCGCACCTCTTGTAACCAGTTCTTAGCCTCCGCAAGAACAAGGATAAGGAAAGCGCAATGATGATATCAGTCAGGGCGCCAGCGCCCAGCGAAAGCGAAGCCAAAGTCTGTGACCAAATTAGAATCGCCACGGCATTCGGAACTGACGAGCGCTAACTTTCAAGTTCGAAATGTACGTCAGTTTGTTCAGCTGAAAACTTATCGATCACATGTCAGAACCTAGGATGGTTCTGTGAAAAAGAACGACATCTTACGCTCGTACGGCATATGCTTTTGTTATCAGGTGGTCAGCACTAGTCTCTTTCAACGGGTCCGAAATTGGAGGTACCTATGGCAAGCCCTGCTCGGAACTCGGCGGTCAGAATGGGCACGGGGGGAATCCTTCGATAGCGTACCGAGTTGTCCATATGTCAAGAAAAGCTGTATCGAGATATGAATGTTAAGCGACTATAGATAGTTTAAACAATGGTGTCTTACAATTAAGCATGTAATGGGAAGATTATGTCCGCTGACTGGGTCTTGTTTAGATACATCCCGAATAAACAGGACTTAAGATTCTTACATCGCCATACACGCATGGCAAAGCATCTGAGAAAGGAGTCAATAACCAAGGCATGATTGGGTGCACGTGTCGTACGTTTTAACAATAGTACCCACTAAGGCCTAGTGAAAGGACATAAATACTTCGCAAGACCCGTAAAATTTGACAGATACGTACACCCAAAACTAATTGGATCTGTTGAGTAGTCTTTGAGCCATCAATATTAGTTGAAGGGCACTGCTTACAATAAGCGACCATATCACGTCCCCAAACAACATAACTTGCGGCGACATATAATTTCTAGTGGTCTCTGTCAGCCGAGCATTATGGTGCAAGCTTTTCCACACACGATATCGTATAATAATACACGCAATGCCCAATAAACGCCTGGTCGACCATTTCTAAAACCCTACACCCGGGAAATCAACGGATCGGCGTGTCATCGCGAAAATCACCTGCATACCAAATTGCCGCCACCTGTCCACGAGTAAAATTAACTGGATAGCTTCGGAAGAGGAATGTCGTCGCACCAGAAGTTTATATACAGGTAAATCGGATGGATACCGCCGAAAATATGAAAAAGCCTGCACGCACAGCGCCCCGATTATTGCACAAGACACACCGAACCCGATTAATGCTGCGCCAAGGGTGGAATCGACACGGATAGGACTAGACATGGTGAGATGGAGGGAAGGATGGGACAGTATCGGAGGTAAGGATGAAGAACAGGGTGCTGGCGACTGACCACAAGTTGCAAGAATCCCCCGCTTACGGAAGTCGCTATATATGCCTTACCAAGTGCCGTGACATCAGGGTCCGGGAACAATGTATTAAATGCATTTCACACTAATCGAATTCGAGAAACTTTCGGTGACGTCCTCGATGGTAATGAATCCGCGTGTCATAGAGTCTTCGGGGCGTCGGTCATTAAGCAGCAAGAGCTGGAGCGCTTAGTTCCCGAGTCTTGAATACTGCAGCATATATGTGAGTCATCGTCACCGCAAATTCACCAGTTGGGAAGCCGATGCGTCAAACGGATCTGACTCGCAGTGTCCCAAGTACTACCAACCAGATTCACAGTTCTGGTATGATGCGAGATGATGCGTGGACCGGGGGCAAAGAAACGCCTCCCCCCGGTTCGTGGGACCCTACGCACACCATACCGAAGAAGAGCAAACAACTGACGAACGAAAATGAATAGAAGCAAGGGAAAAGTCACAGATTCTCCTCTTTCTGACCCGGAATAGTTGACTTCTGGAGTCGATAACATATCCGAGGCCTGGATGGCGGGTTCAATCTTAAGTTGAGAAGATACAGACCGCATGCCACATGGCGTGTATCACCGCACTGAATCCGCGTTACGAAATGTATGTTAGAGTGCCCGAGCGGCTCATGAAACGGTGTAAAATATATCTGGACATTACGCTTTGCGGTTAAAGTCAGCCGTCATGCATTCATGATTCGTTTTCTTGCGCGCAAAATCTTTCCGACTGGAGCACTCTGACTCTGAGACGCGGATTAACCATGAGTATTCAGGTGTGAAAAGATGACTGGATACAGTGACTCACGAAATATCTACATGTTTTGGCCGTAAGCTGATGACAAGGCACCCACTCTGACCCCGCACACTTCGAGGGGCGCTGGGAAAAACAAAAGATGATCTTGACGCCGCTAAATCCAATGATTTGAGTGCGGGAATCCTAGACCGGTGGGTGCGTGGTAGAAATAAGAATGCATTAAATGCTGTAAAGAATATCTATCATGATGTCGTCAGTTCAGACCAAAAGAAACAGGGTAGAAGCAACACACCTAACATATACCTTATTGCTTCTTCATATTCTTCTTTGCGACACTCTTATCGCTCCTCACCCGCGTTGATTTTGAAATGCTTGTTTTGCGCGATGAGGCTGAGGATGGTTTCTTTCGCACCCTATCACGCTCTTTCCCTTGCATCTTCACTCCCTCCTTACCCAACGCTAGTCTCGCCTTCTTCTTTGCGAGGCGTCGTGCCACACGGTCGGCATCGGCGGACTTGACGTGTTTGCGGGCCTCCTTGGTGAGATGAACGAGTCTTTCGCCTAAGGAAGGGTCACCAGCGGGTATTGACGGCTGGACTAAGTTCTTCGTTCCCGCGGTGACCAAAGTAGTGGTACGGCGTCCTCCTAGTAGCGTCTTGCAGCGTTGCACACGCAACTTGCGTTTGGCGAATTTGAGCTTGGCTTCTTCCAACGCCAGAACTTCGTCGACGCATTGTCGGTCCTGGTCGATAAGTTTAAGTTATCTGAGCAGAAGAAAGATGAAAAGAGACACTCACGGCAAATTGAACGTACGCAAATCCTTTCCCCAGCTGAGATTCTTTGTCTCGAACAATCCGAACCCTGGTCACCCACATGGGCAATTTCTTCACATCTCCATCTTGCTCGTTGTTGTTTGGCGGACCGCGCTCTCCTGTAACAAGCGTTTCGAAAAACACCCGGAGATCTTCTTCTTTGCTGCCGAAATCCAGATTACCAACAAACACTGATGACTTGGGATCACCGTCAACCGAGTCGCCACGGTCTTGAGAGTTTGTTCTGCTAACGAGATCCACACGAATAACACGATCCATGAAGGTCGAGCCGTTGCATACGTCAACCGCTAACCGCGCCGCTTCGTATGGGTCGAGCGTATGAGGCAAAGGAGGGAGATTGGATGGTCTCTCTTCTGGCGGAACCGGGTGGGCGAAAACGATATAAGCATTGGTGAGGTCGGCGGAGGAGTGGAAATCATGATTGATAAAAGCGATACGTTTCTTTTGGCTCGGTGTAAGAAATATCTTTTCATCATTTTTTGTGGAGTCGTCTTCGTTGTTGTCTCTCCATGACGAAGCACGATCCTTTCCATGCTCTCTGCCTTTCTTTGCCTTCCCCGGTGTCTTTGTCTTTTTCTCGGAGACAACATCCTCAGGAAGTTTGGACGTGGGAGTCTGAAAAGCGATAGAACGAAAACGAGTGGATTCGATTTTTGCATTGGGAACCAGACCAATAATATGTCGGTGTAGCTGTTTAAGCACAGACTGCGGGTGACAATGAGAACGAGTCGACATCGAGAGAAGGCGTGCGACGCACCTTTTTTTGAGCAACTTCGATAGACAAATTTCCAACGAAGATCGTGCGTAAATCCCGTTGGTCCTGCGTCTCATCAGAAGGAACGAATTTACGCTTCTGACTGGCACGACCAGTAGAAAGAGCAGTCTGAGCTATCGATTCGTGGACAAGTTTCGAGGGATCTTCGTCTGACTCGGATTCGCCATCCTTCGAAATTTGAACCTCTTTCGTCTTCGCGTAAGTATCCTCCAGTTTGTCGTCGTTCTCGCCATTGTCGATGGCGACCTCTACTGTATGCCTCACAGTCTTTTGGTTTTTTTTAGGCGCTTTGCCTTGCTTCGCGGACTCGAACGAAGTAGATTTCGGTCGCTTCGTAGAGGTGGTAGATTCTTGTTCGTGTTTACGTTTCTTCAAGGTGATTGCTGTGACATTACTGTTCGACGGCACAGATATAGGTGGGGGTTTCGTAGGCTGTTAAGGCGTAAAGACAGATGCTCCAGTCAGAGAAGGGCACTTACATTTGATTGGAATAGGGCATCGAGTTCCGTATCTATATGCTTGCTGCCAGAAGAGAGAAGCAAAGAATCCAACGTCATGGTGAAAATACGAAGACAAGCTTAACGGTAGCTCAGTATGGAAAGATGCGGCGCCCCTGGCTTTTCCTAATAATAAAACCTCGGAAGGTAAGCATGAGCGTTTAGCGCAGTGGTAGCGCGTATGCTTTGCATTGTCATGTGACTCTACATGATTATGTAATTAAAGGTCCAGGGCTCAATCCTCTGAACGTCGATATTTTTTCGCGTTCATTTAGAATGTACAACCTCAACGCGTGTTGCTCATTTTATCAGAATCTCTATTTTTGGATTTTTCCGCTATTGCAGCGCCTGAAAATCTAAGAACGCTTGAACTGTGTGCGGCTGAATATCCCTACTATGAGTCGCTGAATTTTGAAAAGAAATCTTGACTCTGCTGAGTTTCTGAGAGCCGTGGCGGGGGTATCGTATGCGTGAAGTAACATATAGTATACTGTTCCCTCCTCGGATAGTAGCAACGTCCCTGGACTTGTACCGATATGTATAAAGTCCCATCGTCCGCAAAAGTGACCAGAGGATGAAAGGTTATGAAGTTATAGGGCTTCATGTAAAGCTTCGATGTAAATCATGTGCGCGTAGTTTCGACGCGGCACATACCAGTTTAAAGGAAGAAACGCGGCCGCTGGCGATTAGGGCAAACGACTTTACTTATGCCGCGAGATCTTCTGTGTAGTATTACATTTACAATTCAAGGTGTCCATCATATATAAGTAATACGACAACGCATGGTATCGCCAACCTCCCATAGGAAATCGTGCGGGAGTTTCGTATAACCATACTTAAAATCTGGCCAGTGCAAAAGGCTCGCGGAGAACTGGCCATTCATTAATTCCCTGAAGTATGTCCGGCATTAGTCACTGCGGCAATGGATACATTCTCCTGGCGTTATCCTCACGTCCTCTTACAAGGTCAGGGAGCTTCCGCGTTCAAGTAGCGGTGTTGTTGATCTGGCTAGGCTGGTCCATCGGATGTGTTGTCATCTGTTCATAGCGCGCCGCCATTAGATCGTCTGGAGTCCCTTTTGGACCCCAGAGAGAAGTATATAGCCAGTTCCCCTCGGGGAACAAACATGTATGAACACGATTAAAACATCGTTGCACGATAAATTAGTATTGCGGAACAATATGCCGGATTTGTAGCAAATCTAGAGGTATGGCGTCGCCGTCTTCAGACGTAGTCGGTCCGCCTCTTCCTATGGGTAAGCTTTCTTGATCCTTATTGAATAACTCAGTGGTTCCGCCGACATTATTTCGAGATTTCATCACATGACTGGTGTCAAATGTCTTGGTGATAATCTTGTCCGTGCTATGCATCCCCTGATTCCGGATGATCTCCAAAAACATCGGCACCCCGATTCATTCGCAACGATAGATGTGCGATCCATGAAGTTCCTTGTTCGATCTTTACGTAGCTCGGAGGAATTGCTCGACTTCCCCTGAATTTGAAGGCCGACACGGATAAGGCTGCCGCAGGAATATATTGTTTCCTGTGATCTTGAACCGGAGATTTTTGGGACCGGAGGTGAGCATGAGTATCGAGTACAGAAGAGCAGACATTCCTTTCCTTATTTTGTACTTGTCTGTGTATTTAGCGTCGACGAATTGAATGAAAGTTCTGCACTCTGGAGTTTAAACCCGACGTACACGGTGAAGTCGAGCAGCAGACGACTTGAATGAGTAGGAAAGACCGAAGCATTGGCTCTGTACTCGAGTATCGTTCTAAATGACCTCTGGCATAGTAAGGCATTGGCGTTTACATAGGGCAGGTAAGACATTGTTAGTAATTAGGTCTCTCGGAAGAAGGAAAGCTTCAACTTAAGCTTTGAATATTAATGTTGAACGTTGAACCCTGACCAGGAAAGGACGAAAATGAAGTCTCCTCCTAAAGTGGAAGGAGATACTATCATGTGACTATATCGTGCGCATCGAGAAGTTATCCCGAACTATCACCTCTTTTCTTCCTCCTTTGATAGCTCACACTCCGAAGTCGCTGAAGCAACCTTATCGAGCGTTTCGAATCCAGCACAGTGCTGGGAACTCAAGCTGTTAACTTCCTGTGTTCTACATTCTACCCATCAGCAGCATTCAATATGACTACAGTTGAACTGTCAACATAGTTTGATATCTGACACTTCGAGTCATCTGCAATGCTATGCCATGACACCCATTACTTGATGATGCAAATCCAGCAGAGATTTGGAATACTTTCTCCTGTGGGCTCGACTCTGAGCCTTTTCTATTATCCTCCGCGTCTGGCGGTAATTATACGAACATTCGAATATTCGTACCCGTTTGATCTCATTTCCGCAATGGGCGTCGTTCGGAACGATCACCGCGCGCGGTCTTTCAACCGCCTTGATGTTTTGTCGGACGGAGTCGGACCTGAGACCCCCTTACTTGCGTATATCCTGGCCCCAGAGTATCCGGTATTGCGTTTTTTTTCATTTATATCATTTGCTGATTGACTGAATTGCTTGGCCTTCTCTAGATCGATCAACGGTGTGAGTGAACGTCCTTTATACTCGGTCAATTAAACTATGGAGTTCCTTACAGATGGCGGCGACGGATCAAAGATCTGTATCTGGCGCGCGTTTTGCACTGGAATAACCGGTCCCGTGGGATGCAAAGTATATAAGCATGACGGGCTCAACTGATATACCATTAACTCAGTCCAGCCATGCTCCCTCTTTTGCTCTCCGTGATAGCCACCAGCCATGTAATGGCATCGGCGACATATCCTCAGGAACCCTGGTCGATTGGCGGTGACCGTGTATGGAACTCCTTGAACGCGTCCGTCAACGGCCGCCTTGTTGCAGGCTCCCCCCTTGCGCAACCTTGCGTTGATGACCCAACATCAGCGTTATGTTCAGAGATACAGCACGGATATTTAGATGAAGGTACGTGCCAATATCTGCAGCAAGATGTGTACCGTGTTCATTGCGATGGTCAATGGTCTTAGTGTTTCGTTCGAATCGACCAGGCGGCTTCACCAATGCGCAGTGGGAAAGTTGTCAGGCCACCGGTCAACAGTGTCTCCTCGATTACACCAACACGAGTAGTACCAGTCCGATAGGGGCGCCCAATAAATGTCAAATGGGCAGCGTATCAAATTATTATGTGAGTGCCTTATAATGTTTGCGAGGGGCAGTTCCTGAATTGCAACGGCACAAGCTCGATGTGCGTTCTGCGAGGGACGTCTCAACTGCCTTTGAATTCTCCAAAACGTATAAAATTCCGCTTGTCGTAAAGAACACCGGAGTGAGTCCATCTGTTCGTTCGGCATCATACCGATGACTCATGATTTGTTCAGCACGATTACAAGGGGCGAAGCAGTGCACCTAACTCCCTCGGAATCTGGGTACGTCTTCATACTAGCCCTACGTACTGAGGCTTATTTAATAAACTTTCCAGACACATAATCTCAAACAAGTATGTGATACTACGTGTTGAAGGCTGCGCAGACGATGAACATTTGTCTAGATCTCGTATAATCATCGTTTCGTTCCTGATGGTTGTAGACATCCGCAGTCACCACGACCAGCGGTAACACTTGGGGTTAGTCTACTTTACATCTCGACCTAGAACTGATCAATTGATCAAAATGATAGGCTGGTGTCCAATGGTACGAGGCTTATGCCTTCGCGGAAGCTAACAACATCACCATCGTTGGAGGTAGGTCTAGATCTCGGAATTACCGCAGGTTCTGAATGTCCGTAGGTACCGACAGATCCGTCGGCGCGTCCGGTGGTTGGTTAATGGTTCGAATCTACTATCTCTTTAAATATCACTCGGAGTTTCACGGTTTTCCAGGGCGGCGGTCACAGCATGCTTTCAAATACAATGGGACTAGGCGTTGATCGTGTGGTACGCGTCATACATCAGTTTTGATCACTACTATACCTGATCTGTGAACCTTTGCTTCCATAGCTTCAGTTCAAGGTCGTCACACCAGATGGACGACACAGAATTGCCAACGCATGTCAAAATCAGGATCTCTTCTATGCGCTCCGTGGAGGTGAGCGTTCACGGCTTTCTCTATACCGTTGATCGTAAATAACATCCCCGGCGATAGGTGGTGGCGGGACCTTCGGTGTGGTACTCGAAAGCACGGTACTGGCATCTCCGCCGGTAAAACTTGAGACGGTCATCGTAACATTTAACCCGGCCGCTAACTCGACTCTCACCCAAGAACTATGGACCATCATGGCTGAGAATTCAGTGCGTTGGGCAGAGGAAGGCTGGGGCGGTATCTCGAACCAAGGTGTTGCCATTTACATCAACCCGCGCCTCGACGCCGGAGCAGCCGCTCGGTCCATGGCTCCGCTGATCAATTTTGGTCAGCGGTTAGTCGCTCAGAAAGTTACCGGTGCGAAAGCCCTGGTCACGACCTTCCCAACTTGGTCGTCGTTCTTTACCACGTTTTCTAGCCAATATGTGGCGGTATGGTTACTTTTATTTATCTAAGCATCCGGTTTCTTAATCTTTCGAATTCTCCAGCGCGTTGGAATACCACTAGCACTGGCCTCCCGGTTAATAAACAAATCCAACTTCGAGACGCCGTCGAGCCAAAAAGAACTAGTGTCCGCACTTACGGCCGCCAACAATGCCACAGGATCAGTGATAATACTTATCTCGGCACCTTCGTCTCATCCAGGTGATGGCCACACTAGCGTAACCGAAGCCTGGAGGGACAGTTTGTTCCATGTTACGCTAGTTTCATCGTGGAATTGGAATACATCGACCGAAGCAAAGAAGGGCCATTATTCGCTGGCTAGCCAAGCGATTGACCATCTACGAAAAATTACTCCCGACGCAGCATATGTGGTACGTTTTCATTTTACCACGCATTTGTATGTCGAGGCTGACATGTGGGATTCACAGAACGAAGCTGATGTATACGAACCAAATCATGAAGGTCAGTTACCCCTCAGTTAGCATACATGCGAAAGACTAACCTATGTTGTATTCAGTTGCTTTTTGGGGGTCCAATTACGATAGACTCTTGGCTATCAAGCACAAGTAGTACGTTTCATCTATCGTTTCTCGATATCTGCTTCTCAACATATCTTAGTGATCCTGATAGATTGTTGGAATGCTGGCAATGTGGCAAGTCCTCTTTCCCTTTCTAGCTTTCAGATCGCTGATTTTCCTCCGCGTCTAGTGGGCTGGACACCAGCATCTCCTGTGTACAAATGCTACTTGTAGCCATCTGCCATTTCGAAGAGGCGTTAATCAGTTTATTTAAATTATATATGGGGCACGTTTTGTATCGAATACTGGATAACAAACTATCAATTCAAGATCATCACATCGAGAAGTGGGACGAGCTTTCAAATTGGCTGTGACCGTGATCTACCTGTCTATCGTTGTGGCTATGCGATCACACGCACTGTTTTGGTGAAAAACATCCCACTCGCATCCGGGATCACTGGCCGCCCTGCCAATGTGACATGAGTCTTGGTACGCAATACTTGTATGTAACTGGTCAGAGTAGAGCTTTGACTCTGGAGGCCTCGAAATCCCAGTGCTGTGTTAGTTTCTGTAAGTACTAAGGTTCGACGTGGGGTCATTTGCGTGCTATTGGTAGATCAAACTTCCCATCCCCCAACTTCGTTTATGTCGCGCTCTTGATATCGGTTACCGACTGCGTTTACGTTGATGTCAAAAAATTCGAGCCGATTCAGTGAAAATAACTCAATTAATCTGAATTTGTTACGAGTATCCAATTCGTGCAATACTCAGCTCCAGTGCACTCTCGAAGACCATGTCAACCGGTTTTTGTACAGTACTTAAGTACTGTACACAGTGTTGAATACCAATCCCTATAGCTGCACGTCGGCACACTTTCATAGCCGGTTCCTGATGATCGCCCCTGATGGCACGCGGTTGCCACGTCCGAGTGCCATGGTCCTTGAATATAGACTTTTCTTTCTTTCTTTCTTTTCTTTTTTTCGTGGGCCGGAGACCCTTCCCTTCGTTATAAGTTGCCGTTCAGCCAGCGCAGGCGCTCTTTCATGCATTCTCTCCTTCTGCTATGCTGGCTTTTGATTACTCCCACGTCATTCGGTGCGACAATACCTGCCAAATTCCTACCCCAAGGCGTGACGAAACGTCGTGGCGGATTCGACCTGCCAATTTTGAGAAGTAGCAAGCGAAACACCACACCTGGTAAACGAGGCGATGTTAGTGGATCCGTCGGGCTAGGCGACAATTCTGACCTGTGAGCAATTGGTTGTGTCGGGAAGCTGCATTGTGTTGAAATCACGAATCTGCTTGTGCCAGGTTGTATAGTGTTCCTATTGGACTCGGGGATGATGCCACTGCTGTACACCTTGGTGAGAACGCTTCAATGCTCCACAGGCGTGTCGTCGATCAATGAAGCTCATCCGTTTTCGATTTGTTAGACACAGGTTCTAGCGATCTCTGGGTAATCACTGACACATGTAGCGGTGGAACGTGTGCATCTGTAACCACGGCGCGTTACGATTCTTCAACGTTAAACTTGACTGGTGCCCAAGTCACCATGAACTATGGCGACTCCACAACAGGGACGTCGGCCTCTGGACCTATAGCCTTTGAAACGGCCACAATTGCTGGCATCTCCATAACTGGACAAACTTTTGTTGCCGTCAATACCACTACAAACCCCACTGTTAAATATGGAGTAGCTGGTATCTTCGGCTTAGGCTTTCCCAGCGGAAGCAAGGTCCAGGAAGCCGTGGTGGAGCATACCTTCGGCGACATCACCAATACGGATAACTTTGTGCTGGCAACGTCCGATGATGGACCGTTACTATCTCGCATTGCTATGACGAATTATCTCCAAGCGCCCATGTTCTCTATTGCTCTTCAGCGAGATACCATTGACATTGGTGGCGGGGACGGCACGCTTACTGTTGGCAAGCTGCCTGATGGCATTGATAATTCGTCCTTGACCTGGGTACCTGTTAGACTGTATTCTTCTAGTGACGGTGGGCTTAGACCTCCGTCGTTTGCCCCAGATGAGGTAGGTTTATCTTTGACTTAAGCTTCGTCTGTCTGACTCTGTCTTTCAGGTGTACCCTTTGTAAGCTCGAGTGTCGCCTTCACTAGTTCGAACTCATCTTCCTATAGCCGATGGGAAATAGACATAGATGGTGTCTATCTAGACGGTCAGAAGTTTGCTGACTCCACCGAAGCTGCTACCGGTGGTGTCGATGGCACTCGTGTCTCTGCCTTGATCGATACAGTCCGTACTTCCAATTATTAGCGGCGGCATCGACTTTGGTGCTAACATGATGACAGGGAAACTCCCTTCTTCGTGGGCCCTCAGACGTTGTCAAGAACATTCTTTCAACAGTGTCGTCTTCATATAATGCATCGGATGCTAGTTCTCAAGCAATCTTGCCATGCGCTACGGCCCATACACTGTCATTTCAGATCGGCGGCAAGGTATCTATTTCTTCAGGCTGCGGTAGTGTTGCAGCATGCTCAATATCAAGATAGATGTTTCCCATAGACCCTAGGGACTTTATCGGTGACCTCAGCTCTGGTGACGCTACCAGCTGCGTCGCAGACAACCTCGTCTCCACTGACCCGCCAGGTCGGGGATCGCTTTATCGCTGGAGCCTTGGAGACCCGTTCTTTAAATCGTATAGTGCCGCCTAAACCAAGTGTTTCCGATCTAACTAACGGCTCTCACCAGGAATCTCGTAGCGTTCCACTATGGGAACCTCACCCATCCCTCTGTCGACCCCCCACGCGTGGGCATCCTGTCAACAGTCCCCGATAATGCTGATAGCTTACTGCAACAGGCAGTTCAGGATGCGGAAGCTAATGGCGGGAACTTCGAATGTGCGCCTCTGCTCCGTTCGAGTTTTCTAAGCGTTCCTTATCTTGTGTTTTTTACTAGCTACGATAGAATTGGCGCCTACCGCTGAGGCTGCAGCTGCGAGTCAAGTAACCGTCAGCCTTGGGGGTTTAGTAGAGTCTACCACAGGGACGCTGTCATCGGCCCCAATCACTGCTTCTGTTGCGGCGACTGCGGCAAACGCAGCGTCACCGTCGGATAACAGCAGTAATCCTTCAAATAGTCAGGACAATGCCGCCATGGCCATCGAGAAGGCTAGCAGACCATGTCTGTTCATACTAGCTACGGTAGTTATTGTTTTACTGCTCTGATACGGACAACGCGGTGTATTCTTCGGCAAACATATATGAGAAACCCAGAACAGAGGAGTATCATGAGCTCACCTGTTCAAGATATCATTCCTGTCAGGTACTGGATTTTCCATTGAATGCGCGGTGGAACTGTGGATGTTGGTACCCCTGTATAGGAGTTGGAGGCAATGAAAAATGAATGACATAAAGCAAACATAGAGTCAACCTTAGGAGGGTGCTTAGAACTGGATAGGGAATGGTTAAATACAATAAATCCCCACTGACGCATTACTCTCTTCTGGTGGCAGTCGTCGTCTCCAGCTGTGTTACTGGTTGTCGATTGTGAAGCTGATCAGATAATATGATGTCTATTAAATATCTATATAGGTCGGGGTTGAAATTCTATACAAAGAAAATTATCTAGCAGTTTCCGTACTGTATCGATTAGTGGGACTCATATTCCTATGACCGGCTCCTCAGACAGTTCCGCACATTGTGCGAGCTCCTTCTGACAATTCTGCCAGGAGATTTCCTTCATAGCAGCTTTATTCATCCGGTCGGTAATTCCAAAGCCAGAATCCCGATGTTACTGCCACTCTCTGAGATCAAAGTCATCCGGAAAAAAGTCGGTGCATTTTCCACACCCTAAGCACCATACGTGCCAGCATCCTACAGTGTTAGTGTTTATCCATGCTTCAGCCTCGAGAAGTCGTTGCCTAATCTTCGGGTCCGAGGGCTTCCCCTCGAAGCATGTGATCAACGAACATGGTCCTGATTTCGACTAGAAGGTTTGAGTTAGGAGGGGAGTAGGTAAATATCCTGCGCAGTTCGGTCGGCAGACTGGGCCCGATGGCATACATATCGACCCGTGATCTAAATAACAACGAAAGACATCAGTGAGCATGGAAACACGGGTTCAAAAATGTGTGCTACATGAACGAAGCCAATCGTTCCGGAAAGTCTGGACATCAAAGAGGACTCAAGTACGTCCAATTTTGGGCGGGACAGGGGCACTGTAGCTAGTATTGAAGATGCCGGCGAGCATTTCGCGAATATTCGATGTGAATGGAGTGTAGATGGACAGCGATGGAAAACTAGCTTCAGGTCAGGATCCTTGTTGCTTGAATAAGGCCTACTTTGAAGTCCCACCCGTTCGAGCATTGACCTTGAAGCCAATATTTATTATGCAGAAGCTAAAAAGTTAAGACAATCAAGATGAAAGGTTGGACCCGGACATTGGGCGAACAACATCAATTAAGGAATATATTATAGGAAAGTCAGGTTGGGAGAGGGTGACATCGAACCTCGCCGATCTTCAGGGGAGAATATACTCGCTGAAATGTCACAGCGCACATCTGAATGGTAGCCGGGAAAAAACCTGCTGTCCCTCCGGGGGGGACGATGCGTTTCTGTTCGTTGTGAGGGAGTAGTGCGGGTAGCGATAAGCATTGAAGCAAGCGACTTCGTGAGAATTCGAGCTCTCACGTGGCCTGGATCCCATGTAGGCGCTAGTCCACTGTCCAGCAGTTGCTCATCTTAACGCCCAGCACATATCTCTCTCTCATTGTGAAAAGTCACCACGATTGAATTGAAAAAGGTACATTCTCACTCGAGGTAAGTAACCCTTTGTTTCTCTGCTAATTGATGTTGTATCAGCGGTTCCGATGTCTGCGAAACGGCGGATTTTGGTTGCCTTTGAAAGCGAGCATATACAAAAGAGAAGGAAATTTACTGTAAGATTACTTTCAGAATTGGTTTCCTGAGTGCTCCTATTGTTCTAGGTTCAGATCGGCACAAGCGCCTCAAATGAAACCCTAATCAATGAGATAGCAAGCTACCTTAGCATTGAAGATCCCGCTAACATTGTCCTTGAACTACCTGGCGGCTTTGAGCTTCGTAGGCAAGAGTGAGGTTTCGTTACTGACATTCACGAATTGCACCACTGACTTGTACGTTGGAAGCGGAATCGACTGCATTGAAGATGGCGAAGTCGTTACCGCGAGATACTCCTTGCAACAGCCGGCGCAGATTGACCTGGAACCACCTAAGTCTTTGACTTGTTCCGTACCGGAAGCCTCAGCCATAGAACCTGGACGGTTTATGGTTCGCCTCATCACTGCCAAAAGCGCCCGTGATTACGCTCGACAGACGCCAAAAGAGCAGGCAGAGCACCCAAATGGTGTGCGCTGTTTCGAAGGCCAAGCAATAAGTGGTAATACTACGCTTGTGCGCGAAATTTTACATATCTTTGTCCGATGCATGACATTTCAATCAGTGCTCCCTAAAGACCGAAGCCTGTCGCGTCTTAGGCTGGGGTGAATACGAGGAAGACAACCAATGCCAACACGAACCTGAAAGCGCCTGCAGTTGCGTTATAGCTTCAGAGATAGAACAATATGGTTTAGCCTCGATGTTGCATTGTCGGTTTACAACAAATGGAAGTCTTTGCAAGAATGAAACGTGTCCCTATTCGCATGTTTCTGTTTCCGGTCAGTCTTTTTTATATAACAAAAGACTAAAGGCATAAATTGACGGGTTTTCCAGACCACCTTCCCGCTGACAAACCACCGCATTGCAGTATCTGCGCAGAATTCTTAGGCGAGCTCTTGTTTCCTGTCGTTATACTCAATCGTAACTTTGAAATATTCAGGGTTTCCTTGTCCGGACTGTATGAAATTTGCTACTGAAAATGGCATAGAACCCGGCGAGGTCTTGTTCTGTCCTTTAGTACAGGTAAGGCTCCATTTCCGTCCACGAGCTCAACTTTCCAAATCTCTCATAGAACGTAGGATGCAAGCATATGCACCATCACCACTGCTTGCGTGGAATGAGCAGTCCAGGCTGCCCGTCGGGTTGTTCCGTTGATAGATACCTCAGAGAGTTAGCTATCTTTGACACATCTGAAAGATACATCATCATCGCTTACGACGGCGATCGCGTTGAGCGAATACCAATTCCACTCACTGCCGGGACAGTTGACTCAGTAATTCAGCTGTCTACTAAAGATATAATCACATTCGTAGAGGGTTTTCTCTCCGAGAAGGACTACGAGCGTTCTGGATTGTCTATGAGGATACATTATCGCAACCCAGTCGCTGAGTAATTACTTTCTTCCTAGAAAAATGCCACATATTTACGTTTGTCCACTAGATTCACCCGTTTGACACGCTCCACACTTGTTAGTGTTTGCTCGTCTTCGAAGCATACTGCCCAGAATCATCGGCGTTTCGACCTTTTCTCTCACAAGACTTACCTCAATCGGGCATCCGAGTCAATGGGACCCTTTTGTGTAGATCTGCACACCTCCTGCTCACCGATCCTTGCTTGCGGATGCGTTCGTCTGAGCGATCTCTTCCCCTCTTACGGACAGGATATTTCTCTCTACATCGTCAAACGGCACCGACAAGATACCAACACCGACAATAAAGGTGTCACGTCGAAGCAGAGTATGTATCTGAGTGATATGTCGTATCAGCCTAGCGTCATCCAGACGCCTCGTGGAATGTCCGCCTTTCTTGCATCATTGTATAGGCTTTGCGCTCTAGTTGCAGACAAAGGGAGTGCCGCAGAGAGAAGGATTATCTCTTCTCTTTACACGATCACCAGGTTTCCCCCCGCTGGTCGTACTCGTAAGTATAGCGATCAATTTAGAACAGCCTGCACAAGGACTAAGCTTATTTAGTGGCCGTCCTTCTTCGGAACAAGAACCCTCTTCCGGAGGAACGGGCGGCACTATCAGAGGCTACCTTTCACGCGCTCCGTGATTTCATACCAGCAGGCACAGCAGGTCCCGTACAGATCAGCACTGATCCGGGGAGATTCTTCGAAGCTGTGAGTTCATTCCTTGTAGCACATTGAGAAACCTGTACTTACAGACACTATGAATATCAGGCCCGCATTCTTCTCGGACATGCCCTGACAATGGGGGACTTGACCGACTCAAACTCGGCGAACCCGATAGTGGAAGATATCTCTCTCGTTTGCAGTGTCTCGCAGAAGCGACTTGCTGACCCCGTTTTACTGGGCACAGAGCACGTCAACAGAGACGTTAGCGCGCTCAGGATGGCGGGTGGGGAGCTATTTCGGCCCTCTCACAGAACGGCCGTGCCAGCGGCGGTGGACATTGAAGAACCGACCAAAGGAATACTCAATCAACTCCTTTCTCATTCCAAGCTGCTTGATCGCTCTTCGAACATCATATTCTTTCCGCACAAAGTTGATCCACCTTCACCATCCTCTGTCTATAGTCTTGATAGTTTGGGTCGGGACTTCCACGGTGCTATCAAACGAGTTAATGAGACAGACCTTGTCACCAGAGGGCCATTGGACCTCAAAGCGGTGAATGTAATTCCCCTGCAAATTGTGCTGGATGAAGTGGTACGTTATACTCACGTTCTCCTTTCGTGTTTCATTGAGGGAGATCGCTATCCGCAGGGGTTCCTTGCAGTATTCACTGGCCGCGGTTGTGGCTCGACACGAGACGTCAATTTTTTTAGACCTTCGTATGTTGTCTATCTGTTATGGTTCTCAGAATAAATACCCACAACATTTCGACAGGCATGGGGGCGACACTGAAGTGGATGTTAATGATGTTAGCCATGCCCTACAAAAGGTCATCGCGGAGAGACAAGCAGAAAATACGTGGCAAGTTGACAGCTTTGACGGTCTTTCTGGAACAAACCGGCCCCCGGACGAGGCAAGAGTTCTCATGCAGAATTTAATCATTTACTCACCTTCGGTCTGGTAATCTACAGGCAATAGTGTTATGCCTTGACCTCAGCAATTCTATGAATGAGCGGTCGGGTGTCAGTCGTCCTGGGAAACAATCGGAGGGACCCCCAGACGGACCCTCCTATGATCCCAATCTTGAAGCTCAGAAGGTGATCGACGAGATTGCCTCAAGTGTTTCTGATGATATTATATTAGAAAATGGTCGGTTCTGTTGTTTATACCTTCATTTCTGGACTAATGTCTCCTGGACTCTGGATAGCCAAACAATTTTTGAATGACCAGTCTTACGAATGTCGACATGCCTGGTCCTTGTACCTCAAGACGCCTCAGAATCGCGAGGTCCGATCATTCTTCTATGGCTTTGGCTGGCATGGGGGCGAGGACAGATATGATCTACTAAACAATCTTAAGACGGTTGCAAGCCGAGAAGCGCTGAGATACCATGAACTTCTCGAATCCCAGCCGTATCTAAGGAATGAGATGGTCAATGTGCGATACAGTCCTGAGTTTTACACAATCTTGTCTGCTAATGATCTCGTTTAGCTTGCGCATTTTGCTGTCGCCTGCTCCCGCCAAAAGAATGCAATTCTAGAACTGCTCCGCAACCCTACAAAATCCCAAACGACTGGTTTGGCGCCTTTTGACGTACCGGTACGGCTTCTTGATCCCAAGTAATATCCTGCTTTAGAATTTAAAGACAATGCTGACCAAAGTTCATAGAACGGGAGATCTTTTACGCAGTCCGAGGAACCCTCTAAATGCTCCAAGTGAAGGAATACTCGTCAACATCGATTCCTGTGATTATTTCGAGCAGTGTGAAGATTGGCCTTTGGGTTATTATGAAACATTTGAATCTGTATTAGGCGCTTATACAGAACTACAAGCCTGGGTATATGCTCGTGTTTCCATTTGAGGTACAAATTTTTGACTTATGTTATAGGTATCTGCGGGTGACCTTTTGTCACCACTAGATGACGATGATGGAAAGTGGGTGCCGATCACTTGTAAGCACAAGGGGAAACAAACGACGTGGTATCTACCCATCTCCACTACCGTACGAACTCTATATGCGATCTGCAACCGATTCACAGAGGCAGCCTACTGCTCCTTCACTATCAGTCGCTCACATATCTCCATTAATTTGAGCGATTTGCGGATCAGCATGACCAGTCTCTCGGCCGGTGGAGTTATTGAGCTTGTGCGGACTATTCCGCACAAGCGTGCAAAGATGGCAGCTGAGATCTCGCTGCATAGCCGCCATGTCGATATGCTTCTGCCACGCAACGCTTCTGCTCTCTGCGTGCTTAGCTATCTTCACCAACTCCGTGAACTTCCTATGTCACAAATGAGACTTTGGTGAGTTCGGGAAATTGTGTTTCAAATTCCTTCGAAACTAAGGTTATTTTGTAACTTCAGGCATGGCCTCGCCCATGTCGGAGACGGCATGAGGAGGGGGCACATGTTTGACTACCTTGACGACTGTACCGGACGTAACTCTCCAAATCAAGCTGGGCCTCGCAAATTTGAGATCTTGACGTGGAGTTGGAAATTTACGGCAGAGCGCAGAGCAAAGGAGGAGAGTAAACATCTCACGCGACTGCACTTATTGAAGGAGCTCGTCAATCATCTACTGAATCGAGCTGTGAGCCTAATCTATTTACGACGATCTTTTGGTAACGTCCCAATCTAGGGATCCTTCGACACCTCAACCTCGCTTGTCCTTGGGCTCATTACATGTGAGCATTACCTATGAACCCGGGTAGGAAACTCATGTACGGCATTCTTCCCACCCAGTTTCCGACACAGTTTTCATAAAACAGGAACTGACACCAATTTTTGAGAATTTCCGACGCCAACTGGAAGATGTGGATGCCAAAGGAGATACGTGCTTATATGACGCACTCAACACTGCAAGAATCACATTGGTAAATTATCGCAAGGATTTACCTGACCTCCGGAAGCGAATCATAGTTGTTTCTGATGGTGATTAAATTTTAGTTCACATTCGTGAAGGCTAATCGAACAATAGGTGATGACAACAAATCCGTCTCTTCCGCCAGGGATATAGCCATCGCCTTACAAAAAGATCAAGTGACTGTAGATTCCGTTCAAGTTGGTACATGCAGTAATGTTACCCTCCACAAGATATCAGTCGCCACCAATGGCTATCGATTTGCACCACAGACATCACTTAGCGACGCTCTCAGTATCTTTGTACGCCGTCTCTCTCCCTGTCACCCTGGAACCTAATGTCTTCGACAGGACCTTGAGACAATGCTCTCATCCATAGAGCGACCACCAAAACCTGCACCTCCTCAGATACACGGCATCTGGGACTGGAACATACTCGGGAACACTTCCCTGTACCCCATCGATGTGGTAACCATCGACCGCTTCCCTAAACGAGCCGACCATTCGAAGCTAAACGAGAATGTACAACCTGCCTCAAAATCTGTGCACGCGAGCTCGAGCCAGAATGACCGTCAAAAGAGAATCATGCGTGAGGTAAATTTGTTTCCCCTTCGTTTAATTTAGTGTCACCGATTTGATTGTGCCTTTCACAGTTGAAGGAAATCGTAAGAGATCCTCATACAAACATCGATGTGTACGTGAACGAAAGCGACATCTCATTCTTCAAGCTTGTACTTGAGGTTTGTTTCCGCGTTATTATACCCGAACTGTTACACATTCTTTCATATACAAGGTGCCGAAGGATACCGACAGCTGTGTATACGCCGGTGGAACATTCCTTTTGACATGCGAGTAAGTAGGTAAATCTTCAGACGATCTTATGCTAACCAACAGTTACCAGCTTACCGGAATTCTATCCTCGCGACCCGCCCAACATTCGATTTGTGACATTCATCTTACACCCAAACGTGTGTTATTCTTCACTTGCGTTCGATCCGCTAACTAGGCTGGAGCCTCTGTATAGATCTCGAAGCAAGGAAAAGTCTGTATCGCTGAGCTAGGTCGCCTATGGTCGTCGGATATCAGCCTTAAGGATACGCTGAGCCTAGTATATGGCCTCCTCCTGACACCTGATTTAGAGAATCCCGTAGAAATGCAAGCATCGTTAACATACTGTACGTTGATTCCTTATTATAAGTCCGACATAAGCCTTATTAGCCTTATTACAGACGAAGATGGCGGGTCATTTGCTCTGCATGCTACCAATGCAGTCCAAAACCATGCGTCAAAGACGAGGGAGGCATGGAAGGAAGAGTTATCAAGCGAAGAAGTTGACCGTGATATGGCGATCTATACTGAAATGAAAAGTTACCTTTCGAGCTCGAGTCTGGTGGAAGAGAGGTAATCTTTTTAGACCCTTACTTGTGTTCCATGACACTGTGTTTTGTTGATGGAAATATCTTGCTCAAGGACGAATTAACTCTTTCTGAAACACATAGATTGCACGATGATGTTGGGATAGTGAGTCTACATCAATATTGAAATTGCCGTGCACATCAATCCAAGCGCATTTTGGCTTGAACACTGGTAATATCGACTCCATTCTAATATATATTAATTAATGGATGCACTTTAAGATATGTTCATTACATCCTTATTGAAATAATGTCCCAATCAAGGACGGGCAATAACCAATTCCCGTCATGTACTTCCAATCCCTCTGTGAAGGTTCGCTCCGAGTCGTTACTTGAGTTCTTATCTATTCTGCATTACGGTTGAACAATCACGTCGATAGAATCGCCTGCACGATGCCATTCGAAGCATTGGATGGACCAGGAGGAACGTGATAATCTTACAAGCCAGCCTCCAAAATATCTCTATCAAGTAACCAAAAAGTCGTATCACCGTGCACTATTCAGGGAGGGCGTTCGTTTCCAAAAGCTGAAGATTTAAAAGAAAATATGCAGCGGAGAATACGTTGCCGAGGAAGAGTGGAAGTTTTTGCGTTCCTTGTGGCTCTGTTTTTTTTGGGGAGCGCTGCAGATTGCAAGATAATTGTCGGAACCCCTGCTAGGTCTGCTGCCAGAGATACATTTAACTCAAAATAGCGAAACAAATCCTTTATTCGAACGTTACAAACACCCCAACTACAAATCAGATTATCCAATACGACATTCCAACTTTAAACTCAAGCAAGCCCGGTACCTCGGCGGTCCCTATCCTGAAAGAACGGGAGAATTGGTGGAAAATGATCCAGTCTGCCAGATAGTTGTTCACGGTCCCTTGCACAGATTTCTCTGATGGGTGTGATTTATGAATGAATTTGAGGCTGGTGAGGACCTTCGGCGACTGCTTTCCGAGTAGATGACACAAAATCACGACGACCATTTGTGTAGGCGTGCAGCGCACGATTAAGATGAGGAAAAACTATCGACTCCCTGCTAGCGGATTCTTGGATTTCTTGGAGCTTTCGCTTCAAGTTATTGTACGTGGCAGGATCCGAAATGACGGGGCGGCCGGAATTGACGTATGGCATGGAAGGGACAGCAGTCGTAGAGCTGGATCGAGAATGCATGTCCTGTTCGACGTTGGCCCGCGCGGAGATTACAGTGACAGTCGCAGGTTGTGAAATCATTGGGGACGGTGAAGCACCAACGGTCTTTAGGCATTGGTCACAGCTTTACATGCATTAAGTCGTCTCCAACGAGAACCAGTGGCTGCAACATACGCGTCTGAAATGGCAGTCCATTGTTCCGGTGTTAATTTGACGTTTCTTGAACATATGATAGGTTAAGAATAAATATAGCCAGAAGGGAGAAAGCATACCTCAGAGCTTCGACAAGAAAATCGGGATTACTAGCCATGATGAGAGGCTTAGAAGAACTGGGTCTAAACATTGGGGGGATGTATATATGCTAGAGTTCTGTGAGTGGCATAGTCATCGCTTTCCATTGTTTCTTTGTTCAAACCTGCAAACATGCCAAAAAGAAAGGATCGGTTCCAAAACAAAGCACAGTAAACAAGCCTGGAAAAGAAAGATAGGTGAAGCTGGAGACTATTAGGATTACAGATCTAGGGCGAATCATTTGCTTGTCACCATCCGGCTGCACTTCGACAAAAGCAGATGTTGGAATGAGACAAAGAAAGCACAGTACACACCGACAAACAGGTGCACAGGTTCAAGACAGCGTGCCTGGTCTACTAGATTAGTATTTGTAGATTCCGTAATAGTTTCCGAGATGCAAGGGAATATGTACATAGTACTCGAGGAACTATAAATGTATCAGAAACCTCCATCTGACGTATCTAGGATCTGAGGTATTAGACTAGCCGCAGGATAATTCCTCGAGATACGTACATTTCTCGTCTTCTTCCTTCAATATCTTTGCCAGCATTGTACATTGGGTGAGGTGTCTAGCCACTGATTCCGCGCGTGAAAATGCTGAGTGACAGTATGGACACTGGTACTGATTCTCGGAATGGGCTTTTGAATTGAAGTGCCGCTTAAGTGCACTAGATCTTACGATGAGCGATTTCATTTTGTGCGCGTTGCCTTCGCAGCAGCTTAGGAATATTAAGGGATCCGAGTCTCCTCTCTTCGATCCAGGAACACGATGCACCGTTTTCGCGTGTTCGGTAGTGAAAATTGTCCCTGAACCAGACGGACAGAGAAGGCAGACAGAACGGATAGAGATATCGTTCAGGACCTCAGCATAGAAGTAATCGTCGGGGTATCTGGCAAATTGCGCGTAATGCGTGCAGAGAGTCTTCTTGTAGATGAGATTGTTGAGCATGATAAAGTTCTTGGAAGTGTCGGGAGGGCCGTCATTACTACCGCGAAAGCCGGCGCTCTCACGATTTTTCATGCTGTACGGAGAAGTGTTGTTCGACCTAGTAGGTGACTTTAATTACCGGATGTTCTAAGGACAAAGCATCATGTGTCATACCGGAGAATTGTCCATTTCTTTCGCCGTATAGTTGACGGGAGCGACTCGTTCGACGACCTACCCGAAGGGACTACAGCGCTGCACATTACCGAGCGTCGGTTAGAGAAACAACAAACATACAATTCCGAGCGCACCGTGTCTGAGACGAGGGCGGCGGTGCGTCAGGACCATAATTGATCCACCTCCGGGCAACTGTCAGATCACTGGAGAGAATACGACCCGCGCCTGATGGAGAGGTTCCGGATGAAGCGGTAATAGATGAGACTGAATTCGGACTGGCAGAGTAATGGTGCGTGATCGTGGACTCAGCAGGTTGCAACCTGACAGACGGCTGGCGTAAACGAAATGACGGCGAGTTACGTTGGAAATACGCGTGCATTTCACGTAGTCCGAGACCTTGGTGCATGTCTTGCCACCTGGTTGGTTGCACGGTGGTCACTATTGCTGGAATGTCAGGCAGCGGCGCGGTCAAAGGTGCTGCAACATTGGATCGGAGTCCAGGAAAATTGTCGTCATCGAAGCGCGCGTACGACGCGTCAAAAGTGGTATTATCGCTGGGAACATCCCAAAGGCCTCGCAAAGGTGATGAAGCTGTGTCGATAGAACCTCCGATGTCGTCGCTCATGGAGCTGGCGAAAGGTTGGACCAATCATGAGAAACGCGTAAAATTGGGAGAAGACCAACCTCAGGATCCTATTAAAGTCCAATCCTGACATATCAAACGACGATGTTGAACCTTCGTCTGGGTACAAGCGTTGCTCGCTCCACGTGTCGCTGGTAGTGCTGAGACCCATGTCGTGCGATAGAGAGTCATAACAGTGGTCACTATACATTCTGGAAGACCTTTGGAATGAAGACGAATCAGCGCAATAATACCTTCCCATTTATGTAGAAGCTGGACCGGACCGCTGGGAAGTACATAGAAGCCCTGAAACAGATGTGACATCCCAGAAAGTGGACAGTGCTTCAAACATCGTAGTATTCGGTCCCCGCACTGGTGCAGCGGGACAATGGTAACCAACAAACATGCATAAATATTTCTGTCACCAAGGTTCAACCAAGTTCTTTAGATGGAGCACCATTGAGCAAGACCTCCACCAGCACAAGAACACAGGCATCAGATATGAAATATATTTCGTGGCCAGCGGTTTTTCCCCCCAGCTAGTTCTGCTCCGTTTGCCGGTCTTGGCTTCGTCATCCAGTGCTTGTAGAATATAGCTCTCGATGAATACTACTGTTGCATAAGAAATTACCTGTCATACTCCCGATTTTGAAATACGAGAATTGCACGAGAAGGCATAGAGCGACACCATCCATTCAGTGTCAGAGTCTATTTCCCGAATGATTTTCAGGGGTGACTTTTGTTCACATTGTCCACTGCCGTTCTGGACCTTTGTCCAGAGTATACATCGGCACAGGAACCAGGTTTCAAGATCCCTGGGAACAATGAGAGAAACAAAAAAGAAGTGGCTGTGCAATGTGCTTTTTTGCCAGCGTTATCCGGTGCCACTTGCGTGACATCTCTCGCGGTCAGGTGAGCTGGTACGTGGGGCCCCTACGCGATCTTGACGCGATGTGGATATGTACGTGTAAATGGATGAGGAAAATCATTCATCCAGTCTCTGCCTCCGTCGCTTGACAAAGTATCTGTTGAACCAGTGGCAGCCTCAGGCGCTTGCATCATTGCACGGACTGTTCACTTGTTTACTGTCACTGCAGAGGCTGGTACATTTTAATGGCCTAAAAACGGGACCTTAAATGGTTTCGATTTCACCTTCAGTTTTTACACCTTTGTTTTTCCTGTTGTAAAACGAAAGGTACTTCAAGTTCATTGTTCCATAGGGTATGGTCGGCGGGATGACCTCGGTTGATTTTGCAACAAACTTACAAAAACTCGGCACATGCCACCGAACCTCATGGACTAAATTAAGTCAAACTACCCACTATCCTGTGTTATCTTTATTCATCATGCTCTTTCTAACAGTTCTCGGTCTACTACCGCTTGCACTGGCAGCCTGGGATGTACTTAGAGGAGGGGAGCCTCCCTGGGAAAGGCACCCCAGTCCTGTGTGAACGATGCCACCTATTAAACCTGCATCAAAATACTCCGGAAATGCATGTTCACATTTCTGTAGGCTTAATTCTACTTATGGAGCATGTAAAAATTCGGATCATATGCAAGTCGTTTTTTTCTGGTTAACAACTTGAAGTTTGTGTTGAGTTCGTGAATCGTGTTCCCCTGCAAGTTGTACAGTTTTCTATATGGATGTATGCGTCAGCATCAATTGCTGCTGTAGATGCAGGATAAGATCTGAGGAGTGAGTTTGGAACAGGCCTAGGAAGAGGTGGGTCAACGTACCAACATCATTATTTGGTGTTTAATACGAGTATCAAACTCTTGATGTCTTTCTTCCATTGCAAGGGTGGCGAACTCCTTTGGCTTATTCATCTCCTTTATCCTCTACCTATTTCTTACTCTCCATTTTGCACGGACTCTGAATTCCAATTTATTTTCCTTTGGTGTCTTTGGTATTTGGGCTCAGGAGCGGGCGAGGTCAGCTGAGTCCAATGCTCTCCACTGTGTGGACCGGCCACCAGGCCGATGGTATATTGAGCTCGGGGAGACATATTCAGAGAGAGGGCAATATGGCTGGCTGAACCCATCCTTCAACAACTTTGCTTTAGTGTGACCGGTGTGGCAGCATTGTCTGAGGATTGGTGGCATGTGCCAAGTTTTTGTAAATTTGTTGCAAAATCAACCGCGGTCATCCCGCCGACCATACATAGGGGGAAAAGTTTTTCATACCGTTTTATTGATGGCCTTTTTAGGGCCGACAAAGGCTTCGCTAAATCAGAACCTTTTAAGGTTTCGTTTTTTACAAGTTAAATGAACTGGCCTCTGCCGTGTGTATATCACCAAGTCTCTGAGGTATCTCTAATTTTCAGAACATGGGTACATTTTCCTGGCTATGCAAATACACAACGCTTTCCAACTACGGCTGGCACTCCATCGACTCCGAGCCGTCGAAAGCGTAGCCAAGTCATTCAAGTTCGCCGCAAGGACACGACCCGTCCAGTAAGGATAGTTCAAAGTCAAGAATACGCCAGAACCCGTCCCGATCTTTGGCCACATTCCTCGGCTCAAGGTCGTGGTGATAAAGTCCTATGGGATATGGAGTGAAGAGCATTCGCGTACTTCCCCCCAGTTCGACTGCATTCACAGGCAATCAGAATCAAGCCAAACAGTTTGTACTAACACTCATAGCCTGAGGTCCTTTGCGCTCATGTCCGCTTCGTTCCACGAGTTACATTGGGATGTTTGTCCCGCGTCGCTCAAGATCACAGAACCCCAAGAGTCATCGGGTATCGTAACTGTTCCATAATGCAAAGGGGCGATACTGTCCAATTGATAGCGAGAGAGAAGGCGATACGCACGAGTCTTCTTATTCATGGCCTTGAAGTCGCACTGGGAGTACATCTTGGCGACAAGTGGAGCAGATCCCTGGTTGTCCGTAAGCCATCCTCGCCATACCTGTGCAAAGTTGCCAATAGTAATGCGCTGGAAGAGTTTCATGTTTGCTAGAAGAAGTGGCTGAGGAGGATAAGGTATAAATTTGGCAGCAGCATCGTCCAGGGCATCATCGTATAGCATTTGAGGATAGAGGAACCGAGGAAGCCGAGCAACATGACGATGTTCGGACATCACTCAAACCTGGAGTGAAAGATAAGTGTTTCGAGAACATAGTAAAGGCACAACGGTGCATCATCGACACCTTACCCAGCTGAGTTCCCATCCTGTGTTGTTCGTGTCTCTTTCATCTCTGCTGTCATTCTCATAAATGATTGAGCGGCCTTCCCTGCGACAGGATTCCGAATGGCCGGGTGGACGTCTTGATGAATAGATGCGTTTGGAAGCAAAATGTAGGACATGACTGCCAACAACGGGATGCTCCTTTCACAGAGGTTCAGCTCATTGATAAACTCATAGTCAGCGTGATTGGGAGGACTGTCATCACGGAAGACGTAATAGTGGAAGGACACACTCAGAGCATGGTGATTCGGTGCATATAAACCTGCAAACAAATTTGAGTATTCCAGCGCAGGCGATCCGACAAGTGTATACCTCTTTCAAGGACGATAACAGGTAATCCGCTAAACGGTATGCCGTATTCCAATGTTGGATCTCACGCCGATAGTTGGAGCCACGTCTGGGGGTGTTCGATTATTAGTAGACAACGGTATGTATGGAGTGCTGAAACACAACCCGAGTTCGCTTTTGCTCGTGTCCCCGTAGACCTGACAAGTGTTCGGAGGGCTACAGTTATCTAATCTCGCTTACCGTGGTGCTCGTATTGTGGAAACATGTTGCCCCGCTTCACGGTGAAGGCCCCATCCGTTAGTGCCTCGACGACCTCCTACACTATAGGGAACACCGAACATTAAAGAAATTCAACTTCAGTGTAGATGAAACCTTCCAAGGAGGTGAACAGGTCCAGCCGGGAGTGTTTCGTCCAGAATTTGTTTATCTTCAAGGAGAGAACGGGAAGAAGGGAGAATGCGTAGTACAATGGTCGGATCTGGGTCTGATTGGCGGAGAAAGCTTTCTGCGGGAGAAGATGTGATAGCAGAGTACGGTGCAACACCGTTTGAGCGCGGTCCTTCCGCCAGTTCCACTTGGTGCTCGAAGCGGATATCAAGGAAATCCCCCCAGGTAGGAGGTCAATCCATAGGCGTAAGAGATGACAGGAGCTGTGTTTGTAGTAGATATTTTGTGCGGAGAAAGCGAAACAAACCTTGTTTTTGTTTCATGACGATTGGATAAGCGCGTTGAAGCACAATCAATTCTCCATAAAATTCCCTTCCCCAAAGCGAAATAGATTGCACCATACACCCAATAAAAAAGTCCCCTATGCATATGCATGCCTCAGACCAGCCTTCGGCTTGAACACCGGTAGCGGATGCGCCTAAAACACGATCATTATCCACGGACATCCACACATACAAGAATACATACCTCAGTATTGAAAACATAATCTATTCACTGATTAGCAGATTTTAATATTGAACAACTGAGACTCACCTTTCAGCGGAAGCACATCATCGTCCGAAAACGTCAGGTAAAGATACTTCAATGTTGCACTCTATCACACACATAAGCCAAGCATCCCACTATCAAACAACTACGCACCATGAAAAACGTCTCCTGCTTATCTTCCAGCGACACAGGGACGGTGTCCACGTCGCGGACCGTTGCATACCCACCATTCTTCAAACGACAGTATTTTTGGATAGCAGTGAAGATATCCCAAGCGTATTTTCTATACCGGCTGTCATGCGTGAGGCGCCAGGCAATGAAGAGGGATTCGGCTGTTTGGGGCCTTTCGGGATATCATAAATTCAAGTGGGGACATGAAGCAAAGGCTGTCAGCCTTACCGCAGCATGTATCTGGCATCATAAGGCGTTGGCCCTCCTTTCCTACAGCGCACATACATTAGATGACGAGCACGTCACAAAAAAAGGAATGCTTACTTTGAGTTTTTGATGTACCAGTCCCGTTCGGGGGAGCCCTTGCCCGCGTCGGCCTCGTCCATTTTGAACATCACAATTTCGGGAGCGAGACCACTACTGCGAGATGAGATCATGTATCATTCATTACACCTATAGAACTTACGTCTCTGTATTATGCGTCTCCATGCACGTCTCCAGTAGCTCTAACCCTAGATACCAGTCACGCTGGGCGTTGATAGGCATTTGTTCGACTTTTGGTGGGATGGTGACCCTGTTCCTCGTGATTCCTGATGTCACAGCGCCGAGCATAAGCGTGCCCGGGAAGAAGCATACCACATGATCCTGCTTCGGTATTACCTTCGGGTGCCTACACAATTGATATTAGCCGGGGATTCCAACACAAACGAAACACAAGAGATCGTACAGTAGCGAGCCTGGGTGTAGTTCTGCGATGAAAAGCATTTTCTGTCGATAGGTTCTTTGCTCCATTCGGGTGTGAATGCTTCGCGTCGACTTTTCGTACATCTAGACTCGCGGTTAGTGATTTATGAGGACTACAAAGACAACTGATATACCTCGCGATATAACCATTCCGTTCGGTTCTGGAGAGGATGTTATAGCGTTATGTCCCAAATATGAAGGTACTGAGGTAAGCTTACGGTTTGGAGGAATTGTTTCCTACCAAGAGTCAGTCATGCGAGTCGTCCAAAGGGAACGGAGAAGCTTACAGTAGATACTCATAGTAAGAATCGCCCCCAGATCCCAGACTTATATCTGATGTCACGAAAAGTCCCTTGGTATGCCTGTCAACGATCAGCCTTGACAAGATGCGTGCTCAAATATCTCTCACTTCATTAGTATTGGCGTAAGGTGCGTCAAGCCCTCCGCCTTGTCCAAAAGGTCATGTATTACATGCATGACCTTTTCCGCCTTGCGCCAAAAATCTGGACGCTTCGCCAACTGAGCCAAATAGCGAAATTCGAGTTGCAACGTCGCGGCCTCGGCAGTGCTAATGATTTCGGGTGTTGCGGCATCTGGAATACCCACCTGACGAGCAAGGTTTACAGACGGAAGGGGCAAGCCCGAGTTGGTATCAAAGGCGGGTAGGAGGCGATCTGCGAGCTCGAGGGCGCGGTGAACGTATAGCCTGTCTTGGGTGAGTGTGAATGCTGAAAGAAGACCACCTAGGACACGGATCGTAGTCTGTGCGATCTGTCTTAGAAGGTGAAAGAATGAACGAACAGGACCCTACCTCGAATGTACTGAACGATCCTTCCTTATCGAACGACAGGCTTTCTTCGACCCACCGTCGCGCCCGTGCATACTCGTCATTCAGACCCATGATATACATCGTGTCGATGGAGTCGACGACGGTGTATCCCATGCCTCCGTGCGCAGAGAAATTCGAGCCCGTGTGCGTGAGCGGGTGATACTCGTCTGATCCCATTGCATCTCTTTCTGTTAGGTAGGTCAGTAACATACAAGTATGTCGTCGAGAACCATACCATAGGCATGCCATGCGTGCTAGAAAAAAGCCGTCAGGAGACGTGAAAGGAGACGTGAATGGCGAAGCAAAGTAGCGCACCTTGAAAGCCGTGACAATCTCTGCCCTTTTCCCTGCCGCCGCGTCTGGCTTCATGTACGCTTCCTCATTGGATGTAGTCAAACTCCATCTATCCGGTGAGCGACGCCACTAGGAAATTTCCTGTCAGCACTCATCCCAGTGACCACGAACATACTTACATTCCCAAGGAGAAGGAGGAGAGTGCAAATGCACGCTAGCGGTAAAAACCGAACGAACTTGCGTGAGACTGGCATATTTGAGGGCAACTAAGCAAAGGCATTTTCTCGCCGATGAACGATAGGAGGAAGGGGCAGAAAGGGCACGACGTACCTTTTTTTTCCACCACCGCTGCGGCGGAGGGTGAAAGTTAAATTAAAACTAGTTCCTCCGAACTGTCGCGCGACCACCGACGTTCGCACAGTGATAAATCTCGAAAAGCGACGAGACAAGGACAGCGGGAGGAGAAGAAATATCCCGGCAACCCGACATGATCAAGGTCCAGGCAAAGGAGGTGATTCCGAATTTGGTCATTAACGGTTGATACACAAGGACCCACAACATCTGGGAGCTTTAATTGTCCAGACGGCCGGTATGTGCCGTTGTGCTGTAGAATGCCGTGAGTCTGCCCCTACTCGGCAACAAGCCGCATTTCTAACCCCTACACAAACATCCCCAAGCTCCCCGCACAAGTTACACACCAGAAATGTATAATAGACACCAGATACATACGCCCTAAAGGGCGTAAATACTATAAACAGGACTTCATCATCGTCATCAGTAACGACTGCACGGTAATGCATCGGGTACCCCTCAAAATTCATTTCAGAATATGTTGTTATATCCTGTAACATTTTCCTCTCCTTTTTCTCTCTTTTCCTTTTTGTCTTTTTTATTTACTCTCGCATCGAATATCTACTTCAGTGGGCGAGGCCAGGATAGACCCACTCCTGAATTATTCGCATTATTCAGTGACAAGTTCTAACGTGTGACAGCAGAAGTGCCAGTGGGCGTGATCCGAAAGTAATGAATGCCCTTCCCAAAAGTGGTCCCAGATATACGAAGCCGTAAATATAACACGATTAGTACCTTCTATGTGAAGTAAATAACTGGTATAAATATCCCAAAAAAGTCATCAAAAGAAATCATGAAGACTCTGCCCGGTGCTTCAAAGAAGGTACCGGCGGCGCCGTTACAGGCGCAGTAAAGAATCCCTCTGCAGTAATCCCGATCGCTTCCACCCCCGCCCCCGCAGACTTCCTATTCGTCCCTCTTCCTACTGAAATAGACCCTTTCCGACCCACCGCCCCGTTCCCGCTCTCAATGCTTATCATGGACCTCGCCTTGCTCGTCACCGTTTGGTACACGCCACCACCAGCATCTGCCATCGACTTCACTTTCCCCGAGCTTCCCGACAACGTACTCCGATGTCGCGGCTTGAACGTGCTTCCATTCCACGCACTCGGTGGACCCGATATCGACGGATTTGGATGATGTCCATGAGCTGGTCCTATGGGCATCACCAGCATCTCATCGTCAATGCTATCTTCCTCATCATCATTCTGCAGCACATGTACGGGCGCCTGGGGGCTTGACAGCAATGAACTCGCCCCAGATGAACCACGACTATCTTCTTGCGGCTGTCGCAGCGGTAACGCCTCTGTCCGATCCCTCACCTCGTCAAAGATCTCGTAGTATCGTTGTATACACAGCTTGATTAGCATACCCAATGTCGTCTTGGACTCGGCCAACACGGCGGGATTGGACTGGGCGGAAGACTGGAAAACTGCTGGTCCGCCGGGGATGGTACACATCAAAACATCTTTGACAGGATTGGTGCCCGACACCAAATTGGGGGTGAGTACAACAGCAAGGTTGTGGGCGTCCATTCTGTTTGAAGCAGAGCGTAGGGAAACCTCATGCATCAAATCTGCGTGGACGGTCAGAAGGGGAGAAGATGTCACAAGGTCACTCACGGAGGACGTGGCTGAGAAGAATATACGCGCATGGAGGTAATTCAGGGAGGAGGGTCTCGCGAACAAAGGATATAGCGGCCATGTCAGTGGGGTCGCTAGAGGGTATAGGGCATCGCCGTATCGTGGGGTATAAGGTTTCAGGGAATATTGGCTCGGGAAGGTCCCGAAGGTATTTTTTCAGTAGTACAGCAGCGAGGTGAGGGTCTCCAAATGTTTCCAGTGACACAACGTTTCCTGTCAACTGGTAAGCAAGTGTTGTAGCACAGGAGGACGAAACCTACCACGATCATACGCTTCTTGCGCAGCTCGAAGAAGCGCTGACGATGGGGACCGCCGGAAGAGCCCTTCTTCCTCCATTCCAGTCTCACGCAGAAACTGTATGGAATCCTTAACTACTCTTGGGATGCCCCCATTCTCGCCCTCATAGCCCATCAGATCTTCCAAAGGCACACCAAAGACACTTGACACGATCGGTGTTGGCAAAGTTATCCTCCTTTCACGTTTAGAGTTTTCCTGGTATACTGCGGGCGGTATGTCAATTTGCGTGATAGGTATTTGCGCCGCGAGCGCAGAGAGGGTGTCAATGTAAGCAATCTTGCGAAAGAATTTGGGACTGATAATTGCTCCTGCAAGAGAGAACAACACTAGAGAGGATTGTAAGCACGGATAACGAAATTTATGAAACCAATGTACCCACTTTTCGAAAAGAAGGAAGAATGCACGACGAAGAGTCGCTTCAGGTTCTTCCTATACTTGCGACTCAGACTGCGATACGCCTTCCAAACCCAATTCCATCCTGGTGTGTACTTTCCACCTGCTGCGAAGAATACGACGGTATAGTCGGCCTCAACTGCTGTGGCATTAGGAATATAAAAATATGACGACAATGGTACACACCGTAGAGATTCAAATATGACAGTATTCGGCTGCGGACCGTCAGCAGAGCGAAAATCTCAGGGGCATTTAGCACATACGATAATAGTAGATCGTAGTTAACATCTCGTGGATCCGGGAGGGCCGAAGCATTCAGCACGACCCTAGGAACGATTAATGAGATATTCTAACGATATGGGGCGTGGCAATAACCAACATTGGCCGTGTTCTACACAAATTCTGATTAGAAAAAATCCGAGATTTAAGCGGTACACTCACTCGAAATCGACTCCGGCTTGGAATATCAGCCTCGCCATCACGTCCTGGACACTTGCTTGCTGGTCCTGGGCACACGTAGACTCTGTCCGTTTATTCCAGGGAGCATTGACATTGAAGAAACTCTTTCGTTTGGGGGATCGTAAAGGCGTGTCATGGCCATGAGGAGCCGACGGTGCAGACGGCGCTATCGACAATGCCGCAAGTCTCTGCTTCAGAGTGAGCGAATTTGGAGGCATGAAGGGACACCGTCGTCGTAGACAGTGAGCAAGCAGTCGGAGCAGTGGGAGTCTGGGATAAAGAGGCAGTTGGCACGTGATGTAGCCCCTATGAATTTCAACTCCGCCCAAATAGAAAGAGCGCGTCGCGACTTTTTCCAATTCATCTACATACCAGGCTTGTCCTGTTGTTGTTTTCTTCGTTCTACTGACGTCGTAGTAAAGGGAAGCCTGGCACTGTGAAGCTATGCCTTCGGGGTTCAGCTACTTCCAACGCCGTCGTGTTTTCCTCGACCTGTATGTATTTTATGCTAACAAGATGAAAGTTTCTAACTCTCTTCGCCTCAATATTGCAGTCCCCCGGAAGTATACGCCTTGATATTATCTTACCTCTCTCCTTTGGATGTCATCAGTTTCGGAAGGATTGACCGAAAGAGGAAGACGATCGTCGAATCCTATTTCTGGAGCGAATTCATACAACTCATGGTTTCTTACTTCTCCGAAAAGGAACTCTTGGAGTTCCGCTTGATCCAGGCAAAGACTGGAACCCTTATTTCTGGATCCACTGTCCTACAGTTCTTGGAACGCACGACATATCCCGGTTCGGACCTTGATATTTACACTCCCTTCAGGTACGGCAGGGAGGTTGGAGAGTTTTTGCTCAAAATTGGCTATGAATTCTGTCCCCGGGCGAGCCAGACAAAGCCCTTTCATGAAATCACGGAAGATGTCATCCATGAGGTTGCTGACGACGAAATCTACGTCTGTCGTGGTATTATACAAGTCTTTGACTTTCATCGTAACGGGAAGAAGATACAAGTAATGTCGGCACGCAATTCTCCTATGGATATCATTCTATCGTACCACTGCAGCAAGTAAACTCATTTCTTGTATCCTCCGTAGTACTGATGAAGCTTTTTTCAGCCACGGTGATGAACATCATCACAGCAACCCATGCTTATTTTCTCTACCCCAGAACCACCTTCCACCAAAGGCGAGGTCTCATCATTAGTACCAATGGCTCTTCCCAAGATGTGGGTCGTCAGAAGTACATCGACCGTGGCTGGGACCTCTTTTCGGAATTGACCGTGTTCGAGGTCACCAATCCTTACTCAGAATTCCAGGCTCATTCCCTCAGATGGGTCGGCGATCGGAGATGTCTCTCAGTCAAGCTACCTCCTATGGAACTACCATTTGCGCCCTACCCCATCAGGGTTAACTCCTGGCAGATGGCTTACGGGTGGAACTGCACAGTTAAGATAGAACGCGAAAGCGTCGATACGGACCATTTCGACTTTTGCGTATCCCAGGGTGCTAGGCTCTGTCGGGCCTTAAACAAGCTCGAGGTCTGGACGACCGCTTTAGATAAATACAAGATGTACGACGTGATACCATCTTCTGAACTCGTACTGATTTGTTATCAGGGTGGATGATGTCTTCGCTGCTATTGTGGAAATATATTATAAACGCTGCGCTTCAGTCAACTCAACTGATGCCGCATTGGAATGGCTTGAAGAACCGAACGTGTCTTTAGAGATGTTGGAAGATATTTTTCAATGAAGTAATGATCGAGAATTTCACGTAAAGTACGCATCCATGTCGCTTGATTTACTTATAGTGTATTCGGCTCCAAGCCGCCCGCGGTCCTAGAGTTCGTAGCTGAACGTTTGGATCATGCGTACAATTATAGTTACAACCATTCCAGTATATACCAACAATTAATTTCTTGCTTCGTTAGCGTTAAGTGTCGATACTACGATACCGATTTCAAGCATTATGTTGCCGAAGATGACAACTCAAAGAGTCGCTTTCAACACACAGTCAACTGAAATCTCTCTAATTTATAACAGGTGGGCTGTCAACAGTGAGGTGAAATCAGTAAAACGGCTTAGATAGTGCCTCTGGTCCTCGATAGTAATTGCAACCAGGCGCATGCTGACAATAATCCTATGAAATTACGAAGTGAAAACTAGGGATACAGGCTGGTATACACTGAGAAGCATGTGGCTATGCGAACGAGTGACAGGACGAAAATATGATCACAAGAAAGCAGTGAACATGGAAATCCAGAAAGCTGAATCGAACGGTAATGTATGCATGTAGTAAATCGAATGCATTGAACGAAACCGAAAAGGCAATTCGAAAGCATGAAAAATCCGTATGAAGCCATGATCTACAAGCCGTTAAGTGCTTCAAGTCAAGAAACGTTGGTTCATATCCTTGTTTATGACGGGTTGAACATTACGAGACTGTGACAGAGCACATGGTGGTCGACTTACCAACGGCCAAAGGCTAGAGAACTAGTACACCGAATGATGAGTTGAAGAGTGTACTAGTGAAGCAGAATTATGACTGACCTGAGGATGCTGAACGATCTTTGGAAGATTCTTCTCCTCCTTCCTCCTTCGCTCCTCTACATTTCTAGCGTAGACTTTAACAGTGGCGCTAAAGTAAAGTTTCAGAGGTAATGCCAGCGAAAACAGTGTGAAGAGCGAACTCTATCGAGACGTTCAACTCCTCCAACGTTGGTTTGGGATTGGTTTCTGTGGATTCTAGTATTAAGAAAACTACGCAGATGGAAAAAAAGGAAAAAATTTCACCCATTGCTGACATTATCGCCTAAAGGAGCAAACATTGAGGTGGAAAGTTTGATGTGAATGACAAGAAATAGGCTTACCCTAGTTAGCGATCCTCCCTTCTTTCCTCCCCATGCTATTTCCTCGTCCCGGCATGCAGAGATACAGACCTACAAAGCAATACAAGGTTATTAGGTGATACCGCTTCCAATACATATGAATGCCCTACGACGTATCCTGTTCCATTGCGCTTGCGGACCAAGCAGAACCCTTTGCAATCCTTGATGTGTGGGCTTAGATGTGAGGCAGCTATGAATTTGTTGACTGTTCGGGGACAGAGGAGGCCCAATTTCACGGAAGTGTCGGAGAAGACTGGACGAACGGGAATATCAGCTGTTGTAAAAAGGGATTATGGGAGAAACAACGGACTGTATCTGTATAGACGACGGACTAAAGACCCAGATTAATATGCTTTACATGCACGAGAGGAAATACTTACCAGTCTTTGTCCATGACGTGCTATCATTGCAACGGTAGTGGCAGAGGTCTTGAAGAAGGGGTCATAAATAAAAACGATATCATAATAGGAAGGGGTTGGGCCATACCGAGAACGGTGCCGCTGTGGCAGCAATCGAAAACCGCCTGAAAAATCTAGAGTCACACGAGGCTGGTGTAGTAGGAGGTGACGGATGGATACTTACAGTAAGCTTGGCATCTGCGGCAGCTAGAGGCATGACTAGGATATTCTTGAGGACGTCATCAATGATCATCTTGTCCTCGATAAATCCTTTGGGACCAATGGCATCGCAAGGAACAATGTCTGCGAAACAAATTCCAGTTCTGCTAAATGATGGCTTAATGAACGGGTGAATTTTGCCTACGCTCGTCTTTCTTGTCCGCTTCCGTGCTGTTCTCGTTGGGTATCTGATATCCGTGCCCCCCGTCTGCCATGATAGTTAATATGGGGTCAACAAGACGATCGGAAAGACTGACAGAAAATAAAAAATATGCCGCCAGCAGAAGCACCTTGAACAAAACGGTGGATTTCTCTCTCCTAAGCAACGACGGGTTAACGCTCCCTATTTGGGAGGCAATTTGGAAGACACACGATGTTTGCTTTGGTAGGCCACAGGTGAGGTGAAGTCTCGACAGTATCTGTCATGATAACGATATCGTCCTTGTCGAAAAACATAGTGCCTGAAAAAGGAGTGTTAGACAACATCATCTCCGTATCTGGCTGGGGCATACCCATGAGGAGGTCACGAAATTTCTCAACATCGGTGTGGGTCCCTTCCATCTGGTCATCCTTCCCCGACGCGAACGTTTCCAGGGTATAGCTTATACCGATGAGCAGGGCCTTTTGGGTCACATATTTCTCGATACGGGGGGAGGTCGCAGTGGCAGAGGGAGGTGGTAAAGGATTGGAGGGACGCAAGCGGCCAGGTCCAGAAATCATGTTGAGGTCGTCCAGGCAGAGGGAAGAGCAGAAAATAGATGGTGGTTGTAGGTGAAAAGAGAGGCGACGTCTTGACCCTTTCTCAGTGCTCAACAGCGGAAACGTCGGCGTCGGCGTCCATGGCGCTGCTCCGGGGGGCAGCACATAGCATCCTACGTGTCGACTCTTATTTTCCCGGAATACGGCCTGGCCACCACCGGGACTTCCACGTGGATTACAACAGCTGAGTAGCCAGCTTCATCCAAACCTGGGGTCCGGATGGAAACGACGCGTGTACAGAGCTTTCGAGAGAAGAATGAACCGTGGAGAGAAGATGAGAAGAGATGTTTTGTCCCCGGAAGATCTAGTGGGGGTTCCATCAACAATGCCGCAATATGAGGTGCCACCGAGGCTTCAATAGTTTCTGACATCAAGGCACAGCTGAGTATTCGACTCGTGGCAATGGCTCTCTTACAAAAATGTAGTTCTATCGCCAAAAAAGTCCCATATCAATCTGGATGGCATCGCTACGAGACGCCCGTCGGACTAGTGATCATAGTTATAATAGAGAACTCTGCAGCGATCAGATCGCGCGGCAGGTTTCACAGCCTATAGCTGAAGAATTGACTAGCGGCAGGACACGGTACTGATCAAAGGCAATGAATTCAGATTTTTTGTTAGGTATGATTCGAACATACCCTGTAGACCGACAAAAGGTCTTCTGTAAAGATAGAAACACCGAAGTTTTTTTTTATCACTGTACGAGACACATTCCAGTTCAAGTTCAGCTAGCTTCAAAAAGATACGAAGGAATATCGCCGACAGACACAAGAACACCAAGATTACCCCAACAGAGAAAGGCCAATACGTTCAATAGCTCGACCCTGCCAAATTCAAGTAGAGTGGCCCAAGCACCTGAATCGGCTACTCCTACCGTTACGACGATTTCCTTCTGGAGTCAACATTGAGTAGTACCCAATGAGTTGCAGTACTTGCTCCAGTACTTACAAGATTTTGACCATTTCCTAACATCCATTGAATCCCTGGCCTAGCCGGGAGGTCCGACGACACTGGAATTTGGAAAAGAATGCGTCACTGTGGCGCGTAAAGCGGCCAATGACGTAAGTCGATCACTTTCGTAAAGTTTCAATTTCAATGCTCATGTTCGAGTTGATGGCGCCAGTGAGCACAACTGGACAGCAACCATCATTTTTACCCCTCTCCTTTCACAGTTCACATGCGCTTTTTGGCCGCGCCTAGCTCAAAAGAATTTTAGAGGCGCTTAACAAACGAAATTCCAGTCCCTGTACATGCGGACTTGTCGGACTGTCATCCTCGTCAGTAGACTCGCTAGCCAGTCGACAAGCTTACACCTCACGTGGCTAATTCCTAATGTGGTTGTTTGGTTGTTTGGTTGAGTTTGACATAGTTTTTGGTTGCGGTGAGCTTGTGAACGGACTGGTCGATTCCGAGACGTTTTAGAGGGTCACACTGGCTGTGACATTAGACTTAGAAAAATTTCACTGATTGAACGTCGTAAATTTGAGCGGTGGTCTCAAATATTAATGAGCTTTCGCCCTGCTGGCAAACTCTTCTCCATTTTAACTTGTAGTGTAGTGAATAGCTGATATATTTATCTGAGGCTGAGATGATGCGTCTGGGACAAACGGCGACTCGAAGGGAGGAGGAACAGTGACAGTGGGATGAAGACTCGTCATGGGCGAACTAGGGCGCAAATGTCACGTAACGGTAATAATCACGTGTCGTACTTTGGCTCGATGATAACTTTCTAGACTCGGATTCGAAGGCCTCGGATATTGATTGTCGTAATCTGTGCAGTGGGAGGCTTGCAGTAGGTAAATATACTGAATTATTTTGCTACTAGAGCTCGGAACGAGCTCCTTAAATACTACAAAAGTATCTAGAATATTCTACCAAAAGTACCTATAATTATCAAAGTATCGTGACAAATTAGTAAGCCGAATGTTCAGGAATCTTCCGGCATAAGCTTGAAGTTGCAAATCCAACATTGATTAAATACTGGTGTTCATCAGTATATACATATAATGCAGTATTACATTCACAGATAGGCAAAAAAATGAAGGGAGTGCTGTTGAAAGAGAAATGACATGGGCAATGGACAAAATAATTCTAAGTCCAATGTCACATCAAGCGTGACCCTCTAAAACGTTTCGGAATATACCAGCCGCTTCCGCCCAAATCGTGAAAGCGAAGCCACGAGCCATGTGGGCGGAACGCCGGCTGGTAAACGAGCCTACCTCGTCAGATCTGCCTTTTTCAAATGTATTGTCAGGGAATCATTGAATAAACAAATTTAAAGACTGAATGAACTATATTGGGGTACTTATGGCTTTTAATCTCAATCCGTTCCAATTTCTGTGTCATTCTCTTGGGCACGCGGCATGCGTCGCGGTGCTCCGTAGATTGGAGAAATAAAATTACATTATATCGTCGGACATCCGCCGTATTTCATATTTGGCAAGACTAGCTGGCACAGCATTGATGTTTGATAGCTGTTCAGGGTATTGAATACATAATTTTGAGGTTGTTGAGGGTACCACAATGGTTTTCTGCATCGTACTGTTCTGGAGATATCAGTAAAGCCGAACTGTCAGGCAGCTAGGTTTCAAGTTCACGACGGTGATGGTCATAAAACCATCTTCGAAATGATCCGACAAAACATCAGGGTTTATGCCTTCTAGTAGAGAAATTGCATCATTTGAAGTGATGAGGACATTCAACATAAAATTGTGCCGTAAAATCCTAACGGATCAACGAAGAATAGACTACGGATACACATTGGAGACATACAGATGGTAACATATTGCGGTAGGGTATCCAATGGAGCATGTGCCAGGTATCTAAACAATGCCAGAAACGAGAATTGGGACGAGTAGCGGAACAAAATACAAATGTGCCTAACAGAAGCAGGTAATTTGCGAAGATTCTGAGAATAGGAACGTGAATAGAAAATCATATCAAACGCATCAGGTATGAAGCTAGGAAAGATGAAAAAAGGGTCCAATACCACAGGGAAATTGGGAGGGCACAGATGCGGTGGAGGTAGATGGATGTGTAGTAAGATGATCGTGGGATCAACACAGAAAACGCTGATTCATGTCCTTGAGCATAAAAATTGAGCAGAAGTATGAGAACTAAGGGGCATGCCGTTTAGCTTACCAGGGGCCAAAGACTAGAGAGCTACGATCAAATCCATGAAAACATGTCGGACAGAGTAATGTGGCGACTTACTTGGGGATGCTGAGCGACCTTCGAGGGATTTTCCTGCTCCTTCTTCTTGTGGTTCTCTATCGCATTAGAATAGGCTTTGACTCTAGCGCTATAAAGGGATCAGTCTTGAAACGAACCATATCAAAGCGGAGAAGCCAACCCTATGAACATATTCAAGTCTTTTAGTGTCGGATGGAGGTCGTGACCTGTGAGTTCCTTCAGAAAGAGTCTTTAACTAGAAAGAAAATGCAAACGCAGTGCAAATACCAAAGCCTTGGGGAGGGCACGCTCAGCATCATTGGAAGACAGGCACGGCGAGATATCTTACCCTTGTAAATGACCCTCCTTTCTTACCACCCCAAGCAAATTCTTCGTCCCTGCAAGCCGAGATGCAGATCTAGTAAATTGCGTTAAGTCACCGGAGCAGCCATGAAATAACCTGCTTGAAATGACGTACAACGTATCCGGAACCCTTGTGCTTCGGGAGCAGACAAAAACCTTCGCAGTCCTTAAGACGCGAGTCCCAGTTTGAGGCGACACCGGGCGCGAACGAGTTGAGTGTACAAGGGACAATCATGCTTAGGTTAGCAGATGTCTTTGAGAAGACTAAGCAAATGGGGTCAATGTCAGAAGTCGCGACAATTGTGCGGACACGAATACGAACTGTGCCTGTATACACGGAGTGCTAAAGGGTTGGACTTAGACGAGTGCTTTCACGTAGGAGAAAGAACGCACCTCCCCTCTTCCAGAATGTGATGTCGTTACAGCGATGGTGTGAGAGATCTAGACGTATTTATGGTGAGTACTACTGTGACAGGGATAGTCGGTAGGTGAACTATACCGAGAACCGTCCCACAGCAATCGAAAACGGCCTATGTAATAGAAAAAATGAGGATTCTGGGGAAAAGACAGGGAGAGATCTCACAGTAAGCTTCGCGTCCATGGCTACGAGGGGCATGACTAGTATGTTCTTAAGCAGGTCGTTGATGATCATTTTGCCCTCCATGAAATTACCATCAGGATTGACAGCGTCACAAGGCACAATGTCTAAAGAAATTGCATTCCAGTAAAAATCAGCACATCTACTCAGCTGCGGCACATACACTTGTCACGCTTGTCCTTTTCTTGGCTGCCAGGGTTGTAAATCTGGTATCCGTGCCCGGCATCTGAATGCAATCGGATGAGGTCCTAGGCCAGCCTAGGAACGTACGAAGACGCACAGAATAGGAAACAAATATCTCCAGACGAAGTCCCTCCCACGAACGCTTTGATCGCTCTTTCCTAGTGCGAGAAACGATTCAGCATGATCCCCGGTGGGCGGTGTTACCATACTTACTATGTTGGCCTTGGTAGGCCATAGATGGCGAGGAGTATCAGGTCCGTCGGTCAACACAGCGATGTCCTGGTTGCTGAAATGCAAGGGGCCTGTGGAAGGGTTATGCTGGATGAAAACATGGCATCACAGGTGGCTCCTACCTATGAGGATGTTGTACATTTGTTTAACATCAGTGAGGGCACCCTCCACTTGGTCCTCTGGCTTCAATCTATATTCTTCCAAATTATAGCTGATCCCGATGAGGAGGGCCTTTCGAGCTACAGGCCTAGTCTCAGTACGCCTGGGACTGATGCAGTAGGTGGTAGAGAGAAACGATTGAAAATGACTATTCAACACTCGTGGAGGACGGAAACCGAAGTGCATAGGAAAATGCCGTCGAAATCGAAATTTCGTAGGGGGAAGACAGATTGATGACGGTGGGAGCAGAGTTGGAACGAAGAATGGAGGGCGTAGGTCTTGCCAATGCTAACAGCTAACAGCGAATCCGCGTGGCGAAGTCACTGCCGTGAGGAAGGCGGAGGAGGCGTCGGGAAAAACTGCAAATCCCCTCCGGCCTGCAATTCTCGGATTGGGAGTTAGGCGTTTGGTCCGAGCGTATAGCATCCCGGACGAGCTGTAAGTGCCTAACCAAGTAGAGAGAGAGTTGAGTGAACAGGTCAGGGAGTAGGACATTCGAAGTGCTTTCCTAACAACCATCACGAGGAGGGGGGAAAGTAGAGGAGAGAGGTGTGGGTGCGAAAGATCGAGTGAGTTTTCTGATCACCCCGCGAAGCCAGGCCAACGCTTCCCACCAGGGGACAGTTACACCGCCGCATGACTAGGGAACATTTACTCAAAAGTCTGGTTCTATCGGCGAAAACGAAAATGCTTTTGAATGTGGATGGCATCACGTAAAGTTCCTTGATCCTTGGAGGTCGATGGCCCTGAGATGACAGCCCACAAATTCGTACTCCTTTGCGACCATGAGCAAAAATTGGATGAAAAGTCGGTCTTAAATGAGGATGCTTCCACACATTGTTTGTCATTTGACGAAAGGTTTTCCGTAAGAAAGACATGAAGGAGCAGACTATAGAAAGAGAATCGGAATCGTAGGACCTAGGGTACCACCAATTCGGCTTATATTGACTGGTAGCCGCTCTCGTATAAAACGCGTTTCACCTGCCTGCAAAGAGCAAGAATATCAGCCGCATGATCACTGACTCTCAGACACCACTGACGCCCATAGTTCTATACTTGATTCTGAGGCCCGACAGTCTACAGATGCGGCCCCGGCTCAGCCGTTTTGATGTATGCCAAGCATCGGTGATTTTTTTCAGTTTCGAAGGGACATTATTGAATATATGGCGCTTTTCCTCAAACCTGCTTCTGGTATCCTCTGGGATGGTACCGGTCTTGGGGTTTGTGTTCACTTTGGGTGACGGTTGGAGAACGGGATGGCCACGTGAGACCGATCAATTTGCAATTCGAGAAATGAACTGCCGGCTTTCTGCCCTTCTTTCTATTTCCGAGCCGTCTCCATCTTCTCTGACGCTTTCGTCTAGTAGACGACGAATCATATTATGTTCTATTTTATCTTCTAGATGAAGGATTATCTCAGAGAACTAGAGGCAACACCGTTAATTACCGAACTTCGGTACTAGGGCGCTAAGCCTATGTAGGTTCTGTTAATGCATCGAAAGGGTTTTTTTTTGATCCTCATTGCCCGGAGCAGACTACCACAGGCAGTCCCACTCTTGCATACTTATCGTTGGATCTAGTTCAACAGGGCTGTCGAAAGCAGGTTACATAAATCCCAGTTCGTGCACACCTGTGTCGAGGGGCCGTTGTACTTCCATGCCTGTAATGATATAGATTGGTGTGAGTATGTTCTGAGTTTCTCTTTTCTTGTATCCCATGATTTATGCCCGCGATGAAGGAAAGGCACCATGCACGAAACCAGAGACGGGGACAAGCCTGTTGCATAGCCGCTCTCGAGATCATACCCGCAGTAACTGCTGGGAAAATGGTCCAGCGTCTCACAAACGCCTCCAGGAAACTAAGTTGACATCCACCGAGACGATATCATATCTGTCCTACATCTCATTGGACTGAGTCGTCAATGTGGGTATTATCAGATGGCGCACGTGCCAGCCGAAGTGCAGTGCGCCCGGAGTCAAAACCTGTGCAAGCAATCTCTATCATCTCTCCACACAACGCTCACTTGGACCGTGCGTACTCCATTATGACACCCATAGAAGAATCACGGCAGCTCGTATTCATCGATGCATTACTTGCCGGCCGTGCCAATCTCGCAGTGACTGCAGAACAATTAACCCGGTGGGCGTACGACCCTAAGACCTTCGGCGACGATGCGGAAGGTGGGTTGTGGGATCTATGGAGCACGATTAACTATAAGGCAGAAAGGACGAAGACCGATGATGTCATCGTGCATGGCAAGCTCGTCGAGCTCGTCGATGCGATCAAGCATCTAGAGTCTCCCACAAACGATGCTGGAGAGAAATCGAAGTGTTGGGGGATGACTTTATGGGAGGACTTGCCCATTTTTGGTGCGAACATGAGAGAAAGCTGGAATTGTGCGTTTTCTCTTTCGTGCTCGGGAGTTACTGAATTATGTTTATTCCCAGTCTTTGATGCGGAAGAGGATACGGAGAGAGCGCTGAAGCGCGAACGATGGGTTAATCTCAACGCGTTCGTTGCGAGGTTGACTGCAGCTCGCGTCCATGACTTCGAGCTGTATGCCATCTGGCAGCTTAGAGATGCGCTGGAAGAACCGATCGAAGACTCGAGCTTTGATGCCAAAATTCCTGCTGCCGTCCAATGGATTCTCTACTGCGGGGAACTGATATACACGAGCAAGCGGGAATACGAGCATGGCCCTCGTGTTGGAGATCCTGCGAGGGGTGGCGAGCTGTGGAAGGGCGACAAGAGAGGCTTCTGTGAGGAAAGATGGTGCTTTTGGAAGAACAGGTTCGCGGAACTGCAAAACTACGAGAAGCTCTTACCAGAGACCAGGGAACTGGCTGGTAAAGCCGTTCAAGTGATGGGGAGCATCGAGCAAAGGCTGCATGCTTGAACAAGTACAATATCCGAGTCAATTCATTAGCATTTATCTACGTATTCAATTCCTGGGAAAAGGAAGAAAACAATGCCATCAAGACGTTCATCTGTCCTCTCTCCGAGCATTATATTTCCAACTCGGAGACATCTTTACTTTCTGTGGTTCGCTGAGTAAGTCGTTATTCATTGTTATTATGAGAACGGTGGCAGCACCTGCAGATACAAGGATACTCAGACTTCCTCAAAGTTCGCGAGAAGAGACCCTGATATACCTACGTCGCGGCTCATGAAGATCTATACTAAGAGCTTGACAATGATCAGGGACATTATGTTGATGATGAGAGAAGGCTCGGACTTCGTCGTAAACCTCGAGGCCAGCGCAGATGATCCAATCGACTTCCAGGAAATAAGGCTGCGAGAGAGTTGAGAAGTGCATTAGCATGAAATTGCAGAGGACAATATGAATAGGTAAGATTGAGGAAGAAAAAGACTAGAGATACACAGAGCGTGGTATATAGGTGTCCTGAGAGGCTTGGGCGGGGTATCAAACAGTGCGAGACAAAACCGATGAGCAAAAGGACGAAGCTATAAGCGCGGGATAGAAAACAGATTGGTCGAAAGCAGAAATTCGAAAATTAGTATACGTATAACGTGCATCAAAGAAATTGCAACCAAGCGGTGACAAAAAAGTAATCCGAAAACAAATGACCGACAAAATAGGAACAAAAGAGAACAATTGGGTATAGATGTCGTAAAATAAACAGCGTTCAAAGCATCAAGAGCTGATTCATATCCTTGAACCGACGACTCAGCAAGTCATGGAAATCGGATACAGAACTCGACTTACCAAAGGCCAAAGGCTGGATATCTAAGGACGAGTCAAAATAATAGCAGAGAGTCAGCAACTGACTTACCTGAGGACGTTGGATAATCTTCGAAAGACCCTCCGCAGTGTCCGTCTTCCGCTGCTGCTTCCTCCTCTTTTCTGCCGCCTTGGAGCGTGTCTTGACTTCGGCGCTATGAAAGGCTTCAACATAGACACCAGTCAAGCCAGAAAGTACGCCCTACTTTATCGAGACGTTCAGTTCCTTGAGTGTGAGCTTGGTATTTTCCTCTGGAACGAATCAAAAAAGACGATCGATTGTCAGGGGTGATTCTCACTTAGTGCTCGAATTAAAGCCTTGAAAGAAAGGTGTTCAGTGTTCGTGAATACGGTCACCGAGTCTGAGAGGTCTTACTCTAGTCAGCGACCCTCCTCTTTTATCACTGCCCAAAGCAAGTTCCTCGTCCCTACAAGCAGATATGCACACCTAAAAAGACGCAGTTGATCACCGGATCAACGCCACGACAAGATACAGATGACGCACTACGCATCCTGGACCTCTGCGCTTGGGGAGCAAGCAGAGCCCTTTGCAGTCCTTTATGTACGGGTCCAAGTGCACCGCAGCTGCAGACCCAAACATATTCACGGTGAAAGGAACCATCATGGTTAAGTCTACAGATGGTTCGGAGAAGACTAAAAAGGCACGTCAACTAAGAGCTCCATTTCCCGACTTCTCACGAACTGTGTCTGTATATGTGGCAGGCTGTGGTCCACTCTTTAGCAAGCTGGCAAAATAGAAAAAAAGAAAAGTGTTACCGGTCCTCTTCCACGATGTGCAGTCGTTGCAACGGTAATGCGAAAGATCTGCAGGCCTCTCTTGTCAGTCGAGATTAAACAGGGTCGTACTCGAAACATATCGTACCGAGGACTGTGCCACTGTGACAGCAATCAAAAACCGCCTTCAATTGGATTAGATCCGGCCAATATCGAAAGCGGTGGGAAAAGAAGATTACCGTTAAATTCGCGTCCGCAGCTGCTAGAGGCATCACCAATATATTCTTGAGGAGATCATCGATAATCATCTTTTTCTCAATGAAATCAGGACCAAGAGCGTCGCAGGGAACAATGTCTGGAAAATAAGCTCAGTCAAATCGGCCTTGCATAGGGCTGTGCGCTCACGCTCGTCGTGCTTATCATCTTCATGGCTGTTATCATTGCGTATTTGGTATCCATGTCCAGCGTCTGTATCGGTGATGTCAATACTTGTTGCGACGTTATGGGAACGTGATTTACAGAAAATAAAATGGATGTCGCCAGCCTTGGCTCCGTCGACAAACGAACGAATTGCTCTTTCCTGCAGCAGAAATAATGCATCAATAACTTTAAGAGAGAGAGAGAGAGGACTAGGCATACAATATTCTTCTTCGTCGGCCATTTCTCGCGGGGAACGTCGGGGAAGTCGGTGAGGACGGTAATATCTTCCTTCTTGAACTTGAATTCGTCTAATAAAGGTTTGGACGGTATGCGAGGGGGAATCATCGGCAGTGTATACCTTGAAGGAGTGCATGTATTCTGTCGACGTCTATCTCAGGACCTTTCCCAAGCTGATGTTGAGGATTCGAATGATATTCTTCTTGTACGTAGCTGATGCCGATGAGGAGGGCTTTTCGTCGAACTTCGCAACCGGAATTGGGTGGGTCGGGTAGCGAACGGTGCGGTGGGGATATTAATGAGCGCCATAGTCGGGAGCCAGAGATCATCAAGGTAACGCCTAGATGGGAAGGCGGTGAAGGGGAATAGATAAATGGTGGCGGATGGACAGCGAGTCGACGCTGGCCACTGCTCGACGTTTAACAGCCTGTGTGCGTCCGAGTGACCAGAGTCTGTGAAGTCGATAGGGAGCAACGAGAGACCGCCGCACCGAAGCCCTTCGCTTAATGGGGCGATAAGGCCGTATTGCTCACAGCTTGGTCAGCAACTTGAACAGCAAGGGATTTCCCCATGTAGCAGAAGCAGTTAAATGGTCGAGCACGGGGAGACAAAACCATTTGATTGACAACAACGAGGATGTGAAGCAAAGAATATAAATGAGAGAGGGGGGAAACGAGGAAGGGAGTAGACGCAGAAGGTAGGGTGGGAATCTATCATCAGTTCCGCTAAGCAAGGGGTTAAGGTCTCCCACTAGGGTACCTATCATCCTCATGGCCAAGGTACTTGCTACTGAAAAGACGATTCTACTGGAAAGAACATGATCCATACGGCACCATGCAAAGTGTCACAATAGCTGCCGTATTTGCGGTATTAAGACCCTTCTCAGATCAGATGGGGTGCCGCGAAGGATTCTAGGACACATTCACTGACCTAGATGACAAGTCAGACAGATATAACTTGAACTTTGAGATTACAACTAGACGTTTTGAGGCAACATCACGAGCTTTCTGAACACAAGAAGCATTACCGGAACGAGAACGATATCCCGCACTCCTGGTCCCTTGTTGACTCGGGCGAGAGTCAGACGATCGTCCTGCAGATGAGATTAACCCAATTCCTAACAATGGCAACAGTTGTGACAGACAACGAAAGCATGACTGGATCCTGGAATGGTTCAATTTCCCGATAGTTTCTTCAGTTTTTTGCTCACCATAGGTGGGCTGCCAGCAGCAAGCTATTTTGAGCATATAGTATCGTGTACTTACTTGAGTGCGGTAGAATTCAGTAAGATCAACGGCATCTTATTTAAGTCTTGCGTCTTGGCCGGTCCCGATCCTGGTCCACGACGCACGTCGGTGCCAACACTCGGGGTACCGGAGAGAGATCGGCGTACATCACGTGCGACCTCGTCCCGGTCTTCTGATTCAGAACATCTTAACCCCAAAAAAGCAATCGCACCATGAAAAGTGTCAAACAGTTGCAATGCCTATATAATACCCAGAATTACATGCAGGTGACTTTCAAGCACCAAAATTGCATGTATACAGATTGTAAGGAACAGTTGCACTCATGCCACCTGTAAGCACTTGTAACTTAACTCAACTTTGCTGTAAGGCACTTATAATCACTATATAAGCCTTGCAATTGATTCTAACAATCATCAATTGCTGCAGTGAATACAAGTGCTTGGGTGACTTACAAGGGCTTATAAGCTGTGTTAATGTCTGAATGCAAAAATTACTTACAGGTCTAGTCTGATTAGTCATCAAGTGACATTTCACAGTTACTGGTAAATTTACACTAATGAGAAATCAAACCCACAACCAACTGTATAACCACCAGGCAAATTAACCATTGCACCAAATGACCATAGATAATGTCTGTTCCACTGTTCTTAAATAGGGTCCATCCTCTATGACCCAGACACTCTCAAAATCTCAGCACACACATTGTTAACCAGATAATGTGCAGAAACTTAGTTTTTTATGGCTCTAGAGTAGTATATCACTGTAATTCAGCAATAGAAAAGTTCTGAGGTACCTGTAAGTAGTTATATATTGATTACAAGTGATTATAAGTTGATATTGATAATTGTAATGCCTTGTAATGCCCAAGGGGGTCCGAATATCAAAAAAAAATAACAGTGGGTCGATGAATTATTTTCGTGCATCAGTGCTGGACCTACCTATCTTCACGTGACTGTTATGATGTCATATTGCCTAATATAGCTCTATTTTCCCACATCTCGGCTCATTTTCCGCAAAGTTATTTGCATAATGGATATTTCAATGTTTTCAACTCAATGTGGACCCCATCGGACTTGGACTTCAAATTAGTTCATTAAAGCATATGGCATCATGAAAATTGACTCATCAAAGCATATGACATCATCATAATGCAGTAAGCATTGACAAGCTTCAGTGAGGGTGTCCGGATAACCAGTTACTGTATTATGTTCTCAAAGGTAAATAGGATGTACTTTAGTATACTTTGCATCAAGACATATCCAAAATGTGCCCTCAAAATCTCAGTTTTAGACCCAAATAGGGGGGGTCAACTTTTTTTTTTCGTGACATCCGGCTGGACCTACCTACCTACCCGGTGTGTCGGGCCGCCATTCCCGGACCCCCTTGGTAATGCCCTATAAGCACTGCAAACTACCACAGAGATTACAAGTTGCTTGCAAGTGATTTTAATTTAAGATGGTCCATTATATGTACATGTAGCCACTTATATGTCTGGCTCCTCCTGATACACTGTTATAACTCATGTAAGTAGTTGTAATTACATGTAACTATTTGACATTTTTCGTGGTGCGGTATTCATTAATTTAGTCAAATTATTATCTAATTGTTCTCACTATTGACCAACCTTGAACCTAATTACCCATCCAAGTTCTTTCTGTCGACTTCAAGGGTTGTAACGCCAACATCAGCATGAATTTACGAACATTGTGCGGGCGTCGAACGTACCATTTTATTGGTCGCCATGGCGTCTAGGTCCATCCACCGATGTATACTACCAACAGGGACCTGGTATCTAAACGAAGAGTCTTTGTAGTCTAGGCTGAGATCGAGGGGCGGAAGGGGGGGGGTGCTCGGAACTTAAAAGCAATGATGGCCGGAATCGGGCACTGTGGGCGCTCACGTCCAAACTTGGAATTCACTCTCGCCACGATGTCGCGTCGTCCCTCGCTTGCTTCACACGCCCGCACGCCGCCTTTGATCGTTGGCCTCGACAAAAGGAACGCGGGCCGTTTCCAATTTCCGAATGTCTATCTACTCATCATACAGTGTGTTAATAACCTGTGTATACATGCACACCTCTAAACCGTTTGGATAGATCTAAAAAGAGCTTACACATTTGTCAATGACCAGGATGGTTGCTATTCCTTTTTCCTTTTCAATTTGCTCCCCCCCCCTCGGTATCACTCTCGGAAAGGCAGCGAGCACCGAGGAGCACCGTCGCCTGTCTATCAAAAGGCATCAATCGGGATTTCCTCCTTTCCCTGCCACGTCTCCAGGGAACGTCGAAGGACTCGACGCGGCTGCCTTTCTCAACAGACAACATGATCAGCTCTCTAACTCGGGTCATTCTGCAGGAATAATGGCTGTGTTGCAGGATCGTCACTAGGAGGCTGCGTCCACGTCGAGAAGATACTTGGCAGACCAGTCAATCCACATAGATGATTGACAATATGTTTCCGCATCATAGACTCATTCCTGGAGAACGACCTACTCGATATCAGTCTGCAGTAAAAGCGGAGATTGCTTTCAGTTGTCTCATGCATGCAATTTCCTTTCGGAATTGGTGCTCGATGATTATACACCGTTCGGGGACCATGCAGGTCTCAGTCTCGACCCTATCTTTCGCAAGAATAGCGATCGTACAAGCGTGGGCCTTCCATCCGCAGGTCTCGTTGTCTTCCAATCTTTCAAGGATGAATTTACTCTCCTGGGAAGCCAGGATTACTCGTCCGCATACTGAAAGAGAACCGCCCCAATTTCGTAGGAAATAGCTTGGCGAGTATCTCGAACGCCATCCACATGCATTCAACAAACCTCGGACTCGGAGTCCGTACCGGGGCCAGGGTAACATTTCCTTATGCAGCAGCACTATCTCTTCTTTCACCGTGAAGCTCATGTACTTTATCTGCACTCCATCATGACCGTCAATAATAGTCAGTATGGATGCCTCACATGGGTAGAAAAGTTGAGACTGTCTGCCGTTCTGGCTTCCTTGGGTATGTTTGCATCTGTTCATCAACCTGAACATTCTCACGCTCCCTATCAAGCGTTCTATCTCTCTGTGAAGGTTTTCACACTATTGCTTTCTTTTAGGCGAAGGCAGTCTCTCAAGGTCCTCTTGGCGCTTTCAGCGAGTCGATTTCTCATGGACTACTTGAGTTTACGTCAGCTTCAGTACTTGTCCCCGAGAAATTTGGACCAGTACCTCAATTGGGCAAAAGAGCAAGGGCTCCCGATCAAAGTCGAAGAACTTCCGGAACAAGGTGCCAGTATTATGTGGATGGGCAAACACCAAACGGGCAACGTTATCTTCTACTGCCATGGTGGGTTATCCGTGCGATTTGCGAGGAGCGTGTACTTATTACGTTTCCTTTGCTTACAGGTGGTGGATACGTCTTGCCCAGTTCTCCTGGGACGTTCGACTTTTGTCTGTATGTGAAGCAGCAACTGGAGGCAAAAGGTGTCCATGCAAATATCGCTCTTTTGACCTATAGTAAGCGAGCGCTTTTCCTCTCTCAACTACCACCTAATTGTCTTTTGAAGACCTTATTCCAGACGTCAAATACCCTACTCCATTGCGCGAAGCCATATGTGCGATCCATCACCTTCTCAAGTGCGGTATCAAGTCCGAGAATATCATCCTCGCAGGGGAATCTGCAGGTGGGAATCTCGTCCTGCAGATTCTTTCACACATGCTTCACCCTTTACCATCTATCGATCCATTGCCGCCGACGCTTCGCTTCCGGGGTGCATGTCTTATGTCGCCGTGGGTCTCCCCCAGCGGCGATGTCTGCGCCGATCAGGCACAAGCGAATGATTCCAAGGACGATATCAGTGTCCGTACACTCCGTGAATGGGGTCAACTGATTATCAAAGATGTCCCGTGCAATTTAGAGGACATAGCTTGTGTTGAACCTGCTGGTGCACCAAAAGGGTGGTTCAGGGAGGTGGAGACGGTTGTTGGGGGTATCCTTATGCTTTCAGGCGAGGTGGAGTGCATGGCGGGTGCACATAGCTTCTTTTACGAGGAGCACCTGAAAGACTACCACCGTGATGTTAGGATAGCTGTTCAACCTGAGGGTGTGCATGATGGTATATTGGTTGATTTTATAGTGGGGAGAGAGCCATCAGAGGGGGTGACACTTGTGATTATAGAGTGGTTGGCTGAAGCATTCGGTCATGAGGCCTGAGGCTTAACATAATTCTCTAATTCTTGGTACGCTTTTGTGACCGGCTGTCATCTCACACTGAAATCGTTGTTTCAAGATACGGCGGTCCACTTCATACATCAGTATAATGCGCATGAATAGGATGGTCCTTGACTGTACTTCTACGTACAGTAACCTTTCACCAGTGTCAGGAGCAGGATTGCGTATGAAACTAATTTATGAAAAAGCTTCACCTTTACATCACGACGCTAATTGACGCACCGACATTGTAAGGGGTACGGATTTCCTTAGGACTGGGTAACTGCACCATTCCTTTCTTCTGCTTACCTCTCCCTTGCGACAGGCACGTATGCGCTGTTTCGCCATTTTCTCATGCTAATCTTTAGTTTCTATGCTTTCGTGTCTTTCACCTAGCTTTCTTCTGGCAATATACGCCCGAATCGTACTCAATTCTGGGTTGAAGACTCATTGTGTGGCAGATCCTTTACAGACATGGAAATAATTGACAAACCGTCCACGAACACGAGATACCTGTCATTGTACCCAAACGCGACGTTCGTCACCGGCTCGAGTTTAGTAGACGAATCGTAGCTTTGACGACGCAAAGTTATTTTCCTGACGGTGGCGGCCAGTGGCGGCGTTTCAGTGACACTGATGTTCGAATTCGAATTCACCTGACTGGGCTAGGCCGCGAACATAACTCTAACTAGTCTAAAACTCTAAGGTTGGTTGCAGGGTCGCTGAGAAGGGTGTACTGTTAAAGTATCCAATACGAACAGCGTCAGCAAAGCGCTTCATGGTGAATAGTATGCCTACTGATTGACACCCTCTCGTCTTGATATTCTGAAAACAGTAGTCAGCGCTTCGTTGTATAGGTCAGATCTAGAGTCAGGGTCAACGAATTACAAAGTTATTTCAAGATTCAGATTCTAGTTAGCAGACAGATATTACACAGAACTTAATCAGGTGATACCTGAACGAGTGCGGGGAAGTCGCAATTTGTTTGATTAGTGGGTTATTAACTGGCACGATACACCCGTACCAAAATAGAGTGGATACGGTGGCAGGTCGTTGTTGTATCCCTCATCCCTACACGACCAAGAGTTACTCATTTGCACTGCTCCGTTACCACGCGGCCAATGGCGGACTGCCCTGAACCTCCCTGAACTCGCGTACCTTTGTAAGTAATTAAAATACGATCAATTGCAAGATCGCAGAGAGGGGGTGCACGCCTCACATTCAATGTGACTTGGACCCCCCGACGTCAGCTCCGAGTCGACTCTCACCATAAGCTGCGGATACCCGTGTATTCAGCCTCGGCGATAACAGCTTATACTCTCAGCCGTTTATCTCTGCTTGAACACCACTACTGTATAACAGAGTAGATCAGCGATGATCGACAACCCGGGCGCAAATCAATTGTCCCTTTACATAGACAAAGGAGCTCAAGGGACAAGTGATAGCCGGCATGGCTTTCGGGTAAAAATTTCAAGAGGCTGAGATAAGAGATAAATCGATAAACACCTGGCCTGTCGTTCAACGTTCACACCACTCATGAGCATCAGGAATTTAATTGCTCGAAACTGGGGGGGGGGAAGATTCACGTTTCCGCAGCTACAATTAAATGATAAAGGAAGGGGCAATCGCTTTGAGAGCCAAAGGCTAGAAAGATTAACGTCAGGTCAGAGACGCATCGAGAATGAAGAGAGCACAGAACAGAGTCACACACAGTGGCAAATTGAAATTTGTCTCGGCTTCTCCATTTTGGGCCGACTTCCGAATATGATTCCGCCTTGCCTCCCACCAACACCGACTGTAATTACAAGTGGCGCTTATTTTTTCTGCACGTTCCCTCTTTGTGGCGTCCTGGGATCTCCTATGTTCGACGAATACAGAATCACAGAATCTGGTCAGGAGGCTGCTTGGCAAGTGCGAGCTGGACTAACTCGAAAATCGTATCACCTGACACCACTTGAGTTCTGTCTGAAAGATCCTCGTCGCTGTTTGGCAATTTGGATTTCTTTGGGCTGGTACTGGTCAAAGGTAAACTACACTCTTGCATATGGCTCTCGGCCAAGATTCACAGGAGGTCGATCTGGTTGGTCGATCATGGACCGACATTGTTCCGTATTTCAGGGCCCCCTATGCAACGAATTACTTATACTGTAGTTAGCGTAAGAGTAGCTTGGTCTCTCCTGCTTCGGTCCCACTCTCTTCTGTGCACATTCATTCCCTCACTTCCTACAGAGATGACTAACGCTGCCGAAGTCGCGTGAGCACTCCTTTTTCCTCCTCGAAACGGTTTGACGAATCTACTTCAGCCACGGGCCATTGCTCATCGGTCTTATGCTCAATGTTTTGCTGTTCGGGGTGGTCATAGCGCAGGTCTACATCTACATGACGACGTATCAAAAGTGCGTTTCCTACTCTTTCGCATATAATCGCTGAGGACTTATCACTTTATTTAGAAGGGACAGGTTGTGGATGAAAGCCTTCGTACGTTGCTCACTGCCCAAAGCCATAATTCCTGACCAGTTACGTCCAGGTTGTCTTCTTATTCGTGGCCAATCTAGTCAATACCATCCTTGTCATGGCGTACATATATATCTCGCTGATAAAACATTTTGGTACGTATCTCTACACGTTTTCTCTGCGTAAACCGTCGATAACAGAAGGTTTCGCTAGGCGACGTTGCTTACCTATCAAATGCAACTTTGCGTGAGTTCTCTGTGACAACATATAAAATATCAAACGGACTCAATTGTCTACAGTATTCGTTACCGACCCTGCCTTGACCGGCATCATCTGTGGCGTCGTACAATTGTTCTTCGCATGGCGCGTAAAAGTTCTTACATCGAATTGGTATCTCGGCGCGCTCGTTGCTACCTTAGCCCTGGCAGGTGTCGGCGGATCCATTGCAACGGCCTCTGCGAGTTTGTCCACCGGCACGTTTACAAAGTTCCAAGAATTCCAATCGATTGTGATCGTGTGGCTCGTCTCTGCATGCGTGGGAGATTTCACCATTACTGCCATCTTGGTGTGGTATCTGAGGAAACACAAGACGGGTTTCCAAGGCTCGGATGAATTGGTCGATAGGATTATCAGAGCGACGGTCCAAACTGGGTTGGTCACAAGTATCATAGCTATCATTGATCTGATTGTCTACTTGGTCGATCCATCGGGCTTGTAAGTGCACCATCCTTATTATGCTTTCTTTTTTACAACGTTCGCCCAGGCATCTGTTGTTCAACTTGACCCTTGCAAAACTGTACACCAACACACTCATGAGCTCGCTCAACTCTCGGTCTGGATGGTCATACTCGAACTCGAACCAGGACTCTCATTCACAGAGCGGACTGGTCAGCACATCGGGTGTCATTGGGTCCGGATCAAGAGGGAGGAAAGGGACAGGAACTATTACGCGTCCTGAGGTCTTCGTGCATGTTGAACAGCACGAGCTTGGGGATCTTCGTCCGCAGGGGATTGTAACGCCGAGGTTCGTTATAGAGGATATGAATAAGGGGCAGGATGTGGAGGACGAGAGTTCGCTGAAGAGGAGAGAGGAGGAGTCCGAGGTTTGGGACGATGGTGCGAAGAGGAACGATACAATTGTATAATTGTTTTGTGTTTGATTTATGGGGAATAATGTAATACTTTCATTGATTTTTTGCAACGAATATAGGGAATTGTCGAAATTCTGGCGACTTCGAAAGTAATAGTACAGAGTCGCTGAAAGTTATCATCTCACCAAATTTCCCATTTTTTCCTCTTATTTGATGTCAAGACTGAAGCGCTGCCCTTCAATTTCAAATGGAAAGGCGTTGTCTTGATTGGGATAGCGGAATTATTATTCGGAGTTTAAACAACATGGACCTGGTGAGCGAACTGAACGAGCTGCTCACCGCTCTTCGAATTCCAATACCCATCCAATCCCCTACAGATCTTACTCCTTCACTTCTCCTTGCAATCCTGGAATGCTTTTTATCTTCACGGCTCCCGCTTTCTCCTAGTTTACGCCATGCAGCTGTGTCGAAATGCCCTGCTCGGCCTGTTGAAGCTCTCAATGCCAGAGTGAAATGCATGAAGATATTTCTAGGCGTCCTGGAGACTGATATTCTCAAGAACGATGACTTAGGCCTGAGTGGTGTCGACCCGAGGAAGCTGGCGGCTGGAGAGTGTGCTGAGGTCACACTCGTCGCGGAGGCGCTTTGCTGGGTAGGACGGCAGGCGGGACTCGTACGGGCAGAGCGAGACGCGCATAGCCCGTCGACAATGACGGCGACAACGCATACAAGCTCTCTCATCCAGACGGGCGCATCTGTCGCAGAGTCCAATACGAGTATCAGTAACATGACTGCCACACCGGAACTCTCGCCGCGTACGCCTCCGAGATGTATTCACGAAGTTCCTTCACCTTTGGCGCTTTCTTTGCCTCTATTTAACGAGGAGAAAGCCTGGGAGATATCGATGAGGGTTCCGGTGAGACATACCGGTACGCTTTGTCCTGTGGACGAGGACTGGGACGTCGAACCATTAAAGTCTAGTAAGACGCACTTGAGTAGGCCATCACACTCAAGCAGTGACCATAGCGTGAGATTTCTCTGTTACCGTCGTGTTATATGTTGCTGACACCTTTTCGTAGGCACTTTACGACTCAGATTACGGTGACGAGCATCTGCGTACCGTGTTGCTACTGAAAGAGCGTGCTATACTTTTGTCCGAAATTGCGAGAGCTCAGAGGAAGGGCTTAACATAGAGGTTTGGGCCATTTTATCATCATTTCTCCGTTAATGACCGGAATTCAGCATTTGTGGTTGATGGACTCCCTTTTCTACGGCCACCCCGATTTTTCTTGACCCTCCTCCAGTTTTATTGCCTGCCATTCTACCTTTTCTTGGTTCCCGTCTGGCTCTCCAGGGGAAATTTCATGCCTATGAACTCTGTTGAGCGCCCCGACTAGCGCACTGTTCGTTAGTGGTGACGAGACGCTTCACGCTTCTGCCTGTAAATCTGGCACCAACTATTTCTTGAACTTGAATCTTCCTTCTCTGTTAGTTTAGATGGCAAGTTTTTCTCTATTTTTGCATAAGAGCGACTAGACTGACGTGACAAGATGCCTATCTTCCGCAGACTAGAAAACGCCTCGCTCCCTTGTACGCACCTGTGTAAAATGGAGCAATTTCAACCATGTTTAACAATGCTCTGCTCTTTGTATAAGTATCGTGAAGCAGCATTTATTGTGAGCCGCTTCTCTTCCTGTGTTTCATCGATTAGTCTGACAGCTGCAGAAGAAGCTTCTCACAGGATCGTGCAACAGAGGTGGACGCACTCCGCTTGATATAAGCGTCGCTCAACGCCTCTCTGGCCATTATACCCAGCACAAAGAACTGCGCCAGGAGATGCGTCTTCTGCGCGCTAGAGTTTGAGTCTGCTGCATTGATTTGCAGACGCAACATCAACGTAGTCCCCATGCCATTGCTGCTGCGTCGCTTGGACAACACCGCTCTTTCCCTTGTCTTTGGTCTCTCCGTATTCGCTCTGGCTTCCTTACCCGTCTTCCCCTGGAATAGAGGCCACTCCCCTCAATAATAATGTCCAGTATCGCGAGTAGTCTGTTCAGAGAGCTTAGTCCCTTCCTAGTTCATCATCCACCAGCTAAATTCGAAAAAAAACTTCACCTCGAGCCTCTGCGGGTAGCTCCTCGGGCACAGAGATGTGTCCCACTCGTGCATGGGTTCTAGCCGTACCGGAGGCGGGCGGGGGAACTGCTATCGGTCCCAAAACCTCTGGGTCGTATCGCTGCTGATCCTCCTTCGCACCCTCGGCTGGGTCCCATTGACGCATCCAAGGATCACTCCCATTCGGGATCATGGCTGCCTTTTAGTACGCAATTCGGAGGAGATATTGACTGCCTCTATATCGAGGGGCAAATTGGTGTGTGGGAAGCCCGGTCATAATGTACACGAGGCGTCTATGTCCTCCCGGATCAGCGCTTTGCTGTTCTCGTATCCGCCCTTCCTCCCGCCCCTCATACAAACCGCACCGAGAAGTGATCGGACAATACTTCATGGGCGACTATACCGCCCATCTCGGCGTATTGTCTGGTGAGGCCTCTACCTGGCCGAGCAGACGCTCGTCAACACTCATTGCCCATGTCCTTCGTGGTCGCCATTTCTTTGTCACACGTAGTCTGTCATCTACCGTACACTCGAAAACGTGATTTCTTCTTACCAGGCTCTTTCTTTTTGCCCAGTCGACATCACGTCATATTTCCAGTCCCTTCAGTATTCAGAGGAATTTACAACCCGTTTGGTCTGCGCCAACGTGGAGCTTCCCAGTCAATCAGTGATATTTTTGATTGACTGATTGCTGAATACGACTTAGAGCGAACAGTCATGAATCCGACCTTACGCGTGTTCTGTCAACGACCTTTTCCGCGATGCAACTTGAGTCAAAATCAGGCATCCTCTGTAAACATTTGAACGCTGCTTTTCTGCATCACGTTGAAAAAGTCCTTCCAATGTTTACCAAACATCGCCTCCAGTATCGCTCTCAGTCAGACTCAGTGTGACTAATCTTCGAAGAGCCCAGAGATGGAGCTAAGTGAGGTTGTTTTGGGTTAGAGTGCGTGTTCACTCACGAGAAGAAGCGAGCAATGGATAGTGGTGCAGATCAGAACCGCAAAACGCCCTAGACTAATTCGTCCGCGAAGTCTCCGAAAGGGTGGACCCTGTTACTAAGCTTCTGCCGTATTCTTCGAACAATAACGTCTTGTATGAGAAATACTTTTCTTGTATTCGTCATCGCGCCTCTTCCTCACTAGTACTGATATACACATCCGTTCTGTATCACCTTTCGAGCGACAACGTCCATACATAGCCATCAATTCGTATCGACATCCCATCTTTTTTACGCTTCTTCATTGTCTTGAACAACCTTTTTGGTCGGGGAGAGTGAGGAGCAGTTAGCGTTGTCGACTTACGCAGAGTCGTCTCCAACCTCAACTGGCGCCGGGACGACACCATATTCAAAAGTGCCATGTTACCGTGCTCGAATGCTTTCACAGGAGGTTTCACCGGATCGTTTCCGTACACGTCATCCTGAATGAAGAGCTCTTCTAAATAAGGCGCGAAGCAGTATACAGACTCGTACACGAGGACATTACGCAGGTCCTCCGCCATTATGTCGTCAACGTGTACAGAAAACACTTTTAGTGTCGAGCTGCAACTCTTATGTATGGATGACAGACACGCGAAGGGGAGTGGAGACGTTCAGGGCAGAGTGTCTGAAGTTCACACTGCGAACTTGAGATGAATTTCTCGATACGGAGATTCCCCCCGGATTGATATAAAACGCCCCACCGGCAAGTGTTGTAGACGCAGAAGGAGCATGTACTTGAAGGCATCCAAATCGGTGTATATCGACAGATAGCGAAGACCTGGGTGGCTCACCGGCTCACCGATAAGATTGTTCTTCTGACCGAATTTAATTTAAAGCGTTACCTGGGTGAGCTCGGGAGGCTCCGAAAGAAGTTGACTGAGTTCTGTACGGTCGTACATGTCGCCTCGGAAGGTCGCCAACTGGGTCAACGGGAAGGATACCTCGCTATTCCGACGCCCAGCAGCAAGACATTCTCTAGGTGAGGACAATCCTGCAGCAGTGTTACTCTAAGGAAATTTGCTACGGAGCTCGATGAAGGGGCGAGGCGGATTATCAGCTCCTTCTACGCGATGGGAATCTAGACTTTCGACAGTGAGTCTGAAGGTCTTCACGATAGGAAAGCTTTTTTCAGATGAGAACACGATGATAGGTCGGGATGAAAATGAAGTGGTGGCTGTGTTCCTTCGATTACGATTCGGATTTTGCATCCGAATTAGCCGGATCGCTCCTGCCTCAATGCCAACCTCCTCTTTACCCAGGTTAAAGTGCGTAGAAAGCCACAGACGCTCGCTCTAATATTCTCGGGTTTCCTTTTTTCCTCCCAGAGTAAGAACTCGGAGTCCAGGATTGGTCCAGGACGCTTTCGGAGGTAAAGCACGACCTTCCTTTCCCAACCCTGATAGCGGTTCTGACTCTGCTCTCACATGCATGTAGTATAATAAAGTATAGAAATCCTATTTTTGGAGCAATAGCCTAACGGCGTTACAACCAATATTGACTGAAGCATTGTTCAACACCTGTTATCCCGTCGACGGAGGTAGACCGTCATATCACCAACAGGGTCCGCGATGGCGCTCCAGCTTTTTGGATCCATTTCCGGGACGGTAAAGTCGGGGGAGGAGATATCGTACATCTCGAGGAGCATGATTAGCCAAAGCTTCATGGTATATTGGGCCAGGAATCTGCCCTTGCACTGCAATGTGTCAAGTAGAGTTTCGTTCGCAGAGAATAGCCTTACAATGTGCTCCCCACTTCCCCAGGTGAGAGTATGCGGCGACTTCCCCTTTCCCATTAGGAACCGATCAACTTTGTAGGTCGCTGCGTCCGGATATATGGAGTCATCGATATGAATCGCCCTCGTGTCCCCAAACACAAAATCACCTCGCCGTACCACAAAGGACGAATCCCTCGAAGTGATGTTTGTATCAAACTCGACCTCTCTCAGCGAGCTGGATAAGCCTGCCATTCGAAGACTTTCTTTGATCGCCGAGTCGACGAGCGGAAATTCCGGAAGTAGAGTGATCTCTTCCATCAATCCATCCAGATTTCCGCCGTATTTCTTCGCGATCGTCCCACGGATTTCGGAGCACAGGCTCTCTAATGCAGTGCGATCTTCCAAAATGAACGCAACCATCCAAAACATAGAACGATGCAGATTAGTATGAAGGGACCAGTGCAGTCCCAGCAGACAGGCGGCTTGATCTCTGATGGATAGGGAGCCGCTCCGGACCGAATTCAGTGTATGTGATAGTGCTTCTCCTTCGAGATCACCTTTAGCTCTGTCTTGAATATATGACACGAAGATCTCTAGAAGTCTATCCCGTGCGCGGATCCCTGATCTTGCAGTAAAGGATAAAGGGCCCATGAGGGTCAATAATGCGGTGTCGAGAATACGATATTCGGTATAGGTACCAAGGGGAAAGGAAGGACCGAAAAAAGCCATGGTGAGTGGCTCGTAGATCGTGTAACCGATGAGTTCTGAAAGAATCAAAGAGTGTATCATGTTTGCAAGGTTCCGGAAACGAAGGTGTAGCCCAGTGTGAAATGGATTCCTCATGTCTTTCGCAATAATCCTCTTCGAAAAGAGGTAGTCCAATGATGGAAGAAAATGTCCATGTACCGGAACATCAAGCTCATCAAGAGCACAGCGGATGCCCAAAGCAACGAAAATCCTGGCATGGACCTTCTTGGCACCGAGGGATTTACTGCGGTTCGCAAACATTGCTTTCAACAGAGTCCTTTCGGACATGACGACTATGTTCTGCGTGCCCACGCTAAACCTGTAAAAGTTGCCATAGCGCTTCCTGTTACAGGCAGGCAGGCATCTGTTATCCCTGGCCTCAATGAAATCACATTTGTTTTACCTGCACTCCCGAAGCCAAGAGGGTCGCCTGGAAAAGAATGCGAACCCGGAAAACCAGTTTACGATGGGTAGCCAGCTACGAACGACAGGGATATCTTTGGGGGCTTGAAGTCGACATACAATGTCGACACAGAGAAGGAAAATGAAGGTGATAGAGACGTTAATCAAAAGAGTGTAGTCCAGCATCATAGCGTATGCAGGATATGGTGTGGGGCCGAAGCGTCCCATTATATACAAACTCATAATAGAAGACGAATCGACCGGCAGATGATCAGAATAAGTATAAGAGATGTCTAAGGGTTTCTGATTTGATTCCTCCTCTTATTCAATCCGTTGTATTACGTTCAGCAGGACTGTCCCGGTGGAATGGCTAGCCAAGTGAGCGCTATTCAAGTTATCAGTGCCCGGATGGATCCTTGGTCGGTAAGGCACTCAGCCTAAGAAGATTGGAGCTATGCGGCTTACCAACGTTCTCTCTTACACACTGCATCGTAAGGATCCATGTCAAGTGCGACCATAACTCCATTCCTCGGGGGGATGAAATTAGCTTCAAAGACGCCCTGAATTTATGGTCGTTCGAAACCATGAGAAGTGTCCTTTTAGTAAGTTTCCAACTTCTCGAATCAGATGTTCCATCCCCAGCGCTTGATAGAACATCCTTGCACCTCGCTAGCGCACATCAGAACTTGCGTGCTAGTAGGCTTTGACACTACGACTCCCTTCTTCTCTCACCGGTGTTCTGTATCCTCCGTTGTCAAAATGACATATTATAAATATTATAATTAGACAGACTCGTGATAGTGATAGTACACTTGTCGCTGGCAACCTAGATGCACTTAATTTAATACTTGTATACAAAACATCGTGTGGCGATGATATACGTTCTCGTTCGTCTCATAAATAAGGTCATGATACTCTACGACTGTCAGTTTTCTACAGAACTTCGGTAGATCGTGACAGGGTGCGTAGGAAAAAGACGCCGGAGACCTTCTATGCGAAGATGCACTCGCGCGGCAATATTTGCGTTCAGGGAGCATACAAGGCTGAACTAGAGATGTAAGAGTGCGGCCTTTCAAATAGGATAATAGAAGTGCGCACGTTAATAGAGAAAGAAATGAGGTCGCCTAAAGGAGTATGGTAGGTTGAGAGGTAGAATACATTCAATGTTCTCATATTTACCTCGATTGTGACAGAACATGCCAGAAGTATCAGCCATAACACTACAGGTGGTTGTCAGATTGATTCCGAAAAGGAGGGTAGTTGCTGCGTACTACAAATTCCCTGATGCGAGGATCAGAGAGGAAACTGAGGTGAGGTGATATGATAGGGTAGCTTACCAAGTAGAGCCAGGCGCCGTCGCACCTCAGTGAATCTAAAAGTTCATTTTCAGAACGACGCGGCCTTTCCAGGGCATTGTAGACGGTCATAAAAATCACGAAGACATTGAAGAGCAACTGGGAAATATCTGGATTAATGATGCCTTCTGTAATGGAATGGACCCACCAAGACACCCATTGCGCAAGCTACCGTCGTTGGTATTCTTTCAATGGCACAGCCATTCAGAGCGTCTGCCAAGGGTAAATTTTAGCGTCTAGTCGTCAAGATAGAACAGAAATTTGCCTCCGCTACTCAAGTAGCTCAAAACCGACAGAATTGAAAGCACCGTTAATGTCGTTATGCAGATACCGAATACAACGAGTAGCGTTCTGAGAACATACTGCCTGTGATCCCATAGGCGATAGACGCGCATCATGATGTAGACTGCCATAGCGCAGTCAGCAATGCCTGGATGAAAACAGGCCACTACACAACCCACATTGCGAAATACTAGCAATGATGACAGCAGATATGTTGGCAAGCCAAACTACCGCCTTGCAACTGCGCCCATTCAATGAATGTCTTTCTCAACAAGGACGGTAGGTGAAACTTACTGAGCCTGGATATGATGCAGATGTGGGTTATCACGAACGCAAGATCTAAATCATCGGCCACAGACCTCACCACCGGCGACTTGTGCTAGTTCAATCGTAACTAGAGTTACAGATGAGTAAAAATCCCAGGATACGAAGCATGTTTACTAACCATAAACACGGTATATCAATATTGCTTCCGTAAAATAGCGATTCAGGATGTGGACAACTTTCGTAAGGATGCGCTCATCCAAAGGACCCCACATGGTTGCTACTTCTTCACTAAACGTCAGGCAATGGTCCCACAACATCAAAACCATCGCTGCAGCTAAACGGTTGAGTATAAGTACCAATGTGATGCACCGTCAAGAATGAACCTACCAGGTATATATGTTACGAATAATATTCGGCCAACTGAAATGGAGATAGCAGACATTGGGACGTGTCAGGGGTAATCAAGAGATTGGCAAACCCATTGTCATTAATTATACGGCTCCTTGAAACCTAGTAGGTACTAGGTCATTCCCCTTCTGTAAGGACAGAGGCGGTGAATCACCATCAAGAGAACCACTGAGAACAAGGGGCGTCTTCTGTTGCAATATCTCTCGGAATGATCAAGTGGAGCGATCAAGATGATATGATGAAAAGAAGACCCTGAAAGCATTTGCATTTGAATCGAAGCAGATGAAGGAATCGATAACCATGCTATCATTGGATTGAAAACTGCGGATACGAATCAAGATCCCTGCGGTCGTTGCTCGTACTTTCATATGCGCGCCAAAGGCAAAATGTATGCGACTAACCAGTGCAGCCGATCAGCCAACAAAATCGAAGCACAATATAAAGCATAGCCTAAGACCTAATTAGGAATACTCATTCATCCGTATTACGCGCAATTACGCCCATACATTCAATGACGCAAACGTGCGTGCACATACTTCCGAGTCCAGAGACAAAGACTCGATACCAGATTACTATGAAATCAACTTGACTTTTCTTTTTGAGCGCCATGCTCTTTCTCACATTTGCTCAGCTCAGTCCTCTTGATTGCTAGTGCTACACTTTGATATTATGCACGCGACTCCGCACGTAGATTAATGGGGAAAAACAAGAATGAAATCGTGCCCGGTGTGGACGGAGCAATTATCCAATTTCTGTTCACCTATCGGCCAGACTCAGCTGAGCGAGGAAAAAGTCTATATATGTCTAAAATACTGTATAAGTATGGTCACTACATAGCGCGTGACGCAGGTATCTATTGTGAATTGCGGCGACAACAGCAGTCCTACAAATGACCATATGTATCTATCTTCTTTCGGGAGATCAGGAGACAACCAATGGAACTCACGGTCGCTGTTGCAACGCTGAGGAGAAATACAGATACCACCGCACGAACATATCCTCCCAAGACAGTCGCTTGCAACTCCGGAGCTAAGGTAAATATAAACTTGATGTTGGACAGAGCCTCGCGTAAAAATTCAGGATCCAACCCAGGAGTACCGTTAAGTTCATCTCTTGCGACTAGCAAATATACCACCTCCGGAACTACACTTCATGTTAGCTTGGTACGAACGTGAAAGCTAGATATGGACACGCCAAGCCCACAGCATATCCTAAGACTTTCATAAATGTGGCCATAGAAATGGCTTGAGATAGCCGTGTTTCATCTTTCGAGAATTCAGCTTGAGCGACTATCAACTGAAGACAAAAGCGTCACGAATATTCTCGGCACACAAAATGAACTCTCGCACCGAAGTTTGCAGAGCAACCCCAAGTCCGGCTCCCATCAAAATTTGGCATCCAGCCATGCGAGCGAATGAGGAGTTGATATTGAGACTGAACATCAATCCCGATGCAACCGCCCCAGCAAGTGGTCCAAAAAATAGAAACGGCCATGCGTAACCCAATTTCTAGATTACAGTCCTGAGGAGAGTCGAAATTTTTATAACGAGCGAAACTCACAGAAATACAGATGCCGGAAAGAACAGAAGCTTTGAACGATGCATGAGATAGATGAATCTGAATAGAAAGGTTACGTGCTTACCGAAAATTCCGGCGCTGAAATGGAGGAAAAAAGCTAGATAGACTTCTCAATGAAGTGGCGATACACACATCATGAAGGGAATGATATCTATGCCCGACTTTGTGGCAGAATGTCCTCGTAATTGATATAAGAATGGCTGGAACAGGGACAGTGAGCTATAGTGCAACGCTCAGTCACGATCCCTCGTACCAAGTAATACTAGAGGCAGGGGAATTCTATGAGCCAGATAAGCAATGCGAAGAATTCGATCCATACGCTGACGATCATGAAGCACATGTCACAGAAGAACTGGGGATGCATGGTGAGTTGCATAACGATGTCAGACGTGATTACCATTACTGACCGAACGTAAGCATACACCAAGCATGTTCCGCCGCATGAACATATCTAATGGAAGAAGGGCCTCCAGACCCTTTCTGTACTCCCATGCTATTAATATCGCAAGTGTAACACCAGACTGTGTCAAATGCTGAGCGAAGGATGCTCCTGCATTGAAATATCACGTACCAAAACGAGAAGCGCAATAACTACGGGGTCGCTCCACGGCTTTTCATTCCCGCCCCATTGCACAGGGAGAAGAAATAAAGTAACCACGGCTATACTTAGAAGCACCCCTATCCAATCAAGGCGTCGCCATACTTCCCAGGTAGACTGACCACGATTTTTGATAGAAATTTGAGGCAACGACAGGGCGACCGCCGTGAAGGCTACACCCCCAATCTATATTGGTCGAAACTTGCCTAAATATTATTGATACGGAAGGAATACGATGCTTACCGGAAGGTTGAGGTCTGTAGAGTGGGATTAGCGACGACGGACACGCTAGGAAAGCAACTCACAGAAGCACCACCGAGGAGAATTTCAAAGCGGAACATAAATACGAATCGTATGGCGCAAAAGAGGCTCCCAATTTCGAAGATAGCTATGACCACAAGACAAATTATCTTCGGAGAAGAAATGCTCAGGATGCGTCCGAAGAAAAGCATCAGACCGGCCTAAGATAGGAGAGATGGTTAATTGTGTCTTGAAGACTCCAAAGTTCGTCGAGTTACCTGAGGTAAGAAATAAGCACTGGCAATCCAAGAAAGATCGGATACCGCTTGGAAATGAGAGGCGATGGTTGGAAGAGCGGTTGAAATGATAGTTTGATCAAGAGAAATGAGGAGGAATACTAGCATAAATGCACTGCTCAAATTTTCAATATAATCATGTTAGTAGGACGAAGTGGACGAGGGGCATACGCAAAGACAAGCACAAGCTGTGCCCGACTCATTGGAATGGTGGTTACCTCCGAATCACTAGCTGTTTCATTCTTTTCGGTCTCCACCTCATTAGGTGTCTGTGGTGCAATCATGACGACGGTGGGATGAAAACACTAGTCCTGTGCGTCGAAATGTTAAATGAAGACAAGACACGTAATTGTTCCCACATTGCGACCTGGAAAGTAAGCTGAGGAACATCACACATCACCTCAATAGCTGGCAATCGCCGCCGTGGCCAGGTCTCAGTTCTATCATCACATTTAGGCGCCGTACTAAGTTGACTGTATGGAGTCGAAGAGAACAGAATCATCAGGATGCTGCGAAGCCGCGTGATACCTGTCAAACAACTTACGTTCGACGGTTGTTCATTTCCAGCTCGGCAACATCTTGCCTGCGGGGTAATGCCGCCGATTGATGTAGCTTGTGGGCATATATATGATCATCATGCGACTAGTTCAGACATTCATTTCATCAGACGCACCTATTTCTGTATGAGTTCTCGTTCCAGCTGAGGGGGACTTCGCCACAAGGGTCAAGATCTCTAGCAGGTAGAGCGACCGCTCAGCAACAGACAGCAATCTTAGCTAGAAACTGAGCAGCTTGAGAATAACGAGAAAGACTCAAACCCTTGCCACTATTAAGATACGCAAGCGTCATTTGAAAGTCATCGAATACCGGTATGAATTAAACCTAGTAAAACGGATGATACATGAAAGGATGAAGGGCGGATGTAACGAGCACGTTAGAGGGGTGCGAAGTTCTTTCCATACATGGATGGGACAGGCTCGTATTTAGTAAGGATCGCCTGCTTTCCGTGTGGTCGGGATGTCTTCTGAAGCTGGGCGAACTTGATCATTCGCCTTCATCACCGTGAGTGGCAAGCTGAGGCGTACAGAGATGACCGTTCAATTTCAAATGGAAAAACGTTGGGACCGTGATTGGGATAGCGGGGTTATAATTCGGAGTCTGAATAATATAGACTCGGCGGTGAGCGAACTGACAAGTTGCTCACCGCTATCCATCCCTCGAATTCCAATACATACAATCCCCTACAGATCTTATTCATTCACTTCTCCTTGCAATGCTGGAACATTGTCTTCAAAGCTCCTGTTTTAGCTTTGTATATGCCATGAATTCATTGCTCGGTTGTGCTGAAGCTCAATGCTAGGGTGTAACACGCAGAGACCTTTATAAGCGTCCTAGAGACCGATATCTCAAGAACGGCATGTGTCTGAGCGGTGTCCACCTGGGAAGGCTTATAGCCGAAGAAAAAGCAGTATACTGAGGGCGCGCTCGGCGCGAGTGCTTTGCTAGGTTGGACAGCAGGTAGGACTCATACAGACAGAGAGACGCGCATAGCCCATCGACGATGACAGCGATGACACGCCTCTTCTCCCGACAGGCGCATCTGTCGCAGAGTCCAATACGAGTATCAGTAGCATTGCTGCCACTCGCTGCGTACGCCTCCGAGATCTATTCCCGAGGTCCCGTCACCTTGGGAGGGGTACTTTCCTTGTTTATATATCACAAGCAAAGCTTGGAGATGCCCGTGGTGGTGCCTGAAAGATATATCGGCACGGTTGAGCTGGCAGTACTGTGCACTGGAGCAATCCCACTCAAGCAGTGATCATTTTTAACGCTGAAACGCACTCTGTACGCGCATCATGAAGTGGCACCTATTGTTGGTTGTTTCTCTTCTAGTGTTTCATCAATTTGTCTGACTGCTACATCAGGCCTCAAGAGTGACAGGGCTATGCAACGACATGAAGGCGCTCCGCTCGGTACAAGTATTGTTTGGCGTATTTGTGGCAAGTCTGCCCAACGCAAAGACCCGGACCAAGAGATCCATCTTTTGCATATTGGCCTTTATGTCTGCTGTACAGATTAGCAGACCCAACATCATCGTTGCCCGCATGTCATTCTCGCTGCGTCGCTTGGATAATAGCGCTCTCCAACTCTATTGTCCTTGTCTTTTCTCTCTGTGTAACATACTCGCCCTAGTTTCCTTCTGTGTCTTCCCCTAGTGCAAACGTTCCCTTGAACAGTAATGTCTAGTATTGCGATCATTATGTTCGGAAAGCTTGGCCCCTTCTTAGTTCATCGGCCTGCTGCTGAACTCCGAAGAATTACCTTTCCTCGAGCTTTATATGTCTCCCATGAGGCATTTTTCAAGCGGTACCGGAGCTGAGCGAAAGGATTGATGCCAGTCGGTGCCACTCATTGTTCGCATCTTCTGTGGGATCTTATTGATGCTTTAATGGGCCACTGCCTTGGGAGATTGTGGATATCTCTAGTACTCAATCCGGAGGAGACAATGATCGTCTTCATGTCGAGGGAGCGGCGATTTAATGTGAGAAGAGACAAATGATCATCATACACACAGGGCGTCCCTTTCCTCCTAGGATCAGCGCTTTGCTGTTCTCACGTCCGCCGTTTCCTTTCGCCTTCCATATACCAGCGGCGAGTGGCAATACACGACAATCTTTCTCTAGGAACTCCTAGAGCCATATCTCTCACCAGTTTAAAGTCGAATCGTTGATGTCCTTTACGCGAATATACCGCCCATCTCAGAGAATATTTTTCGGGATGAGATGGATTGTCGTCTATTTTCCGGTCTGCCTGACGGAGCAGGTGCTTCTCAGCATTTATTCCCTATATCCTTTCCCAGGCGTCAAGTGTAATCTCTCGTCGACCATATCAATACATGTACACTCAAAAACCTGGTTTCTTACCAGTTTCTTTTCACCCTTTACAATAGTAGCACGAGTTCATCGACCATCACGCCATATTCGGCCCCTTCACACTCAGAACTTATTGCAACTTATTTGGTCCACGCCAAGGCGGGGCAGTTAAACATGTTAGAAGAAAACACGATACAGTGCATTTCAGCCTCAGGCAAGCTATCAATCAACCCACGTAGGCTCAACAGACCATCGTGGCCTAGGGACGTACTTAACGCCCTCTAATCCCTCCGCCTCCATCCTCAACTTGACCGTTCTGTGCACCTTGAAGCCTTCTTGGTACTGTCTAGGTATACGCCGAGGTCGACCTCTGTTCATCCTAGACATGTCAACATGAGTTCTAACTCGATCCTTGAAGACAAAGGGACACCTACGTGATCGCCTTCGCCCATGTATTATCTCCCTTTTGATATCGCAATTTCGTAGGGATGAGTTCAAGGATCCACCAGCCCGGAGCTATCTTCAGCTCGTCATTCATAGGGCATAGCGCGTCGAGGATGTCTTCCTCTTCCTCTGTGGTAGCGTAAAGTGGCTTCACACAGGTACTCATAGCCGGTCGAGGGTGAATGATGGGATGCAGCGATGCCAGATCCATCCCCAAATACTTCAACATTTCGCGATGGAAGATAATTCCTGTATCGACGAGGAAACATTGTCGAATCATCCATCTCAGAGGTATTCGCGCGAGATTATGCCGAACTTCATTGGCTACAGCGCCCCCTCCGACATCTGAACGATACAAAATCAGCCCTGAGGCAGCACCGTGTAGGGCCGGGATACGAACCACAATGACACCCAGCGAACCATACCTCTTCAACATCTGTTGGTGTATCGCCATGTACCTGGTCATATTCCGACTCAAGCTCCCTAAGTGACTTGATATGGTCCATGCTAAGGGGTCTGGGCATCTCGCCTCTCTGCAGGCCTAACTTATGTTGCGCAGAGGATGTGCGGTGCCAAAAGGCCGGTAGAAATCGTACCCGATGCTCGTCTAGAGCGAGAGCATGACGGAAATGCTTGACATGGACATTGGACGTGGTGAAAGGAAGACGGCGGGGGAATATGCCCACAGAACCCACGGTGTCCCTGAGCAAATCGATATTACGTGGACGACACAAAAAGAGACTAGCACATACCAAACACCGAGGAAATATATATCAACGTCGATGGAAAAGGCCTTTTTGAATGCAGTGCTTTGCTTCCATCCTTTTTCGTCATCTCGAGAATACATTTTGTAAGCGAACGGGACCTGTTGATAATTCGCCCTAGGCAGTAATCCAACCTGAAAAGTCTGAGTTGTCGGCAAAGTAGGGCTCTAACGAAACTACCTTGTGAATCCTATTTTGACAAGGTCGGCGTCAGGAGTTGAACGAATCGTTGTGATACGTACATCCCAGCCAATGCGCGCGCGGTCTAAGAATGTATTCAATTACGTGTCAGCACCATCAATGCCCCCACCTACATATGCCCCACGGGAAAATCTGAGGCTGGGTGAGCATATGGCGAGAACGTTGATCATATCCGTACCCAAATATACAGATCCTGTCCCCAGCTTTATCTGAAGGCGACTGTTAGAGCATCAGTCTAGTATGGTGAGCTGAGGGCTGACAATTCTGCATCAGAAACTCGTATCCAGCTAGAAAAATAGGTCAGACACAGAGATGCGAATTTGAGGGCAAAGCATACACATAACATGTGCGTTGAGATGAATCCCAATCATGCTATCAATGACCTTGGTAATCTTTGCAGTGATGGGCGAAGCTACTTCAGGAATCGCATAGGTTCCAATACCCGACTGCATACACGTTAGCTGAGCAAAATGATAGCCAATGCAATGTACCTGGTAATATACCAACTGTTCCTTGGGATCATCTTTCTTTAGTGTAGAAAAGAAATTCACGACATTAGAGTTCTGGCGAAGGAAATAGTCAGTGGGATGGCTACGCCGAGTATTCATTGACGCACATCATTGTCAAACTGGTCCCCTTTTCACAACATAAGCGGTAATCTTTTGTTCGAAAACGGCCACAGCCTACGAACCAGTCCCATCAAAACATAACACCAGCGTCCTATCGGAATGGGTTGGTGGTATAATGTCTTCGAGCAAGCCTGTAAGGCAGCTGGTCCCGTCAATAGCGACTTTCGTTGCTGAGGTGGACGGTGTCATGATGATTCCCAGGGAGAATTGTTCTCACCTGGACAGAAGTGCAATCATTTCAGGGACTAAGTTGCTGCGGATGATGATACGGCGTACTTCGCCGTGATATTGATATCATTGCGATGGTATTTTCTGTGATTCGTGCAGTGACAAGAGGGCACGAAGAGCACGAAGAAACCGTATGCGTGCAGCATGGTAGAGCGGATGAGAGGAGAGGATGCAGGACCTACGCAACCAAATATGCATCGACAGCTATGGCCCGGTTTTGGTCCTTAGCAGTCTCCTCTCAACTTACTATTGGACAATGACATCAACGTCGAAAATAACAAAGATCCATTTGCTCTGCTCAGCCGACATTGATATCTCACTATTCAACGACCTTATGCTGAGCAACGACGCACCTCTGGACAAGGAACTCAAAAGTTTGCCGTCAAATCACTGCCGACGCACAATGTGTCACTTCTCTCATGCGGCGCCGCGTACCCATCGAAATCAAAACCCTGATCTTAAATACCTGTATGCCAGTACCTTTTTAAAGCTCTTAACACTCGCGAAACTCTGTGGGTATTGACCTAGGTCTTACGGGACTAGTGTGATATTGCAGAAAACGTGCAAGAGCTTTAGTTGCATATCCAGTGTTGTGCGGGTCGTACGACCACCACCGACCTGACAGTTACTCATAAAATTCAAATTTGTTTCATTTTCAGAGACATACATACCTACCGGGCAACTATAAAGTCTATACAGGTTTTTGTCCCTGCGGTCGCCAAACAAAGCTTCCTCAAGCTCATCTCGTACTCTTCTTACAAGCGGAAACTTCGGGGATAACACTGACCGCTGCTACTGGCTGAAATTATCGTATACTTCAAACAACTGACAGAAAGCTGGCGATCATCACATCTACTCCTTCTTTGAAGTTTTCAGTTCTACCTCATAATGCCATCTCACCGCTTCGAGCAATACGGTACTCATCATCCTGTGATCAACCCTTGCGAAGATTCATTCACACGAAGAGACTTCTCCTACTACGAATACATAGCACGGAACTACATCCAGAACGAAGACAACCTGACTCCTTCCAAATACGTCTCCGCGCTCTCTGGTGGGTTCAAAGACCCTCTCATCCGCGACTGGTACATGTCAGATATGTCTCGCCTGTCCCCCTCGATCTCACCTCGTTTTTCTCTGAGATGCGAGCTGCCTTTCTACCAAAGGATTGGGATAAGAAATTGTAGAACAAGATCCTATCATCGTTCCAGAGTCCCGGGCAGCCCGTCACTGTCTGGATAACGCGGCTCCGCTGGGGTAACACCCTCCTACGAAACACGCCGTATCATCTCAGGGATGACGAACTCCTGTCTTATTTCAAAATCCATGTAAACCCTGCGCTCGCACGTTCTGCACGGTACGATAAGGAGACGGCCAGGGAGTGCGACCTCACCCAGTGGATCAGCCTCATCAAAGCTGTGGAGGATAGTCTCTCCCAACCCGGCGAAACTGCGGCCGTTAAAGATGCGAAGAAAGCCAAGACACCCATGTCTTCAATTCAGACTCAGACCAGAAAGCGCTCGAGCTCATCAGCAGGTAATACCGCTGAGCTTCCGGCGAAACGCCTTGTCTTCATAGGACGACCGACGTCGGTCGCGATAGCGAGCCCACCCATACGATTCCCGGGCGCTAGAAGCTCACCAAAACCCGAGTATCTGTCAAAGCAAACCCGAGTATCTGCCTGCTTTGACAGATGCACAGAGAACGTGGTTGAAGAGGCAGGGAGGATGTTTTAAGTGTCAACGTGTAAACGTTTTCCATGACATCGACCATTGCCCGTGGGGGTATCCCGAAGCAGAAACTTATCGGGGTATCACACTTGAAGATGGCGTTACCCCCGCTAATCCGGACAGGAGGGAAACTCAGCAAGAGAGCAGTCGTAGGAGGTATCTCGGAGACGACAGGCGACATGGTCGTTAGGGAACAATAACGAGGACCTTAAAGAATCTGTTCAGCATCCTCGTTGTTCAAGAAATTTTGTTACCGTACCTATGTGCTCGCTCCTCAAGTAATCAGAGTAAAATTTCACGCACGAGGGCGTCAGACATATTCTATCATCAGCCCGTCCATCGAATCACCCGTAACCAATATGTCCAGACCCTGTTCTTTGCACACCCTCAACGCTTTGATATCGTCAGGCAACAACGGGTACCTGGACGTTGAGGTAACATCTGCTGACAACAAGCCCGAGGACCATCGATCATAAACCATTCTTGCAAAAGAACGGCCGATGAAATCTACTTGTTTCCTCTGCGTCCGAATCCAGATAGAGAACGCCTGAAGTGAAGGGACAAGCTCCTTACGAGCACAAATGGCTTGGAATGTCTCTTCTCCCACATCGACCCACTCCGAAAACATGAACTTGAGTGTTCTGAGGAGGGGCGCAAGTTCGAGGATGAAGATGATGTTCTCGTCGGGGTGTGCATCCGTGATGATAAGTTCGATGAGGGAGCAGCGAGAGATAATGAGAAGGCGACGGAGTCCGGGTAGTGTCTGTCTCGAACAGGGCTCGTAAGGACCCGGATCGACGTGCATAACCTCAAGCAAAGGTAACTGTAGACTTTGCAGAAAGCTACCATCACATGCAGAGAGGATCCTAAGCGAGGAACTCTGGATGTGCTCCTCTGGGATGTCTGCATCATATTTTTTCACGATAGAAGAAAATATGTGAAGATGAGGGGATGTCTTGATTACATGCAGGAAATATGGAATCAGCTCGCCGCTCAGTCAACGGTCATCAATATAAGAGACGATTTCAGAGAAAGCCAGGGGTAACTGCATGATGGAATGAGCAGGAAACCTGCATATGTTGACATGGCGTAGTCGGGGCGCGTTCTCGAAGGCTCTGACTACTGTTGTGTCGTCGTTGCAGAATATAGTGAGGTCGGTGAGGGATGGAAGATGGTCACAAACGGAGTCGAGACGTGACCATATACACTGTGGTTCGATGGATAACTCCACCCGATGCCACCTGCCGGAATTGTCCAAGAGAAGCTGAAATAGCGCTGCGGCATCATGAAGCCTCGCACCATCTTTGACATCATAGCTGAAGGAGAATGACAGTTCGTAATTGCCTGACCGCTCTAGGGCTGTTTGGAGAAGAGATACAGGATCGCAGAGCTTTATATCACCATCAGCGCTCGAAAGTGGAATCCATGGGTTAGACCATATGGTTCGGCAGGATGAGACGACAATGAATCTCCAGGAGGAATCTCCAGGAGGAACAGACGTGTCCAAGGCTCCAAGGCGGTCTGGATATGTCAAAAACCTCATACCACTCGATGCATGAGGGAGGGAGGAGCGTGAAAACTTCGGATAATATTTCGAGGGGCAAACGGTGAATGGGAGGCCGGATAGTCCGTCCATTGACTGTAATGTCTTCACCTCGGCGAGGCATTGACTTTAGGTGACGCGGCGTACGGTATAAGCTACGCCAAGATCAATAAACAGAATGTGTTTGTGATAGAATGACAAAACATACGTGCCCAGTACAGACTTGTACGACCACTTGTAAACCTACGCCGACGCTAAGCAAAGTGAGGTATACGTCAATGAACCAACCACGATAGCTTTTCGAGACCTACCTGTGATTTTATTCGAAAGGAATGGAGGGGCACAAAGGAAGCTCGTAACCTTTGTCCGCAGCCGTTCGCCTGTGGGAATGGACCGGGCTAGAACCAATTCAGACTTCATTCTCACGTATTGCTTGCGTACTTGTGCATGTTCTCATGTTCTTCGGGAGACAACGACTGTAATTCTAGGTTTGTGGTCAGCAAGAAATCAGAAAATTTACGACAAGACATACTCGCTTTGTTGAGGACCGTCACCAACTCACCGTGACTGAATCAAGACTGAATGTCTGAGAGAAAGGGTATATGGCTATTCACCTAATAGAGCCTGATTTTTGAATTTCTTCAAGGTAATGCGTAGGCAGACACCCAAGAGAAGCTCCTCGGTTGGCGGTGCCAGTGAGAATGAAGAAAAAATTCGATCGCTTACAAACGGCCTGAGATATGACGTCATCCAGACGCGCCCATGTGATTTGCAAAGTGACGGGCCGCGGTTGGCGAAAACCGACACCATATCTGTAAAGTCATGCAGTGTACTGTGTAGTGTATGCTAGCGACTGTCGTTATCCAGGGTCGACAAGCTGATGTCAACGAGGTGCGGGCCCAGCTGACCTGGATTCTGCGATGATTAGGATCATGGTAGTTTGAAGGAATTGAGAGTGAATGCGCATATTCATTCCAAGCATATTTGCTATCAGGTTCGGACTGATGTGCTAGTAAATTTTAATACTGCTACGATGGTCATTACTTCTTACAACAAACCATCGAGGTCGGTAGGTGTAAGTAGTTTACTTCTATTTACCTGAGCTGTATCACAGTATCAGCGGACGCCGAAGATGGCCCGTCATTCCATCTTTCACGTAACTATTCATGATACTCATTATATAGATATGAGCACTTTATGAAAATCAAAAATCCTCTGATGCGGATGTATAAATGAAAATGAAGCCAAGCCAAGAGCAGTACACTGCCTCCCCGGGCTCAGCCGCGACGAGTTCTTGAATGAAAAGCAACTGGTGGTGGCACTAATCATCCTTATTTACCAGTTTGGACTCCTAAAGAATTGGTGGTTTATTCTGTTACTAAGAAAATCTGTTAGCTTTTGACTACACATCGGGTTGGTGGGACAGACCAATGTCTTACTTATCATGTTTTTATTGCGTTTCGAGATGACGGTAATTAATTCCGAAGCCCATTCGAGACCAGAAGGTGCAACAGGTTTTTCTGGTACAAGCATAGCGCTCCGCATTTTGCCATCAGCACGGGGGGTTTCGAGTTGTTCAATGGGCCCGATATCCACTGCCTTCGTAGACACAAAGATCTTTATGAAACAAACGTCCTCATCCTGGCCATCTGGAACACCGAAGACCAGCGGTTGCATAGCGGATCTGCCATGGCCAAGAGTAAGTTTTGAATTGAGTTCTTTTCCGAGGCATGGATCTACGGAGCGTTCGCTTTGGCCCTTCTGTGAAGAGTACCAGGCATCTAAGTGGAATACGAAGAGATCAGTTTTGGGAAACAGCGCATCACACAAACATACCAATTTCTGATTTCGCGGCATCAAGATATAAAAGGTTGATGTACAGTTCGACACCACGTCTGTTAGAGATCGTAAACCCATAACAAGCTCGTTCGGGGAAAGGTATGGATGTGTCTACGACGACCTCAGTGTGTGCACCATTTCTTGCAGGGGTTAATACGACTTCGCTATCCCGTTCCCATGTATCACTTCGTCTGATCATTTTGATAGTGACAAAATCTGTTACGGGAACGGGGCTTCTTGCGGCCAGGTGGGAGGTAAAATGGGCATAGCGATTGATAAAATCTCGAGTGTCTGCCCTAGCGTGAACTGGGCATGAGGGGTAACGGGGGAAACAAGAGGAAAACTCGTTGATTCTTTTCCCTCGGTCAAAGAAAATGGTCTTGTCTTTCACTGTCAAGCAGAGATCTGCTTCTCCTGGGGTTGAGACACTGATAATAGGAACCGTGAGCCTGGATTCGACACTATCAGTAGAAATCCAAGCCAGTACGTCCCGGTTGTTACAATAGATTTTAAGGTGTCCGGAAGTGTTTCGTAATCGAGCATACCAGAGAGGCTGTCTAGTGTTTACGATGAAGGTATCAGAGTTGGAAGAGGTAAGCATAAGGCGGGATGCCGCGTTTTCCACCTCTATCACCTTCAAAATGGCGACTGGAGCCTTCATTTTGAGTGGTGCCTCCGATTCGAATATTTCGAAAGTTGAGTTCTTCTCGATTCCATGAAGGAGGCCGGCATGTAGAATAAGACTGGACGGCCAATGTTCCCCATTACCCTGATGGCAGGGGATCATTGAATTACTGACAGGTTCTAGCCAGCAATCAAAGAGACGTCGGCGGACATACTTTCCATCCAACTGTGGCGCCTGACTATTCATTCATAGGGTTCAGCAGGGTGAGATAAGTTGATTTACCACTCACTCGGGCGGCATGTCAGTAAGACATTCCATTAATGATAAGTACGTCGGCGGCGGGTCTCTTAGGGAGAGATCTTTGAGGGCCTTGAGCAGAGCCTTGGTAAATATGCCTTCCATATTTTTCTCTCGCGCAATTTGATCATGCTTGCAGGCTGCCAATAAAACATGCGAGCGGAAAAATGAATTCGAAAAGCCTACTATGTTGCTGTCCTTGCTCGAAGTAGTGCGTGCGTAGATCTGCTCGTCGCAAGTTAGTGATAGATGTTGGATGCTTTCAAAATTTCGTGCCCGCGACTCTGATTTGCTATGTCCACGAGTCATCCCGGCAGCATAGCAACAGTCGAGTATCAAAGTCTGAAAAGGCATCAGCGTAGTGTACGCGTCTTTTTAAGGTTCACAACGTACGATATTGTTACCTTTCGCTTTTGATAGATCCAAGAGAAGCTGGCCAATTGTTCGATCCGGGATCCCTTCAATCACCCTTCCGTTTGTATCTGGGGCATTAATATCGGCAGGACACAGCATCTCGACGTTTCCGCTGGGAGCTTCCCAATTTGTCCAGCTCGGTGGCTTGCGAGCGGCAGCCCCATGCCCGGCGAAGTATATGATGATTGCAGCTTCACCTGGGATAATTCTTCGATCATGCTCAAGATCTCTGAATTTTTGGATGATGGCACATCGTGTTGCCTGCTCGTTGCGAAGGCTAAAAATATTGGCCTCCGGAACATGTCTGTATTCAAGGAGATAGCTCTTGAAGTTGTCGGCGTCTTTAACGGCGCCCTGTAAATGTTCGTTTGGTACCCATTGGTACTTGTTGATACCAATAATCAGCGCAAATGTTTCGCGCTTCGGCCTGCCACATATTCATGATGAGCAACTGGCACGAAGTCTCAAAGGCTCATTTTCTTACGGGTCAGGTGGGACAAACGCTCGTCTTCCCCGTCCATCCTTCATGCTCAAATCTGTCAAGTAGTGAAGAATGAAGGAAAATAATGCAAGAGAACATCTTGCCATTGCTAGCCAGGGCGATATTTTCTCTTTGCCTACATATTGATCATCAGCCCGTACCAAGGTCCCAAAATCTCACGCTCTTACGGAATAGACATGTCCCCTCCAACAAAATTACGTCTTGCTTGTCCTTCCTCGTTGTTCAAGTCTATAGGGCTGTGACGGCTAAAGGAAAATAACATGAGAGATCACCTTACTATCATGATTACTTGAACTGTTGAAGATATCTCTGAGGAACAATTTGATAACGCTGAGAACTTGTCCCATGGTAAACGTAGCAGGGTGTTAGGGTGTGAGGCGATTGCTATTTGCGAAGAACAAGGAGAGTGGATGGCAACGCGGTCTTAATAGGCATATATATGTCGCTCTTGCAGGGAAATGCCCCTTGTAAATACGGCATCGGGTGTCTTAAGCGCGCGCTTGGATTTAGATCTATTCAGATATAAACTAAAACACAATTTTCACAGCATACAGATACCGCAATGAGGCTTGTGTCTGCGTCCGGACATGGTCGGAGAGTTCCAGTCCTCAGCGGCAGGACGAGGTCTGCATGTACGGTGGACATGCCAGATGAAACCAGATCGACAAGCGGAGGAGTGGGCAGAAGGGAAGGAGAACCAGTACTCCCATTGCGTCTTGTTAGATACAAGACGGTGTCCTGCTTGAGTTGTTTGACAAGAAGATTCCAAAAAAAGTAAAGTGTTCAATGTATCAAACCACGCTGTAGTCATCTTGGCTCCTGCAGTCTGCCAATAGACTCGGCTAGGAAATAGCTTGATAAGAAACTAGGACCATAGGATGGCGTACTTACACACTAAATCTTGTCGACAATGCTTGCCCTGGTGCGCTGCTGAGGTAAGAACATTTGAATGGGAGCGACTTGAGAGGAACTTCAAGGGACGCACATGAAATACGCACTGATGGGGTTCTACGATGGTAGTTGACAAGCGACCCGCGGGAGCCACTTGGGAGCCACACAAAATAATCTATTTTGCGCCAAAGTTGGACACGAGGCAAGAATTCCAAATTCAATCGCTGGATGACGTCATTCAGGGCGCAAATGCGTCGCCATCTCGAATGCCTTGTGGCACAGTAGCCTTCCATATCCGCAGCACTCCTTCCCGCCATCCTTCAGTGTGGACCTGGACTCGTTATGTGCTGTCCAGCGACGCGCTTCAAAGCGCGTTTTCGATGACACTGAGCTGATATCCCCACTGCATTCATCCGATAATGCATTCTCTGTTACCAAGGCTACCGCTTACATCCTTCTTGTGTTAGCTAGGCACTGTGACGCCGATTTTCAGCCGCATATGTGCGAGTGGAACCACCCGTACCAACTCTTGCTGATTCAACAGTACATGTGATATTGAATGGACTGAATGGACTGAATGGTCCATTTGATAGATCCTTTTGACAGGCTCTTGTTATTCAACGGCGGCTCACTGCAAGTCAGGTTCTAGGTACGTATGACAACACCATGGTCCTTACATTGCCAGTTACACGTCCCAGAACACAATGTACCTCTCTCACCGATAGGCACCAACATCGACTCATGAAATATTCTTTCCAATGCGGACTATTCCATAGGCACGAATACAAAATTATGGTTTCAGAATGCAAACCAAATAGGAGTGCTCTGTGATCCCTTGTTATAGCGCTTCTAGCTCCAGGTGCGTGCGGCATGTTTGTAGTCCTTTTATTGACGCTGACATGACCTAGACCATGATTGTTCTATTGTTCTACGTATTCACTCAGAGATTGTGTTCCTTGAGGCCCGTCGATCCATGACGAGTTGGCTTGAAACAATCAGAAAACAAAAGTTCGATGACGATCTGACCGGTACGGTTGACGGGAATCCATGAGAGCGTTCCCTCTAACCCGGAAAGTGCTCGCCCACATTCCACGCCTGGGTCCCTCTGCCCCATTCATCTGCCAAAGTCTCGCTGAACCTCCTCGGACCTTCCTCTCAGCGAGAGCAATAGCTCTTCGCCCACCCACTTAGCCTCGGGGCATCCAAACTCAGCCGCTAACTCTGGTGGGACCGGTTGTTCTGGTGCCTGCTGCAAGGGACACTGACCGACGACGGCAATCGACGACGCGAACGAAACGCCTACGTCCTTCGCTGACGATCTTTGAGTTATCTCGATAAGATTGACTAGTCCCCGAACATATCCCTCGAAATTGTCCATGCCCCGAGAAAGCTAAACGGCCACGCGTTGTGGACGATGTGCCTCACATCTTCGACACCTTCCAGCTAGTCGCCAACGTCGCCGATATCGGGAATTTCAATTATACGGATCTTGTACCAGCCGATGGTGCCAGCGCCTCGTCTTTCCGTCTCCGTCTTCTGCTTTTTCTGCCCCCTGCGCTAGGTAATATACGCAACGCGTGGAACCACCGGATCCTTAGCCAGTCTCGCTAAAAGGGAACATCTCAAGCTTCCTGTTGATCCAATGAGCAGGACCACCGTAATTTGGAGCTTCTCAGGCCCGTACTTGTCCCACATCTTTCCTATTTTCCCTTACCACCGAGTACCCACTCATTCAGAGACATCGTCCCGTACCCTTACTTCCTCCATCGCCGATACAAGCATCCTAGCCGCCGAACGACGATATACGAAACCTGTCTCGAGGTCTACCTTCGGTACCAAGTCCAATGCGCACCTGAAAAAGTCTTTCGTTTGGGGAATGCTCACTCAGTACGCAAGCAGCCCATACACCAGCATCCGCGTCCAAAATCAACCTCTCTTTCTACTCCGCGTCTTCGTAGCTCTTCACGATCTTGCGGGATAGTCGGTGCGGCCGTCTCTTTAGATAGAAAGGCATCCCTTCAGAAGAACACGGAGTTGATATACCATCAACTTAGTGAACCAAATTGTCCTCATCAATCTACTGTGTAGGAAGAGAGACGAGTCATGAGTTGCGTATGACTGTTCCAGCGTGGGCCATATCTCGCCGGGTTCGAGGATGATTCCGACCCTCTTCTTCTCTTCTCACCACCTACAGCCATCCAGCCGTCCACCTTTTCTCGTCATCCGTCACCGTAAATCGCAAAAGACAGCCTGTTCCAGGACTCTTTCTTAAGATATCACCGACACGCTAATCCCCGCTGATATTTTCACTGTATAACTAAGAATAGAGGAGCAACAGGTAACTTGTGCGTGTTTTGTTCTACTGAATCTAACAACGCCAAGATATTGTTCTTTTACCAGCGAGACTCGGAGCTGTAACTACAATTGCGCCAGTGGAAATTGATCCTAATTGGTCACCAATGTCATTGAACGGAATGAATGAACGAGGTATGTGCAACGCGTCCTCGTTTGCCGCCTTGGCGCTAAATGGAACCAATCCTTTGCAGAAAAACCATTCATACCAGTTATTGAAGTCTATGATAATATTACAAGTATACGATTACACTAAGCGAGGTACCATCAAAGGACGCCCACGCCCCTCCAATAATTAACGTATTCTTCGACTTCCTTCCGTCCCACGATACCGGACTCTCTCATCCCCCTCGAATCCTTCTTCGCCTCCTCCGTCCCCAGTACCACACCACCACTCGCCATCCGCTCGAAATCCCGTTCCAAAAACCCAATCAGCTTATTCACCTGCTCGTTCCCTCTCACTCTTTCCAGCCACTCTGCATAATCCAACACCGGTATCCCAAGTATATCTGACAGATTATCGATAACCTCCGTCCATTCCTGACGAGCAGGGTTCTCCATGTGGTATATCGACTTGAAGCGGTCGGAAAACAAGAGCTCGACGACGATCTGACCGGCACGGTTGACGGGTAGCCAGGAGAGCGTTCCCTCTAACCTGGGAAGCGCTCCAACGGCCTTGCTCGCACCCACCACGACTGGGAAATGCTCGCTCTCGTTCCAAGCCCCAGTTCCCTCAGCCCCAGTCATCTGCCCAATCCTCACTGAACTACCTCGGACCTTCCCCTCAAGCGAGAGCAGCAGCTCTTCGCACACCCACTTGGCTTCGGGGTACCCAAACTCAGCCGTCGACTCCGGTGGGACAGGTTGCTCTGGTACCGGCTGGGAGGGATACTGACCGACGACAGCAATCGACGACGCAAATAGAACGCGAACATCCTTTGCTGACGATCTCCGGGCTATCTTGACAAGGTTAACTAGCCCCCGGACATGTCCCTCGAAACTGTCCAAGCCTCGAGAAAAGTTGACCGGCCATGCGTTGTGGATGATGTGCGTCACGTCATCTACACCTTCCAACTGGTCGTCGACGTCGCCGAGATCAGGGATTTCGAGCATATGGATCTTGTACCAGTCGATGCTGCCAGCGCCTCGTCTTTTCATCTCCGCCTCTTGCCTCTCTCGTCCTCCGCGCCGGTTAATACACACGACGCGTTTGACCTCTGGATCCTTGGCTAGTCTCGCCAAGAGGAAACACCCCAAGCTCCCCGTTGATCCAGTGAGAAGAACCACTTTGGTTCCAAGCATCTCGACACGGTACTTCTCCAGCATCTGCCGCATCTTTTCCTCCCTCCGCACTCCTTCAGAAACATACCTGCCCGCCCTCACTTCCTCTATTGCCGATACAAGCTTCCTTGCTGTCGAGTGCCGATACACGAAGTCAGTCTCGAGGTTATCGACTTTCAGCGATCTTCCAATCCTCCTCCGTATCCTCGCAGCCTGTAGGGAATCCATTCCACACTCGAAAAAGTCCTTGGTTTCGGGGATGACATATCCCAAGACCTCCTTCAGAACTCGAGCGACCCACACACCCGCATCCGTATCCATAATCGGCTCCTCCTCCTGCTCAGCGTCTTCGTAGCTCTTCGCAATCTCCTTCTCCCACTTTTCCCAGCTCGCTTTCCTCGCGATACTCCCCTTATCCGTCCTCACTAGCTCGCCGGGTTTAATGAATACCACCATCTCCCTCGGAACTTTGGCGTGTTTGTCAGCGAGCTCGTTTGCTTTGTCGAGGAAGGCCCCAAAGTCCGCCGATGGTTCGCCCTCCACTTCGACGAGGATACCGCATCCTTCCCTACCCTGTCCGAACACCAAGACGCCACGTACTCCAGGACACTCTCCTAGTGCTTGTTCCATGCCACTTGGACGGACCTTTTCCCCGTTGCCGAGAACGACGAGGTCGTCACTTCGACCGAGGATGCGGTACTGGTTCTCCTTGAGTGGGTTTCCGACCAGGTGGTCCTGTACGACGTAATCCTCCTCCCAGCCTGGCGCTCGACCGCTTAGTCGATATGTGCCTTCGCCAAGAGGAGTGAACGTTAGTGGGATATCCTGTCGTGGGATGAGGTAGTGCCAGTCATAGTTGGCAGGGACGTGTTGGACGACAGCGATCGCTCCGATTTCTGTTGCGCCTGTTACAAGGAATCAGGTCAATGTAGAAGGATGGATCAGGCAGTTACTCACCCCAATGATTGAGCAGCTTGACTCCTCGGTGCACCAATTCCTCGCCTGTAACCTCCTTCAATGGCGCGCCACCCACTGCGAGTACATCGAGGCGTTTCAGCGCGTCGACGCCACCAGGTATAGTGAGGAGGTCTTCAACAACAGATGGGACGGAAAGCATCAAGCCAACACGATTGAGGACCGTATGTGTTGTTCCATTCAAATGGCCGTTCGTGCCGTTCACTTTAATTCCATTTACTTGCCCGCCTGCACATAACGCATCTAAAACTTTCAATTGTCCTCTTCCTGTCGGTATCGTTCCAGCGCCCGGGAGTACGAAAGGCAGCCCGATGCTAATGGACATCATGGGCGCCAGCAATCCAAAGCCCTACATCATGTCAGAAAACACGTAACCTTCCGAGGATCGTACGTACATGGTACAGAGGCAATGTCGACACGTTCCATCCTAATGCCTCGACGTGTTCAGGTGTGAAAAGGTGGTCTTGGCCGTATCCGAGGACGTATCCGTGAGTGTGATAGATGGGTTTCGGAAGTCCAGTCGTTCCAGAAGAGTGGAGGATGATGGCGTTTCGTTCGGTGGTGATAGAAGACGGATGGGGCGGTAGAGCGATACTGGAAGCCGACGGTGAAGCGAGCAGTTCGGTGTATGTTGGGGATTCTATCCATATCGGCGCATTCGGGGCAGGTGAAGGAGTAAGTCGGGAGGTGAGAGATGATGTGAGGACCAGTTTGGGATTGGGCTGTGTTTTGGAGAGCAAGTGGTTGATTGCGACGGGTGTTAGTCGTGCGGAGAGCAGGAGGACCTGAAATAGAGATGTAGAAGGGAGGGAGACGAGAGAAATGGCGACTCACAGGTACCCCAACTCTCATACCCGCTGCTATCCAGATGAATAGCCCCACGTCACTTCCCATGAGTACCGCGATTCCTCCCTTGTCTTCACCACCACCCACGCCGCGCTCGACAAGCCACTTAGCAGCGACGTCTACACCATGCGCCAGATCCGCAAAGGTAATATTCCTCCCCAGTTCATCTTTATCCTGTGATTGAGGATGCAATTGCAGCGCGAAAACCCTGTCGCCGTTAAACCTCGCATTGTATTCGATAGCCTGAGGGAGCGTCCGCAAGCCCTCCGTCACGCTGGGTTCGTATCCGAGATTGAATTTGGGTCGTACGAAGGACATGGGTATTTTCGTTACAGTGATCCATCTCCGTGGTACGTGGTTTTATCAATAAGAAGGTGGATGAACGAGCTTATCCACTGACAGTTCCGGAGAGAAGGACATGCGGATAATCGGACTTTGGGCGTTTCATCGGTGAGGGGGCTGTGGACAATGCAGCGGCGGCGTTCGTGGTGGGGTCGAAAAAGTAGGTATTTGATGCTATCTAAGGTTGAGAATAGTGCATTCATGCTATGATTTCTACTAACCATTTTGCTATCATGGCCGTGTGGCGTAATGGCAACGCGTCTGACTACGATGAGTTATCAGGAGATTGCAGGTTCGACCCCTGTCTCGGTCAGTAGGTTCAGGAGGGATGGATGTTTTTGCACTTGGGTCCAGTGGGCCTCATTGCCCGTATGAGTAAGCCGTCGGATGCCGAACCGTGAAGTTTGAACGTCCGACGGTAACGTTCTGGGTTGCCGTTGAAGGCTCAGATTTAGATCTCAGAGGCGGTCCCCTTTACGTTTTTGAAGTTTGAATTTGAACCTTGATCTTCAAGCTTCAGGCTTCATTAATTCATTCCCGAACCATGAATTGTACAATGAAGCTAAGTCAAGTTTAGTCTTAGGAGGCCATATTGCGTTGTCGGTCCGATCCCCCGGCAAAATAAATGCATGATGATGATGATGATCTGGATTGGTGACCCGCAACACACCTCGTGATGGGCGAAGACGCGGGGGTATAGTACTCTACTGTATGTACGTCTATACCGCTGCTTGTTTAAACTACTTATTCTAATGTTCAGCTCTAAGGAATGTATAGCTATGAGGTGGAGTTCTATGTAACGTTTTCGTGTTTCTTTCGTTTGCGCTATGGTGGTCTGAGACTGATGGAAAGGGAGAAAGATCAAATACATAAATACTACGTGGGTCCATCACTGCCCCAGGTCCTGTTGGCCTTCCTCTTCTAGGCCTTCTCATTCGTGCGGCTCGGGTTCGTCTTCCCACATGGGCAAGTCCACCTCTCTTCTCGGGTTTCCAGTCTTTGTAAAGGCTCCTGACTCTGCTGGGAACTTTGCTGTCGCTTTGATGCCCTCCGTTGTGCTCAGGAGGTCGCACATGACCATATTCTGTGATCCTTCGTGTAGAATGTGTCGATATTCACTGTATCTTGGGCACATTTGTAGGATGTGCTCTCGTGTCTGTAGACGCTCTCCACATTCACAGCCTGTTTCTTCTGGTATGTTGAAGAGTTCGTAATACTCCCCCATATGCGCATGCCCCGTTCTACATTGCATTAGTCTTCCAAACACCTCACACGATGTCTCTTTGAATCTCTGTGTCGGTCGGAGCCTTGGTTCCAGACGATTCGCCAGACCAAAGCGCCCAGTTGGGCTCGTCTTTGCCCATTCCTGTTGCCATCTCCCTTGTACTCGTTCTCTCATCCATCTGCGTGCATTTGCATATGTGCGCTGCCCCAGATGGTTCATCGTACATGCTTCCTTCGCCGCAAAATAAATGCAGTTATTGACAGGTCATTGCAATTGCAACACCATCAGTCACTGAAACAGTTGATTCAGCCTCTTTCTCTACAGTTCTGCTGCCTAACTCTGTTGTATAATTGGAGGCATAGGTGTTATGAGTTTTTGATGATTTTTGGGTGATTTTAGCGCTACTGCTGCCCCTGTGAAAAATCGAACAGTGAAGCAAATTTGGCAGGAGTTTGCCACGTGGTCATTTATGAGTCAACGAAACACCGTAAATCACAAATATCTCAATAACAGATGCTCTAATCCACTTAATACTTTGTGTGGACATCACTGAGCAATATCAAAATTTTCGTGGATACTTTATTTAAGGAAAAAGACAATGTGTGGTAGATGGGACAAAAAGTAATTTTCGGCATTCCAATGACCGGTAAATAACCGGACCTCGACGCTCGTACCTTTCTTCATCCTCTCCAACATCGTAATGATCACTACTTTGCTCACTATCCGCTTGGTATCCCCACGTCCCTCACATTTATATATATATGCTACCTCGGGCTCAGCTGTACAGTGACGAGAGGAACAACCGGGTTCGATGAGAACTTGAACATTTCCTGGGAGTCCGGACATGTTGAAGATTCACCCCAACCATCGAATAAAAATGGTTTGAAAAAGTGTAGGCAGTTCGGTCGTTCAAGGTAAGAAAGTTCCTTTCTTCATCCGCGTTGACTAATCTCAACAGATCCAGCCCCTCAAATCAGACCCGCGATGATGCATTGATGTCTGACAGCTCCTTGCAAACGCGTCCACTCTGATACCGAATCCTGCATATGCTCCTGTCGCCCATTCGATATCTCCGGTCCTTTCCTCCATCATGGGCGGAACGTGACACGTCGGCGACAAGGACCACATGGCGTCGACCAGCGCCCGTTTAAGGACAAGAATACGATTGGGAGGGGGAAATTGCGAGGAACGAGAGATAAATCGACCTTTGAACCAGGCGAGAAAAACCAATATTAGGAACGGGCGTACACTCGAATCGCTTAGGAAGCTCCCTCCTAGGACCCCACTATCTCAGCTCACTTCGTCTAAAGTTTTTGCGTCTTCTAGAGACACCATCGTTCCGACGCGAAAAATCTCAGCTGCTCTGCTTTGGGGCCCAACAACGATTTCACTGGTCATTTTCAGAGAACTATCGCACCCCGAACTCGTGCGAGACGAGATCACCAATTCAAAACTGTACAGCGGATGAGCCAGGAAACCGTCAACATTGCCATTGTCGCGGACGATCGGCACTATCGAAGGTTCGTACTGCTTCTTCTCAAACGTCACGGTTAGACTGATCAAAGAGACAGATTGATTTCATTGTCCATGCGCACTCGTCCTTTCTGGGGATATTAGTTGTTAGGGCTTTGAAAGGGAAGTACAGAACTGTGGCGTCTTCCAAAAAGGTTTACTTTATTTGGGACGTGGCGATTACCGTCGGGGGAGCTGTCCCTTTCAATGATTTTAAAAGCCGACGCCGATGTGATGAATGTCTGGGCATAAAAGCTTCATGTTCACTCCCCCCTTGCGTCGCTCTATTCTCTTCGTCGAGGCTTACTATCTTCACAAGTTTCGTTCATAATCTCAGGATCAACCCATGCTTTCCATCAGCAATCCATCTTATTAGGGCGCTGCCTTTCAAGTAGTCACATCGTCGTGATCGTCTCCCCAAATGCCGGCAGATGGACCGACGATCATGCCGGGAACATTTTGGTATATCTCATTGCGCGCCATTGCGTTTCATCTGTAGACCATCCTCCCTTATCCTAGCTCAGATGGCTACGATGACCCTTCTCCAAGTTCTCTTCAGTCTCTTATTTCCGCTTTATTATTCTTTTGCGCAAGACCACATACAATGTGTGGATAATGGATTGGGCTGGTATGCCAGTGTCGTCGGGGAGACGCCGTGTAAAGCTACTCTTGTGTCTACTCTTTGGCACGACTGAAATTTTCACCAGGCCGAACGTACGAACGGCTACGCCAGATATGCAATAGCAATTGTAATATTCTATCACTATTCGTCAATTGGACATAACTTACACCTTTCTTTCCAGATGTCTTGGACGCCTTGAATCCACACACTCCTCCGGATACATGTGGCGACCAAGTTGGTATGTCCGATTGTTGACTCTGAATACGGTTCACTCAGCATCTTGTTATGGAATCATAGCCGACTGTTGTTGCAATTCAATCGCGTTCGGGCTTAGTATGCTGTGTCTAACGTGAGTAGTCGCCGTTTATTTCAAAGAGGGCCGCCGGTACTCATCGTAGCATAGATGCCAGCAAGGAGTCGGGCCCAATGGCAATGGTGTTGATGCCGGTACGTATGCGCGTTCCGCGTAGTATGGTCGATCCTCACCTTCATCGCTGGAAGGCATCGGCGCATACCAGCTATATCTTAAGCATGGAACAAACTCGTTCTGTACCTCCAATACTAAGAAATCGTGCGCATGATTCTTTTCCGCGACACAATCTATCTAAGCTCTGATTTGCGATCTCCAGATTTACGAATGGCATACAAACGGCAGTATGCAACAACGGCCTGAAGATCCATAATAGCTTCTACGATGCTATATTTTGGGCAGACGGACCATGGTATGCCATTTTTCTGTTGTATCGACTCGAAAAATTTATGCCCACAGGTTCTAGTACATGTGATTTGTCTTCAATGGTCTTTCCTCCGTTCTGACGTTGAACTGGTAGTACGTGGTCTCGCGAACAAATGGAAAAGACCGATGCTGCTGACGGAATAATCCCTTCACGCATTGCACATCAGCGGCCGTGGTCGTAACCAGTAGTTCACAGTCTCCTCAGTCGATGTCGCCCTCATCATCGACGTCACCCTCGCAGTCGACGTCAGACTCAAACTCACTGTCTATGTCGCTTTCCCAATCGACGTCAACCTCACCCTCAGCTTCCACATCGCTTTCCCAGTCGGCGATTTCATTTTCCAAGTCAACGTCGCTTCCGCTTGCCGAATCAATATCTCTTTCACGTTCACAGCCGACCTCACTTTCCCAGTCAACCTCGACCTCCCGGTCGAATATTACGTCGCTCACGGAATCTACGGGCGCGAGTGCCACCTCAACTGTCACCCTTGCACAGACAGAGAGTTCTTCGAAATCCCTCAGTGCTGGCGCCATAGCCGGGATCGCGGTGGGGAGTATCGCATTCATATGGACAATTACGCTGTCTCTCATCTGGCTGGTCAAGCGCCGCCAGCGAGAAGCTGCTATCGAGCACTCGGAAACGTCCGCTCGCCCCTTCAGTACGGTGCTTTCCTTCGATCTCTATTTCTGGGACTGACGAAAAGGGTCTACAGCTGCGTACATGCCGATCTCGGTGAATCCCGACAGAGGACTCAGGGAGAAAGAACTGGGAGAACTACCGCCTGTTTATTCGAAGTAGACTTGGTTTGGCAGTACCTTGGAGAGACACTAAGCTTGCAGGCTCCGTGAATCTAGGATGACGTGGAAGGATAAAAAGGTTGGCTCCAGAAGTTCGGCATGGCTACCATATTTGTACCACGAGCACGTACAAATCTCGTAGCTGAAGGTCTGCTCTGATAAACAAGCACTATTGTTTATACGGCTCCATAGAAGCAAGAGGACGTCATTCGAACTGGACAAATGCGACAAACTCGGGTCAGTCCTCAGTCCCTTCTCGTTCTTCTAACCATCAGCATCACTCCTTGCCGTCTTATCGCTGTGTTTTGTATGGGTCCGTCTTCTATGGAGGTGGGTTCTGTGCAGGATCACGAAACTCCGACTCTTCATCAGTATTTCACCGTCAAATACCTCGTATCAACTACAGACCGACGCCATTGTGCATGGTGATCAACGACTTCGAAGATCTGTGTTGCCTCTTCTCAAAGTCGACGTTGCACAGATCGATGAAACAGACTGATATTATTTTCGCCGATTCACCCGACTGCCGCTTCCCGGGATACTAATTGGAGCTTTAACAGTCAGGCACAAAAATGTCCTAGTCTGTGACGTCTTATGAAACGTTTTGCTTTATCTGGGGCATGAGTAGTCACAGGGTCTCTTTCGAATGTCCTCAAGATGGAAACAGACGTGATGGTTGTCTGGCTATCTAAAGTTCACGTCTCTTCCGAGTCGTGCCTTAAGTTCGTCCTTTTTTTAGCCATGGCTCGCCATCTCTACAATTCTAATTCACTATTCCAGGACCGACCGATGCTTTCGCAAATCTACATCGTGACCGTTGCATCAATCGCTAGCGGATAGAGGGTTTGCCCACCAGGCCAGATCTTCGATGGATTCTGATTATGCCAAAGAACGTTGAGGTATATCATGTTACGCGCCATCATAATTTGTCTCTAGACTACCTCTCTTCTTTTACTATGACCTCTCTCTTCAGAACTCTCCTTGGCCTCTCCTTTACCGTTCCGTATGTTTTCGCACAAGACCATACGCAATGTGCCGATAGTGGATCGGACTGGTATACGAGTGTCGTTGGAGAGACGCCGTGTAAGCCCACCCCTACAGCACTTTTACATTGAACCGAATTTTTCATTAGGTCGAACGTATGAACGGCTACGAAAAATATGCAATGGCCAGTGTAAGACTCGTTCTTCTCCGTCAGTTCTATCTGAATCAAACCACACTCTCCAGATGTCTTGGGCGCCTTGAAAACCAACACTCCTCCGGATACTTGTAACGACCAAGTTGGTATGGCTGATCGTGGGCTCCAGCTGCGCCCCACTCATCTTGTTCCGAAACCATAGCCGATTGTTGTTGTAATTCAATCGCGTTCGGGCTTAGTATGATGTGCCTGACGTAAGTGATATCCGTTTCCTGGGAAAGAAAAGGCGATCGGGTCTCATCATCGCATAGATGCCAGCAAGGAATAGAGTCTACTGGTGGCAATGGCACCGATGCTGGTGCGTATGAGCGCTTTGCGTACTATGACCGATTCTCACCTCATTATCGAAAGGTGTCGGCGCATATCAGCTATATCTTAAGCATGGAACAAACTCGTTCTGTACCCCTAATACTAACAAATCGTGAGCATGATTCATTTCATGACATAATCCATGGTCGAAGTCTTAACCAGTGTGATCCTCAGATTTACAAACAACATACAGACGGCGGTATGCAACGACGGCCTGAGAATACATGATAGCTTCTACGACCGTATATTTTGGGCAGACGGATCATGGTATGCCATATTTCTGTTTTATTGACTCGAGTCCACGGTCTAAAATCTATGCACACAGGTACTAGTATGTGGGATTTGTCTTCAACATAGTTCCCTCTGTTCTGACGTTAAACTTGTAGTACGTGGACACGCGAACACGTGGAGGAGACCAATGCTATCGAGGGGAATAATTCCTTCACACATTGTGCATCAACGACCGTGAACGGGACCAGTAGTTCAGCTTCCACCTTACCGCATTCATCAAAATCTCTCACTGCGGGCGCCATAGCTGGGATCGTTGGAGGGAGTATAGCGTTCATAGGAGCGGTCACGCTCTTCCCCCTCTGGTTGTGCTTCTACCGCCGGCGACAAACTGACATCGAAGACTCGGAAACGTCGCCCACACCTTTCACCATGAGCGATAGCGGCGACAGTGCGGTTATTTTCCTCGGATTCTTACTCTTGGGACTAACGAAATGGGTTTACAGCTTCATGTATATCAAACAGTGCTGGAATTCCCCTGCTCACGAGCAATCCCGAGTCAGGAGCCTGGAGACGGCTCAGAATGAAAGAACAGAGGGAGCCACCACCTAGGTATACAGAGTAAACTTTGCATGGAGGAAGACGTTTCGGTCGGAGACGGTGAGCCTGGGATAAAGAGGGCTACTGCATACTTCTATTACTACATAGCGGAAGAACTCTGATTAGGATTTTCTCCAGGAGCTCGTCTCGGCTGTGGACTCGTGGGCACGTACAGGTTTCGTACAACATAGTTAAGTTTTTACTTTTATAAGTGATATTGTTTACCCAGCTTATTTGATACTAAGGGGGAGAGAGAACGAATAGTATAATTGTAATAGTCCATAATCAATTGATTACGACGGGCTTGATGAACTCGGCCCGGCTTTCAAAAACTTCGGGTAGTACCTTTCCCGTCCTCTCACCATCATCGCTCCTTGCCACCTTATTTTTTTGTCTTTCTCTGGATCCTTCTTCTGTGTCAACTACTCGTGCACCAGATCATGAACTGCTCAACAGTACTTGGCCGAGACCGTCAAAGTTCTCGATGCCAATCGGAGACCGCGTGCATGACGACCAGCGACATCGAGGGTTTGTATCACATTTTCTCAACCTTCGGGATCGGATTCTTCAACACTCGACTCTCCCCCAGACGGATATCACTTGGGCGCTTTGTAACAAAGATATAACACTATCTAGGAGAATTATTTCAAAGCATCGCCGTCGGCAGCCATAGAACGCTTGTTCATTCAGCTGCATGTCTGGCAATCGACGATCGTTTCTCTTGCGACTCTTCCCCAATACTCACTCGCTGTCAGGCTGAGCCCTGTCCCTGCCGGTGGTCAGTACACTCACCAGTACCCACGCTACTACACCTCTGATTTCTTGCACGCAGATCGATTTTATTTAATCACAGCGATACAACGAAATGACCCTGAACTCACGGAAGGATTGAAAATCCGATACCATCTGGAGGCATGGGCCATACACATGCCCAGAAATCCAACAGGGGGGCGACAGCAGTAGCCACGATGACGTGTGTAAGAGGCAGGGAAGCTTGAGAGGAAGGGAGGGGTTGTTTGAGGGACACGCAGAGCTGTGGATGCAAGGGTAGAAGCATGCGAGGCCATGTTTCGGGCATCGACTTTTACCGTTACACCACAGACCCTCCGTGAAAAGCAACGTCACCCATTACTGTCTCCTACGCGTACAACTACCGGCCTCACCCTTGCCTCAGGCCCAAATCCCTGCCTCGAGGAACCAGTATATTCCAATAAGAAAATCAACTTTTCTTCAAGAATATCTATGTCTGCTGCTACCGTTGGCATGCGAGTAACCAAGCTAATGCTCGTCGGAAGAATATTGCGATTCGCAGAAGTGGGGGGGAGGAAGATCACTGCGCTCTATTATTCACCAATGGTTCTGATTGAGAAACATTGCCTTCATGGTCTAGAACGTTTCCCTGGTTTGTCTCGGTGAGTTTTCATTGACCTATTCAAGCGTTGCAGGTACCACGACATATATATGACTCGCTGATACGGTCGTTCTGCTGCATTATAGTCGGGTGTTTGGTGACCCTTGTCTCGTTCGGCGCTGAATACTCGACATTCTGATTTGCTCCTTACCGTCATGTTGTTATGTTTTGTCTGCCTTCGTCTTCGGTGGAGGCAGTTTGTATGTGGGATCACGAAATGCCGGTTAATCAGTACTTTGCCGAGATCGCCAAATCTGTCGCATCAACTACAGACCGTCGCTAATGTGCATGCCGATCAACGACTTAGAAGATTTGTACTGCCTCTTCTCAAAGTCGGCATTGCACAGACCGATGAAACAGATTGATATCATCTTTGCCGATGTGCACAGCTGCTTCCCGGAATGCTAGTTGGAGCTTTAATGGGGAAGCACAAAAATGCCGTGGTCTGCAACGCCTTGTAAAACGCTTTGCTTTATCTGGGACATGAGTGGTCACCGCGGTACCTTTCAATGCCTTTAAGACGGAAGCAGACATGGTAAGCGTCCGGCTATGTAAAGTTCGCGTCCCTTTGTTCTTTGAGTTCGTCGTTTTTTTAGTCATGGCTCGTTATCTGCTCAGCTCTCATCCACTACTTATCCCAGGATCGACTGATGCTTTCGTAAATCACACCGGGGATCACATCATAGCCGTTGCATCAATCGCTGGCAGATAGAAGGTCGGCTCGCCAGGCCAGGTCCCAGATGGATGATGATCATAGCAAAGAGCGTTTCGTTATATCTCGTTAGGCGCCATCATAATTTGTCTCTAGACCACCCTTCCTTCCTTTACTATGACTTCTCCTCTCACAACTCTCCTTGGCCTCTCATTTATACTTCCTTATGTTTTTGCGCAAGACCATACACAATGTGTCGATAACGGATCAGACTGGTATACGAGTGTAGTTGGGGAGACGCCGTGTAAGGCCTCTTTTGACTTCTAGGTTATATTAAGCTGAATTTTTTGTCAGGTCGAACGTACGAACGGCTACGAAAGATGTGCAATAGCGACTGTGAGACTCGTTCTTCTCCGTCAGTTCGATTTAACTAAACTTCTCTCTCCAGATGCCTTAGGCTCCTTGAATCCCAACACTCCTCCAGATACATGTGATGAACAAGTCGGTATGGCCGGTTGTTGACTCTGACTGCGCCCACTCATCTTGTTCCGGAACCACAGCCGACTGTTGTTGTAATTCAATCGCGTTCGGGCTCAGTATGATGTGCCTGACGTTAGTGATACTCATTTCCTGAGAAGGAAAAGGTGACCTGGTCTCATCATCGCATAGGTGTCAACAAGGAATAGGGTCCAGTGGCAATGGCATCGACGCTGGTGTGTGTGTGTGTTCCACTCTGCAAGATTAAGCCTCACCCTCGATGCTGGAAGGCATCGGTGCATATCAGCTATATCTTAAGCGCGGAACAAACACCTTCTGTGCTCCCAATACTAATAAATCGTACGCATGATTCACATCCACAGTACCACGCATAGGGAATGTCTAATTTTCGATCTTCAGATTCACGACTACCATACAGACAGCGGTATGCAATAATAACTTGAAGATCCATAACGACTTCTATCAGTTATTTTGGGATGATGGATCGTGGTACGCCTAAATTCCGCAGTAATCGACTCAAACACGCGGTCTAAATCCTACACCACAGGTACTAGTATGTTGGATATATCTTCGAAGGATTTCCTTCATTCTAATATCGAAATCACAGCACGTATTCCCGCGAACAGATGGAAACTACCAATGCTGCTGATGGAAATAATTCCTTTACACACTGCGCATCAACGATCATGAACGTAAACAGTAGTTCAGATTCTGAGTCAATTTCGCTCACAAAATCGACACCATCTTCCCTGTCGAGTTTGATATCGCCCACGGAATCCGCCGCCCCGAACCCTACCTCAACTTCCACCTTAACGCGTTCATCAAAATCCCTTACTGCGGGCGCCACAGCTGGGATCGTCGTAGGGAGTATCGCATTCATAGGAGCGATCGCGTTTTTCCTCATCTGGCTGTTCTCATACCGCCGGCGCCGAGCTGACACCGAAGACTCGGAAACATCGCCCACTCCCTTCATCATAAGCAATGCTAGCAACAGTATGGTTATTTTCCTCGGATTTCTACTTGTGAGACTGACGAAATGGGTTTACAGCCCCATCCATGTCAAATAGTGCTGGCACCACGATACTCGCAAGCAACCCCGAGTCGGGAGCAATGAGACTACCTACGATGAAAGAACGAAGGGAGCCGCCACCTAGGTATACGGAGTAGACTTGGTTTGGCAGTGCATAGGAGAAATACTTTTGCCGGAGCAAATGAGCCCAGGATGACCGAAAAACGGGCGCTGTCAACTTGTACGTTAAGGAACGCCAATAAGATTTCAATTTCCAGAAGTTTGTGTTCGCCGTGTTTGCACTACTATGAGCACGCGCGGATCTCGTAGTCAAGTATTTATCTCTATAAACGGCAAGTCTTGTTTTTGACGATGCTTAAAAAATAATAGAAACAAGCAGACGAATAAACTAGACGATAGTCATCACATAAAATGGAGCTCGAGACCGCTTTCGGAAAGTTCGGCCCTCTTACTTTCCTTTCCCGTCTTCTTACTAACTTCTTACCATCACTTGTCCGCCTAGTAATTATGATCCTAGATCCGTCTTCTTTGTAGGCGAGTTCTGCACACGATCATGAAACATTAATTAATCATTATTTGGCTGAGACCGTCAGAGTTTCCGATGCCAACTATAGGTAGACCGTTGTCATCGGGCATGACGGCCACGGATATCGAAGGTTCGTATCGTCTCTTCCCGACCTCTTGATTAGATTCATCAACATAAACTTTTAACTAGATTGGTACCCAAAACACTTATTCTGGGGTTACAGGAAGGGCGGTCCTTAGGCGCTTTGCAACAGCAAAACATGGTTCTATCTAGGACTTGAAGTGGTTATTACCGAAAGACTTGTTCCATCCATCGCCTTTAAGTGGATGGCAGATGCGGATGTGATAGTTCCCGGGATATGAATTTCCGTTCACTCTCTGCTTCGTTCGTTGACATCTTTCTCGGTGACTTGCACTTTCACATTACCTTCCCAACCCTCGTTCACTATCTCAGCATCGACTCCTGTCAGGTTCATGATCAAGAACACCCTTGATTGGGCGCCTTCTGCCAAGTGTGGGAGTATCACATCATGATCGTTGTATCGGTCGCTGGTACATCATTTCAGGGTCTGTTCAGCAATCAAGATGCTGGGCAGGGTTTAGGTATATCTAGTTATGCGCTGTTACTACTCTCTGTTGACCCCCAAGTTCTAGCATGGATGCGCTAACCTTTCTCCTTCAAGTCCTCTTCGGTCTTTCGTCTTTGGTCCCTCACATTTTTGCACAAGACCACACACAATGTGCAGATAACGGATCAGACTGGTATACGAGTGTCGTTGGGGAGACGCCGTGTGAGGCTAACCTTACTACACCCCCTACATTAAACTGAATTTTTTTTATCAGGTCGGACGTATGAACGGCTACGCCAGATATGCAATGGCCAGTGTAAGGCTCGTTTTTTCTCCGCCGGTTCGATCTGAACTAAACCTTTCTCCCCAGACCTCTTGGGCGCCTTGAGTCCCAAGACTCCTCCAGATACATGTGACGACCAAGTTGGTATGGCCGACTGTTGACTCTGAGTGCGCCCACTCATCTTGTTCCGGAACGATAGCCGACTGTTGTTGTAATTCAATCGCGTTCGGACTTAGTATGTTGTGCCTGACGTTAGTGATCACCCTTTCCCTTTACAAACTGACTCATCAGGTACATAGATGCCAGCAGGGAAGAGGAAACGGCAACGGTATCGACGCCGGTGCGTATGTTTTTCAATCTGTTTGATTAATCCTCATCCGTGATGGAAGGCCCCGGCTCATATCAACAATATCTTATGCATGGATCGAACTCATTCTGCACCCCCAATACTAACATATCGTGCGTGCAGTTCATCTGTACTGGGGCCGACCTAACTTGTATCCCTAGATTTACGAACAACATACAAACGGCGGTGTGCAATAATGAATTGAAGATTCACGATAGCTTCTACGACAGGGTGTTTTGGAGTGATGGATCGTGGTACGCAAAAATTTCATCATATAAAGTGGCTGGAATCCATGATCTAAATTGACGCCCACAGGTTCTAGTATGTTGGTTGTCCTCAATCTAGTTTCCTCCCTTCTGATTAAACTGGCAGTACGTGGTCCCGCGAACACATGGAAATGATTAATGCGGTCGACGGAAATAACTCCTTTACACATTGTGCATCAACGACTTTGAACGTGACTAGTAGTTCACAATCTCAGTCGATATCACTTTCAGGATCTACTTCACTGTCCCAGTCGACGCTACTTCCGCAATCAGTGTCGTTTTCCCTGTCGAGCACGATACCGTTCACGGAATCTACGGCCGTGAGCGCCACCTCAGCTTCCACCTTACTGCATCCATCAAGATCTCTCAGTGCGGGCGCCATAGCTGGGATCGTGGTAGGGAGTATCGCCTTCGCAGGAGCGATCATACTCTTCCTCATCTGGCTACTCTGGTATCACCGGCGACCAGCCGCTGTAGATGACTCGGAGACATCACGCCTCCCCTTTACAAGTACGATGATTTTTCTCAGATAAACTTTATCAGCCTGACAAAACGGGCATGACTTTGCAGCTCATTTTGCTTCAGAAGACGCTTCGGTTACTGCTCAAAGATATAGGGATTCGATGTATGTGACGACGGACCAATCTTCAGGGAGTGTGTACCCGAGAGAAAATGTACAGAGAAGATTGCCGCCTGCTTATGCCACATAGGTATAAGCACTGTCAGCGTCGACATTCTGTAGGTCAAGTGTAGGTTGCGGGTATGGTTTGGTGAAATTTAGGGGAGTTTAGCCTGACGCCTCTTATTTTGTAATGTAGTTTCTTTGTCTCTAACTTAAATGAGTTTCTGATTCATGTACTAAAATTCGTGCCGGGTTGTTCAAGTTGAAGGAGTGTCAGGGGTATGATGTCCAGATTTAGTTGTCGGGCCGGGGTCCCTCGCATGGCACCAAAACCAAACCACCACCTATTGCCTATTGAAACACGTCCTCTTGAAGTCTTTGTCATGAACTAAACTATAGACGTCCTTTTCCTTCAGTCGTCAAAGTATCATTAAGAAAATTTCCTTGCATCAGGATATCATTCAGGCCGTGCTGCCTCGGCGTCGTATTCATTTTTTTCTGCCGGTATCTGCTGGTTCTTGTCGCTGTTTTTAAATGACAGGCACTTCAATGTAAGTGGCTACTGTACTATTCTCTTTTATTCCAACAGCTCTTTTCTTATGATGTTCGCGCAGAAAGTCTCTTCTCCGGCGGTTGGCATTGGATTCCGACGTAGAAGACGAGATAATATCGGTTGTGCCTCTCCCAGAGCTAAGGCCCACTGACGGCTACCTCTCCCAGGACCATGCCCCTTTGATTAGAGGCAATATAGATGCACTCGAGGAAGAATCTATCGATATTGAGCAGGATATAGGCCTCCTTCAATCGCTGATCTCTCGTTTTCGTAAACGACTGGATCAGAACCATGCCACAATCTCATTTCAAAAGAGCCTTCTCGTCCCTTTGCCCCCTCCATCCGCCAAAGAGATTTCCTTCCTAGCCGACACAGCGTCACCCCGGGTACCGTATACATCAGCTCCCATCTCTGTTTTACCTGTGGAGATCATTGCCAAGATACTCCAAATTGCCCTCAAAGCTGCATCCAAAAAGTCTACCTATGATGCGTTCAATGCGAAGAAATCCGCTCCCTGGACATTCTGTCGCGTTTGTCGCGCGTGGTGGACCATAGTGTCATCCACTCCAGCCCTTTGGTGCCGCATAGATATTCTGGGAGATGAATGTTCGGATCATTTCTCAAAGATGAAGCGACGTCTACTTCGCAAGTATCTGCAACGGTCCTCGCAGCATCCTTTGGATATCACGATGGACTTTTCCGTGATGGATAACTTCGAAAGACCATTGAAGTCGTTGGTGCAACACATGCACCACTGGGGTATCGTCGATTTGACAATTACACCTCATCGTTTCCGTGCTATAGCCTCTTCTGTCGGAGTGGGCAACTTTCTGGTTTTGAAACGGCTCTGTCTATATATACAAGATGCACGTCCAGTTCAAATGTCACGACCAGTGCTTACGCTACGGGATGGTCGCTTGGATGTTCTCACACCACCTATTGAGCTATTTCGCAACGCCTATCAATTGGAGGAAATCATACTTCAAGGAGCTGGATTGTCCGAAGTTTTACTGCCGCTGCGTCGGCTGAAGACTTTCAACGGCGATATCGACCATCCCTCCGAGTTTTCATATATTTTCCGTGGTGCCCCCGATCTATGTCAAGCTACACTGCGGGTTAGATTTGAAAGCTGGGACGAACACTTGGAACCTGCGTTTCACGAAAAGCTTCGTTGGCTCCTATTTCAGACAGATACCCAATGCTTGAAGTATTTACGCCTTCCAGCCTTGCAGCATTTGCAGGTGGAGAGAAACAATTGCTCATGGGAAGGCACCCTCATATTGGACACGGACGAATTCATATCAAACTCTCAATGCGAGCTACAAACTCTTTTCCTTGAAGTCCCCGCTCTTCCTTTCGCCCACCTTGTGTCGGTTTTGGAAAGATGTTCTTCCACTCTCACGGCTCTATCCCTGTGCGTCGATCCAACCTGGACATCGCGTTTCTACCATCAATTGGATTATAACAGGTCCTTCTCATGTCTTGTACCGCATGTGAAGCACCTGTCTATCCGTGACGATTTCTACGTGCAGGGCATTCAACCACATCATTTGACGACGCCGATCACCCACAATGACGGCCTTCTTGATGTAGTGGCCTCGCGGAGAACTTCCGGGGCGAATCCGAATGAGGTTGCGCTTCTCAAATCTCTGACATTGTGTACTCCATACACATTCGGGAAGCAGCAGAATTTTATCCGTTCCTTGAACAATTTTGAAGGGCTAGCGGTGAAGCATTATGGATATGCAAAGCCGAAGAGACTACCATGTCCATCCAATCTGCAGTATATCTAAGTATCTTACTACCCTTCTCGAAACTTACCACTTTTTTGTCCTGGTCAGGCGTGATCAATAGGAAGGACCCTCCCGTTCCCGGATTCACGTTGTAACTTGCATAATTCGTAAACGCACACTTTGGCGAGCAACCTATTCTATGCCGATTCTAATGGGTGTTGCGTTTTCCTTTTCTTCAGGCCTGGGTGAATGCTAGGTGCCTATTAATTGAGGCTTGTTCAATCCGCGACCTCAGCAATTACGAAACGAATTCTTCCAACTTCCACTAGCAGATCCTTTGGATGTGCTGGGTGTCCTTGCTTATTGCTTCGACTATGCTCATCCGTGTCAATATACGCCAGAATATGCTCATCGAAGAGATGGGAGCCCCGGATCGCACATTCGAAGGCTTCCTAGTACCTCGTCATCAGTAGCATTGTGCTTGTTGGAAACTAGCGGCGTAGAAAATAATTGTCCTTTGGCCCTATTGCTTTCACGACTGCTCTTCTAACGCTACTCTTCAAGCGACGGGCATCGGCTGATAGCGTGGGACACAGTTAGGCGATCCTACGAAACTGATTTAGACCGATGATCTACTGCTTGTTCAGGTTGCTCTCGCAATAATTAAGGTCTGATTCTTTCTTAACTTCCACCGTTTTTCTACTCCAGAAGAGCGATTTCTGTATGCATTTCTTCAACTGGAGAAAATCTTGCTGAAGCCAGAATCATATTCCGGCCGCCTTTATTCATCAACATCTCGGGCTATCTTCCGAGCTGCTCGGGACCTGGGCTTCATGTCCGACTTCCAGAGACTTTTATCTCGCCTTTGTTCCCAGAGCCGACATGCTATTCCGCTATCTGCGCTTTGGTCTGTTCCGTAGAACAAGGATCATTCAGGCTGGCACAGATACTTTAATACCCACGACGCATTTTATCTGAGATCAATCACTCGGCTGACACGGTGATAATGGTCGTGATATTCAATAAAACAGGCGGTGGGACCATATCCGTCGACACTCCCTTTCTTCTACCTCCACCATGCTAGAGCTACCATTTCTTCTACTAACAGCAGTATTTGTTCTGCATCGAGTTTTGAGATTCTTGATGTTATTGAGGGTGAGATGCTCTGTGCTAATACGCGGTGAAGTGGCTTCTAATTAGAACTGATAGCGTCATAAAAGTACGATGGGGTACAAAGTATTGTTCGACCCGTATTCGTTTCCTGGAAATGCTATCCCAACGACCTGGTGGAACTTGGGCTTCAGGTGGACTTGGATCTATCGACATACAGGTATGTACCGACATTACCAGCGAGGTTCATCATGCTGAATGACATTAATAAGCACACTTCGAGCACGCATATGATTTGTCCACGATAATACCCGTTTTCGGGAACCCTTATTACATAGGAGCCTCTGTCGATATTGCCAAGCAGATCTGGGGCAACGAGTTGAAGACGAATCTGGCGAAGCCACAAGACTTCACAACCGAAGGGTGCGGAATGGCTGAGTGAATAATTTCGTCGCTTGCTTACTTATCTTTCGCGCAGAATATTTGGAAGCAGCATCGCTTCAGCTCAGGGTGCCGACTGGAGCAGGCATCGTCGAGCTGTTGCCCCTTCATTAAACACTACAATGTATGTTGTGAAGTGTGTGTTGGATAAGCGCTGACCGCTTGTTATATAGGTACTCCAGAATAGTTGAGGAATCAGACGTGGTATACCGCGATATGGTCTCGAAGGAAACATGGGAGGAGAAGAATAACGTTGTAGTAGCCGATCTGGACAGAATCCTCCATAGAGTAAGCTCATAAGCCGCAGAACTCTTCAACTGATTTTAACTTAGAAATTAGTTCGCGTTAGTTATGATATGTCGCTGCGGGTTTGGAATGTCGGTAGAGTGGACACAAGGAAGAGACCACTCCGAACTCTCCACTTTTGATCGCGAACTTTCTGTGGCTGCCCGAATGATTATCCTTCGCTTTATACTTCCAGACTGGGTGTGGAAATTGCCTATCCAAAGGTGAAGACACCTATTGTCATTCTCCGGGAACCCGTTGCTGAGGATTTGCTGGTCGCAAGTCTTCGTGCTATCATGCAGTCATGGAAAATGTGCTATCCCTCATTACTAGTATCGCCGCCAGAAGACAGACTGAGTTTTTACTCGAAAAGAATTTTAGTGACGGGAATATAACGGACCTGTTAACGAAGTTGGTTTCGGCAACTGATGACGCGAACAAATACGCGCTGAAACCTGCGGAAGTGGTGAGTGCATCTTCCATCTTTTGTCAATAGCACGTTCTTAATTCTGGAAAATGTAGACAGCAAACATGATGTCACTACTTTTTGCCGGAAACGGTGCGTGTACATTTTATCTCTTGATAGCAGTATTTAAGGCCCGGGGACGATTGTAGAAACCACGAGCAGTGCACTATTGTCAACGATCACACTTTTAGCTCTGCACTCCGATGAGCAGGAGAAGGCATACCAAGACATCCTACGTGAAGCCTCATGCAAGGACAGCCTGGTACGTGATTTCTTCATTATTGAATTCTTACCATTATATATTACTCCAAAGAGCTTGAGTATCATCAATAATCTCAGGCATCTTTTCGCGTGTTTCAATGAAGCTCATCGACTAGTCCGTGCGTGATCATCACTATATAATTATTACTTGCACTAACATCAGGTTTTAGCTGTTACAATAAATTTACCAAGAGTTACCACGGAGGATACACCTATCCACAGCAACGACTTCCCCGAACCAGAGAAATACATCCCTTCGAGGTGGTACGATGCTACGGAGCATGACTTCCTCATGTTCGGCTTTGGGCCCAGGGCGTGCGTGGGCAGGAAATTCGCTCAGATCGAGGCTGTCTGTTTCCTTGCACATTTCCTGAGGGACTGGAAGGTTGAGGTTATCTTAGAAGCAGGAGAGACAGCGATAGAAGCATGGGATAGGATTGCGGCAGACGCTACTCTGCGTGGAACTGCGTTTTCCCTGGGGTCTGTGCCAATCAAATTTGTCGCAAGAGACTCGAATTAATGTGCCAACGCGCCATTTGTGTACGTAACCAATTCTGAAGATAACATTTTCGGTGAAAACGAATTATTTTTTCTTTCTTGAGCTCGAGAGTTGGCTCGGAGCCGTGAGCCTGACAGTTGAAGCTTCGATGCTGACTAAGACTCGAATCGGTGTCTCGGTGCCGCGGCTGTGCAGGAGGCAAACATATCCAAACTTTCACGGCGCGTCAACGCGATTAGTCTGGACTTGCTTCTTGCCATCATGGGCGACGATACAGCAGGGTCTCCCTCTTCCTCCTCCCAGCGAAACAGCGTTGCTAACGCGAATATAGGCTCACGGTCTTCTCGAGGACCAACTCCAGGGTCATCTGGTAAGATTACGGCATTCTGCTGCTGTCCAACAATTGGATCATTCATCACTTTTTTACTTAGGCACACCAGGGACGTCTACTGCTCCTGCACCCAAACAGAATGACGCTGGTATGCTTGCCGCACTGATACTTGTGCTATAACTCACCATTCGGTAGCCGCGTCGCATACAAGCACCCCATTGAAATCTCCGCAGAAGGCAGCTGCAGCGACTCCGACAGCTGCGAGGCCGTTTCCCATGTCGCCGCCTTCCCAGTCAGTGATGCTGGAGCAGGACGAGTTGGACCTTCCTCCCGCTATCGACAGTGATGACGATGAACTGCCGTCAGTATTGCAGCTGTCGCAACGATTGGCACACACGCAGCCTAGTTACACCAAGCTTAAGGGCGAAAATTCAGTATGTACGCTTATTACATGGCGTGATTCGCGTCCTGACACCATCCATAGGAATCGTCCATCTCAGCCCCATTTCCCTCCACCCCCAAACGCACTCAGTCCCAAAGATCACCCACCAAAGTCTCCCTTGCTCCTTTGCCGCCTGATATCATTTCTATTTGCTCTTCACCTGCTAGTACGCCCAAGAATCACAGTCAAACCAATGGATCCCAGAAACGCAAGCAAGACGACGGCGATCGTAGTTTCGCCGCTTCTGAACAGCCTGCGAAGAGACAGAAAATCAAAGCTGCCAGGCGCCCGACTACTCATAAACACCATGATCACTGGGAGCTCGACGGGAATGTTGTCATCAGGATCAAGAAGACGCTTTTCAGAGTGCATCGGGGCGTGGCGAAGCATAGCAAGTGGCTCTCCAAGCGGCTTGAGGAATGTCCGGATGGGTTTGAGGGGAAGGATCCAGTGTTCGATATCGAAGAGAATAAGAGGGTCACGGTGAAAGATTTTGACGCTCTCTTGGACGCAATGGATAATGCTATGTACGTCCTCTCGCCTCTCTTCCGTTTCGTTGCTGACAGCCTCCTAGCACCTACTTCTATAACCCTCCCGACTTTTTGACTGTCGCATCCATTTTTCGCGCCTCCAAAGCGCTCTCCTTCGATCGCTTCCTAGACTGGGCAACACGTTACCTTGAAGAAATGTGGCCGTCCTCCTTGTGTAAAGTGACTCTTGACCCAATTAGCCATGCTTCCGACACCGTCATCCTCGCGCGTGAGTGGGGCCTCAAGAGCATCCGCAAAAGAGCACTGTACGAGCTCGTGCGCCTCGCTGGGTTCGGCCAGGACGATGATTCGGACGACGAGTCAGACCATAGCAGCGCCATCTCTTCGTCCGACTACAGGCTCTTAGTTCGCGCTCGGGAGATGCTCACCTCCGCGTGGACCACCCGGATCGCTACAGCAACCTTTGGCGTCGAGACCAAGTGCGTTGGGAATGTGGAGGGTTGTACGGCTGCGGACGTGAGTCTGGTGGCCTCGAGGCACCAGGAGATGGTCGTCGCCTCGGGGTTGTTCGAGACGTTCTTGAGGGACCCAATTTGTGGGACTCGGGCGCTGATGGAGCTGGATTGGGCCAAGGCGGGGTATTGTCGGGCATGTGTGGACCAGAGGATTGTGGTGTGGGGGAAGGCGAGGGAGAGGATGTGGGAGGATTTGGATATGTGGTTGGGGTTGGATAAGTGCTGATGCGGGTGGGTGGTGGGGGTTGATTGTTGTACTCGTAGGTTCAAACGTAGTGTATATTGTTAGATTCTCGTTTTATTACTATAGTACGGCGGGGAAGACATGATGCAGTGTGGTTTGGAATACGACCTATTTAAGTAACTAAGTCATGGCATTATTACTTCCCTTTTAGCTCAGTTGGTAGAGCGCGTCACTAGTATATATCGGGATAATCCCACTTCAGGGTGAAGTCAGCCGTTCAACTCGGTTAGAGGGAACTACACTGTTGGTGCAAATCATTTTTCCTCAGTGCTCTCGGGCTAGCGCTTAGCATTGTGGAGCCATTGACAGTTGGACTTTGGAATGTGGATATTAGAGTTTAGGGCAGTGACAAGTACACGTCGCCCGAAACCTCCTAGGGTCAGTTTTGGAATGTTACCGACCCCTCCACAGGGCGGTGTTTTTTGATTCGGTAATTTACCTGCACTAAGCCGCTGCCCTTGTCTGTCGAGACCGGAATGCAGAGAATACTTCCTCTCACAAAATGTGTTAATTCGAAATTCCAGGTGCTATTTCTTCACTTATCACTAACCTTGTCGTTTCCCACAACGCATCGCAGCTCAATCCCCTCAGAATGAACAATTCCGTTGATATTTCCGAGAGAGTTCCTATGTGAACCTCAGGATCAAACCACTCTGGGAAGCGAAGTTCACAGCGCATACAATTCTCCTTGACAGCGTCTAAATTTTTTTTGTATACCTCGAGATCTAGGTTATTTATACGTCCCTAGATGATCTTTCATTACCGCCCATTCCGTTACGCGTCCTACAAGTAGCACGTCTCGGAGAGTGACGCATCCGGAAAGAAGCACACGCCACAAGGCCTGCGGTCCGGACTCCGAACTCGCTGTTATCGTCCATCGTCCGCGGAAAGGCTGACCTCGCTGAACAGGGACGCGTGCGGAAGCAACTCCGTGTCGACTTGCAGCACTGAGGCCCAAGTACTGAATAGCCTGAGGTTACCTGACTGTGGAGCGGTGGCGCCCCAGGCTAGATCCAGGCTAGATCTGCGTGGGTGTGGGTGTTATCTAGAGAGGAAAAAGTCTAGGTCGGCTAGACTGAGAAAGTGGTGTCACTCGACGAGCACCTCCGACGACAACGACGACGATACGGGACAGGACCCCGCCCACGGACACAGTAGCCCTTAGTCACCCAAGCCCACGTCAGCGTCATTTGACCCACCCCTCGGATAACACGTGAAATCACCTATTTCATAAGAGTCTCGCTTGTATTATATTAGCCTCTGCAGCACAAGGGTTCTTGTCTTCCCCCTCGCATCCATTCCACAACAAAACAATAATGCTGAGACCGCCCCCACCACCCTTCCACCTTCCCTTCCACTTTGAGCCACACAATAATCATAACGGCCGTTATTATGAAGATGATGATGAAGGTTGGTTGCTCCTTGCTTGCCTTTTTTTTGCTACCCACGCTGACGATTGGATGCCCCGTCCTCGCCCCTCGCCCCTTTTTATCCTCCCGTCTATAGATGAGACGCCTGAATACAGATTGAACCTTGGTGCTGAGACGCCGGGGGAGATGACGCCTTCGATTTCCTCGTACGCCTTCGCGTGGGAGAGGCCGGGGTCGAGGACCCCCGTACGAAGACGGTCTCTGTCCAGCTTGCGGAGGAGCAGCAAGCCGAGGAGGGACGTCGTAGATAGGGACTGTGGGATCTGGTGTGTCTCTAGATTCCGTCCCTTGCCACTAATGTCTAACCCAGCCGTCTAGCTTCGAAAGCGCGGTAGTCCCCTGTCGAACATTATGCTGTTCAAAATTGTTCTGCTTAGAGCACATCGCTGATGTACGTGAATCCCTCACTGCTGATATCTTCATTTGCTCATCTCCAGTCTAGTGGCTGCACGGTTCGCGCTCTGACGGACGCTGCCCCTCATGCAAGACCCGTTGTACACTGAAAAAGGATACCATTCTTCTCCCCGTGCCCCACCTGCACTCTCCCATACCTCCCACCCCGCCGCCGAGTCTTCGTCTTCGCCCTAGAAGCCCGTCGACATCCGAATCTGAGACCTCGGATGTGGGATCGGAGGAGAGCGAGGACTCCACCGACGCGGACCACGGCTACCACACAGACACCCTCGATCTGTCCGGGACCAAGGTTGCCAGCAAGATCCTGAGCATCGTGGGATTGACTCTTGTTTTCTATGTATTGTTGACGTGATTTCCCATCTGTTCATCTGTACACCACACACCCCACTCCTCTCACTAGTCATGGCATTTTTTTCAACCTTCTAATTGTTGTTTTGGTATAACTCCTGTTTTTTCTCTGTCACTTGTCGCATCGTGTAATAATACCAAGGGGAATGAACATATGTACGCATACAGCATGACCTCCCGGAACATCACTTGAGCAAGTCGTTGGACCTATCACCGGCGAACACATATCGACTATCATCAGATGGTCTGCTGGCAAGGACACACAGATATCGCGAAGCACGAATTCTCTTGGCATAGCTTCCATGCCAGGACCAGCAACGTTAATCAGAGCAGCAGACCGGAAGATAATGATGCACCATCAGCACATGTCCAAATGCTGCAAAGACTGGTACTGAAATAGCATCCCCGCCCGAAAGCCAGACGAAAAGAAGGCAGTACGTTCGTAAGATGGCAGTGTCTAGTAGACATTCAGAAACAGGAATAGCAACGAGCGAGGCCAATTGGAAGGTTGCGCAGTTCGTGTGATAAGAAGAAGCACAGAAGCGGGACCTGGGTACGTATATTTTGCGAACATGCACACGAGAACTTCCTGTGAAAAGGCCCGGCAGGCAATGCTCGGACTCGGATCGAAGGGGAAGGAGGGAACGGGTCGGCCAGTTTAGAGCAACCATTGGAACGAAACTTCGTATTCGGACTCGGAGGGGAAGGAGGGTCGGGAACGGGTCAGTTTAGACTGTAGAGCATCGAACAATCAATCAAAGATGGGCGTCCACGCAACCCGGTTGGCAGCAAGAATGTTTATGAGAGCGGTCTCTTCCAACTTGCGAACTTTGTCGAATAGGAAGCTATGAATCATGTTCTTAACATGGCTTTTCGTAACCCAACGTTGAAGGGTTTAAGTTTAGCCAGCACCGCGACAAGAATTCGGAAGATCCCTGTGTATAGCCAGTCATCATGCATCAAGCTCCAGTCTCGGATTGAGTCTCGCCTTCGGCGATGATAGCCCAAGGGCCGCGCCAACTCGTCCAATCCACAATCCACCAAATGTTCGAGTCAAGGCCTTGGCCCTGGATGCTCCTTCTTGTTACGTGTTAGTTGGAGCCTTGCTCTGATCGAAAGTGTGTTCCGGTGCTGTTAGGCTGAGTTAACGGTATACCTGACATGAACGGGGTGACAACAACAGCGGATGGCGGGGGGAAGGAGAGATGATGGGGACGCTTCAAGTTGTTGGTAAGCGGGCCCGTAAGACATAGCTGTTCCTCCGATGACACAATCATGTCAAGTATGCAAGCCCGAGTGGTATATATTTCTCCTTCCCTGGGCTGTACTCCTTGACGAAATCTAGAGAATCAAGTTTAGATCCTGTGCCAGCAAGCGGGCCGTTGAGAGTGCGCGTCATGATAGTTGTTGCTCCGATGACGCAATGTCGTTGACGAGATCTGGAGAATCAAGTTTAAACTTGGATTCTGTGCAGCCGCCAAGCGAGCTTTTTGCACCGCTGCTTTTTTTTTCGCATTTGATCGTGGGTATCTTTTCTCTTGACGATTGGGAGCAGGTATCGCAAAATCGAGTTGAGAAAGCGCGCTTTTCGTACAAAATTCAAGTTAAGTACTACGAAAGGAAAGAATCACTTACGTCACATAGTACTGCTTGACCTTGCATGACTAAGTCTGCGAGAGATTTGACACTGCAGTCTGCCTCGAGGAGACCAAATCTCATGCCAAAAATACTCGAGTACACTTGCTGATATAATTTTATCTTTATTCCCTGTCCGCTGGTCTGATGTTGCTTTTTGCTACTAGCGCAGACGAATCATACGGGATCTGAGAAGTGTATCCAACTCACCAACGGGTCATACATCCAAGCTTGACTTCGAGGTCCCACAGTGTTTTTCCCCTCTTTCGAAAACGAGCGGCTTACCGTGCGTGTTGAAGCCGATGGAAGACCATCAGTGGGCCAAGGGTTACCGCTCCCTGCTTCATATTATTCGAGAAACTGTACAGTTGACTAGCTGGTTTCGCCGAAAATCAGCTTTATGATTATCCCTGTATGATCTCATCGACTGTCCCCCTTACTCTGCGCCCGCTCTTGATCCCTCATTCCGGAGGCGTTCTCGTCTTGTAGTCACTGCCCCCTTCTCACACCCCTTCCTATCAGGCTTTCTCCGACATCGAGACGATACACAGCGTAGGCGTACTCACGAACTTATCTGAGAACGTCCACGTCGTCCGCCTTTTCCGGGTGTCGGCCTTCTCATCGAATAACGTCATATGGGGATTCGAAAGACGCATCATATCAGAACCTGATCTTCATATGCATATATAAAAACGACATTTCGTCATGGCAAATCGCCATATGATTGCTGCGCAGAAACAAGCTTCTTCAGGGTTGAAGCTGACCTGTAAAGAGCGTACGTGAGAATGGTGATATAACACAGTCGCGCCGCTACGATGGGAGAAGCTCAGTATAGACGAGGAGACCTGGATACTTCCGCTTGAGGGGCAAAAGAAAGGTAGTTGACGCTTGAGGTTAACCTCCAGTCTTTCGTATCAGTCTTGATTATCGAACAATGGCCTTTGAGTTCATCAGAACATTGTTGCTATCAAAAGTAATATGATTCAATCAAATTTCGGTGAGCACATATCACAGTAACCTCCCTTGGGGAGACCAAGAGGGGTTGTTTGTCGTTATATGAAATAGCGAGCCGAAGAAGCGGCGTAATGGGAATACCCTCGTCCGTCGCCCAAAGAGCAACTGCAACAGTACTGAGGGAAACAGTCCTTATGAGCGATGCTTGCATGTCATCGGGAAAACAACCTAATTTTCTCCATGGTAATCCAATATCCCTTCCTGTACAGGGAACTTGCTCTGTGGCCTGCAAACGATTTTGATCAAGGTACGAATTCTCGCTCTGAATAGGTGCACATACCCAAGATTCCCGACCCTCTTCCCCATCATCCATCCATTCACGAATAGATACACCCGATACAGTTGCCCTAGAGGTTCATCGAATACGAACGAGATAGGCACGTCATAGCCTGCCGGAATGTCCAGCTCAAAAGTCGTCACAAAGAACCCTACTCCGGCGGCCGTGTTTGGCAGACCATTAGAAAGATCCCTGTACTCCCATGACGAAGTATCAAAACCAGGGAGGTGCCATCCCGCCCGTTCACCGAAGAGTCCTCCTTCATTGAAAATGCCGCGGACTTTATCAGGGTAGCTATACAAGGAAGCTTGTTAAACGGATACATTGGTGTGAGTGATCAAACGTACTTGGTATATCCTCCAACCTTGCCTTGAACTTTCCAGTCTGTAAAAGTGCCATCGTTCAGCTGAAAGCCTCGTACGCCACGTGGTCCTTTCGAGCTGTCGGGGTTAGCTAACAAAAGACATTAATAGAGCACATATCAAATGGGGAAGTAGCTTACCGCCCTCGGTCTCGTTCAAGCCCATGTTGTCCTGTAAAGCGATCGACATCAGTTGATTAGAACGAAGGAAAGGTTAGAATGAACGATCAACCTGAACGATCGTAATGACGTTACCTCGACCAGGAATAGATGTCCCTTCAGGGAACACGAAGACGTCGTCCGTCTCTTCCAAGATGTTGAGATTGTTCGTTGAACCAAGGACCCGAAATTTGAGAGTGACCAAGGAAAAAGGTGGATGGAATCGCGCACTTTCCGTACGACGTATTCAAACACACATGGAGGCAGACGCTCGGACTCGGACTCGCGGGGGAAGGAGATCGGGAACCGGAACGGGGAACGGGGAACGGGTCGTCAATTTAGACTGTAGGGCATAGAAGTTGGAACAATCAATCAAAGATGCTAGGCGTCTACGCAAGCCCGATTGGCAGCAAGAATGCTCGTGGGCTGTGAATGCGAGCGGTCCCTTCCAAGTTGCGCACTTTGTCGAATAGGAAGCTATGGATCATGTTCTTAACATGGCTTGTCGTAACCCCAGCGTCACTCGTAAAAAAGGATGTAAGTTTAGCCAACAGCGACAAAAATTCTAGAGATCCCTGTACATAGCCGGTCATCAAGTCTCGGGGACTGGATTGAGTCTGAGCTTCGCTGGACGAGGCGACGATAGCCCAAGGGCCGAGCCAATTCGTTCAATCCAACGAATGATTGAGTCAAGATCTTCAAGGGTTCGAGATGCTCGTTCTTGTTACGTGTTCGTGGGAGCCTTGCTCTGATGGAAAGTGTGCTCCGGTGCTGTTGATAGTTAACGGGTATACCTGACACGAACGGGGTGACAACAACAGCGGGAGGAAGGAGAGATGATGACTCGTAAGCGGGCCCCCAAGACATAGCTGTTGCTCCCGGATGACGCAATGTCAAGTATGCAAGCCCGAGTGTTCTATTTTTCACTTTTCCTGGGCTGTACTCCTTGACGAAACCTGGAGAATCAAGTTTAGATCCTGTGCCAGCAAGCGGGCCCCTGATATAGTGCGCGTGATGAGAGCCGATGACGCAATGTCGGATATTCAAGCGAGTGTTCTATTTTTTACTTGCCTTGGGCTATACTGCTCGTTGACGAAATCTGAAGAATCAAGTTTAAACTTTGATTCTGTGCAGTCGCCAAGCGAGCTTTTTGCATCGCCGCTTTTCCGCATTTGATTGTGGGTATCTTTTTTCTTGACGATCGCGAGCAGGTAATACCGAAAAATCGAGCTGAGGAACGGTGAACCGCGTTTTTCGTAACAAAATTGGAAGAATCAGGGACTCGGCAATTGCCGCTCCTGGAGATGACTCCCTCTTACGTCACACACTTTCCACTTTGACTATTCTCATTGTGAGTCCCGGAGAGATTTGATAGTCTTGCCTCGGGAAGACCAAGTCCTCGTGCCAAAAATATTCGGGTATGCTTGCAGAATAAATATAGAGATTTATCTCTTCTTCCAGTCCGGACCTCACCGAGATTCTCATCCGACTCCTTCATGTGGATAGCCTACGGGCGGGCTCTTCCAAGTTGCGAACTTTGTCGAAAATTCAGTGATGTGATCTTATCTCAATCGCGGTCTCATTTGTAATAACTTGTAAGGAAGGACGGATGTAAGTTTAGCCAACACCGCGACATATGACACAAGGATCTTTTGAAATCCTCAATGTATCAAGTCTCGGGGAGTAGATGGAGCCTCAGGCTGAGCCCCCGGGCTGGGCGAGGCGATGATGGCCCAGCCGATGCAGGAATGCCGCGTCAAGTCAAGACCTTGGCTCGTGAAGCTCGTTCTTGTTACGTTTGCGTTGGAGCCTTGCTCTGATCGATATTGTATTCCGGTGCTGTTGAGAGTTAACGGGTATACCGTATATCTGACATGAACGGGGCGACAATAATAGCGGGCCCGGGAGGAAGGAGAGATGATGGGGACACTCGGGGGCCCTGAGATAGTGCTCATCGTGATAGTTGTTGCTCAGACGACGCAATCTCTTGCATACGAACTTAAAGGCATACATTTAAAAGCCTCTGATGCTAGGTATAACGAGCTGGTGTTTGACTCGTGATAACAGAGAAACACTACATCTGTTTTCATGCAGCAATAGGCCTGAGGCGGTCAAGACAAGAATTAACATTAGAATTGAGACTAGGTTTCAAGAGATATTTCAGTGATAGTGGGAAGTATCACCCTTGGTATACATTCACCGGCTGAAGCCCATCTCGGATATAGTAGCTATTACTATGGGAAGCTACGCATGTGTCCAAAGAAGCGTTGGCCCTCACTAATGAAGCACAGGTCCAATCCTTCTTGCTCCAACGGGTCGAGCGTGGCACGCAGAAGGGCGCTTGAAAATCCCACATCGTTTCCAAAACGCCCCTGGGGGAGAATCGTGACATTAACCGAAAGTAACGTCCTTTCTCTCCACCGATCCTTTATGACAGTTCCTAAATTCGCACCAACAACGCCTGGATTAAGCGCGGAAAACTCTGCTAACAGTAGCTTGAGAGACTGTAATTTTGGCACCAGAGCTGGTCGAGTGCTCCGAGTCTTGAGCCGGATAATCAGAGACCCCATGGTTGAAATTGATTCGGTTTCCCAATCGGAGAAATGAAGAGTGAGAGCGGTGAGTTCAGGGCTGGCCTCCAGAGCGAGGATCAAGTGGTGGTCGACAGGGCAGTTTTTGATATTGAGGGTGGTCAAGGAGCACATGGAACGGTTAATGAGATCACATAGAGATGATATCGTATAGTGAATTTGAGGCTCATTAAAACCAACTAACTGCACGCTTGCCAGCGAAGGTAATCGGATACTACGGAGGAAGGATCCGTTGCATGCAGTTAGAGATGTGATAGACGTATGGACTACGTCAGGTGTAGTGATGGTAAATGTTCCCCCATGTTTTACGGAGAGGCTTTTGAGACTAGGATTGGTTCGGATAATTTCGAGGTAATGCGCTCCATCTGCCTTCCGTCGCTCGTCGGAAAACGACTTCAATTTTGGGACTAGGCATGGAGCAATCAGCGCTGCTTGTGAATCGGCGCTATAGGCCTCGGATATCTCCACTGTCTCAAGAAGAGGTGCCCCATCTAAGATAGCCGGGTCTATGGGTCGAAGCAGCCAAACGGGGGGAAGGCCATCGATACAATGATGCATTTTGAATGTGACTAGAGATTGTAGTCGGCCGCGGATAGGAGACAGATGGTGAATGAGACGATCCGGGGCATTAATGTAAAAGTCTTCCCAACGATGGCACTGCTCGACTAAGAGCTGTATAATGCGCTCTGTGATAGCATCGTCGGAGTCCTTTGTCCGCCTTCTCGTACTATTTGACATTTCGCTATCCGAGTCCTCTCCATCAGAATCAGAACGCTCTTGTTCTTCATCTGATTCCTCGTCGGTAACGCCAATTGCCTCAAACTGAATCTTCAATGGCCAGTTCTTCGAGCGTAAAAGAACCAACGAGAGTAGGGAGACAGGATCCTCCATACGATCCCATCGATATCGTTCGAACCAAAACTCTGCCCAAATCTCGGGGCAATTCTCCGTTGCAATGGTCCTCCAACGGCGACATACGTGGCTAACAGAAAACGGCTCCCAAAGCAAGCTGAGAGCATCACCGCCACCTGAAGCACTGGCATGCTTGAATATCTCCATCAGCATCTCAGCCGGAAGGCGCTCAATCGGGGCCATTGCCGCTTTCTTGAGATCGGCATTGACGAGCAGGAGATGGTCTCGGATACTCTTCAACTGGGAATGGACACTGACAAGACACTCCATGTCAGAGGTGATGGAGTGAAGAGCGGTGGTTACGCTTTTGGTGAGCTTTTCCAGAGCTTCAGCGTCGCAGGTTGCGGGAAAGTCGTTTGTTTTCAAAAGAGGGGCAAAAGACTCCGGGAACTTGTAGTCAAGCTTGGATGTATGACCCTGTACGAGTTGGACGAGAGAATCGGCGAGGCTCTGCATGACTTATCTGTCCCACTGGGAAAAGCAGTATCAGTGTAGTACGCCAACATCAGTCGGCCAACTTACCGGAAAAAAAGATAATAAGATAATTTTCTATAACTTTTCAGCAACAGTCCTCGAATATGTTTGTAAGTGAAAAGCCTCCTCTAATTAGACTCTCAAATCCGGAGCACTGATGGGAAACAGTAGCTGATACTATGCCACTAGTGGTGTAAAATACTAGGTGGTCAAAGAAGAAGGTATGAATGTGCACAGCCACATGTTTCGCTTCAATTTTCGGCACCTCAACAATTACCGTACGTGTTGAGTTACCTGCTTCCACTACTCCCTAGTAAATGGAGAAAAATACTCACGCATTACACCACATACTTACATGCGACAGAACTTCATCCATCGCTCTGACATTGCATCATCGCACCAGCAATAATGACGAGCGCTCTCCTGGTAGTGTGTAAAAGCCGCCCGCTTACAGGTGTCGTTTCTTTCTTCCATGACTGTCACCATCCACTCATTATTGCGCCGCCAGGTTAGACACACCCGCTGCCAACGGTAGTCACTACGGAATACATTCCATTCCATTCCGAGTCGTCACGTTTCGCTCTTTCGACCAAAGTGCATGCTCCGACTGACAACGGACGCGTGCTCAACGAGAACAAAAACAAGGTTGCCCGCACCTCTATCCAATCTATCCAATCTTGAGCCACACTCCCTCCTTCGAAGAAGTCCTCAACGAACTGGAGATCGAGTCGAACGAGTTAGCACATTATCGCTTCCTTGTCGTCTCCAGGCTGTCATTATGCGCAACGTTACGCATTACCCTTCCCAGCGAAACTCAGGTTATGAGGCCAGGCGAGAACGCATGGAACGGTATATGTCCGGTGAGGTGAATAGTATATTTTAGCCAGAGTTCTATGCCCAAATCCAAGAAGTCAAGGCAATTGTCTGGCGTTTGCTACGCCTTGTTAGCTAATTCCTACTTCGGTTTCGGTGGGGTCTAAGTGAAGAGTCAGGTGTTATTGCCGACTATCGTATTCGCCTGCGGTTGCAACAGTGTATATTCAAGTGCAGCGTAACAGAAATAACCCGGAATACAAGCACCGGAGTGTACAGTAATTCTGGCAACTTGGCGTCGCCCTTTCCTATCATGCCTTTTCAACCTCGGCTTGAACGAGAGGTCCATGTGTTAACATCAACGTTGAACTTTAAGAAAAGTCCAACCTGCATGCTCCTGAGAAAGTCCGCTCATCATCCGCCATGTCCATTTGTCGGCGTTCTCATCGGATATCCTACCAAATGCGAGGAGGGATGGTTCCAAGCTGGCAGAAAGTTGACTGGTTGTCCTACATAATCGACAGCAGTCTCCTGGTTTGGAATCATCAGGAGAACGCACACGCACATAATCCCGTCATTCGAAAGACACATAATATTCGTGGCGAGACGAACCTGGTCTTGGCAAATCACCATATGAATGCTGCCGAATACTACGCGGAAACAGACTTTGTCAGAGTTAGCTGACCTTTAAGGGTGGACGTGGGAGAGGTGATATAAGAAAGTCGTGCCGCTATAATCGGAAGATCAGGATAGATGGAAGGGATTCAGTGAAACGACCTGCATATTTCCGCTTGCAGTATATCAGATGGGTTTAAGCTTTCTTACGCCTCTGATACGGTTGACGCCTCGATATATACCACTTAAGGTTGACATCAAGTCTTTCACGTCAGCCCCAATTATCGAATAATGCCCTTTCACTCGAGAGCGTTGTTATCATTGAATGTGATACAGTTTGGATTTCGATGAGTACAAGTCACAGAATTCTGCCTCGGGGAGACCAAGATGGGTTGTTTGTCGCTATATGACCAATACCGCCGTCAAACACCCCGTCAATAGCGAGCCGAAGAAGCGGCGTGATGGGAATACCCTCTTCCATCGCCCAAAGAGCAACTGCAACAGTACTGGAGAGAAAAGCCCTGATGAGCCATCTCAGTTTATCGTCAGGAAAAGTAACCTACTTTTCTCCATGGTAATCCAATATCCCTTCCTGTACAGGGAACTTGCTCTGCGGCCTGCAAACAGTTCTGATCAGGAACGAACTCGTGCTCTGAATACCTGTACACATACCCAAGATTCCCGACCCTCTTCCCCATCATCCATCCGTTCACAAATAGATACACCCGATACGGTTGCCCTAGAGGTTCATCGAATACAAACGAGATAGGCACGTCATAGCCTGCCGGAATGTCCAGCTCAAAAGTCGTCACAAAGAACCCTACTCCGGCGGCCGTGTTTGGCAGACCATTAGAAAGATCCCTGTACTCCCATGACGAAGTATCAAAACCAGGGAGGTGCCATCCCGCCCGTTCACCGAAGAGTCCTCCTTCATTGAAAATGCCGCGGACTTTATCAGGGTAGCTATACAAGGAAGCTTGTTAAACGGATACATTGGTGTGAGTGATCAAACGTACTTGGTATATCCTCCAACCTTGCCTTGAACTTTCCAGTCTGTAAAAGTGCCATCGTTCAGCTGAAAGCCTCGTACGCCACGTGGTCCTTTCGAGCTGTCGGGGTTAGCTAACAAAAGACATTAATAGAGCACATATCAAACGGGGAAGTAGCTTACCGCCCTCGGTCTCGTTCAAGCCCATGTTGTCCTGTAAAGCGATCGACATCGGTTGATTAGAACGAAGGAAAGGTTATAATGAACGATCAACCTGAACGATCGTGATGGCGTTATCTTGACCAGGAATAAGTGCCCCTTCAGGGAACACGAAGACGTCGTCCGTCTCTTCCAAGATGTTGAGATTGTTCGTTGAACTAAGGTCCCGAAATCTGAGAGGGATCAAGGAAAAAGGTAGATGGAATCGCGCACTTTCCGTACGACGTATTCAAAAACACGTCGTTGAGCCAGACACTCGCGGCGAAGGCTGGCGGCAGTTTGTCAGTATTGAATACCTATCAACGAGAAATAACCAACCTTCTCCTCCATTGATTGACAGATTCACGCTCTTCTCCGACCCGCTTGCGACGAAATGGCCTCGCCACAGCACAATATTCTCGCAACTATGTGAAGGACAAAAGTCAGACACGAGTTTTCGGAGGGAAGGAAAGCATTATACAATCCATAATCACACCCATACAACACCCTACCATCACCATAGTATGGCTGGAGAGGGATGTTGGTCCACGTATGGTCCGCCACAACCCACGCCTTGTCATCAAAATGCCGTTCGATCTCAGGTAAGCTATCTTTATACTTCCAACCTTTCAATTCTGGCACTTTGATGCCATTGAAAGATGCCCCGAGCTCCAGGTGCCCGATAAATCCGCCGACGGACGTCAAGCCCGCTGCAGCGATGACATCTCTCGAAATAAGCTCTCCGTTCCAGCTGATGGATCGAATGCTTTTAGGCGCGATAACGGTCAATCTTGCTCCTTCACTGAGATCGCCCCTCAGTGCTAACTCCGTTCCCGTTATACTCGCGGAGCGGACCAGATATGGACCTCCAACGAGAATGGATGCGTTGGTACCGAGACCCCAAAAGTTCCTAAGGGGATCAGCCTCGTTGCCTGCGATGACTGGGGACCAGAATGTTGCTGCCGTATCTGTATCGCCGAAAAGCACAAGCTGCGTGTCAGAATCATACAGTGTCACCAACCCTTGGATTCCAGGAAGGAAAGAAAGGATGGTGGCTCCTTTGGATCTCGATGTGGACACAAATGGCGACCTGAGGTGCAGCTGATTGGGAGTCCCGGTAAAGTAGATGGCCGCTTCATGTCCCTGTGATGAATCGCCATATAGGAATAGAACGTCGCGGTCATCAATGACACCGGCAAAAAATACTTGCGCCGTGGAGTACTGAACCCTCGAGGAGCCAAAAATGTAATCCGTGACGATGACCTTTGACTGGCGTCCACTAAGTGTTATAGCGGATTCGACTTGGGGGACCTGCAGTTCTCCTTCAGCAGTTGCCACCGTCAGTTTGAAGTTGGTATTGGCCCTGCTGAAGGATCAATCAATGCCCAAGGCCTAGAAAGGGTAAACGAACGTCGAAGAGGAGTCATTGTGCCTCGCGACGTAGAACCCCGCATTTGTATCGGGGTTGACGAGCAAAGTCACAAACACATCTGGAGACGTAGATATGTCGAGGCCAGTGGATGTATCAGCCACGCGATCTGTCTTGTAGAAGCCTGGCGTGCTCCTTATGAAGAAGCTCTCTAGCTTCAACTCGTCATATTTAGATGTCAGTGTTCGGTCCTCGCTAATCTGTAAGCTAATTAGGGAAGGAGAGTCCTCAGGTTTCTAGAGACACGTACAGCTGAACCATAGTCGTATGAAGTATACACCTTAGATCAAAACAGACGTTAGGATGTAGACAACATGAAAACCGGCACAAATACCCCACTGTGAGAAATTGATCAGAAATGGTAATCACTGAAGGAAGAGGGACCCCTACTCACGGAAATGGGATGGCTCCCCACGATGTGCCACTACGAAGATCGCGTCAGATTCACATCTGTCAGCGGAAAAGGCAGATTACCCATAAAGCATGTAATAGTTGATTAACTTTGCGTTGCTAGCCCACAGTTGACGATTGAAGACCGACATGAAATCCGGCCCTGTTAGGACCGCACACGGACCGTATCCTTTGGGAGAATTAGCCAACCAATGATACAACGCCAAAAGCACCTACCTGGTGCAGAAGGACCCCACGCGTCGTATGACCCTGCTTGAAACTCTGTGCCTCTTGAGCGAAGCAGCTTTCAAAAACAGGGAGACATACCGGGAATGTACCATGGCTGAGACGGATTGACAGACATGTGATAGTTGTGATAAGTCAGAGGAACCGGGTTCCAAACTAAGGGGTTCGAACAATCAAACCTCTGTGGGTACCCGTCCAATCCATAGAGGTCCACAGCACCCTAGGAGAAGCCGTTACTTGTAGAGCAGTATATAATATAGCAGGCGTGTACGTACAGTGCCATTTATAAAATTTGAACGTGGCCCAGGATCGTTGTACGTCAGGGGTACGACGATGGACGAGTTATGATAGACTGCCTTAAGGTCTTCAAAATATTCAGCACCAAGCCATTGCTCATATTCATTATCTGTATAAGATCTTAGTTCCAGGAATTCTGCTCATCGTTGGATGGCTTACCGAGCTGTATGGCTAAACGAAGTCATTTAGAGGCAGAACAGTGGCGTCAATCGTAAATGAAGTACTGACCGATTATAGGTCCACCTTGAGTGATCTGGTACGGGGCAGACTCTTCAATTATACCTTTGATGTACTTGGTCCACGCGTCTCTCCAATCGGTCGCGTTAGTTCGCAGCATTCCAGATACTTCCGACGTGGCCCAATGAGCTATTCCGCCTGCCGTTGTTTCAGCATTGATGTACTATGTCCGAGGTTATGAGCATTAAGGCATCTGTTGTGAGCCACAAATCTTCGGCAGCGAAAAGTAGACCGGAAGATGCCTCTTAACCGTTCATTGTACCAGAAATGGGATGCAAGAAAACATCTTCCGATTTACGTTTCGAGACCGATGACGCGTGAACGGTGAGAGAATTACGCACAGGTCCTAGAGGTATATTAGTTAAATTATGCGTACCATTCAGGGACGTACCAGGACGAAGTACGACCCAAAGCCCTGCTTCTACCGCTGCCTCGTAGAATGGCTTCAAGGCGCGCCAGTCATTAAAGTCCAGTATACCTCGAGATGGATTGATGATCCCCATATGGGTGTACAGGCTAACGGCATTCATGCCTGCTGCCTTGAACTTCTGCATGATGTCTGGCCAGAGAGAAGGAACAGGGAGCCGAAAGGTGTGGAATTCACCGGAGCTATGTTGACGCGTCAAGAAACGAACAAAGGTGAAAGAAAGCGGCGTACTGCAGGAACACTCTTTGCCCTCTCAGTAAGAGACTATACTTATCATATGCGACCTGGTCTGTCTTCCATTTCTGCGCCTCAATGTCGTGGGTGACATCCTTGAGAAAAGTCGGACTGCTACGGATAGGCTGGGGTACCATGACTCTACTTGGCGAAAGAAGACATCGCTGAGCGCCAAAAATGACGACCACGACAGTGAATACGAAAAGAAAGAGGTCCGCTGGTCTCCTGCAAATGTTGGACTGCTTTTTCCGGGTGCCCTTCATGATGGTAGGTATGAACAAGTCGTGCGACGACGTATTACCGTCATGGCAGAGAAGGTGAGAAGGCTGATGGTACGGGTTCCTAACAGATCCAAATAAAGCTTGATAAGATCGGCTAGATCCGAAAGTGGTTTGGCCTTGCCGGTTCACTCCAATATAAAGGGGAACGATGAGCGGTCCACTTTTGCATTATCTTGGCACATAGACAAGTCACTGCCTCTTCAGCTTCATGACTCTAGACGATCTTCTTGATTTCTTATAAACTTGTTCTTGCACCATCTTTCTTGCTTGTTTCTTACCCTCACGATATGATTCTCTACGGTTTCCTTTGGCTCGCCCTCGGACGCATGGTGGGTGCGCATGTAGCGGCGTGGCATAAAGGTGCGTAATTTGTGCATCCAAGAATATCACCTCCAAATATGAACGTGTCACTGTAGGAATGTACTGTTTAAATGGTACAGTGCCAGGTGTCAACAATCAAAACACCGCTGACGCAGTCCAACCTTTGTATCAAGTGAGTGTCATACTTTCACTACATGTTGATATTAAGCATTTTTCCAGTTAACGAAAGACCAATGGTGGTTTCATCACTACAACGGGGTTAGATTATCTCTCTATCATATGGAGTTGATGATTAAGGCTTCTTCAGTGCGACGAATTCCCTCCAGCCGAAGGCGACTTTTTAGAACTGTAGGCCATCTATCACCGCTTGCTATTTCCGAGGATTAACAACACTAAGGCCCGCGAATGGTCAATTCACTGTCGAACTGGCCGTAAACCGCGCCTTCACTACATTGTCCTACAACGGCGCTGGCATAAACGACTTTGGAGACGGACAGGCCCACCCGGAGTTTTATCGACAACGGACGGAATGCATCTCAGAGCCCAACAGTAAGCTTTTTCTCGGCATACGGCATATGTTGCCCTCATCGGCGCGTTTCAGTCCACACGCAGAATGAATCAATGGCTGCAGGAACGGCCTTTGCGATATCGTATAACGTCAGTGACCCCTTTCACGATGTTTCAATAATGACGTCTGACATTCCACAGTCAGACATCGCGGATGTTACGCCAGAGAATCTTATTGTTTTCACTGTCTTGCAGCAGTACGTTTACGTTGGTGAATCGTTCACTTTCCTGAAAATTCACATATTTTCAGTACTGTTTGGAAACGAGTCGCTACTTATTCGGTCCCAAATCTTCCTGCATGCCCACCCGACGGCTGTATTTGTGCTGTGAGTGTCTAAGCATTGAATTATCTATCACGCAATCAAACTGACCCACCACCACCACAGTGGGGATGGGTAGGTCCCGTTTGTCGCTCTTCTTCCCCAGAATGACTCAGGAACGCCTCTCTACTTCCTATTCAGGTACCCAATGGGTACGTTAACGCCAAAACCTTCATGCGGTGCCTGCAGACTGATTATTATCTTGGTAGTTGTGGAACACCCAACATGTACATGCAAGGCTTCAGATGTAAAGTTACAGGTAGAACGGGTAATGCCGCTCTAGCGACGGCCAAACCTCCGGTGTGGTGCGAAGGCAAACCATCAAGTTGCGTATCGGGCGCTAAGCAAATGATTTTCTGGCATCAGCTCGATGGAAACAATATTGAAACTAGCGGTTATGACAGTAAAGGTAGTCCGAAGAGCCCGGCTTATAGTACACTATTAGGCTGGCAGAACGGTTCGTTGTCTCGCTATCATTGTGGATAGCCGACTGACGCGTGTATAGGCGCCCAGACAGATATATTCTTATCCGCCGGTACTGCAACAAGTTCGGAGTCCAGTGGGGCTCTCAGTGTCTTCGCCGTCCTAGGCAAAGCCATTAACTACATCTCCATATTATACTTCTTCCCGATCCTCATATACTGACTTGCACCGGCAAATGCTTCTCCCTATTGTTTATCGTGATGTTCTAAAGTCGCACAGACTCGCACCTTTCTATAGGAATGGCCGGACTTTCTCCGATCTCTGTTATAGATATGTACACTACATCATAGTTTACTCACGACGCACGGACTCATGTATCCCGCTTTCCAACATATAAGTCTGTATCTACTAATTTATTTACCTCCAGAAACTATTTATCAATCTCGACACTTGAACCTTGCTTATCCCTGCATGACCCATGAGGAGCAAGCCCGCTGTCCCGACGATGAACTTTACTCCCCCAGCTTGTATGATATCAAAAATCATTGCCAGCAATTCAGCACTGAAATCACGTTTAACTGGCCTTTTTCTCGACGAATCATCCCAAGGACTCCCTTCCGCGAACTCTATGTAGAACGGTAACTTCGCGTTCAGACCACTGTATGCCGTCGCAGCCAACAGTCCCGACGTGAAAGCATCCTCATGGAACCCGAAATTATGATAACCACCAGCATAAGTGATCCCACGGATACCTTGGATAGTCCTAAGCATTCGTTGAGCGCGAATAGCATTCCCGTCTAGGACCGGGTGGTCAAACATCCATCTTCCTTGAACAGTACTAGCCTCAGGTTCGAATGGAGGGTTGATGGAGACTAGCACAGGTCCGTGCTTCTTCTCAGGAATGTGCTGCAGAACATTCATATCGACTGTAAAAAATCAATTAGCCGGTATCATGGATGCAAGGGAGGACCAGAAAGCGTACACGTGCTAATGGAAAAATCAGCTGCTTAGACACAACGCAAGAAATATGAAGCGCACACTGAGACTTGATCGTTGTTCGCCTTGATTTGTCCGTCGGGCATCGCAGTTGAAAATGACAAATAGTTCCAGCATGACTTCGCTAGACAACTTTTCGGAAGCAGCTGTTCAAAGGGTTATACCGTCCGTAACTTGTGATAGACCGTACAACTCTTACCCTGGTGTCGGAATGCAGAACGGACTCGTTCTTATTCCACTTGAACATACTTAGTATCTTTTCCTCTTCGGGTTGAATGTCGCCGCCCTCCTTGAGGATCGATAGAGCTATGTCGGAATGGCAGGCCATGATAACATGATCATAGACTTCCTCTCGACCATCCGCCGTGGTGAGCACCACACGTGAAGAGGCATTCTTAACCGACTTCACAGGGGTGCAGAGATGTAGCCGCGAGGAAGCCAGTTTCGAGAGGATGATTTTGATATACGCCTGGCTAAATTAAGCTTCTGATCAGAAAGAACTAGCAACGGATGGAGCCCGGGCTAACTTGCCTTCCATCTTTGAAAATCAACCACGATGGCTTCCCTGATAATTGAAGAAGAAAATGATTATGCATGAACTGAATCTGGGAAACGGCCACGGGTTTAGTCCTTCGGAAGCTGTTTGGATGAGTTAACTTACGAGGGTCCGTGCAGGGAAGTCCAAAGCACATGTATTGGGGGGAGTACTCCATATAGCAGCCGTCATAGGCTACAAAAGTACAGGTCAATGATAGCCGCTGTGAGAAGGAGGACTCCATACGATCAGATAATTGTCACGAAACGTATCAGAGTAGGCGCCTCGTTCCAGGTACTCTCCGATGGAGCAGTCGTCATAGTCGTCGATGTGCGCCTTGCTCCATCTGTTTACAAGGCGCCTAGCAGACGCGTTAAATCTGAAAATATCGTATAGCATGCGCCAGATAGTCGCGTCAAAGATCCGCCATGGTTGACAGAACAGTGTCGCGAGGCTATCGCTGGCCCATTCGAACGCGCCGTTGTCTCGCGATATACTGAATGACATCTGTGTTGGAAGGATAGCGACCTGGGGGTATAATTTGAGGAACCGCAAGAAGTTGGGATACGTGTATGGATTGAAAACAATCTATCGTCCAATCTTTAGAATGATCTCGATATATGTTGTACGAGGCACGTACAAAGCCACTGTCAGATATCAGCTAGTTTCTGCAGGGAAAGAGAGTGAGAGCATACGTGTCCACATATGCAGATTGCTCACGTCCGTTCTCGTCCTTGCTGATGAACGGTACAGCGTTGGCGTGACCTCCTGCACGATCGTCAGACTCGTACAGGTGCACCTCATGGTCACTGTATTCATTCAGCGCCTAGCACGACACGGTTGAAGCAGGAAATAATAAAAAGAATGCGAAAACTCCTACCCAAGTTGCACTAAGACCAGCTGCACCAGAGCCAATAACCGCGACTTTCATTCCGCAACGTTAGGGTGTTCGTAGGCTGAAAATGAAGCATCCACTGGAGACGGACAGCTATTAGATAGTGAGCCAAGGAATTTAAGTTCATGAATGTATGGGGTTCTCAGACGGAGGCCGTTACCCGTGGTATACTGATGAAGATGGACAAGGTCTCGTTCAAGTCAGATACCATTCCTAACCTCAAACCTGAGATCAGTGAAACATATTCATCCGTGTATCCGGAAGATATGACCAAAAATTGACGTCAAGCTGGGCTAGATGGGCTAGATGGTTGGCTGCAATTATCAGATCACGCACAGAAAGCAGACATTAAGTATACTCTGGCGCTCCTGAAAAGAATGGTGCGATAGTGACGATTATGGCATTTCTGCTACAAGAACTATGTTCGGGAATGTGGATGTTCCTTGGTAAAACATTATGGTCGACTCGGACTGGTTCAAACCTGGATGTTGCGTTATTTATCAGTGAATAGGGTAAAAACATCAAGAGCGAGACTCACCCACAGTACGAAGATGAGGGTGTGATTGGATCACGTATTCTCGATTGGCTGTACAAACGATAAAGCTGATGGATAGTCTTCTGGCTACTGTGGCTTGCCCCATGCCTGCGCGGCAATCATGCCACCCTGAAACGTTTCGCAGATATCTGGAGTACGAAGTCTCCATGCGGATAATACAGAATCTAGCAAGGACGGGAACAGCTCGAGAATCCGAAGTAGATGGAAATTGCATGAACGCGGAGTATTAGTGGTGCATGCATCAATTTGTTGACCCCAAGTGAACTTCAAACAATCAAAGATTCATCATTTTTGAGGTTAAGCAACCTAGAGTAGGAAAGAGCCCTGGTCGGCGCTTATTTAAACCGTTAAGAGCGACATGTCCATGCCCAGAAGAGTCGATAGATGTATTTTTTAGAGGGTCGGGATCTGCAAAGGTAATTGTCAGTAAGCAGGTGAGGGTATGTCCGGCCCGGAAACGCTGGCTGTTTACATAAGCATTCCGGCATCTAATCGGCATCTTGATCTTTGCTTTTAACCCTGATGGAGCGAATTTGTTTCTCGTCAAAAAAATTAATGTAGCTCCAACTTCGAGTAAATCCCTTCTCCGGGTGCTAGTCAAAATTGAGACCACCGATATTGACGGTCTTTGCGAACCAAACTTGTGGCCTCTCGAAGAATCGAAGGATGCATGCTATTCTCTTTTCCTGGGCTAAAAATGTCTTCAATCATATCAAGCACGGCGATTGTCTGTACGCATCCGTGTCATCGTCATGGTCCTATCTCTTTCTGTGGCAATCTACGTGCGAATTTGATGTGCCATGCTATTAACGTTCGTGATGCTGCATCCGCCATGAGCTGCAGTGATCTGTATTTCAATATTGCCATGGGTCGTCAGCCACATGCCGAGCAGAGGGTACGGTTCAATTATCATACTATTTGGCCCAATTTATCTTCGGCTCTAGGCTTAGTAGGCTAGTCAATAAACTTGGTAAACGTCCGTGATGCTCTGGGCTACGGCGGAGCATCTGAACAAAAAAAGTATATTCGAACACGGGACGCTGCTTCTAGTCGTCGACGGCCATTATATGCCACTCAAGTTTCTCCAAAAAAAGTACGCGCCACCCTTCTATTTAGCTCAAACCGCTGTCCAAAAATTAGTCCCTCCGACATCAAAGGAAGTCGGCATGACCGTAACGGCAACAAAATTTCCACAGGTTTAGGATCCTTCCTGTGAGAGCTGTAGCTGCAGCTACAGAAGGCTTTCTGGCGTATTCATACTTGTTACCTTCGCAACGCCGCCAACCTCAAGGTTACGACGCCGCTCAGGCCCTGTTCCTGAAGTCCCGAATCACGATGGCGTCCACAGCCCTCTCCCGCACCCGACATCATTTTTGTATCCAATAATTAAGATCTTGATCGCATCCCGAGAAAGTGCGAGTTCCAGACTAAATATTCACGCGGACGCCTAGCATAGATGCAATTCTATGGTAAATTTTCAAGCTCGTCGTTGATGTCGGTTGCTTCTGAAACCCCGTTGATTTTTCAGGCGTGTGGACGTTTCACAGGGCGAGAGTATTTAATGGACAGTTTCAATTCCTTTGTGGAGCAGTGCTGCTTGCTGTACATCCTCATTCCTCAACATGAAGAACGTCGCTCTCACCTTTGGTTTTCTCGTTGCACTGGCCTCCTCGGCCTCCGCCTTTACGATCACGTTCAAGAACAACTGTGGATACAGTAAGCCCATGCAAAGCTATCCTAGAGCAATGACTGATAATTTTTTCACAGCCGTCTGGCCCGCTGTTGGGAAGGCCCCGAACGGTGTTCCCGACACCTCTGTTGCTTTCGGGACCACTTTGGGACCGGGAGGGTCCGCTAGCTTTGGTGTCGACGATCACGCCCTCGTATGTCCGCCGTAAAATATCATCTCTCCGCACCATTAACTTCCGATGCTTTAGGGGATCCGCGCTTGGGGACGTACCGGATGTAACTCCAATGGAGCAAACTGCGCTACTGGTGGATGCAACGGCGGTAAGCCTCGTGATCGTTTCCACTTTGAGCTCTTCCCTGACTCAATGTTGACTTCTCAGGTCTTGTGTGCACGGACGCTGGTATCACTTCCGGTGTGATCCTCTCAGAGTACGGATACGCAAACTTTGGCGCACAGTACGGCGGAGAGAGAACTTCCTGGGATCTGAGCCGCGTCGACGCTACCATCAACATTAATACGAAGTTGGCCAGTTCTGATGGAACTAGCGTGACGTGCACTCAAAGTTCATGTCCTGATAACCAGGCGTACTCCTACGCCACCGACTATGCTGCCGATCGTAACTCTGCTTTGGGCCAGACATACACTCACACTTTCTGCCCTTAATTTGTTACCGTGAGTGTCCTTGTTCTTCCGCTTCTACATTGTCATAAACTCACGCTGTCGCGATAGAAGGAACAGGCATGACAACATATGGACCATCTATGTAGTCCGAATACCCTTGTTCCTTTGCTACCGAAAGAATAGTTAGTTATGATGATATCCATCAAAAGCAATCTATCAAGTGATTCTATCAAATCGTCAACGTCCCTAAGCAATTAATGTACCAAAGCGGTGCAATGCGATCAATTATAAACCTGAATGTCAAGCGTTGAATACAGTTCGAAGAAAGAAACGAAAGACATAAGGGGGTGTCAGAACTCGAATTCGATACCGAATAACCCCAGAAACCACAGCCAATAACCGAGCACCAATCCCAGCAGCCTCCCAACAACATGTCTAATCCCGAAACTCTGCAAAAAGTCAAAAAACCATGCCGCCGACTCCACAGTCCAATCCTTTGGTCTACGCTTTCTGACGGAGGTATCCCAGACGCTCCCGTCCACGAATTCCGGTTCAAACGGCAAAGATATACCCAAGTCTCGGACCGCAACAAGCCCAGACGTAAACCCATCTTCATGAAAGCCGAAATTCAAATAAGCGCCCGCGTATGTTATGCCCCTAGTCCCTTGTATAGACGACATCATATTCTGTGCGCGAATAGCATCCCCGTCGAGAATTGGGTGGTCGTATTTCCATCGTCCACGAACAGTGCTGGGGTCGGGCTCAAATGGAGAATTGAGCGTTACAAGGACCGGACCAACATTTCTCTTGGAAATGTGTTGAAGAGCATTCATGCCGTCTGCAAAGATTTTGGTGAGCGGTGGAGTGCAAGTAAGGAGCGCGCGTACACGTTCTGAAGTTCAGGATTAGTGACTAGGTAGCACATACTGGGTGAACGGCTTACAGGGACACTTGGTTAACATTGGCCCTTCTCTCTCCATGTCGGTCAACGGTAGAGTACGTTAGATAATTCCAACATGACCAGGCGATGTTGCTCCTAGGCATTAGCTAGAGGGAGAGTAAACAAAGAGATTGACGACGAGAACGAACACGTACTTTAGAATCTGAATGTAGGACAGCTTCGTTCTTGTTCCATTTGAACATCTTTAGAATTTCTTCTTCCTTTGGCTGGATGTTACCCCCAGCTTGGAGAATCGAGACTACAGCATCAGAATGGCAGGCCATGACGACGCGATCATAGGAATCCTCCCGTCCATCGTCAGTTGTTAATGTAATCCTAGATCCTGTACTGATCGATCTAACCGCTGCGGAGAGATGCAATTGCGACGAAGGAAGCTTGGATAGAATAGCGTTTACGTAGGCGTGGCTAAATTGTGTTCAAAAGCAAACGAGACTAAAGCGGGACACGCTCACCTTCCATCTTTGAAGGTTAGCCAAGAAGGCTTACCAGTGAGTTGAAGAAGATGATGGTTATGCATGAATTGGATCTACTGGAGTGCGTGAGCGTGTCGAACACATCGTAGAAAACTCATATACCAAAGTCCGAGCTGGAAAATCAAGAGCACATTTATCCGGTGGCGTGCTCCATATAGCAGCAGTCATGGGCTGCGTGAAATGCCGTCGGTTAATCATCCGGACCAGGGCGCTTGTAGGGAGGCTCACAATCAAGTAGTTGTCGCGAAAAGCGTCAGAGTACGAGCCCCACTCCAGATATTCGCCAATGGAATAGTCCTCCCATGCCTCGGTGTTCTGCTTGTTCCACTTTGACACAAGCCTTCGTGCACTGGCATTGAATCGTAATATGTCGTATATCATCCGCCACATATTCCGGTCCAGAACTCGCCAAGGCTGACAAAATACCGTGGCAAGGTTATTGCCAGCCCATTCAAACTTCCCGTTGTCCCGAGTCACGCTGAATGTCATCTCCGTTGGAAAGATTTCCACTGAAGGATGCAGCTTTAGGAATCGTAGAAAATTGGGGTACGTAGACGGGTTGAGAACAATCTTTTGTGAGATATTAGCCTTTGTTCGCGAGAGAAAGCGTAAGATGTTACAAAACCACTGGTAAGACGCGTAAGAAGATGCTAAAATGAGAATTGAAAGTGACACACGTATCGACCTTCACCGTCTTCTTTGTTCCATCCTTGCTCTCGTAGCTGAACGGAACTGTATTGGCGTGACCCCCAGGGCGTTTGTCTGCTTCGTATAAATGAACCTCATGGTCGCTGTACTCATTCAGTGCCTATACACAGAGTCAGCCAACAGAAAGCTTCCGAAAGGGACATGCTACCCAGGTAGCGGCGAGACCAGCGACACCGGAGCCTACGACGGCGACCTTCATAGCGAGTCTATCTGTCAGACCGCAGTCAGGCCGAATGACAGATGGTAAAGGTAGAAGTTCAAGCGGGGGAAATGTCAATTTGTCGGGGAATTACTATGTTTGTGGCTGTTATAAACTCGTGCTATTGACACCACCCAAGCCTTGCCCGTGCTGCACTCTTCCACAGTGTAAGATAGAAAGTGCGAGACATAAGCGTGTCTGAAGAAGACTTCTTTCGCAAAATCTCTGCCTATTTGGTCTTATCGACGCGACGTTGGCTTGACAGCATGAATGGTCGCTTGCAGTAAATCGGCCACTCGGACCGAACCTCAGCTTACCTTATACGCACAGCCACCTGAAGCACAACAAGTTTATCTTCAACTTCTTGACTTTATCGCTGCCAACTGCCAGGAGGGGTATCGATGTAACGCTATGTGCTATCTAGTCTCCCACTGGATTGTATGCACTTCTCTCTACTGTCTGCCTCAGCAGATGCTTTCTGGCAGCGGACATGAATACGAGTTTACACTAGTAGCTCATACATTGCCAACGATAAATCATCGGTTAGAATGCTCGTGAAGCTTGTGTGAAGCGAGGATGTCTGTCAAATTCCTTCTATCTTTGTAATGTCATATATCGCTAACAGATTCTCCTTAGATAACAAGCATTCCTCTATGTTGGCCGCTAACCGTCCGACTCGATCTCCTTCGTCCAACCAGCAAGGGAACGCACACGTGCTCGAAGAAAGCCATCCTCGACGCGTTTGGCAGGTCACGCGTTTTTTGGGCTAGATATAAATGAATTAAATAATACTCCAACGCCTCTTCACACCCTTCCTTCCCTGCGTTCACCATCTCAGCCGATGTCTTGCTACATCCCGACTTTTCCCTCTCTCCATTGTTGTTATGATTTCTGGTCACGATAAATCCGGGAAATGCGGAAGGGCGCTTTGCGTTACCCAGGGCCGTCACGGAGCTTTCAAGGACGATATCATTCCACCAGGTCTTCAAGTCTGGCGAAAGATGGAATGTACTAAGGTTTAAGGAACATTGTGTCTGCATGAAACAAAATGATACCCGAGAAAACTCATGAATATGCCATCTCGGTGCGTTTCTATCCGTATATATTCGCATATATGCTGACTTTACACTCCACTAGGGACTCTTTCGCCTCTTAGTCGCAGTACACCATGGACAATATGTTATCCATCTCACTGAGATGCCTGTCTTGGGTTGAAGGACCATCTGGCCCCTCCACATATATCAATGACAACAAACACCTTTCACTGATGCTTCGAGGACAGATACCGTCACCCATTACAAAGCGAAAAGTTCTCGGTGTGGTCGATCTCCCAACTCCAGATTGTATTTTTAATATCGCGCCTATCTTACAGGTGGCCCATATCTCTCCAATCTCCCACCTCATTCGTTAGCACTGCATGCCGTACTACTAGTGACGCCCTCTTTTGGGATAAGCATTGGTCTTGTGCAGCCCTAGTATCTATTGGTATCCTTGGCACGGGATATCGTTTGCTTCGGATACAATGGCACAGTGGATCGGACCAGAACCCCGTCACAGAGTGACTCGCTCGTCTTCATTACCCTGACGTATGGTAGAAGGAGGCGGCGCGGCACATGATAACTGGTACCATGGGGTGTTCAGGATATACATTTTTGTTTCAAATCCCAGACCCAACGGCGCTGTCACAGTCGGTCGCTTTGTGGTCATATCGCGGCGGATGGCTCATCGGCTACTGCTACCACGGATATGCAACGTCGCAAGAACGCCATCATATTTCAATTCCATGGCCCGTTTGATGTTCGTCGTCATCCATGAAACAGTAAGGTATCATCAGATTATTCGCTCACCTCACTGAAGTTTGCGTTGCAGGCGGCGATTATCTCCAGCCATGTCTGTGTTTGAGGGAGAACTGCATCATCTGAATGACAGAGAAGACAAGTACCAATCCCTGTTCTTGGAGAAGCTATGATGGTTGCTGCAGCCTGCTGTACCCGGTGTGAAAGGAAGGGCGTTAAGTCTGGTAACTTACCTCCGTGAGCGGAACGAGGTATCAGGTTACCGATTTGGAGGGAAACAACTCGATCATCACCGTCACCCTGGGGCGGGGTATGACCCGAATGGCGTTGACAAATATTACATCCTCAGACCGGCTTGAGGATGTTAGCTGTGACTTTGACCATTCAGCTCTCGCCTTGCTTCTCCTGGAACGAGACTAACATTCCCCATTGTTAGTCAGCGGACAGACAAATGATGGCCACAGTAAATCTTCAGTGTCAGGTAAATCGATTTGAGGGCTTTTATGGACGCGTTCTCATTATTGATTAGAGCGCCTCACAGCTATGACTGACCAGGATGGCTACGAAGATGTACGACATCTTCAGTGCAATACGTCTCAGACTAAACTTCAATCCAAGGTTGTAAGCTGCGCCCCACGGCGCGCGCTGCAGGGAGCCATCAATATTCTTCTCCAAATGTTGTTGGTGAAGTATCCGTCAAAGGAAATTTCTTCTCCTATGGTCCCAACACGCTTGACACGACCAGCTCGGACTCTATCTGACATCGCTTGTCCGCCTGCCGGAAACCTTAGGTCGCTCTCGGGCCCCGAAACTCACTTCGGTCTTCATTATGCCCTTGCGATCTTCATCTCGGGATTTTATGCGCCCTGAGGCCGCAGTCAAAAAATTAAATCATGTGCATCTTTCATGATCAGTGGATTGGACTTCGTCAACCTAGTTTCTCGTCACACGTTGGGCCTCCCATTCCTCATCCAATATCGCCATCAAGAACATATCCTCCCAACGTCCATGAACCCAATTGACCTTCCTCTTTCGACCTTCCTCCCGGAATCCCCTGCACATTAATTTGGTTAGTCCTGACCAACTTCGCTCCGATGGACAAAAAACTCACATCCTCTTATACAGATCGATAGCGATATCATTCCTCTCAAACACCGATAAAGACAACCTGTGCAATCCCAATTCCCTAAATGAATAGTCCACGACAAACCTAGTAACCTCAGTCCCATATCCCTGACCCCAAAATCGAGGCAAGAGCATAATACCGAAAGCACCATCGCGATTCTTAGGATTTCCCACCGTCACCGATGTCTGTCCCACGAATTCTCCCGAATCCCGTACCTCGACTATGAGCCACAGGATATTCTTCTCGGAATCTGCTGCTTTGCGGAGGTATTCGGCAAATCTGTTTCCGCGTGGAACGATGTATTCGTTCGTAATCATTGGCTGAACGAGTGGGTCGTTCCAGAGATTAAGCAGGGACTCCAAGTCAGAGTCTCTGAAGGCTCGTAGATAGAGGTGTTCTGTCGTGAACATCGTGCGTGGGTTTGGACTTGCGCATGATGCGACACCTTTCCTGCTCTTATGGATGGAAGTCGTGAGATTGGATCCCCAAATGGAAACCCATCAGAGGGCTAGCCGTGATTCTTATGACTCGACTCTACTATACCGGCCGCTGCGCATGTTACTGTTAGACTGTGCTTTGCTGCTGCTGAGCTCAATGACTCGCACCAGATTGGCCGCAGTAATTGAAGGCCACGAACATTGCCGTAAAAAACCGGAATGGATTCGAGCTAAAGCATGCAATGTAGAAACCTTGAAACGTCTGATGTATAACTAACTCTTCGATGACGGGAACGTAAGGGTGAGTAGTGTCTCTTGTATCCTTTTCGATATCGCTGACTTCGTTTCCATTTTGTTTCGGACAGCATGAAGGTATTCGTCTGGTCGGCTAGAGCATTCGGTTTTAGAGCGACCTTGGGGTATTCTATACAGCTTGCCTTTCCCACACCGTGTGAGCATATGAGTTCCCGTCTACTACTACCGCGCGCTTTGGTCCCCAATTACCAACAAACAAATGGAACCCCGTATTCCGATGGGTTTCCTTCTGGACCGTGACGCGAGAAGCTAACGATAGCTTGGCGTTGTCCGTTCTCTTACTCTTACTCTTTTTCGTCCTTCCAAGCTTAGACAAGCGCTGGGCAAATTAGGACAACAAATGAATAATAAATTCAACTCGTTGTTAGGCTCCTGATAAAACTCTCGGGGGCGCAAGGACTGGTGCCCTATCATTCCTTTACATTTATTCATGAAGCCTTTTACTTGTGATTGCGCAGCCGCATTGACGCCAGTCGTAGCTACGGCATACCAAAAGCACACTTTAATCTCGTAAAGCAGGATCATGACCCCGGTGAATTACGGCTTCAGATATCGTTTTATGGCCGGACCGACCTAAGGAGCTTTTTCGCGCTAGTGCCTTAGCGATTTTACCTGCCTTGGTGACCAAACGTGTGCCTGTCCCCTTTGTGCATACTCCGCCACATTCCGCTGAGGTCTCAAAAGAAACTTTCATTCACGGAGGAAAGACAGCTACTCCGACCATCGATAAATTCAACCGGCAAGTTCTTTTTTTGCACAGATGGCTGGATTTAACTTTTTTAATTTTGTAGAAGTCTTAGCTCTAGTGAAAGAAGCTGTTTCACGTCGTTGGAGTACCAAACTTGGTTGTATTGCTCCTCCACTTTTGCCTTTGCTTGACAAATTGTATGCACCGCATTCGCGTGCCAAGTCAATTTACGGCGACTCTAAAACACGTTTGAAATGCCAAGAACGCCAGGCGCGAGTACTCGTGAGAGGCATGCTTTCACCTTGAAAAGCGCGATCTACAGGCGCCCCTGCGGTAATTTTGTTGAATATTACGCGGACCTTGCTGGGTTATTTCTCTCCTTTTGATTAAGGGTCTTGTTCAAGATGCCAGGATGGGTATCAGTCCCGCGATACCACTTGATGGCGACGGGGCCAAGAAGAAGCTAATGATGGCTAATGATAAGGAAGGATCAGGTGTTATCGGAAAGCAACACAACGTCCACTTAGTGTATAGGTAAAGTGGCGCCCCAGGGGGGAATGAGGGGAAAACAGGCTGTAAAAGGTTGTTCACACGCGGTCTAACGGTAGATACATATTACAGAGTGTAAAAAAAAATTAATGATGAATGAAGGACCTTTTAATGAAAGTGAACACCGTACTGCCGGTACCGTTGCGAACTGAGGATTACGGCAGATACTTCAGGGCGAATAATACTAATACACCGAGGTCTGTCAGCAACCCCAGCAAAAAACCCCACACTGACAGGACTTAAGTTTTTTCCAACTTTCCCCACTCGTGTTCGTCGTCTTGGAACTCGGACCGTCAGCAGTGCCAAGAAGCACCTCGATCGACGTCAGTTCCTAATTTGCAAAACGCAGCCGGATCCCAATCTTCCGTCCTGCCGCCATCAACATTCTCGTCGTCGTCTTCGACAACAAGCTCACGCCTTTAGTCATTGCTCGCCATTGCTTAGGCTGAGCCAATTTCGCCAATAGTTCCCACCTAGCCCTTTCCAGCCCCCCGGAGTGCACGCGGCTGTACGTCATGGGCTTTTACCCTGTGGGTCCCTCTTTGTCCTTATTGTCGTCGAGGCTCATCATGCGTCGTAGTTTGAAGTGACGATACCACATATCATATATTCATGTCTCGGCGGGTTCATCGTGCTGGTGAGTGACCGTGCAACAACTGCAGACCGATGCTGACCATTGCTGTAGTTTGGCATGTTTTCTTTGTTTCTCCGTGAAAAGGTGTGTTGCACGTCTTTACTTCGTTTCGTTACCAACGTCGACGGCAGTTGTATATTGGAGAAGCATGTTGGGCTTTTTTGTTTGGTGTCATAATTGGTGTGTCCAGCTCAATATCTTCCATTGAACGGGTGGCTCAAGCTGTACTCTAGGTCCATACGGTGCTGGGATATTCGACCCCAGAGCCTGGGGCAACGAGGATTCGACGAATACAGTCGTTCTGGAATTCACTAGGGTTGTCCTCGCAATTGGCGTGTTTGCCATAGGGGTGGAGTTGCCCAAAGCATACATGCGACGCCACTGGAAAAGTCTGTTCTTCCTTTTGGCACCCGTGATGACCTGGGTCCGTTCACATTTATTCTATTTTTCCTGTCTAACATGTCTCTCTAGGGTTGGTTCGTCTCTGCCGGTCTCATTTACGCCCTGATTCCAGGGCTTAATTTTCTGTCTTCTCTTGCCATCGCCGCATGTCTCACGCCAACAGACCCCATTCTCGCAGCCGCTGTCGTCGGGGGAAAATATGCTGATAAACACGTCCCCGCTCATATCCGGCATCTCTTGGCTGCAGAAAGTGGTTGCAACGACGGTGCCGCTTTCCCTTTCCTCTACATCGCCCTCTACCTCATCATCGATGCCCCCAGCACTGGCAAAGCTATCAAAGATTGGTTCCTTCTCCTATGGCTCTGTACGTGATCTCCATTCTTCAGGTTGCCTTCTCGACTTCTAACATTTAAGCAGATCAGGTCGTCCTTGGCGTGGTCATAGGTTCCTGTCTCGGCTTCGGCTTCAGGCACCTAATGAAATTTTGCGAACGACACGATCTGATAGATCGACATTCGTATGTTGCTCAGTATGTCTCGCTCGCGATATTCGCAACTGGGGTGACCACTCTTCTCGGCTCAGATGACCTTTTGTCGGCCTTTGCCTGCGGCACCGCGTTCGCGTGGGATGGCTTCTTCAACCGACAGACGGAGGAGTCTGTTTTTAGTTCCGTCATCGATCTGCTCTTTAACATTGCCGCGTTTGTCTTTGTAGGCGCATGGATGCCGTTTGGCCAATTCGCTAATGAAGAACTCACCCTCAGCGTGTGGCGTTTGATTGTCATTGCCATTCTCGTCCTCCTTCTCAGAAGGTTACCCGTCATGATCGCGCTGTACAAGTGGATCCCGGATATTAAAACGTTCCGCGAGGCTGTCTTTAGTGGACACTTTGGACCCATCGGAATTGGTATTCTTCTTCTTTTGCCTTCTTTTACGTCGCTAACGATGGTCTATCAGGTGCCGTGTTCATATCGACGCTTGCGGCGGAAGTTCTGCACGACAATCTAGGCGACAATCCCAGTCATCAACATGAGCTACTCATTGACACCATCCAGCCGATTGTCGCGTTCATGGTTCTATGTTCCATCACTATCCACGGTCTCTCGATTCCGTCCTTTTCTCTCGGTCGACGCGTGCATTCCGTTTCGCGGACGTGGTCTCGGCACGCACCGCCTGATTGGACGAACCAAGCGCGCATGGTGTCTAGAGGGGAGGATATCGTCATCAATCGTGACCACGTTGATGAAATGGAGCGAGGAGAAATGACGCCCGAAGAGAAGACAGATGTGGAGAGCTCACCGACTGATGGCAGCGCGCCTGCAACGTTGTCGCAGAAAGATGAGCATGAGGTGGAGAAGGAACAGGATACCATTCAAAAGGCCGATGAGAAGGAGAAGGAGAAGGAGAAGGAGAAGGAGAAGGGTGACCTGCATATGCCAGAAGGCGAGGAGCCTCCTGATGGCCGAGAGACTGTTTCGGAGTGGCAGGAAGGCCCACACAAAATCATCGAACGACGTGCTGGTCCCGGCGAGGAGGTAAGACTTATCGTGGATGACTCATTGAAAGGTGACTAAACGCTACTTTTTTCAAGGTTGAAGTCGAGGTTATCAAGAATGCTGGTCACGAAGGAGAAGAATCTCACATAATCCGCACTACCGGCCATCATGACTCCGTGCGTCACGAAGTCAAGGCATTCCTAGAGCGGCTAGCAGACAGGCCTCCGAAGGTTGTGCGCAGCATCGAGCATGAAGTGGCCAAGGCTGCGGGCAAAGCATCGCCTAGCCTACTGCACAATGACGAGGAAGAGGAGGAGGAGGAAGAGGGATGGGCATCGGATCATAGCAATGCTGAGGGTGAGACCTCAGCGTCTGCTATGGATCGACGTAAGCGGTCAAAATCGCCTCGAGCAAAGGCTCCGGCCAAGCCTGGGACGAAGAGGAGACGTGCTTCGATACGACGAGGTATCGCGGGGCACTTCATGCACGAAAGTCGGGGAAGGGATTCCCTAGCGGGTCCGCAGCATCTGAGGGTCAACAGCGTGAAAGCGATGCACTCGTCGAGGGAGGCATCTCCGTCACGATCGATCCGTTTCGTGGACGAGGAGCAGCGTCATAGTGGGGGAAGTGGGGCTAGCACGCCGAGGGTGTCGGTTTTGAATGAAGAGACTGATTCGACGCGCAACAAGGTTACGTTTGGGGAGCTGCCACGACCGAGCAGTAGTGGAAATGCCGGTGTATGACCATAGATATCTCGAGGAGGACATTTAGATACCTCTTACTTATGTAGCCTTATAAGGTGTAACTGTATTCGCCATGAGCCAATGTTCATTCGTACTCTATATTACATGGGTTGGAAGAAATGTATGGGTTATTTGTCGGGTAGATGATAAAATTCATATTTGCGAGTCGATTACATGTTCTCTAGCCGTTTAGTGATCGGAATATTAGTGAAATTGTTTCGATGTTAGTCGGGTCGAAAATCGACTTTGCACGCAGCTCGTCCTTGAAGCCAGTCCTCGCCACACAAAGTTATATCCATCCCAACATCGCGGACATTCGTCCCGCCCTAAGACTCGGTATGCGGTTCCACCCCTAGTGCAGGAGGACGCAAGTGTTTCTGCGATGTTTGCTGAAAGACCATGCGAATGTGTTTCTCCTCATGTGGGTCGCGTTAGACCACGGATTAGCGGGAGGGGAAAAATGACGAGACGGTCACTTTTGGCAGACGTTCGCGATTGTCCATGGGCTACGTTGCACGCCGAAGTGGCTGCGAAGGCTCAAACCACGTCACGGACTGGGGGTACTTGTAAAAGTCTTTCAGAATCGTCCGAGTCTCATTAGCATCGTGGTGGCCTGGCCAAGACACTTGTGGGTAAGTGGCTAGCGGATAATGGATCATTCTGTTGTATTCACCAGTAGTACTGGGAGGCGAAAAGTAGAGATACCAACGCTCGAGTCAGAGGAAACACAACTTTCCGATGTAAACACGTGCCGAAAAGCAGAAAGTATTTCGGTATTGGATAAAAAATACCTTGTACCCGAGGAAACGTCACAGGCTAACGGACGAGTACTAATACCGAAGTAAGGATCGTTGAGCAGCAAAGAATAGTTGGATAATTGTACGGTTTATATGCAAAATTGATGAAATACAGTCCAGAGTGCGATAAGTTAAGGTCCAGTTGCTCGAATTTTTAGTGGAGACGTGACCTGAACAGGTATATAAAGGCCAAGAAGAGTAGCAACATCGGATTCCACGCAATGAGAGGGCTTGCGCCATTGGAAGAACTGGAAGAACTTGTTGAAGTCGAGGAAGTCGAGGAGGACGTCACGGATGCATTTGTAGAAGTGCCCGATAACTCTCGAGGGGCATACTCCGATGGAACAGACAAAACGATACTGTCGAAATCTATCCCTCCGTCAGCCCGCAATAATCAGAAGGAGAAAACAAGATCGCACCAAAATACGACTGATTAACACCCGCCAAGTTCTCGATCTTCAGCGAGTGCGTGGATCCGTTAAGATTGGACGCGAAGAATTTTAGGCAAGGCTGTTGCTGCTCGCATGTTTGTCCGAATGCCCCTCCACAGCCGGATGTACCATTAAATGTCTGGGCAGTCCCATTGTCGAGGTAGACATTGTACTCTCGATGATCATTCTTCTTGTCACCAAACACGTAGATGGCTGAGCCTAATACGACCGGTACCATAAGCCAAGGTGGAACAGAGAAATGGATGACGAGACTCACCCTGGAAGTTCAGTGATAACGAAGCCAGGTTCTCATTTGTGAATGTTGAGCCTCCTCCGCTGAATGCGGGTGAGGTGTTGTTCCCCCATACGCCTGTATACGTAATTGACGAGTCGGTCTCTTGCAGGGTCTTGTTTGTGACTGTCGCTCTATCGTGCTTTATTAATATGCCAGTAATTCTCGCAGAGATGGCCACTCACCCTTTGGGTCCAAGCTGCACGGTCATTCGAAGGTAGTCAAATAAAAACCCGTTTCCACCGCCATCGCTACCTTTGGCTCCGACATTCTTAAGGGTCAACGTGTGGTTGGCGTACTCCAGAGCACTGCTTCCGTACAATAGATACGGCTCCGACGCGTTATTCGAGGAATACGCGCTCAAAGTGGTCGTGTTCGAATCAATGGTAACCTCGTACGATCCGTAACTTGGACCGGAATTGCCATAAATGTAGATCGCCGGTCCTGTAAGTCATCCAGAAACGTTCTAAAACTGCAAAAGAAAAGAATATACCAGTGAAATTGAAGCTAATTGAGGCGTTTATTGTCTCAGTCGCATGATACGTTCCCATCCACCATTGGCTCGACGCAGCATTGAAGTCAGAACTTGACGGATCCGGCGTTGTCCATACGGACTGGTCGGGAGAGTAGAGCAGGATGCTGTCGAAGTCGTCGACGCTGACGTTGGCGTTCACGGCGGAGTCGTCCATAGTGACGGTAAGAGGACAAGAAACACGCCAAGCATGCACGGCCCCGACAGTTGATCAAATTCCGAATTAGGTTGCCCCCGGGCCGCTCTCCGGATATGGTGTTCGCGCCCAACAGACGGTCATGACTCATTTGGGAGTTTTCCTTCGTGCTTGATGGATGATTTTTGACCACTCCGAAAAGTTGGCCTGGACGGTTCCGACTCTTCGCCGTTCTATTTCAAACCCAAAAACGACGAGCTTTGAATCATCATATTCATCTCCAAGGTCTGTAGCAGAATTGGCATTGATATTGGCATTGTATCGATCCATGGTCACAGTAGAAGTTTCACACAGGGAGCTTCTAGTACTGCTAGTACACGCTACACGGAGGCCACGAACTTAAGAAAACATCGATCAGATTAGGAAGCACCGATCAAACGCCCTGTCTCAGTCCTTTCTTAGTCGACAACCGCCATCATGCCGCATCCGCTCTCAGTCTCGATAGTCAACGAAACGTCTTTCCATCGAGTTCTGGATCAATACACCGGGGCAGAGCGTTACCCCTACCACGGACACCTTCCTACGAGCTATACGAAGGCCTGATCATCTTCGGAAAAACTTTCTCGCCCGGGCCGTAAAGATTTGAAAACACATCCACCGCCTACCGTTAATGTCAGGACATCCTTCAATTTCTCGCTCTTTACACCATTGCTCAAGCCCATGATCTGTCGCCCACATAAGTTTTCGAGCCAATCTAACAAAGAAAGAAACCAAGCCATGGATGACGTCATCACACTTTCTCGCCTTTTGCCAAGTTCCCAGTATCTCATGATTTCTCGAGCGGTGATGCCTTTGAACGAGTCGTTCAATTCATCCACGATTCGATACAACCACGAAGGGTTGGTACGAAAAGCAGAGTGATCCAACCTATAATACGTACGAAGATGAAAGCTTTCATGTACGATTTCGAGTCACAACTAATAGGTATCCTAATGCCATAAGACATGTCTTCGACGAGAAACACACCTTCAGAATATGCGACCTCAGCCCATCCACTTTCTGCATAAAAGATGTCATGCAGCCACTCAGAAACCCTCTCCGGTGTCTCGAAAACATCGCGGTGAAGTTCAGGAAAATACACAGGATACTCAGACGGCGAGTAGTTGGGATTAGCTGAAGGATCCAGCGCTTCATCCAGAAGACGTACGTGCCGGCAAGGTTGTTTTATCAAAGGAAAAGTCATATTGCGCAAGAACGCCAAGCGTACGAAACCGAGCAAAACAAAGCGCAGTCCCCGAGCGACGGCCTCTGCAATCACTAGGGAAGCCGACCCAACGCTGGGCACTAAAAAATGCCAACACTAACACTATAATGAGTCAGCTTCCCAATTCGTTTCAACAGGACGGACACATACCAAGATATAGTAGACCAAAAGAGCAGCCATGAATTCAAAGAGTAAATTTAGAAACTTCAAGTGTGGCAAATTATTTTCGTTCACAGGGGTCGTCGAAGAGATAAACACACGAAAAATAGATATGGCGCAACACCGGAGGACGACGGTGTCGGCTGCAATTATGCTGAACAACGCAGTAAGCCATGGCGTTCCGACCTCAGCCATAAAAGGTAGTTCATTACTCTTTTAAGCCACGCTGCTGACATCTAATGCTTACAAATTAGCCCCTAGTCGCACCAGTTGGCAGGAGGATTGGTCGTGATTGTTGCTCCCAAACCCTTCTGTTGTTTCCTTGTCTCGTCGGAAAGAATCGGGGATTGCTTCCGCGTCAGAATGTCAGCTACTTAGTGGGGATTTCAAACCGAAGCAGGAGCAGCTGATCATGAACGTGACAGCAATCTCGCTTTCTCGATAACTTGCGTCCCTAACGCATATATACCGGTCAGCCCAGTTAACTTCTCTTCCCAGTCAACAACTATGACCTCCTCCCCTAGTCAATATGGTCAGATTTCTTTTCGGCAAAAGCTCAAAGTGTACTCTGTGCTTACGATCGCGACGCGTACGCCCTCATTATCCCAATTTTATGTTTCTCCTCGCTCATTCAGATTTCCCAGCCTTGTACTCGCTGTGGACCGCAATAAGATATCCATTCTCGCAGACTCTACGAAAGAAGACACTCAAACTTTCCATCTCCCATGCTTCAACGAGATTTGTTACGGACAGCTTATCCGTCCCCGAGCTGCAGTTCGCTGCAGGCCTCCCCGTCGATATTTACAAGCGATGGGCAAAGGAGAAAAAGCTGCCGGTGGATATTGAGGACCTTCCGGAAGAGGGTGCGAGGCTGCTGTGGATCGGTCCTAAACGTACCGACAAGGTGATATTTTATTGCCACGGTACGCAGCCTTTATCCGACAGTCCGGAATTATATACTAAATCGATTCAGGTGGTGGGTACGTTCTACCATTCTGGGATTCCTTCCTGGCTTTCTGGAGGCACACACAACTCGAACTGGAATCCCGGAATATACACGTCGGGATCGTTCTCATGTCATACAGTACGTGTATCTTGATCACGAGGTGCCACCATTTCTAATATCAAAGCAGACCTTGTCCCACCTGGGAAATTCCCAAGCCAGCTACGCGAAGCCAAATCCGGGCTCGAGCATCTTTTCAAATCGGGCGTCAAGCCGGAAAACATCCTGCTCGCTGGAGACTCGGCGGGAGGGAACCTCATCTTGCAGATCTTCTCCCACATGCTTCACCCTCTCGCCTCTGTCGGGAACATAAACTTCCCCTCCGAAGCTCCCTCCCGCTTCCGAGGCGCGTTCCTTTCGTCTCCTTGGGTCTCCCCGAGTGGCGACATCGGAATGGGCCCAGTTCGTAATGATAAGACCGACCTCATAGGAGCAAAGACATACCGATCGTGGGGGAAAGTCCCCCTGAAGGACGTCCCCGAAGCAGACCTAGCGTTCATGGAACCATCCAAAGCGCCAAAGACGTGGTTTTCCGGCATCGAGAAGCTAGTGGAGCGCATCCTTGTCACCTCAGGAGAAGCGGAGTGTATCACAGACTCGCATGTGCAGTTCCATGAGGAGTACCTGAAGGACCAGCACCCGGACGTGAAGTTCGTCGTGCAAAAGGATGGGGTACACGATAGTGTATTGTTCGAACTCGCTGCGGAGAAGAGGCCTGTGCAGGAATTGGCGGGGGTGGTCGTGGATTGGGTGGCGGATGCGTTTGGGGAGGGTACTTCATAGGTGTGAGATTCCAGGAGAGTACTTTCAGCGCAGACTCGTTTTGTTTTGAACATCGACACATTTGTCAACACATGCTATCGCCGTTTACGTGAAAAACCCGAGGTTTTTCACCAAAATAGGTTTTCACGGTAAATTACCGGTAATTTACCAGGGAAGTTACCAAGATGGGAGGGGGGTCCAAATGGGGAGGTTAGTTACCAAAGTTCGCACTATGCACTGCCACTGCCTCGCAAGAGAAAAGGACATGAACAGACCGGGAGAAGAAAGACAAAACAAAAAGTGTCCCGAGGTTAGTACTGAGGTGAAGGTTGGAGAGGATGACAACCAAGAAGTAGCTTTCTAGGATCCGGTGTACTCGCAGCGCCGCGTAGCGGCGAAAGAAAAAATTGACTCGATTCTATCACATGATTCGATATTTCACCGGTAATTTACTGGTCAATAACCAACCCCCCAGACGCTTGGTAACTTACCGTAACTAACCTCAGCTGAGGTTTTTCACGCAGCCCTAGGCCGCAACACTACTATTGCGACAGACTGATAGTCGAAGTATGATGGCAGTTGAATGATATCGCTATGGAACAGACCGGCCATGCTGTATGCTTGCTTGGCGACGCAAGAACTACAACCTCTGTGGTACGCGTCCTCCAATAACGTAAGCCGGACAACGCGTCAGGGATTAACTGATTCGAAGTCAGTTGCAATGAGACATCCTTGAGGCCCCAGTACTTTAAGGGGTATACTACTTGCGTCCGAAGTTTGAACAAAAAACGAACGCAGTGCTTGATTGCCATCACATGTATCACGTTCTTTTGAGCACTGTCTCGTGGCCGATTTGAACTCGATTAGAAGGAGAAATAATAATTATCATCGTGGTGGTAGATGCAACAGGCGATGAAGATGCATAGGCCCCCTATTCCAAGCCTCGTGTCAATATATGTGACCTATTTGGTATTGACAACTTCGTGAAGACCTTGCGACGGGATCGATGGGTTCAAGACAGAGATCTGATATGGTATTAGAGAAAAATCAGAAGAAAATAATGAGCTGGCGCTTACATTGCAGGTCATCAACATAGTTAAGTTGTAAACGCTCCGAACTTAGTCTCTTATAGACAGAAGATACATACCTAATGACAGAGGTACTAGGAATGCCGTTACTGTATGTATGTACTCCGAACTATGCTTGACGCTGTGCTTCACACAACCTCAATGCTTTTGTCTTCAGACTCCGGATAAGCACACGGCACGAACAAACTTCTCCGCCGAGACCAAGCTTGTGCACATATCTATCTTTCCTGCTATTGGTAGGGGTCGTATTTAATTCTCCGGGCCGCCGGTTGCTTGGCGATCCTGTGAAGAAGAGGCAAGAAAACCAAGAGAAAACCGGCGGCTAGCGCTGTGTCTTCAATGTGATGATTGAGAATCCATCGCCTTTCTCGTCACGACAATCTCTTCGCGCAGTAATTTGTGCAACCTAATCGCATTCCCGAATATAATCTCACACTGCCGTTATAAATTAGGAAAGAGATGAGAGAAAACACAAGAGAGCGTTAAGGATTACTGAGTTGTTTGCGTTAGCAGTGTCAGCAGCCTTGTCGAAAGCATCGGTTCCACTGGCAGCATCCGAATAGCAATGAACATAAACATAATGGACCAGGTCGATATATGTCATGGCACCGACAACGTGTGTATGCGACGAGAAGCCTTGATATTTAGTTCATATCTTCATCAGGAAAAAGTCAGTGTGATACGTTCAGCTACGATGTGTATGTAGCTCGGGTACCTTAGTAACACACCCCCCCCTTAGGTACCAGTACGTAGCTTGCTGTTAAATGGATGTACCTGCCGGTGTTACGATTTATTCGTTTTTTCTATTATCTTATCTTATCTCATCTTACTTTCCCACCACGAGACCAGCCCGCTTGCGCAATCCTCTCGCAACCCGCCACTCCACCTTTTGATCCCATCTTCTCGATCTTTTCGTACTATTATTGGACTCGACGTTTAGTATAAAAGCACAGTAAAGTCCAGCATGTAACCTCAGCTTCAAGCTATAGTTTATATAACTCTATCTTGCCGACTCACTCGCTGAAAGGCTATCTAATTGCACCTCTACCGTATTCTGGACTTCACAAGGATCTCTAAGGTGACTGCCCGAACGCGAGACAGCCTTAGACCTACCTTCGTCCCCTGAATATTGGCCCAGGTCTAACAGTTAGCTTGAAGCTTCCCTACACTTTACCTCCCCATCGTTCACCGAAGGAGGATAAATGATCATCGTCACCGACACTTCACCCAGAACTACCATCATAGTATCTACAGTGCTAGGAACTATAATCCTTGCACTAGCAGCCATAGCCTTCATCCGCCCACGACGCCGACAAAGGCAACCAGTCCGAACCCATTACCCGACCCTCCCCCGATACTATGTCCGACCAACAACCCCCGAAGAAGGGGTTCATGCAGACCTTGAAGGACAAGGTTCTACCGAAATCCACCGACGACGCAGCGTCCGTGAGGACAGCGAGGACCCGGTCATCCCGTCAATCCTATCGGGATCCCAAACCACCAGAACTGAGTCCTCTGACACTGCCATTAGAACCCCTCCAACCTTACCCTACCACGAGCCCGAGAACGTCTCCTACGACGACGTTATCGAGGCCTACGCAATGGGAAGCGACCTCGCAGGAAATGATGGAAATAGCCCGGAGCCTGGCTCCCATCGGGCAGACACCGACCCTGCCGAGCCATCCCCTCCAAGAATCCTATCGCCCAGACCCGTTCTCCCGATACGACCCCCTGCGGCTCTCCTCGCCGAGACAAGAAGGGAACGAGGGCGGGCAAGAAGAATATATCCCAACCTCCCTGCCGAGGAAGTCATCACCATACGAACGGAAGAGTCCGCATCCGAGGCACCAGGCACCGAAGATGAGGAAGGGGAAGAGCGAAGGAGACGTCGACTTCGACTCGTTGACGCGTACTACAGCTCAGCAAATCGTGCTAGATTGGCAGGGGAAACACGCACGAGATACTGGGACCGACTCCGTAGAGCCAATTGGGCACAGCAGGACGCTGTCGCAACACAGCTCAGAATCGACTACCAGCAGCGAGAGCGAGACCGATACCAGCGAAGGTTCGCTGAGAGCCCCCTCAACCTTGAGGGGCCAGAGATGGAGTGGACGGTCCTCTCCGACCAGGACCGACTCGCCCTGGGACCATGGATCACCCTCGCATGGGAGGTCCGACTATGAGACTTCGTCGCAAGAGGGGGATCGGCAATCACTGAGGACGATTACGTCCTTGGAACCAGCCCCAACTATAGATTGGTGGGAGGAACAAGGCGACCACTCACTCCGAGATCCGTGGGAAGCAGAATCCACGAAGCACTACGAAGAGAGCTCCAAGGCCCCATTCCTCACCCCTACCAGGGACCGCCGCTCCGTTCCAGAACCGACTCCGAGCAGAGGGAGATCGAGCGGACCTTGGATCGGGCGTTCCAGAACCTCGCAGCCAACCGAGAGGTGGCCGAGAGAGTACGACAGCTGGCCGAGGAAGCTAGCAGAGACCGCGCATTGGCCGACCAGACCCATGAGTACCAGGAGCGTTTCAGACAGGTGGCGGAGAGAAGAGCCAGAAGAGTACCCACGCCCGCTCCCCGACGCTCCCCCTCCCCGGAGGCGGGACCAAGTACCCCGACCCCGCACCGCCGAGCCACCACTCCGCAGGCAGGACCGAGCACCCCGACCCGGCGCAAGTAGACTATTTGCCGGGGCAGGGGGGGGAGCAGAAGCGGGACCTTCCGGGAAACAGCCCGAACCAGTAAAACTCAGCTCTGCGGAGTTGAGAGCTCAGCACCAGAAGAACCTAGAAAAGGCAAAAGAGCTCCAAGAACAACAAGAGGGAGCAGACCAAGAACTCGAAAACCATTACAAAAAGTACCCGAACACCCGGCCGCCAAGGCCACCTGGAGGCCCCGGCGGAGATCCAGACGACGACCCCTACGACAACCCTGACCGATGGTCCATTCCTAGGCCCCCCCCTGACAAGATGCCCCCCGGACCACCCCCTCCGTGGCCAGTCGGCAATGCCGCTGAAGACGCCCCTTTTCTTGGTGTAAAACCAGCATTGATCAAGGAACCCGTCCCCTTCGACGGGACTCATTCCGAGCTCAAAAGGTTCGTATACCAGTGCACCAGCTATTTCGAAACCTATCAAATGTACTACCAATACGACTCCCAACGGGTGGCGTATGCCACTTCTGCATTGATCGGCCCCGCCCTCGAATGGTGGGTCAATCTCGTCGACGAGTACTTTAGCGGCAACCTCGGGAGATTCCGATACCCCTCCTGGGACAGGTTCGCAGAATTACTCGCGCAACGATTCACGGACCCAGCCATCGAGGACGTACACGAGAAGAAAATGATGGACCTCCGCATGGAGGGAATGACTGCCTATCAGTACTTCCAGAAGCTGGAAACGGAAGCCCAGATGGCAAATAGAAGGAGGGACGAGAGCGCCCGAGGGCCCCTCGTCACAGCAGTACGGCGAGGAATTCCCTACAGCTATGCCCGAGCCATCGCCGACACCGGCTTCAACATCCCCGAAACCTACCCGCAGTGGAAGCAGCGGGTCACCGTCATGTATGAAGAACGACAACGACGGACGCTCTTCGACCAAGCACATGGCAGCAACAGAAGGGATGGGAAGAAAGCCGATAATAGGCCGAAGCCCCAAGGAGCAGGAAGTAGTACGGTAACTCCCGAAAAGAAGACGGGAACAGGGACGACCTACGGAGGAAGCGGACAGCCGATGGAAATAGACTGACTCAAACGAGAAGGTCGGTGCTTTAACTGCGGCGAGAAAGGACACATGTCAAAGGACTGCAAAAAGGAGAAGAAGAAGAGGCCCCGCGAAGCCCGTACTGGAAGATTTACCAGAGAGGAGCTGAGGGCCATGATCGAAATAGCCGAAGAAGGAGACAAGAAGGAAGAGGTTGCCAAGACCACCAAGGTCGAGGAGGTAAAAGACGAGGCCGACAAGTAAGCGATTCTACTTGTTCGGCCCAGGACTTTCAGATAGGGAATTCGAAGTTGGAACCTGCGATACGGTCTTCCACTTCTTGTAACAACTTGTCACGTATTCATATCACGCATTCGAATATACCCGATTTGTCTACTTCCCCATCGGACCCTGAATCGCCTTCAAGAAAACATAAAAACCTCCATAACGACCCACGAACCCCATCCCTCCTCCGTTCGCTGACACCTTCTGTTCCAGTCACCCCCTCTCCCCTCGCCTCGGAAGAAACCCCTGGATCTCCCGCCTTCCGGATGGGTAAGTGCTATGGGCCGTGGGTGCCATCGACCCTTAGGAGTAGCGAGGAGAACGGCGTGCCCGATCAAGCACGTACGCTCCTCCAGGACACCCGCCCCCTAAGACAAGTCACGCGAGACCCAACCCCGGACACACCGAGCCCCACCAAGGCAAGCGGTGATGTTCGCCCCCCAGCCAAGGCGTACACCTCGCCTGGGGAAGCGACATCCCGACGACTCTCGGGATCAGCGGAAAAGGGACCCGAAAGTGCTGGTAGAACGGCACCCCCTAGTACGCCCCCAATGAAATCAAGCGGCATCGGATGCGCGGTGTCATCACGGGTCACGATGGAAGAAGTACCTGACGAAGAAGACAACGCTTCATACCAATGCTATCTAAAGGCTCAAGAGAAGCATGACGAAGAAGCGCGAGCGGAGAGGCAGACCGTACCCCCCCCAGTAAGTGCTTCCCCCTCCCCGAACTTCACCTGGCTCCCACCGTTTGGTGCGAGTTGGACCCTTCGGGCGGTTAAGGAAGCACGGACTGATGCGGAGGCATTATCCTCCCTCTATCTATGGGCACATAAAGATAAACAGCCCGAAATAAACGTTGAACTTCTCCATCTCCTTCGGGAAGACCCCCTCCCTTCCGCTATCGACCGAATACACGAGCTGAGAACTCCTATTCGATATCAACGACGAGTAAGGACCTCGGGCATTCGAGAATTATTCCTCGAAGCCCAGATTGAGACTCTCACCAACCGAGAGACGCTCAAAGTCCAAGCACTCGTGGACAGTGGCTGTACCGGCAGCACAATAAGCGAGGACTACGTCAGAAAAAACAACTTGACTACCCGAAGGGCGGCCAGCCCCATTTCGGTATATAATGCCGATGGCACTCGAAACAGGGCGGGCAGCATTATAGACTTCGTGGAACTCCGACTTAATATCGGAGGACACAGCGAACGCATCGATCTGGGAGTAACCAACCTGGGCAAGGGAGATGTCTTCCTAGGGCATGACTGGCTGAAAAGACACAATCCCATTATTAATTGGACCACTGGGAAGGTCCTGTTCGCCAGATGCCAATGTCAACGAAACCCCTTCCCTCTTCCGGATGCGGACCCCGAGGACCCCTGGGACGAAGAACTGGAAGAAGGGGAAACCATTCTAATGGTCGATTTAGAAGAGGAAATTCGAATCCGAACCGTCCACCATGCCAATGACCTCGCGGCAAGGGCAAACGAGGGGAAGGCAAAACGAAGCCTGGAAGAGATGGTACCACCCCAATACCGGGACTACCTCGACCTATTCTCAAAAGAAAACTTCGATGACCTCCCCGACCGAAAGCCGTGGGACCACGCAATCGAATTAACCCCTAACGCCCAGGCAACCCTCGATTGTAAAATCTATCCTCTCAATCGGAACGAGCAGGAAGAATTGGACAAATTCCTCGACGAAAACCTGGAAAGCGGGAGAATCCGCCCTTCGAAATCCCCCTTTGCGTCCCCATTCTTCTTTGTGAAGAAGAAAGACGGTTCCCTTCGACCAGTACAGGACTATCGGAAGCTGAACGAGATGACCATCAAGAACCGATATCCCCTTCCCCTCATAGCCGACTTAATGGATAAATTGCGTGGGGCCAAATACTTCACGAAATTGGACGTCCGTTGGGGGTATAACAATGTCCGGATTAAGGAGGGGGACGAGCACAAGGCCGCCTTCAGAACCAACCGGGGTCTATTCGAACCCACAGTAATGTTCTTCGGACTGACGAACTCCCCCGCAACCTTCCAGTGGATGATGAACGACATCTTCTCAGACCTCATTCACGAGGGGAAGGTCACTATCTACCTAGACGACATCCTAATCTTTTCAAAGGACCTATCAGAGCACCGCCATATAGTCAAGAAGGTATTGGCCCGCCTTCGGGAACACAAGCTTTTCTTGAAAGCCGAGAAGTGCGAGTTTGAGGTTCTGGAAACAGAATACCTGGGAGTGATCATCAGCGAAGGATCGGTCCGGATGGATCCCGTCAAGGTAAAAGGAATCGCCGAGTGGCCCGTCCCTACCAAGAAAAAGGAATTACAGTCCTTTTTGGGCTTCACCAATTTCTATCGAAAGTTCATAAAGGATTATTCGAAGATCGTCCGACCCATGACCCAACTAACTGGAAAAGCCCCATGGATATGGGGGGCCGCTCAAAATGAGGCATTCCATCGGCTCAAAAAGCAAATGGCGGAGGATGTTGTACTCGCCCTGCCGCGAGAACAGGGTAGATTCCGAGTAGAGGCCGACTCGAGCGAAGGAGCCATAGGCGCGGTCCTCAGCCAAGAACACGAAGGAAAATGGAGGCCTGTTGCGTTTTTATCCAAAGCACTCACCACCACCGAACGCAACTACGAAATCTACGACAAAGAGCTACTTGCAATAATGCTTGCCCTCGAAGAGTGGAGACATTACCTCATGGGAGCCGCGGAAGATTTTGAGATCTGGACGGATCACCAAAATCTCCAATACTTCCGACAGCCCCAGAAACTCAACCGTCGACAAGCTAGATGGGTAACCGAACTAGCCGAATACCACTTCACCCTCCACCACAAGCCGGGCACGTCCAACCGGAAGGCAGATCTCCTCAGCCGAAGGGATGACCATGACCAAGGGAAGAAGGATAACGACGACATCGTTGTCCTCCAACCCGAGCATTTCAGAGCTATGATCATGCCAACCACGAGTGAGATCCATCAACGAATCGAGGACACCACCCGAAGTCACGAAAAGTGGGACCAAGGAATAGCCGCCTCCTTGAACCATGAACGAGGAATAACCAAGGAAGGAGGACTATTACGATACGATGGGTGTATCTATGTACCACGAGATGACAAACTGAGGGGCGAGATCATTGCAAATCACCATGACCATATTACGGCAGGACACCCCAGGATCGCAAAAACCCAAGAACTCGTCCAGAGAGAGTTCTGGTGGCCTAAGCTTCGACAGACTATCGAAAAATATGTCAAAGCTTGCGAAGTGTGCCAACGAACGAAGACCAACACTCAACCCGGGGCGAACCCACTCCATCCCAATGAAGTCCCGTCCGCTCCATGGACCCATATATCAGTCGACATGATAACCGGACTACCTGACTCCAATGGCTACGACGCAATCCTAGTGGTCGTAGACCGCTTTTCGAAGGAAATCATTCCCATTGCGTGCAACACCGAGCTCACAGCGGAAGGGTGGGCAAAAATACTTCGCGACCATATCTACTCCCGTCATGGCATGCCCAAAACCGTCATCTCCGATCGAGGACCCCAATTCGTTTCCAAATTCATGATGGCCCTCCTACAGCTCCTCGACATCACCCCAAATGCCTCTACCGCATTCCATCCGCAGACAGATGGCCAAACCGAACGCGCGAATCAAGAAATCAACAAGTACCTACGTATTTTCGTCAATTACCGACAAACAGACTGGGATGAATGGCTCGCCCTTGCCGCCTTCGCCCATAATAACCGAATCCATTCAGCCACCGGCCAGACCCCTTTCTTCACGAACTACGGAATCAACCCCCGTATACTCCCCGACACCATCCAAACCACTCCCTTCACCAACCCAGCCGCCAAATCGTTTGCGGAACACATGCAAGAGATCCATCGACAAGCCAAGGAGTCACTCGAGGAAGCAGCCGGAAGGATGAAAAACCAGCACGACAAACGAAAAAGAAGCGCCGTCAACTACTCCATCGGGGATAGGGTATGGCTCGATGCGACCCATCTACACCTTCCCCGACCAAAGAAGAAACTCGACGACAAACGAGTAGGACCCTTCCTTATCCTAGAAAAATCTGGCGCATCCGCCTACAAACTTAAACTCCCCCCCCATTGGAAAATACATCCCCGTTTCAACGAAAAACTGCTGAACCCCTACGTACCACCCGCTTTCCCCAACCAAGAACGACCCCCCCCCACCTCCACCAGACCTCATCGAAGATGAGGAGGAGTACGAGGTTGAAGAAGTCCTAGACTCACGCACAAGGAGAGTCCGAGGAAAGAAGGGACAAAAATCACGACTAGTAGTCGACTACCTCGTCAAATGGAAGGGCTGGACACGGGAACACAACTCGTGGACACGCGAAAGCGATATGGAAAATGCACAAGAAGCAATCGAAGATTACCAGAAGGAACTCGCCAAACGCACACATTCCACGACAATGCGAAGGGTAATCGACAGATCCCAAAAGGCAGTCAAGCAAATCGTTGACCGCGACTATCGCGAAAACCAAGCAACCGGTGGCTGGAGCATGTTCTATCAAGTAGAACGCGTAGACGGCAGGAAATTCTGGATAGAGGAACCAGACAGGGAACGATGGAAGACCTTACTCGACGACTACTGGCACAGAGAGGGTGAAAAGGAGTTCACAAACCCCATATATCACAACGAGCAGGACGAACCATATGACGGACCATGGGAGAAAGAAATAAAAAGGCATGACAAACTCTAGGGCAGTCGGGACGACTGCCTTAACGAGAGGGTAATGTTACGATTTATTCGTTTTTTCTATTATCTTATCTTATCTCATCTTACTTTCCCACCACGAGACCAGCCCGCTTGCGCAATCCTCTCGCAACCCGCCACTCCACCTTTTGATCCCATCTTCTCGATCTTTTCGTACTATTATTGGACTCGACGTTTAGTATAAAAGCACAGTAAAGTCCAGCATGTAACCTCAGCTTCAAGCTATAGTTTATATAACTCTATCTTGCCGACTCACTCGCTGAAAGGCTATCTAATTGCACCTCTACCGTATTCTGGACTTCACAAGGATCTCTAAGGTGACTGCCCGAACGCGAGACAGCCTTAGACCTACCTTCGTCCCCTGAATATTGGCCCAGGTCTAACAGCCGGTAGCTGAGGTAGCTATGACTGAGACATATGCATTGCTACTATAGTACTTCGGTTTCACAGCAATAGTAGAACCATTCCTTTCTGTAGTACTATAATAGATATACTTTCAATCTATAAATTATACAGCGGTTTTTCGGTATGAGCTAGCAAAAAGATTCTATTCCAGTAATAATAGATAATACACATTATTCTATCCCCTGCATCATCAGTCTCAGTGTCACCATCATCTTCACCATCTGTTTCTCCGGTTCTACCCAAGATCTGCCATTACCCAGGTTTCTTCCTATTCATCATCAAGGTCACTGGCCACTAGCTGCTTCGCTTTTACCCCAGCATTTGATCTCTGTATAAAAAGATTAGTATGCTGAATCACTGACAAAGATGATACCACTCACAATTGACCACTGAGCTTTGAGGGGAGACAAAGAAAATACAGAAAGGCAAAGTAGGAATGGCTGTCGCACATAGAAAGGTCTTCGACATCATTACACCCCATGCCTTGCTGCTCATTCGGGATCCTGAGTACATGGTGAGCGATGAGCATTAAAACAATCCAAAGTACGTACATTCTGGTCCAAGGTATCTATGAAATAAAATTCCTACAAACAGAGCAAGATGAATCAACACGAAGGCATGGTGTTATGAGTCAGGCACTCACCAGCAGCCTAACAGTCCTATGAATTTAAGGATGCATGAAGTGCAACAAGGACCATTAAAGATAAGACAGCTAGTCATACCAGTAAGCGAAAGGAGGATGAAACAATCAATGAAGAGTGGAGGAACAGTGGGCAGAGATGGGGGGAAAGGAAGAAAGGAAGGTTGGATTTGATCGGAACCCGATGGCGTGATCTTGTTTATATTGCACATGATGCAACAGACTTTGGGTCGGAGTTTCAAATGGACTTAGCAACATTCCAATGCTCGTTGTCAGCCTACCCTCTCCACACTGCTATCATAACTGTCTGAAAGCATCTCGCAATATAGACAATTTTTCAAATAACTTTATTCATTGTTACATCTCCTTATTTCTGCTCCACTCTCTTATCTAACTTCAAATCTTAGTCTGTCCAAAGCTGTCTTTCTAGACTATATAATCAACTGTACCAGATATGAGAAAAGCTCTGATACTGACCAATGCTATAGCATTTGGTAGTTATCACTCAAGTATACTGGTATGTACATAGCTACCAGTGGCATATGCAGAATGCTATCTACTGCTACCTACCACTGCACACCCACTACCACAGCTACTAGAGCTACATACACTACATATATCTGGGTGGCAAATATGTAGCAAATGGGTTTTTCCTGATGTTCTATGTATATATTTTGACCTTAAACAGCTGTCAGTTATCAGTCTGTGGTGCAACTATCATCCGGGCTAGCATCATACTATGCTCTGAACCGGAAGACTGATTGATACATACTCATGCGCCATGAACTCCGTCTTAGGCGGTATATGAATGAATTTGAAATCTGAAAATTTCGGCCCGTCTGACCGAATGCCAACTTCGCACCGGGAAAGAGTCTAATCAGTTGTCACGGAGATTGTTTCTCTTGCCGACCAAGTGCTACAGAGAGCTGCTGACGAACATTTCGCAGCACTTGACTATGGTTCGTGCTGCGTAGGATGAGCCGGAAGGTCAGTGAGATTACTCTGTTCGATCCATACGGCGGCCGAATACGCTTCTCATACACTTGACATAACTACAATTTCTCAACAGGACCGTTCTTCTGCAATTATCACATCTTTCCAATGTCATCACCAGACTCAAGAACATCCTTATAGAATGCACCAAGAACTACTTAAGAGGCTGTACTTAATGGCAGCCTCTTCAGAACATTTTGTTCACTGGCACATCGTACATCCTCATCATGCAGCCTATTTTATACTACATCGTCGTCCCTACAGTGGCAGTTCTTCTCACTGTCATGTTTCGGCGCTTCAAAGGGCACAAATCTGCCGTACGGGGTATTCGTGGACCGCCAAGTCCTTCATTTCTCTTAGGTTTGTTGGACTTCACCCTATCGTTTAATTGTGTTGCTAATACTTGTTAATTAGGCCATGAATACCTCCTTCGTAATCGTCAACATGTAGGCCACCTGGAGACGGAATGGCGTCAACAGTATGGCGCCGTATACCGCACCAAAGGGTGTTTCTCAGTTGGTGTTTCTTGTGTATCTTTTAATGACAACTCTAACTCTACTACAGCAAGATATTTTGTCCGTCGGTGACCCTAAAGCACTGCAGTACATCTTTCATTCTTCTGGATACCGGTTCCCAAAGACAAGAGACACCAATCGTTCCATAAAAGCGCTCACAGGAGAAGGTTTAGCCGCTGTGAATGGTATGAAATAGTTGACATGCTGTCAAGGCTCAAGTTTGTGTAACTGGAATTTTAGGCGACATCCACCAACGCCAGCGGAGAATTCTTGGGCCAGCCTTTACGGCGTCTCAGCTCCGGCTATTTCTAACCGTTTTCCAGGCATCGGCCATGAAGGTGCGTCAGGTAACAAACTTCAATGACAACGTCTTACCCAAATACCCTAGCTTACGGACAAGATAAACGAGCGTGTTGTGGACGGTGGTGTGCTCAATATGCTTGAATGGACAAGCAAGGCTGCACTGGATATCATAGGCATCAGTACGGCTTCGTCTTGGACTCATTTTCGTCGAAGCGGCTCATAACACACGCACTAGCTGCTTTCCGATATCATTTCAATTCGCTTAGCGGTGGGGATACTGAACTTATGAAGGCCCTCAATAATATATTGTACGCATCATCCTCATTGTTTATTGTATACCTTACGTACTTTCCCTTTTTTTCATAGCGCCGAAGCTGGGATGTGGCCAACATCATTTGAGCTCTTGTACAGTGCACTCTGGCGCATACTCCCTGAATGGTTGATTTTGGTGCTGGAATGGTTACCTAGCAGAGAGACCAAGCGAATGAATTGGTTTAGAGACGTTGCAATGAAGGTGTCTCGGCCTATCTTCGACAGACAACTGAAGGAAGTAACCAATGATGTCAATCCCGCTGAAAAGGATATTGTCAACATTCTCGGTATGAAATATGAATTTTTTTTATTGAATGTTTTTCTCATCTCCTTTCAGCGATGTCTCGTCTCAGCGACGATGCGAAGAAGAACATGAGCGATATGGAAATCGACTCTCAGCTAGCGTGAATTGATTTCACTCTGTATCACACGTTTATGTTCATTGACAGATTGTATTCAGGACCTTTGTTATAGCTGGTCATGACACTACTGCAAACACCATGGCCTGGCTTCTCTACGAGCTTAGTCTTCATCCAGAGGATCAAGCGAAGACACGCGAGGAGATCACACAAACCAAATTGAACGCCCAGGAGGCGCTTACCTCGAACGACTATGATTCAATGGTTTGGCTAAATGCTTGCATTAAAGTAGGTTGCCATTCTATGATGATTCAAATGCTTCCGATCGCTGATATGCATGGATTACAATAGGAAGCTCTCCGTTTCCATCCCCTGGTGTATTCCCTGTATCGTAAATCCGCCCAGGACGACATTCTGCCTCTCGCGGAGCCTATCACTACTTCGGACGGTAAAATATGCTCGGAGATCCATATTTCCAAAGGACAAACTGTCATGGCTTCCGTGTATACCTACAATCGGTGTGTAACCTTCTTCTTCTGGTTGACGCAAGGTTATCATTAGCGTTAGGCTACCATCTGTCTGGGGTGAGGACGCCGAAGAGTGGAATCCCCGCCGGTTCCTTGACAATCGTGACATCAAGCGAACCTCCCTTGGGGTTTATGCGAATCTGTGCGATTTCCATGTTTTATATGTTCCACCCGCTGATATTACCGCAATGGTATTGCAGAATGACTTTCAGTAAGCAATTCACGTTACCTATCCGTGGTCTTCTTTGATGATTGTACTACAATAGGTGCTGGTATTCGTGGATGCATTGGGTGAGCACATTGAGTGTCGCAAGTAGTGGTTTACCTCTGACCTATGACTACTCATATCTGTAGGTGGCGATTCTCGTGAGTGTAGATCAGCTTCTCATATTTTCTGGGATTTATTGCTTTGTAGCGTCATGGAACTGCAATCTGTGGTCGCAGAGCTATTGGATAACTTCGAATTCAGTATGCCGAAAGGGGCTTCTAAATTGCAGCATGGTCCCGCCGGTGCAGGTTTGACCCCCCTCGTTCTAGGAAAAGCGGAGGAGGGGCCGCAGGTCCCATTGCTTGTAACTCCACTTCATAAATAAGTCTCCGATTCAATATCAGGTCAATGGTGTTAATCGGTCTCTTATGTTACCTACTCAATTAGATCTTACATATATCTTCGAAATGTCGTTCTCAATATAAACTGCCCTTGTTTTATTCAAACATTATACAATTACGAAAACCTTCCGCTGAAGGCTAAAGCGAGCCAAGAACAGCACCATGGACCCTACAAGTCCCACGATGCCCTATTGATACATCAGCCAAGGGAAGAAAATGAAACGCGCACACTAACGGAGAACAAAATCAACCTGTGAAAGTTTTCGGTCGTCTTGGTCCGAATGAACACCCCACCAATTGGTGTGCCTGCAAGAGCCCCAAAGGACATGAACGCGAACATCATCCCGATCCGTGCGCCTACGCGCTCAATCGGGGATATCTGCGCCACGCAAGACTGCCAGGAGCGGTCAGCGAAGCACCGTATCCTTTCGGGAGACATACCGGGAGGAGAGAGAAAAAAGGGCCAGAGGTGAAACCATACAAGGCAGAGAAGGCCACCAAACTGCCTTCGGTGGAAGAGGTATACCAGACCGCGAGTATAAGGATGGAGGAGAGAAGTGATGCGGCACAGATCACGTTATACCTACAAAAAGGCATCAGAAGGAGTCGCTGGATGGGAGGCAGGCATTCAGATTCGATCGATTGAACTATTGACTTGATTATGATCGAGTGGCCGCCAGCAGCTACCGATCGAGAAAACGATCGAGTCAGAAATCCTTACCTTCCCAATCGATCAGCAATCAATCCAGGACCAACGCGTCCAACGATAGAGGTCGCACAAAGAATGGCGAGGTAGTACGATGTTAAATTGGATTCACCAAATGCGACAGATCCGTACAGTCCCACATAGAAGAACGGATTGAAAATTGAGAATATGGATATCCACGCACCAATTGCCAGGAGGCTGTATGTGGGGTGTTTGAAGGCGCCGAAGTCCAGGAGCCTGGACATCGAAGGGAGAGGCTTCGTGGGGCGACGAGGGTGGATCGTGATCACAGCCACGACGTAGGAGAAGAGGCAGATAAACCCTATGATGCGAATTGTCCAGCCTTTAGAATTGTCAGCCGTCAGAGTTCGGACAAATAAAGTGGAGAAATCTACCGAAGCCGAGCTTGGGGAGAAGTCGGTGCATGAGGATGGGAAAAATGATTCCACCAACGCTGGCCCCTGCGGCAACGCATCCGGTCGTGTATGCATTTTTGCGTCTGAACCAATGAGCAGTGATAGCTAGGCAGGGGAAGAACCTAAATAAGACAAGGTCAGATCAAGGCACATATTCAATAGAGATGATGGTAAATCTATCGAGATATCGATGCATATAGTAAAGAAGAAGGATATCTGTCCTATCTGTCACCCTGAGTTTGATGTGCTCACCGCCAGGTCGTGGCGGTCCAGCTGACTTTTTCAATAGAAAGAGTACACACCCAAAGGTTGCACCAATATTGAACAATACCCCTTGACACAGATATTGCTGCCATATATGTTGGGGCTTCGTGATTGATAACATAAATATAGAAAACACGACAACGATCCCGCTTCCAGGTATCAGAAGACGTGGGCCCACGGAATCAAACACCGCCCCGGAAAGTCCGGCGACTGTAAAGTCATGAACTAAGAGTCGAGATTAAGGGCGCAGAAGCACGAACATATGTACAGAAGAAACACCTGCAAGGCACCTATCATGGATATGAGCGTGGCCGAGTAGTCCGACAGATACGTTTCATTGTAGTAGTCCGAAAAAGCCCCATAGCCGTTTACGAATCTTTATGGAAGTCAAAATTACAGTTGGTGGGTATAGCCTCAGGGAGATCGGCTTACCCAAAAGTGCATAATCCCACTAACGACGCCCCTAATACAGTCGACCAGGCCTTGAATCCGCCGTCCGTCGGCTCGAAATCGAGCGGATTTTGTGGTGGAGAGACCGACCCTTCGTCTTCGGACTTGGTCACGTCTAGATCAAGATGAGGTGATAGAGTGGATTCCTCGTCCTTCGCGTATGTCGGATCCGACATTGTCGAAAAAAAAAACAGGAAGATAAGAACAGAGCTGAGGTTGGGGAATCGCGGCCATACTCCTGCAAAAGATTTGTCAGACGATGAGAAAATGTCGGTAGTATTATGTGCCGGCGGTACTTTAAGGGATCCACCTGGATACCGAGTGTCGGAGTGCCAAATTGGGCTTCTCTCCTTGCGAACCGATCCACAACAAATTGTTCAGTCATCTGTATACTCTGGAAACCTTGTTACAGTATGGCCACGCCTAATTCCGATTTACCATCACCCGTGTCAGCGGGCTATATAGTATGCTATCACTCCTTTCAACGCCCTTCCAAGCCATGGCGTTCTTGTCGTCGACTGAAGCAACTGTCATTCTCATATTGTCGGCGCTCTTCGTGGCGTTTGTACAGTCACGCAAGGCTGGCAACCGCACGCTCCCTCCTGGTCCTTCGAAAATTCCATTTTTTGGGAATTTGTTCCAGGTACCTGTGTTGAGACCGTACCCCAAGGTGAGCTGGGGAAAAGAGGTTCCATGGGTGTGTGATGCTCATCAAGCATAGTTTAGAGAATGGGCTATGAAGTACGGTCCCATTTATCACCTTCGTCTTGGACCCCAGGATGTCATCGTCTTGAATACTGCCGAGGCCGCTGATGAGCTTTTCGTGAATCGGAGCAAATCTTTTTCCAGCCGCTCTCCTCCACATGTTGCACATGACATCATGAGTGCTGGTCAGCGACTGGTGTTTCTGCCTTATGATAGGGAATGGAAGGTACGTCCTACTGTTCGTCTCAGTATGCGGTCGCGTAATTTGCTTCAAGGTTGCAAGAAAAAGTCTTCATTCATCTATCGGGCCCACCGCGTCTAAAAAACTACGGCCTTCTCAGCACCTCGAATCATGCGTATTATTGAATGATATCCTCTCGCACGGCGACTATAGCGTTGCTCAGAATCTCAAAGAAGGAGCCGACGGCGTTGTCCCTGAAGAGCACTGGTTCTCTTTGATACGCAGATACGTAAGCCGTTTCCAGCTTCTTCTGTCGCTCTCCTTTACTGACACTACGTGCATAGACAACCAGCATTGTTATGACGGTCACGTATGGGAAACGAGCACACAAGATTATAAACAACCATCGCCTGTACGTAGAATGCCAAGCTGCAATGCCTCGCAAAGCTTACTGGCATACGTAGACATAAAATCTACGCGGTACTGGCCAACTTTACCACTGTCGGACAGCCAGGAAATTATCTGTACGTGTCCATCATTTTAACGTCCGCCTAGCTTCGTAACCCCGGATATCAGTGCAGACGCTTTCCCAATCCTCCGCAAGCTTCCCGACGTCCTCGCTCCATGGCGAATCAAAGGCCGCGAGATGCATGAATGGTGTGCAAATTGTTCTTTTACCGCCAATAGGGAGCTAAGATAGCCATCAGGGAAATGGAACTCTGGGGCGGTCTCCTCGATGACATACAAGCCGACATCAACAAGGGCGTCTCCGTACCCTGCTATGTCGGTACTTACCTCAAACAGCGTGCCGAAAACGGTCACGCTGAAGCTCCAGGATGCGGACTTACCGAAGACGGCTGGCTCCGTGACAAGCTCCTCGCTTACACTGCCGCAACTGTTCTGGAAGCTGGATCTGACACGACAGCTAGCACAATGCAGTCATTCATCCTTTTCATGCTCAGCCACCCGGCTGTCCTTGAGAAGGTCAGGGCAGAGATCGACAGCGTCGTGGGTCCGGACCGTATGCCGACATTCGACGATGAACCCAACTTGCCTTACTTTGTGGCGTGTATCAAGGAGACGCTGAGGAGGAGACCGCCGACGATTATGGGTAAGACGGAGTCTCATGAGCCCTTGGATGTCAGCTAATTTGGCGACGCATGCAGGGATCCCGCACAGCGCCGATGAGGATGAAGTGTACAACGGATACTTTATCCCCAAGGGAGCAACCGTTATCGGCAATGTATGGGCTATTCATATGGATCCTGCACGTTATCCGTAAGTTGAGATGAGTGCTTTTGGTGAAGAGCGGCTGGACTAATCTGTCTATCCTAGTAATCCCACCGCTTTCCAACCGGAACGGTTTTACGTACCCGGAAAACCCACGCGATGGGCGAGTGGACCAGACCAGGACCGTGATCAGTAGGTCCACGTTCTCTAATGACATAATCTCAGCTAACCGAAATCACAGCTATGTCTTTGGTTGGGGCCGTCGTTTCTGCCAGGGTAGCTACATCGCCGAAGCATCACTTTTCATCGTGCTCTCACGGCTCCTGTGGGGTATCGACTTCCAAGCTCCTATCGACGAGAAGACTGGCAAACCAATTATCCCGGATATGGCAGATGATGAGCGGACGTTCTCGGATGGGTTCGTGAGTATACCAAAGTTGTATAACATCACGTTCAAGCCGAGGTCGGAGAAGCATGAGACGATCATTAGGAAGGCGTGGGATGAGGCCCAGGCAGCTTGGGAGGAGTCAGGGATGGCGCCGGATGAACGGTAGTGGTATGGATCCGTGTCCTAGGGTTAACATGTATTTTACTGGATATTTAGATCGCTGGCAAGAATGAATGCATCGATTCTACACACTTCATTTCTACCTGACTTCAACTAGATTAGCCAGAGCGTGTGGATGTAAGACCCAAGAGAACGCGTTCAATTTGAATTTTTTGGGTCCTTAGACCGTGTAGTGTTGAGTCAGGGCATCTTGACGCGAAGAACCCATTTTTGGATGATGCTTGCCTGTCCTCGTTCTTATTTTTGTTGTGCATATTCGAGTCGAGGGCTAGAGCCTCGGAAGTAATGAAAGCAAATTCCGTGAACTGGCAACGCAGCTGCCAGGGGAGATGTATGATAGTGGTGGTAGCACAAGCAGACACACTGTGTACACCAAGAGGCTTGTTCAGTTGCATGCACTCTAAGAGAATAGATGAAACCTGCGCAAGAACGGATGGAGGGGGAGAGGAAGGGGGAGTGAAGCAGATGATGAAAGAATGGGAAAATAGAAGTGCCGAAGTCGGTCTTTGACAAGTGGACCCCTTTTACACTCTGTGAGGGCGCGGTGTGGCCCGTATATGTCATAGTTGATGCCAGTAAGTGATTCGATGAGGACGAAATGACGCGTTAGACGACCCCGGACCGAATCATGTGGCCGTGAAAGATAAGTGTGGCTGTGCACTCGTTTAGCTTCGTTCTTCTTGCCCTCACTGAGAAAATTCACGTGAACATTCGAGACAAAAGGTCTGTACCTTTTGAAACTTGATAAATAGACATAGGCTGGTCAACTCGTTTCTCCAGACAGATATTCTTCACTTCCTGTATACTTGCCGAAAGATTATCAACAACTCAGACCCTGGGATAAGCTAGAGGTATTCGCTAGATACTCCAATATCATTCGACTGCGCGCGCTGACACTTGCAATTCCCACCTATAGCACCGTCAATATGTCGACTCTCCTCGAGATTTTGGAACTGCTCGTCCAGCGGCATGCACCAAACCTCGACTATGACTTCCCAGAATCCCTTTCTCCCTTTCTGGACACCAATGACCTTCCCCCAGAATCTGACGTCAAAGTCTTGGGGGACCTGCCCAAACGCGTATCTGACGCCCTTCGCTTTATAACATCGGACATAGAGTCTCTCATCGGCGCCCATTCTCAACTGAAGAAGATCCAAGACCACCTCCTACGTGTGGACACTAATATCAAGAGAGCCATACCTCCTATCGAGAGCCTTCCTGTGGAGATATTGGCGCTTATTTTCAAGGAGGCGACTTCGACGATGGGTAATCCTTTGGATACGCGATGGGAACCCTTTGTCATCAGTCGTGTATGCCACAAATGGAGAATCGTTGCAACGGAACAGTGCCCAGAAATGTGGACCAAATTCATGCTCGAGCGCGCTGTATGGGATGATGTGGAGGACCCCGCTGCTCTCCTTTCATTGGTGCTTTCCCGTGGGGCAGAACGATCCTTGGAGTTCAATTTTGATGCGTCGAGCGACAGTGATGTGTCAGGTTATCGTGGATTGGAGCAAAGCTGGCCAGAGATCTCGGAGGATGAAGACTCAGAGGACGAGGACGGGAGATGTGCATGTAGACCATGGTACCTTCGCATTGATGACAGTATCACAGAGCCACTTTTGCAAGATTTGGTTCATCATTGTCATCGGTGGAGAGTTGTCAACCTCTCCATTCCAGCTCGTCTTTTCCATCTTCTATCGCCTATTCGTGGAAAATTGCCTGCTCTTGTTCTTTTCAGCTTCAATTGTGTCGCTGATGACCTTGCTGTACGGTCGTCCATTCTGACTGAATCGTATATCTTGGATGGCGCGCCTCTCTTGGAGACCGTGTCCGTGTCCTGCTTCGAAAACGAGGTTCCGGTGCTCATTCCTCGGGGAGTCCCCAATCTAACTTCGTATACGGACACTGGGCCAAGAGACGGAGACCCAACACTTCGTCTGCTCTTCCTGAATATCATTCGCACCTCGCCTCATCTCAAGACTTTTTCCATCGGGCTAATGTACTCCCCCATCGTACCTACACCTCGTGTCGTGCATCCGGGCATCACGTGTCTCAGCACATCGGATGGAACATTCCTTCGCAGCCTCACATTACCGGAGTTAAAATATATGGAGTTGTACGACTCAGAACAAGATACCCACGATGAGATATCCTCGTTATACGATCTTGTCGTTCACTCTGCATGCAATCTATCTTCCCTCAAGGTCGTACACTGCGCCGTCAATGAGAACCTCATCCATATTTTGGAAGCCAGCCCAGACCTCGCCACACTGATACTAGAATTCCCCATGTATAATGCGGCTGATGTCATTTCTGTACAGACCGTAAAGAGCTTATTTGACGGGCTCGGGGGCTTCAAACATGTTTTGGTTCCAAGGCTGCGGAGTCTCTCGTTGACAATAGACCTGTGTAATACAGACTTCGGGCTTTTTGATCACCTGTTTGGGTATTGCATCGAAGACCGATGGAGGAAGGGGATTTTGCATTCGGTTACGGTCGCGATTCCCTGGATAGGAACAGAGTTTACACTATCCCAGGATTTCCGGGAACAGCTGATCAGGTTAAAGGATGAAGGAATGGATGTGGAGTTCACTAGCAGGGGAAAGTCATTGTTGTGCTTGTAGTGTGTTGTGGCACCTAAATTTCGCAAAGGTGGGGATGTGGCTACTCGTGCCCGCACTGTCGAAGTAAAACTAAGTATCACACGTCGTATACAGAGAATTTTTAGCATGTTCAATTGCAATATAAGATCAGTAGGTAATTTTCAGGAGCAGTATTAGAGTTGTCTCTAAAAAGGAAAACCTTAAGTTATACCCTGTTATACCGGTACCACCATCTCGTGAGTCGTGCATTCTTCCAATGCTCATGGCGCTGGAAAACTCATTAAAATTTACAGTCAACTCGTCAGACATAATGTTTCAAGTGAACTTTAATTCAGCACTGCCAGACTAGGGCGTGATATCCTTCTCTTCTGACCTTGTCCTACCGAGACAGATTCTTCTCAAAGCAATATGTTTTCTCACGACATGTCGACTGCAAGACTCATGTTTGGCACCGCCCACTGCGGAGGTGTGTGACTGTACACAACCCGTCAAATGGATCTCGGAAGATATACCGAGGAGCTGGAAAGGATGCTGGATCGCGCAACAACAAGGAGGATAAGCATGACGGCGGAATCCCAGCTCTACCACATTGCTATGGCTCCCCTATCAATAACCACCATGTTTCCAGAGCCGATTACACTCCACAACTAGGAGAAAAGTATGCAAAAGTGGATGGGGAGAGAGAGGAGCTAAGCGGAGATAGCACTGCATGGAGAATTCAATATTCTTTCAATATTTGGGAAAATTTCAATATTTCTTGGACAAACAGGATTATTGAAATAATATTAAGAACAATGTTTTGATATTTTAGCCAAGATTCTAGAAAAAATATACTGTTATAGAATTCAATATTTCGGCTAAAAAATATTGAATTCTCCATGCAGTGTAGCAGCGGGAAGAAGGAAGAATCGGCCCTTTGACAAGTGGACTCCTTTTACACTCGGTGAGGGCTTGTGGGCGTCGCTCGTGCACGTCATAGTTGACGGTAAGTGACGCAATGGCACAATGATAGAGGAGGACGAAATGACGCGACAGACGACTCAAAACATGTGGTCGCAAACGACAAGTGTGGCTGTGCATTCATTTGGCTTCTTTCGACTTGCCCTCAAGAGCCATATCAACGCAACCGTTGACGATCTGTGTACTTTTTGACACATCCCGGTAAATAGACGCGCTCGTCCACCCATTTCTGCGGACAGACTTCTTGACGTGCCAAAAGATCATCATCAACAGCTCAGACCCTGGAATTTAGAGGTATTCGCTAGATACTCTAGTATCATTCGACTGCGCGCGCTGACACTTGCAATTTCCACCTATAGCACCATTAATATGTCGAGTTTCGGCGACATTTTGGAACTGATCGTCCAGCGGCATGCATCAAAACTTGACTATGACTTCCCAGAATCCCATTCTTCCCTTTTAAAAACCAACAACCTTCCCTCAGAATCCGACGCCAAAGTCTTGGAAGACCTATCTAAACGCGTATCTGACGCCCTTCGCCTCGTCACGTCCGACATGGAGTCTGTCATCGGCGTCTATTCTCAACTGAAGCAGATCCAAGACCACCTTCTGCATGTGGACACTGATATCAAGATAGCCATGTCTTCCATCGAGCGTCTTCCTGTGGAGATATTGGCGCTTATTTTCAAGGAGGCGACTTCGACGATGGGTAATCCTTTGGATATACGATGGGAACCCTTTGTCATCAGTCGTGTGTGCCACAAATGGAGGGTCGTTGCAACAGAACAGTGCCCAGAAATGTGGACCAAATTTATACTCGAGCGGACCAGATGGGAATATGTGAAGAAGCCAGTCGTTCTCCTTTCATTGGTGCTTTCCCGTGGGGCGGAACGATCACTGGAGTTCGACGTTGATGCACGGCCCGGTAGATATGTATCAGAGTGTGAATCAGAGAAATACTCAGGAGAGGAGTCGTCGGATGAGGACGACGACGAGACATATGCACGTCAACCAGCGCATCTTCGCAGGGATGACGATGTCACAGGGCCACTTCTACAAGATTTGGTTCGCCATTGTCACCGGTGGAGAGATGTCCGCTTTTTCATTCCAAGCCGTCTTTTCGGTCTTCTATCGCCCATTCGTGGGAAATTGCCGGCTCTCATTTCTTTTTACCTCGATTGTGTCACAAGAAACTACGGCGTATATTCACCCACTCTGGCAGAACCGTTTATGTTGGATGGCGCGCCTCTTCTGAAGACCGTGTCCCTGTCCTCCATCAAAATCGACCTACCAGTGCTCAATCCTGAGGGAGCCCCCAATCTAACTTCGTACACGGACGATCGGGTACTAATATTCGGAGACCCGGCGCTTAGCCAGCACTTCCTGCATATAATTCGCACCTCGCTTCATCTCAAGAGTTTTTCCATCAAACATCGTTGTCCCGAACCCGTTCCTACACCTCGCGTCGTGAATCCGGGCATCACGCGTTTCAGCACATCGGATGCAACATTTCTTCGCAGCCTCACATTACCGGGGTTGAAGAATATGGAGTTGGGCGATAGAACCGTGTCCCTGGATATCCACGAAGAGATATCCACGTTATATGATCTCGTCGTTCACTCTGCATGCAATCTATCCTCCCTCAAGCTCGTACACTGTGCCGTCAATGAGGAACTCATCCATATTTTGGAAGCCAGCTCAGACCTCACCACTCTGACACTAGAGTTCTCCACAACAGAGGTTGATGATTCTTTACGGACCATAAAGAGGTTATTTGACCGGCTCAGGAGCTCCGAACATGTTTTGGTGCCAAGGCTCCAGAGTCTTTCGCTGTCATTAGAAGTGGATGACTTCATCTCTACAGATTATGGGCTTTTCGGACCCTCTTTTGGGCATACAATTGAGGACCGGTGGAGGAATGGGACTTTGCGTTCGATCACGGTCGCCACGTTTCCCAACGGGGGAGAGTTTACACTATCCCCGGGTTCCCGGAACAAGCTGATGAAGCTAAAGGATGAAGGGATGAATATCAAGTTCAGAAGGTCGGGAAAATTGCTGGTATGATTGTAGTTTGTTGTTGTTCTTGACTTTCACGAGGACGGGAACGGCGTTCGCCCTCACACCACGGTTTGATACTGTCAAAAGAGAACAAAATATTCCATGTTGTATTCAACATTTCTAACACTCCTGTGGCATTCAAGTACCTATTTCCTTCCATTCCTATTTGAGGGTGCTGATCCCTGCGCGCGGAAATGAATTTGTCCGACTGTTGATCCCCTCCCGTACCCGAGTGCTTCGATGGGCTGAACGCCCCCCTCCTCCCTCTTTCTCAACCTTTACTGCCAAACCGAAGTCGAAGACAAGGCTCGTATATTACGGCGATACGGTCGAAAGGTTGAGAATCATAACATCTTCGCTCTCTCATCGGGACTCTGGAAAATATTGATGTCGTACACAGAAGAAGGGGATTGTCCTCGGGCGCTTTGAGTACGCTATTACGCCCATAAGAATATTCTACGTCGCGTTCAAGATTTTAGTATCCGCATAAGTGAGGTCAGAAATTCTGGATTCTCACGTACTCCCGAAATGGAAAGCCCCAAGTTCGACTCGTACCATCATCTTGTCTAGTGCTCACCACGCCGGGCTTCGCACTCGACTATAATACCCCAAGTCGACCTTGACTCAACATCGACACACTCTATCCAACTGGAGATTCTTCCTCAGGCGGCGACTCGTTTGATGGAGGACGACGATCTGGAAAGGACAAGTATGAGAAGGATTACTCGACTTCGCACCTTTGCCTATCAATCACCCGATCCCACGTTCAAGTACCACCGCAAGCTCGCTCCTAGAGCTTATGGTGTGTACTGTTATTTCGGTTTGGTAGCTCGCGATCACTGTTTGGATATTCGTCCGAGTCAAGCGCGCCCTGGCAAGGCCATACACACCGAGTCCTCAAATCTCACGCCAACTCTGCTTTTCTTGCTGCGTTCCCTCACCGTGACACGAAGCGCATCCTCTCGGCCCGAACCTGAACACCGGCAGTATTGATGCTGAACTTGGAGGCAATACGACACGGCGCTGCCCACGAAGATGCATCAAATGCAACTGGGTGCTGGATCGCGTAGGGATGGGAATGTTGCTCTTCCTGGGCTTCGCCTGTCAGTCAACTTGAAGCCGATACCCACGACAGTGATGTCCATATCCATGAGGGTACCACTCCGGGCGCGTGCCCGTAAAGAACCACCATCGCGAGCTCACCGGAAAGCGGGTTCCCAGAGCTGTTGGCTGTTAGCTGAGGGAGTGCGTCGGTCTGGCACGTACACGTACGTGTCAGTGGATCTAGCATGAAGGCATCACGGTCGTCTCATATGCACACTTGGATATTTGTTCCCATCGCTCGTCCGTGCGCGACGTCGGTTTTCTCCACCGCGTCTCCCCGCCTCTCACCTCGTAGCGACATGAATTCTGCTGTTCTTGCCTCTCGTTTTACACACACAAGCGATGGATACCGCATTTTCCGGATCCGAGCCTATCTGATGACAGTGTATGTACGCATCTCGACACGGGGAATACTACCGGCATTCAAGTTCACAGGGCTTCGAATCTAAATTGCTTGTTACCACGTCGTTCCGAGTCCGGTCCTTCTGTGGCACTGATCGATGATCGACTCGCATGGACATGTCGTGTTACAACATCTCGTATCCTAAAAAGCTGCCTGCAAACTACACTTCCAAGTTCGAGCTGGTATCCCAAACATGTAAGTTTGGTCTTTTAAATTTAAACGGAACCCTTGAGAAAAAGAACGGAATCGAATTCCGACCAACAAGTCCGGCCCACCAAGGAGCTCGAATTAGCATACACCGAATGTACACACGTGTATGTGTCGTGGTGTAGCCGTGTTGGGGCTGTACGCCACTCATTCAAACAGTGTTTGTGATGTAGGTTCGGATGCGTCCCTTCAGACCAAACAGCGATAAATAACATCACTTCACGAACAGCCTCGATGAAACTTCAAGTTAGATAAGTATCCTGGAATCGTCAGACCTCCCCCTCAATATCATGCCTCCTACCTTCCGTAGTCTCGTGCAGATACTGCGGCTTTCACAAAGACAATTTATATGGCAGTTTCTGCAGTTTGGCTGTTCTGCAGTCAGTATCCTCGCTGGTTATCGGACTAATTCGGTACCTGTAACTGTCTTCGGGCTGTTGGCTGCTATCATCACCGTCGGGTGAGTCAGGCTGGTTTCTCTTAGATAGTATGATACCAGATTAAATTCCGATCTCACGTAGTATAGCATTAGACGCCGCTCGATTTGCTGTACGCGGTTCACCTTCTCAGTCCAGCGAGGACGTTGAGGCATATCCCTTAACCTCAGGCCAACTTGGAGGAAGACATCCGGTGGTAGATTCCGGTACCATTCAAGCGACCGAGAACGTACTCCTCACTGCGGATACTTTGGGACAAATCCCTTATTATCGATCTGAGGCTATGGCTCCTCCTGGTAATAGTTTTCTGATCCCTTGTTCTCCTTCACATTCAACCAATCATCTTATTATGTTCGCCGGGTCCCTTCATGGCATCACGAAGGATTCAGCCTTCGACATCTTCAAGTCTGATTCATCCCGCCCAGATCTGCAGGACGTTCTTGCGACCTTGAGAGTGACAGAGGTCCAAAGCCACGTCTCCCACCTTCTGATCACTCCTCCCCTCACCTCCCTCTTCGACTCACCGCATAGCAAACGGCAGTATTGGTATGCACGATTGAAGAAAGCGTCTGGTCCCCCGGTGCTTAATATCTATTGCGACGACTCGGGCATCCTGGAAAGGATTTGCACAGAAAACTCTGAATCCAGGATCACGGTTGCTTTTGACGTCACAGAAAATCCAGACGAAGCGGATCTCTGCTTAATAGTGGAAGAAAACGATGTTTCCTTTCGCATAGGAAAGAGACTGAGGGCAGATATCGAGTTCCCCTCTCAATTCTCCCCTTATTCTCCCTTTCCAGTCAACCACATCGCTGACATCCGAAACTTCATCAATCGCTTTGCTCATTTCATCTTTCACCTGATGCCGGGAGGTCTAGGTCCAATGACAGACTTCGTCTGCTTTGAAATGAACAAACTAGGGAGAAACGGACGCAATTTTTACCGAGATAGTGTCGTCGTGCTAAGGAAAGTCAAGAATGGTGGACTCGCTGAGGTCGTGCTATCCGAAGACCGTTACGGATTTACAATCCATAACAACTACGATGACGATCTGCATGTATATCTCTTATACTTTGACGCCTCAACATTGGAAATCGGTATGTTATTTGGCATGCTCTTTCCCAGACGCTGATTTCTTTGCGTGTCACTCAGACATTTGGTATTCCTCACCGATGACCCAGAACAAAGGCAGTGTTGATGCATTTCTCAAAAAAAAATCACTCTTGGTTATGGAGAAGATGCTGATGTCATGCACCCAGTGGTAATCACTGTCCCAGAAGGCCAAGATGTAGATGTCTGCTTCTTCAAAATTTTGGTGACTACGGAGGCAATTGACATCGGACTTCTCGAACAATCTGCACTTCCCTTATCCGATATCAAAACACTGGGGGTTAGGCAGTCTCTACTAACCATGGTTCCTGATTTCGAATGGGCGTCAAAAATCATCACTATCATATCAAAACGTGCTTAATCCAGCGAAATCCTGTCCAACCGACCTAATAGTCGAAAGTCCATACCGTTTGGCGGAAATGTGCTTGTTTTTTCTTCTAGTTTATGAAACCACCACTACCGTCAGGTCTAAGCTGCCTGCCGGTCGTTTGGTAGATTTCGTGCTTCCGTGGCAAGAATACAAATTTAATATTTTGTTCAAACTATATATACATACAATCAATCTCGTGCTCTCTGAAAAGGAACCACAGTGACGTTCCCAAAAATATATCCTTCAACATCTCCAATTGCAATTGAGAGTCGCTGATGGCGATAGGCGCTATCCCTTCGTAGGCAGTGACAGTTTGCCCACTCCCGCTTCACGGCAAAATCAATGAAGTTCATGGTTTACTAGTCTTCCACCTATTGATAAATTTAAACAGAACCCTTGAGGAAAACAACGTCAACTGGCAGCGCCTACCAAGCTGGATATTCATTAAACGCACGTAGGCTCTACCGTAACGCACCTCCTAAAACCGTACACCAACTCCGCCTTTTTTTATTTTCACACGACAACCGTGGTGCCGCGTTTTCCGGATTCTCTCAAGTTGATCCGAACCTCTGTTCTCCCACTGTGCATCAATGTTCACTGTTCAAACTTCAGGTTTTCGAATCTAAATTGCTCACGGTTCCTGTTCCTGCTGCGCGGCTTCTCTTCTTGCTTGGTGATCGCTGTCGCTTCCGACTTTCTATTTAACCCGGAGATCAATATCACATGGCGACGTTTCGCAGCTACCCACCACGGCGGTAGGATTCTGCTATGAGAAGGACACTCTTCCTGGCCGGCCTCCCACTGCAACAATGCCACGGCTCGCCTATCAACCAACTCGAAGTTGATACCCACGAGTCACAACCATCAAAGTTCAAGCCATCCTTGATTCAGAGTCGGACGCATCGACCCGACTGGAGATTCTTCCCCAATTGAACTTGAAGGCAATACGACACGGCGCAGCTGCTGCCCACGAAGATGCATCAAATGCAATTCTGGAGGTGCTGGATGCTGGTTCGCATACACAACGATGGGAATGTTGCTCTTCCTGGGCTTCGCCTATCAGTCAAGTTGAAGCCGATACCCACGACGGCGAGGTTCATATCCACGGGGCTATCGCCAGCTCGCCGGAAGCGGAGTCCCAGAGTTGTTGGCTGTTAGCTGAGGACGGGAGTGCGTCGGTCTGGCACATACACGTACGTGTTGGATCTAGGATAAAGGCGTCACGGTCGTACTTGGATAAATGACCCTGCCGCTCGTCCATGCGCTACCTCAGTTTTCTCCACCGCATCTCCCCGCCTCTCGCCTCCTAGCGCCACGAAGTCTGCTGTTCTTGCCTCTCGTTTTTCACACGCAGACGATGATACCGCATTTTCCGGATTACTATCTGATGACCCTGTATGTACGTATCTTGACGTGGGGAATACTACCGGTGTTCATGTTCACAGGGCGTCGAATCTAAATTGCTTGTCGTTCCGAGTCCGGTTCTTCTGTGGCACTGATCGATGATCGACTCGCAGGGTTATGTCGTGTTCGTATCCTAGAAGACGCGTGCAAACTACGCTTCCGAGTTCGAGCTGGTATCCCGAATTTTTAAGATTGGTCTTTTAAATTTAAACAGAGCTCACGAGGAAAAGAACGGAATCGAATTCCGAGTTCCTGTGCTCGTTATGGACAAGTGGCACAGCTCGTTGATATGAGCTTCCTGTACAAGGAAACAGTGTCGTGAGAGGACAAGATTAGGTTCACTGATAATGAAAGAGATTGCACAGGAATATCGCACCGGAAGAATGTCGGAACGTCGAGCTGTAGAGCTGCGCGTTGCAAACACGTTGTGGTTGTGTGGAGAACGCATGTGCGCTGTTCCGCGGAACAGCAACAGGCGGGCTTAGGGTTCGCACGTGACTTACACGAGGCGTAAACAAAAAGGTTCCGTTACTTAGTTGGACTGCTACTAACTACAATCTTAATGCTGCTACGATGACGACTAATACCCTCCCTCTGACGCGTCCGATGCTGGAGACGCTCCTCAAGTACCTCTGCGACCTGCTCTCCGACCCCGGCTCGCCATACCACATCCCCTCGCTCCTACTCGTCATCCACGGCGGCGCCGCAATGCTCCTGCACCCATCCTACCAAACGATCCCGACCTCCCGGCAGAGCACCCTCGACGTCGACTACCTCGCGCAGCCCCTCAGCCAAAGCGTCCGCACGACGCTGACGCGCGCGATCGCGGAGACCTCCCGCGCGTTCCCGGGGCTAGGCGCGGACTGGATGAACGCCGACGCGGACGTGGCGCTCCCGCCTGGGGTGTGGGAGGGCAGCACGCATGCGGGGAACCTCGGGCAGAACACCATATTTGAGCGGGGGCGCGTGCGGATGGTGAGCGTGGCCCCGGGGTGGGCGGTGGGGCTGAAGCTGATGAGGTACGAGAAGTACGACGCGGGGGACGTGGTGGTGATACTCCTGAATGGCCTCCGCGTAAAGGGCGGGGGCAAGTGGACGCGGGAGATCGTGGAGGCGTGGGTGAGGGTGGAGTGTGCGACGATGGGGTACGATGCGTGGCCCGCGTGGAAGCTTGCGGAGATGAGGGTGAGGATTGGGGATGCGGTGCGGTTGGTGGAGGAGTGGTTGGAGGAGCACCCTAGGGTGGTGGAGAGGGAGAGGGAGAGGAAGACGATTGTGAGGCAGGCGAGTATGATGTCGGTGCAGGAGGAGGCGGAGATCAGGGAGTGGGAGCGGAAGTTGAGGAAGAGGAGGGAGGGCAAGGAGGCGAAGCCGAGGGGGCGGTATTTGTTGGGGCAGTGGGTCGAGCCGGACGACTCGGATTCGGAGTCGGATGAGGACGAGGACTCGGATACGTCGACGGAGAGTGACGAGTCGCCGACGCCGTCAAGCTCGTACTACCCGCAGGATCAACATCAGCCTAGTTGTCCTTATTCTGCGCCACCGACACTGACTGGCGCGTACACTCCGTATCAACCACCGCCTCTGACCAGCCCGTATCAACCGCCAAGTCAACATCAATCTACCCGTCCATTGGCCCAAACCAGTTCGTACACTCCGTACCAGCCACCACCTCAGACGAGCTCGAATCAGCGTCCCTATTCTACGCCACGAACCCAAACTAGCCCGTATCAGCCCCCGCCTCTGACAAGTCCGTATCAACCACCGAGTCAACATCAACTCAGCCATCCATATTCTACGCCGCAGACCCAAACCAGTCCCTATCCGCCACCACCTCAGATAAGCCCGTACCAACCTCCGAGCCACTGTCCATCCAGTTCATACGCTGCGCAATCGAGCCCCTACCAAGCGCCGAACAACTCACCGCCTGCCCAAGGCTACATCCCTCCCGATTTTTCCCCCTTACTAGAAGTATCACCTCACTCAAAGACTCCAGCCCCGCACGCCTATCCCGCTCCTCCACAAGCACACGCCCAAGCTTTCGCCCCGACTTTCGCACCCCCAATCTACGCATCTCCCAACCCAGGCACCTTACTCTCCCCCCTGAACTATAATATCAACATCCCCTTCTCCACGCCTTGGATGGGTGCTGCGAATACGAACATGGTTGGCGCGCGCGCTGGGTGGTGATGATCCGTTCTTGACATTGTTTTGGTTTTTTCTTGTTTTGCTTTCGTATCACTCACTGTACTGCTACCATCTAAATTAAATTTTGTGTTAATGAGTTCGGTAGTCCCTAAAAAGGAAACATCCCAAGTTGTACTCATACCATCATCTCGCCCATGCTCACTACGCCGGATACCTCAATCCCATTCCCACTCCACTCGCCCGATATCACACTCCATGTTTCCCTCGATCCAGCACTGCCGAACTCACCCTCTCCCGACCTCCGCTCACTGCTCCTCTCGATCCCACCAGACATCCTCCCCAAGGCGATACGCTCTCTCAAGACATGGCGACTGCAAGAGCCGCGTTCGGCCTTAACCCCTACTTCAGTACTCATCCGAAGGGCGGAGGAGATCGACTGCACACACCCGGGACGACGGATCAAATGGATCTCGAAGGAGTATCACGCGGAGCTGGAAAGGGAGGGCATCACGGACGACCAACACGATACTTATACTCTTCCTGGCCAACACTACCACCATCTCGATTCCTCGCAACTCCGTCGTGGCTGTTCGGCGCGCCACATCCCTCGGGCTCCCGTATCAAATTCGACACCCACCCTCAAGCCGGTGCCGGTACCCACAAACGCGATATCCACCACGGCGATACCCACCTCGCGTACGCGCAAACCGATATCCACACCCACCAAAGCACCGACATCCACCAAAACGCCCCAGCCCAAGTCCAGGCCCGTGGCGAACACGAAAATGAAAACCAAGTCTCCACCAAGACCCGCTATGGCCGTCGACACGGAGAACGTCCCACCCTCGCACGTCCCAACCCAACGCCCCGCCGCAAGAAAGAGCAGGATACCAGCTCCCGCTCCCAGGGTTTTTGGGTTGCACAATGCTTGAAGACAATAGTGCGTACTGCTGTCACGGAAGCGTCGTCTGACTATATGCGCGCCTAGACGTTCAATTTTGTTGCTTTCTTTCCGACGAGTGCTCGCCCCTCCCAACTCTGTTCTCGCGCTTCCCTGTCCGTCTTACCCCGCGACGCCCCCCTCTTCCTGAGACGTCCTCACCTCGCTCCAGTTTTCTAACTCCTTATCCGGTCTCCTTCCTCCGTTCTTGCCTTCGCTGTTCCTGTTTTCGCAAAACGTGTCATACATATCTGGCTATCGTACTCTACTTGCCGAAAGACCCGTACCCGCACATCTCCATCCTTGTGTTCCTCCACACGTTTCTCCTTTTCTTCTCCCAAAGCCAAAGTACGATCTATTGAAAATCATGTTTTTACGTCATAAATCAGATATATCCAGTACTGCATGGTGGTGATATTGTTCCCCATTTATGACGAAATTACCAGTAGTAACTAACTGGTTTGAAACGGTGCCTAGTCAGCCGACCACTGTATGTTCAACTTCATATCCAAAAAAAAAAGAAATTTTTCTTCAATTCTATTACTTCGGATACGGGGAATCGAACCCCGAGCTGCCGCGCACATGTGTATCTTGAGAGGCGGCAATGTTAGCCGTTACACCATATCCGAATTATCAAAGTGTCCTAACAATGCCTATGTAGCAACCTTTTAAACGATCATATACTATTCCCCACTGTCAAGAAAGACAACGAGATTCGACGTCGTTATGAGGATCTGAGCTTTCAGGTCCTTTCCCTTCCCAAACTTCCTCTACTAGTTCTCCAGACTGTGGCTCTTATCGCCAGAGTGAGATCTCCTCCGCAGCACTAAACTAATCTCTGAGCTCTCTGTCAGCTACTAGTACGTTGATTGTGAGGCTTGAGTATTTCCATCTTCCCATCAGTGAAAGATGCATCTACGTCTCTCCTTCTCCTGCACTCCCTCATCGCCTCCGCCCTACGTCTCCACACCACATACCTCAACTGCGACGCCAGGTGCGACGTGCAGGACACGTTTGCTGCCTCCTGCCATCAAGTTCAACTCCCTTCGGGACAAGGCCACGGTGGCAACGTCGGTTACCTCGCCCCTGGCTTTACCAAAACCAGCGACTCAGAGGCTGTTCTTCATATCGCTCCAGGTACGCGCTTTTTACTGACTGGAGTCGATGTTGAATCCTCTAATCCTTAGTACAAGCACTCGGCGCTAAGGATCTGGAAGCCTTCGTGCTGGCATTATTGGAAGATCCTACATTCGAGGAGATATATAAAGTTTGGTTTGGGGCCGGAATTTTAACTTCCTTCTTCTGGATACTTGGAGCTGTTAAAGACTTCTTCACTTTGGTCCAGTTTTTCTATGTGAAAAACGTATCTGTATACATCTTGGCGTCGAAAATATCAAGCAAGACCGCGAGAATATGGGCTTCGCTTTTGCTTTCCTGTCCAATGTTGTAAAGTGGACTCGCTACTTTGCGCTCAGCGGTGGGCTGATTAATCAGGCTGCGTCGATCGTGCTTAAGTATTTCCCTCTTCCATCCATGAAGGCTCCCCCGTCGCCTCGACCGTCCAACCCTTCCACTAAGCGACCTACGCCTCCGCACCAAATATTTACGGTACTTCAAACGTGGCATGTACAGTAGCTAGGAAATGTTCGCTGCCTACTGCCGCTCCCATCCCCGTGGTTCTCCATCATACGTCGCGTTCGTCTCTTCTGTTTGCTTATCGGTTGTCCACAAAGCTAACGGGACCTCGTATTCAGACAAACATCACACACAAAGGACGTCCCCAAGTTCAAGGCAGGAGCATCCAATGATACTTGTAATACTTGTCACGACAAGGTGGCGACTTGGATATAGGCAAGGCTCACAGCAGTTACAGAAAGCAATTTTGCCTTCAGAAAGAAGTCTGCGATATTCATCTTCGCATCGTCGTACTCTCCGCTAAGCTGGACCAAATCATCTTATCGTTATATTGCGAGTATGGCGGTAAAAAATGACCCGGAGGCGATTAGTCAATTGGGAATAGAAGACAGGACAACGGGAAAGGTTCGTATACTCATCAGCGGGGAAGCGAACTCCGTATCTTGTAATTATTACATCAGTATTACATAGTCTGTCCTTCGTGATACTCTGGCGGTAGCTCGTCATCCACGACATTCCATCGGCCCGACTGCAATCGTTCATCGAGCAACCTCAGAAGATCATGCGTAGGCATACCCTCTGTTCTCTCAGCGTGCAGCGCATTTGGCAGACTTGCGGGAGCCCTGAGTAGAGTCGTCGACTCATAATGTACATCCGTCCCTCCCGTCCCTACCGCCGGGGATGAAGAGGGCTCCCCTCTATTTTCTGCCAAGGAGAATCTAGCACGCTTCGCCTGGTTCATACGATGTTCTCCTGGCATCTCCGAAGAAACTGGAATGGATGTATCCATGAATGGTGTAAGTATTCGTGGGGAAGAGCCGTCTACAGAAAAATGGCTCTCGTTGTCGTTGCTTCGACGATGCTTTCTACGCAGGAGAAGGGTGCCCACAATTATAATCGCAATAACCGCCAGTCCAGCTACGACACCTCCGATTATCCTTCCAGTCGGGCTCTTCTTTGTTGGCAACGGGGATGGGCTAGTGCTCCCAGTTGGGCTGGGGATAACAGTCGAAGTGCTATTAACACTCGAGTTCGACGACGGCTGGTCGTCTACAAGCTGTATTGCACTGAGCAATGCGCTTATTGCTGCAGTTTGGTTATCACTGGAGAACGAGATGCTTGGCGGCCCTGTCCAGGGCCCATAAATATTGCTCCCAACTGAGGTGGCAAGATCGATGACGGCATTATACTTCGCCAAAGCAAAATAAGCTGTGTCAATCAGGAGGATAGATTCTGTGGGGACTAACCTGCACACCGACATATTCTTTGGTATATTCGCGAAGATCAGATGATGTTGTGTTGCGCTCATATAACGTCGCCAGGGCCCGTACAATGTAGCATCCTCCAGGGTATGAAGGCGAACCTTCGAACAAGGATGATGATCTCCTGAGATGTAGTCATGAAAAAACATACTAGCAATGATTCCGTCCGATTCTTGCCACTGTGCATCTGTTGCAACGGCAACGACAGTACTGCGCAATCTATCGGAAAGTCGTTGTTTAATATGTGGACAACCGCGATATTTCACCACATACAAGGTTTCAGTTGACACGTTGTGGGTAATATTAGCTAGGACGACCAATCCTTCAATGAAGATCCCGGAACCATAGGGGACATCCCCTGTTAGTGGGGAGCAAGTTCCGTTTGCTGACATAGAAAACCATACGATATTACTAGATGGATTGAGAAGATGTGACTGGATAAAATTTGCTGACTCGGTGGCGGCATCGAGATATGTCTGATTGGATGTTGCTTCTGCCAAAAGAGCTGAAACGCTTTGTCGTAGTCAGATAAGTGTCCACCCCATATTAGAGAGGCTTACGGTACTCACACGAGAAAAAAGCTGGTTGTACAGAGTAAACCATGAATTTAAAAGAAGAAAGAAAAAGAAAAAAGGAACACTAACCTAGAGGAAAGACCGGAGATGACGGTGTCATTGGCATCAGTGTTCTAGGCCACTGATTAATTGGCGAGATGTGAATGTAAAGCATGACTCACGCCGTAAGTGCCGCCCGCCATCGTTGCTGTGAACCGGAATCAGTAAATGGATTAGTTGTAGTTATTGGTAACACTCACCGCCATTACAGGACGATGTGATGTTGAATTGCTTAGCATCCATGGTTCCTAAGGCAGCTTGCTCTTTAGATATCGTGTACTTCCTCCCCAAAGTCCATGAAGTCACGGCCCGATCGAGGAAGTCCTGGTCTTGATAAGCGGCGTAAGCCCGAACGGCAGCATATCCATATTCCCTGTAGAGAATTTGTAACAAGAGAACATCAGCACATGTTCCAGCTCACAGCCTATAATTCAACTATCGCCGAAAATGGTGTCATTAGCTATTCGGAAATCGCTTGCAGGAAATAAAACTAACACTGCATCAAGGTTGGTCAGCAGTATTCTAGAAAGTATCGTGAGAGCGCACAGATTCATAGAAGATTCATACGACTCTGCCAGGGTGAAACACTGTTTCAACATCTGTTTGTACTTTGTTTGGTTTGTTAGTCTATCAAATTCGGCCATTTGTGCGTAAATTCTGTATTCGGTTACGTGTGAGGAATCTGAGCATATTTAAAATGGAAGCGCGATGCTAAAACAGAATTAAACACACCGTTGAAAAACCAATCGGACTGAAGCATGCTAGACGCTTTTTCAATAGCAGCACTCGCAATGTTAATGCGGTCATCCTTAGACGACGTGATGTTGGGGTACTAGTGCTCATATTAACATTTTATGTTTCAGGGTTCAGCCAGAGAAGGGGAACTCACTCTCCATGAAATAGACGGTGTGAGGTCCTGTGCAGCACCCGATGCCATAAGATGCACCACAAACATCCATACAAGAAGGAAAGACCGCATTTCTTGGGATTAAAAAAGTCTCCTTCTTGAAAGAAAACGGCAATGATAAGCGCGAAAGATGAGCAAAGTGGCAAGAAGATGGGAGTTGAAGCACCAAAGAACTCGGGGATCAGCCTGGGGCTTTGTACAACAAGGACATAGATCATATCAGACCCTCATTACACAGAGTAATTTTTGTTGATGTCTGTAAATATCACTGATGAAAATGGAGGTTAGACCAACTATCTAACAAAATACACGCTCACACATAAAAATGGTAGTAATACAATGTAGCAAGGTCTAACCAATGGGCTTCAGCACTGGAAACTGTACACTGTACAGAGCACCAACACCATTCGCACGAGAAGGACCGGAGGCATGTCACGAGGCTAATGTCTCTTGGACGGGATGGGAGAGCCAAGAGATAGACGATATGTACGCCAAGAAGACGGGATTCCAATTACGGTACTGAATTACTTGGGGATTAGCGCTAGGAGATGTGCAGAACATGAACAAGATGACAATGATACCAGACAAGGGTTACACGAGCTTGAAGTCGAAATAAATGTCACAGAAAGAATGTCATCGAGTATCTACATGCCCAGTAGTAGGACTAGGACAAGAAAAAAGGTAGAGCATCAAAACTGAGTATTCACATAGCCCATCAGGATTGATGAGGCGGCTCGCCACCCAAAGATCCAGGACTTAAAAGCAGCCCATCAGGAGTTTGAGAAATGATATCAGGCTAAAAACAGATTAGAATGGCTCTTGGACACAGCGGAAGCATATGTGGACATCATTACAAAGCGATGAAGCATTGCATAGCCCAGCCAATGGGTGGCTGGCGCAGATGACTCTGATAGTCAATGCCAATTGGGTATAAACGTTTGCTACTTTACTCCACATGACACGCCGAGTTACCAGTAGAAATAAGATGGATGAAGGGAGGGACTGGGACAAGAGGGAAGGATGGAGTCTGAGGACCTGTGCCTCCACCGCGTCTTAGTAGAAAGTGTTGGGATTTTGCCGGAAAGTTCTAGAAAGGGTAATCCGGCATCATGCCGAGTTTTGATGAGTAAGCACGAGAGGAGGAGAAAGTCGTAGTAACTTCTAGATAATAGGCAGAAGTAGTATAAATACAGGCTCTGTAGGAGCTAGAATATAAGGGTTCTTCCTATCTGGCTTTACCAGCCTGGAGTCTAACCTGCGCATCAAGCCTGATTCTCAACAGGTTATGGGCCCCGGCCCGATTAGACTCTGATCACGGTACCTTGACTTCTCATTCGCCCTCATTTATTACATGTCAATTTGTGGCAAACTTGACACGGCGACCAATTCCAATTTGGGTACCGCTACTGTAACGAATGTGTCAATTGATGAAAAAGGAAGGAGATGTGGAGTGCCCAGTGCGACGGCTCTGATCTCAGGATCAAAGGGATCAAGCGGCCCGAGGCGACGGCGTGTGAAGTGTTATACATGTGGCAAGACTGGCCATATTAGTCGTGACTGCATGACACGCGCGAAATGGAGCGATGAGGGATGCAGACGTTGCGAACGTCATGCACAGTGATGATGAAGAGGATTGTGCCTATTGAGGCATATTAGTGATAAGTTTTATATTGTTGGTCAATTCCCTTGAGCCCCTGGTAGGAATTAGTTCTGCTGTGGTTAGACATGGTCCGGCAGCCTTGATATGTGTTATCGGCTGGCTGTAAAGTAGCATGGTGCTCCTGCAGTATGGGCGTTGATGGGGAATGGTGACTAATCGGTGATGGAACAATGGGTATAGGTTTTTCCTTTAGGAAGGTTGGTCTCTTATGCTCCAGAGGATATTCGTTATCTATTACGGTAGATCTGGGAGATCCGGCGGTCTGGATATGTGTTATCGGCCGGCTGTGAGTAGCTGTGTGCTCCTGTGATATGAGCTAGAATAGAGGGCTTCCGGGGGAGTTTCCGAATTTGGCATTTGGAGCCATATTTGGTATATTGGTTTATTCTTAGTTTCCGTGGGAGACTGGGAAATCTGCGGCAGGATGCCGTCTTGCGGGGGAGTGTTGGGATTTTGCCGGAAAGTTCTAGAAAGGGTAATCCGGCATCATGCCGAGTTTTGATGAGTAAGCACGAGAGGAGGAGAAAGTCGTAGTAACTTCTAGATAATAGGCAGAAGTAGTATAAATACAGGCTCTGTAGGAGCTAGAATATAAGGGTTCTTCCTATCTGGCTTTACCAGCCTGGAGTCTAACCTGCGCATCAAGCCTGATTCTCAACAGAAAGCGTACTTGTTGCGGTTCATAAAGTGCAGAGTGCAACAAAGATGCTAATTAGGTGACGTTAGTGTCACGAAGCACGTGTACGATGACAGACGTGCTTGTGACGTCCTCGATGTGGCTGTGTGCTTGGTCATGTCGTCACTGCTCGCGATACATGTTGAGGATTGTGGTCTCAAAGCCACTGGGCCCACGACTACAGCCCACGTCATATTTTGTTTTACATTATTTTGATTTTCGTATTGATTGTTATTGTAACTTGACTCTGTACCGCGACTATCCCCATGTCAGCTCTGAAATACATGAGCATTATAACCACTACCACCACGTTCATTTCCCCTGCCAACGTCTATTCCCAACAATACCCTATATTGTGGCGTCATTCGATGTTATACCAAAGCTATTTCCATTATTAGAAGTTTCTTGAGTTGGACACATGCCTTTCTTCTGACTTCATACTTAACGACAAGGATAAGCTGGTAGTACCCCCCTCGCATTTCTCTTTCAGCTTGTCTGCGAAAAATAGGTACTTTTCGTCTGTATACCAGTCATGTTGCTATCACGAATACTTTCAGGCCTCCATGACACAGTTCTTCCCAGATCTCCTCATCTCCTATCTCCTCGTTCAAATAAACTTCCTCCAAGAATCTGAAAGCCACATCCTCGTGTTCTGTCCTAGATCGAGTATCGACCATCTCAGTGATTACATGACCATAGTCATCAAACTGAAACTGAGCGCCCATTAAAGAGATCGTTTTCAGACAGGGAATCAGCTCGAAGACTTCATCTTCGATGTCCCCAAGAGCTTTGAAAACGTCAGATGTCGTAAATTTCACTGCCAGTTCAAGGTGCCTTAGTCTTGGGGTCCATCTCAGCATGTCGATTACTGAACTTTCATCCAGTCCCGTAGGAGGATCTGACAAGATCTCGAGATCTGTCAAGACAGGAATGGTATCATGGTCTATGGTCGGCAAGATAATCGACCCTTCTTTGTAAATGAGTGTCAATTTTTGCAGTGCAGGTAGGCAGAGATGGGACACAAGCTCCGCAATTGACCCTGGGGTACATTCCGATGCGTCTTCAGTGACACTAAGGTTCTGTAGCAGAGTATGTCTGATCGTTGGAACGTCAACGGTCTGATCTAGTATACCAGGACAAGTAAGCATCGAAAGGCAGAATTCCTTCGTGTTCTTTGCCCCGGGCCACTCCAAGAGAGAAGCCGCGTCCGAAGGTGTCGTGAAAGCATTTAATCGCGAAACCTTTTCCGAGTCCATCGGAAGTCTCAACCACTGCGAAAATGGAGTGAGCCCTGGCGCCGTTTGATCGTCAAGATTCAGCCAGCGAAGGTTGGGAGCATATTCAAATCCACGAACTTGAACGTGGGTGGATTCAGATCCGCCCACGGAAGTGCCTGCACCAGTCACACGGATATCTAGAAACTGGAGGAGCGGCAACGCATGCGATATGTTGTTGAACGGGAGGAAGGAAAGTAATGGAGCCGTCACACTCAGATCGGTCCATCGCGACGACGTTGGCAAAACCATTGCAAGAAGGGGGTGGCGCGAGAAATCGGCATCCGCGTCGATGCAGACCATAAGAGGATTGGTCCCCGTTCGCGCCAGCAGTATGCCGAAGCGGAAGATACATTCCATGTGGTTCACATACTTGTCCATCGCCAGGCTAATGCATGACCATAGTTTGGCTGTTGCCAAAGTGGCATGTCTCCACCTCGCGCAGACCTGGGACAATACCCAGGGCGCGTTCTTAGTATTGAGCGAGTCATGCTCGTCAGGGAATGCGTAGATCATATCGTCGATATGGGTTGGAGTACATGCAGTGAAGATCTTTATGAGGACGTCTTCTGGTAGTTTGCGAATGGGATTTAAGAGCGCCTTGGCATCCGCGAGGTCTTTGATTTGCCGGGTCTGCTCCTCAAGGAGTGCCTCTAGCGTTTTCCTCGTCGTGGAGATGCGCTGCTGTAATTCAGAGAGGTATTCGGCGCCCTCAAGGGTGGTGGTTTTGAGTGAGGCGCGTTGTTGGAAGAGAATAGCTCCGCGATTCGTGATGAAGAAAGACTTTGTGGCATAGACTTCTCCTTGAATGTAAATCCGCAACAAGGACACCTCGGTACGTTGCGGGGAAATTGATCTTTGAGACTCATGTTGAGTTCAGTAGAAGGATTTCCTAGTGGTGTTTTCATTTCTTCTTCTTTCTTTTGAGAGGTTACGAACTGATCAGCCCGGAAAGAACAGGATAGAAAACCTCCACTCACTTTATTTACAGTAAACTGACGTTACTTAGCTGTGAGTCTTGGAAAGAGGAACGGGGCGCAAGTGGCAGAGTGCGTGGTTAAAAGGACGGTAAACCTAAGTCAACGTGGTTTATAAAGGCATCGATGGACCGAACAAAGGCTACAATGGAAGTGGCACATCTCTTTGAAGTGATAACAGGCCTTCCTTCTTTGGGCCACAAGCTTAGAGAAGAGATAAATCCCTGTATCCGAGAGGACAGAATGTGTTATGTTCTCGAAAAGCGTGAAAGATCCTTTCGTTTTCATCAGTTAAGCCGCGCCGCTGGTTCTGCTTCCGGAGGTCCAGTTGCTGCTCCGGCACGTACGTTATATTCTGGTTCTGGACTCGAAAGGTAAAGCGGTCAATCTAGAAGGTTCATACCAGCTAGGAGATCGCCAGGAGTCAGCGTGTTATTTTCTGTATTCTGGGAACCGGTCGATGGCTGCGCAAGGCGCTGGGGACAAGGAAGGCAAGACAGCTTAGCAAACGACAAGAAGATCGTGAAACGAGAGTGAATCAACTTTTGCGTTCGATTATGAAGGTCATGGTCATAGTTATTGTTCCATTGAGGGTGCCAATATTGGATTCTGGAAGGGCAACACGCTTGAACTGCCTTTCGTTTGGCGCGATATTTTGCTACGTCGTGCTTGGTCACCCCCACCACGCTAGTTTTTACATCTGTGAAGAGTAACAACATGATATTTGATATGTCATTGAATTTATGTACCGAAAACTCGCCTGATACTGAGCGATTTCTCACTGAGGAATAGGAATGACCGCCTTGTCTGGGAGCGAAAGCCTCACCTGAGGTGAGAAGGAGAATAGTAGATGATATACCATGGATGTTTTGGGGATTCACCCCGATTCCAGAAGTCGCACGAATCGAAGGGGCTGGTGGTTGGGGATGAGAGGGGAAGAAACCGGCCCGTCTGCCGGGACGGAAGAACCAGATTCAGAATTTGAAATCGACTCCCGCTTTCGCCTCCGCGACGACAGCAGAACTCAGCCTCTGTACAGTTCCCTATTTTCAGTGCTCGACGACTTCACAGTTTCACGGAGCGCGCTCTTTTCTCGAATGACTGGGCCACGTTTGTATCGTTGATATTTACATATAGGTCAGTCACCCGACAAACGGCGTTGAGAATGGAAATACAACTTAGATTTCTTCGTAGGAGATTCACTAAGGGAGACGTTACGACGAATACCCCTTGTGTCTTTATGAAAAAAAACAAGAACTCAACCAAGGAAGGCTCTGGTCCCTTTTCCGCTGGCGTATCCAAAATTTCGGCACGCTCTACAACTTGAATCCAGCTTGACGGCACCTTTCGTGCATCATTGACAGATATCCTTCTATATCGTCGACTCAGAAGTTCACTCTGACGGCCTCGAATCGCGCAGCTACCCCAACGTCCCAGGACATTTCGGAACATGATAGAGCCGCAAGGTAACTGCATGTCCTGTGTGTTGTATGATTCATGAAGAACAGGTACGTGATGGTATGTTCTATCCAGCGCACCTCAAAGGCTGATCATATGTAAGATGTGTCTCGCTCTTTCTCGCTCATGTTTGGCTAGAGCTGATTATATGCGCCCCAGGCATTCGGAGTTTCGAAATCTCTTACGAGAACGTTTTACTTCGAGGTGGTGAGGTCATTGTATGCGTACATGATCTCTTTGTATGGGGCCCACCTTTCGGTTTCTCACTTACATGGCATGATTGCGATACGGGCTCGACCTGGTTACATGCGACTCTATTTCCCGCTTTCACCGCATATAGTCTGGCCTAAATTGGTGCAGGGCTGTCCTTATGGATCCTATCCTGAGACAAGGTCTCTATCGTCGCTTCCGACCCAGTGTTACGTGTGTTGAAGGAATTAAACCCCCCCCTCCCCCCCGGTTTTCATTTCAAAGCCCTTAGGGGCCTGAATTACTTGTGTTTCCTTAGAAGGGGGCTATCCATGCGTACGCGCAGTCCTAGCCTTTTTTCTTCTCCTTTCTCTTGGCCGCCCTTTCTTGTCTCGACCTCTTGGGCGTCCAATCGGGACCGGGACGGCGCCCCGCCCGCAACGCGTCGCCTTGGAGAAATTCTACGAGCGATCACCAGAGTGGCGCATTTCAGAGGTTTGCTCCCGATAGTTTCCGATAAGCATCTTCATCTAACCCGGTTCTCCCCAGATGACCTGCCTCGACATTACTTCCACCGTCAAAGTTGGTGCCGCAGATGACACGCGCGAGTCTCGAGGCAGTCCCGACTTGTCGGTATCACATTCCTTTGACAGATGTGCAGTAATTTCCCTCACGAGTTGACAGCGACGTTCTTTCTTGTTCGTAAAACACGAAATAATCGCGAGATGGACGAAGCCCCTGGTGGCTGAATTTCATGCGTCGCGGAACCCGGGGGCAATATTGCCAACGAAACTGTCAGGTCCGCCAGGGTCCGCCACATTTCTTTCTCATATGGACGCTCTTTATGACACTGTCCCGCAGATTTGTCCAACGTGAATCTCGATGAACTATCATTCTGCGGGTATCTCGACGTGGTTGAAACATATTTGCGGATCAATACGGGCGGTCCTCAGAGAGTTTGCTTATGGCTTCGACCTATTAATGCTCGGAGGTTAAGCGGAGCAGATTCTTGCCCTTCGTCAAGTTCCCTCCTCATTTATGTCCGCCCCTCCCTCTTTGTCCTCTTACAATATGGATGTCCTATCTACTCACAACATATATCTGCCATATGTAAGACCTATTTATTTATCTAGTCGGTTCTCTGATTGATTTTCGCGTAGTTAACCGTATCTTCTCTCGCAAAAGTAGACATCCACTCTTGCATAGAAGACCTCGCTTCCCATTTCTCTTTGCTGCGCGATTCGCCACCCACTCTACATAACCTTGCAGTACTCCTTGATGAGGCTGTCTTTGGGATATGGGCGGCTGTCGAGTCAAGTATTATGGATACAAACTCTCTCCTTAACCTCGCAAGGACAATCGACAGGTATATATCGTTCCCTTCCGTCTAACATTTTCTTCCTCTCATTACCGGGCGCTTTGACAGAATAAGGCAGGCTATATTTATGAACAACACCTTCGCCCGGTCGCCATCAACATACGCAAATGAAAAGGTGAAGAGCGGGTCTAAGCTCGGGAGCGTTCTCAGACTCCTGGACGCCGCCGAACGGTGGGATGCTCGCTCCAAGCACAATATATTTGCGTCGCAATTCAAGGTCCTGAACTCTGTGATCGTCGGGCTATGGGTAAGCTTTGAGCTACACTTAACCTGGGGTTGGAAACTCATACAACTCGTGACTCAGACTATTTTCGATTCAGCAGTCTTATTGGACTGCGTCCCATACCTCGATTACGCTCCGCCGCAAAGTAAATCCGGAAACGTTGAGGTTGAAGAATTATATTGCCACTGAACTCACACAATGCCCGATGTTGTCCATGGGCGACTTTATCACCGATCAGATGTCCGCAGGGATTACTCTCATGAACACGAACAGGTGACGACGATTCGCAATGTTCACTGAAGCATATCACTGTCAGGCTTAGGAAGGAGATCAAAGACATGGGTCATTGTTGGTACTTATCAAACAGGACGCATGATGTTGTGATGATGCGTGAGAGCCTATGAAACGCTGATTGGGTCACTTCGTGCAATCGTATGGCCCCTTTTTCACGTTCCATTAATAGTTCCATGGAGATCATCTGTACCGTATACCCTATTTTACCCAGAATTTAGCAATCACATCCTTGTTCTTCCGAGAGTAGCGTCGTTCACCCCGACCTTTCCCGGGGTAGCGAATCAGGTTAGTGCTGAGTATTTGACATCTTATGAAATAATTCGGAACTTCTGAGATCTTTATTGTTAGTCAAGATCCCATCTCCTAAAAGTGAAGGGTAAGAAATCGAGAATAAAGGTAGGAAAGTTCCATACTGAGTGATTAGGGCCGTTAGATAATAGAAATTTCAGCGGGAAATTTACCCTCAAGCCAAGAAAAGACGCGCAGCCAGTTCTCGTCGCGACTCGTCCCCAAATACAAACAGTCCAAATTCAATTAGCGGTCTGCAGGCGCGACGTGTCCTGATCATGTGCTGGCCTTGTCGGAGGTTCGGACCGTCTTCTTCCACCCCACCACTTTCCCGAATCCTAGTCGCACAGAAGAGCACTGCTGTCATGGACATGTCTCCAGTTTCAAGCAGCTGGTCATCATTGATTCCATATCGACGGAGATTGACCGAGAGTCCGACGAAGAGATCATCTGGAAAGTTTGGCTAACGTGACGTTTATGAGAAGGCATTTGTAGGCATTTGCGTCCTGTGCTTGTGCATTAGAGAAATGTTTGACAGTCTGTCACTGCAATTTGTAGGCATTTAAGTGCGCATGACTCGCAAGCGTGTTGGTTTTTTAGAGGGTCAAGCACTCAGCAGGTCAGTAATCCTTTTCTTCCCGGGCTCGTGGTGAGTACATAATATTACTCGTGTATTACTAGTAAAATCATGACTATTACCCTGGGGGGTATTTCCAGGAGTCGCCCACCCTGGCAGGGAGGTCAGGGCAGCGAGGATATCCTGTGATTTTGCTGAAATCTCTCAAAACTACGATCAAGAGCGTCAATAAACCTCGTTTGACCCTCGTAGTCGGTGAATCCGTACTCGAACTTGACATTATTTATTGGACACACGGAATTTATTAGTCTCTCGTAGACAATTGAACGGCGAGTCAATGAATATTAACATGATGTGAACCCCGTTAGTACGTTTGCGTACTAAACTTTCCTTCTCGCCATCGTAAATTGGTAAATGTCCTAACTCTGACAGACCGGGAATGATGGCTACAAAAGAAACTATAATTAAGATGCCTTGGTGGAGTAGTAACACTATGACTTACTTGCATTCTTAGAGAAGCCCAAAACAAACTTAGGGCGAACCAAACGACAAGCTTCATTTCTGATGTGTGATAAAAGTGAAATGTTATCGATAGTGGTGGACCCATCTAACTCGCGTCCAACCCAATTTCAACCTGCTAGTGCAAGTCCAGGACTGTTGGGGATATGGTTTTACAGCCACTTTAAACTTAGGCCGACAGTTATCAATCCGCCTTTTGTTTTACCTTATTTTCGTATCGATCATTATCGCTTCTTGGCTTCTTACCACCACCACCTACGGTATTTGTCTGTTCGAGCCATACCCCTCCTCGATTGTGCCTGCCGACATGTATCCCTAGGACCAACTCCGGCTCGGTAACTATTCTAGCCGGCAGCTTCTAAATGCTTACTTGACCTCCGATCCACCGCCCCAATACAAAATTTCTGCTCCGACACCTTGATGCGTTGGCCCCGAGTTGCCTTTTAACTTCTCTCCTTGTTTATTATGGGCGCTGCCTTCAGCTCTACCGGGAAAACCAGGATATTCTGGCCCTCGTCGCCTCTGGCTGTGACGCTACGCACCAAGACGAAGGAGACGGTACGGAGTAACCTCCGGAAGGTTATCGAGGAGCGGTGCCCAACGTTGGCTCTAGGGGAGTTTGTGCCTGCGTGGTGGTTGCCAAAGTGCGTTTTCCTGGTCATCGTCTTCGTTCTTTGGCTGATACTCTGTTTTAAATTTAGTGGACATCTGCAGCTGATATACTGTGTGATGGGGGATTTTTCCAAGACGGATCACATTGTTTACAAGAGGTGCGTTGGCTTTGGCGTGTTTGCTAGATCTGTGGCTGAAGAGATGGGTACAGAACATATCTGCGGCTCGTCGATGGTGGTACACTGTGAGTGTCTGGCTGCTACCTTCATTATCTTAGAAAACTGAGGTGTCGTCAGAGGACTCGACTCTACACCGCCGAACCAGGACTCTTTCAAGGAGGACACACCCGTCGTCGTTGTCATGCATGGCCTGACAGGTGGCTCCCACGAATCCTATGTCCGAAATATCTTGGCAACAGCATGTCTACCGGTGGAGCAAGGCGGACTGGGTTACAGAGCAGTTGTGGTCAACTTTCGCGGATGTGAGTGTTGTTACCTTTTTCCGGTTCCATTTATTCATATCTTTAGGTGCTGGTATCCCGTTGACTAGTAATCAGTTCTACTCTGCTGGTTATACTGACGATCTGCGCCAGGCTCTTTTCTACATCTCTCAGCAGTACCCCAAGGCGCCATTATTTGGTTTAGGATTCTCTCTGGGCGCCAATGTCATTGTGCGATACCTCGCAGAAGAAAAGGAACACAGTCGTCTATCTGCTGCATGTGTATTGGCCTGTGTAAGTCTACCAGCCAGCTTTATGACGGCTGTTTAGCCCTGGTCAAAGTGCATCGATGGTTTACAGCCATTTCAGTGACACGTCTTTTGTGCAAGTGAAGAGCGCGCTTTGACTGTGCCATTAAACACGGTTTTGGGGACTTCGAGTTCATGGTTCTATGTCAGATATATCGGAACTCTGCTCGAAACCCTCAAATTCGGTTTATGACGAGATCTAATCTTCTCTCATCATCCAAAAGCGACTCCATCACAATATACACTTATCTTGCGACTTGACCGGGCTAAACAATCACCAACGTCATCCTTCTGTTTTCCCTTCTGACACGAAATTCACAGCCATGGGATCTTAGCAAGAACAACGACGCCATGGAAAGCACTCTCTGGGGGAAATACGCCTATTCCAAAGGCATGGCCAGCAACCTCCTTCGCCTTCTCTCCCGGCACACCGCTTCTCTATCCCGCCAACCAGACCACTACGTGACCGCAGCCATGCACGCCGCTTTCGCCCTAAAGTCCCCCACCCTAGAGCAATTCGACGACAAATTCACTTCCAAAGCCGGCGGCGCGCCACCGGTATTCCCATTCCCTTCAGCGCGGCACTATTATACATGGGCGTCAAGTCACTACGTGCTCCCTGATGTGCGCGTACCGCTTCTGGCTCTCAACGCTGCAGACGACCCGATCGTGCAAAAGGTCCCAGAGGATGTGGATAACCCGAGTGTTGTGCTCGCTGTCACCCCTGGGGGTGGACACCTTGGCTGGTTCGAGACGGGCAAGGATGGCCCGGTGTCGGTGACGCGGTGGATAACTAAACCGGTGATAGAGTGGCTCAGGCTGATTGGGGAGGATTTGGTGCTGGAGCGGAAGATGAAGGAGGTGTATGTCAGTGAGGGTGGGTTCTTCAAGGAGCCTGGGAGAGATGATCTCGGGTGCAAGGTTATTGATGGTGGTGGATTGGTGGAAGACACTACAGATGAAAATCTGATGCAGGGATTGTAAATTATATAAACCTCGTAAAACATTAGATAACACGACCAATAATGATCGATGACCATTGTTAACATGGAACTCCGGGTATTGTAAGTCGACAGTTTCTGCGTAACTAAACTTGGACCCAATGATCCTCGATAAATGACGCATTGATCAACGATCGGTCCCTCTCCCAGCATATAAATACCCTCGATGCCCCAACTCACTTCTACTTCCTTCTTTCCCTTGTACCAGCCGACATTTATGTCCATCACACTATCGGGCTTCCCTCAGCCTTGTCATGGTTATCTATCGCCTTCCAAGAGAGCCACCAGTCCACAGAGCCAGAGACGTCGAGTATCATCGTGCGCAACCAACGAGCCTGGAAGGATTACGGAAAACTAGTCAAACACGATGTTTGACTCCTACCGTATGCGCATATATACACATCTCTTCAAAAAGGACTGGTCCATAGAGGAAGCAAGGCGTTAGATCTAGACGAATATCACGGGCCTATATCGAGTGCAGTAAAGAAGCGCTGGCAGGCGAGGCAACGACAACGATGTGAAAGGAAGGTCCCAAACATCGAGGCGTCGAAGATGGTATACACTTACGTTTCTTTGAAAGCGCATATATCGATATCCGACTGATTTGTCTTAGAGACGTACCCCTTATCTGTCCCTCTCGCCGCAACACCCATATTCGGTGGACGACGATCTTTCGCATTCTGGGGAGCGAAGACGGTTCGCTCTCCAGCAGCACATGCTTGGCCTCCATCTATGATACCAATATCGGAGGATTAGACGACTAATCATTACACGCCATCATACATGCATCATTGGAGGAGGGGAAGTCGTGCACATCTCTCGCTGAACGCCGAAGTAGCTCAATCCAAGTGTCTTGTTCGAAAGCGGACAATGAAGATTCTTCTCGTTCCAGAGTCCAGCCCGGGTGACACGGATCAGCAAAGAAGTATAATCTCTTTGTATGCACGGGTCCGTCTAACACAAGTAAAGGAAGATGCTAGCTGTCAACCGGAGGATTGTACCATATCCGCCGCACCCATCTCCTTTTCCTTGTCGCAGCTCCGCCACTAGTGTTATTCGGTCGCGGATCCAACCAGGAATCGTTGGTGTACACCCAGCCATCTTGATAGAAGGTCATTAAAATGGCAGAGAAATGTCAACAGCAAATGCATACTCGTATCCCCACCCTGTGCAGTCCACATCGCATCCACGTCCAACCTCCAGTCCTCGGTTTGGACAAAGTGCCAGCCAGGTTCGAGTGTAAACGTTAAATTACTGCTACACAGAGAGCCCCGATGAGCGGTCTGTCGGTCATAACAGATAGACGAAGTAACGAACCTAACAGACCCGCCCAAACCATCAGGTCCCCTTGTCCACGCGCTTCGCTCGTCGCTCTTCAAATTCTCCTTACTCCAGCTCTTCTCCGTCTCTCCCTGAGCCGCTAAATGGCGCTCGTTCTCAAAGAGTTCCACCTCACGCATCTCTGCGGTCCAGCATGAGTCTGCGAGGTTGTTATCATCGATCAATCGCTGGACAAAAGTTGTTAGAGGAAGTTTGGGGTCCAATCTGAGTTTGGACCGGAGCCAGCGAAGGTTCCTATCGATATGTCGGAGAACGAGGAGAGATGATTGGATGTGGGGATTTGTTAATGCGAGCGGGATTATACCCAATGAGAGGCAGATGGTGCGAAGCGGGAGGGAGGGAAGGGAGATAAATAGCATCCCCGGTATAAGGCTGAGGGTCACGAGGGTAAGAAGGGGAAGAGTAAAAGGGGTTCGGTGGGTCAGATTGAGTACCAGAGGATGAACAGCATCATAAGTGTCAGAGCTACAAAGAGATTATGAGTAGAAGAAGAAAAAGCAAGTGGACAAGACTGACTAGAATCCCATAAGGTTCTGTATGGCCTGTATATTGGCCTGCCAGGCTACGCTCTCCTCCTCCTGGACCGTCGACGACGGGTCGGAGGATGGCGGCGAGTATTTATACGTCGCCAAGATAACAGCTATGATGGCCACTTGAGGTAGAAGAAGCAGAAGCCGGGGAAAGTAACCTGAGATAAAACAGTCAGAAAAGAAAATAAGAGGACGAGTAAAGCGCGCACAAAGAAACGCGTACACGGCTATCCACGTTGAAGTCACCTTCCATCCTCTCCTCCACAGCACAATCTCTTCCACGCGATCCTGCAGCCAAAAAACAGGTCCGACCTTGGACACGAAACGCCGAAAGTTTGCCGACATTATAGCCAGAGACAGTGGATCCTTGACAGACAACAAGGGCGGCTGGCCCGCTGTCCGTTTCTTTGGCTTTTCGTGAGATGGATTGGTAGGAACTGAAGACATGAGAACGTTGGGCAAAAAATTGAGGGCGGCATTTGTAGGTGAGAGTAAGCTGGTTGGTTGAGGATGAGGGTTTTCTGGTTGAGGATGGGGTAGCGAGGTTCGGATGGGCAAGGGGGCAGGACGACCGCGCGACTTTGATTTGGCAGGTGTAGACTTTATTCGGGTTGCCCACGGCGGAATGTCGATGTAGTCTATGGATTCCATGTCATGAGATCATAAAGAAGTCTGTAGTGAAATTAATCAGAAGTGATGTATTTGTCAGTGTTAGGATTGTCAGGGGTGAACTCGTTTTGGTAGGTTGGCTTCCTAACACGGACGCGTTCATCTCTGTCAGCGCGGGGTTTCGGCCACAGAGACATTGACAAGCAAGGTAATATCAAAACATCAAGTCTCAATCGGAGTTCAAACACAGCTTGTTCTTTCGACACCACTTAGACACCACCATGGCGAACATCGTACGTTCTGCGAAATCTGGGAGCGACTGGACGGTAAACGAGCTACTCGCGTATAACATCAATGTTGTAGACGAAGACGTGGCGACTTTTTTCGGCCTTCCCAACTTACCTGCACCCACGGTAGATCCCATCATTCTCAACAATCCCGACAAACCTCCTGGACCAATAACGAGATCCACTCGACTCTTCTTCCGTTACTTAAAAGATACTACGGAGCGATTTCCTCCAGGTGCAGCAACGAAATCCGCTGTCGATGATTTCGCCTCGTATCTCCTTGGCATGCTGGGCTATGACGAACCTGATCGTGTTATACATCAACGGATGGAGATAGGCTTCATAATGTGTGGCATGCGCGTTGATGCTAAGCCGGGCATCTGTGTTCTGGATGACGACGGGTATCTCCTTCTGGTACAGGAGGACAATGTATGTGGTACAGTATGATCAAGAAAGTAATCACAATTCTCAACGGTTTTCAAGCGTCATATGTCTGTCGATGATCCAGAGCCCCAGCTCATCGCAGAGGCAATTGCGGCGTTTTATGAGAATAACAGGCATCGCAGGCAGATAGGACTCCCGACCATACAGGCCAAAGTGTTCGCTGGGATCACTTTGATGGGAACTGCTCCGAGGTTCTACAAAATTCCCATCACGGCTGACCTCCTCCAATCTATCATGACTGCCCAGTTTCCCCCCCAGAAAACCGTTGTTCACAGGCTAATCCCTCCCGTTCCGGACATCGCCCAGTTTTTGGCGAACGGAATGCGACCTTTGGAGAATCGGCGGATTATTCTGCAGTGTTTTGAAGCCTTTAAGCAATTTGTTTAGTTGTAAGCTCTCCAGTCATGAACATGCATCATGTAACTGACATTATATTGGCGTAGAACTCCTCTCCGACTCCGTTTTTTCCTTGTAATTCATGTTGTGTAATGCAATGTAATTCTACTATGATGATATCTTGAATGTCAGTCAACCAGAATGGTCTGAAACGTCAACTGTGTATCAACGTTCTAGCAATCTTACGACACGTCCGATGCGTTTCTAGCACTAGTGAATGATGCACCCGATCTGCCTAGGGATGGAACTTCAGGCCTGTGAACGAATCGTCGGGACTGGAAGTGCATCGAACACGCCTTGTCTGGGAGCAGCGAGCTCGTGACTGGCCTGAAACAAAGTCCCGTGTCTCTGGTAGAGTTAGAAAGAAGAGGAGGGAAGAACTTGAGTTTGGGATGATCGGGAATCGTACGACACTGTTCAGCACTCCCCGCTCCTCATGTAACGCGTTCATAATAGCAGAAGCAGCGTTGTAACCGAAAAGATCGAAAACGACATTGAGAAGGCGAGCCCCTGCGGCCTAGCTTAATGCCGATCAGATATCGCTGAGGCGGCGAGACGAGTTCACGTTTCTTGATCTTTCGCTTGTCATAGGTTGCTCGCTTAGCATACTAGCGATCACCGGTTACCGGTAGTTCGTGGCACGCAACAAACTGTGTTCTGCTTTCGGCTGTCCCTCAAATTGGCCGATGCTGGATCATTTACGTCGTTCTTGCACTGACACTACCGTCAGAATTCTATCGCATTTTTACATAAAGCAGGGTACGTTCCACCCATCACATTCCCTATATTCTCACTGAGGCTCTCTGTTTAGGAAAGCATCTAGACCAGCTACTGTAGTCAATGGACCTCATGCATTCAAAGAGATCCATTACCAAATCTATATCGCCAATACTCTGGGAATGTTCAGTATAATTACCGCGTTGTTCAACTAACGATGTCAAGGTGCACTTTCGACCTTTTGAAAAAAATATCAGGGCCTTGTTAAACAACAAGGACATGGAGTTAGATACGTTGGTGGCTCTCCCCTTTACAGAGCAGTTCCTTGGTTACCGAATCCCTCAGCGGGCCAGAAAATCCGCATCCTCTCCATCCAAACAAGCACCAGTCTATAATTCACTACCATCAGAACCTGTCCATTCCGAACATTCGACCTCTTCGGACGATCCAGTCAATGCACCGTGGCCTGAGGGGAAGAATGCCGCCGATCCTCCAGTGTCTTCGCAAATGTCGAAGTTTGCGAGGAAGAACGATAAGACAAATCAAAAGTGTACCATTGCAAGAACGGGGTCAAGATAGCAATAAAAATATTTTAGCACAAAATATTAGCTTTCCATATCTCTAGTTTAAGTGCAATAGTACGCACATTGATCATCAGACAATGGCCTCAGAGGAAGACTCGGGACCGCGGTCGTGCTGGCCAGGAAGAGCGTCGTTCTCTAAATTATTCAGCATTGTGCCAGTCATCGTTGTCTTTCTGCAATACACGTTCGTCTTTAGACCTCCAGTATTCCCGTGGTACTTTCCAGAGGTCGACTCCCGGTGCAGTTGCCCAAGGAACACCGTGCTGCCTTGGGAATAATCGGATTTCCAGGTAGAATAACGAGCTTATCGCAGCTGGGCATAGATTACGAGTTTCACAGCATTGTATAAAATCAAGCTCGACCTGGAGTATTCTGTCAGATTAGTAAAAGATGGTAAGATATCCCGGAGCGTCGTGTGCGAAACCAAGATGCCGGCCACACTTCGAGCTGTCACAGTCCGCGCTTGTTATCGAACATGTGATTTGTGACACTGGCGTCAATGATGACAAATAGGCGCGCTCATAATTTTAAAGTTGTTCCTGAATTTATCATGCGGATGCAACGACGACGACAACGCCTACGTCCAGGGGATCCCCCTACCCTAAATACTCCGACTATCATTAACACAATCCGCAACGAATATCCACCAAACGAAACTCAACAGCAGAAGAAAGGGTATAAGGGATATCACAATTGAAATGTAAAGTAAAACGGGAAAAGAGCCCAGAACACTGATGATCTAAAGTGTATCAGCGGCAATAGGTACGAGTGAAGTGACTTGAACGATACGGAACTCTCCCACGCTAGGCCCCTTCTTAGGAGGCGTATTCCATCGCCGCCTCCATCCATCGCCTCGTAACCCTATATCCCTCAATGTAAATCTCCTCGAACGTGGGATCTTCCAACAATGCGAGTTCCAAGGCTGCTAGATCCTTGGCGCGGACGGCCGTACTATAGCGCTCAATGTCAGCTTCACCCTACCTGTCATTAAATCATGCGTAGCTTACCTGGGAGCGAGATAGAGAATGGCCTCAGGGTCCTTCCACTGGTTCCTCCACATTTTGTACACGGGGAGCGAGATATCCAGCATCGCAGCTGCAACCTTATCCCGAAGGGAGTCGTGCCAACTCTTGGGTGCTCCGGCCTTGAACTTGGCGACATCCTTCTCGTGCTTACGCATGAAGTGCTCGTCGAAATAGGTGGTTCCGTTGGCCCTGAGCGTTGATGAGCAGACCGGGTGAACGCTAGAAACGTAGCACGTACGACACAAATTTTCCGCCACCAATCAAGAAGGCAGCCATCTCCGCGGCATGGAGGACCTGCTCAGGTGGGACATCAGTCGCATCAGCGGGAAGCGACCGCTTCCTGGCGCTTGGACAGATTGGCCCGGTCGAGGGGGTCGTGCGTTTACCGAAGTACTCTGGGTATTTGGCACGGACGCGGAGGTCGCGAGCATTGACTTGGTGGAAAGATGCTGGAACTGGAGCCGGGGCGGGGGCAGGGGCTGGCTCAGCGAAAGCGAAGGCTGCGAGGGCGGGCAACACTAGGAGAGAAAGGGAGAAGCGCATCTTCACTGGGGGGGTCAGAGCGTGGAGAGGGAATATTTAAAGACGATCGACATCATAGGGGAGAGTTATGGCGGAAAGGAGGAGCGCCCGATTAAAATATCCGGCTCCCAGTAAAAAACATGCGCTTCGAGGATTTTAATTTCGCTCGAGTGATACAGACAAGGGCCGCTTGCGAACCAGGAGAATAGCTGGATTAAATTGCCACATAAGAGAACCAACAGCTAACCTCATAGTTTCGTTGAATAAGTATGTTAGGCTCGCCGTCTTCGGCTTAAATGATCGTGGCTCTTTGACAAGCGGAAAACAGTTTATGACTGAAAAAAGCCAAGATTAGCCGTCAATCATTGTGAAACATGAAGTTTGCAGCTGGCATCTGGACAAGTTACTTGGCCAATGATGACGCTCCATTGAGACCCTGAGAGACGAATATAAGCGGGCATGAACTCACATCCGAAGAGGAAAAATTAGCCTGGAACGAAATACGTACAAGGCGCAATTTTACCTTCATTCATGCAAGCATAACCGTTTAGATTGACACTATCCTTAATGAAGGCACACCATGGAGACGAGCCTATCTAATCGGTGAGTTGTTTAGAGAATTAGGAGACTGTGTCATTCTCCTGTCGCCTTGATTAAGACCGCAGTTTTAGAAGAGAATCAAGGAGGAGCTGGCGGAAGGATAGGCGCTCCATAATCACTGCTAGCGATTAGCGTATTGTAAAGTTCAATTCCATACTGTCTTTCTGATAGCTGTGACCAGGAGGTGGGATTGCCCTACGTGAGAAGGCGTACGGTGCTCTTCTACCACTAAATTTAGGAATGGCATAAGCCAAGAACCCGACCAAAGCAGAAAGCTACATACAGATGACAGAAAGTCCTCCAATCCAGACAGGGTTGCCTAGGCGCATATGTTGTACACGCCCATGCTGGCACTTGCAGCCATAAGTAATACACAGGCTCATATCAGGTATATACGACACGGTCTCATTGTGGTAGCGTACGGAGCCAACTACGCATTTGTTCAGGAACGGAATTAGAGAGTCTAGAATCCGGAGGTTGAACTTCCCGGTGGCACAATCAGCACTGATGATCGAACATAAATAGAGACCAAGAGAATACACCCACCAATCTCCCTTGGCTAGAGAATTCGCCGCGCTCCTGATGAGAATCATCACGCGAACACGGTGGATAAGCCCCATAGAACATGCCCTTGCACTCCGCGACCGATGAGCTAAATGGATAGATGTTAAGAAAAGAAAGGTACGTGCGTAAAAATATGCCGTACCTTTGACGATAACGATCAAACACACACTGCAGATCGAGATAACGCCGTAAACCCGGCACTCAGCAGACGAACTTATGACAAGAGAGCAAGCACATGGATCATGTCTTCCATCCAAGATAAAACATACGTAGTATTATATGTCAGGAAAACTGGTAAATTTTGCTTCTCTTGCTTTCGACCATATAGAACGTGGCCCATCACATAGTCGTCATACTCGTACCAGAAACCGGATGTCATCTTTCCAGCTGATGAAAGCTGTTAATGCATGCGCTGTATATGCGCCTGAATCCCGCGATATGACAAATGCTCTTGTCTTCCAACTTGACAAACAGATCTCGGTGGAAAAACAGGCCGAACTCTACGACTCGCAAGCTCGGTTACTGACCAAGTTCAAATTGGAAACCGTCAAGGGTTGCGCTTGTCAAAGAATGTTAACGACGACCTCTGAGCGCCATAACAGACGTAAAAGCACCACGGCTTTCCTTCTTCGCTGAGTCAGGCTATGGCCGCAAGATGCATGTAACACCTTTCACGGTTCCCAGAGTAATCATCGGCAAATGTTTGCTCAAATCGAAGGTGCAAGAAACCCTTGTCGGCAAATGACCTATCATTGTTGTCGGTTAATTCATGGAAAATGTACGAAGAGACACACCTTGAACGTCCATTTACTAAGGACAGGTTCCTCAGCATCGTCCATTGTATTGCTACTATTGAGACGCTCGATGATAGGACTATTTCCTCTACGCCGACAAGGCGAGTAGTCCATTTAGCCCTAGAAAATAACTGCAATGGGCAGCATTCGGATACGGGCGCACCATTTCCGGGCGCGTCTAAACATGGGCTACGCGCGAGAAGAGCTCAGCGGACATGATAAAAATATGGAAAGATATGCCTCTCTGCTTGTCGTTGTTTGGTATCAACTTCATAGACGCGTCAGTGACAAAGTCACGTTTCTTTTCTCCGATTCAACCTGATTCGACTGTCATATCCATTGAGCGACTTATCTTCATACGAATCGTCAAGTTAAGTTTCCGAAACTACATTACTCTTCAGTTCCTCTGTAGCAAGGTTCAATACAGATCTCTCTGTCAGTAAGGAAGACGTCGAGAGCCGACTTGGAACCGACGCCAATAACTGACTATTCAACACAGTGGTGTGGCCTTCATACTTTCACGCTGAAAAACTTCTCAAACCTAGAGCGATCATCGTCTACGTATGTATAGAACCTTTATGACGACCAATATATCTCATGATACGTCACAGATATGGCAGCAGTCGTCGATCTTCGGCCTACTCGCGAGTGTGCTACCTGCGGCCATATATTCTTGCGTCTAGAATCCTCGCAGAAGCCACTCTCTTCTCGGGCCAAACAGCTCTTGAAATCAAATGTTCCTCCATCGCACGAGGAACGCTTGGAACTGGCCGAAGGTGTGACTCAATCTTCTCGTATGGTGGTAGACCTTGAACAGAGGATTACTCAGGTACAAGAGATACTCGATGGTCTCGGTCGCGAACGTGACGTATGCGCCGAACATCTCAAGAGTGCCAAAGCGCTGTTGCATCCCATTCGTACTTTATCCGATGATATCTTACGCGAAATCTTCGTCCATTGTGGCAAAGAGTGGGATGACTTCTACTTAACCCCCACACCCCATGATTCCAATAAGACAACATTGCCACCGTGGACAATATCGCAAGTTTCCGACCAATGGGGAGGCGTGGCTGTCTCCACTTCGCGCCTATGGTCTTCGATATCCCTTGATATCTCTTCCTATCCAGCAAATCATGCAGTATCTCTGTCCTTTAAACACTGTCTGTGTCTTCAAAGAGCGCCAAAACGTAGCCTTTCTCTTAGGGTCGACAGTAAAACCGACTTGTCCGGCCATCCGATCTTTCCGATGCTGCTCATGAGCATGTCTCGATGGAAACGATTGCGTATCGATGTACCTCACAAGACATTACATTCTCTTTCCGTGTACACTGGTTTTCTGGTCTCTCTCCACTCTGACCATCAAAGATGCTCCGGCTGGCACCGAACATTTCTCCCCTATCAACACTTTCCGTTTAGCTTCTTCCCTCACAAATCTGGAAGTAAACACTCAGGTTGTAGTTCACCTTCAGTTGCCTTGGAAGCAATTGACCCGCCTATCTATCGGAGGGGCGCACAGTCGGCGGAGCCTAGAAATCTTGGAAAGGTTCAAGGTGTCGACGCGTCCATCAGGAGCCTTTCATTTCGGTTCCACAAAGCAAAGATACCTCCGTTTCAAAAATCCGATGAGCCCGTCCTCCTGCCCAATGTTGATTTTATAGCGGCAGGAGAAAGCGCAGCCGCATTTTCATCCGTTTCGCGCTTTTTCAAGTACATAAAAATACCAATCCTTCGTCAGCTCTTTGTAAACTACACCCACGACGGATCAGTCGAATTCCCGACTATACCACCTGGCATCCGGATCGATTATTTAACGATATACTGTAATCTCGCTGCACAGGCGAGAACCACCAAGCGCCTCATCGACTTTCTATCTACCGCCAAAAGTCTCCGTACTTTGAACCTACATGCGAAATACATAGGGAAAGTGTTGATTTCGAAACTCGCTCGAGAAAGTGATCGCCAGAATATTCTTCCTTGCTTGACAAGGCTCGACTTACGTCAGTCTACTTACACGGTCGATCAGGCATTATTTGTGGACATGATTGCGTCTCACAGGAAACGGCAGAAGGACGATGAGTCGTTGCTCAAAAAGGTGCAGCTTGACTCCGCTCGTCCTCAATGACCCTCAGGTAGCCACGCGATGGAAGAAGTTATGCGAAGAAGGATTGGACGACAAATATGGGAGCTAATAATGGAGTCATAAATATTTCAGAACATCAATGTTCGTTGCGTGTATCTTCTTCTCATGTATTGGCTCCTTCATGTTGATAACTACTTTTGTGTACTGTAAAAGCTCACATCTGATATTTTTGAGCCAAATAAAATCCAGCTTCTTTGGTACTGTGGCCAAATAGCATGGTTACCAGATGAATATGAAACCTTTGCTCATCGGAGCAAGTATGCTCTGTTCTCACCGTCGCTCATAGGTCTCGTTTAATTTGTTATCAGTAGTCCGACACCAATTATGAAATGGGATAATGAACATGGGTCGGTAATCTAGGGTCTCGTCATAAATCATTCTCACACAATCATCTTCCCATCATCTGGATTTCGAGCCATCTTAACGGCGGATACGTTACAGCGGAAAACGCGATCGCGAGCTATAGACGAACATTGTTAAAACAGGTGATATTCCAAACAAACAGTAGGCATGGAAATTACCTCGCATCCCACGTCTGCGTTGCCAGTCAGTCTCCCTATCGGACCGGTATACCAAACCTAAAGATGGATTAATTGATGGAGAGAGGTGAAGTTATACGCATCTCACTTCAGACATCCCGATGATCGCACCAAAAGCGCCAAAACATCCCGCGAGTATACCAGCAATACCAACCGGCAATCTGTCAAGGCAGATGGGTCAGCGAGGTCACAAGGCATAGACAATATCTAACTGACCTTCCGGGCGTGTCCCAGTCGTCTAGATTATATCCACCAAGGGTAGCGGTTTTCCTTCTAAATATATAGTGCTCTTCAAGTACTCCGATAATAAAGAATGACGACCAGTATCCAAGAATGGCCAGAAAATTGGAGAGAATCACGGCGAAATGCTCTCGGCCTGTGACTCCCGCTACCGTATATATAATCCACCCAATAACAGTCCAACATATGCGGGGAATTTTCGCAAACGGACGGCCAAGTGCCTGGATAGACAATCCAACGGAGTAAGTGTTTAGTATGTTATTAGTGCTAATAGAAATTGAGTGACGAGATTCAACGCGAGAAGTCCGATGACTTACATGACAGACAAGGCTAGAATCACAAGCAAAAACTTTCCGAAGCCTTTCCAAGGCATCAGCACCTGGCCGAGGAGACCACCCAGGCTGCCGCTTTCAAAGGATTCGGGATACCCGGACTTTGTGATGGTCATTAATGCCGCACCAAGGATCTCGGCGAAAGAAGTCGGAACATAAATCCCGAAAAAGGTGAGGAGAAAAACTTTAGTCGCAGGTGTGTTCACTGGAAGTCGGCAGTTATAATCAGCCGAAAGGGTCGCCCACTAGAAGTAGATGAGCCAAAGAAGTATCTTTGTTTCGAAGATAACACTAACACCTGCAGTACTGCCGAAAACAACTCCACCAAAGCTTATTACATTTGCGGTGAGAGTCCGTCGAGACTCCTCGGCGGATTTCTGTGCTTGAATATCGATACCTGCATGGCCGCCCAAACCCCAGAGGAAAAACATTATCACGAGGAGGGGAACCCACGCATATCTTTCGTAAGTGTGAACCACATCATATCCAATGAAACACGGGATGAGACTACAAATAGAAACAATGATAACGCCGACGATAAGAGGAAGAGAGCCCGTATTGACGGACGCGAGGGTTTGGCCCCCAATAATGATACACGTAACCGCGTATCCCAGTCTAAGCGCGGAGGACATGAGTGCGAAGAGTACGAGATGTAATGATGAATGGATTCTCACTGAGATAGAACGTTGAATATGGAATATATGATTCCGCCCAGGTATCCGGAGCTGAAGCGCACAATTATCATCGTACGAAGCCCCGTTTTTGGCCCCAGAGTTGCGACGAGAGAGGTCAGCACCGCTGACACAAAGCCAAAAACAATAATCGCCGCGACCGCATGTCTGCAATAGCGTTAGTAATTGCATCAGGAATCTCTGATCCACGGCAAGACTCACGGAAATGTGAGGGAAAATATATCTTGCGCAAGAATCCCTATGGAGAGGCTTGAAAGGACAAGATTCGCAGAACTGGAGGCATAATGCATTAACCGTAAGATCCCTCGGTGTAATTGGAAAAAGATTAAGCTTACGTCCAAAAGAAAAAACTCATCGCCCAGATCAGTATAAGCTAGTACGCTAGTAGAGAGACGTTTACATGTTCCAAGTATGTGTTCCATCCCGTTCGTCTTCGAGGACTCGTTCTACTCCCCTCCCTTCGACGCCATTCTCAAACAGCTTTGACAAGAACGGACCGAAGACTCCCGATCGCTCGATAATAGCTCTGTCGACTCGATCTCCTTCTGAGCAGACTACGTCCGAAAAGAACCGCTTCTCCTGGTGAACAGAAGACATCATCCGGCGTTGCGACTTGAAGGTTGAAATGGAGGGGGATAGGTTATCGCAGCACTGGCAGATATCACCAATGATCAAAAAAAGAAGCCTCTATCGGTAACATCATGGTCAGAAATAGATAAACAGATTGCACAGATTTTGCTCATGCATATGCTAGTGGCCCTAGGCAAGAAACGACAATCGAAAATGAGAGAAGCCTTCCTTCAAGAGCCGAGTAGCAGGTAGCCACTGGTACCTCTGCTGTGAAATCGTACTATGGAGATATTGGAGAGCATGTCAATGCTACGGGATTAATAGAGGGACTGTCAGCCCCGGTAAACTATTAAATGATGAAGAATACCAGTCTTAGCTAGATGTCGCCCACGGAGGAATCTGGAAGTGATGGCCTCTAATAAGAAATCACCTGATATCATTTGATTGTGGTGATACCTTGCAATTGACCACATAAGGCACGCAGGAATCCATTGAAACGGAAAATTACAAAGTGTACAAAAACACCCTGCCCTCATCAGCTCTAGATGCAGCACGCCCGTCGCCCGCCACCCAGCGATTTCATCATTAAAACAAAATGTCGAAAATATATGACCGAGACAGGGGTCGAACCTGCAATCTCCTGATTAACTCCTCGTAGTCAGACGCGTTGCCATTACGCCACACAGCCAATAGCACCGGGAGCACAATGTCTACTCTAAATATGGTTAATAATAGTCGTAACTGGTACATCCACTTCGTAGATACTGGACTCTTTAAATCCACCCGCACGCAGGAGTACATTCCAGCAGTGTTTAGAATTTATAGGCGATATCTATCTTATAATCTGTATCGAGTCCAGATATGAAGATATAGTGCTAGTTGGGCTACTTTCAGGACCATGTTGACGTGACTGGAACTATGAAAACCCTCTGACCCGTATCAGCAGATACCAACTCATAGAACCTCAAACCCGAAGTATCAATGAATCTGAGGATCGGTGATATCATAGCCGAGCTGTATTATACTGTTCGGGTGGCTACTGTAGGAATGCATAAGGCTGCAGAGTATTCTCGTCCGGTAAGCAAAACCGGGTCCGCTCCTTGGGACCCTGACAACGTCTTCTATTTCAGCCGTTATTGCTTGCGCTCTTGACTACAAGGAGAAAGGGTCCGTCAACAACTGTATTGGTGCCTGTGATTCTTACAAAGGCCGATATTTAAGGATCCTACATAACACGCAACGATCAATGAAGACGGATTAAGTGTCAGCACTCTGTTAAGTACCAAAAAGACGGCCAAGTCGTTCTGGTAGTCAAAGGAAGCAAGGGCGAATTATAAGGAAGCGGCATATTCAACGTGAGGTGCTACATGGAGATATTCTGGACTCGATGAAAAACTAATATAAACTAGAAACTACAGTCTGATGAGCAACGAAAACAATACATGTACGTAGTAGAACAGAGTAAAGAAATGCATAACTGATAGCAAAGATCGCACAACCAGGAATAACAGAGAGGGTGTTATCGGAGAAATCTATTAATGAGTCTTCATTAGAGGCGGAAGAGACCGATTTGAGAGAGAAGGAAGACCCATGCCCACAGATGTGCAGGCTTCAATCAGGTGCTTCCTCAGGTCATCGCACTGGTGTTGATGTTCTAGAGATCGGAACAAGAGTGAATCTGGTGCCTAGTGGTAACAGGGTTACGCCACCTACGAGGGCAAGGCCATATGGAATTGACCATGTCAAGAGGAATCATAATAGCTTTGGCCAATTCAAGAGCACCATATAAGGACCTATCGTTATTCCAAAGGCGAAGGCACCTATAGAATTATTTGAATTAGAGCCATGGAAACTCATTGGATGAAAGATTTACAGGGCAAGTTGATTTGAAAACCAGGTTACTTGAAACGGACGACGGGTCAGCTGATGTCCTGGAGTACCAGCCATACGTTGGATAGACATCGTCACGCGCTTGACAATCTGCTCTTGATAATAAACTAATAAGGGTAAGCAAGCTAGGGCTCAAAGATTAGGGAGAAGCTACTTACTCCACTCATCAGCTTGTTTTCGAGTGAAAACAGGGCCTCCACTACTTAACCCGTGTAAGCTAAAGCAGAAGAAGCATGAGTTTCATAGAAGGAATAGAACACGCACACATTCGAGGATGAAGGGACCAACCTACGCAGCGCCTGTGTGATTGCCATGCGAGAACTAAAGGAGATGCGTCAGTGATCATATTCTGGAAAAGAAAGGATGGTATCCACTTGTAGATATACTCCCGACACATGTACATGACAGCGGTGTCGAGATTGCAGACATGCAAATCCAACGAATCCTGTATAGACTGAGTCTCGTTCCAAGCCTCGTGGGCATACTCAGCCTTATCTTCCTCCACGTATGGCTCACGACGTAGTTGATCACAGAAGCACCACAGAAGCATACTTCGGCAATACAGCGCCCAAACGCTCTCTTTCTGCGATTGCGAATCCGCTGATCGATAAGGGGGAGATGTGCGATCGACAGCTTCGCCCGGGAATAATAGTGCATACTGGATGGAGAAGTAATATCAGGGATGTCTCCTTATAGGGTCGCGGGAGAACACATACGTTGGAAGGGCTGCTCAAAAACAGTTTAGGTGGATCACGATCAAAAGCAGCACATTGCAGAGTATAGTTCGCAACGAGACCGAGGGCGCTCCAGCAAACCCTACGGCACTCTTCGTCACGAATTTCGTTAGTTGACCAAGAAGAATCCCAGGGTAACGGGTATGACCATGTGTTGAAAGGATCTGGGGGATGGGAGGCATCGGTAGGTATGCATGAGCACTTACGCTCGTGCGGAGAGTGTGGGAAGGCATCGAGACCGGGTATAAGGACGACAGGGACGCCGCGTTGTGGGAAAAAAGATACTTCCGGGTCACTGGTATCGATGGACGTCAGCGAAAGACGGCGAACGATGTTATCCAAAAAGATAAGTGCGTTTTCGACGCGCGTCGGGCTGTATTCGGGATGAACAGAGGTCTCGAAGAGTGCGAGGATCTAAAAAATGTATTTTGAGCGGCGAAAGGACACGGGTAATGAAAAAGACCTACAAGCGCAGCTTCAGCCAAGGCTGCATCAATCCATTCCGATTCCCATGCGGCCTCCAGAGCGCTCTGCGCCATATTTCGGAGGTAGAGAGCACGAGTTCGGCCTTGAACTGCGTACTCCGTCTCGGATGATTTCATCAGAGTAGACATGGCTAGGGAAGCTAGGATAAAGGCGGGTTGAATCCGTATACGTTCTTGCGCATTGAGCAAGTTGTCCCTGAAAAACTTCACGTTGAGGAAGGACAGCCAATAGCCCGCATCAGTGAACCTATACCCCGTGTCAAGCCTGAAATCATCAGGAACGTGGCTGTGCTTACAGATATGTCAGGTCGTCGGCGACCTCTGGTAGTCTGGAATGCAAACTCTGACTAAGGCGGCTAAGGCTAGAGAGTCGAGGCTTACGGGTAAGTCTTTAGAAAATTATCCCACCATATCCTTTGGTCCGACTGAGTGGCAGGCGAAGTTGGAGAAGGAAATTTCTGATGCTCTCGAGTTGGTGAATGCAGAACATTCAAATCGAGTGGTCTGGGAAACGAAGGTTTGGAATACGAGGCAGGATCATGCGGGTAATACCGACGAGAATTAGGTGATTGCTCAGACTGAATATATCAAGTCAACCGTCCATTAGGCGTAATAAGAATAATGATATCCACCTTTGTCAAAATTGACTGATCCCCTGGGCCACGGATGTCTATCGGGGAAGGCGTCTGCGTCGAGATACCCAGTTGCTGGCCCTGCTGACGTTCAGCAGACCTCACTGTCGGTGATTGTTTTAGAGGACCACCACCCATAACTTCTTCAATTGGAGAGATAACGTCTGGTCGGTTCGGGGCTGTAGTACGTTTTCGTTTCGGAGGTGGAGGAACTGAGCCGTCTGCTGGTCTCTTTTTACAAGATCTTTGACGAGTCCCTGGACGCTTATCAGGTCCTCTACGTTTCGGGACTGCGTCATACTCGCAGACATTTGACCGCCGGACGCAGTTGTTGCAAACGGGTCTTGTAGAGTCGCATCGTATTTTGCGGCCCCGGCTAAAGGGAAAAACAGATACAGAGGGTCAACATTGCGCAAAATGGCTAAATGAAAGTTGGGAGATGCAAGGGAAGGACGAACACATACCACTGGCGACAAGCTATGACAACGGTAGAGATCTCCCTCCGAGGCTCCCGGACAGAATTAGTAGGGTTCGTTGTTGGAGAAACTTCTACACGTTCTGTTGGCGAAATCGGAGGGCGTCGGTGATCGTCATCGATGGAGACGGATGGAATGCCTCCGCTAACACGATGATATGTGGAGTCATGGGTCCCACTAGGCAACCGTCGTTCAGAAGAGCCTTGATATCTATAGTCGGCAACAGAACCACTAAGGGGGGGCGGAAGTCGTGCAGGCGGAACGTGGTAATCGCCTCGAAGGTGTGTGCGCGGCGAGGAGGAGAACCCGCCATGAAATGCAAGGTCTTCAGATGTGGGGCTCGGCATTTCTAGTGCAGTGTCAATTAACGGAGGTTGTTGCACTAGCGTCGGCAAGTATTCAAATTGGGCGGCGTGAACTCCTTGCTGAATATGAAGTTGATCCTGCTGATACCGGACTTTATTTACGGAAGCAGATGAGAACAGGATTTACGAGGGAAGGAAAGAGTACGATGGCAACAACTTACAATTGTCACCGTTCGCAGGGGGATAGTGAGCTCCGAAAACTGGAGAATGGAGGCCTGACCCATCAGAGCTCGACTGGGGACCGTCTTCGTTGGCCATGCCTGGCTGAAAGGGAGAGTAAAGGTCGCCTGTCGAGCTCGCGACCATCGACGATGGGATGGAGATTGGAAAGGCTGAAATGGATTACGCACAGGGTGAAAGTGAAAGCCTGTAATGAGGCTCAAAGCCACGCGATTACACACCACAAGGGTAGCGTCAGTGCCCACGGTGGATAAGGAACGAAAAAAAAATGAACTTCTCACTGGAAGATCAGAAGATCAATACATATGATTGTGCCATTAGATGGCTTGCTAGAGAGAAAAGAACATATCGGATTTCCAGTCTTTTGTATACTTTGAGTTGTAGTCCAGTGAGCGAGAAAAAAAAAGAAATCGAGCCAGAAAGAGGATTGGTGGGTCCTCTGTGGCAGTCAGTGCCAAGAAACACGACCTTCTCTTTGAAAGAGAAACCGGAAATATGTCGGCAAGGCGTACTGGATTTGAGAAAACACGAGAGCCTGCCGTAATTTCGCGTCAAACCTTATCCTGAAAAGGAAGAGTCTACCATTCTAGGCCCCGCAAATATCTCCGGTAGCCGCCGGCCCGACACTTAATGGGCTCCACGTGAGTGGAACGCGAGCGGCGCCTATCAAGGAACGTAGTGACGGCAGCCAAGTTCTCCGTTCGTATGTTTTTGTATTTTAACTTTTACCTTCAATTTATTCAACGTCGGGTTTTAGTGTGGCGTATATGTTCTGTTTTTTTTTTCCCTTTCTCCCCTCCCTCTCACGGACAATACTATGTTGCTCATGCTCTGATGTAAACACTCTGATAGAAACTAGCATCTGGCAACCGGAACTTTCACACCATAAAATGCATGACTGCAAAGCGAATTCGGATACCACTGTAGTCCGAGTCATACCTGCCTTCCTCGGAGGCACTTTTCTCACGACTCATTGGCTTCCGGCATAACTTGTTCTGAGATGCATCCTCATCTCGTGTACAAACTTCGGTCGACGAGAAGCTAGCCTCGTCCGACATTCTGCCCGTACTTGAGGGCAAGGAACATTTTGCTGAATTGTCCCTTGATCGCCGTACGCTGATCGCCCATCGTCATCGTGACTTGTTTAGGTCGGAACCGAATGTTCTAACCAACAATCTTTTCAATTGACTTCGACTTCAGTTCGGAGAATTGGTTACTTCGATGGGGCCAAACGGTCCTTTGCGGAAGCTTTAGTTACGGATGGATGGATCAAATGGCCGGACAATACCCGCTTATCCCCTCATCCCGTCACGTTGTCCCTGCTGCGATCAAATCTACGCAATGTTTGTGTTCCATTCAGCATTCTCCATCGCACTCACCCTAGTTCACCAGACTTTCTAGCGATGTGATGATCAGAGGGTCCAGAAAACTAACTTTAAGCCCGTGTGTTGTTTCCAAGACAGTTTCCGTGAGATTTCGATCAATTTTACGAGGGAAAATGCGAAGCCTGACTTTCCTGCGCGGCAAAGATACTTTCTCGTCATGCAGTCAAACTTGATACAGATCAGTGACCCAGAGTTGATATTTCAACTCGAAGGCACTCTCCTTGTTCGATTTTAACGCTGGCCAGTCGGATTATGACTTCTCGTGCCTTTCGGTGCAAGTATTGAAGAATTAACTCGATCGATCGTTTACAAGTAACCAACATAGTCCTGTTCCTTGATTCGACGACGTTCTGTCGTTGTTTAACGGCATCCAATCTCTTTACACCCGCAAACTCTTCCACAATGCTTTGAAGACTTTTTCCAATGTCCAACCACCGGCCGGCATCTTGGCCGTCCTGTCAAGAGAAAATTGAAAGTTGGAATAACGAAATATACCTGCATGCTTGCATGGAGTGGCGGTGCGAGCACATTGTGAAAAGTGTGTATGTATATGAAGGGAGAGGATGCTGAAAGCCGGGATTCTTCCGACCATCGGGGTGGTTGTCACCACCTATAACAGTAATCATGTCCCTTAATCGTAATACATAGCAATAGAATCCTCGGATGCATACTCATCGGCATCCTAGGCAATTTCGACCGTCTTAGTTCTATGTAGGATCAGGGTAGATCCCGTGTCACGAAAATAAATCTCGACGAAGGCGTCTAGGCCAGAGGTATGATCAAATCCCAGGACTATCTAATGACAATGGAAGATCACTGAAAAAGGGCGCCGAGATAAGACAAAGAAAGAAATTTTCATCGTTCCTTGCACGATGCATCCGCATGGGTATGTACACCGGGACTTAGAACGGCGCGCGTTCTCCGTTGATAATCGACAATTCAAAGAGTATAAAGGACATCGTCGGCAGCTAGCGACGTCAAAATTAGCGACATGGGATTACGGTAAATTCTTCTACGCCAGTGGAGATGATCTAAAAGTCACAAGGAGTTGCACAATATACCTCGAGATCTACTCGGCCAGGCTTTGCCTTCAGCACAATATGAGCAGGGTACGGCAAAGAAGCAGACCATTTGACGGCCCAGATCAGTTAACTCGGTCCTGAAGTGGATGTCCTCGGGGTTGGGGCCTAGTGCAAGTTAATAAATAAATAAGTTTTTACATCAATGAATAAGATTTCGACAGCCTGAGACATCATGGGCATGTCATTCGTGAGATGCGCCCACATAGGTGAAGGAAAGTAAATTGTATGTTACAGTCTCGGCCTTCTCCCGAAGCTAGACGTCAGGAGACTTAGTTCACATCGTTTGTTCCTGGATGCAAAACACCGAGAAGACTGAAGACGGCTGCCGTTGGGGTGAGAAGAGATGGAGATCTACCCATCTTGGGTAATCTGGAACGGGTTAGCAGCGTACGGGAGAGTAACATTTATTCAGGGCTTGTCTATGTGCGAAATCTTTGTCGCCGTAATGTCCTGTGTAGATCATGTCGGGGTAAGAAAGCGATGTAAGTTCAGAAGCACCAGCAAGCTCTCGGCGGCGCCATCTGCAATAGAGTGTCGTAAATCGTAGCTGAAGCCCGTTCGTCCTACCATCTCAATATTTCGATGCGGAAGCTCTCGACTTCAGTGGTTCCCGGAGATTGTCATATCTGACGTTTAAGAAAAGACTGGTGCAGAGCAAGGAGACATGAGTATCAGTCAATGTAAATTGATCGCAGTTAGAACATACGGGAACGAGGGGCATATTGAATGTGTGCTTAGTAGCGTGGCATCTCGGATTGGGACACGATCGTGAGATCATCTCAACAGAGAAATCACGTATCTGGACACTGACCAAATAGTCAGCGTTTTCACGACTGTAAGTTAAGTGGCGCGTACCTTTCGCAGCTGACGATCGATGACCACGGCGGGTGAGAACATTGTTCTATTACAGGCATGAATCAGACGTGCAGATTCTTAGTTAACATTATTGGCACTCCATGAGGACTGTCAATTTTTGGGAGTCCTGGGCTTGAGTAAGACGTGGGTCCACCAATCATTGACGGAGACGCAACAGCAGTTGCTTCTTCCTCGGGTCATTGATTAGTTCCGGCCGAAGCAAAATGACGAATTCCGTATGGCTGGGAGGTCCCAAAGATGGATAGACGAACGAATAAGTTGCAGAGGCAGGTCATAAATGTACCGGTACCCTCTAGTTCTGAGTTGACGCTGACTATCGGGCGTAGTCTGCCTCCCCCGGTTTAGATACCATGTTGGAATGGAAGCCGTCTCAAAAAACAGTTAGCATATGCTTAGTTAAGTTCATTTCTTAGTCTGCGTGAGGAGGAATGACCCCTGTGTGGGGAGGAGAAACCTTTCGAGGAAGGGATCAGATTAATCATGGCGCCTTCAGTACAATCAACCCCTAAATGAAGGAAAACGTTCATATGAGACAATTAATTGTTGCTGGCGTAATAGAACGCCAGATATATTATAGCTACCGCAGAGATTTCCCGTCAATGTAGGTTGCCCTTCTGCAATTTGGATAGCCGCCTACAGCTTGATATCGTCAAGCGCGAATAATGCTGAAAATATGCGTGAGCGGGAAACGTTTCCGAAGGTACTGTAATGTATTCTCGGCTATGGCCATTTATAGCGAGTTGGGGTGTCGTGTATGAAGGACGCTTTGTGTAGGACATTGGCTGTATCTGGCAAGTAATTTACTAATCTGAAGAGCTGCAGTGGGCGGATTTAATAAGATTGGTGAAGCGATAGATAAAGCATATCGAGAATATGAAGAATAGTGCAGGCAGAGAAGTAGATACCAACCTTTCGCTAACCTTAGAGAGGTGGACATACTGAATGCATTGTGTAGGTGCAGCGCAATACTTGGGCATTGAAGTTTGTAACCGGGGCCATTCGAAGGAAGCTTACGCGGGCACAGTGTCCACAAAATCATCTTGAATATTGTCGGAAGGAAATAGACAAGACGGCCAGTATCTAGGGAAAATATCGGGCCGATGATCCGTTTACTAGGTCCGAAATCCGAGGTAATATTGATTGGCGTAACTTTGAAGCAATGGTAGATACGGCGTCATCCATTTCTCTTGATAGTCAGGTTTCTCCCTACGACGTAGAGCAATTAGTACTTTTCCAGTCAGAAGTTCCGTCTGCGTCGATATGCAGTCCTGGTGTGAGATGCTTTTGGGTAAGTAAATGGCGCTATTTTCACAAACTATGGCTCGCAATTCCCATCCAGGGAGGCTCAATGAATCAGATTTCTATGCCACAGTGTCATCACGACCGAAAGCCAATTGATTCGAGGAACAAGCAGGGCTCTCACAGGTTGAAACAATGGAGTATCGATTGATGCTCTCCTCAACTCTACTATGAAATCTCCAGAGGCATGTATTAGGGACATGTGGGTGTGTATACAGCACACAATGTCGCTGCAGATAACACCCAAAACCTGCGAAATTAACGTCAGTAAACACCGTTGACCGAAGAGGATGACTACGTTAGAAGACGCTCACCCCTCAGATAACTGGCACCAGCGAAAGTAAAGCTGACGTTGGAAATACTCAGGCATGGAGCATACGTTGCTATTAGACTCCAAATTTAGTTAGCAGAGAAAGATTCTGAAGGTCGGTATGGGGTCGACTTCTTGTCACCAGTAACTGTATCAGTATCAGAAGACAATACCATATAAAGATGACCAACATACAGTGAGGGGCAAGCGGCATTGCTGTCAATCATGAAAAGCACACGCTTCTGAATACCGACAATCGGAACGGAGCACCGGCTGTCAGTTCTCAATGATAGTCGAAGTCTAAGATTCAATGATATATCAGAAAGGAACAAACAAAAAGCAATGATGCACATGTGCCTTGACGTTGAGCCGAAGCGATGGTAACATGGGTGTCTGATATTGTACTCCCCGATAAACGGGAAATCCCCACATACGGTTGTCTTGTTGCCACAACAACCGACAAACTGGCAAAATCGCTTGCCCAGCGCCCTGGATCTACCACAATCCTGGATGGGGACCCATGCAGATGCTCGTCGGGCCCACAAATTTGCCGTGAGATATCAAGCTAGCCATATTAATTAGCTCATCACTGAGAGCTGCGCGCGACGCACGAGTTGGATATTGTAAATGAAGATTTATTAGTATCCGAAGGAGGACATACCTTGATGATACCATAATAGCCTGACAAGTCGCCTTAATATGTGCATGCAGTGCCCATTCGTGTACAGACATTGAAAACGAAAAATATGGTCTCTCTGTACCATGCAGCCTCAACCTCACATGTAGCCCTATACTTAGCTTCGTGAACATGGAAGTCAATCCTGAAATCAAAGCGTACCTGCAGACTCCGGAGTCCGAGCCACCAAGCGACGACTGAGCTGGTGAGCTTTGGCTTTTCGCAGTAGCGAGAAACAAATTCTAACGGCCAGGGGTACTTGATTCGCATTTCAGGCTGCTAATACGATGTGCATTAGTTTGCAGCCTCCGATCAAGGATAGGCTGGAGACTTGTATGTCAGTGAGGGCGTGAGAGCAAGCTGGAAGGATTCTCTTTGCTAGAAAGGAAGGCACTGTTATCGAACCCCAATAGCTCAAATATCGTCCTTAGCATAAACCAAGTAGTCATAACTTGAAACTAAGAAATGTTGTTTAGCCGCCTACTAATGGAAGGCAAAGGAAGTAATTCAGTTCCGGATACCAGCGTAATGGAAGCTCGCACCTAGGGCCAAGTCCGTGACACTGTCTAAACGCACAGCACCCTGTCTTTTCAGAGTCGAGAAGTCTGAGAGCCGGGCGTCAGCTGCTATTGAAGATTTGAATTTCAAATGGGTAAGCATTTCTAGTTGAAATTGTACATGTTTGTTTGACGCGTCTCGGTCCGGATTCCGGACACCTCGTTCGAACGTCCACCAGCTCCATCGCCTCCATCAACGCCAAGTCCGACTTTGCTCTTTCTCCTTTCGGAGCCTCATTATCAAACTATCTTGGTGAACGGGGCCATATTTATATGCTGTGCAGTCCTAATGTTTGTCGGAACATTGATCAGTTGGTGTTTGCCGATTCCCGAATTCTCACCCTGGGGCCTGGAGCTATAAACAGCAGCCGTCGGAAAGTAAGTATACCTCGGTATTATTCTTAATGAAGCCAAAAATATACCAATGATGTTTTGATCACTCACAGATGACCTCGTCTGGTCACCTTTTTGGCGTAAACAGTTTCATACCAGAAGGATCACTTAAAAGCTTATACGAGAACAACGAGCCACCATCCAATGCTCAAGAGGACCTCCTCCGTGCGGAGCTCGCACGACGTCTTGAATCCTTGTCATACATTGACGAGAAAATTGCCCAGCTACAAACGGAGCTTGAGGCGCACTTACATGCGCGTGATGCCATCGCCTGTGAAGTCGATATCATAAAAATTGGCCTACATCCTATTCGCCGCATTCCTGATGATATATTAACTGTAATTTTCGAGCATTGCGTACGAAATCCGACCAAGCTGTTGAATTCATGGCATACTTATGACTATGACTCGCTGGTAACGGACGATGCCCCATGGACCTTGTCACGTGTTTGCCGTCAATGGCGGGCAGTCGCCCTGAACACAGCACGACTGTGGTCTTGCGTCAATCTGACTCTCGGGGATTCCGCGGAGCTGGCAAACGGAGGATATCTTCTCGAGCTGCAACTCGAGAGGCTGAAGGGGCACGATATTAGCCTCTCAATATCCAATCCCGCCGACGATCATCCATTACTCCCCCTGATTATTCCGAAATTTATTCCACAGTGCACGACTCTCATGCTGAATGTATCGTACACCTTTTTCCACACCTTGACCGCATACAGCGAATCTTTTGCTCGCGTCACACACCTTGCCCTGCAGCTCAACCCCAATGCTGAAAACCCGGGAGATACACGCGTCTCCATTGATGCCTTCGTCGCTCTTCCTTCGTTGCAATACCTCCATATTACGGGACCCATTGAATACTTCAGCTTACCCTTTCACAACCTAATGGAATATCGTGGATTCGCCGCAACCAACGCGGAGCATTATGAGGCACTGCAGATGTTAACCCAGTCGCCCGCCTTAACGCGCCTGGATCTTGTATGCCACGAATCAGAATCAACTCTGTTTGAAATTATCACCTTCCCGAGTCTTCGTCATTTGTCGCTATGTGAGGAACAAAAAACCCCTTATGACACGGTTGAAGGAGCTCTTGCTCAGATTTATACATGTCTTCGCCTTCCTTCCCTTATATCTCTGAAATTCGAATACGGAGACGAAGGTGAACCTGCCAAATTTCCTCGAGACATATCCCATCGTTGTACGGCTACCACACTAGAAGTGCGGGCCAATCTTCGTAGCTCTGGGGGAAGCCATATGGCTTTCGCAGGCTTCCTACAATCCACACCGAATGTCACGGACCTTCGAGTTCGTATCGATCCCCTCTCTAATGCATTTCTCGCCAGATTGATCGTTCGTTCTGACCTCGACGTGCCCCTTCTCCTACCGAAGCTCACTTTGTTAGACTTGCGTTCTTCGCAATTCACGAGTTTGAACACGGGCTTCGTAAAGATGGTGGAATCTCGTCGACGACCCTCTGCTGTTGGAGGAACGAATGAAGGTCGCGCTTGTAGCGTCCTCAAGGAAATTCGTCTAGATTCACCATTAGAGACCTTTGACGATGAGGAAACGGGGGATCTTTGGAGAGAGCTGCTGGGGGACGGGCTGGTTGTGAAGTACGATAAAGATGGACTGGATCCTCCCGAAAGTGAGTGGAGCTCATCGGACGGGAGTAGTGACTCGGAGCGTGGTTATTAGACGGAATATCGGGGAAAGCATTGACTTTGTACCGTTGACTGCGATTCGATACAAGGTTGAACTTATGGAAATGCACAGGTACTCGGAAAAGCTTCCCTATATTTTATTCATAATGTCGACAAGATCGATGTGACAAGCAGAGCACATTAATACAGTGCCCACGTTCAGGGAGCTGCGTCTCGTCGATGGACCCGATAAATGTTTTGACTGCTCTGCATATAAACATACATAGAATTGCATAGAATTTTCCTGCTTGATGCGAGGATGGTAATTTACTTAGTCCTGTACGGAAATATTCTAGTCGAGTCAAGCCGCTTTCAGTAGCGATCGTAGGTTGACGAGAATGGTCATCGTCTTTGAATAAATACCTTGTTTGCGGCATTCCAAGTCATCGTCGAAACAGCATCACGTGGAGTGGAGGCCCTGTTCCCTCGTTCGTTGAGAGAAAGGGAGAATTCAGATTGCACGGTCATTTTTTAACAGAATTTGTGGGCCGTAGTGTCATCAGGTCGAGAAATGTTGCAAACAAGTCGTTTGAGAACTAAATAGTAAATGATGGGGGCTGAAGGTAATCGTAATTGCATGTGTTGTCATCAAAGAGCGACGAGATGTAACAATGTGTTTACAAGTCAGTAAAGAAGATCCCACTGAAACAATTATTTCTGTAAAGCTGTCACAAACCAACTAGGAAGGATGCCGACCCTCTCATCGTTCCTATTTAGCAATCGAACCTCTTCGGAATTCAACGCACGAATAGTAGCTCCTTGATGTAGCTGATTTTTAGTCATGACCCTCCATATCGGATTCTCGCCCTTTTCCAACGTGTGCTCTATGCAGTGCCGCCGTAAAGCGGAAAGAAAGATAGTTGTGTTGTCATATCTTTGCTGCAGAGTCGTTTCATTGACCATTGAGGCAACATCGATAATAATGACCGCCGTCAACACACCCTCCTTATGCCGACCCAGAACGATGGTTGGGACGCCGATAAGAGATGACTGGAAGTACCATCAAAGTTTTGCAGGTGATTGTCTACGATGCATTGTTGTCATTTAGTACCCTATGTAGTACTATAGACTAGTAGGCGTACTTGGAATCTTGGCTTCTCGTTTTCAGCTCTAAGCAATCCTTTGCCTGTCCCGTCAAGTTTGCTACGAAACTGGGGTTCAGAAATGGGATCATCACACACACGGAATGAATAGCCTACAATCTTTTTGGCAGTCAACCTCGCCAGCGGTGACAACCTTTAAATCTCCAAGATTAAACGTGGCACCTGCAAACCACTGCGTGTGCAAGTCATGAACGCCATTGGGAGATTTCCCAGTACACAACGCTTCGAAATTTGACCTGGATGTATTTTAAAACGGGATACTAGAAAAATAAGATGAATATAACGTACCCGATACACTCTCCATCTTGGACGAAAGTGTGCCTGCTGGAAAGCAATGAGATTCGAGCCACAAATCACACTAGTCTCTCAGCCAATTTACCGGTCAGGTTGAGCATCATACTCTTCAATATACAACACCCCGTCGTGGAGAAAGACATTCAGCTGCTGAGCGTTTCCCCATAATAGTCTGATGCGTGTCAGCGACGAATTAAAGATTAATAGTATTCACTCGCTTCGCGGCAATGCCTCGATATGTTACAATTTGAGATGCTGTAATCTCATCTACGGAGTCAAAGTCCAGACACATTCTCAAGATGCGATCAAGACGATTCGGATGACCATAGAAAGGATTCGATCCCACACGCCTCCGATAGTTGCGCAGTCCATCCTTAAGGTTGATTCAGATTGGAGGTGGCATAAATGCATGCAGAGACGCTGTGCTATCTGCATGGACTTTACGATCCTCAGAGATCGACATACAAGCGAACTGGACAGGGGGGGTTTCGGTAGCTGGCAACGAGACATCCGACAAGTCAGAGAGATTGAGATCCATGTCGATAATCCTGAATCTGATTGGTAGAGGATAACGTGCGGGCGGCTATTCGAACCTCAGGAGTTTAGGTTTACGCAGTTTGCCGTGAATGGAGCTGTGTTCTTTCATTTGCTTTATGTAGCAACCCGGAAATGATGCCAATCAGGGAACAGTGCAGGAGATATACAGATCATACAGCAACTTGAGTTAGGTTGATTACCAGAGTATTGTTGACCAGAAACGCAGCAAGGTAATTAGTAGAAATGAATCGGCAAGATTGCGGCAAGACAACTTTGCGGTAAAAAAGGCCCGAAGGTTCGGTCAAACTGAAAATGCCCTTTGACCCTTTGCGTTCATCAAGTACTATCGATAGTTGGTTAATTCTTCGGCTTTCGGTTTCCGAGTCCTCACTTGCACCATCTGACTATGTCTGGAATGATATCTGCCTTGCAAGTCTACGGTGCACAAGTGTACCATATCGATACTTCCTATCCGGATCCTACAGAACTGCCTTTAGGAGCAATTCATGTTCTAGAGTATGTTTGCCTCTTTGTGCCCTTCCCAATGCCCGCTACCGGAACTGTCTGAGCACAATCTCATCATTGTAACTCTCTTTAAACAATAAAGGTTCTGTGACAGTGATACTGTCGGGCCTTCTCCGGGACTGCCACTGCCTTTCAGTATTGTACGCCTGTTTCAATACACGAGTCTTCCATTTTGTCGTTTTGGCTATCGTTTCCCGTCTTTATTGTTCTCGTTCTCCCAGGATCTCCCTCGTAATCGACATACTTAGGGCACAGGTCCCAGATGGGAGGCATCAAGCGCTGGCGGGCGGCCGGTAAGAACAAAAGACTCTCACACACCAACGAGCTCCATCATGATGGAGTTTTGTGCAATAATGATGAGCAATTGTACTCTTGGGTGCTGGGACAACTTGGAAGAAACCTGCGCAGGAACATTTATTTGGTATGCTATTGTACTCGAAGACAATACGCTCGATGGTTCAATCCTGTTTAAAGTCTGTATGCTGCAATTCACATACATGCATTCTCTTCGATTTAACTGGCACGACTACTTGGCCTCCAACGTTCCGCAGAGATGAACTCACAATCAGATGTGCTTGACGAGTATGATTTATCTTCTTAACGTGCAATACCAGAAGCTAACTATTCTTATGAACGGCTTCTAGTAACGACTTTCTGATGCATTCTGCGAGCCAAGATATGCAATGTGAAGTTCTAGGACTCGAAGCCGGGAACGAATTCGCTGTCGCTTTTGACGGAAGGGTCAGCCTCCTGCAGTCTCAGTCTCGCAATTTTAGCATGTGCGTAATATTAGTTTTTCATTTTGAGAAAGTGGGCTGATACAGTGGATACTTTACAGGCTTCACATTGATGAGGGAATATCAGTGGAGAAGAAGCATGGCGATGTGTAAATTGCGATTATCTCTCCGTCAGGTCTGACACTAACTGTGTATACTAGCTTCAGAGGACCGTTACGGACTTGGATAAATGGTGAATTGTACGTCGTCCCACTGTGACATTTATTGTAATTCACGATGCGTAATTTGTATTTACACAGCACATCGGAACAAATTACTACTGCGTGTCTGCAGAATGCATCGAATACGCCTGCCAATAGCGAATCCATTTCCATAGGTGACCTCTCTAGCACCTGGTGTTTCTCGAGTTCCATTCTGATTCCCGGTATCCATGTTCAGAGAGGATACATTCTAATATCGTTTCTTTGCCGTACGAGATAAGCAGACTGCTAGAAGGGACGCTGCGAAATATCGAGGAACGAGACGCCAGCCTGGCTGCTCGTCTAGGCTGTATAGAGCGGAAAGTGAAAGATCTACAGGACGCCATATCCGCTGGTCTTCTAGATATTTGTAACGACATACGAGACACCGGGGGACTGGTGCAGCTGGATGCATTCCAGATTCAGCAAATTGGACAGATGTGTACAAACGTCTATACGACTGGACAGTCCAATTCGCGAGTCTTGGATAACTTGAAGTCGACGATCAGGTCGAATGGGAACGTGCCTGTCATCTCGCCTCTGCCATCAAACGAGGAGGCGGGGGTCTCTCCTGGACCGGTGGTACCAGAGACGGCGACAGCTACGCCGAAACAGGCACGGATGGGTGCTGTTGGTGCGACGACGGCGAAGACAAGGAGTAAGACAGCTCGGAAGATTATGGAGAGGTCTAAAGAGAAACCTGTGGACGAAGAGAATACGGCGGAACCAGGGAGATATCCAGAGGCTGCGGCAAACAAGAAGAGGAATGGAGGGAAAGCGGTGAAAACAAGAAGTCGAGCGGCTCGTGCGGCTCCATACTAACTTCATTGCTGTATATAACCTTATGAGAATAGGCTGGCCCTTTTCTGAGGATAATCTTAGGATTAAATTGCAAGATCCGTAGTTCAGAGTTATTTCACAAGGCCGGCTATCAAGATTCAAGCCCTAGAACACTGGTTTTCCCTGGACCATGCACCCTGGCGGCGAGAGCATGAATAGTCGTCTATTCTCGATCCTGTAAACGTTAATTACGGACAACTATGAGAAATGTACCGCTTCTCTGCACCTAAAGATCTGATTTTTCAGGGGTTGTGGTTCTGGCCGTAAAGACTCTATGAAGTCACGGTACTACAGCAATCGCTCAACCGTTATCAGGTAAAAACACATCACCGTAGTTTTACAGTCTGTATGGAACACAAGACTCACTGTCAGTTGCCCGTAACAAAAATTTTAGGTTCTTCTTCGTATTGGTAGAGTGAATAATCCTGGAATAGGAAGAAGGAAGACAGAGTAAGGCGAGTATGTAGTTGGAACAAGGCGTGGGAAAGTATCTAGAAAATATTAATCCAATCGCCTCTGTTCCAAACACGCACAACTTTTGGCGGGTTGAACTTGGCCATTGACCACCATATTGCCTTTCCCGTCGTCGTCGATGTGACCGCCCCGTGATACAGATTGCTCTTGCGAAATTATGTTACACCGTCGTCGAAAACCGCCGGTTTTGGCTATCGGCTGCTGTCAAGCTGTACTTACGATTACGTCCATAAAGTAAGAAGGTGTAGCTCATTTCAAGGTTTACTTCATTGTTCTTCTCTTTATTCCGATGAATCACGCTCTCAGTACATTCGTCATTCCACAGCCAAACTTTCTGACTGGTGAGGACAGAGGTGCCCTTTCTAAGCATCTCGGAAAGGACGGGCATCACAAGATGATCTATTCTGTGTGCTATTGTCCCTGCACGATCCTATCGGACGCCTCTGATGCGTCTCCTTCCCCTGGTATTGCATCCCATGACCCTGCCATTGGTCATATGCTAGGCCGCGCAGGGTATATATGCTTCATTGCTCATATTCGTTCCCTCTAACAATCATGATTTCCCTCCACGACAAAGACGATTCAAAAGTTTCCGGGAGTGAGGAGAGCTATCACAGCACTCAACTTGATGCGGTGTCAGGAAGGAGCGTATGGCTCAAGCTCGACTTGTTTCTACTGCCGGTCATAGCAATGTTCTATTTCCTGTCGTTCCTCGTATGTTCATCATCATCATCATCTTGTTCCATTCTATAAGTCACGGAGCGGTGTTACAGGACAGAACAAACATCGGCAACGCACGCATTGCAGGCCTTCAACACGATCTCAAAATGACGAACCGGCAGTATAGCATCGCTTTGACCGTCACCTACGTTCCGTATATCGCCGCTGAACTTCCTTCAAATTTACTACTACGAGTATGTAGATATGCGTGCTTCCAGCGTTCTCGAGCTTATGTCACAACTCACCCACTCAGGTCATTGGACCGAACTATCTGCTTCCCACCTTACTGACCATGTGGGGTATCGTAACCACTCTTCAAGGAGTGGTGATGAGCTATGGTAGCCTCCTCGCCTGCCGCTTCTTCCTCGGACTCTTCGAAGGCGGTGTCTTCCCCGGACTAGTTTTATATCTGACGCATTTCTATCCTCGTGCCAAGATGACCACCCGTATATCCGCATTTTTTGCATCTGCCTCGCTTTCAGGGGCGTTCTCAGGAATCCTCGCCTATGGCATCATACGCATGGACGGTGTGGGTGGGCGCGCAGGATGGCGATGGATATTCATCCTCGAGGGCGCATTTACTGTCGCTTGGGGTCTTATGAGCTACTTTCTTATGCCTCGAGATGCCATGGTTGCGAGATTTTTGCGTCCAGCGGAACGCGAATATGTGGCCAGTCAGGTTGCTGAGTCCGGAGGAGAGAAGTTTGAGTGGAGAGAAGTGAGGAAGGCATTCGTCGCGCCGCACGTTTGGATCCTCGGCGTTGTATTTTTCTTTTCGGGTGCTGTACTCTTTGGCTTGGCCTTGTACGTATTTCCCTTCCCATATCGCTCTGACGAAACGCCCTGACTATTGTTTCCAGCTTTACACCGTCAATCGTCCAGGGCTTAGGATACACTGCTGCTCGCTCACAGCTCATGAGTGTGTCGCCATTTGCAGCCGCGTTCGCCTTGTCGATGACGACCGCCTATCTATGCGACAGGTATCATGTTCGCGGCCTTGTTTGCGTCACCACTTCCGTCATAGCGTTGATAGGATTCATCATATTCCTCACATCATCGTCGGCACACACCCGATATGGTAGCCTCTTTCTGTCGATACCTGGCGTGTATACCTCTGCTCCGACGCTGTCAACGTGGAACTCGACAAATTCAGCACCACACGTTCGTCGTGCAACGGCGATTGCCATTGGCTTCATGATGACGAGCGCTGGGGGGATTTTGTCGACATGGTTAATGGGGAGCTTGAGCATCGCGCCCAAGTATGTACTTGGGACGCGGGTGATGGTAGCGTTCAGTGGTGGGATGGCTGTTGGGTCTGCGTTGTGCCTTGGGTATTTCATAGTGATGAATAAAAAGAAGAGAAAAATGCAAGGACAGGTCATTAAAGGGATGGATGGAGATTTGGCTCCGTCCTTTGTGTATTTATTATAATCGTAGGTTGTTTCCCTTCATTCATATGCGGTGAGCGCTGATCCTTCTACGATCATACAGATAGTACTGTGTCTATCCCAATTATCTTTTCTTTCGAGGTGAGTCACTTTATTGGTCAACCAATGCGATAAACCGAGTTTAAATTTTAGATGTTACGCAGCAAATATATATATATATATATATTATGCTCACCATTTGTGGGAAATCTAAGGGATACAAAATGTCATCGAGGCCCTGTCTATCGTGAGCAAATTCTGGTAGCACGAAACATGTCCAGCTGAATGGTCATATAGCTGGGCGCTCTTGGCGAGGTCTTTTTTTCGAACTTAATCGATTGGCCTGGTCACTTGAATGACAGGGTCTTTTTTTCTGCTAGTTTCATTCTCATGTGATGGGATGGTCGTATCAGGTGTTACTCGACTATTGCACTGGGCGGATGCAATCATGTCTGCATTCAAGAGACGATCGCCGCCGACAAGGTCCCCGTGGTAATTAGGGTGGTCACCCGTTGCTTGTGCAACATCTGACTTTGGATCTAACAGTTTCCGGCGTCAGATCTAAAGCCTAGCTCCAGTCTCGGTCAAGGCGCTGGGAGGTCGCTATGACAGCGTTCGTGTTTAATGTCGTACTCGGCTTGAAAGTACGTATCCCCTGGCAGATTGTGTTAATATCGATGTTGACTGTTAGTAATGATTTCCAATAGATTGTTCCCTGAGTGCTTAGCTTCCGATTCTCGTTTCAACTGGTCAGCGCTGTTTGGCTTGGTACTTAGTCTATTCACACGACTTGACATTAAAATGGAGCTTCGTTCAGAGGGTTCCGTTCTCTACGTCGCAGGTTCGTGTCCAACCAGAACCTTCATGTTTATTTTGCGGTGACGCGTTCGGTCACATCCCGTGACCTGTTACATGACGACAATGACTGAAACCCTCCGCTGAAACCAATGTGAAGTCCTCAATGCAGAGCCTTTCGTGGTGGTGTAGAACTATCCAGGCAGCCTAAGGTATATGAGATGCAGCGAGATTGCGATGATGGGGATTGAGATAGAGAAAAACATTGCATACTCGACCAACGTTCGACGTCAGTGCCAAGTGGTTCGAACGTCTCCTACGACCTCTGACAACAGAGATATTTGCGTTGACACAATTTCTGTCACTTTTTTCATCCCTTGAATTTTGCGTATTTGATTTCGCGAATGTATTGACTGAATGTTGACGAGAGTTGCTGTGCGGAGCTTCGGCAAGATCGGCATTGCCATGTTTTGTGAGCTGTCCGAATAGGGACTCGCCATCTTTCCTTTCCACCATGACCACACCTTTAGCCTTACCCGTAACGTCGTGAGAGATCCCTGCAATAAATTTCCTCTCGAATACTGACTTACCTTCAGGGACGACATACACTGCATCTTTACCATCCCGGAGCTGGTCACCGCATTCATCAGAGTTTGTCAGTAACGGTACCCGCGGCTCGCTCGTACGCATACCTCTCACTGTCTGTAAAACATGGGCGAACATCAGTCTCATCGATTTGATTTGGTGTGAGATTGGTGGTCCTAGTGCGATTTTCCGTCTCCTAGCACCTGTCGAGGGTCGACCAGCAGGCCAAGACGTCCTTTACGATTGGAACTGTGTGAGTATGTAAGGGAATGAATTTCATCATCGGACTAACTATACACCTTTTCCTTCTGAAAGTCGTTCAAAACCTTCCCTATGCCGAGCGGATGGGCCCGTTTTGATTTATACAGACTCCGAGTACGCATCCTGGATGGTACGTCGACATACACGAATTATCGTTCTATAATGAGCGACATTGCTGTGCTGGGGCGCGATTCTAAGGTCTTTCTTCCTAATCTTATTGACTTTTCCTGGTTATACGTTCAGGATGACCTGTGGCGCGACTCGGTCCTCTTCATGCACGAAGGCATCGAAACGTTTACTCTTATGCTCGAACTAAAAGACACTGCGATTCAACGGCCCATTCTGCCATACTTCGAGCACATAGCCGCGCTCATGCCACGTCTCCAGAACTTCACCTTGCACCTTGGCTCCTGTCGTGACGCATATAAAGGACATCTAAAACCCGCTCTTTCATGGTTTCTTCTGAAACTACAGTATCATAAAGTCCTTAAGATCACCCCAATGCTAGACTTATACGATGTCATTTCTTCAACTGCATCCCTTCCCAATATCGAAACCATTGATGCTCACATTAACAAATACATGAGTAGATCCTTGTTTTTCGCTTTTCCTTTTACTTCTCCTGTTATATTATCTAGCAAACTCTGAAGCCTCAGTCTTGCAATTTCTTATTTCGACGCCGCTACCCATCTGCTCTGTACAGAATTCCCCGCGATGACCAAAATCTCTTTACAGTCGTACAAGCCCGAGTCCCCGACAGCCACACGGACACTCACTAGAACTCTATCACTGTGTTGCAAATTCCTAAGCGACATATCTGACGCATACAATTCCACGGAAAACGAATACAACCTCCCTCCCGACGGACGTATATCACTCACTGACATCCAATCGTTGCTCCACTGCCGCACTGTTGTCCGTTTTCGGATCTATCACGCATGCCCCCTTCAGCCATCCAACGACGACATCAAGAGTATCCTCCAGAACTGGGACACACTTAAAGAGCTTGTTCTCAACCCTTCACCGACACATTTTTCACTGTCGGATGTTTCTCATCCATATTCCGGCTGGGAAACTCTGGCCGTTATTGCCGAGCACAGTGGGCACCTGGAGAAATTAGGTCTCTATCTCAATGGTTTTCCGGAAGTCAGTATGCCATCGTTTCTTCAATTCATCCAGCTGAAGATCGGGACGTCGACACTTGCTTCTAAAACGAAGGAGGCCGCCCGATTTCTCAGTCAACTTCTTACTCTGCAGTGTCGGATACACCGCGCTTTTGCGTCTCCAGACCGTGCGGGATGGGGTACCCTATCTGAATTACTAGACTCTTTTATTCGGACGAGGACGCAAGAACAGGAGTGAGCTAGGAGATGTATTTAGATGAAATCTTCATCAGGAACTCGATGCCACATTTCCGTATGCATGGGCCCTTCTCTTTCGCCATTTTCACAGATGTAATCGGAATTCTGTTAATGTCACTGGCGAGGAACAGAAATCTGCACTGATGAAGATGAAGATGACCAAATTGTCATACCTTTGTGCGTACAATCAACATCGAAAGGGGAGGCGGTGTGGCAAGGCCGCTAGTAAAGGCCATCATATCGCATGATGCGTAGCGTGCGAAAGAATATACAAAAGCATTTCGGTGACTTCTGTTTCAACTCTTATCCTGCTAAAGCGTTTCGACAAGGAACCGACATGTACCCACTTTGACCGTCAGGATTGTGGCCGCATGGGATATGGAATCCTTTTTGCGCTGTCTGGCACATTACACAGGTCTTTACATAGCCCTCGAGAAAATTGCGTTCTATTCTGACCGTCCTCGACGGAGAGTAGAAGGAGCCGTATTGCGTACGACGGGAGAATAAGGTTCAATTCATTTTCTGTCCGGTTCTATTCTCGGCCTTTAAGGGTACCGTACGGTCACCCAGGCTGCCTATTGATAACCTTTCTATTGCGGAGAAGATAGGTAATAGCCCGTTTTCGCTCTCTGTACTATTCTTACTGCAGGTATCTTGGGTCAATCTCCCATTCCTTCTCCCATGACCTTGCAATTGATTGCAGGTATATCTATCCCATTGTTCCTGTCGTAATCACTGACAACTATGGCCCGCTCCCTTCAGGACGATCACGATGAGAAAGGTCTTAACAGCGAGGAGAATTCTCACGCCGTTCAGCTCGATGCAGTGTCAGCAAGGAGGGTTTGGTTCAAGCTCGACTTGTTTCTGCTTCCAGTCATGGGGATGTTCTATTTCTTGTCATTTCTGGTATGTTTTCATTCTCCTTTTGATTCCTTAGATAACTGAAAATCGTAACAGGACAGAGCGAACATCGGCAATGCACGCATTGCAGGCCTTCAGCACGACCTTCACATGACGAACAAGCAGTATAGCATTGCTTTGACCGTCACATATGTCCCATATATTCTTATAGAGCTGCCTTCAAATCTGCTTCTCCGAGTACGTCGATATGCATTCTGCTAGGGTTCTCCGATGGCTTATTTGCACCCGCTCAGGTCATTGGACCGAATTATCTCCTTCCTACTTTAATGACTATCTGGGGCATCGTCACTATCCTTCAAGGAGTGGTCACGAGCTATAGTGGCCTCCTCGCTTGTCGGTTCTTCTTGGGCGTTTTCGAAGGCGGTGTCTTCCCTGGTATGATATTATACCTCACACATTTCTACCCTCGTGCCAAGATGACCACCCGTATTGCCACATTTTTCGCCTTTGCCTTGGTTTCAGTGGCGTTCTCAGGAATTCTTGCCTATGGCATCATACGCATGGACGGCGTAGGTGGACGTGCTGGATGGCGGTGGATATTCATCCTCGAGGGCGCGTTCACCGTTGCTTGGGGCCTAACGAGCTACTTTCTTATGCCTCGAGATGCTATGGCTGTGAGATTTTTGCGTCTAGAAGAACGCGAATATGTAGCGAGTCAGGTTGCTGAGTCCGGAGGAGAGAAGTTTGAGTGGAGAGAAGTGAGGAAGGCATTCGCCGCACCGCACGTTTGGATGCTCAGTGTCACATTCTTCTTTTCGGGTGCTCTTCTCTATGGAATGGCTTAGTATGTATTTCCCTTTCTGCCTTGTTTTTATCAGTATCCTGACTCTATTATTCGTAGCTTTACCCCATCGATTGTCCAGAGCTTGGGATACACTGCTGCCCGCGCACAGCTCATGAGTGTACCTCCATTCGCAGCCGCATTTGCATTGTCACTGACTAGTGCCTACTTCTGCGATCGGCACCATATCCGCGGGATTGTTATTGTCGTCTCCAACATTTGCGCATTGGTAGGATTCATCATATTCCTCACCTCGTCATCAGTAAAGACCCAGTATGGCAGCCTCTTTCTGTCGATATCTGGTGTGTATACTTCCACCCCGACACTGTCGACATGGAACGCGATGAATTCAGCACCGCATGTTCGTCGTGCGACGGCGATTGCCATTGCATTTATGATGACAAATGCAGGAGGGATTCTGTCCACATGGCTACTGGGGAGCTTGAGCACTGCGCCAAAGTACGTACTTGGAACACGCGTGATGATAGCGTTCAGCGGAGGGATAGCTCTGGAGTGTGCACTGTGCTTGGGGTATTTCGTGTGGATGAATAGGAAGAAGAGGAAGATGCTTGAGCAGGATATTAAAACCGAGATGGACGGAGATTTGGCTCCGACGTTTATGTATCTATTGTGATGTGAGGTATTCCCTTCATTCATAAATGCCGTCCGCTGATTTATGACCATCGATTTCGTTCAGATTGTAACCTGCAAGCCTCGACCAATCTTTCTTCCGGGTGAGATGCGTTATTGTTTGCGGCGTCAGACATACAAGCTGTAAAATTGGATGTTATTCAATAAATATCCATTTTGTGTTCCTATCCTGCGTACCACACGTGGGAGGTGTAAGGAATCCCAAATATTATCGAGACCTAAGTGTATCGCAAACGAGAGCACATAGCACTAATTTCAGCTGAAATGTGTTCATAGCCCCGGTACTGTCCTTGCTCAGTGTTGCTCTTCATTTGTATGCGGGATGTGCTGATAACTAGTTTTGGGCAAGTACATGTTCCGTGTCAAATTTGTTCTACCAGCATTAACTACCTCATCGTAATTTCTTCTCGGACTTCAAATGCTAATGTGGGGTTAGCCTTGAAAGAAAGAAGTAGCGGGAATTCTCATCCAAAAAAGCCAGCATGGCCTCGCTTTTGGTCGCTCGGCATTGTTGTTATTAAGAATCGAATAGTGAGTACCTCCAGGCAATGCACTCTGTCGCATACCGTAACCAATATGATATGTTGATCCTGCCTTTTGACTCGTCTTTCTGTTCCTGAAATGATATAATTCCGTTACAACAATTGATTAACGTGTTATTAGTATGTTGATAATAAAGTTACTTGTACAGCTTGATTCAAGCGTTCGCAATATTTCCGTTCTATTTCTGATGAAGATTTTGTTTAGCGGGCCCGTGTCCTAGCCAATTCCTTTTCTTCCATCCTCACCCGAATAAAAGAATCTAGCAGTTCGGATAGCATATTCCATCCTATATGATCTGGACACTTGTAGGAACACTGTACCCGGCACTGAAGAGTAAGAAACTGGCTAAGAAACCGAGCAGGACCTAGCACATCCTTCGTGCTAGAGGGAAGTTTCGAAGTTCCGACAGTCAACTGCTTTAATTTGGGCAATGATGTTATGCCCGCGCAAGGAGGAATTTTCGCAAAACCATCGAGATGGAGACCCAAATGCTCTAGGTGTCCTCCATGCTCTGCGACAATGGCTAGAGTTTCCCAGTCCAAATATGGTTTGGACGCATCTGGCGGCAACAAACGGGACGGACTCGGAGAATGATTAAGGGAGAGATCAATAACGGAGCCCCAGTTTCGGAGGAGGTTCCTAATGTCGTCGTTGGTAAGCTGGAGAGGTAAAGCGTGGGCGATCGAAAAACGGACAACATTGCGACAGCCAAACAACGGCTGGATGTCAGCGAGTGTTATACGTCCATCAGGAGGGAGGTCAAACTCGTCTGCAGTGTCTGCTATGAGTGAGATGTCACATAGGGATTTGCAATGCAGCACTATGGCCCTCGTGAGGGTCCCGGTACATATCCGGGACTCGTGTTTGTGCGACCATAAAAACAGCTTAGTCAACGCAGGGAATTCCGTACAGAGAAGATGGGTAGTGGCGTCGGAATAAGAAATACCAAGGCTAAGGCTTTGGAGGTTGTAGGATAACGTGACATTGGAAGTAGGGGGATTCGGGGTGGAAACGGAAAACAATGTCCTATCTATAGTTACATCAATGTTGGCGTTGACCGTTTGGAGATAGGGAAGAGATGCCGTTGAGGAAATCACGGCGTAGGCGTCTACCATTGGGGGAAGGGTAAGGGCTGTGAGGAATCGCAATTTGGGAAGGAGCCAAGAAAGCGCCGGACCAATATATGCTTGAGACTCTGCGGTGGCATCGTAAGGGCAGAGATTCAAGTGAAAGCTCTGAAGATGCGGCATACGCATGGCTACGTGCTCGAAATATTGCAAGATGGTTTCTTGACCGCCAGGTTCCCGTAGCCAAAGCATAAGAGAGAACTTTTTGATGCCTTTGTGCATAAAGAAGACCGACTCGCGCCACAAGTCGCCATGGGCGTATGACCAGAAAAGTTCGGTGAGATTAGGGAAGAAGGCCATAGAGTCAGGGCGAAGCACAGCGACATCGTTTATGACGGGACGAAAACTCATATACAACGTCTCATCGTGGTTATTATCTAGGGCTTGCACTCGCCGTCTGTATAAGTCGAAGCGCGCCCATCCACTCGGTGTAGGGAGGGTTTTGAATGACTGTCAGCCGAACAAGTCTAAGATTAGCGTTATTATGAAACGTATTATTTGTCTGACTCACACAATACAGCTCATGAACAACGTCTTCGTCATCTGAAGGTTGCTCTTCAATTGGTGCTAGCAGACGGAAAATGGTCCTAAGATCATTTATGTCATGCCAAATCAAATCCATGACGATATCTGCCCATAATTTACAGACAGTGAGAGGACCACGGACAAGTGGCTGCATCCAAGCAAGCTCCCTGATAATTGCTGTGACCAGCTCTGGGATGTTAAAGAGGCGGTGCATCGGAGGAGACTCGTCACTGAGAATAAGTAAGTATATAAGTAGGAATTCTCGTAGAAATCTCTTACGATGTTACGGGAAATGCCATTGGTGGGCCGCTCATGGTGAAAGGATGGAAGGAAAGGACGCGGTTGGACGTAAGAAAGATCCAGTAGCGGCAGTTGCCGAGTTATTGCGGTGTACGGCGCACTGTATCCATTTTGTTGGGCGGAGCAGGTTTAAATTTGTCGGATATACTTCAGACTGAAAGATTAGTTGCAAACAGCTGCTCGCATATAACGAAAGGCTGCTTTCGGTGCTTTACTTCACTACATGACCAATGACGCATGGCATGTGAAAGAATATCCGGATGGATTTCAGTAGCCTCTATGGCAAACATGTGCAACTCGTACCTTTCTCTTGACAATGAACCACCATCTTCTCATTCATGTTGTGCATTTTGATTGCTGCATGAAACGCAGAATACTTTTAACGCGAAAATATTATGTCTGGCATGTTGCACCGGCCTCGAAAACTAATTGGGCTTAATTTGGCACGTCCTGAATGGAGAATGGAAGGAGCCGTATTGCGTACGATGGGATTCAGAGAGATTGATAACGTTCACTTCAATTTTCTTGTCACCCAGTTAGATTCTCATTGTCGCATTCCAGGATACCACAGCTAGGACGCATAACCAGCAGTAGCGCTTCTATCTAGGATAGCAGCCATTTTCTTTCGCTATTTAATCATTCCTCCAAGATCCACTGAAACGTGCTTCTGGGTCACGGAATTTTCATCCCATGATCTTGTGGGTATATATAATCCACTGTTCCGTTATCTCCAGTAATCATGGTCGACTCCCTTCAGGACAAGCACGATGCGAGGGGTCGTAACAGCGAAGAGAGCCATCACAACATCGAACTTAGTGTAGTGTCGGCAAGGAGGGTATGGCTGAAGCTGGACTTGTTTCTGCTGCCAGTCATGGCCATGTTCTATTTCTTGTCGTTCCTGGTGTGTTGTCCATTATCGTTTCGATTCCTTAGATGACTGAAAACTGGCACAGGACAGAACGAACATCGGCAATGCGCGCATTGCAGGCCTTCAGCGCGATCTTCAAATGACAAACAAACAATATAGCATTGCTCTGACTGTCACCTACGTTACGAATCTTGCTACTGAACTACCCTCCAATCTTCTACTTCGAGTACGTCAATCTACATCTTTCCAGTCTTTTCGAACTCAGGACTCATTGTCACCCACTCAGGTCGTTGGACCGAACTATCTTCTTCCTACCATATTGATCAGCTGGGGCATCGTCACCACCCTCCAGGGAGTAGCGACGCGCTATGGCGGCCTCCTCGCTTGTCGGTTCTTCCTCGGCATCTTCGAAGGCGGCGTCTTTCCCGGACTAGTATTATACCTGACACACTTCTACCCTCGCTCCAAGATGACCACCCGCATAGCGGCATTTTTCGCTTCCGCCTCTCTCTCAGGGGCGTTCTCAGGAATTCTTGCTTACGGTATCATACGCATGGATGGCGTAGGTGGACGTGCAGGATGGCGATGGATATTCATTCTCGAAGGGGCATTTACCGTCGCTTGGGGCGTAATGAGCTACCTTCTTTGGACGCCTCTTGATCCGTTACAGCCACCACACCCAATACTCCCACGGTCCGATAGCACCGCTCGAAGGGAATTGGGAGGGCGTACGAAGATAGATACGCGTAAATACTTCTTGTAAACTCTACCGATAACATCAAGAAATCATACCATCAAAATGTCCGAAGGACCGGACCCATCTGACAACATTGGAGACACGAGTTTCACCTCAACAACGTCAAAACTGATAGAAGCAAAGCGGCTGCACACAGCCAAGCTAGAGACAGCAGCTGATGCAGTAAAGAAAGACTACAGCAGGGCACTAGAGATAGATGGGACATCAGTGAGTGCTGTATACGATGTTATAGCCGTGCTACGGTACATGGTCAAAAACGAGATCAAACCAACGAAGACACTGACGGCGAAACAACACCGTACCATCGTCAATCTAGTTGACATGTTAGAGGGATGGAAAGACCTTGAGGACTATAAAGCAGTCCAGGACGCTACGGCGCTCGCCAATCTGATGAACCAAAATTTTAGGGACCTACAAGAAAGCTCCAACATGCTGAAAACCACAACAGACACCCAAAGCACCAATGGGGAAGCCGTCACTGAACAGCTACAAGAACTAAAGCACAGCGTAGCAGCTATCCAATCCATCGTCGAAGACCTACGAACCACCGGCATCCAAGCAACACAAAGCTCCCACCCATCGCAACCATATCCATCCTCATACGCAGACATCGTCAACAGACCGTCCCCACTCACTGACTCTCGCCATGCTGATGTCATCGCTAGGGCAAGGCTCGCAAACCGGCGCGTAATCGTGAAACCAACGACAGATGACGCACGTAACAAGATGAACAAGAACTCGGAGAAGGACCTTGTAGCAGAAATAAACAAGACCCTAGCCATAACAATGACCACGGTCGACGACACCCTCCACATAGTACCAGACGATATCTCGGTCGTTGGAGCTCGCAAGATCGCAAATGGCGGCATAGCATACACGTTCAACTCGGACGAAGCAGCTGCATGGCTACGGACACCGGCAGCGCTAGAGAATGTACGGAAAGCAGCAGGGGATGAAACGGTGGTGAGCCTACAGCTCAACAATGTCGTTGTTCCGTTTGCGCCGACCACCATCGATATCGGGGACAGTGCGACATGGCGGGGCATCGAGAACAGTAGCGGGCTAACAGCAGGAACGATACGCAACGTACGATTCCTCAAACCTGCAGAATACCACCACGAGGGACAACGAGAGGCACATATCGTGATAGGACTAGATTCACGGGAGCAGGCGAACAGGATCATTCAAGCAGGAGTGATCATCGAGGGGAAAGAGTTACAAGCACGGAAAGAGTTACCAGATGCAACAAGGTGCGTAAAGTGTTCTATTCTACCGCGTGACCACGACGCGAAGGACTGTCCCAACACCACAAAATGTGGACGATGTGCAGGCGGTCATGCGACGAAGGACTGCAAAGTCACCGACCGCAAAAAGTTCCATTGTGTTAACTGCAAGGTCAACGGCCATGGAGCCGTTGACCGCAACGCCTGTCCTTCTTTTATTAGAGCCACCGACATTGTACGTAGTCGACACCCCGAATCGAAATATAAGTACTTCGTGACTGAGGATCCCGCGACGTGGGTGACCTATGATGTACAGATGCGAGCCGAATCAGCACGCCCTTCAAAGGCAACAGGCAAAAGTACGGGCGGACCGAGCACTCAAGGTGGTGCTACAACGTCATCCTTGGGGAGCTTCATGGTCTCGTCCCATCCTACTCGGGACAAACGCAATGGAGGCAGCACAAAACAGAACAAGAACAGGAGCACCAACACTAACACAACACCAATGGGTCCGAACAAGTACCACCAGCCCTCGATAAACCAATACCTAGCAAGAAGTCAAACAACGCGAAGCGCAGCATCATCTGAAGGAGAGTTAGAGGCGGAGGGGTGCCAGATCCCAGAAGGAGGGGACAAGAATGATACGAACGTTGAACCCAATGCACCCTCCCCGCCTGTAGACCTATGACTGATACACCCAGCAATAACCCCACAGACACGATGAAACTAAAGCTATACCAGCTAAACGTCAACAAGTCACTCATCGCCCACTCCTGCCTCATAAACCAAATTCAGCAGGACAACGACGTTATCTTGATTCAAGAACCGTACATCAGCAAGCAAGGCAAATCAAGAGCGACGCAAGGATGGTTACCAATATATCCAACAAACCACGAGCGGGACCCTCATATGACAAGAGCCGTAACCCTGGTCAACCGTTCCCTCTCTACTAATGCTTGGTCTAGCATAGCCCTGGACACCCAGGATGCTGTCGCAATGAGCCTACAAGCTCCAGCAGAAACGATCATCATTGTCAATGTGTACAGCGATGGAGACACAACTGTATCTTGGGATATCATTGACACCATGATGAGAACATATACAGCCAAACAGCGAGATGAGCGGGGACTACCATACCGGTTCATCTGCGCAGGAGACTGGAATACACACCACCCTCTATGGGACGAGCCCCGTAACTCACACCTCTTCACAGATAGGGCCCTAGTGCGAGCAGGGCATCTCCTACAGCTAGTAGGCCGTCAGCACCTCAAGATGTCACTACCCGCATTCATACCAACGATACGAGCATTCTCCACTGGCAACTACACCCGTGTCGACAATGTCTTCTGCTCCGACGAACTACTACCGGCATTCATTCATTGCACTGTTGATCATGCAGCTCAACCTCCACGAACAGACCACTTCCCCATCATATCTATCATCGACATATCACCCCCACATAGCAGCTTTGAACCACGTCGAAACTACCGAAAGGTAGATTGGAACAAATTCTACAGCAAGCTTGAATCGAAGCTAAATGACCTACCGCTGCCATCTGAAATTACAACCAGAGACCAGTTGAAGGTGGTACTAGAGAGACTCAACAGTGCAGTGCAGGAAACCATAGAGCTATATGTCCCATGGACCAAACCAAGCCTGTTGGGATTTTGCCGGAAAGTTCTAGAAAGGGTAATCCGGCATCATGCCGAGTTTTGATGAGTAAGCACGAGAGGAGGAGAAAGTCGTAGTAACTTCTAGATAATAGGCAGAAGTAGTATAAATACAGGCTCTGTAGGAGCTAGAATAAAAGGGTTCTTCCTATCTGGCTTTACCAGCCTGGAGTCTAACCTGCGCATCAAGCCTGATTCTCAACAAAGCCCGTATGTCAAACAGTGGTGGACAGGAGAACTAACAGATCTACGAAAACACCTACGCAAGGTGCAGAAGAAAGCATACAGGTTCAGGATGTTCAAAGATCATCCGATACATGAGGAGAAGAATGCGCTATGCAAGATATATGCAGAAGCCACTGACAGGGCAAAAACAACGTGTTGGATGGAATGGCTAGAAGCGGCAAGTAGCAACAGCATATGGGACATCTGCAGCTTCATATCACAGCCTACCTCGGATGGAGGGCGATCCAGAGTCCCTGACCTTGTAATTCAGCAAGATGGGCAGTCAATGCGTAGAATCCAGGATAACTCAGAGAAGAGTAATGTATTCCGGACTGCCTTCTTCCCGCTGATACGCATGTTGCATGTCTACCCTTAGATTTTGCGATTTTGTATGAGATATATACATACCAGAATCTATATCTACTTGAGTACGAGAGCTATTGCTGAGACTTCGAGCAGATAGCTAAGATCCTGTGCAATGAGAGAATATACAGAGTCGAAATACAGGACTTAGGAACAGTACCTCGAAGGATTGAACCTACCAGCCTGAATATTCAACCTGTAATCGGTCTAAACAGGCGAATATATGCCATAACATCCCACTCATGCACGATCTACTTAAACCAGAAGTATCTAGTCCCTTAATATCGTTGACTAGCCCCCAGAAGACATGAATAGTCCCCTAATGTGATGATTAAGTCCCCAATGTGATTGATCAGTCTCAACAGAAGGGAATATTCTCCTAATGCGATTGAATAGCTGTGATTAGTTGCCTATGGTTTGCAGAATATTCCGAGGCAGTTCAAGCTCTAGCAAGAATAGATAGAAAAGCATGCAAAGATTCGCACTCAGAAGCAAATATTCTTCCTAACATGGTGGAATATTTCCCCTCAGATTGAAGCTACAAAGTGACTCGCCATTACTATTGCTTGATAGTGACTTTGGACCTGTAGATATTCTGCAGATGAACTGCATTCCAGAAGAATAGCCATGAGGCTCGCATCAGTGATCGGAATATACCAATTATTAATTGATTGGTCAGGAATATTCCCCTGGTTGCAGCTTCGGCTAGTTGCCTAGATACAGAAGATAATGACGGATCACCCATCGCATGGTGTGGTAGTCTGGGCAGTGAGTGAATTAACTGGTAACCAGGCTAGCTAGCTTGGTAGCACCGGAATATTCCCTAGTCCAGCGAAGAATGATAGAATATTCTGGCTCCAACAGCCATGGAGACAGTATCTAGATTGTCTGGACCGATGAAACCCTCAACCCAGTAGTATATGCTCTAGACCCAGTCAGATATTAGCTTATACAGTATGACTAAATATCCGTGGTAGATCGGACTATGTACAGTATATAAAGGCCTCCTAGATGTAATATACAGGAGGCAACACCCTCCCCACGATTTGACCTTATAAGCGCAGTAGCTTGGGCGATTCAAGGGCTTTGGAGTGGAACCTCGGAGTTATAGAATAGTTGTTAAGTCCAGGAAGCTTGCCATCCCTTAGAGTCGCACCTTAGCCAGTGAGCAGGGCGATTCGAAGGCCTTTGTGCATATTCCTTGGGTGAGACGAATATTCCTTAAGTCCAATAGAAAAAGATAAAAGAATATAAAGATTATTTATATATTTTCGAGTTTGAGTCGGCCAGTGAGCCATAGCATCAGCCAGTGAGCTATAGAGTCGGCCAGTGCGCCATTATAAAGCCAGTGTGCTATAGAATTCGGCCAGAGTGCCATTAATCTCAGAACACAGAATATTTCAAGTACCAAGACGAGTAGTCGTCATTAATATACTTTATTTGCTCCCAGACCTATTCTATATTCGCTAAGTCGAATTGAATAGCTTGAATACCTTTAGAATTGAAAGAACAAGTCGTATATTCGAGCTTCTTGCTAGAATATTTGCGCACTTATCAGAATATTTGAACTTCATACCAAACTAGTCGGTTTGCAGAGGTCTTCTATCGATCTCGAAACACCCGAACTTATATATTTGGTGATTGTGAAGCGCAAGGATTGCTTAGGGTTGAGTATATATGAGTTTCACTCGCTGTATATTCGATCTAAGTTTTTCCCTGCACCGTTACCAAGCACATCACCGCCTAAACCAGCCACGACAATCATACCACTGGATATGCAATACCCACCACCAGCATGGGAATTCAGCCTCATTACCGATGAACAGATCGAGCGTGCATTTAAGCGAATGAAACTGCTCAAGGCTACAAAACCGGGCACAATCCCCAACTGTGTCCTAAATCACTGCGCTGACCTGCTTGCACCACATATAGGACCTGTTTACCAAGCAACATTTACAATGGAAGAATACCCAGATGTAATGAGTGCAACGAACACCATCATTCTGCGCAAACCAGGAAAATCAGACTACCAGAACCCCAACTCATACCGCCCAATCATTCTATCTGATGGATGGGGACGAGGACTGCATGCCACCCTCAATCAAGACCTGGTGGCATGGTGTGAATACTTGGGCCTGATCCCAGACTGGCACTTTGGTGGATGCCCAGGATGCTGTACCACAGACTCGGTACATCTTATGGTGTCCTCCATCAAAAATGCATGGCGCAAAGGTGACGTAGTATCAGTTCTCTTTCTTGATGTAAAGGGCGCATTCCCTAGCATTGATGTGGATGTGCTGGTCCACGAGATGCGGATGATGGGAATACCAGCCCAATATACAGAATGGTTATGCCGGAGGCTTGGGGGGCGGAAAACCGTCCTCACGTTTGATGACTTCAAATCGGCAATCTTTGACGTGGTTAACGGGCTAGACCAAGGGGACCCACTTTCACAGATACTCTACATCATATACAATTCTAGCGTGATCAAACGGCTCCAAAAGGGCAAAGAAGGCTTCTTCTTCATCGATGACAAGGCAATCCTTGTGCGAGGCAAAACATTCACGGAAACCCATCAGAAGATCAAGAATGTCATGGAACAGCAAGGGGGCATACTGGAGTGGGCTGCAGAGCACAACTGTGAATATGGTGTGGAAAAGTTCCAACTCATTGACTTTACAACCAAAACAAGAGAAGCACTCCCCCGGCCAAACACCACGACCCGACAAAGGGAACCAGCAATGGGTACAGCTATCCAGATCGGCCAGCACAACATCTACCCGAAACCAGTTGCAAAATTCCTGGGTGTCCACATCGACGCTGGATTACGGTGGAAGGAGCAGGGTGCAACGGCAGTAAAAAAGGGCGATGACTGGATAATCCAGTTCCGACGCCTTGCCTGAATGGGATCAGGGGTCTCCAGAGAATGCATGAGACTCACCTACATCTCCATCGCCATACCAAGAATACTATATGCAGCTGATGTCTTTTTGAATCCACAGAGACGAACAAGGAAAAAGCGGAAGGATGGGAAGAGCAGCATCTGCACAGTGAACTGCCTAGCCTCGATACAGAGGAAAGCAGCAATCCTCATCACAGGAGCAATGCGTACAACTGCAGCAGACGTATTGGACATACACGCCAATCTCCTCCCTATGATGGGCCAGGTGGATGTTTACAGACACAGGGCCCTCACACGTATGGCCTGCTTACCAAAAGGACATCCACTACACAAGCCAATACGAAGGGCGACAAACCAGTACATCAAACGACACAGATCCCCATTGCATGAGCTTGCAAAAGACTTCGACATATGGCCAGACGCTCTCGAGACCATCAAGGCAGTCAGGTTTCCACCCTACTGGAAGACAAAAGTAACGGTAGAGATTGCGGAAACGATGCAAGAGGCTATAGCAATGGAAAGGATGGACACCAGTGAAGTCAGGGCATACGGAGATGGATCAGGTATAGATGGAGGAATAGGGGCAGCCGCGGTCATATACAAAAGAGACAAAAAGATAAAGACTCTGCGGCTGAGAGTTGGTTCAGCAAAGGAGCATGAGGTATACGATGGAGAAGGATTGGCACTAACCCTCTGCTTAGAGCCGCTGCGCAGCATGTCCAACATCAAGAGTGCGTCCATCAGCATCGACAACACAGCTGCCATACAAGCGACAACATTGTCGAGACCAGCACCATCACATCACATCCTCGATCTCTTCCACAAACGTGTTGACATGGTCCTACGTAGACATCCCAATATCTCCCTCAAGATTCATTGGATCCCCGGGCACCAAGGCATCGCAGGGAACGATGCAGCGGATGAAGAAGCTAAGGCAGCAGCACGTGGTGATACCAGCATGGTGCAGAGCCTCCCTGCACCACTACGAAAACCCATACCCCAAAATAAAACATCAATACTCCGGGAGAACTATGCGAAGCAGAAACTCAAAGCTGACCGGGCCTGGAGGAAGTCACCCCGCTACTCCAGGTTTCGAAACATTGACTCAGCACCTGCCCAGCAAGCTGCATGCCGGTATCGGAAGCTGGCCACTTCTCTACCACGCAAAATCACAAGCATACTAGTGCAGCTTCGTACCGGACATATCGGGCTGAACCGCCACCTCTTCAACATACGCTGCATCGAATCCCCTGCTTGCCCGACTTGCCTGCACCCTAACGAATCTGTTCACCACTATCTGATACGATGCCCAACGTACCAGAATGAGCGCGAAACAATGCAGCGCTCCATCGGCATCAGTAGGACCATGTTGACAGCTAAGCACATACTATCCAAGCGAAAGAACTTACCACATCTCATCCAGTTTCTCAATGACACACGTCGCTTTGCGAGCACATTCGGAGTATTCCCAGAGGTCGAAATTGAAGAGGAGGAAGACGGATGAAAGGCAAACACCACAGACACGGCGCACAGAGCAGCAGTTGAAGACGCAGATGCATATCCATCCCGATACCTCACCGACTCAGCGGATTGAGGGAGATGGACGCGAGATAACTCGCAAGGAGCAAATCTCTGCTCGTTAGTTGTGATACTTATACACCTAGAATACAAAAACAGTAGTATACGCGACAGGACGATCCGACCATACGCTAGCGTGTAGGATATACGTACGAAATCGTACAAACATGGAAACAAAAAAAAAAAAGAGCTACCTTCTTATGCCTCGTGATGCTATGGCTGCGAGATTTTTACATCAAGCAGAACGGGAATACGTTGCGAGTCAGATTGCTGAGTCTGGAGGAGAGAAGTTCGAGTGGAGAGAAGTGAGGAAGGCATTCGTCGCACCGCACGTTTGGATTATCAGCGTTGTATTCTTCTTTGTGGGTGCTGTCCTCTTTGGCTTGGCCTTGTACGTATTTCTTCTACCATATCACTCTGACCAAAATCCTGACTTTATTGATCGTAGCTTCACCCCGTCGATTGTCCAGAGCCTGGGATACACGGCAGCTCGCTCGCAGCTCATGTGTGCCACCCTTTGCTACCGCCTTTGCTTTGTCAGTGGTGACCGCCTTCCTGTGTGACAGGTTCCCTGTGCGAGGACTTGTTTGTATCGTGACTTCTATCATCACTTTGATAGGGTTTATCATATTTCTCACCTCATCGTTGGCACACACGCGGTATGGCAGCCTCTTTCTCTCCATACCTGGCGTGTACGCCACCACTCCGGCGTTGGCATCATGGAACTCGAGCAATTCAGCACCGCACGTCCGCCGTGCGACTGCGATCGCCCTTGCATTCATCTTATCTAGCGTTGGGGGGATTCTGTCGACTTGGTTGATGGGGAGCTGGAGCACAGCGCCCCAGTACGTACTTGGGACAAGAGTGATGGTGGCGTTCAGTGGCGGGATGGCTGTGAGCTCCGCATTGTGCTTGTGGTACTTCGTGTGGATGAATCGGAAGAAGGCGAAGATGCTGGAGCAGAACATCAAAGGGATGGATGGAGACTTGGCTCCGTTATTTGTGTATCTGCTGTAAGGGCATGCCGTTTGTATTAGCATTGGTTCCCACTCATTCAGTTCTCATCCAGGTAGTGACGTACATACACAAATGCCGTCTCTAGGTGCGCAGTTTTATCGTTTGCGTAATGCACTACATATATCGATTCCGTTTTCCAGAGCTATGCGAATAAATTACTCTGTCGTTGTCCAACGGTGTGTACTATTCAAGGTGATAAGAGCAATGCAAGATGGATACTAAACGCAGCATCCAAGGACAACACCATATGCTCCTGGAGATTTGGCAAGTGTCAGTAAAACTGTATCTGTGCCGCTGGATGCTCAGACGCCTGAGCCCTTGGCGATGTCGCCTGCTGTGCCTTTTGAGGCATATTCCTTGACCTGATAGTGGGACAATGTGGGGTTAATTGGAACGGCGGGGCTTCCCATTCTTCTTTTACTCACATGCAATGCGGTGCTGCATCGGGTATTCTTCGATGCAGAGATGTAGTGTTTGAGATATTTCAAGCTGATAATCGATGGCGTGCGTGTTCTGTGTCGATTATGGTCAATAACTCTACCTCATAGTGATTCTTCTAGGTTCTTCTCTTACTTCTGCGACGGCTCGGCCCACTTTTAGTATTACTCGGCGGCTCAACTTTAGAAAGATGCCATGACTCGTGTGAATATGGTATAGCTCCGTTTCGATTTCTTAGCTCTTTATTAAATAGAGTCTGCGTAGATGACGTATCCGTCCTGTCCATGAGACGTACCGAGCGGCAAGTGCCATTGAAATCGGGATCTCTGGATATTCTGGTAGTGTGCGCCTGCAAGAGTCGCATACTTTTCGTTGTGTATTGAGGTGGGTTAAGGCGAGCTTCGACGCGTTCTGTCACCTCCCGTGACCTGTGACTATGACTGCCCACGCTGTAACGGTTCCAGAAAGCTTGAAGCTGTCTTCACAGTCACCTAAGTACGATACCCAGAGTTTCCACCGGATGCTAGCCATGACCATATCATTGCGTTCAAATATGCGGCTTCGTGCTCATGGCTAATACATTGTCCTCCCTTTCCATCGGATGTTCAGTTACACCCAAACTGCATGTAATCATTGTTTGTCTGCAGGCTTTTGATCGCCTTTTGATGAAACAGTTTTTGCTCACTCACAACAAAAGTCAGAACTATCTCTATAACTGCGGAATGGTCGTAGATCTTCCCCTCAATCCTTCCGAGTTGCCGCTTTGCCTCTGGCTAGTAAACTCTTGTTTCTGTCACCGAGCATGCCTGGCATCTGCAGCGCTTAGTTCGTCTCAATGGTCCTGAGAAGGTTCTTTGCGCGCCGATGTCATCGTCACAATTGAAGGAACTGAATATCGGCACTTCGAACGTGCTGGATTCCACCCCTTTTCTTAGTTAATTTCCAATGTTAGGCAAACCACTCCAGCGAATGCGACTAGGCAAGTATCCTCCCGGCTAAATCATCATCAGCAATTCATCTTGTCTGTATTTTCTCTAGGCTTTACAAAAAGTGACATCAGTGTAGAACGCAAGAACGAAGGCCGGAAGTTGTCACGGCTACGCGAGAGCAATTCGGCCGACGCCGCTTTTCAATTCGTTACTCCTAGTCTGAAACATCCGTTCCTTCAAGTCTCTCCTAAGCATATCATCATGCAGCGCACCACCGACAGTCTCTCAAAGGAGAATGAACATCTCTCAAAGATTATCTCCGAACTTAAAGAGGAGCGCGACAAGTTCAGGCAGCAAGCAGGGAAGACGAGACAGGACCTCAGTCGGTTATTGTGTGAGAAAGAGAGGGTCGATTGCGAAAATGCCGACCTCAAGCGAACGGTACTGGGTCTAGAGGAGCGCTTGAAAGACTCTCTGACTGCAGTGCGCATCATCTCTACAGTTGACTACTCTTTCCTCATCCGCTTACTGCAGCATTCCGGGGTTGCTAACGCATCCACCGCTGCCGAAACTCCAACGGAAGCTCAATCTCAGAACCTGTCTTCTCCGGAACAGGACCCGTCCACCAATACACTTCCAATTAAACAAGAAAAACTGTCAATAGTGCGTGAAGCTGTATGTTGAACGGCAGGGGACATAGCCTAATCTGCCGACGTTACCAAGTTCTAACCTCAAATTCTCAAGCTGAAGGCACCATAAAAGAGGCTCCTACCCTTCCCAATACCGTGAGTTGCCTTATCTCTTCGACACCATGCTCGCTTTGACCAATGTACAGTCACCTACCGAGACAACAACTGCCAGTATCACAGCTCATCCTACCGTATCAGACACGACAGCCGTTGGTTCACGTCTTTTATGATTTCTTCATATTCGACTCACGTCGAGGCCAGTCCTCCAAGATAGTCCTACCATCGCCCTCGAAACCCGTAGAGCAGTCCGCTCAGGTCTCTCCAACGACCAATGTTTCTACCCCAGTTAAGGTGTGTTTCCGCCATAATGAACAGCAGCATATTGATATTGATTTCATGAGCAGCGCACCCCCACCTCTGGGTGCTGTGGAGGCCAAGTATGCCGCCTTTTGTTCTTTTTGATGGTTCTCCTATACTCATAACGATGACCTTCACTAGTCTTCAAGCTGTTCCGTACGTATTTGGATCTATTTTTCATGGAGTACTTCAGCTAATCGCCCCCTTTTACACAGCCGTTGGCTCACGCTCCATCCCTTCGTTCGGCGCTTACGACGGTACGCTCTTACTGTTGAATTTCGTGTTTGGCTAACATCACTCTCGCCAGTCTGCACGTGGAAGAGGTGTACGTATAAAGTTCCTGAGTCTCGCCTCGATCTCACTATTTATACCTGTAGATACCGACTTCGTCTTCACATAGGACTGCTGTGAGTGCTATTGCTGCGTCGGGTCAGCGCCTCTGATTTAAGAATATAGTACGCATCTCCTCCGCATTTAAAACGCGGTTATCAGGAATCAGCCGTGATCAGTCCCCCAAAGAAACGGAGGATCTGATCAAGTTTGGTCTGGGTGTTTGAACCTTGTATATTTTTTTCGCCTCTCATCCATCATCGTGAACAGAATCTAGGGATACAATGAAGGCTTTACTCCGAGCGTGATTCTGTTCATGATATTATACTTAAAGCTCGCATCATGTCACTAATCCCTGGCCAGTCGGCGTGGACCACTATCATATGTATCTGCTAATCTTCGTGGTCGTACCAGCGTACCATATCTGCATAGCTCGCCCTGTCATCGCGGGACTTATGGATGCTCACTCGCCGCATCCTGTGAGCGTGTGACCTATGCATGAGCTAGCTATGCCAAATTAGTAATTCGCTAATAACATATGTCAGCCTTGATGGCGGACACGGAGAAATCAGCGATCTACTGACAAATGCAATTTCATAGTGCCTGTGTAGTCTACTCAACGACAGTCTACAGATGCCCTCGGGCTTACAGATAGTTATCCGTCGATCCTTCGCAATCTCATAAGATCGACGATTCTCCGAAGAGTGTCACACGACGATAGTTTGATCTTCGAGATTTCGCGAGCGCTCAATAATCAATCACGAATCAGTAAGCCTTCGGTGGTCGTGGCCGCGCTTTGAAAAATGCCCCTCCCATCCGAAATCATGGCATCGACGTCTCTGTGATTCAGTGACCAGTGGAACAAGCTCACCATGGGTATCAGCGCAGTCGCCCTACCCTGACTTCGGGTTAGCGTTCACCTATCCCTTCACCCTCTATGGACTCTTTGAGATCATGGTATCGGCGCCGGCATGTTATCGTTGCCTATATTAAGCGCAGTATATGGATCCTTATCCGAGTGAAGAAGGAAGAACAGGGGGATCTGTTAAACTAAATTACCGAACGAATAATAGGCGCTGCTTGTCAACGTCACACTGACAACTGGACCGCTTTTCATACTTGCCCGATCTCAAATTATTTCAATTTGTGCTTTTCGCTTCTTTACGCCCACCATGCCCAGCACCGTCGAAAGCCTTACAAAGGAGAACGAACGCCTCTCCGGTGCCATTGTCAAGCTCCGAGTTCAACGAGACAAGTTTAGACAGCAGGTAGGGAAGAACAGGCAGGAGTTAGGTAACCTGCAGAGTGAGAAGGAAAGTGTCGATTGTGAAGTTGCCGCCCTCAGGCAAAGGGTGTCAGATTTGGAAGAACGTCTCTAGCTGGCTCAAGAATTGCGGTTCGTGTCTCTTAATGGGCTGCACTATCTGTTCTCTCATTGACCACAGAATTCTGCGCCAGTCTCCGGCTCCCCGAGATTCGGAGCATATCGCAGGAGCCTAAACTGCCTACTGAGAAAGAAGCAGTGACAGCACCACTATTACCTTGAGTATTTGCTATTGCTGAAAAAGACAAGGAAAGCTACAAAATACAGCCGAATTATCAATAAAAATTATTCAACCTTGTTTCAACCTGTGGTTAATATTCTGACATAACGACACTGCTGCCATTACTGCATACCCCTACTTCGAAGTCAGTAATAAATTCAGGATGAACGATTGCACCCAACGACTTCCGCATTTATGACCAGGATATATTGTCTTTTCAGTGAAACCTAACGACCTTATATAGCATTGGCCAGATCGCAGCATGGTCTTCTTCACGATCTGAGACTTTAATTTGAAGACCAGGCCAATTGTCCAAACTACTCATACCTATGGCTCGGACTACTATTTAAACCGCCAGAATGTCTGAGAGCTGATATCCATCATTCTTCCGCATCACCTACACACCTTATCCTCAGTTGCTATCCAAAAATGTCTCATTGTTACGCATTCCCCTTCCCTTCAGACGAAGTACGCTTCAATCGTATGCACCCGACATGCAGATAATAATGACACATCTAGAAACCGGTCGCCAACACCAAATTCCTCTCCCCAGAAGTGCACAGTGCAAGGGCATGTTTCTCATCCGCTGCTTATATCCACTTGATTAAGCTTTCTTTTCTTAAATAGATCCAAGGTCAGGCCCTCGTGCAGGCTCAAGCGCCGCCTCCTCCGCCTCCACCACCTCCCCCACCGCCGCCTCCTTCTGAGGTGATTTCTTTCATACTCTCCCTTTTCTCTCTCTTCAATTTGTTTTGAGGTTCTTATGAAGAAAGTAAAGAACATGAGTACCTCGCAATACTTCAGGTCCAGTTGAAATCTCACTCACCCTCGCACATGCAGCAGAAACACTAGGAATTCCCTCAAGAGAGCTAAAAGTACCTTGTGCACCCTCTTTCTTACCAGTTCCTTCGCGAATCAGCTTCTATCGCTCTTGGTCAAATATTATGTTTTTCCCTTATTCTTTGAAGCATATTAGTTGAAATCTGTGACGAAATCCTTATGCTTTTCTCTTTTTCTCAGTTAAAAAAGAAAGTCGTAACGGAGTTACACTGATACAGAATCGGGTTGGTATAGTATATATTTGACGCGAACAAGGGATAAAAGCAGGACCAGTGTCAAGTTAAAACCTCATTTTCAACCGCGGAAAGAACGTCGCTCAGTTGTATCTGACGATCCTGGGAACAACTCAGTCTCAACATCACAAACGACGCCATCGTCCGGTAAAGTGCCGTTTTGGAAGTACGCCTGCACGTATGCATACGTACAGGCAGAGGAAGCTACTGAGGAGGTGTGCTATCGCATTGGACAGGTTAATAGACCACTATGCGGTTCCGAACAATACTCACCCCCGATGAATTTTGAGCCAGGACGACGGACCCAGGGAATGCGCTTGATGTTTTATGTGCCCTAATAGAGGATCAATCAATACAGATGAACATACGATGACGGGGAGTGACCTACATAGAGAGGGGAGTCACAGGATCTGAATAACACATACGTCAAGCAGGAAAACGAAAAAATAAACACATACCAGCTGTGTTTCCTATTAAAAGAATTGGATAGCTCGTGTTTCCGCTAACTGGACCTGCCAAACATATAAGAACTAGACCTGGTTGTGAATGCAAGCGACAGCTCACCCGTAAATCTGCCTTCACGATGAAACTTCCATCCGCTGAATAAAGATAGAATTAGTACGCACATGCATCAAAGTTTGAACCCACATACGAGCAACCGATCCTCTCGGTCATCAGCCAAAACGCAAAAGGTGATACACCCTGAATACTATCCCAATATGCAAAGAGGTCTTCCACAGAGTCTGTGTTATTCAGAGCATCGCTGCAGGCAATAGCAATCTCCGCCTCCCACGAGTTATCATAAACAGAAGACGGGTCGTACGTCGCCTGCATAGCGTAAATTATACTACCGTTCCCCAAGGCGAGACTGGCGAGGCCTTCTGCGAGGACAGAGAAAGATGTATAGGGCGCGTACAGTGCGTTCTTGATGGCGGTTTGCAGGACGGCATAATCGACAACACCATAGAAAAATGAGGATATGACTGGGACGGGTTCGGTGAGAAGAGACTGGTATATGGCGTCCAGTTTGTTGGATATTTCTTCGGAGGTGGAAGCGTAGAATGCACAAGCGTCAGGTCCAGCAGCAACACAGCCATCAAAGAATGATTGCATGTCCTTCTCAGTATCAATGACTTCATTGCGCCAGTCACCTGGAGAGAGTAGGACCTCAGCCATTTGAACGTAGCCGACGCCATGAGAGCATCTTACCACTGTAATAGCCATCCATGTCCAATACACCTGGTAAATGTGAGTAACGGAACCAAAAAATGAGAAAAGCTAGCAGCATACCATCAAGTATCATCCTTTCGATTTTGTCCTAGAATTAAATTCATAATCAAATATAGCCGAGATCAGCAAAACAAACGTACGGGAAACATGCTAGCGAATGTAGCCCCAAGAACCGTCCCATAACTAGAGAACAACCATCAATCATCAAGCGGAGGGTACGTATTCGATAGCTTACGAGAATCCCCAATACTGCAGCTTTTCTTGACCGGCTGCCTCGCTGATTTTCAACATATCTCGGGCTACATTATCGGTACTGATGTAATTCAGGATTCCATTATCCCGTTCCTTGGCAAGTTCCGCTACGACCTGCGCAGATGCCCATAAATGAGGAATCTGGTCTGAAGTCGTGTTAACGGCCCAAGTAAAATGATCGGCACTGGCAAGCCATAGCGAGTGCTCTTCTTTGGAAGGGAAAAATTCTGCTCGAGGCGTTGAATTACCGACCCCTGCCATGGTCGTAGTGTGAGCTTCAGCGTGCTGTAAAAAATATTGGGCAACGTACCACGAGGATCGAAGCTCATTATGTCGTATTGATTCCCAATGACAGAGGCAAGCAGCGGACCGCCGGAGACCAAAGTGGTGACACCGCTATCGCCAGGTCCTCCCGGATTCATCAGTACGACTCCTTTGTACTCGGTCTCAGATTGTGCGGAAAGCTTGATGATCGCAAGAGCAGCTTTATCCCCACCCTCGTCCGAGTAGTCAATGGGTACCTTCAGTCGCGCAGAGAAACTGTCAGTGCGAAATAGCGAAGCAAGATGGGAGAAAGCCTACCTGGAAACGCGTACATTGATAGTCGGAGTAGCAGTTGACCCATGATAGATTACTCGTCGGTTCAATCTATAACAGAGGCATTAGCGACTGTGCTTTGATAAAGAGAAGCGAGACAAACAGTGCTCCAATCGAAATCGCTTTGAGCCCACACTGTTGGGAGCAAAAATTTGGTAAGAAAAAGAGCACCGAAGTTAAAGCCGAGAGAAATCATTGGTGAGGATCCGATATGATAGACCAACTTGAGTATACCTGCGAGCATTTATACGCGTTGACCTCCAAATCGGCAGGACCAGGGTTGCGTTGAAACATACTATTCACGTAGATGCAGTGTCTGCGCAGCTGTAAGCGCGATGCATAGAAACCGTGCTGCGGAAGATGGTTGTAAATGGTGGACATCTTCCGTCCATGGCGAGCGGGGCCCACATAGATACATATCACTTTGTGGTCTAGTACGTGAGTGCGGGAAGAAATTTTGCTACAAAAAACGTAGAAATGCGTCCCATTATACTGTTCGGGATTGTGCATCAAAGGAAGGCTCATTTCCAAAAAAGAAAAAAAGAAAAAAAATAGCAGGGCTGCGTTTCATCAGCGAATCTTGATTTAATAAAGTACGGGAGAGTAGCGCCGTCGTGGACGCAGGTACAGTGGAAACATCGTTTCAAGTTTCATTTCAGCACATACTCCTCCTAACTGGACTGCGTACCATGGCATGGCATGAACCGGGGGGACTCAGTGTAGCTCTACAGAAAAAAGGTGACATCAAAAGAGAGATGAGCAGTGAGTAGCAGACAGCCATAAAGTTGGAATCTTCGGCGATGAAAAAGCGTCATTGACGATCCATGAGAGTATATCAGAGGAGTAGGCAAGAGATGGAAGTCATGGTGGTGGTGGAAAAACGAGACTTGAAAACTGCCGCCGGCAATTGCCGACAAAACAGAATAAATGATTATTCGCCATTCATTCTGAAACCACAATGGTCCCGGCCCATGGCAGTCTTCAATATCTCTCCTTCCACACCCATTCTATGTTTTATCATTTTCTATCTTCTTCGAGAAGGTGACCATGAGGATTTCAAACCTATTGAGCACTTCAATCGCCGTGTACTACGTGAGATGACGACTTTAACTCCCGGTCAGGTCAGACTTGGTCGCATGTTCCGTTTACGAAGTCTCTTATCAAATCCAAGGATTTTGTGTAAGCGCTATTTTTCTCGTCGAGCCCGAAGCATCGTCTTGACATAGATTGACATCCAAATCGCAGGACCGGCTTCTTGCATTTGAGGTATAAGCTTACATATGGCAGACAAAAAATTCAACGCATACTCATCTTGAAGTCTAGCCTATCCCAACCATGTTCTTGAAATTTTTGTCGATATCAGCAGCGCGGGTGCCTTTTAACCGCACGGAAGGCACCGGAAATCCGTGCCGCAAGGCTACTCCGCGAATCGAGTCATGTCAATCTATAAGAGTGCCTTGACATCAGTCCTGTACATTCCCATGAACGTGATGTCTGCCACCAATTTCTGTTTCCCACTTCCCCCGATCTTGGAAAACGAGCGTGTGAAGCTAGTGCCTTTCGATGTCAGTTCGATCCATCTGTCACTGATCTACACTCACGCGATCTCAGATCTCCGTTCACCCAAAGCTGCACGTTGATACTGCTCCTCCAGCTTCCTTCTACGATTTCCTCCCCATCGGCCCTTTCATTAACGAGCAAGAACTCATCACTTCCTTTTGGGAGAAACGAATCAAAAACGGTCCCGGGGAGACCGCATTCGCCGTTTACGACAAATCCAAGTCTGATCACGCATACGCGGGGATCATCACGTACATCAACTCCTCCGCCGAGGATCTCGTCACAGAAATAGGTTTCGTGATGATCCTACCAGCCTTCCAGCGTACCTATGTCACGTCTAACGCTGTTGGTATCCTCCTGAATTACGCGTTAAATATCCCTGCAGACGGTGGTTTAGGTCTGCGGCGTGTCGTATGGACAGCAAGCGCATCGAATGCACCCAGCGTTGGTGCAGCGAAGAGGATGGGCTTCCAAATGGAGGGGGTGATGAGGTGGGCCCGCGTATGGCCCGAAGCAAAGATTCGTGGCTCTGGAGGTGTTCGGGTTAGGAAGGACGATCCTAGGGCAGAAGAATTCGCGTACGGAAGAAATGTAGCTGTTCTGAGTCTGTGCTGGGATGACTGGGAGGCGGGAGCGAAGGAGAAGGTGAACGCGGTGATGGCGAGAACAAAGTGAAGTCAGACATACAGATTGTTGACAGATCTTACATGTGCTGGCCAACTGTACATGTGAAAGGTTTAATGCATTTGATATGTGTTAGTGCGAAAGTGTATGTTGCAGTTGTATCTCCTGGAAGACCATCTGGTTAGTAGCACCTGGTCAGTCGTTCCAAGTTGCTGGTTTCCGACGAGCTAATGGCGGGGTTTACTACCTTGGTTCAAAACTGGACGGTCCAGCCTCATATGAATAGCGTCGGCCGTCGAGTCCGGATGAAACCAAGCAGGAAAGGAAAAGCAACTCAAACGAATAAACCCGGCAAGGATGAGGCATTATGAAAGAAAAAGATTTTAGACGCGTGCGGAGAATAGAATTGCACCAAAAATTCTCTTGGGTCCGGTTATTGGAGGCGCGCGCAGACCCTGTAATATGGAGCCGCTTGTGATGCATTGTTGACATGATGAATGTCACAGAGAAGAGACGTACCGGATCATCCGTATTCAAACCTTTAGTCCTAGTGAAAGTATGACAATAACGAGTTCATCAGCTGCGAAAGACATGTGTCTGCTGATGATAGAGAAGACCGTTTAAAGTCTGAAATCCCACGTTTTACTGTCTGGAGTCAGATAGGACGTCTCTCGTAGCACGAACATTTGATGAACATAGAAGTGTATTACTAGAAGCGCTTAAAAGCTCGGAAACGCAGACTTACAGGAAGCGGGATCAGGTGCTCGTTACCCTTGCTTATGTGAAGTTCGAGTTGGTCGCTTTTCCTTTACTGTCCCTGTCGTTTGCACCATTCTGAAGGCGCCGAAAAGCCAAGAACGGCATACCGTATGAGGAAGAGTTGAGAAATTTAGTTTTCATCAGCCAGCAGAATGAGAAATGGAATCAAATCAGCAATATATCACGTTCAAACTAGCTGCGAGGAGCATAGCAGGCATTTTATACGTATTTTGAAGAACCTGAAGACGGACCGGAGATTGCCGGGCCTTCTCTTCTCTCAACCACGACGATGCGCTTGGACCATGTCCGGTTCGCGGTCTGCTAGCTACTTTTCTCCTTCTCGCCCTGTCGTTATGTTCATCACAAATAATCTCTTTCTCGCGGATGTCCGCCTCCCTAGATATAATCGAAGTGGAATAAACTTCCAGTGACGTAGACTTCCGATACAGATATCTCCGAGTACGTCGCATCGTGGCTCCAATCTTACAGCAACCAACCCCATCATAAAGCTGGTACGGTTATTACATTAATGGCAGGAGTGACTTATGTGTATTCGTGCACATGGGTCTATTCCCTTTTCGATACCTCGTAATATCTTTCATCTGGACTTCATCAGGCCTGCTTCAGCCTTACTGGTGGCATGAATGTGTTGATTGTAGAAGATGACGGAAGTCTCCAATTGTCCGAATTGTTGTACCCTTTCTCCTGTTCACAGATATCAAGGTCTCATCCAAAATATCGTAAGGAGGACCCGGAGTACGGCGCTTGCTTTGTTTTTCCCAGGCCAAGGTCCCGGTTAATTCTTTTAATTGTTTCGTCATACGGCAGGCTAATTTCCGTCTTTGTAGGCGACGAAAGTTGTTGCGATATGACACAGGGAAATGTATTTCTCCCCAGAAGTAGTACGATCGTGCTGGAGATAGGTGCGAATGCTTATTCACATACCGACATAGCCCTAGATGAACGTGTTATATAGCAAAACAAAACCATCTCATCATCGGGTGATCAACATAAGCGCTCACCCGAGGAAACAACTGTATACCTCTCTCAAGACATGTTCGATTCAATTTTGGAACAGAGAGTGTATTCAACACCTATGCCCAGATGTCTTCCATTCCCACTGCTGTCCAAATTGAGCGTTCAGTTGAAACTGCCCATCTCAGCTTCCGTCTTGGCGCCTAGCATGAGCTTCCAAATAACTGCGACGTCTCATTGTTTGTTTTCAACTCTGCTTCTCTCGTGATTGCTGTACTTTACTGAATCCAGTCTTCTTACTCTGAGTGACCCGAACATGCGGCAACAAAGCATCTGCAGCTATCGGTCTGAAACAAATCCAGCTCCGATGGCTTTTCAGAGGCAATAACGCGCGCTTCGCAAATCTTGATGATCGCTTTGCTTCTAATGAGGTATGTTGCTTCTTTAGTACGTGTATCACGCAACGCTAACCTCATCGGCGAAGCTGTATGAACGTTTGGAGATACTGCCACAGCATCTTGTGTGTTCAGAAGGCAAGAGTGATACCAAGAGAAACAGGTATGAACAGTCTATCTAAGAGCAATGGTGATCCAAATGGAAACATAGTGAAAATTTCTCCTCGCATATGAAATGTCAAGGTGTCAATTCGTTTTTCCTCCGTTGGAGGGCTGGGCTCTAATGCATGGTATAAAGTCGAAGAGCCAGCCCAAGAGTCCCGACTGGGTAGGAATTTTATATTGCATTCATGTCGGGGGAAATCGAGTTCGAGCTTCCAGGACTTCATTTGTTCCATTTCATAATACGGACTCGCCGAACTCTGAAATAGTCCAGGTTCAGGTCTTCCTGATGTGATTTGGGGACCCGGGTACTAGACACCGGTAACTTATCAATTCCCCAGATCCAGAAACCTCGAGTTGATGGTATCGCAGCCTATTTTCAGCCCTAGCGCTCCGTGCGTCAAGGCAGTGAATCCAACCTCAATGTGACCACGAGTTCACGTGGGAGAATGTCAGGAGTGCGTGTGCTTTGAACACCACCCTCGGCACAACTATGACCCGATGCAATGCTGATCAGGCAGACTTCTTTCATTTTTCTGCCCTGTCGAAAGTGCCCAATAGTTGGTCCAGTCTTTTCGTCTTTGGGCTCTTCCCCTAGTCTCCCTAGTATGTCCTTTCTCCTTTTCCCGCTCTGATCCGCCCGTTCATTTCGCCCAATTCTCGGATGCGGCCGAATGCAGGTCGTATCGATGTATCTGAGTTGTTTAATGACCGAGGGAGCCTAACGAGCGTCTATCGCTGTTTTTGCTTCTATATGCAGTGGTTGGAAATGACAAGCCCTTCGCCGATCTCGGGGTTTTAATCTCCTTTTCAAATTGTGCCTCGTTCTTTTCAGGTGCGTGTCTAGTGCCTTCCTTTTCTTCCATTCTCACCGAGTTCGTTTTATTAAGAACGGCTCCGGATTCGTCAGGCATGTTGGTCTTGTCGCTAGTGAGTTTGTCTTGGCGTCGCTTATACGCGCTAAAGTACTTGACTTGCAATGTGACTGTAGAATGTATTACCGGGGCCTTAGTGCGTGGGGTTGGAGTAGAACGCTGCGGTGATTTGGTCATTTCTCAATACGCGGTCCAGGGGCGTTCAGCATGGTGGATCCTCGCACGAACGCCGGATGACTCAGACTGCGTATTGGCGCCGAGAGATCAATATCATGCACTGATTCGCTAGAGCTGAATCGTGTGTGCAACGACAAACGATTCCATAGATGGCAGGCATGGCAACAGAAGGACAATAAAACTACGATGCCCGGTCTGCAAGAAGGCTGCTATCGGAGAAAGGGAATTAGAGGGAGAGAACGAGCCTCGGTGGATCCGTCATCCAATGGAGATGATTGTCATTGATTTACTTCCGGCGGTTCCATATTAGGCGGCACGGAAAATCGGACAGTTGCCGAAAAGGAACGACTATAAAACTGCCGGTTGATTTGCGCTCGTTTACTCCACCACCCCTCCCACCTACAGCCACCATGGCCACTGTCTCTCTTCCCAGTATTCATGAAATGTTTCCAGGTCAGCTTATCTTTCTAGCTTTCCCTCACCAAGCCCCCTTTCATGTTAACTCATTGGTGCTTACAGAGCATCTACTGCGCGTTGCGCCCGAGGCGCGCGTCAAGGGTTCCGCGCCACCTTCACTTATACCCCCTCATCGCCTTGAACGTTTAGGACAACAGCAGGGCTATTCTTTTGGTGTCTTGCGTTCTGATCCCGCCTCTTGCTCCCTCACACATATTGCCTCTTCCGCTACACTTCCTTACCAGCCTACCGCCACCGAAGCCGCGGGCCGCGCCACTGCCAGCGTAATCAGCGACGGTGAAGACGATGGTATTGGCCTTGGGAAGAAACACGTATGCAAGACTTGCAATAAACGATTTAACCGACCTAGTAGCTTAAGGATACATATCAACACCCATACTGGGGCCACCCGTACGTTAGGTGTTACCTTGACAGCCCTGAACCTGAACTGACACACATCTATTGCTGTAGCGTTCACATGTCCATTCCCCGGCTGTGGGCGCGAATTCAATGTAAATTCTAACATGCGCCGACATTACCGAAATCACACCAATCCAGGCGCTGCTTCGTTGTTTCCAGGAAGCTCAGGCTCGAGTTCTGGGGCTAATTCTAGATCGTCCCGTCCTCCGCAGCCGTCAGATGAAGAAGATGACGAGGAAGACGAGGTTGAGGAGGTTCCGAGGTTCAGGCTGCAGGCAGCCGTGTTTCCGCGGTATGAGGATGAGAGAGTCCGCGAGAGAGTGGGGAGGGGGTACGATTATGATTTTAATGACGAGGACACCCAGATGGCTCGGAGGGAGCGAATGAGTGTCAGTAATGTTAGAGAGGAGAGGGACTACACTCGAGTTCGCTACCGTTGACGGTGAAGCGCACTCTACATTCTTACTCTTATGATTAGGGTTCATTGTTTTTTTTGCTTTCTATGTTTCCTTGTACCTTCATGTTTACTGTATCCCATAGCCACAATACCAAATACCCGTTTCTTTTCCATGACAATGAACGCCGCCGACCGGGCCTCGGGCGGCATATGAAAAATATTTTCCCGGTGGAACATTCGCGAGCCAAAAATGCAAAAGACGAGAATCCTTTCCCGATAGGGAACGGGCGCCAATCTTCATCGCAAATCCCCCATTTTTCATTACGGATTCTTGATTGGCTGTAGTGCGGCCTTGTGTTATTTTTGTTTGTTACCCCCTCTAGCTGCGCAGCAAAAAATGACGCCAGCGTGCACACGAAAAGGGGGTTTACGGTCCGTTATCTGGGCTGGGCCTCGAGGCACCATTCCGTTACTCGGGAGTGGCGCAGTACCGAGGCGGGAGATATAGCGCGCGTGACGTAGACAGTCACCTGGAACTGTCTCGCTTTGGGTTTGGACATGTCCATGCACGTAGGTACAGGAACGAATATTAAATACGACATTCGACGTAACAATATGCAGATCAGCGCCAATGCATGGATGTCCTAGCGACGGGGGTAGAATGCAAGTTCGAAGGTTAACTTGGCACGGTTAGCTTCCCGGAAATGGGCGTTAGGCGTACATAATTACTGTAAAGCGTGTTCGGCGATAATAGATAGATAATCGAGCTCTGAGAGGCGAGAGGCATAACAAATTAGGACATCTATGTAGTTAGGAGGAAGGCACAATCATTCAAGCCATTGCCGGCGGTTAACTGGGCCAAGGCGTGCCTCGACTTGCGGCAAATCAGCATGCGTGGCTAGACACAGTCAGTAATGAGATTAAAGACCGACGGTATAAGATAGGAATAAACATACACACGAAATATATTAAGTTGGGCCTTAGGATCCCACGGCCATGAGATTTCGGTGTCAGAGATAATGACATCGCCGCGCGACGCGCGTCGAAATCATACGTATTCCCGCGAAAAGCACGAGGTATGTGCCATTACTGAATATTTCATCCGCGCGTCCGATTTATGCAGTTACGGCGGGAAGGTTCTCACGTTTGGCTCATTAAGCCAAGAGCGTGGTGATATGATATCAAGAGCGCAGTAGCTTTCACTCGCTTAGAGTAGACTTGAAACAACGGATGACATTTGGCTTGGACAGAATCAATGGAACACCCACGTCTGGTGACGATTGACGCCAGAATACGAATATGGTGCCGGCTCAATTACGTGAGTTCAATAAAAGACAGAACAAGGAAATGATAAGGTATGTCTAGCATTCATAAAATGCTACTATTTTACGAAATCCCACACCAAGTCGGAAGCTAGGGAAAGCTTTCGCACCTTTTACCAATAACTTTTTAGTAAGCATAGAATTATCAGCATGATCAATATCATACTACGCTTACACCTCTGATTTAGAGAAAATCACTTCGGAAACGGTTGACGAGCTGTTGGGCGCTGTTTCAGCTTCGCCGACAGGTTGCTGATAATACGGACATGGGGAGGAAAGGATGCAGTTTCAACGGCTGTGAGGGACTGCCGTGGTTCCATAAAGAAACGATATCCATTTGCAGCGGACAGCGTTTATCCAATGGAGAAAAGCAGCGGTGTGGACATGGCCGTCATTTTATGCAGTTCGAGCTTTTGAAAATAGCCTGTGCCGTGTTCTGTGTACCTGTAAGTGTGTAAAAACCGCGTAGGGATGAAGTGATCTCGAAAGCTTGCCGTTCTGTGAAGGTGCCCTTCTTCGACGCTGCCGCCCAGCCGATGAGAATCTTAATGCTGGAAGCGTTCAGGTCTTCCGGTGCTTGACGTTAGGTATACTCCTACTCTCGCCCGACCCCGAGAGTTTCTACATCCGCATATCAGTACATCCCATTTTACTTTGACGGTTCGCAGGTCACTGAAAATTCTGCGGTCTTCATCAGCAGCTAAGGTTCGTTCCATGACTATTGAAGGCGTCTGCCGGAACGACGGTTATTGGAAGAGTCTGACTCGTTTCTCTGATGGATGCAGCTCCATCTACCGCTTAGGAAAGCAGAATGGTGGGGGCGTGGTAGTATTCGCCTGGTAGACATGAGTATATACTAGAAACGCAAAGGTGATGTCATCATTTAGCACCTTCTGTTCGTCTGATCGGAAACGTGATTAACATAGATAGTATACAAATTCCAACGAGAAAAACAAGGAGTTACCAAGCAGGCGTGTAACGATTGTGGGGAGAACATTCTATTGGCCAGCTTTTAAACTCAGATATTCCTTCAAGAGTAGCAACTAAAATACCGCAAAGCAGAAATCACAAGTAGTGATCATCAACAGGGCCGTCGAAGCCTCCGCAGGATATGTTTTTCGGTACGGTCACTATTGCCGCAGTATGCAGGACGGAGAGATTCCAAGACTCCGCAACACTAGCCAATACAGTCCAGATGCAACCTGCACACCAATGGACCAACGGTCTTCCAGGTCCATCAATATGATCAACGCTGAGAAGCGCTGAGAGCTTGCCAAAAACAGGTGCAATATCACGGTATAGTATCAAACGGAAGTGGAAAGTAAGCAAAAGCCTCGAAGCCGTTAGCGATTAGTCAGCCCGCTACTACGCCGAAATAGGAAAATCAAGGCAGCGTGATGTCGGGGAGTCACAGTCACAGTCACAGTCGCATTTCTTCTCCCGGCCACCATGAAGGAACTATTGAACATTGCCTCCCAGCGACCGCGTATTAGGCGCATCTATTTCTTTTAATATTTCTATTTATCTCCCGAACATTGTGGTGTCTCGCTAAAAAAAAATCGCATTTTCTCTCCGAGTCGCCTTCTAAGAGAAATCAGCAAGGGAATGGCTGTCATCATTCGAATGCACAGGTATGTATTGATCTACTAACTGTGAGAATGTGTAGTCTTACAAACTCCACTCCATATGCTAGGCGATACCTTTCGGAAGTTGAACGCTGAGGCGCCTGTTGGTTTCCATATCGAACCTTTTGGAGGAATCATATCGTCACTAGAATGCATTTAATGAAAGGCGAGCCTGTTCGAGACCGGAACTATTGTATGCGAAATCGGACGACAGCACAGATAGTATGCGATTCTCTTTCTTTATCGTATTCTTTGCTCACCTTGTGAACCAAGCTCCAAATGCATCTGCATGACCTTATTGAAGCCATTACTAGCCACTGGTTCATGCGCCGTTGCTCAAAACGTGAGCAGGTGGTACTCGACTCACTCCACGAAGTACGTCAATTGTTATTGTGAAGCTGGCTATCGGACGAACCGTCGGTAGACTTCCAATACCTCTTTTTCACCGCCGTCTCTGGATATGTTACCAACGACAGGATCAGCATATTCCTGTGAATCAGCGTGTAACAAGGTACCATGGCAATTACACGTGCAGACCCTCTTTTTGTCGCACATGCAGCGGTCTACGCGCAGGTTGATGCGACTACTATGATGTACTACCCTCACGGTACTTTTACCGTCCTGAAAAGAATCTGAAGAGGTCTTACATGATCAAGGACCAGGTGGTTCGCCATCCTTTTCATAGATGGAGCTAGTTGTGTTTATGCATTCATGTATCATAGATGTCTTCTTGATGTCTTCAAATGTCGTTGTCGACTCTTTGCCGCTGTAGGACCAAGACCTATGTCGGAAATGGCGAAGGGCCTAGTCAGGTAGCTACTGGACCCTCCAGAAGTCTCTGCGACGTCGGGCACTGTTGTGAAATCACCAGAACGCCGCCCTGTCTTACCATCGCTGCACGTTCCATGCGATGGACGCTCCTTGGAAAGATCCGTCCATTTGATATGCGCCCAAGCGCCAGGATAAAGTTCTCTATAGAACAGAAAGAAGCTCAAGAAGTATCGGCACCTAATGCGCCCGTCTTCCAGGTACGGCGGAACCATTACTGAAAGAGTTACGCTAATTTACTTTTCAGGTGTGACATGTTATTCCCCACAAAGTGACCCAGTCGTCGCGATGGCACCTCAGGTTGATTCAGAGAGATTCCAATAGCAATTTCCACAAGGGTAAGTTGAATTGCTTACTCTTCGAACTGGAACTTTTAATGAATTTTATTTTTGAGGATCGTCCACTGAACGGACGATGCAGTTCTTGCGCCTCAACGGAAGGAGTTAGTAAATGTTGTCGTCAAGCAAACCTTGCCATCAATTCATCTCCACAAAGAAGGCAGCAAAGAAACCCGACTTTCGTGAACGAGGGTCATCGCTTCAGCGACACTTGTGCGGCATTATTTCTGGCAGAGGGTACACGTCTTCCTCGTCTTCTATCTCGTCGTTCACAGCGCGCTCGCTACTGCTACGAGTAGCAGTGGTGAGGGAAGAGCACGAGATGTACTTTTCGCCAGACTACGACTGGTAACGTCTTTCTTTTGCCCTCAGAGAAGTCTTGCCCTGACCTCTGTGTTTTGGCTATGGCACTGTCTTGAAATGTTGTTTGTCAGGGTTTTGCGAGGTATGTTGTTCATTATTTGAAGCATGCGTCTTCTGTATATATTTTACAGGATCCCTGAGCTTTTCCCCAAGCAATGAATTGTCCCATGGAAGCGTGTTTACGCAAACTTTGCGGCTTTTGAACATGATAATACAGGTCCCCAGCGAAGCTTACCCATAACCCATGATAGGTTATGCGATTATCGCTCAGCGAACAGCTTTGAACCAATTTTTATTCTCGTCGATTCACACAAATAAAGTTTGCCGACATACGTAAGATCACAGACGAAACTGTAACCTTATTTTGTTCTCGCCATCACCGCGTTCACCTGCTCCCTCGCTCCCGGCTCTCAATCATCCCAGCAAATACTCAGAACAGCCACAGTTCGTTCGTACACGAATTCTTCTGCCCTAGGATCGTCCTTCCTAAACCGAACCTCCATAACCATGAATCTTTGCTTCGGGCCATATGCGGGTCCACCTCATCACGCTCTCCAGCCCGTCCTCGTCGCTGTGCCAACACTGGGTGCATTCGATGCCCCAGCAATCCATACAACGCGCCGCAGACCTAAACCACCATCTGCAGGGAGATTCAACGCGCAATTCAGGAGGATACCAACAGCGTTAGACGTGGCATGGGTACGCTGGAAGGCTGGTAGGATCATCACGAAACCTATTCCCGTTACTAGATCCTCGGTGGAGGAGTTGATGTACGTGATGATCCCCGCGTACGCGTAATCAGACTTGGATTTGTCGTAAACGGCGAACGCGGTTTCTCCAGGACCGTTTTTGATTCGTTTCTCCCAAATGGAAGTGAGGAGTTCTTACTCGTCGGCGAATGGGCTTACGATGAGATAGTCTTAAAAGGAAGTTGAGCTGCGTCAACATGCAGCTTTGCGTGGACGGACATCTGAATATAGCGAGTACGCATCAGTAGTCAGATAACATTGACTCAAACTCGCATCAGAAGTCACTAGTTTGACACGTTCATTTTCCAAGACCCGGGGAACCGTGAAGCAGAAGTTGGTAGTAGATGTATCAAAGCAGCGGGAGGCAACCTTCTAGATTAACTATTCGACTGACGTGCGGCACAGATTTCTGGTGAACTCCGCGCAGCTCGAAGGAACCCGTAGCGTTTATAGCGGTGGTCGACCGGTATACGACAATACTGTCAGCGTGCCCGTGTATGAGAGGGCGCACGGGCCTCACATAAGTACGTACAGACAGATGTACAGTCAAAGTGAACGCTGCTAGCCCGTCGATGTTCAATCAATGAACGTTCAAATGGAATTCCTTTCGTTTCATTCCTGTATTTATATTACAGTGAGAGAATCAAATTTTCATGCAGACTACTGGCGTTCAACTACATCATCATCAGTATCAGTTCGCATTGTACGACGTACATGACAACCGAGATGTACCATGAGTTCTGAACATTTTGACTGTCCCCACCAATTATGCAATCAGAAATGGTGAAGTATTCCAGAGGATGGGATAGAGTATGGTGATTTCGTACCGGGCGATGAATACAGTTTTTTTAAATCACAAATCCTGGCAATTGCTGTCGAGGGTTTGTTTTCTGCCAATCAGGCGTCTTCACAGATACGACAGCCATTCGTCAAAACGGACAACTATCACCTCTCACTGACTCGTCCGTTCCTAAATGCTCAGACTCTCAAAGTCGCTGCCTAAGGCTACCGTGTGTTGGCAGAGCAAGCCGATACCAGTCGAAGCGAGAACCTTCAACCGGTCAACGGACCTTACCGGCGCCGGACAAAGTCGTGTCTATACTCGATGTTTCTATCTCATTCCATTAGCTACAGTTCAGGACGACTCTTAGAGTTTACGAGAAGACTTATAGATGTATAAGAGCTCGCATTTTGTACTGCTACGTACTTGGATCTTATTAAATCTCCTTCTCGTTAGACTGCTGCTAACACTGTGGTGTCCACTTTTCCCTATTTAAAAGATATCACCTGGTGCGCAGTCCGTGTCCTACTGGGAGGTGTATTTCCTGATATAATACATGACACAGTGGTGTAATCAAACCATGGCGCTACTTTTCCGCATTGCATTGGATAAAGATCTCGCCAAGATTTGGTGACTCACGCACAGCCTGTATGACTACATATGGCGGCTAGAGAAGGCCGGTATTACACTGTATTGAACGTTCCTGACAGTTGTTAGGAATTAACTGATGAGCATTCAGGACGTTGACTATTACAATCTATGTTGTAGTGCACCGTTATTCGAAGAAGACATCCTTTACAACTGCCACAACCTGTTAAATCATTTCCATATACCGAGCTCTAACTGCACAAACACTGCATTTATATAAAGTATTCGTTTAAGCGCCACCCTGGTCCTGCCGATTTGGAAGTCGACGCGCGTCGCGTATAAATACTCTCAGATTATTCCAGCTTCTCCATCGCACCCGAGCAAATGATTTCACTCGTCTTGACCTTCAGCGGTCTTTTTCTTACCAAGTTCCTTTTCCAGACAGTATTGGCTCAAAGCGACTTCAATTGGGGGATTGTTTGTCCCGCATTTCTTTATCGAGGGACTGTTACTCACTCCTCGGTTGTAGATTGAACCAACGAGTAATTTATCATGGGTCGATTGCTACTCCGGCTATCAATGCACACGTTTCCAAGTAGGCTTTGCTGCTTCTCGCTACGCTATTTCTCACTGATATTTTCTCTGTGCGGCTAAAGGTACCCATTGACTACTCGAATGAGGGTGGGGACACAGCTGCCCTTGCGGTCATCAAGCTTTCCGCACAATCTGAGACCGAGTATAAAGGAGCCGTACTGATGAATCCTGGAGGCCCTGGCGGTAGCGGTGTCTCCACATTGACTATTTTTGGTCAATTGCTCGCATCTATTATTGGGAACCAATACGACATCATTAGCTTTGATCCTCGTGGTGCGTTGACCTACGTTTCTTATTACCCGCTGAAGTTTACATTACAGACATTGTAGGTGTCGGTAATTCAACACCTCGAGCAGAGTTCTTTCTATCAAAAGAAGAACACTATGAATGGCTTGCCAGTACTAATCATTGGACTTATGCTGTCAATTCGACCTCTGACCAAATTCCTCATCTTTGGGCATCTGCACAAGTCATAGCAGAATTAGCTAGGGAACGGGATAGTGGAATCCTGAATTACATTGGTACCGATAATGTTGCCCGAGATATGCTGAAAATTAGTGAGGCAGCTGGCCAAAAGAAGCTGCAGTATTGGGGATTCTCGTAAGCCCGCGCCTGTTTTTACATTTCTTGATGGTCGAATGCTCTCTCTAGTTACGGGACGGCTCTTGGCGCCACCTTTGCTACAATGTTTCCGGTGAGTTCTCTCGTCATTCTTCCATCCGTCAGTCACCCGTTATTTATCTAACTTCTAGGATAAAGTTGAACGTATCGTCCTTGACGGTATGTATTTGACTCAGCAACTCCTCCCGTACACAAGTTCCTCCGCTTATGTCATTCAGGTGTGTTGGACATGGATGGCTATTACAGAGGTAATTTGGCTATGTTGCGTCTTTAAGCTTAAAGTGTCTGAGATTTTTTTTGCTCTTGCCAGGGGACTGGCGTAACGAGATTACAGATACTGATAAGGTCATGCAATCTTTTTTTCACGGTTGCGTAACCGCTGGCCCTGACGCATGTGCATTCTATGCATCCACTGCGGAAGAAATATCCAATAACCTCGACTCTCTATATGAGTCTCTTCTCACCCATCCGGTTCCTGTCATATCACCATCATTCTACGGTGTCGTTGACTACGCTGTGCTGAGAAACGCGGTGAAGACCGCCCTGTACGAGCCATATACGCTTTTCTCAATTCTCGCCGAAGGTCTTGCTAGTCTCGCGGCCGGGAATGGTAGCATAATTTACGAGATGCAGGCGACCCCGTACGACCCATCACCTTCTTATGACAATTCATGGGAAGTGGAAATCGCCGTTGGCTGCAGCGATGCCTCGAACAACACCGACTCTGTTGCAGATCTGTTCGCTTATTGGGAAAGTATCAAAGGTGTTTCGACCTTTGCCGATTTACTGCTGGAGCAGAGGATCGAGTGCTCGTATGTGGGTTTCCACTTTAATGTGCGTGCACACTAATTCTATCCATCCTTAGTGGATGGAAGTTTCATCGTGAAGGCAGATTCACAGGTGAGGTGTCGCCTGCACTTATAATCAGGACCCATTCTGATGTATCTGATAGGTCCAGTTGGTGGAAACACCAGTTATCCAGTTCTTTTGATAGGAAACACGGCAGGCATGTATATTCACCTCAAGGTTCCCTTCCCTTTGACATTGACGTATTATTCAGATCCCGTTACTCCTCTCTCTGCGTAAGTCACCCCGAAAGTACATATCAGATGCACCTCATTGACATTTCTTCAGGGCAAAGAAGACGTCGAACGCATTCCCTGGTTCCGTAGTTTTAACTCAAAACTCGTCGGGGGTAAGTAGCTTTTTGAAAACGAGAGTTATACACTCATGCTCTCACCGTTATAGCATACGTCCCTATTCGCTTCATCTGAATGCACACATGCGTACGTTCAAGCGTATTTTCAAAATGGTACCTTGCCTAAAGATGGAATGGTCTGTGAAGTTGAGTCTGTAATGTTCCCAACCGCCTCAAATGCCGCTGGCAGTAAGCGACGTTCTTTCTGGGGTCGCAAATGATCTTAGAACGACATACTGTAGCTAATTGTCCGGTCTATATAATTATGTCACTTCTACCGTTAAATTTCGTTCTACTCACGATGGCTTCCCGCGTCCAACCGACGTGTTCACTCTCTTTGGCGTGCTACTTCGGTTTAGTGCATGCTTAGTTCGTCTTGGGTGTAAGATACCGTTTTCAGGTTTCACACCAATACCCATTTCGACGGGTATTTCTTTCCTATCCCTCTTCGTACGTCTGAAGTAATCAGACCCATATTATATCCGTTAAACCTTACCTGGATCATCGTAGGTCCATTTGCGGCCAGTACCTTCCAGGACACGCTCAGGACGAGAAAAGGCTCAGTCACATTTAAGTACTGAGGCGACATCGAAAAACCTTAGCCTGTTCTGCATCTGGTTATGCCGAGTGTTCAAGGTGGTAAGGGAAGGACGGACGCTCAGATCGACGCTAAGTGAAAAACTGGGGGCTTCTCATAGAGCATTAAGCCTATGTTAAGTGAAGAATAATACTATCCTAAATAGATGAAACGGAAATATAACGATGAAGTATAAAGGTCATCAAAGAATTATATACAGTGATTAGTTTGGTGTTCGTCAGATCATGTCGTGACCCCGACTAAAATCTAATGCTACAATTATTTGTCAATAAAACCTAAGCAGAAGATCAAACTGGGATCACTCACGTTTGCGCTTCCTTGTTGACTCGCAGATGTCTGGGTTCCACCGTTCGCAGGGGCCTGAAGAAAATTCAGCGATCGAGCGGGACGAATGGTAGTGGAAGTGCTCACTGGAGGGGGTTGGAGAGGGGGCGCTTGCACCTGGGTAGCGGGAGGGATTTGACCATTGTTCTGCTAGAGAAAGAGGAGAACGAGCAATGTGAAAGCTGTTTAAAAACAATCCGACTGGAATTACCATAAGTGTTTCGGGGGAAAGGAAGTACGTGTTCGCGACAGGTTTCTAAACAGATCACTACTGTCAGTACGTTTGCCAGCGGACTTCGTGAAATGCATACATGCCTCGTCGGAGGGGAATGGAAATGCGTAGCAGTAAGACATGGCTGTTTGGTATCAAGGGCAGATGGTAAAATCCTCGAGTGGTAGTTTAGCGGGTAATTGGTAGATCCGAGTTCTATAGGTTGTGGACTTTATATACGTAGCCCAGGCTGCCATAAATGTACTGGAGATCCTAGGGGATCCAGCTGTTGCGAAGGGCGTGAGACACCAACAGTAGATACAATGCTGAAGTGATCTCCATTTGTCTGGCTTGATCGAGAAGACAATCAACATTCTCTGGTGGCGCCTGATAAAGGACTCAGTCGGTAGACGGGGTACCTTTTTGGTTCATTAAGCCATCCATTATTAGCACGGATTGGTTACTGACTCGGAGGTAGATCTGTAACCTGATATCGAAAATCAAATCTCAATGAATGGATGTTGACCCGTCCAAGTCCTTGGTTCTGCCACACTGCGACTGGCATAACAATTTAGGTTCGAAACCTAAGGAGACGACAAAAAATAACAATAAACGAGCAAGCATACCTAGACGGGACCGGGATAAGTCATCCTTACGGCTGCAAGGGTGGCATTCGCACAAGTACAGATAAGATCTTCATTACAAATTCTGGTGGAATCTGTAGAAGCTGCGAGCTTTGTGTGCGTGGCGATCTAAATCACGATTTCGGAGGTTGGAATCGCTCGGAAACCCGTCGTTTGAATCAGCCTCAAGTCCCGTCGTTTCTGCATGGACTTGGATTTCAGGAGCTGGGTTGAAAACGTGAAATGCGAACTGCATACCACTGGCTCAGGCATTCTACAGAGACAAAATGCAGCGAGGGCTCGAATTAATAGAGAGAGTGGAGCCGTAATTGCAAGTATCTAGGAAATAATTTTGAATAAACCCAGAGAGATAAGCTTGGAACCTCTTTGAATATGAACGTCAATGGATAACTGAGATAACTGAACAGGTCATCATTCGCGTCTGAGTCGGCGCGTTTGCAGACCCTGAGAATCTTACTTTTTAAGGGTCCTTAAGATAAGCGCCACAAATGCCATTGGGAACTCCTTCGCTGGCCCTTCTCATGGATGGGTAAACCAGGCCTCGCTTGGCCGCGAATGCCGCCAAAAATACTGGTGAATTGACACAAAAGCATCGTTCAGATGAAATGAACGCAACTTTCCACAACCACATGGTTCTGCGAGTTGCGGCGAGGCTGACTTCCATAGTCAAAATGCAAGGACTTGCGAGGTAGAGTACGGAAGATTTTTTAAACGAGAGTTGCTGTGAAGTTATGTTTGTAGTGAGAGCGGGAATCGATAGGGGGCTCTCATAGTACGTTGGGACTCGGGAGCATTGGGTGCGGCCCACATCCTGACAGGCACGTGCATGTTCAGCCTTTCTGGAGTCTTCTGCTTGTTCGTAGCTCACCTTGCACTATTATACCAGTTTGCCTAGCGAACCCTACGATACAATTCCAACGTCCTGGGCCTGCTAAGATGGCAGTTGACCTTGGAGCTGAGCTTGAGCTTGCCACTGACGGCTGGCTGAGAGTATAAATTCTGTAAGACATTGGCACTATCGAGTATTTTGTCAAGTATTCCAGGGAAAATGGAGGGTGGACTTGATAGAGAGTGGGAATGAGTATGGCACGAACCCGGTACTGCACTTGGCAAGCACTTGGACTTCCGACTGCGGCACACGGCGACTGAATATCACTTACGACGTTGGCGCGTCGTACCGTCAATTTGTCTGAAATATGAGATAGTATCTTGGTGCCTTCGCCAGAGTGATAGGCTGTTGTAACTTGTAAGGATTTCTCTGACATCGGAAGCATGAAGTTGCTGAGTCAGCGCGCGGCTGTTCAAAACGGGCAGCGTGATTTCGGGATGTCACAGTCACAATCATCGCTCTTTTCACTTTCTCCCGACCTCCACGAGGGCATTATTGCCAGTGAGCATTGTCTTCGATTCCTAATGAGAAATAATCCTTGGCTTCGATCGTTTCTATTGGTATTGATGGTCTTGGCATCATTCAAATTAGCAGCTGCGCCTTGATGTCAACCAGGAAATCAAGCTTTCCGTATCAACAGAGAACCAATGGCACATCCGTGTCGAACTTGAGATGGGCATCATCAAGCACGCTGCAGAAAGGGGCGACATTTCGTTTCCGTGTCTGCTGCTCAGGCTCCTTCTCTGCCGTATTCCAAGTGCTCAAGGTCTACCTGGTGATTGATCTCTCGCCTATACCCTGATCTCGTTTTGCTCCGGCGTTGAACTTCTCCCAGGCCCTAAAGGTCCGAGGGATAGCCATCGGCTGATACATCGATTCTTCCTGGTGCCGTTCAGGTCGAAAAAATTTGCATTGACGTAGAACATGAAACATTACTGCGCGTACCTTAACAGCTACGATGGTGCTACACTTTCGCGCTGGATTGAATCAATACTTGCTTACCAAATACGACCCTTTCTATTTCCATGAACCACGAGGATTTTACGCACGTTTACACAGTTTGTACCGGATCATCGATTTCCTCCTGTGCTGACCGCAAAATGCGGACGTTAGCCTCACATCGCTCGCAAATGCAAGCAAGATGCCAACTTCCGCAGTACATCGACAGTTACTGCTGCGTAAGCACTGCATATCTTTATCAGGTGTCAACTATACGTTTCAACCTCAATGCCTACCTGTGAAGCTGAATCGACGTGTATAAAAGGTCACCAGAATTGACACACTCTATACTGTCTTTCCGATGGTTTCTCTTTTCCTTACATTCTGGATTCTTTTTTACCTGGAATTCTTATTCCCAGGAGTGCTTGCCCAAAGTGATTTCGATTGGAGTACTGTTAGTGGTCCTTTTTCTCGAGGCCCTGTCACTCATAACTCCATCATAGGTTGAACCAACGAGTAATTTATCATGGGTAGACTGCTACTCTGACTATCAATGCACGCGGTTCCAGGTATGTCTTCCCCCTCCCCGCTACAGTACTTCTCGCTGACATTTTTCTGCGATTGAAGGTTCCCATCGATTATTCGAACGAGGATGGCAGCCAAGCTGCTCTCGCCGTCATCAAGTTTCCCGCGCAATCTGAGACCGAGTATAAAGGAACCATACTGATAAATCCGGGAGGCCCTGGGATTAGTGGTGTCAGCGCCTTGTCTTCCTTCGGCCCGTTGGCTGTGTCTGTCTTTGGGAACCAATACGACATCGTTAGCTTTGATCCTCGTGGTACGTCTTGTGATACGTGTTGTGACTGTAGCTGAGAGGATTATAGGGGTCGGAAACTCGACACCTCGAGCCCAGTTCTTCCTCTCCAAAGGAGAGCAGTATCAATGGCTCGCCAGCACCAATAATTGGGCTGCTGTTGTAAACACGAGTTCCGACCAGATTCCTCATTTATGGGCATCTGCGCAAGTTCTAGCGGAACTGGCCCAGGAAGCGGACAATGGAATCCTTAATTATATTAGCACGGACAATGTTGCCCGGGATATGTTGCGAATCAGCCAAGCGGCGGGCCAAGAGAAATTGCAGTATTATGGAGACTCGTGAGCCACTCAGTGATCTAACTTATATTCCGCTCGATGGCTGACTGATTCCTTCCAGTTATGGGACGGTTCTTGGCTCCACATTTGCTGCAATGTTTCCCGTGCGCTCTTTTGCGTCTCTCTCTGAATTATATTGATTAACACTCTAGGATAAAGTTGAACGTATGGTGCTTGACGGTGTGTAAAATGTATTGAACTTCTCCAGTGCCCAGGCTCATTTAATCACTTCATCAGGTGTAGTCGACGCGGATGCCTATTATAGTGGTGAGATGGATGTTCTGTGCCCATCAGCTTACCATGCCTGACATTTTGTTCTTTTCAGGTGACTGGCGCAACACCACTGTTGACGCCGACAAGGTCATGCAATCTTTCTTTGACGGATGTGTCGCCGCTGGGCCTGACGCATGCGCGTTCTATGCCTCTACTGCAGAAGAAATATCCAATAATCTCGATTCTCTATACGAATCTCTTCTCATCCAGCCAGTCACAGTTGTATCCCCGCCGTTCTACGGTGTTGTTGACTACACCGCGCTGAGAACCGCGGTATGGAACGCCGTGTGCGCACCCTATGAACTTTTCTCCATTCTTGCCGAAGGTCTTGCTAGTCTCGCAGCTGGGAATGGCACGATCATTTTTGAAATACAGGCGAGCGTGTATGACCCGTCTTCTGGGTATGACAATACATGGGACGCAGAAATTGCAATTTCCTGCGGTGATGCCTCAAATTACACTGACTCTGTAGCGGACTTGTTTGCGTATTCGCACGACGTGGAAGCTTTATCAACTTTTTCCAATTCACAAATCGTCATGCAGAGGATTCGTTGCGAGTCTGTGGCTTCCCTCTTGAATGCTTGCGTGTACTAATCCGATCCTTCTTCAGAGGTTGGAAGTTCCATCGCAGAGACATATTTACAGGTGAACCTTCGCCTGCCTACATCTACCAAGACTCTGCTCTGAAGCATCCCCTGATAGGTCCAATATCCGGAAACACCAGTTATCCTATTCTTTTCATAGGAAATACGGCTGGTATGTACATTTGTCTTGAATCTTCCTTTCATCTGATATCAATGCATTATTCAGATCCCGTTACTCCTCTCTCTGCGTAGGCCAACTCAGCGCTACAGGCTAGGTGTACTTATTAATATTTCTCTAGGGCAATTAAGCTGTCGACCGCATTCCCCGGCTCTGTAGTTCTAACTCAAAACTCGTCAGGAGTAAGTACCCATTTAAAAAAGAGTTTTATTCACTCACTCTCTCGGCTCATTAGCATACGTCCATATCTGCTTCATCTGAATGTACAGATGCGTATGTTCAAGCGTACTTTCAAAACGGTACTTTGCCCAAGGATGGAACGGTCTGTGAAGTTGAATCCGAGATGTTCCCAGCTTCGTCAGATGCCATTGGTGGCCAGTGACGTTCTTTCTGGTGTCTGGAATTATCTTAGAACCTACTTAACAACTCTCGGTTGCAATATTGTCGCCAATTATCACCCCCAGTAGTTACCATTAACCGTCGCATGTCCGTTGTGCTTTATCACGGATCTTGGCGTCCAGTTATAGAACCGATTTATTAAATGCATTTTATAGACAGAAAGCTTCAGAGCGTCAAGTGAACGATGCGATACCCGATCACATTGGGACTCTGGAATATTGATAGTTTGTGGCAGGAACTAACTTGTTACTTTTGTGCTGGTCAGACCACAATCCGGTCCAAATAAAAACCTGATTCTCATTTGTCAATAAAAATAAATCTTCGTCGAGACTTGAAACTAACAACAGTTCAGTTTATGCCAGATAGTAAAGCGAAGATCTACTTTTCTTCTTCCGCTGCTTTTGAAAGTACTATACATTTCACGATTTCGTCTATCACTTTTCGCCGATCCGTTTGGTGTCTCGCTCTAGAAAATATACCCTTGACCTAGTTATTTAGGCCATCAAGTCGTGCTTGCCAGCGTCATTAATTGTTTCCTGGACAGAAGGAGTAATCATGTTGATCAAACGCCAGCGTTGAAGTGAATTTCCTTATTGTCCATAAGAGTAGCTGGTGCGCTTCGGTCTCACGGTTGGTTAATTGAAACCAGTCTTGCCGAATTTGCAGCCCTGCTGTACTGTGCTGCGGAGTATTCTGTCTCAAAACGGGGGCGTGTTCCAATAGATAATGGTATAAATTGTCGACAAGACGTCCGTGCACATTACAATTAAGAAATAAGTAAGAAATAATTCACAATGAGGTGTTCGTAAATGTATACAGCGTACGTGCTTAGATTTGCGCCTCATCTATGGACGAACATATAGCTGAAAAACAGTTGGTTTCACTTCTATTGCCCAGCTTGTAAAGAAACATTGTCATCTATCCACGTAGGATTTTTGAAGTGAGCCTTCGGTTTGTACTTGCGGTGGTTATGCTCATGGGAAGCTTCCATCCGCATCCGCACGGTACGGTGGACCTGGACTCCGCTAGATGAATTTGGAATCTCTCGAGGTCGTCCGAGGTTTGGCCTATAAACTATTATTCAGCAACATTACCGAACCATGTAATCCTTGAACGTACCCAAACCAGGACACCCATTTGCCGTTCCCCGTTTGCTGTCGAAATTCCAACGGAATGAGCTCGAGAATCCACCACAGCTTCGAGAGTTTGAGCTGGTCGTACATAGGAGACAGTGCATCTCGAAGTTCCTCCTCCTCCTCTGTCCCAATGAGTGGGTCTTCGATTGAGGTCTCATGAGCGACGGTTTCTCCTTCACCGGACCCTAGCAGAGACCGGTGCCGAAACTTAGATACGATCCTCTTCAACAGTGGTGTTTTCCTTCGTCCCGTTGGTATCATAGCAGATCCCACAGATAGTGCCGGTGGCCGTGGCATAACACAGGGATATAGCGTTGCAGGGTCGAGGCCAAGCTCTCTCAGACGTTCTGAATCGAAAATAATTCCTGTTTCCGCTTTAAAGCACTCTCGAATCATCCATCTCAGTGGAATTCGTGATAAGGAATAGCGTGTCGAGTCTTTCACCGAGCCTCCTCCGATATCTATCGAATCCAGCGATTAGTGGTCGATATTCATTAGTAATGGAAGGAGAGAACACACCACAATGGCATCCCTGAGAGAGAGAAAAAGAGATAAGTATTATGATGGATAATGAACACAAAGATCTCACCGCAAACCAGACTTCCTCGATGTCAGTATGTTGTGCAGCAGGTGACGAATGAAGATTCTCCATCATCTGCAAGTGATTCTCATCGTCCGGACTCCATTCGATTCCTGACGTCACCTCGAGCACCTGCCGTTTATGCACGCTGGAATCTACTGTGTTCTTCCGCGAGCTCAGTGGCGATGATTTCGACGTACTAATCTTTAGATCTCTAGCACTCGGCCAATTCCATAGGTTCGCTTTGAACTTTGCTCGGTGCTCATCCAACGAGACCGCATGTCGGAAGGTACGGATGATCGTATTGGAAGTGGTAAACGGCAATCGTCTTGGGACAATCCCAACAGAATCAACTGTGTCCCTGCTCTTCATAAGCATCTACAGACAGACGGAGAAGAAGAAAAGCCATACGCACCATACTCCTACAAATTCGAGAGGAACGTCGACGCAGAAAGCCTCTTTGAAAGCCGTGGATTGGCGCCATCCAACTTCATCTGTCCGCGTGTACATCTTGTACGCAAACGGGACTTGCTGCCAATTATCCGGTGGGAGTAGTCCTACTTTGTGTATCATTCCGGCGAGGCTGGCAGTAGTGTCAGATGATTGATCTATAAAACGAATCCATGATCAATGATTCTTACCTCCTGGCGGTGTAGGCGCCGCGTGAGAAGCCAAAGATGCATATGCGATCACCACTATGATCTACAGAAGTCATCGGTACCGTCTTCAAGCCGATTGAATAGGGACGTACAATTCTGCATCAAAAATTCATAGCCATCTAGTTCGAATGGATTAACACGAGGGCAGGGTAAATATAAGACATCGGCGTACCCATGACATGAGCGTCAAGGCTACAAGCTATCGCAAGATCAAGAGTCTATCCACGGTGTTAGGATAAATTCTCCAAAGAATTTCCGGGAGTGTAGTTACCTTGTATATTTTCGACGTGATAAGGCCGGGAATTTGGGGCGACTGGTACGTACCAATTCCTGCCTGAAAAAGACGTTACTCCACTGTGACCAGGGTCACTGTTAGTGAGATCGTACCTGATAATAAACCATCTGCTGCGAACGGTCGTCTCTCTTCAACAGGGAACACAGCTGCACGATATTCGAATTATCGGCATCAAATTGGTCTCCTGTACCATCAAAGCAGAGTACCAGAGTACGAGATTCGTGCTTTGGAGGAATTGTTGTGGGTATATCTTCAGAGACAGACCGTTTAGCATTATCATCTGCGCCAACGGCCGTTTCTGTGGTAGATGAACCTGTAGATACACGGGGATACCGAGGAGTGTATGCATCAGGAATTTCCAGAGTTGTCATGATTGAATGTAATGGATGGGATTGTGGGAGGCCTTCATCAGAGCGATGAGGATATTTATGACCTTCGTGAAGCGCCAAAACAGTACCATCACTGAAGTGACCAAAGGGCGGTGCAAAATAGCATGGGGGCACTTCCTGAACCGATAAAAGCGGCAGTCTGGTGCTTGGATAATACGGGAACAGGATGGAATTGCTTCAGAGGTCTTCTCGGCGAGAGTAGATTTGCAGGAGTTATACAGCAAGAGCTTTGAAACTCGCCTAATGAGTGACTCAGAGTGAGACGGCGGAAAGAATGTCAGCGGGGAGAATGTATAGCATTATCAGGTTTGTTCATCGAGGCCAAGGATTCATCGCCTGATCCGTTAGAGTAATCGTCAATTAACGTGACACCTTTCTTGGCGCGGCTCCACAGGGACAGCCTAAGAAAGAACCCTATTCTGGTGAACATCAACCATGTGGATGCCTTCTCGACACGCTTAGGCAGAGGTTGGCTACAAGTATTATTCAGCATATTATTCGGAAATAGAAGGTCAAGTACCATACAGTTCCACCATTGTAAGCATTCTCCAAGTGAGCCAAAGTTCGCACCGCAAGGTGAACCTCTCCACACAGCTCCATGTAAAACGGTCGTCGTAACATGTCTCGTCAAGTGGCGATCTTTCATTATTCCATTACACAACCTGTTACACGAGGCAGCTCGTGATGGAGGCTGAAGCGCTCGCCTGTGAAGAAAGATAGTTGTTGTGTTTCAGCCTCCCGTACTCACGCCCACTCACTTTTATTTATATAAACTTTCGATAAGCCAGTCGCGAGAGAGAAGAGCCACAGTTTCCGTAATGAACCATAGACGTTCATAAGAACTGAAACAATCGAGAGGGCTCAAATCGGCAACGGGAATGGGATCATTTTAAAGGGACTGAAGATGATTTCCCTGCCCCACATCAATCCGAAATAGGCTGCCGCATTCTGAAGGGAAGAAAAGATTTGTATCATCATAAATACGCCAAGCTTAAGCTTAGAACAAGCGCACTGGATTATGAGTCACGCGAATTCACAGAGCGGGACCCATGTACCAGAATGGCTAGTATACTGACGTACAATGTGATTCGCCAATAGCTCCGGTCCGTCAAAGTAACGGTGCTGATAAACGTGACGGGGATATTCTGAGCCAAACCATATCATTGGCAGCCACTTGTAAATGGAGAGTGAATGCTGGGGACTATGCAGCAAAAATAGAGGTACAATACCGTTACACATTCTCCAATCGTGGTAAAGCAATGAGACCAATTGAAAGAACTTCAAAAGAACACCTTCCTATATTGTCATAATTTCATCAGCAAACAATCAGTGCACTTATCATATTTCCGTGCCAATCTCGGAGGCACCATGGTTCTCGTGTTATCCCGGCGATAGCGGGAAAGAAAGCTTGACGTCTCAGTAAATTGAAATTGCGTGAGCGTGGGAAGTCATCACATGCTCATTACGTCACGTGTCGAATCCAATCGCGTCCTTCAAGCTTCACTCTCGAACATTTTACAGCTCAAGCGGTTGGACAGATTTCATTTTTTACTGTACTATATCCCATGATTCCCATCCAGAAGCATGCTTTGGAAATAATGGCCAATTTAAAGTCTCATGCAGCCGTGCAAAGGGTTGTCTACAACACAGGAGACATGCATTCCGGTATAATAGTCAACGAAGCGTAAAAACAATGACCTATAAAACGCACGAGTGATCTGCCGTCAAAGCAACCGTAGTGCGGTCTCAATAAGCACGCTCATCGCGGTCCGTTTCACGTGCATCCTACCTTGCCTCACTACAGGATCTTACGAATTTCTACAGAATGTCGTGTGGCCGGTGTCCATGATGTTCGTCAGGATTTATTTTACTCTAGCTAAGTGTCGATCATGTTCTTTACGCGCTGACAACCTTGTCTAACAAACAATTTCATAATTTATATCAATTCTGTGTCCGCCCCTGCGAGTCGGTTGAATTCTTACTCCGCATGTCTTCCAAAATGTTAATATACCCCTCCGGCATATCCATTCTTTCATTAATAAGTTGGACCCTTCAAAGGAAGACCTTGACCGTCAAGTCTGAAAGTGACGTGGTTCGACGTCCTTTTGGCCTTGGGACTTATATTTATTGAATTAGAAATGAATGCATCTAGTTTTGTCAGGGTCGAGCTTCTGACTTGTGCTGGCTCTTTCCAGTCTTAGAAATTCACCTTTATTTTTCGGAACCAACAATTTCTGCCCGTGGTATCGGTTTACATAGGTCCCTCAAAATTTGCAACCTGGAGTTGTCGTATCGATATAGAGTCCGTTTGGAAATATTATGATGTTGGTAATAATCTCTGGAGGATTACTAGTGGAATTGTTCATATTTCGGGTCAAAGCAACGATGTATCATCACGGCGTTGAAATCTTGCCGTCCCATATGGCAATGTTGATATACATTTCGGTCTTAATTGAACTACGTGTTCCAATTTGGAATCGAAAACACCAATGAGATGCAGGATGCAGGTGACGGTGACGGACTAATTCCTTTGCGAGACGCCAGACGGAAGTACAGGGTATCAACAATGACTCTTCCCTCGCGTTCATTTCGGCTCTCGATGTATTGACGGACCACTGACACCACCACGGCCAGCCAAGGCGATGACTCAATGGCTTGAAAAGCGCGAATTTCAAGTAACCAAACATGAGAAATGATGGTTTGAAGACTCTGGAGTTTGAAATACGCTTAGGGATCTTCGTTTATGTGGCCAGTAGTGGTAATATCAGGGTGCCACATGTCTAAGAGAGGATGGTGAGCATAACTTCGAGATATACCGTGCTCGCCCTTATCCGAGAGGTATAATGCACTCTGGGCGTAAGGCTGTTGAATGGAAGTAGGGCGTTTTATCTATAACTAAGAAGTTCTGGTCGGCATTGAGACCGGTAATAACATTCGCAAGACAGGATGTTTGCATCATGCGAGCACTTCTTCGCTATGCGGAGGAAAGGAAGTTAATTCAGTCATGTCAGCGAGATGTATGGAGGGAGAACTCTGTGCGGCAGGTAATCCAGGTGTTTGACGCGCTTTTGACGATTTTCTCGGACAATATTACCCACTTGATTTGAAATCTTGGAGACTATCGCTAGGCACCTTAAGGCCAAATCCTTCTGAAAAGCTCGTTCGTTAAACATTATGGAAACCGCAAGTTCGACAGCAATGCACTAGTACAACGGAGGAAATATATCGAACCCACTGATGGATACTTTCAGGCCACGGCTCCCCAGACTCTTCAATGTCCTGATATCTTCACGAGAAAAGTGACGCGGGATAAAGACTGATGATTCTACCTTGACTTTGGAAAGCTTCGTCCCAGCACGTGAAACAAGCATTTCCACGAACGCACTGTCAATGCAACGGACAGAATCCCACTTCGCTTCGTCGTCGTCGTTGTACGGCCAGATAGTGAACGAGAATTCCTCAAGGACAACTACGATCTTGTGTATTCCATTATCCCGAGTCTCTGTCATTCGCCGAAACATTTCGCTAAAAATCCTCTCCTCGTTCTCTTTGCCTACCCGGCTGCGGAAATGGAATTTGAGCGTTGCCAGAGCTGGAATTAGGCGTAGGATGTCCTGTATGTGAGTCTATCACAGCGTCGGTAAACCTGAGCTCGGAGAGGCCCCTGCATTGGGAGCGGGCGAACATGACGCGAACACCCAGCAAAGAGTTTCGGGGGCAAGACATCCCTGTCCTTGCTTCGACACCCATTTTCTCCAGGTTCGTTGCCGCAAGGCTCTTCATAAGGTCTGGATGACATCCTCGGAAGCTTCGCAACAACGGTGCCTGTATCGGGAGCTGTATAACCCGGGACCTTCGATGATTGCGACTGTAAAAGCAGCTGAATTCTTGAAGAAGAGGACATGAATGCAGAATTTCAAGATATGAAGGGACGGAATCTGGTGGGAATGTGTCGCTGTAGTTTGCGTATGAAACTATTTGTGGGTTCCCCGATCCGAGAATAACACCCGACCCCTCCCAGATCTGCACAGTGCGTAATTGAGGGGCGAGATCAAACACCGTCGAGGGCTCCAGATCTGTAGGTCTTCTCATCGAAAGGTGAACTAGCCTCGGAAGACGGCCACGGGCACCATCCAAAAGTTTGTGAATCTCTGGCGAAATTGGCAAGGTGCAGCAAATGCCACCTTTCACAGTGACCTATGACCAAACGGAAGATCTCCAAGGGCCTTTCTTCCACTTTTGGCAGTGACGATGGCTTGCGATAGTAAAAATGTAAGGAGAGAGACTGCGTACGAGAACGCTCGAGGGCTGTTCGCACGAGGGACGTTGGGTCTGTCTTGTAGCAGGAGTCTATGCCAATGGTGATGTATGGGTTATCCCACAGACATCCAGGACCTGCTAAAGCAACAGCTCGCCACTGATGATTGACATGGTTTAGGGCCCAAGGTCCGTAAGACGTGTCGAAAACGGTGTAGCAGCCATCATTGGCACGGACGAATATTTCGCTAAGCATCTCCGGAGGAAGACGACGAATGGGAGAGAGTACGCAACGATGTTTGGATATTGCTTTTGATATGTCAGCGCGTCGCATCTTGAGCCTCTCCATAGTCAGAGATAGGAGTTCGATTTCTTCGTCAACTTGAACCAGAGATTGCCGCAAATCCTGTAAGGAATCTCTGATGTCGATAATCTCCAAGCCGAGGGGTGGGCTATTATTTTTGAGGTAGGCGTCAACGATGGGTGGAACGAGACATGAATCTGCGTCTTCGGGGAAAGTCGGGAGGCATTTTGGGCAGAGCATCTATCGCGATGTTAGATTCTCAGGCCGTGAGAGCTATCATCTCCGCGAAACGTACAAGCAAGGAATAACTGTAGACGATTATATAAAACAGGTGAACGAGGAGGTAAGAAGTCGAAGTATTGGTAAGAGATGGGATGGAAGAGACAACGGCGACAGTTCAAAATCGCTTCTGCGGAGTTGACACGTCTGAGTGACATCACGTGAGTGTGATATTTCAAACCACCAGCATGCCTGACTCCAACAAGAGACGCGTTGTTCACAGAAAACTTAGAGGCCAGGTAAGACAATATCTCGATGACGCATTGTAAGGACATATGGGTCCTTAAAACACTGCGAACGGTGTCAGTAATTTGTCATGGTCCTAAATCGAGTCTTAGGCAAACTAACCACGCAAAATCTTCTACTTTGGCTCAACTGGTGATCATTTACAAACTCGGGATATACTAGCCACCAATGCAGGTGAATGTCTTCTAGGCATGTAGAGCATTACGTCAAAATCATTATGGTGGTCGACGCTGAAACCAGGAATTGGCTCTGAGACAAGAGATCAGTGGAATAGCAAGTCTCATGACCTAGCATTTATATGTCCTGATTTCTTCTCTCGCATCACTGATTGAATATCATATCATTGTCGCCCAAACTTAGTTTTACGGTCTTTTCGCTGATATCGACGCTGCGCCGACCTAATTACACGGTGTCTAGAAGAGGCTTCTCATTTGTGCGATAGGCTCATGTAACACACAATACTTGAAGCTCTCATTTCCGACTTGGACCACGAAAATTTTTGTGATCCCTTACACCCCCACGGTTGGTGCACACGATAGAACATGAAATTGTTTATTGAATAGCATCTAGATTTACAGCTGGTATTTCTCACACCGTGACCAGTAACACGTCTCACCCGAGAGAAACATCGTTGTATGCATACAGGTTACAATGTGAACGAGGTTATAGTCATAAATCAATGCTTAGCACGTATGAATGAAGGGAATACCTTACCATCAGAATAGATACATAAACGTCGGAGCCAAATCTCCATCCATCCCTTTAATTTCCTGTCCTAGCATCTTCCTTTTCTTCTGATTCATACATACGAAATATCCTAGACACAGTGTACACCCCAGAGATATCCCTCCGCTGAACGCTATCATCACGTGTGTTCCAAGTACATAATTTGGCGGAGTGCTCAAGCTCCCCAGTAGCCATGTAGACAGAATCCCCCCTGCACTTAACATCATAAACGAAATGGCAATCGCCGTCGCACGACGAACGTGCGGTGCTGAATTCATCGCGTTCCATGTCGACAGCGTCGGAGTGGAGGTATATATGCCCGGTATTGACAGAAAGAGGCTGCCATACTTGGTCTTTGATGACGACGAGGTAAGGAATATGATGAATCCTACCATTGTACAGATGTTGGAGGCGACACAAACAATACCGCGGATATGATACCGATCGCATAAGTAGGCAGCCGCCAGTGACAATGGAAAGGCGGCTGCAAATGGAGGTACACTCATGAGCTGTGCGCGAGCAACACTGGTATATCCCAAGCTCTGGACAATTGATGGAGTAAAGCTACGAATAATAGAGTCAGGATACTGATAACAACAAGACAAAGAGAAATACATACTAAGCCAAGCCATAGAGGACAGCACCGGAAAAGAAAAATGCGACACCGAAGATCCAAACATGCGGCGCGGCGAATGCTTTCCTCACTTCTCTCCACTCAAACTTCTCTCCTCCAGATTGAGCAACCTGACTGGCCACGTATTCGCGCTCTGCTGGACGCAAAAATCTCACAGCCATAGCATCCCGAGGCATAAGAAAGTAACTCATAAGGCCACAAGCGACAGTAAAGGCACCTTCGAGGATGAATATCCATCGCCATCCAGCACGTCCACCTATGCCGTCCATGTGTATGATGCCATAGGCGAGGATTCCCGAAAACGCCCCTGAAAGCAAGGCAAAAGCGAAAAATGTGGCAATACGGGTGGTCATCTTGGCGCGAGGGTAGAAATTTGTGACATATAATATCATACCAGGAAAGATACCACCTTCGAAGAGTCCGAGGAAGAACCGACAGGCGAGGAGGCCGCCATAGCTCGTCACCACTCCTTGAAGGGTAGTTACGATACCCCAGATGGTCAATAGAGTGGGTAGGAGATAATTTGGTCCAATGATCTGAGCGGGTGCAATAAGCCAGAGAACGCGGGAAATATGCATATCGACGTACTCGGAGTAGTAGATTTGAAGGCAGCTCTATAAGCATATACGGGACATATGTGATAGTCAAAGCAATGCTATACTGCTTATTCGTCATTTGGAGGTCGTGTTGAAGGCCTGCAATGCGCGCATTGCCGATGTTTGCTCTGTCCTGTTGCGACTTTCAGTGATCTAAGGAATGAAAGGACAATGAAAAACATACCAGGAACGACAAGAAATAGAACATCCCCATGACTGGAAGCAGAAATAAGTCGAGCTTGAGCCAAACCCTCCTTGCTGACACTGCATCAAGCTGAATAGTATGAGAGCCCTCCTCGCTGTTGAGACCTTTCGCATCATGATCGTCCTGAAGGGAATGGGCCATAATTGTCAGAGATCATGACAAGGACAACGGGATATATATACTCGGACTCAATAGCAAGGTCATGGGAGAAAAAATGAGTGATGAGCCAAAGATATTTGCAGAAAGAATGGTACAGGGCTGCTATCTAGTGTTGCCGCGACTCGGCTAGACTCTGTTCAGCTAAACGTATGCCGACCTTGTTATTGCCTTGAGCCGAGTCGGCTATATTTCGGCTCAAGCGGGCTTGAGAGTGTCTCTGAAGGTGCCGACGAGAATCGAACCGGACCGAAAATGAATTGAACCTTATCTATTCTCTCGTCGTATGTAATACGGCTCTTTCTACTCTCCATCGCGGACGATCAGAACAGAACGCAACCTTCTCGAGGCCTGTGTAACGTGCTAGACAGAGCAAAAAGGATTCTATATCCTATGTGGCCACAATCTTGACGGTAAGAGTGGATACATGATGGTTCCTTGTCGAGACGCATTGGCGAGATAAGAGTTGGAACAGCAGCCATTTGAATGCTTTTGGATATTCTTCTTCACGCAACGCATCATGCGACATGATGGCCTTTACTAGCAGCCTTGCCACACCGTCTTCCCTTTCGACGTTTATTGTACACGCAAAAGTATCACAATATCATTATCAGTGCAAATTTCTATTCCTCGCCGGCGACACTAACAAGCTCCCGATTACATCTGTAAAAATGGCAAAAGAGAAGGGCCCATGCATACAGAAACGTGACACGTTGAATTCCTCCTGAGATTTCATCTAAATCGTGTCGTAGCTCACCCTTGTTCTTCCATCCTCACTCCAATAAAAGACTCTAATAATTCAGATAAGGCACCCCATCCCACACGGTCTGGAGAAATAAAAGCGCAGTGTACCCGGCATTGCACCGTAAGAAGCTGACTGAGAAATCGGGCATCATCCTACGAAAAGGGTTTGAATAGCCTGATAGCAAATGTCAGAGCCCTAGGTTAGTCCATATTACAGTAGCGTACCGTAACCACAACGCTTGGCTTCAAATGCCGGGTAAGTGGAATGGCAATACTACAAACGAAAGGTGTTCGCTGTGCCAATAGACCTTGAAAATCATGAATCTCGGTCATTCACGAAATGAAAGCAACACTCACAAAGGGATATTATCAGACGTTGCCAGCGTCGGGGTATATAAAGAGATAATCAGAAGGAGAAAAAAGAGTGAATATGGTGTGGATAATATCGAGGACCCTACAAGTGAGCTATTTAAAGTTCTCCGCAAGATCAGAAACGTGCCAGATAGCGATAGTCTATCCTTGTTCAGTTGGTATGGAATAAAAGCAAGAGAGTGCTTACAGTGCAACGGCTCCGCCAAGAAACGAAGCACAAGTCTATAAAAACCTAGAAGGCGATAATTCCACTGATGCTACATATAAATGAGTGCCTATACCGAGCTCACGATCATCTTGGGAGCCAATATACTCACAAAACAGCAAGGAACCCATACACTAGCAGGACTCCACTGTTGGAGGCCTGTATACAGTACCCACGGTAGCACTAATAGAAGTGTGTAAACGATATTCACCAAGCCTAATGTTTACACACTCGCTCAAGAGTATGGGAGCCTGAAATAGAATTGATCGGCCCGGACCGTGAAAATATCATCGGATGAAATTCTCTCAATAAGAGGCATCCCTACCTTGGCTACATTCAATTACCGACATGGGCATCTTGAGTCACTACATCAAGAACAGAGCATGAGGAAACGGTGCGTGTGCTTTGATATCATTTTGGAATATTTGGAGATATAGTCTCTCGAAGACAGACATGAATGTAAAATAAAAGCCTTTCTGTTGAAAGCATCGATAAATTGTTGCTCGCCTGGAAGAATTGCTTTGGAGTTATTTGCCACTGAGGAAAGTACGCCGCCGAAGACCAGCGGCATTTAGCGAAGTTGGAAACAACTCTGATTCAACTTCACAGACTGTTCCATCTCCAGGTAGAGTTCCGTTTTGAAAGTAGGCTTGGATGTACGCTTGCGTGCACGTAGATGATGCGGTTAGGGATGTATGCTATCAAGAAAAGAAAGTGAGAGTACGACAACCTGGGGTCAAAGCATTACTTGCCCCTGATGCGCGTTGAGTTAGAACTATAGAGCCAGGGAATGCACTCGATGTCTTCCTTGCTCTGAAGAAATATCAATGAAGTGTACCTGACATGTAGTGCAGGGATGACTTACGCAGAAAGAGGAGTGACAGGATCTGAATGATATGTTTATATCAGCAGGCAAGAAGGTCTCGGAGAGGATATACATACCAGCCGTATTCCCTATCAGAAGGATAGGGTAACTGGTGTTTCCGGTAATCGGACCTACCGAGAGATACCTTAGAACGAGTGACGGTCATTTTAGGAGGCTCACGATCACCTGTAAATCTGCCTTCGCGATGGAACTTCCATCCGCTGAAGAAAAATAGAATTAGCAGATGCAGATGCCGAAGAAGAGGTGTACACACGAGCAACTAATTCTCTGAGTAAATAGTATATCGGCAAAATTCGATAAACCTCTGATGCTATTCCAGTATGCAAAGAGCTGCGCCACAGAGTCTGTGTTTTTCAGCGCGTCGCTGCAGGAAATGGCGATTTCCGCATCCAAGGAATTGTCATAAATGGAAGACGTGCCGTTGCTTGTCTGTGCCTGCATGGCGTAAATTATGCTACCATTCCCTGCTGCGAGACTGGCGAAACCTTCGGCGAGGGTAGAGAAAAGGGCATACGGTTGGTACAATGAGAACCTGACTGCGGTTCTCAAGACAGAATAGTCAACGACACCATAGAACGATGGGGTTACAACTGGAACTGGCTGTGCGCGAAGAGATTCATATAGAGAGTTGAGGTTATTGGATATCTCTTCTGAAGTAGGGGCGTAGAAAGCGCATGCTTCAGGGCCAGCCGCTAGGCATCCGTCAAAGAACGACTGCATGTCCTTATCAGTGTCCGCAAGCTCATTGCGCCAGTCACCTGTAGACGATAACATGTGAGATGTTGTAGGCGCATGAATGCAGCATGATCATCGTACCACTATAATAGCCATCCATATCCAATACACCTGAATAATATAGGTTAAGAAGCCTCGGTACAGGAGGGTAGTCAAATACATGCCATCAAGTACCATGCGTTCAACTTTATCCTGCAGGTTAGAATGGTAATTGATTGACTGGAAGAAACAAGAAGGAAGAGAGAGCGCACGGGAAACATTGCAGCAAATGTGGAGCCGAGAACCGTTCCATAACTGAACGGAAACGATCAGCGTTCAAGCGGAGCAGAACTCAGGCCGCCAGCTTACGAGAATCCCCAATACTGCAGCTTCTCTTGACCTGCTGCCTCAATAATTCGCAGCATATCCCGGGCAGCATTGTCCGTGCTAATGTAATCCAGGATGCCAGTATCCCTTTCCTTGGCCAGTTCCGCTAAAACTTGCGACGACGCCCATAGATGAGGAATCTGATCGGAAGTTGTGTTAGCGACAAGAGTCCAATGGTTGGGATTGGCAAGCCATTGGGACTGCTCCTCTACGGAGAGGAAGAATTGTGCTGGAGGAATCGAATTGGCTACCCCTAAATAGTACGTAGTTCAAGCTGTAGCGCATAAAGGAACTGCAGTTCAACATACCGCGAGGATCGAAGCCAATGATGTCGTATTGGTTCCCGATGACAGATGCGAAGAGCGAACCGAGGGAAGTTATTGCGGCCACTCCACTCTCGCCAGGGCCTCCAGGGTTTATCAGTACGGTCCCTTTGTACTCGGTCTCTGATTGCGCGGAGAGTTTGATTACCGCGAGAGTAGCTTTGCCACCATCTTCGTTCGAGTAGTCAATGGGAACCTTCACACATAGTGAGAATAGCTGTAGTGGGCACAGAGGGTTACACACCTGGAAACGGGTGCACTTATAGTCGGAGTAGCAGTCGGACCACGATAAATTGTTCGTTGGTTCGATCTACGGCTTGACCGTAAGCGATGAATATCAAAAGAGAACAAGACATACAGTAGCCCAATCGAAACCCCCTTGAGCCAATACTGCTGGGAATATGGGAGCGCAATAAACAAGGACACTGAATAGAGGGAGAAGAGAAATCATTGTAAGATATGGTCGCTGAGCGGACCCTATCAGAGAGCACTTGAGCACTTATACGCGTCAGCGATAACAGGGCCAGGTCGCGTTGAAGAGTGAATCTGTCACAGACGCAGGACCTTACCAGTGTCAGATGCCTTTCCGAGGTCTACGGAAATGAACTGATACATTGTGGATAGCGCTTCTGAACGTCATTTCCCATAATAGGCCCCGGGTGGTCCAGCCGTTCTTGTGCAATTCTGGATCGTGAATCGCTGATGACATTCAAAGTTCTGGTGGCGTAGCACAAGCGTTGGTGTGAGTGTTTGGGAGTTGAAGAAGGAAAAAAAAGGCGATAAATTTCTGTGAACATCGTACAAAGTGACAACGCGTCCACATGGTAGAAAATCAACCTTGGTCGGCAATTGCCGCACACCGATGAATAAAAAAGGTGTTCGCCGCCCCTTTAGAAACGGCCATGTCAGCAAACCAGTATGTCTTCGTGCGACTCACATCCAGTGCGACACAGACAGCGATCCTTCACAGTTTCACAACCTCATTTTAAATCTGACTCTCGTAAGACTTTCCAAAACTATCCTGTATTTCTGTTGCCGCCTACGTCGCACGAATTTCGATTGACAGGAACGACGGGGGGAGAGGTCAAACTTTCTATCTGAGCGTTCACCGGGGCCTCTCTTTGACAACAAGTTCTGTCACATTTTTCAAGTGCAACCAAGGGAACATTCGATTCAATCTCAACGCTGAGGTCGTCTCACCAAGAATACATATTAACCATATTGTTGAGTTAGAAGGTTACTTCAGTAGCACACCCAGTTCTTATTTGGCAATGTCTGTCGACAACTTCTGCTTGGCGGAAGTTCCGTCGGTCTTGGAAACCGAAGATGTGAATCTGGTACCTTTTGGTGGCTTCTGTGTCTGATCTCTACCCACACCGTCCACCGGTCTCCGTTTACGCCAAGCTAAAACCTAGGCTAGGCTTAACTCTGCCAACATTGTTTCACGATCAACTCCCCGTCGGTCTATTCACCAACGAACAAGACCATGGCATGTCCTCGTTTGTGGAACCTAATCACATTGGAGCCAAGGGGAATGTATTTATCATCCACAACAAATTCAAGCTTTAACACGCTAGCGTGAGCCTCATCACCACCTTCTCCGTCGAGGACCGCATGACAAGAAGATTTCTTGATGTTCTCGGGTATCAGCGTTCTAGCGGTCCTACGGCACGTCCGATGCCTTCCTAACGTTAGTGAATGATGCACTCGACCTGCCTAGGGATGGCACTTCTGGCCTGCGAACGAGTCGTCGGGACTGGAAATGTATAAGTCTGGGAGCAGCGAGCCCGTGTCTGGCCAGAAGCAAAGCCCCGTGTCTTCGGTAGAGTTAGAAAGAAGAAGAGGGAACAATTTGAGTGCTGAGATGATTGGGAATCCTACGATGCTGTTAAGCCCTCCACGCTCCTCGTCTAACGTGTCCGTAATTGCAGAATCAGCATTGTAACCGAAAAGATCGAAGACGACATCGAGAAGGCGAACCCCTGCGGCCTAGCTTGATGCCGCTCAGATATCACTGAGGCGGGGAGACAAGGAGCCAAGTTCGCGATGTTCACGTTTCTTGATCCCTCGCTTAGCCATCCTAGCGATCACCGGTAGAACGTGGCACGCAAGAGAATCTGTGTCCGACTTTCAACTGTCCCTCAACTTGGCCCTTGTTACACCCTTCGCGTCATTCTTTCACTGGCACCACCGCTAGAGTTCTATCACATTTATATATAAAGCAGAGTACGTCCCACCCATCGCATTTCTAATATTCTCACTGAAGTTCTCGGTTTAAACAAGGATCTTCACCAGCTACTATAAGAATCATGGAACCTTACACATTCAAAGAAGAGATCCATTACCAGATGTATGTTGCCAGTACTCTGGGAATGCGCCGTATAACTTATTACAATCTTGTTCAGCCAATGAGTCAAAGTGCATATACGACCTTCTGAAAAAGATTATCAAGATCTTGTTAAGGCATATCACCAGGACATGAGCTAGATACGATGGTGGTTCTCCCCTTCACGGAGCAGTGCCTTGGTTACCGCATCCCTCGGCGGGCCAGAAGTCGGCATCCTCTCCATCCAAGCAAGCTCCAGTCCATAACGAACTACCGTCAGAGCCTGTCCATTCCGAGCAGTCGACCTCTTCGAATGATCCGGTCAATGCGCCATGGTCCGAGGGGAAGAACGCCGCCGATCCTCCAGTGTCTTCGCAAATGTCGAAGCTGGCGAGGACGAACGATCAGGCGGAGCCTAATGACTTTTGGCAAAAACAACTCACTGGAATGGCATGCCGAAGTCATTTGTTAAGCTCGATTGTGTCTGTCCGCACCATTCCTCGTTTCCGGAGACAGGGCAAAGATCGGTTACCTAAATGGTCTTGCTGTCAGCAACGAAGGATGCTGTTATTCTCAATTCTCACCTTAACGACGATCGAGTAGAAGGGTCCACTGTACGAGGTGCTGTACGGGTCTGCCGAGCCTGTGCAATTCATTCTCAATCACACCACTGAGCATAACGCGAATGAAATACAGAAACATACCGGTAATTGCAAAGCACCTACCGCAGGCGTCACCAGCCCCCAAACCCGATGAGGCTCCAAATGCAAGCTGGTTCATCGCGGCAGTATACCCCGTCGCGGTCTTTCCACAAGCTGTGCACAAAACCAGTCAACGAAGGGCATCATCCAACGACAAGGATCCACGCACCAGGTGACCCGCAGCCAGAGTAGTGCGTGAAGGACGCGGTTCCAGAGGCGTTCTGGACGTATCCACTGGCGAGGGCCGAGGTTGTAAGAGCAAGAAGAATAACACCGAGTTTGAACATTGTCGAATGGTAAAGTTGACTCTCATCGACGTCGATTTTTATACGCGCTGAAACCTCGCGCCGAGCAACTGCCGTCAGATATACACTTATCCCGAAGCTGCTGCTGCGCGTCGGGTGCACTGTGGTTGTGACCGCGATGTGGACTTAAAACTCAATCTTAATATTATCGTCGGGCGAGACTTGTCCTTATTGCTCAGGATAACCGACGATGGCGCAATTCTGTTAATTAAAGGATCGACGTTTTATACTCTATGACTTTCGCTCTAAGTTACTGAGTTCTCTCTTTCTTTCCCATACCGTCGTATTCACCGCCCGCAGTTAGTTATTCCGTTTAACGGCAGAACAACGAGCTAGAACGCTAGTTTCTCCATCAATACCTCATCTAAACATAGCATGAACGCCGTCTGGGAGATTCCGAGGTTGTCAAGTTGGATGGTCTAGGGAGTCCCCGGTCATTTTGTATTCCTTAAAATGTCACAGCGACACGTTTGGGTCCGATTGAAATTTGTAGGTAGGAAACTGGGGTGCTCTCTTCCACCGCTCGAAGCCTTGCCAAATTTTCGCTCATCGTTCAACGTAATCTCAGCAAATGTACCTATCTCTATGTTTTACTACCCGGGAGGCATCCAATATATTGATTGGAGGAGTAGTTGATTTTGGTAAGTTATAACTACCGACTAGAATTCTCATATAGAAAATGACCTCATAAACCTGCCCGCCATTACATAGCAATAAAATTTCGCATTCATGGCCGGTTGAAACTGACATCCTCGGCTGTTTTTCTTTTCTTCAAATCCAATGACCCGAGAACTTTCGAAGCCGTTGTATAGTTGTACCACCTTCTATTCCATGAAAGGCCGCGTTCCTTCTGCACCAGATGCTATCTATCAAATGCACACCCGGCGTCCGCTTCAAGACCGTATACAAACCAAATACTACTTTGAACGCCAGTCTTCGTGACACGGGGCATCAGGGACACAAAGGGGTTTTTTGCCGGTATGTTCATCTCAATACGCACTTTTGATAGATTTTCCAATGACGACTCTTAATGCCAGTCTTGTTATGTATTCTCGCCTCCATCGAGCACAGTGTGTATCACTATAATTGAATGAGGGGAATATACTGATCCGCCAAAGTCTAGAACAAGAACGCCGCATCCTTACACTCGCGAGAAGTCTAAGCGTTGATTTTCTCCGACCCTCTTTACATGACAAGCCTCGCCGTGATCAAGAGAAGTCTTTAGGGTGGCATCGGAGGTATGGACAGAGTCCCGGAGCGATGCAAACGGAACGTTTATGCCCTGAAATGGATACTAGATAAAAACTCAAAGGCATAGCTAAACCGTCTTACGCACTGTTTCTGCTGTGGAGTCTTCGGAACTGTGCGGAGCGAAATGGCGGACAGCAGAAATTGAATGACCTCTATGTTCTTCGGCTAAGTTGTCCGACCAGTGTTTACATCGGTGATTGAACCTGGTGAAGTTAAGCTTTAGATAAAGAATAATATAAGACGACGATTTACATGGCAAGCAGCGAGTTAATGTAGACTGCGAGGCCATCTATTAGCCGTCATTGTGGGCAATGAATAATACTGACGTTTAGGTAGCATGAAATCGATCCCGATGAAAATCGAAGACTCTGGTCACACGATGCACTGAGATTATTGGTGAGATCTGGGATTGGGTTAAGTCAAGAGATGACAAACCGCGATGAGAGTGAGGAGGGAGCACGCCCTGTTATTTTGATCAGGTAAACTGCTTTTGGCCTCCATAACGAACTTAGAAGGGTACTATAGCGGCTCGAATAACGAGACTGACTTCCCCAACCGTATCTCTCAGGACATCGTAGAAATCGGTGGACTCTTTTCCAGTACGAAGTAATATAATTGTAAGTATCACATCTATCCCCCTGAGAAAGGACAATATCTGTACAACAATGAAGCAGTCATATTAGTTAGTATCGTACATATATATCTGTGATTGCGCAATGGATACAGTAGTATAGTTAAATTCGAGCTCAGTGGCACACCTGTTGCCAAGAGAAACCATAAGGAAACGTCAAGAAAGCAAACAGATGATTAATTATGGTACCACAATTTCGAGTTCTTGTACTGTCCTGCAGCAACTGGAGTCTGGTGACACGATCGGTCAAGAGCAGCAACAAGATCGACATACGTTGCCTCCTCAGTCAAATACCCAGACGTGAGCGTACGAATGAGAGACTTGGTGAAGAACCCATTGAACCCCGTATCTCCTAGCATTTCCTTCGCAAACTCGTACTCTTTGCATGCTGCCAGTACTACGTGCGACGCTGTGTCTGGAAGCCAATCTTCTGCAAAAACGGATCGATGACCGGGGAACCGTCCCAAATTATCATCCGCAGCGAGGAGCATGTCTTTGAAACTTCCACGAGGGAGTGGATGAAGATTGCGAACTCCTGGCTGCGATATACAGCGGGAGACACTACCCGAGTAACAGCAGTCAAGAATGAGTGTGATATGGTTTCCCTTGACGTGTGAAAGTTCAGAGAGGATGATATTAATCTCTCGGTCGCTGATATCTGGGATGGGGTAGCCGTTGTCATCGGGCTCATTGCGGTCGATAGGACAAAGCGCCTCGACGGATCCCGTTGCTAACACGTCGGGCTCGTCCTCCGAACTCTGGAAGTCTTTGGAGTAATAATCCTTCCACAAATAGCTCGATCCATGTCCAGAAAAATATATAACGATGTTGTCCCCTTGCGTAATATTCGGGTTAGTGATAAGACTGAGAAGCGTGGAAAGGATGTTTTGGCGCGAAGGAATGACATTGTTGTCGCAAGATTTGTGCCCCTTACGACCAAGAAGGAGCTGGAGACGGTCTTTAGGGACTCCGAAGTCGTTGCAGAGATAGTCCTCCATCGACAACGCGTCAGAAACGCATCCGTGTAGCTCGGAGCTCGGGTATGCATCGATTCCTACGATAACAGCCCAGAAGCGCGACGCATCTATACGTTTACTAGGCTATAGCACACCTACTTAGCACAGGAGAATGGAAACAACGTACACTACTCACGTGTTGAGGTCGTATATTGTACAAAGGAACCTTTACTTTGCATGTTGGAAATCTTCTGTGCATTGTTGTAGACTCGAGGCGAAGACGGTACAGCATATTAACAGCGAGTAAGGCAAGGAGACAGTCTCTATCTTTGCGAAGCAATGCCCTAGCTTTGGTTTCCCGGAAAACCTCCACTGAGTCGACAACTCCGGTCATCCCATACTGATTTGCAAGTTCTGTTTCGTAAATTTGTAGTACGGATATTTGGAACGCTATTTCGTTAAACGTTGTCTCTAAGTCCTGAGGACGATTCAGCTAATTCAAATTTAGCTATAGTACCTGACTGATCGCAGTAAACGGATATACCTCTGTCCCTTCATCCTCTATCGGCATTGCGAAGGGTCGATACCGGGCGAATAGGTACAATACGCGATGGTTGGACGCGCCGTTAGTATCCTCAGTGAGACGGGACATGTCAGAAATGGCGGGGAACGAGTCGGGACAATGATCAATGAATGCTATCGAGTCATCTAGGGCCTAGAGAGAATACGGGAGGAGAGAAAGGATTGGCATCAACCTGCGGTGAGTTGTGCTTTATAGGGCCGCAGGAAGCGAGGCAATTGATGGATTTCGGCGACTGGGTTTAGGCTCATGTTCATCTGAGCCGCAAGGTCAGAATGATCGAATACTTATGTCCTTAGTGTACCCCGTCAAGCTCATTAAGCGCACCAATGACCTAGCAGAAGGGTCAAAATCGAGAAACGCCGAGCATGTCCCCAGATCAAAACCGTAGATATGACGTCACACTCGCGGAGCATATAGTAGGAGGAACACGGAACATAGAGCATTAACTTAGCTCCGGAAAATGCCGAGCCCTCAGATGGGTACGACTCACCATTCCGTCCTTGTTTATCCCTTCAGCCTTGTAGCTGGCTCTTTTTGTTACAGATGTTTGTTTTTCGCCCGGCATGAGGCAGATCCTGCGGTTCTCTCGTGTTCCTCCTCGTATCATACGAGTACCAATTGGAAGCTATGTCTGAACTGACAAATTAACACTGCGTAGCGCCTATGGCCGAAGTGTTTCACCCCCAGTGTATGCTCATACACCGAATCGAACTTGAGCTTGGGTCCTGAATTGATTCGGGAATCCAAATAGTAAATGCGTCCTTTTTGTATCCCCTTGTCAAGTGGCCCTCGCTAGCCGTGGATTCCAATGATGGTCATAGCAATGCCGTGCTAATGACACTGCATTTAGTTGTCGTGCAGACAGACATACGTTTCGGCGGTCTTATTCAGCCCCAAAGTACCAAAGGCTGCGAGGACCTTCCATTCAGGCGCGGACTGGCGCTTGAAGAATGCACACCGAAGGTATGAAACACATTCATGAAACCAGTATGACTCCACTAAAGCTCTTACTACCCCGTACGAGGGTTTCCTAAAAAATCGTTACACTCCTTGAAGTTACAAACTCTCAGAGACTGTTGTAGCAATCGAGGGACACATACTTGGATTTACTGTTTGGATGGACTAATGCACAAGCAGTTCTTTTGGCAGAGAGAGATTGTCTCGGAAGAAAGAAAAGCACTTGATCAACACGAGAAGCGACTAGTGCGGCGACAACCCAATAAAGATTGGTGAGAGTTAAGTAAGGAGAATTCTTTATGGTCTTCGGTTCTGTTGATGCGACGATGGAGGAATAGAGCAAAGGCAGTCTAGCGATCAGGTGAAGAAAACAGAACCTTAAAGATGTACAGATGACTGAGTTCAAAAAGTCTGGTATCCGTGAGTCTTGTGACTTAATGTGATGAGACTCGCAAGAATTTTTGCCATTATCAAAGAAAGTATCGGAGGTATTTCAAGATATCTGCATACCACAGCTTTTTTGGTCCCTGTCCTATTGGGGAACTGAGCTGCGTTTCTCCTGATGACATGGAATTTAAAGCCACTTACCTGTCGCATAAGCGTCCACAGCTTCCCATCAGCGCTTATTTTTTAGCGTGTGAAACTTCTGATGGCTGTCCCGGGGGTGGGCGATTAATATTGCGAAGAAATGATCTAAGCACACAGGTTGATGAATAGCTCAAGACATAGCTTAAGCAAAGCTTAAGACTATTAAGACAACGGCGAGGTAACGAATACAGCTACGAGGAAGAAGTGAGCCTAACAAGGAAGATATGCATGAAGCCTAGAATAATAATCAGCGATACGGCACTCTCGTCGCATACGAAGATGCCGGGTTTTCCGCTTATCTTATCTGTTTCAGCGTCTATCACGGTTATCTGAACGCCCAGAGCTGCGGACCGCAAGGTCCCACGCCATTACCAGCAAAAATAAGGGTGTACAATGCGGCACGAGGGTATGGTTCTGCTTTCATTGTTTCAGGCGTGGACAACGGAGGAGTACCTCGTTGTAGGACTACTATTAGGGCACGTAAACTAGTTTGCAAGGATGTATCTAGTCGTCTGAAGCCTTCAGCTTCGGACTGAAGTGTAATTCACCTAACTCATACTCTGAACTCCGTGCTCGGCGAACTAAAGCCTTAGTCGACGACGCCTGACACTTCAGGACATCTATCCACGCGGTGACTGCCCGAACACGAAGCACATGGAGTATTGGATCTTGTTTGTTGAGTTAGTCGGTAGTAATATCGTACTACACTGGTACATGAAGAGCTCATCCCAGTTTAGTTGGACGTAAAGATTGGAGAGCGTACAAAGCAAAAGAATAAAGGCTACGTTCACCGACGCCTGAGACCGTATTGATACAGAGTAGTCTTTGGAACTGTGAGATCGATAAGCATGTAGAATGACTCCAATGAGATGAGAGGGCACAATGCACAAAGTGTACGACACGTGTGCGTGCCAGCTTGTCGGCGGAGCTGGACTCGAAGCGAGATATCGGCCAGGTGGCAGATGTGCTGCACCGTTGCATCCAGTACGTTCATCTGTGCCGTCACAAATAGACTTCCTCACATACCCGTGGATAGAGTTACGACTATGTGAAGTGTGGCACAGGGATGCATTCGGCTCGACCTCGTTCGCATCGGCTAATCCTCGATTCAGCGAGGTGGAGTTAGCGCTGATCTCGTACGACATCGGCTGTATGTTGCGTAACATATACGTATTTCCGGCAAGCGCCATAGTCACCGAGGACGCCAGCCATTTATTGCACTACCACCTGAGTCAAGCCCTGGGACATTAGAACAAGTCACATCTAGGTACAGTGCCTTAGTACCCGCAGGGAAGAAGAGATCACTTTTCATTGTGATTTTGTGTTCGCAGCGGGCCCGTGGGCCGTGGTCGCCAAAGCAACGAGGCGGATTCTCCCTGGTATTGATTGGTGGTTACCGTTGAAGGACGCCGCTTCTTTGGCATTTACGCTGTCGTCGCGACGCTATGCAACATGCATCCTGGAGTTGGTCGAGATATTTTGAAGGTATACAGGATGGATACCTGGTCGGAAGGTGGGGAACATGGTGTGGCATCGAGTTCTTCGTTGAAGAGCTAATTTTTCCCTTAGTCTCCAAGAAGCCTGATCCCGCCCGCGGTCAATAACTGTAACGGCGGACCGCATTTACGACAAGCTGCGTAGAACGTGTCCATGGAACACCTGGAGACGTTGATTATATGGTGATGTACCCCAGTTATTCTCATCGCCTTACCCTCATGTCGCTCCTTTTTCCTCTACAGTGCTGGACGCTCTTCTCCTTACTCTTGCCTACTGCTATGGCATATATCGTTCGCTTGGAAAATAAGTGAGTGCACGAAACATTGCTTTTGAGAGAGGAATAGTACTTAGCGCCGGCTGTAGCTGTGGCTCTGGAAGCGTGAGCTTTGTTTACTTTACTCGAGCGGCAGACAGGACTGATGAAGACAGCCAACGGTGATTCGTGAAGACGGTACGTGGGTAGATAGGGCAAACTCGTATGAGAGCTCCGAGTCAGGCATCGTATCTGTGTGAGTATCCTTTGAATTTTCAACACGTTCTCTAACCCGCCCGCAGGTTCTTAGACCAAGGTACGGGCGACTAGTACGCGTCGAGACTCGATTTCCGTGCTAATGAAACTAGGATCATGCGGTCCATTAGGAGAAAACTGCTCGACTGTCCGCGTCAACGAATCTGGATGGGCTGTTGGTAGCTCGAGCACGTCCGTTCCAATAACCCTGCTGTACGTCATCTTTTTGCATATTCAAGAGCGTGTGTTGATTTTTACCAGTTACTCGGGCGAGTATTTGAGCCCCGTTTTCCCTCTAACGTCTATCTGACAGACAATTGCAGTCGCTGACCATCTCACCATAACCTTCTGTCCTGCAGTGTCCACATTTGTGGATCAACGTGTTCCTCCAAGATTCCGACGACTTGTCTCCCGCCAGGTCTCCGAGACGTTGTGGACTCCAATTGTCATCGCATCGATCTGCGGGTCGTTCGGGGTCTTACTCCTCTTCACAATGATCTACATGTGGCGGAGCAAGGTCCCTGAACCCCCAATGATGATCGATAGCCGAGCTCATCCGCCGCTGACTCCGTTACCTCCTCGTCGTCCGCCCCGGTTGTATATACCAAAACCAAGGAGTCAGCTATTCCGTGACGTAAAACTTTTCCCTGCGATGCATTCCGAGCCAATGTCGGTTTGGGAAGATTAGAAATCTTGTTGTATAATCATGATTGTGAATTCCATTTCTTGCTGATAATCCCTTCCTTTGGTGGACCTCAACAAGCGAATGATATCATGCAAGCTGCAACAAAATATAAAATTTTGCTGGTAGCATTTACAACAATGTACTAATTGGGGTGCAAACGTTTAATGGAGAATGAGAATAGCACCAGACTGGGAGAAAATAGATCATTAAGCATATCTCTGATCTGATAGAGGTAGAAACATACGTATATGGAACGGCAATACTTCAACATCCCCGGCAGAGATTTATCGTGCCATTCTTACAAAGACGCCACTAGAAATCTCTGTTCAATCTGGTAAGAGGTAGGGAGTCGGTAGCCGGTACGAGGAACGTGCTGCAGCAGCCCTAGGCGAACAACGGTGAAATAAAAGTCGTGTGATATTTGACTGTGAAGACCGCTCAGGAGTAAACCTATCAGCACAGAATGCATACATAATGCGGAGTCACTCACAACTGGGCACCTTCGGACCCTTTGTCGAGTCTGCGGAGGGCGTGATCTTTTCGGGCAAGCGGATCCCCTTTAGGATCGGATGAAGTCGAAGCTATGTAAGCATTATCAACGAAACGTCGCGCAATCTAGCTCGAATTTTATTAACATGCTGACATTCATGAGAGGCACGCCTACCTCCGGTCATAGTCATTATTGCGGCGCCGTTGTGTCACGAAGTAGAAACATCATCTGCATAGACGATACAAACCTAAAGCGACGGTCAGCAAGTGATCAGGAACAGGCACGCGTAGCTTTGACCTTGCCCCGATGCACCATCACCACCGCAAAGGCAGCTGCAGTCTGAGTCAAACCTTCGACTATTGCAGGAATGAGATATGAGCGTATATGACGCGAATTTTACGCACTTGCCACCTGAATCCGATACCAGCTCGCGATCATTTGAATATGGGCCATCCTCGAGGGTTTCATTGAAGATTATGACAGCCCTGTAGAGCGCCATACAGCAAAGCCGATAGACCCAGTTTTCTTCGTCGTCTTCGACCCGGATGATGTAAACGAGGCGGAATTTCAGTCGAACTTATGAATGTCGCCAGTGGGTACGAAGACGATTAAAATTTAGTCTCATTGTGCTGGGGTTCTATATAGTGCTGATAAGTGACACTATCGTGTCGTACTCTGCGATGATGTGCTTACCACTATGCGAGATACCAAACATAAAAAAGCCGATGCGCCTCGATGATGGTCGTAGCGCACCGTGCCTACACTGCAAGCACAGCTATATAGACAAACAAAAGCAAAAAAGAGAAAGGGAGATGCCTAGAAATCGACGTGAGCCTTCACCGTCGGACCGTCCGTGGTGGTGGTTCAGAAGAAGGAGAATATGAAATTGCCTTTGGTTTCTTTAATATGGCGTGCCGGCGGCATTCAAGCCTCTCAAGCCATCACGCCATCACGCCGTTCGCAGGAAATCCTTTCAGTGTTCACTCCCTCTGTATGTTCCCACATTCTCTCTAGAGCAGCGCTGGTTCAAGTATCCGCAAGTTTGATCTCTCCCTCAGTCACAGTAAGATACTTTGCATACTCCCTGCCGTCTTTTCTGCCAACTCATACTTAGAATCGAGCATATTACATCTCATTTGGCGGAGGAGAATTTTAATATGCATCGTAATGATATTGGGCGCATAACTTATACCAAGTGAGCTTTCTTCTTTGTGTGAGTCGTGACCCTGTCTTAGTGTTGGTGTATACACGTAGATGTATCAGGTCACCGAGGAGAAAAGGCACAGCCCTCTCCAAATCCCATGACGCGGTCCCAGTTCAACGTGCTCGTGCAATATCGCCGCCCATTTGTCTGTGGAACCAACGTAGTATCACTTTTCATGATTCGAAAATTTCGGTACTATGAATCACCGACCCGGCCCCAATTAAATGCCAACAAACAGTTTTCCGCTCAGCGCCTGTGACTCTCGGATTGGTGCAACCACCGATATTCTCCGGCTACTATCGAATCTATTCTTCCTGAAGCGGTCGACATCATGGTGTTTTCGCACGGCTACATCATTCTCCGGGCGATCTATACAAAAGTACGGTCAGTATCATCCGATGGCTTTGGAAAAATGCACAAGTCAGTTCTGCCGTTGATGTAAGAACCTCACATTTGAGCGCTGAGCGCTGAGATGCGAACATAAAGTACTCCAACGCCGTATCATCCACACTGCCAACGAACTTGGCCATTTTGGTGTGGGTCTTTGAGGCAGTGAATCGTAGCCGTTTCACTTCCTCAACTTCCTCATCTATATGCCAAACAATCATTCCAGATTTGTTTCCATACTTTCTTCGTCGCATCCAATGTCCTCTAAACTTGCTCTTTGGGACACCCTCGGCGTTCTCTATGTCGGAGCGACCATATCCGCAATGTAAGTGTCCATCCATGTTTGCAAAATGTCTTTTCATTCAATCCTTCACCAGTTTATTTGGCATAACGAACCTGCAAGTAGTAATCTACTACAAGAGATACCCCACCGATTGGTGGGTCTACCGATATTCCGTATGTCTACACTCTTTCGGAGTTGGCGTTGTTCTAAAGCTGCGAGACAGGTAGCGGTACTTTGGTCCGCTCCTTCAAGCCTATCAACCGTGGTGAATAGTCATTGATACGTTGTTTCACAGGATTCTAGATGCGTTCCACGTTGCTTTGTCCACCCATTCTCTTTATTACTATCTAGTCGATATGTCGGGTGACTTGGTCGCCTCCCTAGTACATGTCGTGTGGTACGTTAACAGAGGCACGTTATGGTATGAATCTCACGAAGGATATAATGCAGGAGCTTCAAGGTGATTCATTCGCGGTCCAACTGGAATGGATTCCTTAATACTAATTAGCTTTGTATATTCAGTTTCAACTGGACATAAATGCGAGTCGTTACACTTCGTTTCTCACATGATCTCAACAGCATTCCTCCCAGATGCTTATTGCCATATACGTCCAAGGGTGCGACCTATGCCGTTATTCAGATGTGGTCAAATTTTGATCGGTACACACTGTAGCCTATATGCGATCCGACTATGGAAACGTCCGTGTTGTCTGGTTGTCGTGATGGATATTGATTGACATAACGAAACTTATTCGTAGTTGGATGACACTTTCATAAAATTCTCCCGTGGTTCGTGGTACGCATATCTTCGAGCCGCCAAGGGTCCTATTTCGACTAACTATTGGGTAGTTTTGGACTGTGGCAGGCTCGCTTGGTAACACAAGTTCACATCTTGTAAAAAAGACGTTTGTCTAAATGCACACCCACTTCGACAGGTACTGGAACATGTAAGTCATCAGCCATCCGTCCCCTCCCTCTGACTGAGTTAACAAAAACACCACAGATATGGCTTATGAAGTGTATGAGAGACTTGCAGTTCACGCTGCCGTTTTGACATGACTATACAGATCTATGACGTCAAATTTCGGGGATATTTCCGGAGCCAAGGTATGCGGTGCTCATCCTATGGACAGCGATGGATACTCACAAAAAGACGCTAGACAGCAATCTACATCGTATTTTCCATGTTTTCCATGACAGACATAGTGATAGCCCTCATGATGAACTATTACCTGCAAAAGAGCAGAGCGGCTACAATTGTCTCGACGTGCGTTACCTGACTCCTAAACTTTTCTCGATTGATCTGAACATATTCTTGATAGCACGGCATCCCGCCTGCTCGGTCTAATGCGAATTGTTCTTATGTCAGGGTTAGCTACAAGGTAAGGACACCTGCCTTTGTGTATGTACGAACTAAACGAACCACGACAGTGCATGCTCACTGTTCACTCTTATTGCGGTCAGTCGTCCTCTCGGTTTGACCATCTCTATGGATGGACCTCACCAATACTGATAGTACGTTGCATGGCCGAAGACTCTGATATTCCTAGGGATACACTTCCTTGTACCGAAGCGTTTGTGTCACTCCTTCCCCCCCCCCCCCCCGACAATGGCTAACACTTTGATTTAGTCTACATTAACTCCCTTCTTGCTATGCAAGTCATCCTTGAGAATATCCTACCTGAATCTTACCTTCTCTAGGTTAAATTATCGGCAGAAACAACTTGAAGTGAATACATCAAACGCCGAGCTTCAAGCGCCTGCCGTCTTCCAGTTCGCATCTCAGTCCGACGAAGGTCCTCCTACAGAAATGGTCTGTGCATTTGCCAATTCTCACCTTAAACGTTTATGAAGAAATTCTTTCAGAGTGTAAACTTTGCGCTCTCTAAGATACCGGACACCTGCCCATTCGAGGAGAAACTGAATCGTTCGAAGGCAAATCCAGATTACAACTCAGTCTGAGAGTAGTTTCATCCGGCCCTGCCGCCTTTCACTGCATTTCTATTGGATTTAAATTAAAGTGCATCGCTTCATCAATATTCCAGACAAAAATCACGTTGTTTACACGATAATTGCAATGGATAAATTCAGTACGAGTTGGATTGGTAAACAGTCAGGCATAGACAAGCGTAGGTTTGAATGATAGTCCCAGCATCCTTGACCGGGAGGGGGGGCGCACTCTCTGGACTTCGGTGTTGACCGATGGCATTAATTATATACCATATCCAGATAGTGTAGCATAAGTATATCCATCATTTTGAGTATTCAATATAAAACTGACCTGAAACCAACAATAAGTGATATTTCAAGTCTGCATTTTGGCGATGTGCTCACATTTATGCGAATATAGCTTTGCAACATCACAAATGCCTCGATGTTTCACAGTGGTGATGACTTTCCCAGCTAGAGCAAAGCTGAGGGAAAACCTTCAAGGAACAATAAAAGCACACACCTAGTATGTTTTCCTTGCCCGGATACAGCTACTAAGATGACGACAGAAAAGAACGCGTCACTTCGCGGTCCACGCGGTCATTGCTATTGGCAGTGTCGGTGACAATGGTGGTTCATTAACTAGAAAAGATCTGATATGATGAAATCGTTTGAATATTGGAAAACTGGACTGATGGGCCATCTCCGCTGATATGGCTCAGGTAAAGAGAAATAAAATACTCCTACCTACATCGATGACTCGTTGTAATAAGTAGGTGACGGTACATTATCTACTAACGCATGAGCGCAATGAGGTAGCAAAAATGAACATTCCGTACGGATGCTTTCAAACTGCCGTGGTCCTGATTGTCGCAGACCGGCTACACTTCATTCACATCAACTGCAGACGATGTCGACCCTGGATAACGAGAGTCAAGGAATATGATTGCAACACTGCGACGGCATTACAAAGCGATAAACGCCAACTTTGGACGTTGCAGGGATGCATGGCACAAGAGGAAATGGACTTGAGGAAAATCCGTGCCTCCTTGAAGGACATTACTGGCGACTCGCTTCAGAGCAGAAAGTGACATCTTCCAGGGCAAGGCGAGGGACTCGTGCTATAGGTATGTATGAAGTATTTGTGGCGGTTGATATTGTGCCGGCGGTGACACTTTCGGAATCCGGGCCGTGGCTTCTATTCTGCTACCATCACGTCTCGTAGGCTCTCGAGCATCATTATCAGTAGCGAGTGCGATGATCGGCATGTTTCTGCGCAGTGCCTTTGGGATGTGAGTCCAGTGGCGTGATGATGTGCCAGTGTGCCAGGTGGTGAGCACTGAATAGTATCCATCAGCCGCATCCACAGCCGCCTGATCAAGAAGATGAAGAATACCGTATCTGCCAATACGCTACTCTCTTTTTACGTGGTAACTTTTCTCTGGAAGGTTTACAGCACTCAAAATCAAATCCTGCAGCAAGGGACGTCAGGAAGGACGATTTTCGCTGAATGCTCAGCGCAATAGACTCACTTCCATTACCTGGTATAGATACTCAATCAAATTTCTGTAAAGGCTGTGCTCTGCGGCTTCGTAATTACTACTTTTATGAAACACATCAGAAGGGACCAGGTTAGCGTCTGCGACCCCATCGTTTTTATAAAATAAAGTGAATCTTCCGCCTGCCCTCAAATTATACGTCAAGCCGCATGCATTGTCAGTGCCTCCTTTAATATATCAAGATAAACGAATGAATACCAGTACCACCCCATCTGATGCCGAGATGAGGCGCCAATCTTCCCGGTATCCATCCTCGAATTGAACAGTTTGCGTCATAGCGTTGAGATACAGACCTCAAGAACTAAGATGCCGAATCTTGACACTGGGTAAGTTAATGATTTGCGTCAATTATGGTCGTCATGACAGTTTGACCCATTCATTATAAATTGAACAGACATCCATGACCCCACAACTTCCTTTTCGCCTTCTTTGTGATCCACGATGACTTCGCAACCTTTGACAACTACTCCATCCCTCAGAGACACTATCGGCGCTCTTTATATCGGTTCTACTATAGCTGCAATGTAAGCGACATTCCTTACTCGCAAGAATATCTATCCATGCACTTACTTTGGTAGTCTATTCGGTGTAACGAATTTACAAACGGTCATCTACTACAAGAAATACCCCGATGATTGGTGTGTTTTCCGATATTCTGTATGTCGCATTTCTCTTGGAGATGGAATCACCCTGAAGGACGTGAAATAAGGTAGCGTTACTTTGGTAGGTTCATCTCATCTATCGTGAGGAGCTGCTACAATGCTTGACAGGGTCCTCGATGCTCTTCATGTCTCACTGAGTACACATGCCCTCTATGTTTATCTCATTGATATGTTCGGGGACTTGGCCGGTGTCCTAGTACACAGCGTGTGGTATGTTCGGGCAGCCAAGGCAACTCTAATTTCATTTAAAATATGACGCAGGAGCTTTAAGGTGATTGAATAGAATTCAGATCATAGAATTCTCTAACGGGACTTGTTTTTGTACCTAGGTGCAATTGGGCATAAATGTGAGTCCTCAGGCTCGGGGTTCTTCAGTCTCAACAGCGCTACTTGCAGATAACAATAGTCATATATGTTCAAATGTATGAGTGTTACTGTGACTTCGGAGCGGTTCAAGTCTGATTGCTATAATTCCTAGGTTATATTCCATCCGGCTATGGAAATGTCCGTCTTTTTCAAGCAGTGATGATTTGTATTGGCAGGTTTTGATTGGCTTGTAGTTGGTCGCCATTTTCGCAAAAATCTGTCGTGGTTTGTAGTAAGCATGCTGCTAATAGTCGGCTAGGCTACTGCTCGCACTTACTGTCATTGAACAGCTTCTCATTGTAGCAGTCTCGCTGGGTACCACAATTGCACTTCCTGCGCTTTAACAGTTGACTGATTTTGCATATTTCTTTCAGGTACCGGACTATGTAAACTCATTCATTCTCTCATCCTAATGATGCTAACATAACCATCTCAGTTCTTATATACGAAATGTAAGTATGCCTTGGTAGCTATGTCTGCATTATTAAATCGATCCTATAGTTATATAACGCCCAATTTCTCGGCCATTTCCGATATCAAGGTACACTAGAGGCATCGTGATTCTCTGGATAGTCGGGCATGCTCACTTCAAGAACATAGACAGCAATTTACATATTTTTTGCCATGGCCACAGCGGCAGATTTCGCAATAGCTCCCATAATGTGGTATTACCTGCACAAGATCAGAGTAGCGACGGATTTCTCTACGTGCATTACTCTGTTCCTGAAGAGTTTCCAAAATTTCTCAATACAGTATCCATAGCACGGCTTCTCTCCTTCTTGGTCTAATGCGACTTGTCGTTGTATCCGGGTTAGCCATAAGGTGACAATATCTTTGAATGTAAATACGTGCAACCTAACCACCTACAGTGCATGCTCGCTGTTCGCTCTCATTTCGGTCAGACCTTTTCTGAGTCCGCTACACGCCCGGACCTCATTAATACATGTAGTATATCATGTGGCCGGAGACTCTGATTTTCCTTGGGGTCGAGTTCGTCATACCGAAGCGTAAGTGTCACTCCTTCGTTACAAACATTGGCTGACAGCGTAACATACTGTTTTAGTCTACATCAACTCCCTGCTTGCTATGTACGCTGTCTTCTGTTTCTTATCCGAAACTTACGTCCGCTAGGTTCAATTACCGGCGTGAGCATGTTGAATCGAGCAACTCAAAGGCAGAGCTTGGAGAGCGTCCAGCCCTTGCTGTCCTCCGCATCACCCCTCATGCCTCCGAAGATTCTATTGTAGGAACGATAGGTGCACTAGTTTAATTATTCTCTTCATTACTCACGATTAATCCACATTAGAATATTAGTGCGTCGCTGTCTGAAAGTTTGTTCGAGAATAAATCGGATCACTCAAATGGAGCTCTCAGTCATCATTAAGTCTGAGAGCACTTCAGTTTGCCTGTTACACCCTGTACTGAATATTTATTGAACTGGCCATGAATATACATATAATTAAGCTTCGATTCGCATGTTTTGGGTTTCAAGTGGCGAGTCTCGGACTTGCAGCTGTTGTTCTGGGCCTCAGAAAATAGAAAGGGTTCGCCAATGGTGCCTGGTGTGTAACACGTACAAGGTCGGATTTGATGCATCCATTCGGCTCGCTGTTGAATTCTTCATCGCGTTCTCGAACTCGCTCTCAGTTTTTTCCCGTCATGTAGGGGTAATTCGTATGCGCCGAGTTCCTTCGTCATGGTATAATCCATGTTGGAGCCACCACCAACCGCTCCGTCTTCACTCTCGTTATTGAACGTGTTGCCTGCGAAAGCAAGATATCTCTGATCACCTTGAAACACGAAATACTCAACGTTCCATATCAGTATTTATTCCTTAGTCTCCGTGTGTATTGATTTGGTTTTTGGACATAAGTCGTTTATCTCAAATTTATACACTCGATGATCTTCGATTTTGTGAATGCGGCATTAGAAGGTGACGACACCATATAGTACAGATAGCATAAGACTTTAATGAATTCTCCTGATGCGAATGGATCGTCTCTGCAAACTAGAAGCGTCTATTACACTGGCAGAGCATCGTGGAGGCAACATGCAATTCCTTTTCAGACTTGACAATCGAGAGTTGGCTTTAAATTTCCCCGCTTATCCTCGGGCGGATGAGCATCCTGGATCTCAGAAAGCGGGATGCCAATATTCTGAAGGAAAACATGATAAGGACTTGAGCCGACAGTACCGCCGTATTAGTAGGCGTACCGATTCTTCCATATTGTGGTTTCCAGAGCTGCGACGTTTGATCTGGAGAACTGCAGGAGCCCAAGGCCCTACGCTCTCTTGGGTTGGCGTCTTCGACGAATGTTTCCGTCGATAATTAAACCTAGCAGAGGGGAGCTTCAGTTAAAATTTTTGATGGTTTAAGAAGACAGCATACATGGCAAGCAGGGAGTTGACGTAAACTATGAATAATCGTTAGCTGGTTTCGTTGGACATTAAAAGATACAGGCGTTTGGGTAGGATAAAATCGATGCCGAGGAAAACTAGCGACTTTGGCCACACAATGTACTGCGGGGATTCGTGAGATCCACCTATTTGGTCAGGCCAAGAGAAAGCAGACCGCGATAAGAGCGAGCAGAGAACATGCACTGTCGCCTCCATCAGCAACAATGCGAACAAGACCAACACGAGCGTCCTCACCTTGTAGCTAACCCTGATACGAGAACTAGTCGCATCAGACGGAGAACTATAGCGGACGTTCTATGACGGATACATCAATCACGATTGGACATATTTGGGAGGAAGGGCACAACATACGAAGAGAAATGTTTTTCTCCCCTGCTCTTGTGCAGGTAATAGCACATCATGAAGGCTATGGTAAAATCCGCGATGACAATCGTGGAGAAAAGGGCATAAATCGATATCTATAGTTTTTGCGTGAGTTTCCAAGGCTGTTCGTGATACTTATAGTACATACTACGGTGGTGGTGGAAACGGATATGAGGTTTCCTATAAAATAACTGAAGAATCATTGAGTGTCCATCACGGCCCCATAGAACTCTGCTTACATTTCATAGATCATGACTGCAACATTCGTGTCAGTGCAATCAGATGAAGAAAATTGGTGATTAATTACATGTAGCAGTGCCTGTGCGAAACATAATCAGACAGGTGATCAAGATGAGCCCAATGTGATATTACCAAGTGAAGCTGCTACGGCCAAGAACTGTCCCATAATAAGCAGGAGAACAACAGATATTTCATAAATCTTCTCACGACAAAGCAAGGCAGAAACCTGTGGAAATGCCGTCCGACTGCGATAAGATTAAGCAATTGCAACATTTCTTTCGATTTTTCAAGACCAGGAACGTTTCCATAATCGGATAGCATATAACCTAAGTATCAATTATAAGAATATAGCCACTTCGGAGGGAGAATGTTTCTTACCCTTGAACGTACACGATGATCACATCCTGAGAGGGAGCGCGTTGAAATGTGAAAGCATCAATCTGTTATGCGAGCGTACATTCAAAGATAGCTGTAACTGATTCTAACGTGAGAAAGGACTTCTTAACAATCAGAGCTCCAGAAAGTTACGTTCATGCTCCTGCGACAAATAATAGTCAATGATCTCGATATTTTGATCAATCTAGGTACGTACCATTCATTCGTTTCGAGCGCACCCGTCGCGTTCCCGAACATATCAATCAGGTAAAAATACAGCGCGTGGGTGCTCAAAGCGACGTGAAGAGCATCGAGGACCCTGGAAAAACATCTAGTAATTATTGGCCATGAATACAACGGACATACCAAAGCAGCGCTACCTGCCTCATGAAATGAGCAGCATACCAATACGAATAAAACAAGATCGACGTGCAGAATATTGGTAGACCCACCAGTCATTAAAATATTTCTTGTAGTAGATAAGCACCTGTAAATTCGTTATCCCAAACAAACTGCAAAATCGAGTGAGACGAAATGTTCGTGACGAAATTAAACATTGCTTACATGGCGGCTATGGTAGCGCCGAGGTAGAGGGCACCAAAAGTCCCTCCGAGGGAGGATGTCGATGTCGGAGGCTGTAAAGACATTGTGAGTCACAGGGAAGGTGAGGAAGAAGCCCTCACACGTTTCTTCATCTTATACGTGGTAAACTTATCACGGAAGTGATCATCATGCGAAATGATTCCTCAGCACCAATGAGAGCGCAGATTACTTCTGCGAACTTGAAAGAAGGCAGAAAAGAGGGGCGTTTCAGCGTTTTATTTCGAGATCCGGAGCTGGTGGTTGAGTGTGGACTATCCCATAGCAGTCATGGAGAACGAGCGTCTATGGAACAAGCGTCTATAACAGACAATTCCGGTTTGATTGGTTACCTCCGCACAATTCGGCTCAGCATCCTTGTAGTGAAGAAGACATGCTATGATACGAGAATAGCGGGATAAGAAGAACGAAAGATGGGAACGATTCCTCGTAACATACATCGATGGTTGCTCATTGTAGAGGATCTGTCCCAGGTCAGTCATTTGGCGAAACGAACGAATCCACAGTAACCAGTCTGTTGGCTCTCACAGTGATTCATGCCTAGATAGTGCATGAAGGCGCACGTTACACAGGAATATCCGCATTCAGGTTGGTCCGGACCTTTTTGTGCTCAGATTACGGTTCAGTTTTGCCACCGTGGATGAGCAGTAAGGTGACGATTCCTTTAAGACAGGAAATTCGGAGTCCATATAAAGCCTCAGGCGTGCACCTTGCGTAGACGATACATACACAATTCTTCGTTCATGCATGGCGATAGGGACCTAGAAAATGTGACGTCACAAGACGATAGTCATCGACAATGGGCAATATCTGGCTTACCATTATTCACGATGGCCGAAAGTGCATTCTAGACGTTCCTCGGCTGAACGCATACCTGAGGGAAAGGGGAAAGCCTAAAAGAGTGGTGCCTTTATCGGGCAGTCATAGTTGAAAACGAAAATAATTTTAAACCTTTTTGAACTTGGTCAAATCGTGCCGTCGGCACTTCGCTCCGAGTCCAGTCGGCTCCGCAATGGTAACCGGTTCCATGCAGCTAACCTCTTCAGCGCCCTAGAATGTGAAGTTGATTGCAATTGCTTGGTGGAAGAATTCATATTCTTGCGTATTGAAACATCAGTCTTTAATTTGGCCTCGCGAGACCGGAATACACGGTTGGACCATCGCTCGGACAAGGTTCAACTTCTTGGAAGCAAATGGTAGACCCTGCCCTAAAGTGCACGTGGTCAAGGAAGTACCGGGCCGCGCATTACTCCCACGTCCACGGTCCAACCGGCTCGTTCGTGTATCCGACGGCCCTGTAGAATCCATCATCTGGATCTTCGACTCAAATGCTCGACCTCCTCCGCTACCTAAAGGGCAGCGTTTCTGTAGCAAATCTGACAAGAAAACGGGCACCTGGCCGTACTCGTGTCCAGTTTTAGTCGTCGCTTGTCGAGCTCCCTTCTTGTTAGTCTTGTTTTTAGCACCGTCGCCCCCATTACGTCAGCTTCCATATATAGAATTACTTTCCCATCACTCCTTGAATCAATACCACCGCGTTTGCCTGTGTTTCTGCGCCGTTTGTCTTGCTCCTCTCGCTATTCAATGACACCATGACTTGAGCACTCTTGTGGAATGATCTTGAAGGTATTCAGGCTGTCAAGGATGTTGTGGCCAAGCGAATACCGAGCTGGAAGGATGGTCTTCGGCCATTTCAAGAGCAACCAATCAGGGAGCCAAATATCGGAACAGAGTCGCAAGACATCATCAACCTTGTCGAAAGGTGTCTCAGCTGGTGACTTGAGGTGATGAGTCCCAGGATCCTTGATATGCGAATTCTGCATAGGAAAATCATAGAAAGGACTGTCTAACAAAGGGGGTGCATCTGATGGGCCGATTGGGGATGAAGAATCAATGGGAAAGTCAGGGACAGTATTCGGAATTGATAGAGGTAGCGGTGTGAAGGAATCAAGGGTATAGTTAGCAGCATCTGCTGGTATAGAGGGAATACAAGGGTTTGGGGTATATTGATCCAGTTTCTTCGCTTGGTGGGCTTTTCAGGACCATAAAATGCCATTTGTTTGTGAAAACATGAGGCTTTGAGGTGGGGGGAGTGGTAGAAACGCGCCAGGATTGATCATTAATGGACGTGTCATTGCTGCATGTGATCTAATTACGTAACGGAACCGACGGTGATAACAAGGCCCCCCACAAAAACAACAGACTTCATACACGACGTCACTCCCTCCCTCCATAGGCGTGTATCGTCCGTCTGTCTACGAGAGACTACCTTCTTGTTACTCTTGAGGACAAAACATCTAATGCGTTTGATGAACCAACACACCAGCCCGCTGAGGCCCTATCAGTCATGACGTCTAAGGAACTACTCCCACATGTGAACCACGATGCCCAAGCTCACAAGTGACTTGTATGTCGTTCAAATACAAGATCGAATCGACTCCTTGTTTTGGCCATTGATTCAGCGTACTGCGGTTGATCCGCCTTCATGTCAAACGTTGGAGAGATACAACTATCTCTGCTCGCTGAAAGGACCTCCAGCAATTAGTCTCAGTTTACCTACGAACAGCCACGAAAGTGTGGTAGAAACACCGATCAAGAAGCCTCCAGGCCGCGGGAGGCTCGGACGAAATCAATCTCGTGTCAGCCGCATGTGTTGTTGAGTTTCTTTACATTTTCTCACAGCGCCTATGATTCATTTGTATCACTCAACAGCTTCTTTGTTTCGTGATCCTTTGTACTAGCTTCACTTGCGTGCATCATGGCTCGCACCGGCTACAATAGGTGTCATGTGAATCATCTTTATTTGTGAGTAGCCAGCAAGTGACTGATCCCGCAACAAAAACTAACGGTATTGCGTGCCTTGAATTTAGATGACGTCCGACACTGTACTGAGTGATTCGGGTCGCAATCTCATGTCGGTCTACTATGACGGTGAACCCACGGTACATCTATAGTCGCTCACTCTCTGGTGTTCCTAAACAACAGAAAACTGAGCCTAAAGTTTGCTGCTGAGTGCGAATGGCGCATCATCTTTAATCAAAAATAACCCCCTGCCATTTCTGGAAGAAATCACCTGCGCGACGCGCAAGGTTATGGAATTTTATATGGGTCCGTGATTACGAAGACAATACACTTCTCTCCTTTCTTCCATTACCATGGATTCAGCGGCAGTCGTTATCCCCTCACTGGGAACAACGATTGGTGCTGCGCTCGTCGGTGCCATGCTCTCATCATTGTATGTTGACTCTTTTGACGATTCTCCAACCCGATGATTCTCACCTATCTCCTCGATAAGGCTATTCGGTATCACAGTCCTGCAAGCCTTTATCTACTATAGAGACTACCCGAATGATTGGAAACTTTTTCGTTACTCTGTGCGTTGACCATTCTCCCACTCTGATTTGCATTTACTGGCTTGTAGGTTGGGATACTCTGGTATGTATGATCAGGAGCAATTCATGAAACCTACAATTTACATTGTAAAGGGTTCTCGATGCATTCCACCTCAGTCTCACCATACACGCCATATTCCACTATACTGTGGACTCGTTCGGTGATTTTTCTGCGCTGGGGAACGTTGTCTGGTCGGCTGTTATCTCCATTTTAATCTCTTGCGCTGTTGCTCACCCGTCCTTTGTATCCAGGAGCTTCAAAGTGCGTATAACTCTCGTGTTGGATGAAGAGACTTTGACTGACTTTGGTCATCTTTTCCAGCTTCAGATTCTAGTCAACGTTGGTCCTAGTTATTCCTTAGGTTTCTTTCGCTGACACAGAGACAGGTCATCATTATTGTGTTTGTTCAGAGGTGTCACCTGCCCATCCCTTCTATTATACCGGCAACTCACCTCGTCTCTCTCAGTCTCTACGCAATACGGCTATGGAGATGTTGGTCCTTTCGTTGACTCCCGAGCCCCTACTGACTTTACCCACGCAGTCGGGCGTCATTTCCATCGATTCCTTCCTTGGATTGTCGTAAGTGTGCTCTCCTCTCAGTGAGCTGCGGCCCTTTCTGATGCAATTCTCTATAGATATTCGTGGTCGTGTGCGGATTTGGTGCGTACACGTTCTCAATAATTCAATCACCGTTCTTATATGTTGTTATTTACTTCTTCAGCAGTAGGCGTATGTGAGTACCCACTTCTTATAGATACAGAACAATACGCTAAGAAACGCGGGCAGTGCTGGTGTACAAAACGTTTGTGTCGCCTCTCTCATTTCCTTCCGGAGTTTCATGCGGTCACCGACAGATATTCTATCACCACATTCACCGGTTTAGCCTCAATGGACGTAAGTCGTACCCCAGTCTACACATTTTTTCCGCCCAAAAATAACTCGCGAACAATCAGTGGGCCATCGATGCCGCCTTCGCCACGTCCACCGGCATAGACTTCTTCATATCCTTCGCAATGTGCTATTATCTTCACAAGAGCCGCTCAATCTCGGAATTTTCCAGGTGATAAAGCCATGTCGCGGGCGTCCGAGCTGGACTAATGATTACACTTCGATAGTACCAACTCTCGTTTGTTAGTTTTGATGTGGTTTGTCTTGATGTCCGGCTTAGCAACTAGGTGAGGATTTGATATGTTACCCGGTGTTTGATTCTCACTGACGCCTTTGATGGTAGTGCATGCTCGACGATTGCACTCATCACTGTAAATTCCATGTACCCATTGTTGAGCGCGGAGCTAATCCCCTACTCAGTATATCGTCCTTCCAAATACCCTCGTCTTCCTAGGGGTTGAGTTTCTCCTCACGAAACGTACGTTGATCTCGTCATCAAATGATAAAGGAATCTTCTCACGCTGAACTAGTTTATGTCAACTCCCTGTTATCGATGTAAGTTGGCATTATTGTTCCCCCATGCGAATTGCTTCAATAGGTATTAGGTTGAATGCTCGAAAACGGCTCCAGGGGGCAAACACCGGGAGTGGTACGGCCTTGTCGGAACCCACATCATTCTCCAACGTCATACGGCTTACGCCCACCGCCGGCGGTGCTAGCGCGGGAGATGTAAAGGTAAGGATCTGTTTCCAAGGTGCGGGCTCGTTCACTAAGACCATGCTAGCGCGGCGGGTTCGAGATACCCCTCTCCGAAATGTGCGGGAGCGCACCATTGCAAAATAACGAAGACTTTTCTCACACCGTCGAGGATAAAAGGTCGAGAGCTGAATTGTCTGTGGTGTAATCCAGACAAGGGGCTGACAATGAGGTAGAAGAGCGATTCGTATCCTGCGTAACTTACTATGTATTTATAGCAGCCTCGTTGAGCGGACCATGGTTCGGGCCATGATGCAACTGATCAGATGAGGCCGGATCTATCTTCTTGGATTCACCTTACCATTCAAAACGTATAGGAATGAATGATCCGCATGCAGCTTTTACTCGGAATCGGGTTAACTATACTGCAATCAGTGTGCAATGTACAGATCCTACACTCACCACTCGGTCCTACCTCCGTAGACCCTTATCAGTCTATTCTTACAAGGACGTCCTAGTTGGCACCTGCCTGCCTGCCTGCCATGACAACCCCATTGAAGTAAAAATACACATAAAGACGGACTATATTTGCACCCACATGCCGGATTGCCCAAGGCTATGTTGTATCGGTGAGAAGTCAGAGCCATAACTCAATAACCCGTCGCGAATCACAAGCCGGCTTAAAAGCTTCAACAGAAAGGAGTGGCTAGAGCAAGGCAACTCTATTGGCTCTAGAGGCGACTTTGCACTGCGTCCTGTGACCCCTTTTGTGTGTACGCAGAACCCGGTAATTTCTTTTGGAGCTTTGTCCAGGCATCTGTCTATGTATCTTCATCGAAGAAAGTTGGATCGAATTATCAAACCCTCGTCACGACCACTTCCTTGATCCTTATAATCGTGGACGAAATAACAGGAGGAGGCATCGAAGCGCTGAGCTTTAGATATCAAAAAGCGTTTCGACACAGGCCTGGACACGGGAGTAATCTAATGAATTGGTTGTGGTAAAATGCTTTGATTCTCCCGGCTATAAAGATGAACAGACGTCTCAGGGCTTTTAAGCTGTTTCCTTATACCTGCAATGTCTTCGCTACCTTCTCCAGCTCTTCCATCGCTCAGGGCTACCTTCGGAGCTCTCTTCATTGGTACTACCATAGCCGCAGTGTACGTTTGCTTCCTTTAGCCTTGCGAAAATGTTTTTTCATTCCCTTCTTAGTTTATTCGGTATAATGAATTTACAGGTGCTCATCTATTACAAGAGATATCCCAATGATTGGTCGCTCTACCTCTATTCTGTATGTTAAAATTATTGCGGGATCGTTATGCTGATGCCCAGGAGACAGGTGGCGTTATTTTGGTTCGTTTATTATTGAGTATCGATCGTCGTGATGTACTGATGCGTTCTTCGACAGGGTCCTTGACAGTATTCATTTTGCTTTAGGGACTCATGCGCTATACCACTATCTGATTGATATGTATGGGAACTTTCTCGGAGCCCTATTAGAAAATGCCATCTGGTATGTTGCTGGGCGCATTACACAAGACCTCGATCGTCTCGCTGAGTATTTCTCGTCACAGGAGTATGAGGGTGCGAATCTACTTCGAGATCCAGTTATAAAGCTCTAAGTATAGTTTTCCATGCTCCGGCAGTTGCAATTACTCTTAAAGGTGCATTATTGTCATGGCTTCTCGATACTTTCTATCTGGATGTCATTCATCATAGGTGTGGATCATCGTGTTCGTCCAAGGGTAAGTACGCAGCCATTTTCATGAAAGATGATTCCTCATTGCTATAACTGTTAGGATATATGCCATCCGACTCTGGAAACGTGTGCATTTTATCTGTCCCTCACTGATCATAACATGTTTCAACTTATTTTCAGTGGGGCGGCACTTCCACAAAATCCTCCCTTGGTTCGTGGTAATTATAACATCAAATAACGGAATTCATTCTTCCCGCTTACCGTTGAACAGTTTATCGCCATGGCAGTCTCGTTCGGTAATAGTATTGTACTTTCTTCATCTTTTACTGTATTTACACCCTCGTTGCCTTCAGGTGCTGGGATACGTAGGGCGCTGACCGCTTTCTAGCTCATAAATTACTGACATACATTTTTAGTAATGTCTTATGAGACGTAAGAAAACCTTTGTAGCCCCATGCTCCCCTCGAAATAATTCTTTGCAGTTATATTCCGCCGAATTTGTTGACTGTCTCTACCGTCCGGGTATGTGATATGAATAATATGGAACGTCCTTGATTCTCCTCATGAAGAAATACAGATATCGATTTACATATTCTACTCCGTGGCCATCACGACAGACTTTATCATAGCTCTCATGATGTGCTATTATCTGCATGAGAGCCGAGTCATTATACATCTACCGCTGTGGGCTTTGTCTCCTTATGGATTTTGAAATCTGGTTGATTTGCACACACTAGCACAGCTCACAAACTTCTTGGTCTAATGCGACTTGCTCTCGTATCGGGCTTAGCTACAAGGTGAGTCTATTTGTGTTAATCTCGTCTGCATCGCTCCTAGTGACAATGACAGTGCATGTTCGTTGTTCGCTCTGTTCACGGTTTGTTTGCCTTCTGGATGACCATACCGAGCATCTCACGGACATTTGTAGTATTTGGCGTGGTCCGACACTTTGATCTTCATCGCAATCGATTTCATACTGCCCAAACGTTTGTATTACTCGTTACTTCATGATTAACTGACTAATCTACACGCTTAGTATATATTAACTCGCTGCTTGCTATGTCCATCGTCTTCTTATGCCAGCTTACTTGACGTTTACACTCTGTAGGCTCAATTACCGACATCAGCCGTCGAAGAGATCCACCTCGGAGTGTATAGCACATTCAATCTCTGAGGACCTCCATTTTTCGCCTAATAACCGCGAGGGTCACACCACAGAGATGGTATGTTCGCTGGTCCACGATATCACGTCGGTATCTCGATTATTCTGAAATATTTCCTGACCTTTCCTGCAGGATAACACACTCCCGTTGTCTGAGATCCAGGATGTCCATCCTTCATACGACTCCAGCAATTCAAAAGGAACTGTAGCTCTTCAACTCAGAGAATGATTCTGACCGATTTTTATCCACGCACAAAAACGGGTAATGCCTTGCCCGAGTCCTCAGGCTGTCAGCCGTATAAAGAGTGACCCTGTTACGGTGGGAAAAGCTGTCCGGGTTTGATGTCCAATAATGAATTTATAAGGTATATCGTAATCACCTAGTAGATTATTATGCAACTGATACCGTCAAAAGAACGCCAGTGGAGGTAAGTGCCGCCAGCCAAGGATGGTCCTTTTCGAACCACAAAGCCCACAGACAGTGTAAGTATAAGAAATCGGTATTACTAGGAGAGACAGACCTGAAAAGTGCTATTAAGACCACATTCGGTACATTCCCAGATGTCGCAGATGAAGACGAAGAGGATGCCTGACACCCCAGACCATCGACAAAACCATGCACAGCGCAGCGGTTGTAGAAACGCATGTACATCCACCTCGGCAACTCACCAAAGCGGACTGAGGGAGGTGGACGCGAGAAAACTCGCAAGGAGAAAAGCTTTGCTCGGTAGTTGTGATACAGAAGAGTAGATACAAAACGGACAATCAAGTATACAAGGCAGGACAATCCGACCATACGCTAGCGTGTAGGATATACGTACAATACAGTACAAATGGAACCAAAAAAAAAAGTGCTATTAAGAAACATGCACCACAGAGCTAACTAATGACTTGCCGGGAGGGAGGGAGAGTCAAACTTGCGTTGGTGTTGGATCAGGCGTAGTCACGTGCACGTTCCGGGAACTTCCGTGCATTTCTGCTGAGCACAAAGCTAGTAGCGTTGCGACTTGATCACGACTTTACCCATCCCTCTCGTGATGCATGAACTTAGGAAGACTGATCCGGCACTGTACATGCGACTACGCAACACTTCTAGGGAACCTCAACCCTATGACCTTGTTAAGATCACGCGTCCAAAGCCCGCCGCCCGGGCTGCCCGGAATGCAAAAATTCCGACCTGGAAAATGAGCTCAAAATTAAACACACATGTCGTCAGTATGTGCATATATTCACCCGGAAATGATGGATGGACACTTACAATGACTTTTTCTCCTTACGTTTATGAGCAGAGTCATTATGCGTCGGAATTTTGACGGCATTCCTCTTGGACGCAACTTGATCAGAATTAAAGTAAGAGACCGACATCCCATGCTCGCGTGTTATCCTTACCGTGTTCTTTCTTTAGATTTGACAGCAACAGCGCCGGCCTGCGATGCAGTGTTGAGACACGAGTGTACCAACTCCGACGAGCGTTTTGTGCTCAGGTCGTCCCCACGATGCCGTAACAGGTTGTCCTTTTCAAATAAATATAGGCAAAAAAAACCTCCTAGAGCTTCATCCACGTATTCCCTGTAAACTCACCATGTCTTTGCAGTCATCGATGGCTCTTCCTTCCATAGGGGAGACTTTTTGTGCTTGCTATATCGGGTCTCTCATAGCTGCAGTGTACGTGGCCTTCCAGAATCGAGAAGGTAGATTAACTCATTCACTCGCTAGTTTCTATGGAATATCGAATCTACAGGTCTTTTTTTACTACAAGAGATATCCCAACGACTGGTGGGTTTGCCAGTATTCTGTGTGTCCTCATCCTATGGAAGTTGGCATCATCCTCAAGTCATCGAGATAGGTATTGCTCCTTTGATTCGTTCATTCATGCTTGTCAACCATGGAAGAGTCGTTTATTGCCTTCGTAACAAGCTTCTCGACGATCTCCGCGTGGTCTTCAGCACTCATGTGCTGTATTATTATATGATCAAAATGTTCGGTAAATTCAACGGCCTAGACCGTATTTTGTGGTACGTCGCCCTTACAGAAACTTGAACCAATCGCATTGACGTTTCGTTTTGTTCTTGCAGGAGCATGAAGGTGACTGTCGTGTGCCTTACTCATAAATTATCGCTGATAGGTTACTCAGTTACAGTGGTGCCTACTTGTCAGTCTTGTGCACGCTTTGTCCTTCCATGATTTTTACGCCGTCTGCGCTCATGTTTCAATGGTAACCCGTTTCTGCTTCGAGAAACCTGTTTCACGGGAAGAATGTGTCGGTTAGTTATTTGGAAGAAAACGCACCTTCACCTTACCTTCCGAATCACAGGCTACTCATCAGAATTCGAACCAAACTTGCCGCTGACACTACTTCGCCAATATCTCCCACTTGCTTTAAATTTAGAGGATGATACTCCAATCGTGGAAGGATCCCTCTGGCGAAGGTCATTACATACTTTCCACACCAGTTTTATCTGGAGTACTCCGAACTGCCCTCCTATAAGTTGACCATCTTGTAGTATCAAGGTCTAGCTGATAGTTCTACAGGTTGCTTGAAGGGCCCAGTTCAGCTCTCATTCACGGAAGAACGGTGTGTATTACCCGATTAGTGTCCGTTGGAGCTCGGTACGTCCCTTATGTCTGCTTGCCAACCTACTTCCTATTGACCTTCAACAGGGATCCCTAGGGTTGTCGTTCATACCTTGGGCTAAAGTAACGATGTATCGATATTTCTGTCTCATATGGCCATGTTAACATACATCTTGGTCTCGATCAAACCATGCGTTGCGATTTTGGAATCAAAATTCCAATCAAATGCAAGATAAAAGCTAAGACGAGGGAGGATGGTGTACTACCTACTTCGTGGGGCATGAGATGAGAGCACAGGATATCAACATTGGTTTCTCCCTCGCCAGCTATGAAAAAGGCTATGATTCGGATCATTACATCCGTCGTCCCTCCGTGACTTAGGTCCCGGAGTGCGGTATCAAATTTACCCAAACCTGGCTGCCCTAGTGGGCCTCGGGAACTGCTGCCGGGGATTGTCGAGCAGAATTGCCAACGTTGGCTGCCTATTATAGTGACAGACTACTCCCGCCACCACGACGGCTCGTTTAGATGCAGCCTACTAGCCCTGGGATCCCCGTTAAAGCTGCATGCGCATGAGCTCAGGTGTGTGTATTTCCAGGTCCCTGATAGCTCTGCCGCCACTTTTCTCTCTACTCCAGTCGGATACCGAGATGTTCAGAATCTGTCGAATATCTACCTCATGTGCTGGTGATTCTCACCGGCGAATAGTCGGAACTTGACGGAGATATACAATGTTTATGTGGCTTCATATCTGTCTGTTGCTTTACTACAGACAGCACATATCCACTTCACTGAACCTTGGCACATAGGGTGACCTTTGTGTCTACAAGCTGGCAGTGCATGGGGCCCCTGTAGAGAAACGCACGATCGCCGCCAGAGTCCTCCTCGGTCCGAACATAACTGTTATGGCGTAGCTCTAACCAACAACTGAGTCACAAACTCTGAATTCGCGGTACATGATATCAGTCGGAAGTTAGCGTTTGCCTAGAAAATGTAAGTGGATTATCGTAAAAGAATATATCAGCCGTCTCATGATAATTGACTTCAGTTGAGACGCTATTTACAATACGAGCTGCCATCACCTTACCTGCATGCGGCCTACCTCATAAATACGACTTTTATTCTAAAGCCCGCCATCGCCAAACAATGAAGCTGTGGCTCCAATCGTCGCGGATAAGCGGTGGGGATTCGGTCTTCCATGGTACGAGTAAGGGGGCATAATGGTAGCCGGTTGGAAGTGCGATCATATTAGGATGGCTTACCGCGTACTTATCCGATGAGGAGACCACATATCGGCTATGATGGTGAGACCACTATTCTGATTAGATTGATCTTATCGTGACTTCTTGATTTCATTACGATCCGGAACAAGCACACTGAAATCTAGCACGTTATTCTGACTCGAACCAAAGTCTACTACTCTGCGGAATTTTATTCATATTAAGCTCGAAACATCTGGTAGTCCTACTACCGGCCCTTTCCTGAGGCTCCTGGTGCGCACTAGGCGTATTCAATATCAACGTCAAAATCAACTGGAAGCGGTGGACACATACATAGATGCCGGATATGCGTATTCGTCTACATTTATGAACCACAACAGTGCCTATGCTGTAAGTGTTTGCAATAGCATCATAATTCATTGCCTCACCATGAATCTCAGGACACGAGGAAAAGATCAACAGACAAGGAAAAACAACGGCGCCGGTGCCTCTATTTCCTGAAGTAGAAGTGATCTTTCCACGATACTCTCAGGTTATCCCCTGAGTTTTCACAACATTCTTCATCAAAAGAAGAAAGACATTGAGATTTCCCAGGCCCTTGTCACAAATTCTTCTGACAGTCCCTTCTTTGGAATCGCAGAACGGCGCTCGAGCCTGCGTCTCAGTGTTGTTTTCTAGATGATTGAGCTCATACCTGGTTCTATAATGATTTGGCTGGCCCATTTATAACCTGGACAGACACCCCAGAACACCCTCAGTTGCTCCCTTATACCCCGCGATGTCCTCACAACAGTCGCCAGCTATTCCATCCCTGGGGAATACTTTCGGAGCTCTCTTTGTCGGTGCGACCATAGCTGCGATGTAGGTACCTTCCTTCACGTCCAAAAATGTCTTTTAATTGACTTGATAGTTTATTCGGAATAACAAATCTACAAACACTCATTTACTACAAGAGATACCCTAACGACTGGTACCTCTACCGGTATTCCGTACGTCACTACTCCTTCGAAATTCGCGTCAAGCTAAATGTCATGATTCATGGAATAGGTTGCGTTCCTTTGGTTCATCTATTCGCACCCCAAAGCGTTGATGGTGGTTTGTTAACGCGTTCCTTGACAGGATACTTGATACTGCTCACCTCGCGTTAAGCACGCATGCTCTCTATTACTATCTGATTGATATGTATGGGAACTTACTGGGTTCCCTAGAAGGAAGTGTGATCTGGTACGTCACCGGGTACAGTCGGCCCATCAATTTCATTGAATCATTGTCGTCCCAGGAGCATGAGGGTTCGAATTCAGTGGAAGTTCAAGTGTCACAGCTCTAACTATACCTTGACTATCCAGTTGCAATTAGCTCTAAAGGTGTGTTATGTCGAATCCCGCACTGTTTGTCTGCCTAAAATCTGCTCCTAGGTGTGGATTGTCGTGTTCGTCCAAGGGTGAGGACAGTGTCATTTTTACGGAGGAGGAAAATGACACAACCTGTTAGATTGTATGCCATCCGACTTTGGAAACGTGCGTTTTTCCTAGTTGTCATCACTAGTCACCGCCAGTCTCAGTCTATTCATAGTTGGACTGCATTTTCACAAAATTCTGCCTTGGTTCGTGGTAAGTATAGCTTGAAATGGCCGAATTCCCGACTCCAACTTACTGCTGGACAGTTCCTCGCGGTTTCGGCCTCAGTAGGTAATAGCTTCGTTCTCACTTCGCCTATTATCCCTAATGATATGCCCCTGTCTCCTTCAGGTGCCGGAATATGTAAGGCGCTAATGTATCCCTCGAGCTGCGATTTACTGATTGATATCCTTCAGTTGGATCGTATGACATGTGAGAAATATATTCCGGTTGCATTCGTCATTCCCCGACGATTCTTTACAGTTATCGTCCACCAAATTTGGCGTCGATCTCCGCCATCAACGTATGCTCCATCTTCTGGAAAAAGTACTTGGTTCTGACCGTATGCCATAGATGTCTATTTACGTGTTCTACTCCATTATCATCACGGCAGATATCATCATAGCCGTCATGATGTGCTATTATTTACACAAGAGCAGAGCGGCTATGCATTTCTCCTCGTACGTTGATCTCATGCATTTCTTCGAATTCTTGTCGATTTGATTATACCAGCACGGCCGACCTGCTTCTCGTTCTAATGCAACTTGTTCTCGTCTCCGGTATAGCTACAAGGTGAAAATAGGTGCTTCAACCTCATCCCTGTAATTCCTAATGACAATGGTAGCGCATGCTCGTTGTTCTCTATTGTAACGGTCTGTTGACTCTCAAGTTGATCCAAACCAAAAATCTTACAGAACGTTGCAGTACATTGCGTGGCCCGACACTCTGATTTTCATCGCGATTGATTTCATACTACCCAAGCGTCAGTACTACTTGTTATCCAACGAAAGTGACTAATTAAGATCCATAGTCTATATAAACTCGCTGCTTGCCATGTCTGTCATCCTCTTCTATTTTCGTACCTGACATTTACCTTCGCTAGGTTCAATTACCGTCATCAACATCCATCTGGCGACTCAACCACCAAGCCTATACAAAGTTCGGTTCCTAGCGTCATCCAGTTTTCACCTAACAGCTCAGAAGGTCTTACCAGAGATGCGGTATGTACACTAGCCTTTTGGTACTAGGTATCCTTTCAACTGAATCGGAATCATTTCCGTCAGGATATTTGCCTTAGTCCACTTTCTGCATATTCTTTAGACAAATCTAGATGTTCAAAGGAAACTGCCGATTCTCAATTCTAAGAATCAGAAAGATTGGGTCTGCCCAAAGCTCGGAATCGGGTTATACCTGCACAGTCGTATAACCGGCTGCCCTAGTCTGCAGATGCCAGCTTTCACGGGGGGGAGAGGAAGCTATTTATTTAAGATTGGTGTCCAATTACCACTGTAGAGTATGGTATCCCTAGTGGGATAGTAACGGAATCAAAATCTTCAAGTCAACATTGTTTGGAGGGATCCTGCAGGATGCATACAGTCACAGAGGAAAATCGGGCAGCAAGGGGCGATCAACCATTGAAATAAAATCCAATACTATCAACTCATGCTAGTGGAGATCATCTAGAAGGAACGAGAGGTGCCGGGGCAGCAATTGGAACTCCGGAAAACTCAGAACATAGAAGTCACTCCCGTGACCGTCCGGTCACAGGAGTGAGTGCCGCCGGCAAGACTTTCCCGGAAGTGGTAAGCAATTTCGTATTTGATTTCCCAAAATCAACACCATCATCAGCGAAGACGACTCCGATGATTTAGACCTCCCGGTACTCCGCTGCTCCCAGTCGCTATCGTAATTCCCATTCGAGCTTTATTTGAAAAACTTGCGAGGTGTGTAGTTACTTGAAGCTATCATTGGCTCTGTCTAGGAGCGTTCGTCAATGTCCTCCAAGACGTTCGTGATCTAGTGTTGTTAGGTCGGCGCAGCATGCCTTTCTCGTGGCTGCTTTTCCCCGTGGACTGCCATGACAGCGGATGCTATTGTTTATAAGCCTTCCACTGGGCACGTTACACACATTACGGGGATGGATCCGCTCTACGTCTCTTTTACTTTCGTTCAGTTGCTATGCACTATTGCTCTCTCGAAGTCGATCAAGGCTGCCGAGGACAGACTTCGGCCCAGTATCCTTGCCACATACTAGTAGTTTTTACGCGGTGGCATTCGGACTGGTGTGTGATAGTGATACGGTTCAAGACGCCACCATTGACCGTATGGTGCGAAGGGGAAGGATGCGTGTACCCAATGCGGTACTATGAAAACTTGTGATGGTGATCTATGTTCGATCGGTGGCTCGCAAACCGGGGGTCAACAGTGAGCAAACATGAAAGACATTCCGTCCATATTCTTATCTCTTTCTTTAGCTTTTGGTGGGGATGAGCCGGTTGTCAGAGACAGGCTGGACGAAGGAATAATCATCGGAAGGTCAAATTTACGCACGTCCGTACTTGACAGGCTTGAATATTCACTGAACCTTGCTCAAGAACTTGGATCTTGTTTAGTGCAAGCCGGAAGACAGATGCCCCATTATGCGGTAAATCAGTGATTGATATTGTGAATAACTCAGTGCATTTATCGCAGATCCGACGAGCCGGTCACTAGGATGCTACTATGTGGATAGACCGATCTTATCTGCCTTCCTGGTTTCATTTCACTGTTCGAAACGGGCAAAAAGTATTGTTTTGATATGCCATTTTGACTGCAAAGAAGGTTGACGGTACTGACAGTTTTTACTCCTTTCAAATTCGACAACCTTGGCCCTGCTACTGCAGTCTATGACCATTAATTTACTACGGATCTCATAGTGCGTACAGCTTCGAATCATTTCGAAGTCAAAGCCAAGCCTGGGACCAGAGACGGAAACGCACAGACAAAGACATCTACACTCTTCTGCTCCGATCAACCTCCACCGCAGCCCATGCTGTATTGTCACCTCCTAATTCATGAACTTAACAACGCTAGACCGAATGGCGACCAATAAAGCATGCACTGATCTAGGTGCAACGCTACTATTGGTTCTGTACGCAAAGTTATCTCGCTGCATTCTCTCCATTTTAATCGACGCATGTTTACGGCATTCTTCAGCAAAGCAAGATCGGCTTGAACCTTGAAAGAGGCCGATGTCGTCATGATTGCTTCTGTCGGTGAAATAGAGTCCCGGAGCTTGCAGTGTTGAGATATAAGAAGTGGCGTGCTGTTTACGCCGAGTAAGCGAATGACTTGGCGACATCTATAAGTCAGCGGAGCGTCGCCACAGGCCATTCAACACTTTCCTTCTCACCTGCAATGTCTTCCCAGCCGTCGCCAGAGATTCCATCCCTCGGGAACACCTTTGGAGCTCTTTTTGTTGGTGCAACCATAGCCGCTATGTGCGTGTCCATCGTTCCTCGAGAACATGACTTTCATTGGCCTTGTAGCTTATTCGGCATAATGAACGTCCAAGTGCTCATCTACTTTAAGAGATACCCTAATGACTGGGCGCTCTACCGATATTCTGTAGGTGGAAATTCTTTTAGAGTCTTGCATTATGTTGATGTGCATGAGTTAGGTAGCACTATTTTGGTCGGCTTCATTCATCCGGGCGCATCGGTAGTGGCGACATAACATGTTATTCAACAGGGTCCTCGACGTTGTTCACGTCGCTTTAGGCACCCATGCTCTATATCACTATCTCATTGATATGTCTGGGAACTTGCTTGGTTCTCTAGAAATTAATATCATTTGGTGCGTGGCCAAACCCTCATATACTGGCTCTCACTAAACATGTGTCATTACAGGAGCATGAGGGTATGGATTTATACGGAGTTCATCTTACAGACCTGACTGTAGCCTGAACGACAGGTGCAATTAGTCGTAAAGGTTCGCCGTCATTACATCTCCCACCCTTTTCTTATCTAAGTACTTGCTCTCCTAGGTGTGGACTATCGTACTAGTCCAAGGGTAAAGACCACATCATTAATTTCAAGAAGATTATCTTATAGTGCTATACCTCTTAGCGTCTACGCCATCCGACTTTTGAAACGTGCGTATTTCGCCGGATTATTACTGATTCTGATAAGGCTCCATTTATTCTTAGTTGGTCGACATTTTCATAAAATTGTCCCTTGGTTTGTGGTGTGTACGGCTAGTAATCGAATCTCCTACCCTCACTTACTATTGGACAGTTTCTCGCTGTGGTAGCCTCACTCGGTAATATATCGCCCTTCTTGTCTCGACAAACCTTCCTGATCACTTCCCCCGATTTATTTTAGGTGCTGGAATATGTAAAAGACTAATCTCTCTCTCTTTCTGATTTCTCACTAATGTACACACATCAGTCCTCTGCAATGATATGTAAGCAAACCTTACCGACGACATCTATGACACCAAGTAATTCTTCACAGTTACGTTACGCCGAATTTGGCTTCTGTCTCCATGATCAATGTATGTTTTTCTACTCCAAAAAGTTGTAGATTCAAACGCAAGAACATAGAGATCGATCTACACGTTCTACTCCATGATTATAACGGCAGATCTCATCATAGCTCTTATGATGTGTTATTACCTGCGCAAGAGCAGATCTGCCATACATTTCTCTTCGTGCGTTACGTCCTTTCTAAGGCCTTAATTCCAGTAATTCTAATTCATTTACTCATCTTAGCACGGCTGACATACTTCTGGGTCTAATGCGACTCGTTCTCATATCAGGATTAGCTACGAGGTGAAGACATCTCCTTCAAAATGATCTTCTAGTATTCATGACAGCAATTATAGTGCTTGTTCGTTGTTCTCGCTGTTCTCGGTCTGTTTCTCGCAATCTGTACCATCGAAAGTTCTCACATCGATCTCTGTAGTACATCATGTGGCCGAAGACTCATTTTCGTCGCGATCGATTTCATACTACCTAGACGTCAGTACTTTACATGACCCATTGAAACCTGCTAACCAATGCGTGTAGTCTATATAAACTCCCTGCTTGCCATGTCCATCGTCTTCTCTTTTTCTTTTCCTTAAATTTACCTTTGTTAGGTTTAATTACCGACATCAACATTCTTCGAAGAGGTTTGATAACGAGAATATCAGACATTCTATTCCTCCGAGCCTCAGGTTTGCATCCAACAGCGAAGAAGGTCACGCCAAAACGGTACGTGCACTAGCATAGCATATCATCTCGGCTGCTACTGAAAAGATTCCTGCAGGATATAAGCCTCGCACTGTCTGACATACCGGACATCCTTTCTTCGGATGTGTCGGAAATCTCGAAAGGGAATGTTGATTCTCCCATATGAGAGCGGTTTTAATCCAAGATAGTTTCATCGATTAAGCCGTACAGTGTATGTCTCTAATTTGCGTATGTCTCTTTCACGTCGCGCAAGGTCTGCAAGGCTGAGGGTTGAGTCTTCAGATACTGAAAGGGATTGCTGCCGGCCCGGGAACGTGTATTCAAAAGGAGAAATGAATTTCATATCTGAGAACTGATGTGCCGTGAGCGTGCCGTACTCGGCACGTCAATCGGGCCGGTACGTACGGTCAGAGTCATCAGCGGACAATCAGCGGAGACGACGGCGTCCAAGTACACTGATTCTTAAGACTCCAATTTCCCGTGAAAGCTGTAGTCGATTGAAGGCACACCCTTATCTGAAGACTTGACTACCCACCTTCGATTGCACTGAAATTTAAATCTCCATATGGCACAGTTCTGCCAGTGCGGATGATGGGATCTATGTCCTGGTCTGTTTCGGTATGTTGTTTCTCTTCGTCGTACTGTTGCCTCAAGTCTTACTCTGAATTGAGGTATGCTCAGCTTATAAATCCGAATCTTGCTGTTGACACGAGCTGCTGTTTGACAACTGGGTGCCAATGTATGTTAGGCTGCCTAGGTTAACACCGAGCAGCAAACCCACCATGCTTGAAGTCTACCGTTCGTAGTTATATGCATGTGCAGCTAGTCCCAGGTGTGTTTCCGGGAGTCAATTTATCTCAGTTCAATGCTGAAGTCGGTTTTGCGCCATTTTTCACTCTAGATAGTGATCTTAGCTCGCTCTAAAATAGTACACGATCGGTATACTGCCTCATGCCGGGAAACCGGGCTGACAGTTCTATGCCCAGGATGACTAAGTGATATTTCCTATCCGATGAGCACGAGCGGTCAATGATGGAAGATGTACGTCCATTATTGTCTGCGTAATATTGTTGCAGGATCCCCCCTCGGCATCTTCTAACGTCCTACCCGCTACCGGCTTCTACAGAGTTGTCAGTTAGTCTCCTCGCGGCATTTTCGCAAATCCGGAAAGAAACAAAGAACACCATCCGAATGCTGACATTGTTTCGACCCACGGTGGTATCGAGGTACATTTTGTTCTTGGTGAAACTTTACCTGTACTCAACCATCCATTTTCCTTCAGTGCAGAACCACCTACTAGTGCAGAGCTCCACAGCCAATTCGGAACGCATATCCTTCTTACGAAGATTGTGGGGGGTGTTAGCGCGGGGGATGTCAAGGTACGGTTCCTGTTGAAGTCGATCTATTTTCATCAAGTTTGTAATAGCGTGCTGAATTCAATATCCCTATCTCTGCATTCGAAACGGCGAGCCTTTGCGAATAATGAAGATTCTTCTCCGCTTATCACGGAGAGCCGGTAGTGTGTCAGATCTTCAATGGTGTAAATATGAAATCAATTATCAGAGGTACGGGAATGATGTGGATCATTCAATGACTTACCGCGTATCGACCATGCTGCTGCTGATCAGTACAGCTTTTCTATTAACAAGCGGATATCGTTCGCTGGTATGTCGTTCTAACTCAGGTGGAAGATATTCGGTCATCATTTGCCCGTGATGTTCTCCTACACACCTAGTCCTGTATCATGAGCAGCCTTGCTGAGACTCCCGACCTGTGCCTGGCATCTGAAAATATCGACATTGGATGCTGGTAGAGCTTAAATAAAATCAAATACTTATACAGATGACGGCGACTCACCCGTATCAAACTCGATACCGCTGGGAGCGTTGGCGAGGAGGGACCAAGGCGGATTCGGTCCGTGGCACGTGACGGTTTAGGGCAGGCAGACGTAGTTCTCTCGTTTCAGTAGCTAGGCTTCTCATCATCGATCCATTCCATCTCTCGGACTCTGCGAGGGGTTCCACCGCCAAGGCTGTGTTTGCAGTATCAAGCAACTCTGCATGAGTCTATTCACTTGCCATCAATAATGGATGAAATCGATAGCATGAACGGCGAAACTGTGTTGGGCTCGACAACTCTATCGATTCTGTAGGAGAAGCGATAAGCCCTAGCTCAGGAATCTTTTGGTAGCTGAATCGACGATCATCTTCAAGGACACAGGATGGCCTCGATTGTATTCATAGGGTTACGACACGTTCGTTGATGAAGTCGCCAAGGATGGGTTAACGCGATCAAGGTAAGCACGGGTGGTCTTCAATGAATACTCACCTTTTGACTCTAAGTATTCATCGCCGCTGTGAACCTGCCCGTATGGAATAGCAGTACAGCCAAGGTACGGTTTCACATTCACTGTACCGGGAGCAGGGATTTCGATACCACCTACCGTTGTATCAGGTACAAGAGGATAGCCTTCTTTGTATGAACGATGATGGCGTGAAGACGGAACATGGTACAGGGCGCCGCATCTCTACCCGGTTCTGTCCGGCATCGAGGTCGGATCAAAATCATTCTTGATGCAACGCTGATGAAATTGATGGGATAAACAGAGAATCGACGGGCATAACTCTATTCGGTTGATGGAACAAGTAGTGCCTCCTGCCCAAGCATACGGTGTCGAGTCGTTTGCACTAGTGCATTTCTCAGTACAGCCTTATCCCATCAAGGGGGAGGCACCTGACAGGTGTTCATCAAGGCTCCCGCGATGATGATCTTTTAGGGCGCATCTGTATCTATAAGTTGAGCAGTTGTCGGGGAACTCTTTGCCCTACCTCTCTTGCAGCATACAATGTCCTTGCAACCTTCTAAATCGATTCTTGGAGAAACTCTAGGTGCGCTTTACGTTGGTGCCACGCTAGCCGCCGTGTACGTAAAATTCCCCATTCCCCGAGACGCCTTTTCATCCATTCGGTAGTTTCTTTGGAATCACCAATTTACAAGTAGTCCAATACTACAAGAACTACCCCAAAGATTGGTGGCTTTTTCGATATTCTGTACGTATAAACTCATTTTGAGTTGGGATTCCACTGAAGACAGCGAGATAGGTAGCATTACTTTGGTCTGTTCATTCGTGCCTATTGGGCATGGCAAGTAGGTAAACGTCCTTTTCACAGGGTCCTCGATGCTCTCCACCTTGCTTCAAGCACGCACGGTGTATATTACTATCTAATTGATATGTTTGGTGACTTGGAGTACTCCCTAACGCATAGCGTGTGGTACGTTTCCATAAAGAATCCTAATATCACTCTCGCTGAAAAAATGAGGCAGGAGCTTCAAGGTGATTTACTCATCGTTCCGACCATGCAGCACTCTGATAGTGATTTATGCACTTAGCTGATGCTGATTCTAAATGTATGTCCTCAGGATGTAGTTCTTCGACAATCTCACTGAAATTCCTCTCAGATAGCGATCCTGTTATATGTTCAAGGGTACGAATTATATCGCTACTGCAAAGATACAAATCCCTAATTTCTATCAACCTTAGGCTGTACGCCATTCGACTATGGAAACGTCTGTGTTATAGTCCTGTCATGATAGCGAAAAGCTTTAATTCATTTGTAGTTGGACGGCATTTTCACAAGGTTTTCCCGTGGTTCGTGGTAAGCATCTTCGGAAAGAATTGGATGTCCTCAGTGTGTAACTTATTTTGGATAGTTCTTGGTTGTGGCTATCTCGCTGGGTAATACGATCGCACTTCTTTTATCGAATAGTTTGCTAATCGCTTTTACGATTCTTTTAGGTGCTGGACTATGTAAGACATCGTTCATGTCTTCCCGATTTCTTGTTGTACTGACAAGGACACCGCAGACATGGTCCATGGGATGTAAGCAAAGCCCCGTAACTACTTGTTCCGACTAACATGAATCCTAACAGATTTGTGACATTAAATTTCTCCCACATCTCCGGTGTCAAGGTCAGCGATATCTTTCCTCGGTACGCTAGTGGATGCTCGCTAACATACCGTAGACACCAATTTACACCTTTTTTTCCACGGTTGCGGCCTCGGATTTTGTTATAGCTCTCATGATGTGCTATTACCTGCACAAGAGCAGAGCAGCTACGAATTTCTCTACGTATGTTACCACATGCATGAAGTCTTACCTACCTTTCCGAATGACACTCATACTAGCACGGCGTCCCTGCTTCTTGGTCTAATGCGACTCGTTGTCGTTTCAGGGCTAGCCACGAGGTGATCATATCTCGTTGTTTACGTACAGGAACCTAACACATACACCAACAGTGTATGTTCGCTGGTTATTCTCATCTCGGTCAGTCATTCTAACGATTCGACCATGTTTTGGGGCTCACCAACACCCGTAGTTCATCGCGTGGCCAGATACTCTAATTTTCATCGGAATTGGTTTCGTTCTACCAAAATGTCTGTGTCATTCGTTTACCATTAGCTTTAATTGCGGCTAACATATTGATACAGTATACGTCAACTCCCTACTCGCTATGTACACCATCTTCTGGAAATCTTGACCTGGAGCTCATCTTCGCTAGGTTCAATTACCGACCCGAACAATTTGATACGCCAAGTGCAGAACATGGCAAAAACCCTCTTCCTGCCGTCTTCCGGATCACACCCCACAGCAGCGAAGGATCCATCGCAGAAACAGTATGTCTGTGTAATTATCATAATTTATCTTGATTGCTTATCGAACATTCCCTCAGGATATAAGCATTCCGCTCTCGGAAATTATGGATATCCGCTCCTTTGATGCTAAGGTCCACCGGAATCTCAGCCGTGAACAAGTATGAAAGCTGTTCATTTGACTCTTCGCGCTTTCCTGCATATTTATTGGGCCAACCGCAGCGGTCGCTGACAACTGTATGAGCAGTGCCAGATCGAAGCAGTGTTGTCATTGCGGCTTTCCCAAACCAAGCCGCGAATGCTTTTGTAGATGTTTTTAGATAGGTCTATAGAAACCACACACGTAGCAGAGATAATTCTTAAAGAGGACGAAGTGCAAGCTGCCAGCAGGCTCCAGAGGAGCGTACGAGAAGGAAAAGGAAACCGCTGGAAAGATCTGCATTCCTAACACCGGTACTGCCGGCCCGTGTTCGAAAGCGGAACCGTGTAATGTCATTTTATTTTCCTTTTCGTTTTTCCACTCCGAACAACAACCAACACCACTTCTCGTGAAGACGATGGCTCAAGGATAAAAGCTTCATATGATGGTCTGACCTCTCTATCCTGCGTTGATCGTGATCCTGTTCAAATTGTATTTAAATGACCAGGTTCATTCTCCACTTTACCTAACAGCTTCTCCTCAAATTTTCTCTAGTTAAGCACAGGGACACGGCATGTGCGGCAAATCAGAGGACTAAACAACGTTCACCGGCACCAGCTGGTGGCCAGCATTGATTGTCCGTGTTCTGCGGTGAGTGATGGGAACGATGGTACAAAACTGGATCAGCCCAGCCGTTTCTAATTTTTGACCACAACCATGCTACCGCCCTGCCCGGTCGTTCTCTAAGACTACAGGCACTCCGTGATGCCAAGCGATAGAGAACAGAAGCACTGACCACGATGAATATACATAGATTGACGTGGTACGGCTTTCGGGATATGTTAGGCATCCCCGGAGTCATCTTAAAATATCCACAGGAACGCACCGACGGGCCGGCTTATGCGAATATGTTTGGTTTCATAGAATGACGAATATGTTTCGATCTGAGGAGAATCTTATACATTAAGCAAGTATTGATATGTGTTGTATGGGACAGGTCACCAGTCTAGAATTCCTTGGTTTGTCGAGTCCCGGAGTCCTTGTTCCAAAGTGATGCATATCTTCCTCGACACATGTTACTTCGCCGAGTTCTACGGACTCCCAAGTATCATAAACTCCGTCATCCAATAAAGACGGGATTGTCGTTCTTTCTGCTCCACCGCCAAAAGTTGTACTCGGATAGAAGGTAAGTTACCTTCCGATTGCTTCTAAGTCCTCGAGTTGATAATGTGGTGCTAGGCCTTACTGACGTGTTAGGTGTACTTACTGATCTCCAAGCTCAGGACACAAATACCGTCTAGATTCCTTGCACGATGTCCTCACAACGCTTGACAGCCACGCCATCCATACATGACACCTTTGGCGCTCTCTTTGTGGGTGCTATTATAGCCACCATGTAGGTATCCTTTCTTACTTGTGGAAATGCCCTTTCATCTATTTATAGGTTATTCGGAATAACGAATGTACAAACGCTTATCTACTACAAGAGATACCCGAACGACTGGTTGCTGTTCCGATTCTCTGTACGTCGGAATGCCCTTGAAATTGGCATCATGCTAAATCCCATGAGATAGGTCGCGCTACTTTGGTTCGTTCATTTCCTCCTGTCCGACTTAGCGATTTATTGACGCTTTTATGGGCAGGGTCCTTGACGCTCTCCACGTTTTTTTAAGCACCCATGCATTATATTACTATCTGATTGATATGTATGGGAAGTTTCTTGGAGCCTTAGGAAACAACACCTGGTACGTGGTGTGCCAGAATTACGACTTTGATCTGGCTGAGGACTCCTCACAGGAGCATGAAGGTGTGAATTTACTTGGACTCCCAATCCTCAGCTAACAGTGGCTTGCATACTCAGCTGCAGTTGGCCGTAAACGTGACAATCGTTGTGTACGTCCAAGGGTACGATCTGGCATGTCATTCCAATGTGGCAGGAAAGGTTTTAAATTACGGTCCTTAGATTATACGCCATGCGACTGTGGAAATGTGCGTGGTTTCTTGGCAGTTATAGATCAAGACAAGGTGTAACCCATTTTCAGTGGGAAGGCATTTCCACAAAGTCCTCCCTTGGTTCGTGGTAAGCATGTTATTGATACCCCAAAATCTCCTCCTCCTTTTACTGTTGAACAGTTTCTCGCGGTAGCAGCTTCGCTTGGTACTTCAATGGTCTTTCTTGCTCCGACAACTGTTCACATTTATGTTTTCCCCGTTTCTTGCAGGTTCTGGAATTTGTAAGGCACTACACGTTCGCTCTGTCTAACGTCACTAATTGGAACGCCACAGTTGTAACCTATGAAATGTAAGGAAACTCTTATGGATACGTGTGCAACCCCAAATGAACCCAAACAGTTATATGACAGCCAACTTCGAGGCCATTCATATTGCCAAGGTACGCGATTCCGTACTTCAGCCACTTTCAGATGTTCACAAAGTAATATAGAGATCACTTTACACATTCTTCTCCACGATTGTAGTAACAGATCTCATCATAGCGCTTATGATGTGCTATTATCTGCATAAGAGCAGAGGAGATACGGCGTTCTCTTCGTGCGCTCCTTTCATTGCATGACCTTCGAATTCTGGTTGAGACGCTCTTACTAGAACAGCAGCCATAATTCTTAAGCTAACGCGACTCATTCTGGTATCCGGGTTGGCTACAAGGTAAAGATGTCCTTTCTCTCTCCGTCCGTTTTCTTAAAAAGAAATGACAGCGCCTGCTCACTGTTCGCTCTTATTGCGGTCTGTTGTCTCCCGACTTGAACCCATGCCAGGATCTCACGAATATCTGCAGTACATCGCGTGGCCCGAATCGCTAATTTTTCTCGGGATTGATTTTGTCCTACCCAAACGTTAGCGTTGCTATTAACCACTGAAAAACGCTTACGAACATATTAATAGTCTATGTAAATTCCCTGCTTGCCATGTACGTCCTCGTTACCCTCTTTCGAACTTCAAGCTGAATGTTTGTAGGTTCAATTACCGCCGTAAACAAAGTTCCTCGAGAAAGTCAGTCGTGGAGCATGCAGGACATTCTACTCCGGCCATACTTAGGATCACGCCCCACAGTTCTGAAGGTACTTCTGAAGAATTGGTACGTCTATTGGTCCGAGTTATTATCTCGACTACTTAAGCCGCCCTTCCTTCAGAATATCGGGATTCCGCTCTCTGAACTTCGGGATGATCACTCGTATGATAATAAATCGAATCATTCAAAGGGAGCTCTCGATTATGCAGTGCAGGAGTGATTTCTCCCCACATTTTCTCTCGGTGATATATAGACATTTATGCACCTAAAATTGAAAAACGAACTCCAAGCTCTTCAGTAGCGTTTATTATGGCGCCAGACCAGCAAAGTAGGGTCGCCCTTGAGGCACAAGTAACACCCAAGTCTCCGGGAGTATACGATGCTGTCTCTAGATGCACCATTTCGCTTCGACGACATCTTCAAGTGCTTTCATGTCCTGAATATTACACGCCAATGAAAGAAATGGAGAGTTCGATTCACATATCCTCTGAAAACGAGGTCAGTATTCTGCATTACACGACCGGTAAGACCGTGTGCCTAAAGTCGGTATTTCATACATGTACGTCACTACCTAGAAGGGTATTGAGTGAGTGGGGCGTAATGCTAACACGAGATGGCATACCCTCATAGCAAATACACAAACGACGGAGCCAAGTCCCCATCCATCCCTTTAACGTTCTGTTCCAGCACCTTCGCCTTCTTCCGATTCATCCACACGAAGTACCACAAGCACAACGCAGAACCCACAGCCATCCCACCACTGAACGCCACCATCACTCTCGTCCCAAGTACGTACTGAGGCGCCGTACTCAAGCTCCCCATCAACCAAGTCGACAGAATTCCTCCAGCGTTAGACAGGATGAATGGAATAGCGATCGCCGCCGCACGGCGAACGTGCGGTGCTGAATTGCTCGAGTTCCACGATGCCAACGTCGGAATAAAGGCGTACACGCCAGATATAGAGAGAGAGAGACCGCCGTACCGTGCGTGTGCCGACGATAAGGTGAGAAATAGGGTAAATCCTATCAAAGTGATGATAGAGGTCCCGATACAAACAACGCCTCGCACAGGGAACCTGTCACACAGGATGGAGGTCACCACGGACAAAGCAAAGGCGGTAGCAAAGGGCGGCACACTCATGAGCTGCGAGCGAGCTGCCGTGTATCCCAAGCTCTGGACAATTGACGGGGTGAAGCTACGTAAATAAAGTCAGTATTTTGATCAGAGCGAACATGGTAGAAGAAATACGTACAAGGCCAAACCAAAGAGGGCAGTACCCGCAAAGAAAAATACAACGCCGATAAGCCAAACGTGCCGTGCGACGAGCGCCTTCCTCACTTCTCTCCATTCAAACCTCTCCCCTCCAAAGTCGGCAACTTGACTGGCGACGTATTCGCGTTCTGCTGGACGCAAGAATCTCGCAGTCATAGCATCCCGAGGCATAAGAAAATATATTATAAGGCCCCAAGCGACAGTGAATGCGCCTTCGAGGATGAATATCCATCGCCACCCTGCACGTCCACCTACGCCGTCCAGGCGTATGATACCATAAGCAAGAATTCCTGAGAACGCCCCTGATAGAGAGGCGGAAGCAAAAAATGCAGCTATACGGACGGTCATCTTGGAACGAGGGTAGAAGTGCGTCAGGTATAATACCAGTCCGGGAAAGACGCCGCCTTCGAAGACGCCGAGGAAGAACCGACAAGCGAGGAGGCCGCCATAGCTCGTCACCACTCCCTGGAGGGTAGTGATGACGCCCAAGCTGGTCATTATGGTGGGAAGCAGATAGTTCGGTCCAATGACCTGTGAGTGGGTGTCAACAAATCCTGAGTTCGAAAAGATCGGAAAGATGTAGATTGACGTACTCGAAGTAGAAGATTGGAAGGTAATTCAGCAGCAAGATTCATAACGTAGGTGACAGTCAAAGCAATGCTATATTGATTGTTTGTCATTTGGAGATCGCGTTGAAGGCCTGCAATGCGTGCATTGCCGATGCTCGTTCTATCCTGTGCCAGCTTTCAGTCGTGTAAGGAATCGAAACGATAATGGACAACACACCAGGAACGACAAGAAATGGAACATGGCTATGACTGGCAACAGAAACAAGTCCAGCTTCAGCCATACCCTCCTTGCCGACACTGCACCCAGTTCGATGCTGTGGTCGCTCTCTTCGCTGTTGGGGCCCCTTGCATCGTGCTTGTCCTGAAGGGAGTCGACCATGATTGTTAGAGATAACGGAACAGGGGAGTATATATACCCACAAGGTCATGCGGTGAGAAATTCCGTCACCCAAAAGCAGCGAGAGATGTTTGAGTGGATCTTGCAGAAGTGATTAAACGAAAGAAAATGGCTGTTGTCCTAAATAGAAGCGCTACTGCGGATTAGGCAACCTAGCTGTGGTATCCTGGAATGCGACGATGAGAATCTGACTGGGTGACCAGACATTTTTAAAGTGAAGGTTATTAGTGTCTCCCATTCTACGCAATATGGCTCCTTCCATTCTCCCTCCAGGGTGCCAAATTAAGCCCAATTGTTTCTTGAGGCTGGTCACGTAACGCACCAGACATGATATTTTAGTGTCAAAAGAATCCTGTGTTCCATGCAGTGGCACCAATCCCGACGACGTAAATCAGGAGATGGTGGTTCATTGTCAAGAGGCGCTGGCGGGAAGTTAACGTGTTGTATATGTTTGCCATAGAGGCTACTGAAATCCATCTGGAGATTCTTTCACACTCCGTCATTAGTCATGTAGTGAAGTAAAGCACCGAAAGCAACCATTGGTAACATGTGAACGGCTGTTTGCATCTAATCTTTCAGTGAGAAGTATATCTGAGAAATTTCAAACGGTTCTAACTAACAAATGGATACAGTACGCCGTGCACCGGAATAACTCGGCAACTGCCGCTACTGCATCTTTTTTTTACGATCAACGTCCTTTCCTTTCATCCTTTCACCCTGACCGGCTCCCCGCCTATGGTATTGCCAGTAATACTGTAAGAGATTTATATAGAAATTACTGTTACACTTACTTAGTCTTAGCGAGTCTCCCTCGATGCTGGCCCAGCCTGTATTTCTTTGTTGATTTACAACAATTCGAACAATCAAGTTCAAGATGTACAATGATTGTTGGATCGACTGTCATTCTTGTACTTCAGGAAATGGACGTCACATACGGACCTGCACACCTTTCCTTTTCCTCTAGAATCAATTGTTGTCTTCGCAGGAGTATTAACGACTGAATTTTAAGATGCTAATCCTTTAAGCACCGCGCACTGTGGAAAGAAACGAAGACGTAGATGACACTGAAGCTTATACTTAGAGCATCAGCATAGTTCCTTGAATTTCCCCTTCAGCCCTCGGAGGCATAAGCTCATAAATAGTAGTCCCTGGGCGTTTCTCTATGCCGTATTGCGGCAGATTCTCCCAAAATACCACTAGTCGAGCTGCCGTAATGAACAAACTCTTCAATAGGTTGGGAACACTCGTAGCTTCTGAGGAGAGCGACCTACACTTTGCCTGCCATCTGAGCGTCGACGTTTACGTCAAGGTATTGTATTCAACGGGATTGGATGATGATTGGGATGAGGAACATGTCGGCAGCGCAAGAAATAGAGAGGGTTAAGCTTGTTAGATTGTAATGAGAACGATGGAAGAGGCCTACGGGGCGAGCTTCCTCCATTGGTCAAGGCTAGCGAAATGTAAACATACAGATTTGAGGGAATGATGGAGAAGGAATCGAAAGAGGGTAGGGAGACGGAATCCAGGTCATCATGAATGTTTGTATGAAGAAGTTCATGTTGCAACAACACTGAAAAACAGAGTTTAATAAATGGATAGAAGAATACACGTTCCTAGGGAGGGGGACATGGTACACCAAGCGGATGTCGAATTGTAATATGGTCCGTATTATCGCTCCTGTCGTCCGTCTATGTACTAACAGCCATATCTGCAATATCATTTGTAGATATAAACTCAACCCTTTCTCCCGCGGACACACCTATGATCGTGTTCTTCTCTTTGATAATTCGAACGTGCACCGTCAAAAAAAAAAGAAAAAGTGGCGAGTCGTGACTTACGGCTCAGATTAGTAAAAACTAGCTATAAATTTCGGTACAAGTAAGTTATCCGAATATTGCTGCTGAGTCGTATGTTGACTAAGAACAGAACAAAAACTATACGGGTCGAGGGCACCGCGATCAGCGTACCTGGGGAATTATTCAGGGTAAGTTAGCATCTTCATATTCGATATCACAGCTCAGTAAAAAACAGGGCAGCAACTATACCTTTTTAGTCCGAGTGAATTTGATCGGAACTTAAGGCGATAGCGCGTGAGACTGATGAATACGGAACAGATGATAATGTGATGTATCACTAATGCATCTCATGCCCATCTCAAATATGACTCGCCGAAGGGTCACTCTCTCCGCAGTAGGGGAGACTTATCCAGCGGAATCAAACACTGCAGTCCCAAAACAGCAATCCTACACCGGTGAAAGGCTTGTCATACCATCGGCGCTGGCCAACATATCCTGCGAGTACCTGGGTGTCGAGGGAGTCTTGGAGAGGCTCAATGCAATGCTTGACACAACATACAGTTTGGACTTGAAACTCTCTTCTCTCTCAGATTCTCCGCTAGATGTCTTACGCTCGAATCTCGAATCTCACATCTCCTGAGATCATGATTTTGGCACTGCTTATGCCGACGTACGACCATACTAGTCAGGTCTCTCTGAGAACGTATACCAGCCATGTATTCATGAAGTTCGTGACAAAGAGATACGACAGAATGCGTCCATCAGCAGCAGGACAATTAACCCCCCCGCCGAGTCTGGGATTTATATGCAAATCGAGTGGAGCCGTTTTTGGGTTGCAGGGCAAAGATATTCATGGGCGATATCTCATGCATGGATGGAAGAGAAAGAGCGCATTGATGTATGGACACACATCAGTGCATACGAATGGCCTATGCCAATACCCAAAGGTGCTAACCTTGATCTGATACGGATTGAGATGTTAAACCTTGGGGCAGAATACGTGTGGCTGGATGTTCTGTGTTTGAGGCAGCCCGGTAGGTGGGGGGAAGATGTACGTGCGGAGGAGTGGGAGGTGTATGTACCAACGATCGGATGGGTATGTCAAAGGGCTGAATGCGCGGTATACTACCTGAATGGGCTCGGTCGGCCTTTACGATTTGAACCAGGGAGCTTTGAAAGTGATCGGAGTTGGTTCAAACGTGCATGGACGTTACAGGAAGTTACCGATCATCCGATCATTGGTGGGGAAACTGGCGACGACGGGATCATGGAAGAGGTCGTACGGAGAAGGTTCCATGAGCAATTAGAATCGCTCTGGTACGATGACCCCGTGTTTGGCATCCCTGCGGCAGATGCAGACTCAGGTATCAACGAATCCTCTGGATAAAATTGCCGCCCTAGCATATCTTTTCCGGACACTGTTTATCCCAATATACGACGCATCACAGTTGGAAGAGGACACGTGGGAGTCCCTCGTGGATACGATGCCATATTCTACTCAGGGCATCCTTTTCTTTGTCTTCCCAGAGCCCAGGAACGGAGACAAACGTTGGCGACCATCATGGGATCAAGTAATGATGCATGCACTTCCGTCCCATACGTGCATCGCAGAACAAGTACTACTAGGGTGGTCTGAGGGCGAAGAACACCTGAACAACGTAAATTGTATTGACTCAGGCGATGTGCGGGGATTGGCGAGTGAATTACCCAACGGGAAGCCTCGACAGGGAGAGTTGATCATCAAAGACGATCCTGGGATATCTCATACATTCACAATCATCGCTGACCATACATATCCGATACCTGATGGATGGTATGTCCTCATCAGTGTCTCTGGTTACCGTGCATCAGAATATCGCTGGGTAGTCGGGCGGCGAAGAGAGGATGGGAGGTTCGAGAAATTGTCGTACTTCAATATGGCAGAGGAGGAAGAAAGAGAAAAACTTGAGGACATTATCACAACCTCAACCGGACGTTCTCGTTCAGGTCGGTGTAGTCAACATAATCTCGGAAGACTACTTCGATCTGGTGGCGTGTCTTGAAATGTTTGCTGGTCTTTTATTTTTATCATGTATTGTCCCGTGCCGTCGCATACGGACCTGCATACATTTCCTTTTCCACTATAATGTATCGCTTTCATCGCAGTAGTATTTTCGGACTAGATATTGGGTTCCTAAATGTTCAAGCACCGTGTGACTGTGGAAAGAACGAAGAAATCGATAACACCGAAGTTTATAATTAGAGAAGTAGCACGGTCCGTCGAATTTCCCTTTTGACCTGGTAAGCGTAAGCATGGTCGTTGTGTATGTTTTTTTTTTGTCTCCGGCTTACATTATTGAAATTGAGCTCTCGCACCTTAGGCTGGCGAGGTAGACGATTCTATCTAGCGGGCAGCAATGGTGATAATAGCTAAGTTACGATTGACGAGCCAAATGGCCGAGCAAAGACTTTCACAACTGTTGCACGCAACGCAGGGAATGCTGTCAATTTTGACACCCTTTCTAAGTTCTGATACTGGAAGCCTTCGGTTCGAATCATTATTTCTCCACTGATGGCTAGCGCCAGCCCTTCAATAATACTTTCACATATGACTCCAGCACTAGTACAATATTCCACGCATCCCCACTGAGGTCGCATAGCATACTAAAAAACGGGCCATCCCGCCAGCGAACATGCCAACCGCTTAGAAGCTCGCCAGAGAGCCTGGGTGAAATCTCCAGCAACGCCGACAATAGGGATCGTCAGCGATAATGGGAGCATATCTCACACTGACACAGGCCGAACCTTTGCAATTTTATGAGCGAGCGAAACAGTGCCTCCGCGCCTGCATCCCCAGACTTCTCACATATGGTGAGCGAAAACGTCTTAGTGGGTGCTAGATGGGGGGAGGATATCGGCCAAGTGTGAATACGATCGTCGTTGACGGATGTTGGGTCACGCGGCGCCATATGCAAATACCCTGGATGTCCTATGGATCCGCAAAAATCGAAAGACCGGGGGTGATATCCAACTCAATAGAGTATTCTCAGGTGAAGGTGGTGGCGCTTGAGGTGTGAAGAACAATGTTTTCAAGGGCGGCTCTTGCCGTCATCGAACCGTAGGACAGGTGCCGATTCTTCGACGAGATATCATACAGGCTGGCTGTATTGACTACGTTGGACCGCCGTCCCTGGGCGTTGCCGAACGGGCCGTTATGAGTACGTATGTGTGTGTGAATTTGTGCTCGACCGGTCACGTAAAGGATATTTCTTTTCGTGAAAGAGATGATAATAAGAGAGGCCACTTCGACGTTCGCAAACAGAATAATATTCTCAAAAATAGCCAGGAAAGACGAGGGTGCGCTTGTTTAAAGGCCAGACATGACTAGGTCATCCGCCACGCACGTTCATGCCAGCCTGAGAGGGGAATCGCCTCGCCTTATCTTTGGACGCCACATATACAGTGCCACAGAAGGTCGTATCGCAAAATTAGATGAAAGATATGACGGAGTTAAGTAGCTTATTATCGCTCGGAAGATGGTGTTCGACAAAAAGTATCGTTGGTGAACCTTCGTAATGGCTCGAATTCTTTGAGCAGTTTCTAAAACAAAATATCAATCTATTGTCCTGCAGGAGAAAGAGGTGCCTATCCTATGACCTTGTTGACGTAGACTTCAAAACGGGACCTAGAATCACCGTTCCTCATGCTCTTCATGCTCTTTGCCGCAGATTGATTCTTCCGGAGTGCGAAAAAAGGTACGCCCATACCCGCCATTCAACTTTTAGCTGTCCCTAAATTCCCCCATGTCACTGATAAACAGGTCGCCGTCCCATACTGTAGCGTTGAAGGACAGGGTGGTATACTTTAGGGTCGAGATAGATCTTGGTTCACGATCTGGAGCAGTGAGAATGGATCCTTACGGTCATCCTGGCAAATCGAGGTCTTGATAGGGGTGAGTGAGTAGTCCAGTCGCATAGAAAAGCCATGATCAGGCGGTAGATCACCTTCGGCAGAAGTATGCAACCAACTGAGAGATATCCTTATCGATGCCTAGTTCTTTGGCGGATCGACCGTTCACCGAAGCACCAGTCGTAGAGTGTCATGCTTATAACGAGAAGATTAGCAGGATGTGCCATAGATACATATCAAGCCTACCTTTGGTGGATGAGGTCGTATTTGCGTTATGATTATGACCAGGTTCAGAGATACAGATACATGGGTATTCATGAACTGATATTCCGGGAGACGCAGGGCTGGATCCTGGTAAGGAATCTTCTACATGGAAGGAATCGCCCATCGGTGGACTAAGAGTAGCAACAAGCGCGCATGGAAGAAGGAATGCACAGAATAACGACTGATTAAGCGAGGAAGCAATGAGGTGTCTCCAAGGATCTCGTAATTGAGGTCAACGAAGAGCCTGTAGGAAATATTGCCTCTCCAGTCATCGGTCCCAATTGGAAAACATGAGCGGAATATGGTAACGCGATACGGGCTGTCATTCAGCACTCGTTGGCGACCATTCGTTCCGTAGAGATTCCTGTACTTTCGAGTTCTTTCGGTTTGTCGACGGGGTGGTGCTCGTTACGACTACGCTACGGGTTAACGAGTCGCAGTCCGGTAAAAATGGCAAGGGTCAAGACGCTACCGCGACTGTATGCTTCATGAAACAATCAGACTTTGGTAGGCATCTATAAATGTGGACGCACCAGTACCACGAAATTTGCACTTGGAGGAAATGCTGGCTGCTCCGGATCGTAGCGGGCTTCGGAAAACAGATGAGAAACAAATCAACATAGAAGGATGAGGCGCATACGCTGCCATCCATCCGCCCCTGCTCGCGAACTGAAACACTGGCGATCTGAGGACAGCAGTCTAGGACGGGATTGGTAAACTCTTCGAAAAAGGAGAATATGAATGAGGTACAACTCACAAGAAACAGGAGAATGAATATCGTAAACTGGTGATATCTGTCAACTCAACCGCAGAGCCATCAGAGACGAAAAAACAAAGACGATCACAAGCAGACATACTTAGCGATGTGCAAAAGTTCCGTTGGTCGGTAAGGATAGACAAAAGACCGAGATCTTTGTCCGTACTCCAAGTTTCCGTAGATTACGTTTTCGCCATCGGCATACGTGACGATGAGTAGTTGACTGGGCCGTGCTGTCGATGCTAGGTGCCCGGATAGGGGCAATATGCCATGCACTTAGGACCGGCGCCACATGACCGAGATGACGTCCCGACGTGTTGAAAGGCACACGTACGGCTATAACGACAATCAAGATATAGTTGAGAGGAGAGTAGAATGGCTGACGAAATGCAAGGGTTGGATCAAAAGGTGATCGCTGTCGCAAATAGTGACCCGTGAGGTTTTGGTGGAAAACAATACTGGATCTATGTCAACGACGTGAAAGCGACCGTCTAATAATGAACATACCTGCATAAAAAAGCCGATCCTGTATCATGTACCCTCGAACGCATTTCCCACGAAGAAAAGGTAATCATTACTGTCGCAATTGTTCTTGCAACAACCGAAATTTAGATGGAAAGACGCCAGAGGCAGAGTCGATGGTGACGTTCCTCGGAGAACGCCACAGATCCAAGAGATAGATAGTCGAGAAAGGTAGGTTACAGAATCCGACCTAGACAATTTCCAGGATATTGAATATGACTTGGAACAGGTACGCACAAGGTCGGCCGGCACTTCCTCGCATCTAAGCATGCTTAACCCCCACCGTCGAATAAAGTCGGAGAAGCGTAGCGTTCTACGCTCCAGGCATGCCGATACGAGAAAGACAAAAATCTAGTATGTGCATGGATAACGACAGGACCCGGAAAGAGAGAAAGTGCAAGTACCAACGCCAACGAAGCATAGTCACAAGGGGCTGACAATTAAACCGAGGCCTGGATGATGCGACAGTGACGAGCTAGAAACAGTTCCAAATACGTCGAAGCAAAACTAGGAAAATATGCGCACTAAATCCGATACCTGAGAAATCGGATATCAAATTGGAGCGGCGAACGCCTCTGTTGATATGGGCAGCAACGCCGGCGTCGGTAGTGGTCGTCGTGGTTCATCATCAAAAGGTACGGTTCGAATATCAAATGGCGGATTCTATCTATTTTTGAATTCCGGAATCTCGGGCCTATTTTGCCGCTTCACGTGAAGTCATGCCTTGTAACCGAGTCCCTTCCGCTGGCGACACGACACGTCCTAGTCATGCTTATCTACTAAACTAGCTTGAATGTGTAGCTTGCCAAGCATTTGGTCTACCAGAAAGTCTGATACTCTCGCATTCATGAGTCAATGCAACTTTACTAAGGCCTCTGTCTGGGTTCCCTCATAATCCATCACGGTTCAACGACTTTTTATGGAATTTTCATCGTTAATATCAGCCCCACATCATGTAGTACCTCGAATTTTCTGCCTTATATCTGCAATAATCTTTGGCCTCACTTTGCGTTTTCTGTCGCGACTCGCACTCGAATAATTCACAGGTCCCAAAGATGCACTGATGGTATTACGTATACTATATCTAGTGCGCTACAAATATTTATGCTGTGTTTAGCACACCAAAATTGGCGAAGACAAGCAGTATCTTATGCAGTTTCTAGATTGGAATATGTAGTCCCAAGGACTTATCTGAATCAGTAGACTTACCAATGAAAGGGCGAGCCACTTACCCATTCATGTTGGAACGTGAACTAACTGCTGTGAGTAGGTATGAAGCATTTATCACATATCTGAGGCTGTTTCGTATCCAAGCTTAGAATGACATAAACATTGGCAAGGGTCCTATTCTTTCTCAATTCACTGAATTCTGCTGACTCAAGGCAAACCGAACCGCCTGCAGAGACGGACGACATTCCTATCGTGTCTGGTAAGACCCCACTTTTGAATACAGACCATCCGCAGCCTATAGTGGCCCAAAATAAGATGGTAGAGGTCTTCCAACGTCGTCTTGGTATTCAATTGATAACCCCTAGGGCCAAGCTTTTCATGTCTTTTCAATTCCGGTGGCTCAGTAAATATAGAAAAGTCTGGTCTCTATTTTCTAGTATCGTCCGTTTATCACAGTTCTCATCGGTAGCAAATTCAGTGAAAGCATCTGTTGCTAACTTTTCGGTCCATGACATTTTAGGAGAACGAGAGAAACCAAGATGCCGATTCACAAACTCTAGCACCTCTCGGATACTACCAGCAAATGAAATTCGTGCCCGTGGATCTCAAGACTGGATATCCTCACGAATTGCGGAACTCCATGGTTCAGCTATGAGGATTCCGAGTATATAAAACGAAGGTTTAATTGCAGAAATTCCACCGTTGAAATTTAAGATCAAAAATCTATTTTCGGTGATGCACTTGATACACTGTGGAGCGTGCCTTGGGGCCACTTTCATTTGTCACACCACACCTCGCAGTCACCAGCGTCGCAGATCTATGGTTAAACTCCAACAAGTGCTCAAGTACTGTTTCACTTGTGACACACTCTTTTGCCAATGCACTGTGCAGGACGCCACATGTTGATAGACTTGATGCTGATCTGAATGACTCGAGGAACATCAGTGGTATTTTAAGACCTACCTGAATTAGCTACTCCATCAGTGCCTTAACCTTCGTATTTCACTTATCACAGCTTTAGCTTCAGCACTCATAAATGATGTCCACATAATTGCATTACACCAGTTACGTACGGAGTAAGACATGTAGAAAGCCACATTTGATTACCTTTCGACCCCAGACAGTGTGAAACACGAAGGACAGAGATACAGCCTCTTAGGTCCCTACAAGCTTCCCCCGAATCTCTAAGAACTTTTCTAATTTTTACAGACTCTCGAATGCTTCATAATCGCAAAAGCCTATGTCCCATTTATTTTTGCAAGCTGTACGTTGATGTCGCATTCCGATGAGTTGTAAACAGATTTGGAGGTGAAATATACTGGAACTTCCGGCCTTCATAGGAAAGCGTACAACTGCTGTATAGCTGTAATGGACATTAGAGCATATGTGCAGTAGGGCTTCTATATTTGATTGTGGTAGGCTAGCAACATAACTCCCTTTCTGTATGTAATGAGGACTTGGGAATTGCATGCTCGAACTTTAGGTGACAGGAACCAGAGTTGCTTATATGGAGCAAGTTTACACCTTTAACTAGGCATATTGCGAGAGGTCAACCATAGGACAGATGACGAGAAGGAACCCTGTTTATTGACTCACAAGATCTAAAATGATCAGCATGTTTTGGCTGGCGAATTTTTCTAGCCACTGGCAGCGCAGTAGTTCGCAACTAGTCCAGATTTAGTGTTTTTATTCCAGTAGCATGGCTGGTTATATCTTGGCATCACAATTCCTCCAGTAGTCAACGAGATCTATTATATGTATGGCATGGGACTTGCTGCTGTGGGACGTCTCACAGTGCCACTTGATGGAGATTCTAACCAAAACTCGTCACACATGTCTATGGCATTATCGAGACTTACTTCAATCGCAGTGTTGAGTTAATTGTTTAATTTAGATCTTACACGTAAGAGGTGCCATGTCCCCAATTACCTTGATGCGACACCATCCAGGCTTTAGTATGAGACTATTCGATGTTTGGGACTTAGCACGGTTGAAAACTGTCACGCACAGATTTCTGATAGATATTTGATGGTTCAAGTGTTGAAGTCAGGTGAAAAAAAGTACCGAAGTGACATGCTTCTCATTACTGTAGAAGTAATAAATGAACATGAAGAGATAGAAATGGATATTTTAGAGGCTCTCGGAGTGCAAGCCTTGTCGAGTCTCACGATATCATACCTTTTCAGTCATACAGTACGGTATGCATCATGATATGCATCTCTCCTTCAACTGTTCGACAGTGATATGCGTGTGGGTAATCTTTCGACCCACCTCTGTGAAGATAGCCGCTACCTGGTCCAACAATCAGCTCAGGAAGAATGTACAGGAGAGAGCATAAGATGTACATTATAAGAGAGCAGCTCGGAACTCGTAATAATATGGTTCGTATTATGACTTGTGGCTCTTCTTATCCGTCAATGCACTAACAACCACCTCCGCAATATCGTCTGCAGAAGTGAACCTGATCTTTCCATCACTTATGATCGTGTTCTCCTCCTTGATGGTTCGAAGGTGCACTGTCAAGAAATTCTCTCAAATTCTAGTTGTCAGTATATTGACTCCTCGTACACAGTTACATGCACCAAAGACCCATGAAGGACGAAGGACCACATAGTCAACATTCAACGACAGTAGGTATTCATGTACCTTTCGTCCCATCAATAGATAAACATTTGTCATCATCGACGTAGTAAAGAGGATGAAACACTTGACCCCTCTGCACTGCTAGATCAATGAAGGGCTTCATCGGAGGGAAGACCTCTGAGGTGGCCTGAGGTGCAACGAGGTAGACTCTGTCGATGTTCGGGTCAGCGTCGAACACACTTTTGAATGTCGATGGGTCGTACCAGTCGAATTTGATGCCTTTGAAGGGCTCAGGGAAAAGTCATTACAAGAGGTAAGGTGTATAGGTTAGTTGGTGTCCTTGAGAAGACGCACAATGCACGTGGTTGTCTGTCCAGTTCCACCGGTGAGAAGGATTGCCTTGGTGAAGATATCGAACAATACTCAAGATGGGCATAGGTCTAGTTATACTGTTTCTTTCCCGAAATTAGCTGACATGGTGTAAGCATAGCTTACAGCAATACCACCGCAGGCCAGATCGGACAGCCGAGTAGCCACAGCTGTAGATATATATAGACTAGCTATATATACATAGGTCATTTGCTTCCTTCCTTCCTTTTTCCCTCTCACCCACGCCCATACTCACACATACATACGCTTCGTCCATATATACCCTGTTCCTGTTCGTTGGTGTTCCCTGATGTGATTCGTGAGTTCCTCATCCAGTGAGGCTGCCTCTGGAAGATGGCAGCCTTTCACATGGCCGTCTGTCTACTTTACTCAGATATCTAATCATTGGTAAGTGATTTATCCTGTACATTTCACCATCAAGATATTTGACATACCCATTGTCAGGCTTGGTCCCGGACAGGCAGAAAATTGCATTAAAAATATGCATGGCAGGGACACGGCACATAGCGCGTAGTACTGCCAAGCTACATGAGTTCAAGGAAATTTTCGAAACTAAAGAAAACCGGCACGCGTCTGTCAACAGTTCCCTTTTCGTTCATTCTTCAGAAATCAAACCTCCTCTGTAATTTTCCTTGGACGAGCCGTAGCATACAGGAATGGTCCGAAGGCTTGCTAGATGTAGATCAACAACGACGAAAAAAATGAGACCTGAAAGAGTTACTTCCTAAGCACTCCTGTGGCTGTGTGGTAATTTCAGGATGTAAAACACTTTAAAGTAATATCATCCATGTTTGATTTGGAAAGATGTGCGGAAAAACACCCTTATAAACACAGCCTGTCATTTAGTTTGTGTTTTAATTTGGTAATTCAACATATATTCCTGGGAAAAACACATTTTTAATTACTGAGTGTGTTTCTATATGTTATATATGGATAGAAACACCGAGTGAAAACACGTGAGGTAATTATGTCCAGTGTTTTCATCCTGTAATTACATTTTCAAACACAGATGAAAACACCTCACATGTTTTTGTCGGTAATTTATAGTTGAATGACGCAATGAAATTACCAGATAAAAACACAAGGGGTGTTTTTATGCATGTTTATTTTTTAAACACCGGCTAGTCACTGCCAAATTACTGGTGTTTAAAAAATAAACATGCATGAAAACACCCCTTGTGTTTTTATCTGGTAATTTCATTGTGTCATTCAACTATAAATTACTGACAAAAACATGTGAGGTGTTTTCATCTGTGTTTGAAAATGTAATTACAGGATGAAAACACTGGACATAATTACCTCACATGTTTTCACTCGGTGTTTCTATCCATATATAACATATAGAAACACACTCAGTAATTAAAAATGTGTTTTTCCCAGGAATATATGTTGAATTACCAAATTAAAACACAAACTAAATGACAGGTTGTGTTTACAAAGGTGCTTTTACGTGCGTGTTTCTAAATCAAACACTGACGAAATTACTTTGAAGTGTTTAACCCCCTGAAATTACTGCACAGCCACAGGAGTGAAGTCGAATAGGCATCTATAAGGGTGAGGTCTACTTTACCTTGTTGCAGTAACTTATGCAAGTTGTGCCTAGCTGGATTGCACATTTGTACCTGCTCGAGAGATTATGAGGATGGCTCACAAATTTTTCATGCCTGTGCTGATGTCATGACGCGTCTTAGCATCAAATGATGTTATGAATGTCGTGCAATGTTGCTTCATAGACGTAGAGGCCATTCGGATTCGCATCCTACAGCAGCTACTCCAAGCTGAACAGTGAGATTTTTGTCAAATGAAACACATAGTACTTCCGGGAACCTGAGATATTTTAACACGCCTGTTACAATGTAGGTGATCAACCTTCGCGATATATCCCGATTCGATGCCCTTTGTAGAATCGCAGTCAATAGCTGTGAAGCCTGAGGAAATGACGGGAAGTTCGGAGTGTTCAAGTTCCGCATTTTTCGGGCCGCCAAGATAACGTAGGTGTGGGAAGATAAAACTATATTTGGACTGGCGAACTCGTGACGGATCGTGTCTTCTCCCTCTACGTCGATCGCACCCAAGGAATCTGGCTGAGAATATTGGTATGTTTAGCATCCATCCGCTTTAAATAAATAGAGAATTGCTGATAGTAGGAGACCCACTCCTGCTTTCTGCGTTTGTATCCCTGCGACCTGAGAAATATAAACCAATCCAGACAAATCCATCTTGCTGTGGCCGTCGGTGGTGTAGAAAACCAAGCTACGTCGGAAATCAATGACTTCTGCACGAAATGTGGTTGATACTATCAAATTTTGGTACGCTTTCCGAGTACTAATACTCAAAGCCTTCGGTTCGAATAGTTCCTTTTTCAACGCCGGCTGCTATCAGCCCTTCAATGACGTTTTCACGATACGACTCCGGCCCACAAATAAACAAATCCCTCCCTACCCAGTCCTCCCGATGATCAACGAGATATCCAGACGTTATACGTCCTTCATGAGCTGTAACATTCTCCGCATTCGGAACGGCTTTATCGCTAAAAACGCGCACCACGAACTTCTCAGCCACGTTCGCAATCAAAGGGAGTAACACATCCGGCTCCCTCGTAGACAGAACTAGCACGATATCCCACCCGTCCCCACGGACGCCACCGAGCATACTCAAAAATGGCGTCAAGCCAATCCCTCCGGCAAACAGTGCCAAACGCTTAGAAGCTCGCGGGAGAGTGAAATCTCCTGTAACACCCACAATAGGGATCGTCAACGATAGCGGGGACATGTCTTCCAACAGCGCAGGCTGAACCTCCGCAATTTTACGAGCGAGCGAAAAGAGAGCTCCTGTAGCCGCACCGCCAGGCTTCTCGCGCATGGTAAGCGAGAACGTCTTAGTGGGCGCTAAATAGGAGGAGGATACCGTCCATGTGCGAATACGGTCATCGTTGACGGATGTCGGGTTACGCGACATGTGTTGGTACCCCGGTCGTCCTATGAACCCGGACAAGTCAAGAATGATGGCTTGACCAGGTATGATGTCCAGTTCGACGGAGGATTCCCATGTGAAGGTAGCGATGGTCGAGCTGAGGAGGACAATACTTTTGAGAGTGGCTATCGCTGGAGAAGCGTCGTCGAAACGGAGGACAGGCGCCGACTCTTCAACAAGATAGCGTACAGGCGGGCTATATGAACTGCGTTGGACAGTCGTCCCTGGGTGTTGTCGAACCGGCAGAGCATCCTTTACGAACATGTATCCCGTTACATGTATGGTAGTCAGCCGGTCTTGAAGGAACATGATTTTCTGCGCGTCTTGTCCGATGTGATTTTGTGCTCGTCCAGTAACATAAAGGATATCTCCTGTCGTGAAAGAGATGAGAGTAAGAGAGGCAAGGGGGGTGGCTTCGACGTTCCCAAGGGATGTCATAATACGGTTCCCAGAAAAGTCGGGGAGGACCAGGGTACGTTTGTCTGATGGTCGCACACGAACGAAACCCGGTCGTCCACCACGGATGTTCATGCCGACGTGAGAGGGGAACCGGCTGGCGTCGTCCTCAGTTGCGGCATAGGTAGTGCCAAAGAACGTCGTGTCGCATGAGTGAATGAACGATATGACAGAGTCGGGAAGCTCATCGCCGTCTGAAAGATGGCGTTTGTCGAAAACCGTCGTTGGTGAACCTTGGTATGGCACGAGCTCTCGGAGAGGAATATACTTTGGGCAATTTCTAGGAAGAAAATGTAAGCAGTCGTTGTCACATTGGAAAGAGGACCTTACCCTATAGCCTCATTGACATGAACTTCGAAATGATACGCATCTTTGTGCCCCTTTGCCTTTGTGATCTTCCCCGCAAACTTATTCCTTCGACGCGTCGAAAATTCTACTCCTATACCCGCCATCAACATCTCTCCGTCCCCAGATTCCTTCACATTGTCGACGAACGGATCGCCGTCCCAGACTTTGACATTGAAGGATAGGGTCGTATACTTCGGTGATGTAATAAATCCCGGCTCTCCGTCAGGGCCAGCGAGGATGGACCCCCACGGTCGTCCCGTCGAATCCAGAGTCGTAATGGGGAGGAAGGGGAGTCGTGTCGTGTAGAAGACACCATGATCAGGCGGTAGATCACCTTCAATAGATGTGTACAACCAATTCAGAGAGGAGTCTTTATCGATGCCCACTTTTTTGCGGATTTCCCGTTCGCCAGGGTGCCAGCCGTAGAGAGCCATGCCTACATGAAGGGGTTGAGCAAGATGTCTTATTAGAGAGCGTGCAAGCTACCTTCGGCCTTCATATGTCAGCTGCTGCTATTCTCACTCAGCATGACGTCATCCAATAGAAAAGGATGGGCTGGAAAGGGGCCGTAATAATTAAGCACACGTGAACATACGAAATACCCGTCCAGGTCGCGTCGCCTACCCTACTATATGTACCAGCTACTCGGGAACTAAGCGCTCCAGCTCTTGCTGCTTAATGACCGACGCCCCGAAGACTCTATGACACGCGGATTCATTACCATCGAGGACGTCACCACGGACTGGTCATCTTTGCTCAAGCTTGTGCGCTGAGTAGGACCCCCAAGAGAGTGGGTACGAGTCCTGAAAAGTGGGCGGTCGTCGAGGTCTACGCGAGACAATGCGTCCGAGTCCGTACCGTCCACTATGACCCGTCCGCGGCTCCGCTCTCAGGTCACTACTGGATGTGGCTTGTGTTTTCTCACAAGTCCGTGCTTGCAAGCTGCCGGTGTTGAGGGTGGGGTCGGCAACTCAAGGGGACATTGCAGCTTGGATGCGTTACGGCTTCGTTCCTCGACATTGGGCGGCTCCATGCTTGTGCGCTGGGTCGTTGCATGTCTGGGTGCCCTCATTCATGCTTGTGCGCTGAGTGGGTGGCCCCTCCTCCTGTTCTCGAGATCACCAGGAAGGCACGGTTGAGCGTCACCCCGCCTCAGGTCGTCTAGGTGGTTCCAGGGATCCTTCGGCTTGCACTTGACGTCTGTGTGCGAGTCGGTGCCAGATACAGAGTGTTCTGTTCATATCATGTATTATTTACCAACAGGAGGATCATCCCAGGTGTTTTTCCATCTGTGTCGTCCCGTCCGAGGTTCGTTTAAGGTTCATCCTGACTGGGTACTGTACAGTTGTCCCCCCGCCGACTGTGCCGTGGCATTAGTCATCAGCGTGACTGTTCTGCGATTGTTTTGGACTTTCTGGGATGCTGTGGTGCGATGACGCGATGTGCCGCTGTCTCGACTCCCGTTGTGCGTCCTCCATGATCTCCCATCTGCCGACTCCCTGTCGCTAGCAGTCATTACTCCGTCTCTCATAGTGAGGATGCTTCGCTCCAGGGTGGAATGCAGTCACTCCTTTACTCGACTGTGCACTGCACATCATCTCCATGCTTGAGTTTTTGCCTCCGTGTCTCGCCCCATGTCCCGCCCGTGAAGTTTTCCCAATGACAGCGGGTACCCGCAAAAGTTTTTGGGTGTCACCAGATAGGGGACGATTGGGAAGTTAAAAAGCGGGGAGGTGACTTGGTCGGACCCCCAAACAGAGCGCTATCTACCATGGGTTGGTCCTTGTCATCTTCTTGAAGAGCCACGTCGAGTCTGACTCATTTCGTAGACACAGAGTCCACACTGATGGGTTTACCTGCCCTTGGACCAGTACCCAACTTTGAACTGGGAAACATCACCGTCGAACCCCTCCCTGATGCCGAGCGGGGCAGAGGTTCAACAGCAGCAAAGTATGTGTTCCTCTGGGTGTATACGCTAGTTTGCTTCATGGACTTCTTCCCATAGTTTGTCCATCACCACATCAGAGGCCAATATCGATGTCGGGGCAACTCTCCCAGTGATCACTGCTGCTCCTGTGGAGGACATGGCTACTCAGGCCGCTCATGCACAGTCTACTCCAACACTCTTGCCCCCTCAAGGTCCCATGGCGTTGAGCGTGGATATATCTCCACATCGCCTATCTCTGCCTGTCACTGCTGTCAGTGATTCCGTCCTAGACCAGGGCCCATCGTCCACATCGACTTGTGATGGCTCCTCTTACCGATGCTGTCAATCGCACTATGGGTGCAGTCAAGACAACAGCGGGGGCAATGAACTCGCACACCCTGACCCCACAGAGCCATTCAAAGGCAATCCAGTTGATTCGTAGTGGTATTCAGGACATCGACAGCGACTTAGCGGAGGTTCGTGGCTCAATTACCGGAATGCAGACTCAGATTTCTGCGTTATCCAACCCCTCCTCACCAGTACCCATCACTGTTGCCACGAATAACTCCCTGATCTGTACCCAGCATCCCTCCAACTCACTACCGCCGCCAAAACGACCCCGTGGCAATGGGGCCCGCTCAGGGAATCAGAGAAGAGGTCCTGGCTCATGTGTCACTCCCATTGTTGTACAAGACTCAGCAGGCTCAACATTGGCTTCGAATCCTGTCCTTTGCCCTCCTCTCGCAGATGCCCAGAGTCAGACAGTCGTGTTCACTGTCACATGCAGGGACCAAGACCCTGTTGAGACATCTCGATGTGTTGCCACAGCAATTCCAGGTGTAGGGGGGGGGAGCGTTAGCTCATGCAAGACAGACAACAGTCCCTGGTTCTGCTCTTTTGCAGTTCCATTCTCTCCCTGCAGCAACGGCCTTTGTTCACCTACTCTGCAACTGTGACTCAGTAGCAGCACTTGGCATGAGTGCAGGTTTTGCAGCTTACACACCATCAACTCAAACCTCTCCACCCGACAATGGTCTCAACAATGTCCTCAATATTCTTTCTTATCCTGTCCAGGGAAACTAGATAGGGCTGCGCCCTTGGACCTTTCCCCTTCAGACTCTCCTCTGCTCTCTTCCAAGTTTATTAAAAGCCTCTCAGGGGCACCTCATTGCACTACTGCGATTCAAAATGGAGACTCTGTAGATATGTGTAACTTGTCTATTTTGGCCTGGAATATACATGGGGAATTGGACTTGATGTTGTGCAGCCCATCTGATCTTAAGCTACTACACAATTTTGATATCATCTTGCTACAGGAGACATGGCTTCTCTCAGACCAGCATCTAACCCTCCCAATTCCTGAGGGCTTTGCCTTTATCAGCCTTCCACGTCCGGATCCTGAGGTATTGGGGATGAGGAAAGCAAGTGGGGGTCTCGGGGTTATGTACTGCTTGGGCCTGGAGATAGTTGTTTGCAAGGAGCTCTCATCATCGGAATGCTTGGTGTTGGATCTCAAGGATCTCACGATAATACTGTCATACCTGACTCCTTGAAACTCAAAGTGGAGCACTGTGATGGAAGATGACCTTGCGACATTCTTCAAGGTGTCTTAGCAGTCTGTGGCTTGCTGGATAGACCGATACTGCTACTGGGAGATGAGAACTGCCAGACCGGTTCACTTTCCTCCTGTGATGGTGTTGCCTGAGCCTCAATGGATGGTGTGGTGGATGTTAGGGCCTGACTCTCATGTGACTCAGGATCAGGTGATTGCTAAGCTGTCTCATGTTTGGACAATCACTTTGGCAATGCCTCAGGTGATCTTGAGGTGGTGAAAGAGGCACTTACTGGAGAAGCTCTTGGCAAGCGAGCAGACAAGTAAAGTTTATGTGATGTTAAACCTTAGCTTGAAGCTGAGGTTGTACAGTGAGATGTAGCTACTTAAATACTAAAGCGTTGGTACTAATAATAGCTACAAAAGTTTTATCAAAGTAGAGAGGCATGTTAGTCAGATGATGAGCATGCAATATCATGTGTTGTCCATCATGAAAGTTTTGTCGAAGTTGATATGTCGATGATAATGAGGTGATTATGTGTAAGCGTGATGATGCTGATAAGATGAGATAAGACTAGAAAAGGAAAAAAGTGAATAAATTGTAACATTACCCTCTCATTAAGGCAGACGTCCCGACTGCCCTAGGGTTCGCTCGGTGGTTCCTCTTGTGCTTTTGTATACTCCTTTCTCCAATAGTTGTCGATATAATCCCTCCAATGTTTGTTGTTCGGAGAAGGGTTTTCAACCTAGAAGGTCCTTCTGTCTTTCCTAAATACTTGATAGGAGATAATGTTGTTGACATAACAATGATCAAGTATCTCCTTCAGTGTCTTTTCAGATCTGTTGATGACTTTGTGAGCAGTCATAACAGCTCTTGTTTTGGAGATGCTGTCCTCATAGTCTTTGATGGCTTCTTGAGCATTGGTCATGTCATTGTTAGGGCCGACGTTCACGTGACTCGAAGTCGGGCAATTGATAAGCTGTCTCGCGTTTGGACAATCACTTATACAATGCCGCGGATGACCCGAGGTGGTGAAAGAGGCGCGAACTATTAGTTGCTCTCAGCGAGTGAGTTACAAGTAAGATTTGGGGTAAGATAAACCTTAGCTCGAAGCTGAGGTTGTACAGTAAAATGTAGCTACTTAAATACTAAGTCGCGAATGCTATTAATACATACTGAAGATTTGTCGAAGTTAGAAAGTGTGCTGGTCGGGCGACGAGCACGCAATATCATGCGTTGTCCATCATGAAAGATTTATCGAAGCTGCTGGTGGTGATACGGTGGGGATTATGCGTAAGCATGATTACGCCGATAAGATGAGATAAGACTAAAAAAGGAAAAAAGTCAATAAATCATAACATTACCCTCTCGTTAAGGCAGTCGTCCCGACTGCCCTAGGGCTCGTCCTGTTCGTCGCACTGTATACAGTCTGTGACTTTTTCGCTCTCTCTGTGCCAATAATCGTCGATGAATGGCTTCCAAACTTCCCGGTCAGGTTCTTCGATCCAGAACTTCTTCCCGTCGACTCGTTCGACTTGATAGAACATGCTCCATCCTCCCGTTGCTGGGTTTTCTCGATAACTACGGTCAACTATTCGTTTGACAGTTTTTTCCGATCTGTCGATGACTTTTCGTGCGGTCACGACTGCTTGGGTTTTGGAAAGGTTGTCTTCATAGTCCTTGATGGATTCTTGGGCATTTGTCATGTCGTCTTCCCGGACCCATGAGTTGTGTTCTCGGGTCCACCCTTTCCACTTGACGAAGTAATCCGTTACGAGGCGTGATTTTTGTCCTTTCTTTCCTCGGACTCGCCTTGTGCGTGAGTCAAGAACTTCCTCTACTTCGTATTCTTCTTCATCTTCGATGAGGTCCGGTGGTGGTGCGGGGGGTTGTTCTTGGTTGGGAAACGCCGGTGGTACGTACGGCGTTAGGAGTTTTTCGTTAAAACGGGGGTGGATCTTCCAGTGAGGTGGCAGTTTGAGCTTGTATGCTGAGGCGCCGGTCTTTTCTAGGATGAGAAATGGGCCGACACGTTTGTCATCGAGCTTTTTCTTGGGGCGGGGGAGATGGAGGTTGGTGGCGTCGAGCCATACGTGGTCTCCGATGGCGTAGTCCACCGCGTCCCTTTTCTTCTTGTCGTATTGGGCCTTCATTTTGCCCGCTGCTTCTTCTAATGCCTCCTTGGCTTGGCGATGTACTTCTTGCATATTTTCTGCGAATGACCTTGCAGATGGATTGGTGAAGGCAGTTGTCTTAATGGAGTCTGGTAGTACCCGGGGGTTTGTTCCGTAATTGGTGAAGAAGGGAGTTTGTCCTGTGGCCGAGTGTATCCGGTTATTATGGGCGAACGCTGCCATGGCGAGCCATTCGCTCCAGTCTGTCTGTCGATGGTTGATGAAAAGGCGGAGATATTTATTGATCTCTTGGTTGGCTCGCTCAGTTTGGCCGTCAGTCTGGGGGTGGAAGGCGGTGGATGCGTTCGGAGTGATATCGAGGAGTTTGAGGAGCTCCATCATGAATTTGGAGACGAACTGCGGTCCCCAGTCAGAGATCACCGTTTTGGGCATGCCATGGTGGGCGTATACATGATCACGTAGGAGTTTGGCCCATCCTTCGGATGTTAATTCGACGTTGCAAGCAATTGGGATCATCTCTTTTGAGAACCTGTCGACAATTACCAAAATGGCATCATAGCCATTGGATTCAGGGAGTCCAGTTATCATGTCAACCGAGATATGAGTCCAGGGTTCGGAGGGGATTTCGTTGGGGTGGAGAGGGGCAGCCTTTGGGTGAGTGTCTGTTTTTGTCCGTTGGCATGCTTCACATGCTTTGACGTACTTCTCCACCGTTTGTTTGAGCTTTGGCCACCAGAACTCTCTTTGTACGAGTTCTTTGGTTTTCTCGATTCCTGGGTGTCCGGCTGTGATGTGATCATGGTGGGAGGCGATGATTTCTCCTCTCAGCTTGTCATCCCTGGGGACATAGATTCGTCCGTCATAGTAAAGGAGTCCCTCTTTCTCTGATATGCCGCGCTCGTGGTCGAGGGAGTTTTGAATTCCCTGATCCCACTTGTCATGATTGCGAGTGACGTCCTTTACGCGTTGATGAGTTTCGCTGGTAGTGGGCATAATCATTGCCCGGAAGTGCTCTGGTTGAAGGACAATAACGTCGTCGTTGTCCTTTTTCCCCTGGTCGTGATCGTCTCTTCGGCTTAACAGGTCGGCCTTGCGGTTGGAGGCACCGGGTTTGTGATGTAGCGTGAAGTGGTACTCGGCCAGTTCGGTAACCCACCGAGCTTGGCGGCGGTTCAACTTCTGGGGTTGACGGAAGTATTGCAGGTTCTGGTGGTCGGTCCAGATCTCTACGTCTTCGAATGCTCCCATCAGATAATGCCTCCATTCCTCCAGTGCGAGCATGATTGCAAGAAGTTCCTTGTCGTAAATCTCGTAATTTCACTCTGTCACGGTTAACGCTTTCGAGAGGAAGGCGACTGGTCTCCATTTCCCATCCTGTTCTTGGCTAAGAACAGCGCCTATCGCTCCTTCGCTTGAGTCGGCTTCTACTCTGAATTTTCCCTTGTCTGTGGGGAACGCCAATACCACATCTTCGGCCATTTGCTTCTTGAGACGCTGAAAGGCCTCGTTCTGAGCTGCTCCCCAGGTCCAAGGAGCGTTGCCAGTGAGTTGTGTCATGGGGTGAACGATTTTGGAGTAGTCCTTTATGAATTTCCGATAGAAATTCGTAAAGCCTAGGAAGGACTGTAATTCCTTCTTCTTTATGGGTGTGGGCCACTCCGTAATTCCTTTGACTTTGATTGGGTCCATTCGTACGGAACCCTCACTGATGATGACGCCTAGGTATTCCGTTTCCAGTACCTCAAATTCGCACTTTTCGGCCTTGAGGAACAGCTTATGCTCTCTGAGTCGTTGAAGTACCCTTTTGACGATTCGCCGATGTTCTTGGAGATCCTTGGAAAAGATAAGGATGTCGTCTAGATAAATCGTCACCTTGCCTTCCATGATAAGGTCGTGGAAGATATCGTTCATCATCCACTGGAAGGTAGCTGGCGAATTCGTAAGTCCAAAGAACATGACCGTCGGTTCGAATAGTCCGCGATTGGTGCGGAAGGCTGCTTTGGCCTCGTCTCCTTGCTTGATCCTGACGTTGTTATACCCCCAGCGGACGTCCAGTTTTGTGAAGTATCTGGCGCCCCGAAGCTTATCCATGAGTTCGGAGATGAGCGGTAGGGGGTATCGGTTTTTGATCGTCATCTCGTTCAGCTTTCGATAGTCCTGAACAGGTCGGAGAGACCCATCCTTCTTTTTTACGAAGAAGAAGGGGGACGCGAAGGGTGACTTGGACGGGCGAATTCGTCCGGATTCTAGATTCTCGTCAAGAAACTTGTCCAGCTCTTCTTGTTCATGGCAGTTTAAAGGGTAGACTTTGCAGTCTAGCGTGGATTTGGCATTAGGGATTAATTCGATGGCATGGTCCCAGGGCTTGCGTTCGGGTAGTTCGTCAAAGTTCTCCTTGGAGAAAAGGTCCTCGAATTCACGATACTGAGGAGGGACCATCTCTTCGAAGGTCCTCTTGGCCTTTCCTTCATTGGCTTTGGCAGCTAGGTCATTTGCGTGATGTACCGCGCGAATTTCTAGTTCCTCACGAAGGTCGACCATTAGAATCATTTCTCCTTCCTCCAATTCTTCATCCCATGGATCCTCTGGGTCGGCATCCGGCAATGGGAAGGGGTTCCTTTGGCATTGACATCGAGCGAAGATGACCTTGCCGGTGGTCCAGTTAATGACGGGGTTGTGGTGGAGGAGCCAATCGTGACCGAGGAAGATGTCGCCTTTGCCGATGTTGGTTATGGCAAAGTCAATTCTCTCGCTATGGCCCCCTATCGTCATTCTTATTTCTACGAACTCCGTAATTTCCCCGGCCTTGTTGCGGGTGCCATCGGCATTATACACCGAGATCGGAGCTGGTGCGGGTCTGGTGATGAGGCCATGCTTCTTGACGTAGGCCTCATTTATTGTGCTTCCCATGCATCCGCTGTCGACCAATGCCTGAGCCTTGAGATTTTGGCAGTTTTCTAGCGTTTCGAGGTGGACGTCCAGGAATAGCTCCCGTACGCCCTTGGTGCTTACTCGCCGTTGATACCGAATTGGTTGGCTTAGTTCGTATAACTGCTCTCGGGCCCATTCTCCTTCCGTCCTCAGGGAACTCAGTAATTGGTCGTCGATCTTGTTGACCTTGTCCTTATGTGCCCAAAGGTGGAGTGAGGCGAACGCTTCTGAGCTTGTGCATGCTTCCTGGATGGCCCGAAGGGTCCAATCCAGGCCAAATGGCCTGAACCAGAGGGACTTCTGGCGGGAAACACTCACGGGATTTGACTCAGAACGCCTCGTCCTCAGCGCTTCTTCTTCCATCTTCTCTTGCTCCGGGGGCGAGGGGAGAAGCCCCTTGCTTGCTTCCTTTTCCTGCTTGGCTCGCTCTTGCTCCCTTGCCATTTTAAAGGCTGTGTCGTCCTCCTCGTCGGGGATTTCAACGAGGGTGGTCTTCCGGGCCCATGAGCGTCGCGCATCCGACGCCGGAACCCCGCTTGATCCTTCGACGATTGAGGGCCTAAGAGGGTCTCCCCTGGTTGGGGCATGCTCCTTCCCCAGAGGTCGCCCGCTGTCGGCTGTTTCACCAGGATTCGGGGGTTTGGGGAGCGGGTCGCTCCGGGAGTAGCCGAAGGACTCGTCGAGGGGACAAATCGAGGGAGTCGTGCACGTCGCGTTCTTGTCGCATGAACCGTGCTCCCTCACTAGCGTCGGGTCCGTTGGTGCCCGTCCTGGATCCCTATCCTTTCTTGTGGCATCTTCTTCCGTCTGGGTCGGGGGCGAAAGGGGCGCTGTCTCGATCGGCGTGATGTCTCCGAGAGAACGACGAGGGCTGCAACCTTTTGTTTCTTCTTCCAGGCGAGAGGAGAGGGGATCGTGTATCTGGGACGGTCCCTGAGCGCGAGGCGAATCATTGGGGACGTGGTCCGCAGGCATCGACCCCGTACTCCCACCTCCGTCTTGAGGTGTCCTTTCAGCGACGACGGGCTCGGCCGGTTCAGGGAGCACCTCCTTCGTCCCTAAGGACTGGGAGATCCCTGACATTGTTCGGATGAACTCCGGTCCCCATCGAGTCTGAAGATCCTGGAGGGTGAGGAACTCTGGGACAGAGAGTGTAAGCGAAGGAGGGGGATGAGTCTCGCTTCGCTTCTGGGGGATTATATATGCCTCTTTAGGCGGAGTCTGAATGTTGTGTGATTCTTTTAGGGTGGGTTCGGTCTTCTGTGAACTTGAAGCGGGTATATTCGAATGCGCGGATACAGATGTAGACGTACGTAAAGAATTAATACAATCGAGTAAGGTCCGCTCAGCAGGACTCGATGACCGACCACCAGAGGAGGATTGGGCCGAGGAAGTGGAATCACTCACTTCTCGGCCTTGCCTTTTACCTCCTCTATCTTCGTCGTCGAGGGCATCTTCTCCTCGACCTTCTCGGCATGGCTGTGTCCATGCATCTCCTTCTCGTGTTCTTTCTCCAAATCTTCGGCTTCGGTCAGCATGGAGCGAAGCTGCGCCGACGAGTAGCGCCCGGTTTTCGGGTCTCGTGGCCGCTTCGGCTTTTTACAATCTTTTCCCATGTGACCCTTTCCTCCACAGTTAAAGCACCGGCCTTCCTTTCAGAGGCGGTCGATATCCATTGGTTCCCCGGCTCCTCCGTAAGTAGTCCACGATCCTCCCGACGATCCCTTGCTGGCAGTTTTGTCGGTCCCGGAACTTGTCGCGCCGGAAGTTCCTTTGTTGGAACCTCCGGCGGATTGGTTCTTTGGGCGGTCGACATATCCAATCTTATCGAATGCCGTTTTGCGGGCCCGTTCGTTGAATATGCTGCAAATACGTTGCTTCCATTGTGGGTATGTGGAAGGGATCATGACACCGAGGTTTGCGATAGACTCGGTGTACGACTCGGGTACTCCCCGACGGACTGCTCGAACGATGGCACTGCGAGGTCCGAGGTCGGTGAGCTGGTCGGCTTGTCGGGCCAGCTCTTCGAGGCGTCTGAAGTATTCAGAGGCGGTTCCTGTCATTTTGAGCTCGTTCATGCGACGTTCCATGACTTCTTGGAGGGCCGGATCTCTGTATTCGACCTTGAGGGCAGCTTTGAAGTCGCTCCATGAGAAGTAACGGTATCGTTCTTCGTCGTTACTCCAGAACTGGTATCGGTACTGCGACCACCAGCCTTGTGGCTTTTCACCGAAGAGGGATACTGCAAACAAGATTTTATTTGCGTGGGTGGGGTAGTAGGCTCTGAAGACGGCGAAATAATCTTCACAGGCCCCAGTGAAGCGGTTGATGTCGCTGCTTTTCCCCTGGAAGTCGGCGGGTAGTCGTATTAGGGTTGGTTTTACCTGGAGCCAGGGGTCCTGTTCTTCGGCGTGGCCGGAGGGCCAATATGGCGGGTCGGGGGGGTCATATCGAGGGGGAGGGCGGGGAACCGACCATCTGTCGGTTCGATGTGTGGGGCTCCCGTATCGTCTAGGTGCTGGTGCGGCAGGGCGGCCTCGTGGCTGGGGTTGAGGCTGATTGGGTACGTCCTGGAGCTCTTTTGGAATGGGTAGGTTGTGGATAAGAGCGAAGGCTCTGGCCTTTTCTACTTGGGCTATCAGTTCCGCAGTGAGATCGGGGAAGGCGTCTTTATCGGCCTGGAACTGTTGCCTCCTGGCTTCAGCTTCCTGGGCCTCCCGTACTCGTCGCTCGTCTTCGGTTTCCATGGGTTCGCTGGGTCCTGCTGGGTCGGACCCGGCGAACAACTTACTCTTGCCTTTCCAGGGATTGCCGTTCCTCCTCCATTCTCTGGGCGGTTCGTCGGGCATTGGCCTGGGCCATTCGTACGAAGGCCAGGTGCTCTCTTTCGTGCTCATCTGCTCTCCAGGTGTGGAGTACATCCTCCAATCTCCCCTGAAGGGTTCGTTCTTCTGTGTCGGTCCTTGGTCGTAAGCCTCATATATAGACCCCAGGTGTGGGGCCGTAGTCCTGCTCGTGGCGGTGGAGCTCCTCTGTGGGAAAGAGGTGTAGTCGCCGCCGGTGTTCGTCGAGGGACTCGTCAATTCCTCCTCGGTTGACGTAGTCCTCTCTCCTGAGGGCCCAGGCCTGGGTGCGATAGGGTCCCAAGGCGATTCGCTGCTGTATGGTAAGGGAGGTCCAAGCTCGGGCTGGAGCTCCCAGGTAGAATGGATTGCTCTCGAGCTCCCTTCTTGCCAGTCTCCTCTCATCTCTGAGGTCTCTGGGCTGCTGTTCTGGGTCCTCTTCCAGTCGTTGAAGTCGAAAGGCGTTCTCCATCTCCCAAGCTCTTCTTTGTCGGAAGTAGGAAGGTCTCCCGATCTCGTGGATCTGAAGTCTTCCTCTCCTGAGGTCGTTTGCGTTGGTGCGTATCGGCGACTTGCTGTCGTCGCGGGGCTCAATATCTGGGCTGCTTCGTTGCTCCCTTGGCTGCTCGGGGTGGGGGAGTCTGGTATTAGAGTCTGAGGAATCAGCGGGAGAGGACGTGGTCCGTACAATTGACGTCGTAGGTGTACCGGGGGGGGTCCATCCGAGGTCGTGGATGGGGTCACGGTGTAGCTGTGGGACGTCTCTCTGGTGGTAGAAGGTCTCGATGCGTGCCGTGATGACGGAGCTGCTTGTTGAAGGCGGAGCAGGGTTTGTAACTCGGAGGGTCGGACGGGGAGGGGATGGGCTAGGGGGAGGGGGCTCAATGTTCTCGGTTGGAAGTACGTTTGTACTGCTTCGACGTGACTCTGTCTCGTCATACTTGATAGTGCCGGGCCCGACGTAGGCTCAGATAAGTTCAGTGATGTCTCCCTCGACAGAGGGAGAGCGAGATGTTGTCCTAATGGACTGCCTAGTTCCGGAAGGTCCAGCGACAGGGCTGGGGCTTCTTCCTCTTCTTCCATGATAGACCCCGGCATCCGACTCAGGGCTCGGGGCTCCTGATCTGTCCTGCCTACTCGGCGAGACTGGGGGCGTGTAGTACTGGTCCCTTCTGTAGGGCTCGTATGTCATGAAAATGGGCTGAACTTGACCATTTTGTGGATAAGGTGGAATGTAAAATCGGGGAAGGGGAGGTGGGGGGTAAACGAGTTGTCTTCTTGGTCCTAGTCCGCGTCGTTCGAACCAGTCTCTATTTCTGAAATATATAACGGCAGCGAAGATGATAAGTCCTACGAATGCTGCTGCTCCTACGAAGGCTCCTATGGCCGAGTTCCTGACAGTTTCGTCGATGTCGGGGGTTTGTTGTAATGGCATGAATTCCTTCCTGCGTCTAGCATCGTGGAAGGGTGAAGGGAAGCTTCGAGCTAATTGTTAGGGCCGACGTTCACGTGACTCGAAGTCGGGCAATTGATAAGCTGTCTCGCATTCGGACAATCACTTATACAATGCCGCGGATGACCCGAGGTGGTGAAAGAGGCGCGAACTATTAGTTGCTCTCAGCGAGTGAGTTACAAGTAAGATTTGGGGTAAGATAAACCTTAGCTCGAAGCTGAGGTTGTACAGTAAAATGTAGCTACTTAAATACTAAGTCGCGAATGCTATTAATACATACTGAAGATTTGTCGAAGTTAGAAAGTGTGCTGGTCGGGCGACGAGCACGCAATATCATGCGTTGTCCATCATGAAAGATTTATCGAAGCTGCTGGTGGTGATACGGTGGGGATTATGCGTAAGCATGATTACGCCGATAAGATGAGATAAGACTAAAAAAGGAAAAAAGTCAATAAATCGTAACAGTCATCTTCTCATACCCAAGAATTGTGTTCTTGGGTCCATCCCCTCCATGTGACGAAGTAGTCTGTGACTAGACATGATTTTTGTCCTTTCTTTCCATGGACTCGGCATGTGTGGGAGTCCAGGACTTCTTCAATTTCATACTCCTCTTTGTCCTCTATGAGGTCTGGAGGAGGGGGAGGGGGCTGCTCTTGATTCGGGAATGCTGGTGGTGTGTACGGTGTCAGCAACTTCTTGTTGAAGCATGGGTGGATCTTCCAATGAGGTGGAAGCTTGAGTTTGTAAGCGGACATGCCGGCCTTTTCAAGGATGAGGAATGGGCCAACACACTTGTCATCAAGTTTCTTCTTGGGGCGAGGCAGGTGAAGATTCATGGAGTCTAGCCATACTCTATCTCCGATGGCATAGTCCACAGCGCCTCTTTTCCTCTTGTCATATTGAGTTTTCATCTTACCTGCTGCTTCCTCTAAGGCCTCCTTCGCTTGGTGATGAACTTCTTGCATGTTCTCAGCGAATGATTTGGCTGACAGATTGGTGAACACAGTCATTTTGACAGAGTCTGGTAGGACATGGGGGTTTATTCCATAATTGGTGAAGAATGGTGTTTGGCCTGTGGCCGAGTGGGTTCGATTGTTGTGGGCGAATGCTGCTAGGGCGAGCCATTTGCTCCAGTCAGTTTGTCGATGGTTAATGAAAAGGTGAAGATATTTGTTAATTTCTTGATTTGCCTGTTCTGTTTGCCCATCGGTCTGAGGATGGAAGGCAGTGGATGCGTTCAGGGTGATGTCGAGGAGTTGAAGGAGTTCGGTCATGAATTTCGAGACAAACTGAGGTCCTCGGTCTGAGATCACTGTTTTCGGCATGCCATGGCGAGCGTATATGTGGTCGCACAGTAGTTTCACCCATCCTTCCAATGTTAATTCAACATTGCAAGCGATTGGAATGATCTTCTTAGAGAATCGGTCGATGACTACTAGGATGGCATCATAGCCATTAGATTCTGGTAGTCCAGTAATCATGTTGACGGATATGTGGGTCCATGGCTCAGACGGGATTTCATTGGGGTGAAGGGGGGTGGGTCGGGGATGGGTGTCAGTCTTGGTTCATTGACACGCCTCGCAGGCCTTGACATACTTTTCCACTGTCTGTTTGAGCTTGGGCCACCAATACTCTCTTTGTATCAGTTCCTTGGTTTTCTCTATCTCTGGGTGCCCGGCAGTGATGTGATCATAATGGGCAGTGATAATTTCTCCATGTAGTTTGTTGTCACAGGGAACGTAGATCTGTCCATCCCTCATTTGTGATTGAGGGAGTTAGCGATCCCTTGATCCCACTTGTTGTGATTTCTGATTGTGTCTTTTACCTTTTGATGTGTTTCACTGGTGGTGGGCATAATCATCACCCAGAAGTATTCGGGTTGGAGAATCATGACATCATCGTTGTCCTTTTTCCCTTGGTTGTGGTCCTCTCGTTGGCTAAGCAGGTCAGCCTTCTGGTTGGAGGCACCTGGTTTGTGGTGTAGAGTGAAGTGGTACTCAGCAAGTTCGGTAACCCATCGGGCTTGGTGGTGGTTGAGTTTCTGTGGTTGTCGGAAGTACTGGAGATTTTGATGGTCGGTCCAGATTTTAAAGTCTATCACCGTGCCCATGAGGTAATTGTTAGACCCCAGTCGATATTCAGAGGACAAAGGTAGGTCTAAGGCTGTCTCACGTTCAGGCAGTCACCTTAGAGATCCTTGTAATAGTCCGGAATATGGTGAGGTACAATTAGATAGCCTTTCAGCGAGTGAGTCGGCAAGATAGAGTTGATTAAACTATAGCTTGAAGCTAAGGTTACATGGTAGACTTAGTGGTCTTATATACTAAACATTGGGCCTAATAATAGTACCAAAAGATGGAGAAGATGGGATCAAAAGGGTCATGCACCATATGGCGCGACGATTGTGAATGTAACTGGGTCTCGTGATGGGAAAGTAGAGTAAGATAAGATAAGATAAGACGAAAAGATAAATAAATCGTAACAGTAATGCCTCCACTCTTCAAGTGCGAGCATTATAGCGAGGAGTTCCTTGTCATAGATTTTGTAGTTTTGCTCCATAGTAGTGAGGGCCTTGGAGAGGAAGGTGACTGGCCTCCATTTCCCATCCTGTTCTTGACTTAGGACAGCTCCTATGGCTCCCTCACTGGAGTCAGCTTCAACCCGGAACTTTCCCTCCTCCTTTGGCAACGCTAGGACTACGTCTTTGGCCATCTGCTTCTTTAATCGTTGGAAGGCTTCATTCTGGGCCATTCCCCAAGTCCAGGCTGCATTACCTGTCAGTTGGGTCATGGGGCATATGATCTTCGAATAGTCCTTTATGAACTTTCGGTAGAAATTCATAAAGCCCAAGAAGGATTGTAACTCCTTCTTGGTGGGCATGGGCCACTCTGTAATCCCCTTGACCTTGACAGGGTCCATTTGGATGGACCCTTCACTGATGATGACGCCAAGGTATTCCATTTCCAATACTTCGAACTCACACTTCTCGGCCTTGAGGAACAGTTTGTGCTCTCAGAGGCACTGGAGGACTCATTTGACAATTCGTCGGTGTTCTTGGAGGTCTTTTGAAAAGATAAGGATGTCATTCAGATAAATGGTCACCTTCCCCTCATGAATAAGGTCATGGAAGATATCGTTCATCATCCATTGGAAGATTGCCGGCGAATTGGTCAGCCCAAAGAACATAACCATTGGTTCGAAGAGGCCGCAGTTCATCTGGAACGCTGCCTTGGCCTCGTCCCCTTGTTTGATTCTGACGTTGTTGTATCCCCACCGAACGTCTAATTTAGTGAAGTACTTAGCGCCATGGAGTTTGTCCATGAGTTCCAAAATAAGGGGAAGGGGGTATCGGTTTTTGATGGTCATCTCGTTGAGTTTCTGATAGTCTTGTACAGGTCGGAGCGAACCATCCTTCTTTTTGACAAAGAAGAAGGGTGAGGCAAAGGGGGATTTGGATGGTCGTATACGACTGGATTCCAAATTCTCATCGAGGAACTTGTCAAGTTCTTCCTGCTCATGGCGATTAAGAGGGTAGACCTTGCAGCCGAGAGTGGACTTGGCATTGGGAATCAGCTCGATCACATGGTCCCACAGTTTGTGCTCAGGGAGTTCATTGAAGTTCTCCTTGGAGAAGAGATCTTTGAATTCTCGGTATTGGGGTGGAACCATCTCTTCGAATGTCTTCTTTGTCTTTCCCTCGTTGGCTTTGGCCATGAGATCATTTGTGTGATGCATCGCACGAATTTCCATTTCTTCGCGAAGGTCAACCACAAGGATAGTTTCTCCTTCCTCTAACTCTTCATCCCATGGATCTTCCGGATCAGCATCAGGGAGCGGGAACAGGTTCTTCTGGCATTGGCACCTGGCAAAGATGATCTTGCTGGTGGCCCAGTTGATGACCGGATTGTGGCAGAGGAGCCAGTCGTGCCCAAGGAAGATATCACCCTTGCCTAAGTTGGTGACAGCGAAGTCGATCCTTTCATGGTGGCCTCCCACGGTCATTCGTACTTCTATGAACTTGGTGATCTCCCCAGCCTTATTGCAGGTTCCATCGGCATTGTATACTGAAATTGGAGCTGGGGCAGGTCTGGTGACAAGACCATGCTTCTTGACGAAGGCCTCATTTATGGTACTTCCAGTGCAACCGCTGTCGACCAGGGCCTGGGCCTTGAGGGTCTGACAGTTCTCTAATGTCTCAAGTTGAACATCGAGGAAGAGTTCTTGAACACCCTTAGTCGATACTCGGCGTTGATATCAGATGGGTTTTTCTAACTCATAGAGCCACTCTCAGGCGGAGTCCCCACCCTCTCGGAGGGAGCATAGGAGCTCATCATCGATCTCGTTGATTTTCTCTTTATGTGCCCAAAGGTGGAGCAAGGCAAAGGCTTCAGAGTCGGTGTGTGCTTCCTTGATGGCCTGAAGGGTCCAGTCCATGCCAAACAGCTTGAACCATGTGGACTTCAGGGGGGAAACACTCACTGGATTAGACTCAGAATGCCTCACCTCGATCAGTTCTTCTTCCTTCTTTGCTTGTGCCTTGGCTTGAGACATCTTGAATGACATATCATCTTCCTCGTTGGCCACCTCTTCTATGGTGGTCTTCCTTCTCCCAGGATGCCACGCATCTGACACTTCTTCCTTCTGAGAGGTCCTTCTTGATCCTTTGATGGTCGGGGGCCTTCAAGGAGTTTCTCCAGTTGGGGCATGCTCCTTCCCTGGAGATCGTCTGCTTCCAGCTGTTTCGTCAGGAATCAGGGGTTTGGGGAGCGGGTTGCTCTGGGAGTGATCAGAAGGCCCATTGAGGATGGAAGAAGTCATGGACATCATGTTCTTGTCGCATGAACCATGCTTCCACATTACTTCTGGGTCCTTCGGCACCTGTCCCATGTTTCTATCCTTTCTTGAGTGACTGTCTTCTTCCCGGGTCAGGGGTGGAAGAGGCACCATCGTGGCTGGTATGGAGTCCTCAGGTGACAGATGGGGGGCACAATCTTCCGCTTCTTCATCCAGGCAGGGAGAGAAGGGGTCATGTTTCTGTGACTGTCCTCGATCGTGAGGCGAATCATTGTGGATGGAGTCAACAGGCATTGACCTCATGTCTCCGCCTTCATCTTGATGTTTCTGTTCAGTGACAATAGGCTCGACCAGTTTAGGGAGTACCTCCTTCGTCCCTAAGGACTGGGAGATCCCTGACATTGTTTGGATGAACTCCAGTCCCCATCGTGTCTGAAGGTCCTGGAGGGTGAGGAGCTCTGGAGTGGAGAGTGTTAGCGAGGAGGGGGATTGTAGTTCTCCTCGCTTCTGGGGGATTTTATATGTTTTTTCAGGCGGAGTTTGAATTTGTGATTCTTTTGGGGTGGTCTTGGGTGAAGTTGTGAACACAGGTATATTCGAATGCATGGGTACAAATGTAGACATACGTAAAAAGTTATTACAATCAAGTAAGGTCTGCACAGCAGGACTCGATGACTGACCACCCATTGAGGAGGAGGACTGGGCCAAGGAAGTGGAATCACTCACTTCTTGGCCTTGCCTTTTACCTCCTCAATCTTTGTTGTTGAGGGTGTCTTCTCCTTGACCTTCTCTTCATGACTATGTCCATGCTCCTCCTTATCGTGCTTCTCGGCTTCTGTTAACATCGTGCAAAGTTGGGCCATCGTATATCACCTGCTTTTCAGGTCTCTAGGCTGCTTTGGCTTCTTGCAATCCTTCCCCAGGTGCCCCTTTCCTCTGCAGTTGAAGCATCTGCCCTCCTTCTTGAGGTGGTCTATGTCCATTGGCTCCCCAGCTCCTCCATAGGTGGTCCACCCTGAACCCGACAATCCTTTGCTGGTCAATTTGTCGGCTGTGGAACTTGTCGTGCCAGAAGTTCCTTTGGTGGAACTTCTGGTGGGTTGGTTCTTTGGCCTGTCAACATAGCCGATCTTGTCAAAGGCCTCTTTCCTGGCTTTCTCATCGTAGATGTTGCAGATTTGGCATTTCCATTCGGTGTACATGGAAGGGATCATGACTCCGAGGTTGGCAATGGAGTAGGTGTAGGAGGCAGGGACTCCTCAGTGTACAGCTCAGACAATCACGCTCTGAGGTCTGAGATCAGCGAGCTGGTCGGCTTGTTGGGCCAGTTCCTCAAGGCGTCAGAAGTACTCGGCTGCTGTTCCGGTCATTTTGAGCTCATTCATCTGCTGCTCCATGACTTCCTGGAGGGCGGGGTCTCCATATTCGACTTTGAGGGCAGCCTTGAAGTCATCCCAGGAGAAGTAACGGTATTGTTCTTCCGTGCCACTCCAGAATTGGTAGCAGTATTGTGACCACCAGTCCTGTGGTTTCTTGCCAAAGAGTGATACCGTGAATAGGATTTTATTCGTGTGGGTGGGGTAGTAGGCTTTGAAGACTGCAAAATAGTCTTCACAGGCCCCTGTGAAGCGATGGATATCGCTGCTTCTTCCTTCAAACTCGCCGGGGAGTCGAATCAGCATGGGCTTTACCTGAAGCCAGGGATCTTGTTTGGTGGCATCACCAGAGGGCCAGTAAGGGGGGTCCAGAGGGTTGTATCTGGGTGGCAGTCAGGGTACTGCCCAGCGATCTGTTCGGTGAGTCGGACTTCCATATCGTCTCAGGGGTGGTTGAGCAGGTCGGCCCCAGGGTTGAGTCGAGTCAGGGACATCCTGGAGCTCCTTGGGGATGGGCAGGTTATTTGCAAGGGCAAATGCCCTGGCCCTTTCTAGTTGGGCTACCAGGGTCGCCATGAGATCAGGGAAGGCATCCTTGTCTGCTTGATGTTGCTGTCTCCTGGCTTCCACTTCTTCTGCCTCTCATCGTCGTTGCTCTGCCTCGGTCTCCATGGGCTCACTGGGTCCTGCTTCCCCTGATCCAGTGAACAGCCTACTCATCCCCCTCCAGGGGCAGTTCTGGCATCTCCAGCTGGTCGGTGATGAATTGGGCATTGGCCTGGGCCACTCATACTCTTGATAATTTGGCTCGCTGGGGCTCATCTCTTCTCCAGGTGGCGAGTATAGCTGCCAATCTCCAGTTGAGGTCTTGCTTTTCCTGCTCGGTCCTTGGTCGTAGCCCTGAGACGTATACTCTGGGTATAGGTCCGTAATTGAGCTCGTACCACCATAGTTCTTGATTGGCGACGAGGTTGTGTCAGTTTCAATGCTCCTCCATGGTCTCATTGATTCCTCCTCGATGGAGGTAGTCTGCCCTTCGAAGGGCCCAGGCCTAGGATCAATAAGTCCCATGGCCCATCCTCTGGGAGAGGGATAGTGATGGCCAGGCTTGGTCTGGAGTCCCCAAGTAGAAGGGGTTACTCTCAAGGTCTCATCATGCCAATCGCTGCTCGCTTCTAGGATCCTGAGGGGGCTCATCCAGGTCCTCATCTCTTCGGCATGCCTCAAATGCGAGCAGAGATTCTCCAACTCTCCTTCATTGTTGGTGGCTAGGTCACCCGACGAGGCAGATAAATAATCATCGTCATCAGAGCTCAGCATAGAACCCTGGGCCTGCGGGGTTGAGTGAGTCTGGGTCTGAGGATGAGTCGGTTCTGATGATGATATCTGGGATGGGTCGAGGAGAGCTTCTACTTCTAGCTCTTCCTGGAAGTCGATCAGATCTGGTGGAGTTGGAGGCAGTGGTGGAGGAGTGTACAATTGACGGTGCAGGTGTGTTGAAGGTGGTCTGGGTGCGGAATGGGCGATAGATTCTAGGGTCTCCTGGTAAGTGAGCTCTTCTTGCACTCACCTCCTGATCTGATGTAGGGGGGTCAGAGGTCTCAGCGGGTTCTGTAGGATTGGTGACCCGTAGGGTCACCTGAGGGAGGGTCTGACTATCAGGCTGGGGCTGAGAGGTCTTGGCTGAAGGTATCTGGCAGAGGCTTTGCTTCAATGCTCTCCTGGCATCCTCCAGGAGTTCTGTTCCAATTCCATGGTAGGCTCTAATGAGCTCCTCGATACTTCCCTCAAAAGAGGGAGTACTCCTTGCATCATCAGAGGAGTGCCTGGTTCCAGAGGGGCCAGCGATGGGACTTGGGCTTCTTTGTCTTCTTCTGATGTCGGACTCGGAGGATGAAACATCCCTGTCGAACACTGACTCTGGGGGCATCCTGTAGACCTCCCGCTCATAGATGGGGTAGTTAGGTTGGAAGGGTTGTGTCAGAACATTGTAGGGGGGAATGTAAAAAATGGGTAGAGTTGGGGGTGGGTAGACTAGTTGTCCTCTTTGTAGGGTTATCCCGTGACGTTCAAACTACTCTGTTTTGATAGTAGATGACGGTGGCTCCAGTCATCGTTCCAATTACCCCTGCTACTGTAAAGAGGATTATGGCAAGGGTGCTTGTTGTTTCTGCAGGAATGTTGGGGGTTTGTTGTAAGGGCATATGGAATCCTTCCTGTATCTGGCATTGTGGAAGGGTGAGGGAAGCTTCAAGCTAATTGTTAGGGCCTGACTCTCATGTGACTCAGGATCAGGTGATTGCTAAGCTGTCTCATGTTTGGACAATCACTTTGGCAATGCCTCAGGTGATCTTGAGGTGGTGAAAGAGGCGCTTACTGGAGAAGCTCTCAGCAAGCGAGCAGACAAGTAAAGTTTATGTGATGTTAAACCTTAGCTTGAAGCTGAGGTTGTACAGTGAGACGTAGCTACTTAAATACTAAAGTGTTGGTACTAATAATAGCTACAAAAGTTTTATCAAAGTAGAGAGGCATGTTAGTCAGATGACGAGCACACAATATCATGCGTTGTCCATCATGAAAGTTTTGTCAAAGTTGATATGTCGATGATAATGAGGTGATTATGCATAAGCGTGATGATGCCAATAAGATGAGATAAGATTAAAAAAGGAAAAAAGTGAATAAATCGTAACAGTGGATGTGCGTGAGAAATGGTTTCAAGATCTGTGTGAAGAGCATCAACTGGTGATTCTGAATGGAACAAAGTTTGATGATGATGTACCAGGAGTGTGGTCCTCTTTTCAGCATAACGGTGAGGCTGTGGTTGACTATGCCTGTGCGAGCAGTACTCTTCTTCCAAGACTATGCCATTTCAGTGTGGCAAACAGACCGAGTCACTCTGATCATGCATATCTATCGGTGGTTGTAGAGTCAGTAGCAGTTCACGAAACCATGAATTCTGCACCTGCCTGACATTCATGCTCAACACAAAGTTGAGGTAATGTTAGGGCATTCAAGGGCCTACCGAAGGATCCTCTCCTGCTGGTCACTGAGAGCCCAATGCTTTCTCTCGAGATGGACAAACTGTATGAGGGACTAGTGAGCTCTGTCATGAGTCCAGAGGAAGTACTGAGAGACATATATGGTGACACAACATCCACAGGCGATTGGAAGATGGTCTGGGTGGATGGCTCCTGTGTCGGTAATGGGTGTAACAGTGCATCGGCTGGAGCTGGAGTCTTCTGGGGCAGGAGCTCTCCTCGCAATCATGCAGAGAGGGTACCAGGACCACAGACCAACAATAGGGCAGAGCATGTTGCACTAATCATCGCTCTGTTATGGTGCCCACCTGACCTTCCAGTGAGGGTGTATATGGACAGTGAGAATGTTATCCATACCTACTGTCATTGGATTCACTGGTGGATCGCAACAGGATGGAAGTGTGCAAATGTGGATGTGATACAGTATGGGATGGACCTCATAGTGAAGCGCATGGCATGCATTGAGTTCTGCTGGGTGAAAGGTCATTCTGGGAATACTGGCAATGATGTGGTGGATGCTCTTGCCAGGGAGGGTGCAAGGAATACCATCCCATTCACCTTGCCAGTTATTACATCCTCATTGTCCTTTCCTCCATCAGCATCAGCCATCAGCATAAACAGTCCCTGGCCAAAGGTCTCCACTCTTCTTTCAAATGTGGTGGTCCCAAAAACTGACATCAAGATTGTACCTGAAATGCCCACTTCTTTCTTAAGATGGGATTCCCATGGAGGTTGAGATTCGGCTCGACAACAACGCTAGGATCTCCTTGAATGGTTTGTATAGAGGTCGAGAAAATCAGATGGCAACTTCTGGGGGGCAGTGAGGGATGTCACTGACCCCAAACCCTGACATCCACTTATCTCAGTTCAAGAGATGGCAACAGAATTCACTGCTTGGGTGAATGTCCCAGAGATTGTCCCTGACAACTTTGATGAGGTTGCACTCCTCCACACAGCTCTGGAAGCTGATTCAATCCCTTCCATTACAGTGGATCACTCAGAGGGTCAATACTTTTCCCATCTCTTTGACTTGGAGGAAGTGACAGACATCAAAGACAGCATTTGATCCTGTGGTCCTAGTGCATGCAGGTGGGACAGAACTTCATATGACCTATTTTTAGCCCTCCCAGTTGACCTCCTCCTTGTATTTTTTAACTGCTGTCTAAAAATGAGAGCAGCCCTGAGATTGTGGCTAGTCACTGTCTTGATAGGGATATTGAAGCCTGGAAAGGATGGACTTGACCCAGCAGACTATCGCCTGATTGGTTTGGAGTCATGCCTTCTGAAGATGTTCACCCTTCTACTTGACAGGTGCATCTGTCTCTGGATGGAAGACAATCACATTCTCCCTGAGTCTCAGAATGGCTTTCACAAGGGTTATCACACAATGAATAATCCCTTTATCTTATGCATGGCGACTGATAAGACACTTGCAGAAGGTCAAACCCTGTATGTGGCTTTTCCTGATCTCAAGAATGCCTTCCCTTTGACAGATCATGCATCCTTGTGGTCAATGATGTACAAGAAGGGGATTTCAGGCCCTCTCTTCAACTGGCTGCGCCTTCTATACAGTGGCATGAGTTATGTTGTGCAGATGGGAAAAGAGATGTCAGCAGGTTTCACATCAACGATGGGTATCCTAGCAGGGGACTCTGGTTCACTGGGCTTCTGGAACTTCTTCTCCTCTGATCTGCATTTTTCCCCACACCCAGAGGATGTTGTCATTGATGGTCACTCGGTGATGAATATTGAGCATGCTGACGACAGGGCAATCTTTTCTGGTTTGAACGGGCTGCAAGTCTATCTGAACAGTTTTGCACAGTGGATGGCATGAAAGGGTCTGACAGTGAATGTCTCGAAGACCAAGGTTTGCTGGGTTCTTTGTTTTAGTCCATAGTGGGAAAGATGTTCTGACACTGAGAGCAGGTAATGGGTTTTGGGAAGCTGACAGATCCCTTACCAGTGTTCACCCTTCACAGCAAAGCTCTCAAATGGATGCATCAACATAAATACCTTGGAGTTCATGTCACCTCCTGCCAGGCTGACATCTTCTCTGACCATTTTGTTCATAAGGCAAAAGTCACCTCAAAAGTGACTAATGTCACTTTCATGCTACTCAACTACCTAGGCGATTTGCCTCCCCATGAAGGCTTAATTCTGTACAATAGCAGGATGGACCCACACCTCACGCATGCCGCTGAGGTTGCACTGGGTGTCTCCCCAGCGAACACAGCATCACTGGCAGACATACAGGTCAAATTTCTGCATCGCCTATTACATGTGCAAAAACAATCAATGCAGACACCATTGTTCACAGAGACTGGTGCCCTCCTTATTCCATTTCGCAGGGCGAGTTTTGCTCTCAAGTACCTGTTCCACCTCATGACGATGGATGAACACCGGCTCTCTTGCTGGTGCCTTCAAGAGAATGTGGTGCTATGGCAATGACACAGTGCATGTTGGTTAGGTGACCTGGCTATTGTATTATGCAGTATTGGGTTCACAGCTGCTGATACACAACTAGACATGTCGATGTCCTCAGATGGGGTACAGCAACTCTTGCATCATTTACCATTCCTGGCTAATAGCATAATAACAGATGAAATCATGGCTAGTAGCTGTCTGGACCTGGTTCGAGGGCATGTGGAGAGAACAGTGTCAGGTAGAGTGATGACTGATCCTCTCGTTTTTCATTCATACCTCCTCTTACACATCCCAACACATTGTATAGCACTGACAAGGCTGCTAACATCAAATCACACCTTGGCAGTTGAGCGTGGGCAGTGGCTGAGGGTGGATGGGACATCAGACCTGATACTGAGAGCTCTCCGGATATGCCACTGTTGCCATGACAATGTGAAAGACGAGTTGCATGTCCTATTCCTGTGCTCAGATGCAACACTTCAGGGTATCAGGATGGTTTTTCTAGCAGACATTTGGAAGACATACCCAGGTCTCCAACATAGATCCACATCCCCCAAAGACCTGCTACATATGCTCTTGACATATTCAGACTTATTGCCTAGGCTGGGTCACTACATGTATGAGATACTGGAGCAGGTATTGCAGAAACCCATGTACATACCTGTGGGCACTTGGCCCCATTTGTAGTACATTTCTATCAAGAACTCACAATGTTGATGCTAGTGCTGAGAGGCCATACCTTGCGAAGACATGACTGTACCAGTAAGGCCCAATGTTCGTTCGGTACCATAGCATAATGGATTAGGTAGGTAATACATGTGTAGTATGGACTCTGGTTAGTTTCCATCTTAGGGACATTGATCAGAATAAAAACTTCTCTCTCTCTCTCCTACACATATAGAACTAAGGGTATTGTGTCGTTTATCCAGTCATCGCTCAGACTTGGAGGTTGAGGATGAGGAAGCAATACAGCCTGCTTCATTGCTATCTCTGAAGACTATTTGAGGATGGAATCCTTGAGGATTCTAGGATGAAGTTCACTAACCGCTCGAAAAGGAACAGATTGAATAAATTCAACATACAAGAGATGGGAGATCTGGCATCCTAAATGCTTGATGGGTGATGACAGTAGAGACACCTGTCTCCATGAATGCAGAACTATCAGAAGTGACGAGGTGAAGATCCAGAAGAGACATACACCATGCAAGGAATCTATTGCTGCAAAGAATCAAAACAACTATGATGAAGAAAAATGATGCCAAATTTCCACAGATAGTGCTTTTGTCATTGACATTTGTGAAGATCGCCACCGGACTCAAAAATGTTAATGATACAGCTGCTCAAGTGATGGCATTAACAAATGCTATGCACTCAGGACAGGCGCTGGATGAGTCGACATCCCTGGTGACAGCATAATGGGAATCAAGGTGCAGGTCAAAGGGAGGGTCAGCTCCACTCTACCAGGCAACTCTTGCTGTCTGCCATTTTGACTTGGATGCGGTACTATATTTCTGTCAACAGAGTCTGGACAGGCTAAGGTCAGAGAACATACCAGTACTTCAAACTTGTCCTGCACCACGAACCTGAAGGTATCAGGTGGCCATTGTTATGACAGTCATAGTCCTCATAACACCTTGAACTTCCATTGGCAGGTCTCCAGGTGCAGTAGATGCCAACTGGCTTAGGAAAACACCTTGGAATGGAGAGATAGAAAACCATCAAGGGTAAATTGCAGGGTCCAACCTAGACAATGTTTAGAACAGTGAACAAAAATTGAGACAAGTAGGGTCTGTGCTACCTGGTATCTGAATCATCTGGGCACCCCAAATACACACTGCAGAATCCTACAGTCAGTGTTTCCATCTGTACACAAGAAAGACAAAACAAATCTGTTATGTACACATATAAGAACAATTTCAGAACAGAGGGAACATATGTACAAGGAACAACCTTAATCATATTTTCCAGACACCCTGAGTGAAAGGCTTATGCCATGACAGACGCTATACCTGATGGAATACATTTAACATCCATTAAAGAAAAGTCAGTAAAGCATACGTACTATGTTTGATGCTAAGGACATCATGGCAGATAATGTTGGATTGAAGAACCGCTTAAGAGGTCGTCCCTCGATATTTATATTTTTGGTTGCTGTTCAGCGGTTTCTTCACTGTATGTCAAAGTAAGAGAAGAAAGTGAAAAAAAGGGCAACAAAAAGCATGCAATCAGCTCTCTTCGCACTGCACAGCATAGGAGCATAGAATTTGACTATTTTCAAAAATTTTGCCATCGCTACCATATCCTCTTGAAGGGTACCATCTTTATCATTGTCATTGGTGGTAGTAGTGATGGTTGATACAGGTGTGTCCAGATTATCAAATTGAATCTAATTTTGGGACTCTGGGTGACTGGGACAAAGTCCCATGCCATCTTGGTCTTTCAAACCCACTATCTGTATCTCGGATCTCCCTCAGAGGTTCAAAATCTCTCTGTCAGTTTCTTCTAAAGTTCATCAGGGATGGTATGCCCTTGTTTCATTTCATTTTATTTTCTTTTATTCTTTTGTCCTCCTGTTCATAGAAGGAAACTGTTCAGGATACCTTCCTTGGCTGCAGCCTGTGATTTCAATGCCATACACGAGTTACACTCCTCAAAGGTGCAAATACTTCATTCCTGAATCAGAAGAGGAAATACAGATATTGATGATGGCAAGATGTCTTGTCTGACAAGGAGCTCAGGCTGTCATGCATCACTATTGATGAAAATCTCAATCTTTGAGAAATGGAAGGAGATAAAGGTTTTGTGTGTCTAATCAGAAAGAGTTGCATACAGTCAACACAACAACAAAGTGAAGTGACTTGGAGTTTTGAAGGAAGTGAGTTAATATAAGCCATCAGTCTTCTATGCCTGTTCAATTTCCAACCATTTTGCTTGTAGCAACATGCAGAATCCAAGCAGAACTTAGAGAGAGTGAATCAATCTATGAAAGGAAACATGGTTGAAGCAAAAAAAGGTGACTCTCATCCCCTTCAAACCACCTTCAACAACATCATGTCATTTTGAGCATTAACCACCCTTACAAAGTGTCAAGAGGAGAGCACTGTACATGTATTTTTCTCAAGTATGGGATGGATTCAAGGTGTCAGCACCATGCACATGTAGATTGTGCCTCCTCATAGTGATTCAGTCCCACTTTGATCTGACAAATTGGAGTAGAAAGAAGGACAGTCATTATACTGTTTTGCTACAACTGAGCTCTGTATTGTGCCTACTTGGAACTTGAATATTTTTCATAGAGATAGCTTGATGTAGAATCTGATGATCACCCCAATGCATAGGATTCATGGATTAAGCAAAACTGGCAATGGTCATATAAATCATTCATCCAAGTTCTGGCAGTCCCTCTGCCCTGGCAGTGCTATCTATAGTATAAACTAATAGGACTCATGCAGAAGCATTGAGCTTGCTATCTAATATCTATGTATCTACTTGAGAATATATGTGGGTGCATATCTTTCAGCAGCAGCGATGCCTGATGGGACCAAGCATGGTCACTTGTTTGCCTTTCTTGCTTTTAGCCATGAGGACAGCACAACTGAACTAGCCCATCCATACCATGCTATGAACATATGTCACCCATGGCTCCTGTTTGGCTCATTGGTATGTCTGGTTGCACTACTGTTGATGTGTCATATCCTCATTCTATGGATTTAACTAGCGAAGATTCTTTGGAAGATATTTGATAGGTTCTGCTGATACACTCACAAAGTGTCTACACATGTAATTTTGCGATATGTATCAATACATACATCGTATAATGGCTGGTTACTGAGATAACAAAGAATAGACATGGAGCACAGTGACATGTATGTAGCATGCGATATAAAGTCATGTGCATAATGGTCTTGAGTGACAATTGGTAGAGTGCATGCTCTAACTTAGAATGATACTAGTGAGGTCACACTAAGTATAAGAGCTCAGCACTTGGTACTGAATGCACTAGAAACAGACTGGATACATGCTCTATGGAATTGATGGGAGACATGTGTGGTACTAAGAGAACTACATTGATCTATGACACACAGGGCACAGATTGACTGGCACGCTGCATGCATATATGAAATAATGCCAAAGTATGAATAACTCTGAGAGAACCCAATTTGGCCACAGAGCACAGTGTTTAGGTTTAGAGCAGGTAACCCCACCAACCAGAGAAACCTAGGAACTCAATATAAGAATAGGATACAGCCTATATGACCAGTTGTCACTCCAGGTATCCTCTGAGGAAATGACAAGTGACATGCCAACACATAGAGCATAGTGTTATACACATGGAGTGCCATGCGGGTGGAGTCCAAACCATGAGGAAAACAGAGTCTGGTCTCAAGATAGGCCTCTGACCAAGTGCCAAGCCCCAGCATGCTATAACAACATGCACACATTGCAAGGGATAATGTTCCAAGGTTCTAACAGTACTATATTAGGTTGTACCAATTTGTAAGATGTAGAAAGGTATAAATGCGGTAGTGTAGAAGTAGTATACAAGTTTCTGACCCCTGGTGTAATAGTGACAAGCTTTTTGGATACGTGCTCTAGCCTTTGGAGTTGTTTGAACCTTGCACTCTGTTCATTATTAGCAAGCTAGAGGTGTTGAACCCCAATTGTGATGGTGTGAGGTATTCTAGCTATGCGCTCTAGCATCTGGAGCTGTCTGTGACTCTGAGCAAGAAAATATAGACCATCTTTGATATAAATTTGAGTGATCCGAGTCATGAGCAAGGCCATGAAGGCTAGTGAGGCACTCCATACTTAAGTTTCATTGATTGTGTGACTGCACTCTGTGTTGAGATTGAGAGATTCGTGTCAGTGTAGGCACTTCTCTATTGTTTGAGGGTTTCTTGTGATGTGAGGCATTACAGGTGGCAGAGGTTCAAACCCTTTGGTCTGATTAGTGCTTGCTCTGTGTTTATTTCCTCAAGTTGGCAAAGGATCAAACCCTTTGGCTTGTCAGACTGTGTTTTCTGTGTTTATTGTGTTATCTGGGTTGCATAGGTTTGAACCCTGTGGATCTACGATCGGTTAGGAAACTCGAGCGCACAGGTTAGATTCCTGTGGTTCTTGTGGATTGTTTAGTAGGATTTGGTTTCTGCTTAGAGCACAGTGCTTTAAGTTGTGTTTAGTGTGTTGTTTGTGGTTTACTGTGACTATTTGAGTTGCACACAACTTCTAGAGAGCAGTGATTACATCTGACGATGTTTGAGTATTGTTATACAACCCTTGCCTTGAGGCCCAGCAACAGAAGTCACACCTCTTGTCTGAGAAAAGCCTTTGGACTTAGAGAAGTCTAGATATTATACAAGTGCTATCACTATGTGTGTATCTTCGAGATATTGAAAATACAGTTTTATTGGTTCGCTACTTCTATCACATCAGAATCTCCCACAAACTTGAGTGTGTTTGTATGTGTAGTGTTAGGTGTGGGTGTGATCAGTGTTATTGATGCTGGTGCATTTCTAGCTTGTGCATGCAGACACCTCTTCACCACATCACACCCTGCACAGATCCTGACTGCAATGTCCAGTGATACGCATGGAATGTATCCACCTGTAGATTTTGTGATTTGTATATATATACTTATCCAATCTATACTGTACTTGAATATCGAGAGCTAGGATTGAGCCTCCAGATCGCTAGCTAAAGCCATCACTTTGCACTATGCAATATACTAAGTGGCATTAGGACTTAGGAAAGATATCACTATGAGTCAGACCTACCAGCCTAATATATATGCCCTAGTAGGCGAATATACACCATAACAGTTCTAGTTGCGAGTTAGCTATTAAACCAGGAGTAGATATACCAGCTAAAACTGTGAATAGTCAGGATAGCAGGCAGAGCTAACATCCATTATGGGATAGCCAACGCTACTGGGATTGCCTTAGAGAAAGATATAACCCTGAAGAACCATGAGGTTCGCATCAATGATGAGACTATACTATCTACCAATCAATCTTCCAGGAATATTCTGACTGATTGCATTGCATCAGATAGTTCTAGTTATAGCAAGCTCATGGCTACCCCTTAATCGTGAATTGGCCTGAAACCAGGCAATGTGCAGGTAACTAAGTTATTCCATATGGAAGGATACACAGCATTCTGAGTATGAGGCAGGTAACTGAATATATCAGCCTAGAATGTCAGAGGCAGCTAGCTAGACCAGGTTGCATAGCATGGCAGTAGGATATCTTGGGCTAGCTGTGACCAGTAGTAACTTACACTATAGTATATGACTAAATAGCCAAGGTAGCATGGACCAGTAGTAGTATATAAGGACTGTACATACGAATATACAGGAGGCTTTGCCACCCCGCAGTTTGACCATATAGTGCAGAAGCTAAGGTTGAATTAAGAGGTATTAAGTCGAGTCTCAGACAAATAGCATATCGCTAAGTCCACTAAAGAATATAAAGCATATATTTGATTTCAAAAACATCATGAGTTGCAGAGACCACTGTATATTCAGAACAAAGCTTGAAGTGAAGGCATCACAGCCAATATAAGCCAGTGAGCTAAAGATAGAGGCCAGTACGCCCATATATCAGTCAGTGAACTGGAAGATCAAGGCAAAGAGCCATCTAACTTCGAGTTTTGAAGTCTATTCAGCATTCTAAGAGACAAAGTTCGCTTAACTATACCACTAGACAACACACACATTGTATATCTGCTTTGTTGAAGTCAGATTTCCTTGAATATCCTCATTGTTTTCATCTATTGAGTTGAATATTCATGGACAAGCTTAGACTATTCAGTTTGCAGAGGTCTTCTATCGATCTCAAAACACCCGAACTCATATATTTGGTGATTGTGAGCGCAAGGATTGCTTAGGGTTTAGTATATACAAGTTGCACTCTGTATATATTTAGATTCTAGCTATCTCTGTACAGTTACCAAGCACATCACCAGGTAGGTTCCTAATACTGTGCCCAGATAGGCAATGAATAACAGGTTTTAGCAATATGATAATCTTCCTGAGGTCACTCTCTCTGCCTCAGGGAAGATAGGCCATGCAGAACCAAGCATTCCAGTGCTGATGCAATGGATGTACAAGAGGTCAGTGTTACCATCTGCTGTTGCCAACATTCTCTGTGCTGAACTGAAGGTTGATGGAATGCTGGAGGCACTCAACACCCCAGTGCACACTTCAGGCAGTCCTCTATACAGGGCTTGTGAATACTTTGTCACAGAAAACTATGACTTTGGCACTGCCTCAGCTCATTTACACTGCTATTTATATCACTTTGATATCAACAAAGATATTATAGAGGCAAGCCAATCCAATGAGAAGATGTGACAAGATTTGTTTAAGCAGAGAAAGAAGATTGGGTATACACTCTCTCAGCATGTTTGGGATCTGCATACTAATCGGGTGGTGCCATACTGGGTTGCCAACAAATACCTGTAGGCAATATCTCATATGTGAGTGAATGATGATAATATCAAGAGAGAGATGACACCAATCAATGGATATGAATGGCCCATGCTGATGCCAAAAGATGCTAACCTTGATCTGATCAGGATCGAACTGCTAAACTTTGGCACAGAGTATGTCTGGTGAGATGTGCTCTGTTTGAGGCATGAAGGTCAGGATAATGACCTGTGTGGTGACCCGAGCCAGCAGGAGTGGAAGATTGACATAGCAACAATTGGATGGGTGTATGTGAAGGCAGATAGAGTGGTGTGCTACCTGAGCAGGCTCAGTCTACCACTGAGTTTCAGAAGTGACAACAACTTCAAGGATGACCAGTGTTGGTTCAATTAGGCTTGGACACTACAAGAGACTCCTATCAGTCCTATTATTGTGGAAAAGACTTGCAATGACAGTGTAATCAATGAGAGGTCCATGACAAAGGACATGCAATGGAGATTGTATGACCAACTAGAGCCTTTGTGGCAGGTTCAGTTGCTGTTAAGCCTTGCCTCAGAAATGGAGAGATTACTTGGAACTGGCATGTAGTGATATGCTGGCTCAGGCTCAAGCCCAGGCCAGCCCTAAGCTGGCTGCTTAAAAGCCCAAGCCAGCCCAAGCCCAAATTACAGCTTGGGGGGGCTCAAGGCTCAGCTTGGTGCTTTTAAAGCCTTAGGCTGGCCCAAAGCCCCAGCCTTTTTGGTTGCACATTAAAGTGACTCAGTGATATAGTTGTGGTGCAGTTTACATGATAATATACCTTCAGAGTATGTTCATATAATAAATATACTGGTATACTTATCAACTTCAACATGTATTTAGTATACTCAAGTGAAGAAAAGAAAGAGATCTGAGATACGATGTATGATATTATACTAGCTGTTCAAAACATTGCCTTCAGAAGCTTAACCTCACTGTTTACAAGGCAAGTAAGACTTCAAATTTGTTTTAAATAGTTGATAAATATTGAAACTGATACATGAATACATTTATATACTCCCAAAATTGCTGCATACATCTATACCTACCCTCACCAAAAAGCTGGAGCTCAAGCCCAAGCTGAGCCTGATTTGGTGGCTTGGGCTGGGCTTGAAGATTTGATGAGCCCAAGCTGGTGTAAGCCAGGCCCAAGCCATGGCTTTGAGCCTAAGCCGGTGACATGCTTGCAGGGCATTTACATGTGTAATTTCATGAAATGTATAAATACATACATTTTACAAGAACCTGTTACCAGGACAAGGCAGAATAGAGAAGAGTGCAAAGATACAAAGTTGTGCAGTCAAATATATTAAGTGATGATTGGTAGAGTGCATACTCTAGCTTAGAATGATACTACCTGAAGTCACACTAAGCATAAGAGCTCAGTGCTTGATACTGAATGCACTAGGAATGGACTGGACATGCACTGTAAAGAATTAATAAGAGACACATGATACTAAGAGAACTATGTGATGCATTGATCTATGATGTGCAAGGCATGGATTGACCAGCAAATTGCATGCAAGATGAAATGATGTCTAAGTACAAATAAATCTGAGAAGACTGACTTTGGCCAAGGAGTGTGAGGCCCAGGCATGGAGCAGGTATCCCCACCAACCAAAGAAACCTAGAATAATAAGATTAAAGAAAAATACAGCCCTTGTGATAGGCTGCCACTCCAAGGAGATAATGAGTAATGTGCCAACACACTGTGTGCAGTGCTAGCTGACTCCACAACCACAAGTGAGACAGAATCTAGCCCTGAGTTGGACCTCTGACTAATTGCCAAGCTATGGCATGACAAGATGACATGTGTGGGATGCAAGGGATAGAGTGCTGCAGCTCAAATATTACTATACTAGGCTGTACTAATTTGTAGGACATAGAATGTATAAATACTGTAGTATAGATGTAGTGTACAAGTTTTGGACCACTAGTGTAATGGTGCAAAGCTTTTCAGCCATGCACTGATGTGCTTGGTAACAGTGCAGGGAAAAACCTAGATCGAATATACAGTGAGTGAAACTTATATATACTCAACCCTAAGCAATCCTTGCACTTCACAATCACCAAATATATAAGTTCGGGTGTTTCGAGATTGATAGAAGACCTCTGCAAACCAACTAGTTTGGTAGAAAGTTCAAATATTCTGATAAGTGTGCAAATATTCCAGCAAGAAGCTTGAATATATGACTTGTTCTTTCACTTCTTAAGGTATCCAAGCTATTCAATTTGACTTAGTGAATATATAATATGTTTGGGAGCAAATAAAGTATATTAACAATGACTGCTCATCTTGGCACTTAAATATTCTGGATTCTGATATTAATGTCACTCTGGCCAAATTCTATAGCACACTGGCTTTATAATGGTGCACTGGCTGACTCTGCAGCTCACTGGCCAAATCAAACTCGAAAATATTCAAATATTCATTATATTCTTTTATCTTTTTCTATTAGACTTAAGAAATATTCATCTCACCCAAGGAATATGCACAAAGGCCTTTGAATCACCCTGCTCATTGGCTAAGGTGTGACTCTAAGGGATGGCAAGCTTCCTGGACTTAACAAATATTCTATCATTCTTTGCTGGACTAGGGAATATTCCAGTGCTATTAAGCTAGTGTTACAATTTATTCACTTTTTTCCTTTTTCTAGTCCTATCTGCATCTTATCACACCTCTATCACCAATTGGACAGTTCACATCAATCAGCCTGCAGAACAATGGCTGATATTCACCAAAGAGCATGTGTTTGTTGCAATGCTGTATGCACTCACCTTGTGTTACTTTTGTTTCATTCTATTATTAGACCTGACATTTTAGTATATAAGTAGTACATTTTCACTGTACAACCTCAGCTTTGAGCTAAAGTTTAATCACACTAAAACTTACTTGTCTACTTGCTTGCTGAGAGTCTACTTGTCAACGCCTCTCTTCCCTCATCTCAAATGTTTCTGAGGACCTGCAGAGTGATTGTCCGAACATGAGACAGCTCAGTGCTTACCTCAGTTTGAGTCACATGAAGAGTCAGTTCTAACAGCTAGTTAGCCTGGTTACCAGTTAATTCACCCTCTGCCCAGGCTACCACACCATGCAATGGGTGATCTGTCATTATCTTCTGTATCTAGGCAACTAACTGAAGCTGCAACCAGGGGAATATTCCTGACCGATCAATTAATAAATTGTATATTCTGATCACTGATGCAAGCCTCATGGCTATTCTTCTGGAATGCGGCTTGTCTGCAGAATATCTACAGGTCCAAAGTCACTATCAAGCAATAGTAATGGCAAGTCACTTTGTATCTTCAATATGAGGAGAAATATTCCACCATGTTAGGGAGATTATTCACTTCTGAGAGCAAACTCTGCATGCTTTTCTGTCTATTCTTTCTAGAGCTTGAACTGCCTCGGAATATTCTGCAAACTGTAGACAACTAGTCACAGCTATTCAATCACATTAGGAGAATATTCCCTTCTGTCAAGACTGGTCAACCACATTGGGGACTTAATCATTGCATTAGGGGACTATTCATGTCTTCTGGAGGCTAGTCAACCATATTAAGGGACTAGATACTTCTAGTTTAAGTAGATCATGCATGAGTGGGATGTATGGCATATATTTGCCTGTTTAAACCAATTACAGGTTGAATATTCAGACTAGTAGGTTCAATCCTTCGAGGTACTGTTCCTAAGTCCTGTATTTCAACTCTGTATATTCTCTCATTGCACAGGATCTTAGCTATCTGCTCGAAGTCTCAGCAATAGCTCTCATACTCAAGTAGATATAGATTCTGATATGTATATATCTCATATGAAATCGCAAAATCTAAGGGTAGACATGCAACATGTGTATCAGTGTAATTTATCACAACTGCACAGCCAGGATACTCTCTGAAAGGGTTACACCACCCAAGATGGACATGAGAACCAGAAGCTTTCATGGGAGGAAAGCTCTGCTGCGTGCTGTCAGTTTTTGCATCTAAAAAATATGGTAGAGTGCACCTACAGAGTTATTAATGGAAAAAAGTAAAATAATGGTCAACACCAGTAGTTATAACAAGGTTGGCAAGTACTGTCAACGAATAGAAAGAAAACCAGAACTGCAGGGCTGAGTGACTCAGCACCTAGGTCAGCAATTGCCATCTATGAATAGAAAAGTTCCCATGGTAAGATTCAGCACTCTAGACCAGCAATTGCTGCCATCAATTGATTCCATGAATAGAATTTTCCCACAGGGTTTTGAGACCTTATAATGACTGAGTTTCCTATATACATAAGACTCAGAATGATTTTTTTTAGATGAAGAATGTAAAATTCAAGGGATAATCTCATAGCAGTGAGAACAGATCACTCCACCTGAACAGCTAAATACATCCCTGCAAAGTATGAAACAAACTCTATCAGAGCCATTTGAACACATAATATCCTGTAAGCTGCTCTTAAGCTCAGAAGGGCTCTATGGTGACAGTGAGTTTGGCCAATGGTCATAAGACCAGAAACCAGCATTTATGTATCCAAACCATGGAGAGACTACAGAGAGGTGCATGCAAGACACATGGGTCTTCTACTGATCTTTGTCACATTTATATTAGCCAGAAAAAAAAATGTCATTGTCGATATTGTGTACTTTAACTCTTACAAAGAGTTCACTACTAGCTTCTGCCATTCTTCCAGTTCTCTTCCTAAAAATAGACTCTAAGCAGCATCTTCCTAATCTTGAGGAGGAGCAACAACAAATCATTTGCTGAACCCAGGGATATCTCATTCATTCATTACCAGTAATGATATATTACCTTTCAATTTGGACCAACTGAATCAGATGATCATGCCAGATGATTCATTGTAACCTTCAATAATTCAATCAACAGCATCCATTCTCTATGGCAACAAGAATAGGCCATCTATTCAATAAAACAAGACAACAGAGATGAGATACACTGTATGGTCCCTTATGACAACCTGCTTTTGATGCACAATCTATCAATCCACAACAAGAATAATCACTAGTCCCTTATTACTGATTACCGAGGTCTAATTTGTTTGGCAATGTGACTCCACGCTACCTATGTAGGCAATGGAGCAATATCAGAAAAAGATAGGCACAGTGTCTCAATTTGGATGATCTATCATTGCCTTCATCATCTCTTTCTACAATTTCTAGCATGTGAACTTGAAGCTAAAGAATGTCATTCAGCACAACTAAACTGAGGAATATCGACTTGATTCATATATAAATAGATTTTCCTTCTCTCAGTCTATGTATCACATTGACAAAGGCAGACGAGTGTACCTTAAGTACCTCATGTGCTTTCCATTGCCATTGCACTATAATGCCTCTACTCTCATGCCTATCTAAGTGCAGTAAGAGCCATCTCAATCTCAATTTAGTGTTGATGACAAGATTTCAATCTTCAAGGGATCAGATGATTTCCTGTTGCCAGCGAGGACTCAAATCCATCAACCAGTGTTGCAACTGCAGACAATCCACACATGTATTTTTGCAATCTAATGGATTAGACAAAATGACTTGTATAGAGAGCAAGTGGAGCTAATATGTCAGCATGTACATAATAAAATACAATATGATGAGATGAATAGACAGTAAAGTGACATCTGACATGACAGAATAAACCAGGGACTTAGTTATAGCATGTACCAGATGGGCATGCTTGGCAGAAAGACCAAAAACCCCTGTCCTAGTGCTGAAAGTCAAGTCTACACAGTGAGCTCTGCTCTTTAAATTGAAGAACTATATGATTGTACTTAATAAAAACAGTGTGCTCACTAAATTAAAATGATGTACTGTATCTGAGAAGCTGGTCTGAACCTTGCACATGAGATAAGATAAATGATAAATTGGACACCTGGATTGATTAGCAGTGTTGGCTGAATACCAAAGTGCCAGGTAACTTGTATACATTGCCATGTCAAACTGAGAGCTCAATGCACATGAGACTCCCTTCTAGAGAGAAACAATAACCCAATGATGAGGCTAGACCTGGAATAGCCATCAGCCATCACCTTGATATGTCCTTGGACTTGCAAGATAGTGAGTGTGCACTACCAGTTAAGTGAGCTCACTATAGAAACAACACTATATGAAGAAACTCTGAGTCAGTAGCCAAGTAGAACTGTGGCAGTGGAGGGCTGTGCATGTAGGAGTCTGTTTTACCTGGGTACTAGCATGACATTTGTAATCAGTAACTTGTTCTAGTATAAATAGTCAGTATCATAGGGTAGTATACAAGTTTTGAACCCCTGAGTTATGGTGTGTGCATGGAAAGCGAGCACTGTGGCAAAGGATTAGTTTGTAGCTTTGAGTGTCATATATAAACCTGCAAGCTCACCTAGAAGAATAGAGATACATTCAGAATCTGACTTGTGTGCTTGAGTTCTGAGTGAATAAGAATCAGTGTCACTGTTCTGTTTCATTTGAGCATTGTTGAGTCTGTTGAGAGTATGAATTGAAGTGGAAGTTCTGAAATCTGTTTCTGTCAGTCTGTTTTTGAAAACCACTTCTGTTCTGTTCTGAATCTGTTGAAGTGTCTGTGGTCGATATCGTCATTTGAGTCAGTTTTGGATAACCCTACATGCTGACGTGTAGTGAGCTCACTAAGTCAGTGCTTAGCTGAGTGGTTAGAAGAGTGAGCTCAGTGTCATTTCAACTTGTATCATGTTCTGTTCTGTCATAGAACCAGTGTCCTATTGTATCTTGAATATTATCATTCACCTAGAAGGTTGTGCCTCGAAGTAACACCTTCTTGTAAAAGTTCCTAAACTTAGTATCAATTGGAAAAGAGTAAACACTGTATAGCATCAAGATAATAAGGAGCTTTACTAGATTTGAAGCACTAGTAGTCACAGAGTTGATATAATCTCATTTCCCCCTCCTATCGCACTTTCAAGGGTGATTGTTAGATCGAGTAGTTGTGTGAGTGTGTGTGAGGTTTAGTGTGTATATCATACTGTTCTGCATGCTATTCCACAAGTGCCCACAGCCAGCCTCTTCACTAGTGACAGTGCCTCTGCTGTCATCTGCTCATCCACCTATATATAGGATGATGAGGTCAGATAGGTTCATCTGTATGGGCACTTAGGTTCTGCAATGTCTTCACAACTCTCGAGAAGTATTCCATCAATTGGAGACACTTTTGGCATCCTCTACATTGGTGCTACAATAGCCACAATGTAAGTAGCTCTTCCTATGTGAAACAATATCTGTTAATTCATTCTGTAGTTTATTTGGCATCACCAATCTGCAGATGGTCATATACTACAAGAAATACCCAAATGATATTTTGCTCTATCAATACACTGTCAAAAACTCTTCTGGCATTGATATTGAACTCTTAAGGCTTATTAAAAAGGTGGCTCTGCTTTGGTCAGTCAATTTTCAAGAGTATCAGTCTCAGAATGGAAGTAATACATTCTTTTACAGGGTACTTGATGCCTTACACATCACATTAACCATCCATACCCTATATTTCTATCTAATTGACATGTTTGGGGACTTGTCCAGTGCTATGTTACATAGCATCTGATATGTATCTGGGTGGAGACTTAAGGTTAGTCCTGCTGATGATATTATGCAGGAGCTTCAAGGTAATATATCTATGATTGTGACTGTTGAACGTAAAGACTAGTCTCTCTAACACTTTCTCATTTGCAAACCCAGGTGCAATTAGGTATGAATGCGAGTCATCACCCCATATCTCTTTCTCCCACTTGATAGCATTTCTCTCAGGTAGCGACCATTGTCTATGTTCAAGGGTACAAATCATACTTTTACTCCAAAGGGGAAGAAGTCTTACTATTGTGATTCTTAGATTATATGCAATTTGGCTATGGAAGTGTCTGTATTTTTCAATATTTCTGATTATCAAGTCTTACTTAACATATAGTTGGGAGACATTTTCACAAGTTTCTCCCATGGATCATGGTTGGCATATTATTATATTATCTAGCATACACTGGCTTACTATTGAACAGTTTTTGGCTGTCAGAGCCTCGCTTGGTACCATATTCAGTTTTAATTTTGTGCACTAATTAATATGTTTCTTTCAGGTGTCAGAATAGGTAAGACATCATTCCTTCAGTCCCTGATATTATGCTGATCATCACACTGCAGTTGCAATGTATGGTTTGTAAGCGAGTCTTTGTAGCAGCCAGGAACACTTGAAATCATTTTTGACAGTTCTACAACCCCAAATTTCTCAGAAATTTCCAACATCAAAGTATGAGATTGCACATTCTGATATTGTAGAGATAGTCCTGGATGCTTACTTGAATGTTATAGATATACATTCATGCTGTCTTTTCCATGGTGTCAGCAACAGATGTCCTAGTAACCCTCATGATGTCTTATTACCCGCACAAGAGCAGAGCAGCCATGAATTTCTTCACATGAGTTACTACACTTGTGAAGTCCTTTTAACCACTTATATTACTAGTATGGCTTCTTGCCTTCTCAATCTGATGCACCTCATTATTGTGTCAGGATTAGCAACAAGGTCAAGACCCTTTTGGGTTTTCTGCACATGAGAATTTAACCTAGCTACCAACAGTGTATGTTTGCCACTCAGTTTGACCGCAGTTAGTTGTTCTGTCGATCAAAACAACATTTTGAGGACTGACGATTACTTACAGTTCATTGTATGGCCAGACACCCTTATTTTCCTTGGGATTGTCTTTGTCTTCCCAAAACGTTAGCATTGTTTCTCACTGACTGATGATGACTAATCATTTATTCAGTATATGTCAACTCGCTGCTTGCTATGTACATGAGGTTCTTGCATTTCTTACCTGAAACTTACCCTCCCTAGATTCAATTACCAACCTCAAGATGAATCACACAAGCTGAATGTACAGTGCACTCAATGACATTCAATGCCTTCTATGCCCCGATTCGCATGTCACATCTCTGAAAATTCTGCCATGGTAACTGCATGCTGACTACTCTAATTATTGCCCTGACTTCATCTTAACTTCTCGCAGACTACTAGCAGCATTCCATATGAGGACATCCAGAAAATCCATTCTTTTAGGAATAAACTAGAACCTTCAATGAGAAATCGTTCTTGTCAAGTCTAAGGGTATTGCATTTTCATGGGTTTCTTCGCACCTTATATATTGATTGAGTTAGTGATGTCTTTATTTATGTAAACAATCCCCAGCTCAAACACATATTGATGAACAGTATCAGAATTACAAAGCTTGAGATGGTGGAATGTTGTAAAATGAGTCAATTGCAACAATAAAATGTTAACTTTAGTGAATGGTTCGGGCAAGGTTCAGGGATATGGAGGTTATGAGACAATGTGAGGGCAGATATCTTGATTAATGTCTCCCCAGATAGACACCATATTGGTGCTAGAAGAGACTTATACTGCTAATATCCTCAATGAGCTTGTTGTACTGATTCCTGATCGTTCAGAACAGAGGCTTGATAGCTTGTGGCTCCTGTTCAAGGTATGCTACATTACTAAACACAGACACTAACCCTAAATTGTGTACTTTCAAGATGCTTCTGTTAGGGCCGACTCCCACATGACTCGTAGTCAGGCAATTAGTAAGCTGTCTCGCGTTCGGACAATCACTTGGCCAACGTCTCAGATGACTCGAGGTGGTAGAAGAGGCACTTACAGAGTAGGCTCTCAGCAAGCGAGCAGACAAGTAAGATTTATGTGGTAGGTAAACCTTAGCTCAAGGCTGAGGTTGTACAGTGAAATCGTAGCTACTTAAATACTAAAGTGTGAGTCCTATTATTAGCTACGAAAGTTTTATCGAAGTCGAAAGGCATGCAAGTCGGGCGATGAGCACGCAATATCATGCGTTGTCCATCATGAAAGATTTATCGAAGCTGATATGGCGATATGGTGGTGATTTGCACATAAGCGTGATTATGCCGATAAGATGAGATAAGACTAGAAAAGTGAAAAAAATCAATAAATTGTAACATTACCCTCTCGTTAAGGCAGTCATCCCGACTGCTCTAGGGCTCGTCTTGTTCATCACACTGTATGCAGTCTGTGACCTCCTTCTCACTTTCTCTGTGCCAGTAATCATCGATGAATGGCTTCCAGGCTTCCCGGTCAGGCTCTTCGATCCAGAACTTCTTCCTGTCGGCTCGTTCTACTTGGTAGAACATGCTCCATCCTCCCGTGACTGGGTTTTCTCGATAAGATCTATCGATTATGTGTTTCACAACCTTTTCTGATCTGTCGATGACCTTGCGTGCAGTCACGACAGTTCTTGTTTTGGAAATATTGTTTTCATAGTCTTGTATGGCCTCCTGAGCATTGGCCATGTCGTCTTCTCGGACCCATGAGTTGTGCTCCCGGGTCCAGCCCTTCCATTTGACGAAATAGTCTGTTACGAGTCATGATTTCTGTCCTTTCTTGCCTCGGACTCGACACGTACGTGAGTCTAGGACTTCCTTGACTTCGTATTCTTCTTCGTCCTCAATGAGGTCTGGTGGTGGTGCAGGGGGTTGTTCTTGGTTGGGGAATGCTGGTGGTACGTATGGCGTTAGGAGTTTTTCGTTGAAGCATGGGTGGATCTTCCAGTGTGGTGGGAGTTTGAGTTTGTAAGCCGAGGCGCTGGTCTTCTCAAGAACGAGGAAGGGTCTGACACGTTTGTCGTTGAGCTTTTTCTTGGGGCGGGGTAGGTGAAGGTTGGTGGCATCGAGCCATACACGGTCTCCGATGATATAGTCGACAGCATCCCTTTTCTTTTTGTTGTACTGGGCCTTCATTTTGCCTGCGGCCTCCTCCAGCGCCTCCTTGGCTTGCCAATGTATCTCTTGCATGTTTTCTGCAAACGACTTGGCTGACGGATTGGTAAAGGCGGTTGTCTTGAGGGAGTCGGGTAAGACTCGAGGGTTGGTCCTGTAGTTTGTGAAGAATGGGGTTTGACCCGTGGACGAATGAATGCGGTTATTGTGAGTGAATGCTGCCAGTGCGAGCCATTCACTCCAATCGGTTTGTCGATGGTTGATGAAGAGTCGGAGGTACTTGTTGATTTCTTGGTTCGTGCGTTCGGTCTGGCCATCAGTTTGGGGGTGGAAAGTGGTGGATGCATTTGGCGTGATATCGAGGAGCTTGAGGAGTTCCATCATGAACTTGGAGACGAATTGAGGCCCTCAATCGGAGATGACGGTCTTGGGCATTCTGTGTCGAGTGTAGACGTGGTCGTGGAATAACTTGGCCCATCCTTCGGAGGTAAGTTCCACGTTGCAGGCGATTGGGATCATTTCTTTAGAGAATTGGTCGATGACGACAAGGATGGCATCGTAGCCGTTGGACTCCGGGAGTCCGGTGATCATGTCGACAGAAATGTGAGTCCACGGCTCGGAGGGGACTTCATTAGGATGTAAGGGGGCAGCCTTGGGGTGGGTGTCGGTCTTCGTTCGTTGGCATGCTTCACATGCTTTTACATATTTTTCCACCATTTGTTTGAGTTTGGGCCACCAGAACTCTCTTTGGACGAGTTCTTTGGTCTTTTCTATCCCTGGGTGTCCAGCTGTGATGTGGTCATGATGGGCGGCAATGATTTCTCCCTGTAGCTTGTCATCCCGGGGAACATATATCCATCCGTCGTAATACAACAGTCCCTCCTTTTCGGAGATGCCCCGTTCGTGATCGAGGGAACCTTGGATCCCTTGATCCCACTTGTCGTGATTGTGGGTTACGTCCTTGATCCGTTGGTGAGTCTCACTCGTGGTGGGCATGATCATTGCCCGGAAGTGTTCAGGTTGAAGGACGACAACGTCATTGTTGTCCTTCTTTCCTCGGTCGTGGTCATCCTGTCGGCTCAATAAGTCTGCTTTGCGGTTGGCCACGCTGGGTTTGTGGTGTAACGTGAAGTGTTATTTGGCCAGTTCTGTCACCCATCGGGCTTGGTGACAGTTCAACTTTTGGGGTTGATGGAAATATTGTAGGTTTTGATGATCAGTCCAGATCTCGAAATCTTCCGCGGCGCCCATCAGGTAGTGTCTCCACTCCTCCAGTGCAAGCATGATCGCTAACAGTTCTTTATTGTAGATTTCATAGTTGCGTTCGGTGACTGTTAATGCCTTGGAAAGGAAGGCAACTGGCCTCCCTTTTCCGTCCTGTTCTTGACTAAGGACGGTGCTGACTGCTCCTTCGCTAGAGTCAGCCTCCACTTGGAATTTCCCATTCTCTTTGGGGAGTGCGAGTACTACATCCTCTGCCATCTGCTTCTTCAGGCGTTGGAATGCCTCATTCTGGGCCGCACCCCACACCCATGGCGCATTGCCGGTGAGTTGGGTCATTGGGCGCACGATTTTGGAGTAGTCCTTGATGAACTTTCGGTAGAAGTTAGTAAAGCCTAAAAAGGACTGTAGTTCCTTTTTCTTGGTAGGCGTGGGCCACTCTGTGATTCCCTTGACCTTCACGGGGTCCATCCGCACCGATCCTTCGCTGATTATGACGCTGAGATACTCTGTCTCTAGGACTTCGAATTCGCATTTCTCCGCTTTCAGGAATAATTTGTGCTCCCTCAAGTGTTGTAGAACTCGCTTGACGATCCGTCGATGTTTCTGTAGGTCCTTGGAAAAGATCAGGATGTCGTCCAGGTAGATGGTCACCTTTCCCTCATGGATGAGGTCATGGAAAATGTCGTTCATCATCCATTGGAAGGTGGCTGGCGAGTTTGTAAGGCCAAAGAACATGACGGTCGGTTCAAAGAGTCCGCGATTCGTTCGGAAGGCCGCCTTGGCCTCATCTCCTTGTTTGATTCGGATATTGTTGTATCCCCAGCAGACGTCTAACTTGGTGAAATATTTGGCGCCACGTAGCTTATCCATAAGCTCTGAGATAAGCAGGAGGGGATATCGGTTCTTTATCGTCATTTCGTTCAGTTTTCGATAGTCCTGAATGGGTTGGAGAGAGTCGTCCTTCTTTTTAACGAAGAAGAAGGGGGAGGTGAAGGGAGACTTGGAGGGGTGGATTCGTCCTGAGTCCAGGTTTTCGTCGAGGAACTTGTCGAGCTCTTCCTGCTCATGTTGATTTAGAGGGTAGACTTTATAGTCGAGGGTGGATTTGGCATTAGGAATTAGTTCGATCGCATGGTCCCATGGCTTGTGTTCTGGTAGTTTGTCGAAATTCTCTTTAGAGAACAGATCTTTGAACTCGCGATATTGGGGCAGAACCATTTCTTTGAACGTTTTCTTGGTTTTTCCTTCGGCAGCTTTGGCAGCTAGGTCGTTTGCATGATGTACTGCGCGGATTTCTAGCTCTTCTTGTAGGTTGACCATGAGGATGGTTTCGCCTTTCTCTAGTTCCTCATCCCACAGATCTTCTGGGTCGGCATCTGGCAGGGGGAATGGATTCTTTTGACATTGACATCGAGTGAAAATGACTTTGCCAGTGGTCCAGTTAATGACCGGATTGTGGCGGAGAAGCCAGTCGTGGCCGAGGAAGATATCGCCTTTGCCGATATTGGTGACGGCAAAGTCGATTCTTTCCGAATGGCCTCCCATGGTCATTCGGACTTCTACAAACTCAGTAATTTCCCTGGCTTTGTTTCGGGTACCGTCGGCATTATAGACCGAAATGGGAGTGGGAGCGGGTCTGGTGATCAGGCCATGTTTCTTGACGTATGCTTCATTGATCGTGCTCCTGGTGCATCCGCTGTCGACTAGGGCCTGGGCCTTGAGGGTCTGGCGATTCTCTAATGTTTTAAGTTGGACATCCAGGAAGAGCTCCTGGACGCCTTTGGTGCTTACTCAACGCTGATAGCGAATCGATTGACTCAGTTCATACAGCCTTTCTCGTGCCTCTCCTCCCTCTGCCCTTAGCGCATGCAACAAGTCATCGTCAATCTCATTGATTTTCTCTTTATGAGCCCAAAGGTGGAGCGAGGCCAGGGCTTCCGAATCCGTGCGTGCTTCCCTTACGGCCTGAAGGGTCCAGTCCGCGCCAAACAGCTTGAACCAGGTGGACTTCGGGGTGGAAACACTCACTGGCTTTGATTCGGAGTGCCTCGCCCTCAACGGTTCTTCTTCCTGCTTCTCTTGTGCCTTGGCTTGCATCATCTTGAATGATGTATCGTCTTCTTCATCGGGGACCTCGACCAGAGTGGTATTCTGGACCCGTGAGCATCGCGCATCCGATGCTGGAATCCTGCTTGATCCATCGACAGTCGGGGGCCTTCGAGGGGTCTCCCTGGCTGGGGCATGCTCCTTCCCCAGGGATTGCCCGCTGCCAGCATCTTCATCGGGACTCGGGGGTTTGGGGAGCAGGTTGCTCCTGGAGTGGTCGAGAGGCTCGTCAAGACGAATGGAGGGAGTCATGCACATCGCATTCTTGTCGCATGAACCGTGCTCCCACGTTACTCTCGAGTCCTTCGACGCCTGTCCCGGATCCCTATCCCTTCTTGTGACGACTTCTTCCTTTGGGGTCGGGGACGGAGGGGGCGCTTCCTCGATCAGTGTGAGGCCTCCAAGAGGACGACGAGAGCTGCAACCCTTCGTTTCTTCTTCCAGATCGGGGGAGAGGGGATCGTATATCTGTGACGGCCCTTGAGCACGAGGCGAATCATTGAGAGCAAGGTCGACGGGCATCGACCCCATGCCCCGATCTCCGTCTTGATGTTTTTGTTCAGCGATGACAGGCTCGGCCGGTTCAGGGAGCACCTCCTTCGTCCCTAAGGACTGGGAGATCCCTGACATAGTTCGGATGAACTCTGGTCCCCATCGAGTCTGAAGATCTTGGAGGGTGAGGAACTCTGGGACAGAAAGTGTGAGCGAGGGAGGGGGATGAGTCTCGCTTCACTTCTGGGGGATTATGTATGCCTTTTTAGGTGGAGTCTGAATTGGGTGTGATTCTTTTGTGGTCTCGGTCTTCTGTGAAATCGAAGCAGGTATATTCAAATGCACGGATACAGATGTAGACGTATGTAAAGATTTATTACAATTGAGTAAGGTCCACTCAGCAGGACTTGATGACCAACCACCTAGGGAGGACTGGGCCGAGAGAGTGGAATCACTCACTTCTCAGCCTTGCCTTTTACCTCCTCAATCTTTGTTGTCGAGAGCGTCTTCTCCTCGACTTTCTCCTTATGACTATGTCCATGTGCCTCCTTATCATGCTCCTCAGCTTCCGTTAACATCGTGCAAAGCTGGGCCATCGTATATCGCCCACTTTTTGGGTCTCTAGGCCGCTTCGGCTTTTTGCAGTCTTTCCCCATATGTCCTTTTCCTCTGCAATTGAAACATCTGCCTTCCTTTCGGAGGCAATCTATGTCCATGGGCTTGCTGGCCCCTCCATAGGTGGTCCATCCTGAACCTGACGCTCCCTTGCTGGCGGGTTTGTCGGCCGAGGAACTTGTCGTGCCAGAAGTTCCTTTAGAGGAGCTTCTGGCAGATTGGTTCTTGGGGCGGTTGACATATCCAATTTTGTCAAAGGCGGTCTTGTGTGCCCTTTCGTCGAAAATATTACAAATGCATTGTTTCCATTCTGGGTACGTGGAGGGAATCATGATGCCTAAGTTGGCAATGGACTCGGTATAGGATTCGGGGACTCCTCGATGGACTGCTCGAACAATGGTGCTTCGTGGGCCAAGGTCGGCGAGCTGGTCGGCTTGTCAGGCTAACTCTTCGAGGCGCCTGAAGTACTCGGATGCGGTTCCTGTCATCTTGAGTTCATTCATGTGTCGTTCCATGACTTCTTGGAGTGCAGGGTCCCCATATTCGACCTTGAGGGCAGCTTTAAAGTCATCCCAGGAAAAGTATCGATATTGTCCCTCAGTTTGGCTCCAGAACTGGTATCAGTATTGCGACCACCAGCCCTGAGGTTTTTCGCTGAAGAGGGATACCACGAACAAAATCTTATTTGCGTGAGTGGGGTAGTAGGCCTTGAAGATGGCGAAATAGTCTTCGCAGGCCCCAGTGAATCGGTTGATGTCGCTGCTTTTTCCAAGAAAGTCCCTGGGCATTCCGATTAGTGTTGGCTTTACTTGAAGCCACGGGTCTTGTTCTTGGGCATGGCTGGAGGGCCAGTATGGGAGGTCTGGGGGGTCGTATCGAGGGGGTGGTCGTGGAACTGACCATCTGTCGGTCCTATGAGTTGGGCTTCCATGTCTTACGGGAATTGGTGTGGCGGGGCGTCCTCAGGGTTGGGGTTGAGGCTGGTCAGGGACGTCTTGTAGTTCTTTTGGAATGGGTAAGTTGTGGGCGAGGGCAAATGCCCTGGCTCTCTCTACTTGGGCCACTAACCCCGCGGTCAAGTCGGGGAAGGCGTCTTTGTTGGCTTGGAACTGTTGCCTTCTGGCCTCCGCCTCCTGAGCCTCGCATACCTGTCTTTCATCTTCCGTTTCCATTGGCTCGCTGGGCCCTGCTTCGCTGGCTCCAGCGAACAGCCTACTCTTGCCTTTCCATGGATTGCCGTTCTGCCACCATTCTTTGGGCGGTTCATCGGGCATTGGCCTGGGCCATTCGTATGAAGGCCAGGTGCTCTCGTTCGTGCTCATTGCTTCTCCAGGTTCGGAGTATATCCTCCAGGTTTCCCTGGAGGGTTCATCCCTCCTCCTCTGTTCTTGGTCGTAGACCTCGTATATAGACTCCAGGGGTGGGGCCATAGTCCTGCTCATGGCAGTGGAGCTCCTCTGTTGGAAAGAGGTGTAATCGCCGCTGATGTTCGTCAAGAGACTCGTCAATCCCTCCTCATCTGATGTAGTCCTCCCTTCTAAGGGCCCAAGCCTGGGTGTGGTAGGGTCCAAGGGTGATTCGTTGCTGTACTGAGAGAGAGGTCCAGGCTCAAGCTGGAGCTCCCAGGTAGAAGGGATTGCTCTCGAGCTCCCTTCTCGCCATTCTCCTCTCATCTCCGAGGTCTCTGGGCTGCTGTTCTGGGTCCTCCTCCAGTCATTGAAGGCGAAAGGCGTTCTCGGTCTCCCAAGCTCTTCTTCGTCAGAAGTAGGAAGGTCTCCCAATCTCGTGGATCTGAAGTCTTCCTCTCCTGAGGTCGTCTGCATTGGCACGTATTGGTGACTCACTGTCATCACGGGGCTCATTATCTGAGCTGCTTCTTTGCTCCCGTGGTTGCTCAGGGCGGGGGAGTCTTGTAAGAGGGTCTGGGGAATGGGTGGGAGAGGACATGGTCTGAACAATTGATGTCATTGGAGTACCGGGGGGGGTCCACCTGAGGTCCTGGATGGGGTCACGGTGTATCTGAGGGACGTCCCTCTGGTGGTAGAAGGCCTCGATTCGCGCTGCGATGACGGAGCTGCTTGCTGAAGATGGAGAAGGGTTTGCAACTCTGAGGGTCAGACGGGGTAGGGATGTGCTAGGGGAAGAGGGCTCAGTGCCCTCAGCTGGAAGTACGTTTGTACTGCTTCGATGCGACTCTATCTCGTCATACTCGATAGTTCCGGGCCTGACATAGGCTCAGATAAGTTCAGTGATGTCTCCCTCATTAGAGGGAGCGGGAGATGTTGTCCTAGAGGACTGCCTAGTTCCGGAAGGTCCAGCGACGGGGCTTGGACTTCTTCCTCTTCTTCCATGATAGACCCTGGCATCCGACTCTGGACTGGGGGCTCCGGATCTGTCCTGCCTATTCGGCGAGACTGGGGGTGTGAAGAACTGGTCCCTTCTGTAGGGCTCGTATGTCATGTAAAGGCTGAATTTGACCATTGTATGGATAGGGTGGGATGTAGAATCGAGGGAGGGTAGGCGGGGGGTAGGTTAATGGTCTTCTGGGTCCTAGCCCATGTTGTTTGAACCAGTTTTGGTTTCTGTAATAAACTGCAGTGGTGAAGATGATAAGTCCTACTAATGCTGCTGCTCCTACGAAGGCTCCTATGGCCGTGTTTCTGAGAGTTTCGTCGATGTCGGGTGTTTGTTGGAGGGTCATGGAATCCTTCCTGCATCTAGCATCGTGGAAGGGTGAAGGGAAGCTTCAAGCTAATTGTTAGGGCCGACTCCTACATGACTCGTAGTCAGGCGATTGGTAAGCTGTCTCGCATTTGGACAATCACTTGGCCAATGTCTCGGATGACTCGAGGTGGTAGAAGAGGCGCTTACAGAGTAGGCTCTCAGCAAGCGAGCAGACAAGTAAGATTTATGTGGTAGGTAAACCTTAGCTCAAGGCTGAGGTTGTACAGTGAAATCGTAGCTACTTAAATACTAAAGTGTGAGTCCTATTATTAGCTACGAAAGTTTTATCGAAGTCGAAAGGCGTGCAAGTCAGGCGACGAGCACGCAATATCATGTGTTGTCCATCATGAAAGATTTATCGAAGCTGATACGGCGATACGGTGGTGATTTGCGCATAAGCGTGATTATGCCGATAAGATGAGATAAGACTAGAAAAGTGAAAAAAGTCAATAAATCGTAACAGCTTCAGGTTCCTATAAAAATAAGGTAGCCTATGCCGTTACTTGCTCGAACAAGGATCACATAATCACCTTGTTCCTGTTAGGGCCCGACCCTCATGTGACTCAAGATAAGGTAATCGCTGAGCTGTCTCGCATTTGGACAATCACTCGGTCAATACCGTAGAGAATCTCAAGGTGGCAAGGGAGGCGCTTACAGAAAGGCTCTCAGCAAGTGAGCAGACAAGTAAGATTTATGTGAGATTAAACCTTAGCTTGAAGCTGAGGTGTTACAGAGAGAATGGCCCTACTTATATACTAAAATGCTGGGCCTAATAATAGCTATGAAAAAGATGTGAAGATTGGATCAAAGAAAATTGTGCGTAGAATAACAGGTGTTGGTGCGACATCCATGGCTCATGGTGCGAGGAACACATGTTTGTCATTATTGAAGACTGATGTGGTGTTCGTGTGGTGATAGAAAGTGTGATAAGACACCTGTTTCCACTTGAATACCTGGTTAGCTCTGGTTATAACCAGTTCTATAGAAAACACCTAGCAGGGATATAACCCATTGGTTATATCCAGTCTAAACCCCAAACCATTTTACACTCACACCCAGCCAATACAGCCAAACCCAGCACCATTGCCAGCTGGCATGTAGGGCAAAAATTCCCAAAATAGCAATTCAGCCAAATTTTGTGGCAGAATGATGTATTGGGTGGTGCAGGTCATTGTAGCCTGAATTCCTGCTGCCCTGCTTGCTTTACTGGCTCAAAAAAAATAATACATGCCCTACATAGCATGCTGACCCACTGTGCAAGACAACCCAACCAGCAGGCACCAAAAAAAGCTGGTTTAGAGCTGTCCCAATTGGATTACCTTTTTGTTTTGCATGACAAGGGTGTACAAATTAGACAGCACTGGTATGTGAACCTGAGACCTCATGACAACAATGTCAGACAGACAGTACACCAACTGCTCCAAAGAGCCCTAACAATAATGTATATTAATGTAAATATATTGTATAAATACATAAAAATTTAGGGAAAAAAAAAAGCCCATCATTGGGCAGGGTGTCAGGCAGTGTGCACATACTGGGCATGGCTGCCAATGGTGACGTTTGGCATGGAGACAGGTCCTCCATTGAATGAGAATGTCGTCTCATGTCTTGGGGACCATATTCCACCAGTGGGCAGTGATAATGGCAGAGGGCAGGGTTTGACCGCAATGCCATAGCTGGCAGATGGAATGGGACCAAATTGTCCTCACCATTGCATTCCTCATTGTCAAAAATGGGGGTGGTGAGGCTTCGAAGGCATTTGGATCCCTGTAGCAGGTGCTACAGGTTGGGAAGGGCAGGATTCAGGACAGTGGGCAGGCGGCAGGCCACAGCGGGGTCAGAAGAGAAAAAGAAGCCCATAGCCATGTTCCCCCACTCAAAGAGTGGGAGATGCATGGACTTGGGGTATGTGGGCATCCTGGGTGGGGCAAGGGAGGTTGATGTTGGGTGGAGATGGGGGTGACAGCAGCAGGGGCTGTAGTGGGGCAGTATGGGAGCTGTTGGGTGTGTTCTGTCTGTCATTGGGATGTCTATCAATGCCCCAGTTGTCATGTCATACGTGGTGCCATAGGAGGTGCTGCATGTCAGAAAGGGTGGGCGTTGGGATGTTGGGCAGGTGGCGGGTGATGGTGGGGTCAGTAGGCAGAACAATATTCATAGCTGTGTTCCCCCATTCAAAGAGTGGGAGATACATGGATGTGGGGTGCATAGGCATCCTGGGTGGGGCAGGAGAGGGTGATGTTGGGCAGGGACAGGGGTGCCAGCAGTGCAGGCCATAGTGGGGCCGCATGGGAGCCGTTGGGCACATTTGGTCTGCACATGCATCGTCCATCAATGTGCAAAGGGGCTCATCCATCGCTGTCATCATTGGTGGCCATCGCTGTCTAGATGTTGGGGGTGACCTCCTGTTCATACCATCCCTCCCTCCTGGCATCCCTCTCGGGCCCCTCATTCCTTCGTGCTGCATCCCAGTACACCTCCATACATGTCTGCCAATTCTCTGGTCCCCTACCCATCCCTGTGGTTGTCATTGTTGTCTGGTAGGGTGTCATCGTCATTGTCCTTGGTTGTGGCTCTTGTGGTCACTGTTCCCAGGCAGAAAAAGGACCTAAAAAGATTAATAAGCACAGAAAATATGATGACATACCTTTTTATACCTGTTGTATGGTTGTTGGGTGAGGTGGAGGGTTGTTGTTATTGTCGAGGTGGCAATAGAAGGTCAAAAAAGATGATGCACAGCCACCTGATCACCATTCGGTTGGCCGGTCCACCTCGATCAAGCAGCAGAAACCATGCTTGGTATTCATCTGCTGCTCGATGTAGGCCATCCGACATGTTGACCATCAGAATACATTCATGTTGGTAGTTATAATATATTTATGAATATTTATGTCAATCCAGCCACATTGGGGCCATGTATGTTCAATTTAATGAAAATTTCTCTGTATTTTGTCCATTCTCATCTGTAGTTTGCCCTCCACACACTATTCTACTCTCTCAGACAGTACAAAAGAAGCTGTACAGTAAATATAATATATAATACTACTTCTCTAGCCCTTCTGATCCACACCGATATGCCACTACATGCATACATTCCATATAGTATTGTTGACCTCACCTAATATACACTGTATCACTCATTCTTATTGTGACTTTTTCTTTGGACTTTTACTTATATTGGTATTACCAGATATTTATTGAACTGGACACTAAGAAAATTAAACTGTGTATTATTCTAATGTATTTCTAAAATTCAAGATACTTTGCAGCATTTGGAAAGGTGAAGTTGACCTATGCTGAACAATTTATTGCATGAGTATGGAATCAGCATGAACATCCGCTTGGTCCAGCAATGTCTGAAAAATCATTGAAATTGTTTTTCTCTTTAAATACTATAGAACTTGGACACTTCACTGACTTGAAAAATCATATATATATACAATACATATCAATAAGATATTTCTGGACTTCATGGAGCCATATACTTGCAAAATTCATACTATTTCAATGAAGATTTTTAAAAATTTCCTTCCTACCATATTGGGAATGCTATAATCCCATGGTAAGTGCATCTTGATTCACTGTGACACATCCAGCCAAAACAATTTCCGTATGTGCAGGGAGGAGCCATGGAATGAATGATATATTTTTTTTGAGTATGTCCTTTTTTTGTAGGGCTAATTGACCAGTGAAAAGTCTATCAAAACATAAATATATAACATGAGGCCCTATTTTCTCATTTGGGGTGTGGCAGTGTTCTGAGAATGTGTCATTGAATGTGGAGCCATTTTAGAATCATTCAAGTACCAATTCATGAAAAAATTTCGGTGCTATGCACCAAATTATTTTTTTCAGCTTTTAACTGAAATGACTATTATGGTGGTGGCAGTGCTATCTTGTGGCTGTGGTTATAACCCACCAGATGACAATCTATAGTCTGGTTATATCCAGTCCATTTCCCCTCATTCTTACAGAATGGCCTGGATAAGATGAGATAAGGCTAGGAAAAGGAAAAAAGGTGAATAAATCGTAACAGTTTGTTAGACCTGGACCAATATTCGAGGGACAGAAGTAGGTCTAGGGCTGTCTCACGTTCGGGCAGTCACCCTAGAGATCTTCATAGGAGTCCAGAATATGGTGGCGGTACAATTAGATAGCCTTTCAGCAAGTGAGTCAGCAAGATAGAGTTAGATAAACTATAGCTTGAAGCTGAGGTTACATGCTGGACTTTGTCATCCTTATATACTAAACGTCGGGCCTAATAATAGTACTAAAAAGATGGAGAAGATGAGATCAAAAGATGGTGTAGCGGGTTGCGAGAGGATGGCGCAAGCATACTGGTCTCATGATGGGAAAGTACGATGAGATAAGATAAGATAAGCAAAAAAGTAAATAAATCGTAACATTACCCTCTCGTTAAGGCAGTCATCCCGACTGCCTCTACGTCTTCCTCATCGTCCTCCTCTTGATCGCAGAAGATGCAGTCGCCTGGTTTGATCTCCTTTTTGATTTCCCGTGCCCAGTAGTCATCGATAAATGTCTTCCATCGCTCTCTGTCGGGTTCCTCTATCCAGAATTTCCTCCCGTCTATGCGTTCTACTTGGTAGAACATGCTCCATCCACCGGTAGCTTGGTTTTCACGATAGTTACAGTCGATTATCCTTTTGACTGCTTTCTGAGACCTATCGATCACTCTTCGTATTGTTGTCGACAGTGTGCACTTGGCAAGTTCCTTTTGGTAGTCTTCAATGGCTTCTAGCACATTATCCATATCGCTTTCCCGTGTCCACCCTTTCCATTTGACGAGGTAATCGGTTATGAGTCGAGATTTTTGTCCTTTCTTTCCTCGGACTCGCCTTGTGCGCGAGTCCAGGACTTCCTCGACTTCATATTCTTCCTCGTCTTCGATGAGGTCTGGTGGCGGGGGAGGGGGTAGTTCTTGGTTGGGAAATGCCGGTGGTGTGTAGGGAGTCAGTAACTTTTCATTGAAGCGGGGATGTATTTTCCAGTGCGATGGGAGTTTTAGCTTGTATGCAGAGGCACCGGACTTTTCTAGGATTAGGAAGGGGCCTACTCGCTTATCGTCGAGTTTCTTTTTGGGTCGTGGGAGATGGAGATGGGTTGCGTCAAGCCATACCCTGTCTCCAACGGCGTAGTTGATGGCAGCTCTCTTCTTTTTGTTGTAGTGTGTTTTCATTCGTCCTGCAGCTTCTTCGAGTGACTCCTTTGCTTGTTGGTGGATTTCTTGCATGTGTTCTGCGAATGATTTCGCGGCTGGGTTAGTGAACGGCGTCGTTTGAATTGAGTCGGGAAGGATGCGGGGATTGACTCCGTAATTCGTGAAGAAGGGAGTTTGACCAGTAGCAGAGTGGATTCGGTTGTTGTGGGCAAAGGCGGCGAGAGCCAGCCATTCGTCCCAGTCGGTTTGTCGGTAATTGACGAAAATGCGCAGGTACTTGTTGATTTCTTGATTTGCGTGCTCGGTCTGTCCATCTGTTTGCGGGTGGAATGCTGTGGATGCGTTCGGGGTTATGTCGAGGAGCTTTAGAAGTGCTGTCATGAATTTCGATATGAACTGAGGTCCCCTGTCAGAGATGACAGTTTTAGGCATTCCGTGGTGGGCGTAAATGTGGTCACGGAGTATTTTGGCCCAACCCTCCGCTGTAAGCTCCGTGTTACATGATATTGGGACAATTTCTTTTGAGAATCGGTCTACGACCACTAGGATGGCGTCGTATCCATTGGATTCTGGCAATCCGGTTATCATGTCGACGGAGATATGCGTCCATGGTCCGGACGGGATTTCATTAGGGTGGAGTGGGTTTGCTCCGGGCTGGGTATTGGTTTTCGTCCGTTGACAGATCTCGCAGGCCTTGATATACTTTTCTACCGTCTGCCTAAGTTTCGGCCACCAGAACTCTCTTTGGATGAGTTCTTGGGTCTTGGCGATCCCGGGGTGTCCTGCCGTGAGGTGGTTGTGGGAATTGGCGATGATTTCTCCCCTCAGCTTGTCATCCCAGGGTACGTAGATGCGTCCATCATAGCACAATAGCCCTCCTTCCTCCGAGATTCCTCGTTCATGGTTCAGGGAGGCAGCTATTCCTTGGTCCCATTTTTCATGGCTTCGGGTGATGTCTCGGATATGCTGGTGGACTTCACTCATGGTGGGCATGATCATTGCCCGGAAGTGTTCAGGTTGGAGGATAATGACACCGTCATTATCTTTCCTTCCCTGGTCGTGATCGTCTCGTCGGCTAAGGAGATCTGCTTTCCGGTTGGCGGTACCCGGTTTGTGATGTAGAGTGAAGGGGTATTCGGCCAACTCGGTTACCCATCTAGCTTGTCGACGGTTGAGTTTTTGGGGTTGTCGGAAGTACTGGAGGTTTTGGTGGTCCGTCCAAATTTCGAAATCTTCTGCAGCTCCTATTAGGTAGTGCCACCACTCTTCGAGGGCAAGCATTATGGCGAGGAGCTCCTTGTCATAGATTTCGTAGTTACGTTCCGTGGTGGTAAGCACCTTCGACAGAAAGGCGACCAGCCTCCATTTCCCTTCATGCTCCTGGCTGAGGACTGCACTGATGGCTCCTTCGCTAGAGTCTGCCTCTACCCGAAATCGGCCTTTCTCCCGTGGCAGGGCGAGTACCATGTCCTCGGCCATTTGCTTTTTGAGTCTCTGGAAGGCCTCGTTTTGTGCAGCTCCCCATATCCAGGGGGCCTTCCCAGTCAGCTGGGTCATAGGGCGAACGATCTTCGAGTAGTCCTTGATGAATTTCTGATAGAAATTCGTGAAACCTAAGAAGGATTGTAGTTCCTTTTTCTTGGTAGGGACTGGCCATTCGGTGATCCCTTTTACCTTAATAGGGTCCATTCTGACTGATCCTTCACTAATGATCACCCCTAAATACTCCGTTTCGAGAACTTCAAACTCGCACTTCTCAGCTTTCAGGAAGAGCTTGTGTTTTCGGAGGTGGGCTAGGACTCTCCTCACCACCTGGCGATGTTCTGTCAGGTCCTGGGAGAAGATTAGAATGTCGTCCAAGTAAATGGTGACCTTCCCTTCGTGGATGAGGTCGGAAAATATGTCGTTCATCATTGATTGGAAGGTGGCGGGGGAGTTTGTTAGCCCGAAGAACATGACCGTAGGTTCGAATAGCCCACGATTCATTTGGAAGGCAGCCTTATGCTCGTCTCCTTCTTTGATTCGAACATTATTATATCCCCAGCGCATGTCCAATTTGGTGAAGTACTTGGCACCACATAGCTTGTCCATCAGGTCAGCGATGAGTGGGAGGGGATATCGGTTTTTAATGGTCATCTCGTTCAACTTCCGGTAGTCTTGTACAGGTCATAAGGAACCATCCTTCTTTTTGATGAAGAAGAAGGGTGATGCAAAGGGGGATTTCGAGGGATGAATCCTCTCACTATCCAGGTTCTCATCGAGGAATTTATCCAGTTCTTCCTGCTCATTCCGATTTAGAGGATATATCTTGCAGTCGAGGGTCGCCTGGGCGTTAGGGGTCAACTCGATGGCGTGGTCCCAGGGTTTCCGGTCGGGAAGATCGTCAAAATTTTCCTTTGAGAAGAGGTCGAGGTAGTCCCTATATTGGGGTGGTACCATCTCCTCAATGCTTCGCTTGGTCTTTTCTTGGTTCGCCTTTGCTGCTAGATCATTAGCATGGTGAACCGCTCGAATCCTAATCTCTTCTTCCAAATCGATCATGAGTATCGTCTCCCCCTCCTCTAATTCCTCGTCCCAGGGGTCGTCAGGGTCTGCGTCGGGAAGGGGGAAGGGGTTCCGTTGGCATTGGCACCTTGGAAACAAAACCTTCCTGGTAGTCCAGTTGATAACTGGATTATGTCGCTTCAACCAATCGTGTCCCAGGAAGACATCTCCTTTTCCTAGGTTAGTCACCCCTAGGTCTATTCGTTCACTGTGCCCCCCGATGTTGAGTCGGAGTTCTACAAAGTCGGTGATACTTCCCGCCCTATTTCGTGTTCCGTCGGCATTATATACCGAAATAGGGCTGGCGGCCTTTCGAGTGGTCAGGTTGTTTTTCCGAACGTAGTCCTCGCTTATCGTGCTACCTGTGCATCCGCTATCTACGAGCGCTTGCACTTTGAGGGTTTCTTGGTTGGTAAGGGTTTCGATCTGGGCATCGAGGAATAGCTCACAGATGCCCGAAGTCCTTACACGTCGTTGATACCGGATGGGGGTTCTCAACTCATGTATTCGGTCGATTGCAGACGAGGGGGGGTCCTCCCGAAGGAGATGGAGAAGTTCAGTATCTATTTTGGGCTGTTTATCTTTATGCGCCCATAGATATAGGGAGGATAATGCCTCCACGTCAGTTCATGCCTCCCTGACCGCCTGAAGGGTCCAACTCGCACCAAATGGTGGGAGCCAGGTGAAGTTCGGGGGGGGGGGGGAGACACTTACTGGGGAGGGTACAGACTGCCTCTCTGCTCGCGCTTCTTTGTCTCACTTCTCTTGCGCTGTTAGATAGCGTTGATAGGAGGCGTCATCTTCTTCGTCAGGCACTTCTTCCATCGTGACTCATGATGGCACCGCACATCCAATGCCGCTTGATTTCATTGGGGGCGTACTAGAGGGTGCCGCTCTTCCAGCACTGTCGGTTCCTTGTTCCACTGATCCCGAGAGTTGCTGGGATGTCGCTTTCCCAGGCGAGGTGTACGCCTTGGCTGGGGGGCAAGCATCACCACTTGCCTTGGCGGGGCTCGGTGTGTCCAGGGTTGGGTCTCGCATGAGTTGTCCCAGAGGGTGGACGACCTGGGGGTTCGATCGGACCTGCCGTCTTCCCCGCTACTTCCGAGGCTCGATGGCACCCACAGCCCATAGCACTTACCCGACCACAAGGCGGGAGGTCTGGGGATTTCTTCTGAGGCGGGGGGAGAGGGGTTGTCTGGAACGGAGGTGGTCAGCGATTGCGAGGGGGATGGGGTTTGGTTATGGTCGAGGGGGTTTTTATCGGTTTTCAAAGGCGATTCAGGTTCGGATAAGGAAGTAATCAAATCGGGTATATTCGAATGCACGTGATGAATACATGTGATATACGAAGAAGGTCGTGCTGCAGGCTCCGACCCCTTTTTCCTTATCCAAAAGTCCTGGGCTGAGCAAGCAGAATCGCTTACTTGTTGGCCTCGTCTTTTACTTCCTCGACTTTGGAGGTTTTTGGTGCCTCCTCCTTTTTGTCACCTTCCTCTGCGATTTCGATCATTGCCCTCAGCTCTTCCCGGGTAAATCTTCTGGTACGAGCTTCATGGGGTCACTTCTTCTTCTCCTTTTTGCAGTCCTTTGATAGATGACCTTTCTCGCTGCAATTGAAGCACCGACCTTCTCGTTTGAGTCGGTCAATGTCCATTGGCTGTCCGCTCCCTCCGTAGGTTGTTCCGGTTCCCGTCTTCTTTTCGGGAGTTCCTCCGCTGCTTCCTGTCCCTTGGGGCTTGGGCCGATTGTCAGTCTTCTTTCCTTCCCTTCTGTCCCCTCCATGTGCTTGATCAAAGAGCATCCGTCTTTGTTGCTCTTCGTACATGGTGGTGACCCGCTGTTTCCACTGTGGATAGGTTTCCGGAATGTTGAAGCCGGTGTTGGCGATGGTGTGAGAGTAGCTGTACGGGATCCCTCGTTGTACTGCAGTGACGAGTGGACCTCGGGCGCTTTTGTCACGTCTTCGATTGGCCATCTGAGCTTCGGTTTCCAACTTCTGGAAGTATTGATATGCCGTCATTCCCTCCATGCGGAGGTCCATCATCTTTTTCTCATGTACGTCTTCGATGGCGGGGTCTGTGAAGCGCTGAGCGAGCAACTCGGTGAACCGGTCCCAGGAGGGATATCAGAACCTCCCGAGATTGCCGCTAAAGTACTCATCGATGAGGTTAACCCACCACTCCAGGGCCGGCCCAATCAGGGCAGAAGTGGCATAAGCAACTTGTTGAGGCTCGAAGTGGTAGTACTGTCGATAGGTTTCGAAGTAGCTGGTGCATTGGTATAGGAACCTCTTGAGTTCTGAGTGGGTGCCATCGAACGCGGCAGGTTCCTTAATGAGTACAGGTTTGACTCCCAGGAAAGGGGCATTGCCGGTGGGCCATGAGGGTGGTGGGCCTGGAGGCATTCTGTCTGGCAGGGGTCTGGGAATGGACCATCAGTCCAGGTTGTCGTAGGGGTCATCGTCCGGGTCTCCCCCTGGTCCTCCTGGTGGTCGTGCTGGGCAGGTGTTTGGATATTTTTTGTAGTGCTCTTCGAGTTCTTGGTCCATACCTTCTTTTTGCTCCTGGAGTTCCTTCGCCTTGGCTAGCTCCTTTTCGTGTTTGGCACGTAGTTCGGCAGAGCTCAATTTTACTACCTCCGGTTTCTTCCCAGAGGGTCCTGCTTCTGCTCCTCCTCCGGCACCGGTGAACATCCTACTTGTGCCGGGTCAGGGTGCTCGGTCCTGCCTGCAGAGTGGAGGTTCTGCAGTGCAGGGTCGGGGAACTGGGTCCCGCCACCGGGGAGGGGGAGCGTCAGGGAGGGGACGTGGGTACTCTCCTGGCCCTTCGCTCGGCCACTTGCTGGAAGCGCTCCTGGTAGATCCTGGTCTGGTCAGCCAGGGCACGGTCTCTGCTAGCCTCCTCGGCCAGCTGTCGTACTCTTTTGGCCACCTCTCTGTTGGCGGCGAGATTCTGGAAGGCCCAATCCAGGGTCCCCTCGATCTCCCTCTGCTCAGTGTCGGTTCTGGAACGGAGAGGCGGGCCCTCATAGGGATGGGGGATGGGGCCCTGTAGCTCTCTTCAGAGGGCTTCGTGGATTCTAGTTCCCACGGTTCTTGGGGTGAGTGGTCGCCTTGTTCCTCCCACCATTCTGTAGTTGGGGCTTGTTCCAAGGACATAATCGTCTGTACTGATCGGTAATCCTCCTCTTGCGACAAAGTCTCGTACTCGGACCTCCCATGCGAGGGTGATCCATGGTCCCAGGGCGAATCTGTCCTGGTCAGAGAGGAGGGTCCACTCCATTTCGGGTCCCTCAAGGTTGAGGGGGCTCTCCGCGAATCTTCGCTGGTAGCGGTCTCGCTCCCACTGCTGATAGTCGATTCTGAGCTGTGTTGCAACGGCATCCTGCTGGGCCCACGTGGCCCTTCGGAGCCAGTCCCAGTATCTTGTGCACATTTCGCCTGCCAGTCTAACACGATTTGCTGTGCTGTAGTATGCATCAACAAGCTCGAGTCTACGTCTCCTTCGCTCTTCTCCATCCTCATCCTCTGGGCCTGTTGCTTGGGATGAGGACTCTTCCGTTTGTATGGTGATGACTTCCTGGGTGGGGAGGTCGGGATATATTCTTCTGGTGCATCCTCTCTCTCTTCTGGTATTTGCAAGGAGAGCCGCGGGGGGTCGTATCGGGAGAACGGGTCTGGGTGATAGGATTCTTGGAGGGGGTGACTCGGCAGGGTGGGGACCTGGCCTTGTGGGGCTAGGCTCCAGGCTATCTCTATCATCTCCTGCGAGGTCGCTTCCCATTGCGTAGGCCTCGATGACATCTTCATAGGAGACGTTCTCGGGCTCGTGGCGGGGTATTGCTGGAGGGGTTCTAATGGAAGTATCAGAGGACTCAGTTCTGGTTGTTTGGGATCCCGATAAGATCGATGGGATGACCGGGTCTTCACTGTTTTCACGGATGCTGCATTATCGGTGGATTTCGGGAGAACCCTGTCCTTCAGGCTCTGCATGAATCCCTTCTTTGGGGGTGGTTGGTCGGTAGGGTCCAACATAGTATTGGGGAAGGTTTGGGTGGTAGGTTCTGATGGGTTGCCTCTGTCGTCGGCGGCAGGGTTGTATAAACACAATTGCGCTTAGGGCAAGGATTATAGTTCCTAGTATTGTGGAGACTATAATCATGGTTCGGGGGGAGGCGTCAGTTGAAATAATCATGGGTTTCCTTCGGCTAGCGAATAGGAGACCTTTGGTAGGGAAGCTTCAAGCTAACTGTTAGACCTGGACCAATATTCGAGGGACAGAAGTAGGTCTAGGGCTGTCTCGCGTTCAGGCAGTCACCCTAGAGATCTTCGTAGGAGTCCAGAATATGGTGGCGGTACAATTAGATAGCCTTTCAGCAAGTGAGTCAGCAAGATAGAGTTAGATAAACTATAGCTTGAAGCTGAGGTTACATGCTGGACTTTGTCGTCCTTATATACTAAACATTGGGCCTAATAATAGTACTAAAAAGATGGAGAAGATGAGATCAAAAGATGGTGTAGCGGGTTGCGAGAGGATGGCACAAGCATACTGGTCTCATGATGGGAAAGTACAATGAGATAAGATAAGATAAGCAAAAAAGTGAATAAATCGTAACACAGTTCCTGAATATTCAATTACGATACTCGTGAACAGCACAGATAATTACCTAGGCATCTTGGTAGCATCATATTTTGCTGTCATAGCCAAGCAAGCTAACTCAGGTATGTATACTTCAAGTTTCCATGTTTTCGGTCCTCTCATAGTTTCAGTCGACAGTTTCTATATTTCTTCTCAGTCATCCAGCTAAATGGTAGGGATAATACTATGGTCTGGCTGAGATGTTTGGTATCATTCAGAGTGGACACTTGAAAGACATTCAAGGGGATTGTGTTGGAGCAAACCGGAACATGGGGTAGGGGGGAGGGGGGGGAGGGAGGTAGATCTTAAATGCATAAGTGACATACCAAAATTTAGTAGTATATATTGATGGAAATGAAACATTTTGATCACAATAGGTGATATATTGAGTGGAAACATTACATTCCATGCCATTTTCTAGCCAGAATTGGGCCAAACAATTGAGGAACTACCAAATTGAGCAATTCCCCTGATAATGTAAAGCTTGTATTTTCTCAGCAGGTGGGAAAATAACTGGTAAGTGTGTTGTATGCCTTCTCGTGTCACTTAATGAATTGATGTTACCATAAATCTGTCTCACTCAAGTGTTGACATGACATACAAATTGCTTTGTTGGTGGTCCAATCACTTAATAGTTATGAACATTCCAAGAACACAGTTCTCAGAAAACTTGTTCAAATTACATGCTTTTTCAAGGCTTAAACTTAAACTTAGCTGTCATGCTCAAATCTCTCACTATTGAAGCATGGTATCAAAAATCTGTTCCAGGGTTGCTCTTTTGTCTGACCCCATGGGAATATATGTCTTAAAATGAATGACAGGTATGGAATACAAGACTGACCTGCTCATGTCAAAAGTGATTGGTGCCTTAGAACCTCTGGTACCCCTCTACTACTTTATATGTTCAATTAGCTAATATTTTGCATTTGATTAACATGTTTATATAATGATATTTTGTGCTTCAAAATAATTTATCAAAAACTTATTAATATAATCAATAAGTTTTTGCGTTCCTAAATAATAATTAGCCATATTTGCTGATGATCCATATAGCATTACTTTGTTATGCCATGCAGGGGCAATGACATTCGAGGGAGGGTGTATGAGCATTTGATATTATGCCTGTCAGTGAGAATAATGTAATTTATGTTAGAAAAAAGCTGTGTGAGAGAATAGTGTCTGTGAAATGTGTACCACCTGGTATGTCCAAGGAACAAAGTTCCACTGTTCTCAAGCTACATACATTCCACAGGGCCAAGAGAGGAGGTTTTTTTTCCTCTTCATGGTTCAACGTGGGGTGAGAGGAGTGCTAAGAGTGCAAATTAAACAAGCTGGTGAAAAACTGTGTTTTGCACAATTCTAATCAGTGTTGCTGCAACTCGGCTTATCTCAGCTTAACGCTGAAGTCGACTTTTGAGCCATCAAGGATAGCATGACAGAGGGAACAGCTAAGCTGTCACTGACACTACCAATAATTCTTATGAGTTAATGCTTACTTCAGATTATCTTCCATTTTAGACAATTGTGCAGTCACAGCACATCAAGCGCAAATGGCTCAAAATCGACTTTGGTGTTAAGCCGAGATAAGCTGAGTCGTGGCAACACTAATTCTAATGCCTGTGGAACAGCCACATTAAGCAACAGACCTATGTCTAGTAGCGCATCCATGGTGCTCAAAATGTTAATTTGAACTTATTCTTGCCCATGGAATGCACCCTGAAGTTGTATGTCACAATTGGTAGCTAAACTTTAAATTTTCAGCCCAATGAGCTGCAGTGGTTTACTAGTTTTCTATCAGCTAGCAACCAGATATTTCAAGTTTTAGTTCCAAACCCTGATCTCAGTTTAAATTAACCTGGAAGTCACCTTCAATTGAGATCAGTAGCACCTCCAAAGTATTGACCTAGAGAGCAATGTTACAAACTGTGTAAATGAACATGATCCCTATTTTTAGTGTTTTTGATCAAAATAGATCGATGTTGATCATCCCACATCTGACCCTGCCAAAGGCTGACATCTTCCTTTTATTGAACTTTCTCTGGAATAAACTTACTATAACATATATATATGCCCAGATGGCTGATCAGAGGGTATGGAGAATTGAATGAGGGTCTCTGTGAAACAAATACCTTGTTACCTCCTGCTCATGTGAAGGAGTTGCTCATTTGCTTCAGTGAGATACCCAGTGTCAAGAAAATCCTAATCATGAATCAGCATGATAATTATTTCTTTTGCCTTCCTTCCAGAGTCCTTGCCAGGAATGTCTAGACCTAGCAAATGGACCAATCTAGATAATTTTATTTTTGTCTCCAAGCAGAGCTCTGTCACGTGAATACAAACCTCATTTCCCAGGGCAAGGTGGCACCCCTTTCATCATTCAATGTTTATCATCCCACAGACATGGCAGCAGTTATAGGTTCTAGTGCTCACTCATCATCCTACTATCTGGTATATAGCTTGCAGCCATCTGCAAGGAATCAGCCTGCAGTCAAGACTCCTGACACAGATCTCAAGGCCAGTATGACACTTTCCATCCCATTGCCTAACACCGTCTACACCAAAGACATCCCCCAACCGATATCTTCTTTCTTGAGCCAAATCGAGAAAGCCACAGCTGGAGACACTCTGAAAACATGGCTGGACAAGGATTCATTGGCCTGGTTCAAGACCAACTTTGATGTGGTGACCGAGATGCACCGGGGGAAGTGAGTAATATTCATGATCTGAGAGAATTCCTTGACAATATTTGTTAGGTGGGAGCTCACTGACAAGAGTGCCATCATCACTATTCCTACCCTCATACATGAGAGTTTTCTCCATGAACTCACCTGCTCACTGGGCAAGAGAACAAATCCCAGGAAACTTAAAATAGGGGCTACCAGCATTCCAGTTTATGACAGAATGAAGATACCGGACATAAGCATATACAATAACCATTACAAAGGTGAGGGCTATGGCTTTCCCACTGTGTCAATTGAGGTCAGCTACAGTGAGAGTCATACCAAGCTTCTGTGGGACATAATCCGACTGGTCCTAGGGCTACAAGGTCACCTATGAATCGCCATTGGCATCAATGTATCCTATTCCCCAAAGGAATTGTGATATGTAGAGGTCATTCCTTGCGTATTTAATGGCTCAGGCATACTTGATGCTGCTGATGCGAAGACATTCAAGCATGAGAAGGTGTATGGCAGGAAGAGTGATGATGGTAATTGGAAGATAGTTCTGGAATCGGAACCAGGAGAGTTCAAGAAGTTCCGGATATTACCTTTGAAAGGTCACAAGGACCAGACCTTCATTGATTGTGAACTGGTTCATGCATGGAAGGTATGAGTTCTCTTGGATCATCTCTAACATGAAACACTAATAATACCTCCAGATCACAGAGCATGACCAAGTGGACATCATTGTCCCAAGGGATGTCCTGTTCTGTGAGAACAAGAGCAATGGCAAAAGTCTTGTTATCTCTCCTGCTCACCTGTGGGAGTGTTGCAACAAGAATTCTCATATGAATGAGGAGGTCAAGGAAGGGACACTCGAGATCAAGGGAAATGGAGTTTTGGGGAAACGAAAGTTTAGCAAAGTGGGAACACAAGATCTGAGGGGCAAGCATAGAATGAATTAAACTTTGCTGCATGTTGTCTATATGTTTTTTCAGAAATTGATTTGTTTCGTGCCAGTGATATTGCACAAGAAAGGATTAGGACAAGGTCATGGAAGTAGGAACAAACACGTGGTCTGAGAAGTTCGGAGTTTCTTCATCCCATTGGGATAGATAGCAAGATATATGTGACCTAATCAATGTTAAAAACTTTATTAAAGATGTTAGAAAAACCTTTACTCTTTTCCCAGATAGTTATATCACTCCGGTGATACGCATGTTGCGTGTTTACCCTTAGATTTTGCGATTTTGTATGAGATATATACATACGAGAATCTATATCTACTTGAGTACGAGAGCTATTGCTGAGACTTCGAGCAGATAGCTAAGATCCTGTGCAATGAGAGAATATATAGAGTTGAAATACAGGACTTAGGAACAGTACCTTGAAGGATTGAACCTACCAGCCTGAATATTCAACCTGTAATCGGTCTAAACAGGCGAATATATGCCATAACATCCCACTCATGCATGATCTACTGAAACCAGAAGTATCTAGTCCCTTAATATGGTTGACTAGCCCCCAGAAGACATGAATAGTTCCCTAATGTGACGATGAAGTCCCCAATGTGGTGGACCAGTCTCAACAGAAGGGAATATTCTCCTAATGCGATTGAATAGCTGTGATTAGTTGCCTATGGTTTGCAGAATATTCTGAGGCAGTTCAAGCTCTAGAAAGAATAGACAGAAAAGCATGCAAAGATTCACATTCAGAAGCGAATATTCTCCCTAACATGGTGGAATATTTCCCCTCAGATTGAAGATACAAAGTGACTCGCCATTACTATTGCTTGATAGTGACTTTGGACCTGTAGATATTCTGCAGATGAGCCGCATTCCAGAAGAATAGCCATGAGGCTCACATCAGTGATCGGGATATCAATTATTAATTGATCGGTCAGGAACATTCCCCTGGTTGCAGCTGTGGCCAGTTGCCTAGATATAGAAGATAATGATGGATCACCCATTGCATGGTGTGGTAGCCTGGGCTGAGGGTGAATTAACTGGTAACCAGGCTAGCTACCTTGGTAACACCGGAACATTCCATAGTCCAGCAAAGAATGATAGAATATTCTGGCTCCAACAGCCATGGAGACAGTATCTAGATTGTCTGGACCGATGAAACCCTCAACCCAGTAGTATATGCTCTAGACCCAGTCAGATATTAGCTTATACAGTATGACTAAATATCCGTGGTAGATCGGACTATGTACAGTATATAAAGGCCTCCTAGATGTAATATACAGGAGGCAACACCCTCCCCATGATTTGACCTTATAAGCGCAGTAGCTTGGGTGATTCAAGGGCTTTGGAGTGGAACCTCAGAGTTATAGAATAGTTGTTAAGTCCAGGAAGCTTGCCATCCCTTAGAGTCGCACCTTAGCCAGTGAGCAGGGCGATTTGAAGGCCTTTGTGCATATTCCTTGGGTGAGACAAATATTCCTTAAGTCCAATAGAGAAAGATAAAAGAATATAAAGATTATTTATATATTTTCGAGTTTGAGTTGGCCAGTGAGCCATAGCATCAGCCAGTGAGCTGCAGAGTCGGCCAGTGTGCTATAGAATTCGGCCAGTGCGCCATTAATCTCAGAACACAGAATATTTCAAGTACCAAGACGAGCAGTCATCGTTAATATACTTTATTTGCTCCCAGACCTATTATATATTCGCTAAGTCGAATTGGATAGCTTGAATACCTTTAGAATTGAAAGAACAAGTCATATATTCAAGCTTCTGGCTAGAATATTTGCACACTTATCAGAATATTTGAACTTCATACCAAACTAGTCGGTTTGCAGAGGTCTTCTATCGATCTCGAAACACCCGAACTTATATATTTGGTGATTGTGAAGTGCAAGGATTGCTTAGGGTTGAGTATATACGAGTTTCACTCGCTGTATATTCGATCTAGGTTTTTCCCTGCACTGTTACCAAGCACATCACCAGCTCCATCCATATGGCAAATCTTGCGAGGAGTGACACCGACTCCAGGATTGAATGGCAAAGAATGGGTGGGGCACTTTCTGTTCTGGAATCACTTGCTACTTGTTTCCCAGTTCACAGAACCTCTGATGGTGTTGATCCCATGCACATTGAATGAGATTACTAGCATTCCTGTCCACCAGTAGCAGCATGCATCACTGAAGTCAAATTTCTTCCCAAATGTTTCTGTGGAGGGTTAGTCTCTGAGGGATGCAATTTATTTCCAGAATCCACTCAATGCCTATTCAGCTTTCAATGGTTATCATCCTTGCTGGCACACCGTCGGTGATTGCACTGTCATTTATTCCAGTTTTGTGTTTCTGAATAGAGAGTACCTGCTTGTATGCACACTGTGCAATCTTTGCTGTTAGCGTTAAACAATCAGTAAGGGCAGAAATTTTCACAAGAACACTGGTGCATCAATAGGAGATTGAACCCTTACAGTGACTTACTGAGTACCAGACCAATAAGGCATGACATTTTTCTTTGTATTAACTCAACTTCAATCGAAGTTCCAACAGAAAGCAGCTGCAACAAAGTACACTTTTATTTTACAGATTGCCTCATGAAATATATAATAATATTATAATCTTTTACAACATGCCTTTTTCACTTCCAAATGTGGAGCTCAAACCATAGTTTACTCTTACTCGAGTCTTGTGGTATATTTATTCTGGACATTGGATACAACAGACCACATTCAGATAATTGAGTAACGTCCAGGGTCCCACTCATTTCCTCTCATACAAATTTGCTCTTGTCCCCCTGGTGTTTGCTATGTATTAGAAGATTAGCCGACTATAATCACCTAACTGAACATTTTAATACTCAAATTAGCAGATTTCCCTCAAACACAGTCACAATGGGATCACAATATTGCCAATGTTTCTGAAGTGCATTCCTTGTTCATTGAGCTTGATGACTAGTGTAACTTTTTCCCAAAATAGGTTGATCAACTACCAAAAACATGAGGAGAAATTTAGAAGTCCATGTACTGTAAAAGGACTCACAAGCATATCCTAAATTGCTGCCTGTCAACATTGAATGTGCTTGCTGGGAATGCAAATACAGATAAAATGCTTTGGTATTGAATGGCATTGGGCTGGAGATTCAAACTCTGGAAAGGGAACTGGATCACTATGATCCACAAAAAGAATGCAAAATTCCATACTACCCATGGAGGCCTGGAAAATATTGGTGTATAATTCATAGGCAAGAACTAAAATTGAGAACTTCAGAGCAAGGGAAGACATAAATCTTATATCTGTTGATTCATATTCATTTAAAGCATTTGTTTTATGACTATTCCTATTCATTTGATGTAATCTTTGCTCTCAGATAAACTCCCTGACGTTTCTGGTACAAACCAAATCAATTTCTGAAAAAATATACAGTACATGTTACACAGCTTATACCTTCCAACATTTGCTATGCACAGATTCAAAGTCCATGTCAAGATCGCTAAATTTTCATTTACATTCTCCCCTTTTCCATATCTCAGCCTTCACCACATTGATCCCATGGTGGAGATTGATGCAATCTTGTGTGTCATGCCACAATCGAGTGGCAGAGAGAACAAGATCATCTCCCTTGTTGTCAAGGAACAGGCATTTCCCTGGGATAACAATGTCATCTTGATCTTGCTCCATAATCTGGAGGTATTACTAGTCAGTGGGTCATATTAGAGATGATTGAAGGGTACACCTGCCTTCCACATTCTGAGGAGTTTGCAGTCAACATACGCATGGTTGTTTTCATCTTTGGAAGTCAACATCCTCAACTGTTCAAACTCTGGTGGTTCCAATGGTGAAACGACCTTCCAAACACTGTCACAACTAAGCCCATATACTTTTTTGTGCTGGAATTTCTTTGCCTCAGCACCATGCAAAGTTCTCATGCCACCGGATGCAAAGGTGATAACCTCCAGATAATGAAGCATTTTGGGGGAGTGTAAATTCACCCCATATGTGAGCCATAGGTAGCCATGTAGGCCAAGGACTAGTCTTATGAGATCCCACAGGAGCTTTGTACAACTTTCAGAGTAGGCAACCTTGAAAGAGACTGTTGGTACACCATGACTGTCTTCAGTTGGATCTCTCTTGTCGAAAATATTGAGATTCAGTATTTTGATTCCATTGTAGACTGGAATGTCGCTAGACCCAATCTGAAGGTCTACAGACCATGTGGAAGTGTGCATGGATCAGGTGAGTTCTTTGAGAAAACTTTCATGAATGATTGTAGGAATGGTCACTATGACCTTGCTGTCAATGAGCTCCCACCTAACAGATCCTGTCAAGGACTTCTCTCAGATCAGGAAATATTACTCACTTCCCCTGGTGCATCTCAGTCACCTGATCAAAGTGGATCCTCAACCAGGACAATGAATCCTTGTCCAGCTGTGTTTCCAGAGTGTCTCCAGCTTGGGCTTTCTCAATTCAGTTCAAGAAAGAGGATATCGGTTGCAGGATGTCTTTTGTGTAGATGGTGTTGGGCAATTTGACAAGGGTAGGGCTGGCCTTCATTGCAGGCCTTGTGGATGACTGTGAGCTATAAAGAGAGGAGTAGGATGACGAGCGAGCGCTAGAACCCATAACTGCTGCCATGTCTGCATGATGATGAATGTTGAATGATAAGGGGGTGCCACCTCACCCTGAGAATGAGGTTTGTATTCATGTGACAAGGCCCCACTGATTACAAAAATAAAATCATTAGAATTTAGGTCTAGAATGTTCCTGGAAAGGATCTGGGAAGGACCGCAAAAAAATTATCATGCTGATTCATGATCCTAATTTTGTTACCACTACACAGCCATCCAGGCATATGTTACAGTAATTTTATTCCTGAGAAAGTTTAATAAATGGAAAATGTCAGCAATTGGCAGGGTCAGATGTGGGATGATTGACATTGATCAATTTTGATCCAAAATGCTAAAAATAAGTAATGTATTCATGGGAATGTATGAATCCATTCTATGCTTGCCATTCAAATTGTCTTGATCAAGTCTCATTCCACTAAATGTTCATTTCCCTCAAATTCCCTTTTCCCACATTGTGACCTTCCTTACTTTGATTGCCTTATACATACTATAAACATTTTTTATATCTGCCACAAAGATGACAACTTTTTAGCCTTGCTCCTGCTCTTTTGTAACAGGGCTTCCCCTGGGATGAGATCTGGAGGTATTATTAGTCAGTGTTTTATGTCAGAGATGATTTCAAGGGAACTCCATGATTGCACCAGTTCACAATCAATGACCTCTAGATATAGTATCAGCTCCTTTGTGGAGTATACATTTACCCCAGACAGGAGTCATAGGTAATCTTGACCTAAAACTTGCCTATAGGATAAATCGATACTCCGCAAGCTGATCAATGAGCTCCCACCTAATAGATTCTCATCAAGGAATTCTAGTTCATCAAAGATGTTGACATTGAGACCATGAGTGTGCATCAAGAAAACTCTGGAACAACAGGGGAGTTTATCCAGCTGGATCACACTTCTACAGCAGGAACCCATGTTGCATTCAGAGAAAAAGAGCACCTGGAAAATGATATTGTTATCCTTGATGGAGACATCATATTTGCCGAACTCACAATCATTCAGGCAGAGGGCAGGACAGACACTACTCAATTCCTGCAAATTTAGTGCTAGTGCCTATATAATACATGCGAAAGAAATATTTGAAAGAAATTGATGTATTTCTCAGTCACAAAAAACAATGAACATCAATTACATGTATCTTGAGCATTCTGGAGGCAAAGATCATGTAATAGAGACATTCTTTTCACAAGGGGAATTAAACCACTATTAGTCATTTCCAAGATGTCAGAGAACCACCCCAACTACAAACTTAGCCAAAATAATCAAGACTAAACTACAACATTGACAGCACCTATTCAGTAACTGAATACACTTCACCATTCAGATGAAAGCTCCACAACATGGCAGCACACACTCGATGACACATGCATGCTGACATAGGAAAAAAGACTTGAAAGAAAGTGATGTGTTTCGATATTAACACAGATTACTGCTGTGGACAAAAATCAGCATTACTGAAGTAATTAGGCCACAATCAGTATTGGTGATTTGGTGTACTGGGGGAATTGAACCCACCAATTTTGGAGTGGCCAACATAATGCAACAGCCATTGCGCCATTGCCATACATGATCTAAGAAAGAAAAGAGCAGAGGAGGCTGCAACATTTGAAAACATTGTGCCCTGCCAGTACATCCAAACTTGTCACCCATGTCTAAATCAGTACAATTGCTATGGTACTAAATGATACCTACACTCTCCCACTATAGTCAAGTCCAATCACAAAGTCTCTGCCACCTTAGTAGATGGGTTGGTAGTGAAGCAATAAGAGAAAAAAGTTCGTGAACAAATAAGCGTGAGTTAGCCATGAGGAGGTGTGTCGGGGGTCGCACAAACCTCTTTCAACTGGGGAACAGGTCCCACAGAGATGATATGAGCAATCTGTGAGTGAAGTCAGTGGGAAGGGAATGGGCACAGGAAGAGAACATGTCAGTGGGCAGGCTAGTTGCTGCTCCTCAATATTATACATTGAAAAGGAGGCGGAATTCATATTTGGAGTAATCACATAATGTCTTTTCAGAAGGATCATTAAACCTCAGCCAATCCCTTGAATACAATAAGACAAGGCATTGGGTAAGGGAGTATTGATCATGTTTAATCAGGGTCAATGGTATACAAGAGATTGACAGGTGTATAGATGCACTTTCCAGCAAGCAATTTTTACTGATCAGGCAAAGGAGGATGACTTCCATAAGCTTTCATTGTCACTCCTGTGTGGCTGTGTCATCAAGCTAGATGATGTGCTTTGTCAGCATCCTGGGGGTTGTGTCATCGAGCTTGATGATCAAGCTCAAAGATGTGTCAAAAGGTAGAGAAGGACACCGAAACAAAAGAATGCAGATCCATCTATACATTATCCCCTGTAATTCACCATGAATGTAAGGAGGGTCTCTGCTTGCCTACACTGAAAGTCATCAGGATGTGAGCAGAGACAGCCATATTCCTGTGATACAGTCATGCTGTAAAGTCTGGTTTTAGACAGTTTTATGGAAGTTATCAGGTAACATGTTTGACTTACATTCATACTGGGAAGGTATACATAATAACTATGCTGAAACATGGAACAATTAGATGCTTTAAAACACTGAACAGAAATTTTATAATGAGATTTTCTCAATGTGTCTTTGTGTTTCCTCATGATAGAAAGTCAGGTATGACAAGAAGTGTGATCCATTCAACTTGGACTACTATGTATGTGCTATGTCTTAAAACTGTGATTTCTTTTTGCTCTCAATCTCAATTACTCAATGTTCCCAGGCCAAACCACTGGCACCAATCTAGACACTCGTGTTTTTTTGCAAAATTCATCCAGTGATCCATTGAAGTTTCTGTCACCAAAAAGCAGTTTTCTGTAAGCTCTAAGGCACAATCAGATCTCATATTTCATGCTAGAAATTAGGACATACTCGGACTGTGCCATGACCTGGGGATTGGTCAACCAGGGACCAGCTCCTACACAGGGTGCATAAACAAAGTTTAATAGGTTGTTAGAGAGATCTTACCTTGGTAATCAGAAACAAACACCTTCCTGAACAAATAGTGGAACTGCACGTGTTGCAAGAAACACAGAAACAGTGCCTTGGCATGTGCATCTACATCCAATCCTGGGATTGGCAGAGGAGAGCTGTTGCTGATGTACTTTGTAAACTTGTGAGTGGGTAACTTCCACTCCACCAAGGCTGTAAAGCCTTGAAAGTTGCTAGCTTTCACAGATTCCAGCTTCATATTTAGTATAATGGCAGCCTCCACGAACGATAAGGTTAGAATTGGACCAGGTGGATCTCTGAGTGATGGTGCCTTGCTAGCCACCATATTCACGCTCATGTCATGAATAGTGGTAGCCCATAGAATGGTATTGGCTTCACATAAAATCACATGCTGTTCTGATTCCTTGGTCTGTCTGCATGGAAGTTCAGCCCTACCCATGTTTATATATGGCTGCTTCATGCAAACTTTTCCAAGAAGGGTGGAAGGAAGCTTGATGTCGCTCAGTTTCATTGCAACATGCAGGAGACCAGAATGTGCAGTTTTAAAGCTTCCAGATCCAAGTCGATGATCTTGATGTTCAGCCCAGTCTACATAGACATGGCCCTAGAACTCTGTCTCGAAGTTGAAGGTTGGGCTCTTAAAAATGTCCTGGCACCACTGTGGTATTCTACAAATTGCAACAGGGTGTTCCAGTAATCCTTGGAAAAATCAGGGAAGTGATATAAAACATTTGAAAAGAAATATTTACCCTATCCATTGAGTACCTCATTGCATTGGCCAGCTTCTTCCAGAACATTGGTCATGTCTTTAAACCATTTTATGATGTCTTCAGTTAGCTCAGGGCAAAGATGTTTTGTGCTTTGCTCGACCTCCGTATTTGAGCAGTACTATAATTGATAAGCTAAGCAATGTAATAATTGTTTATAATAACTTTTAACTTACCACCCATTTAGATCCTGGGAATGCTTTCTGTACCAATCTATATGACCATTAGGATTTCTTCCATAAAAACATTCAACAACTTTACTGTTGAGGGTGCTGGACTAGTGGAAGGGATTGTATTTCTAGTTTCTTGGATGGTCATCCCAAAATGGAAAGGCTTGGTCTGGACCTCACTTAGTCTGGTTTGGGCGATGGTCAGAGAGTGAGGTGTGGAACCACTTTTGTTGATTGATATCTCTTTGTTGGACCTCACCATACTCTGACCCATGGATTCAAACTCATCCAAATTGTTCTTCTGTGATGGCTTTCTCATTGTTAATGAAGACTTCACAAGGACTTGAGTGATATACATACATGGTATCCATGCCCCTGTAATTGACATTTAACGGAGCTTTCACTGGGGGCATGGGGAGAATCAGGTACATCAAATTCATTGTCATCAGACTACAGGCATTCATCAGCACTATAGAATCTTATGCATTAAGAAACAGATGCACAGATATGTATTTTTCCCTTTTTTTGCCCTTTTGCCCTTTCACCGGTGAAGACTTTTTGAAGTTGTGAGAATGAATTCAACAAAAGGAAAATGCCACATGTACCATTGGTGTTCCTTCTCCCACTTCCCACAATTCATAGGGCTGGTAAGCACTATAAGTCAGCACAAGGTACCAAGTTTCTAGGGCTTTTTGAATGTATTTCCACCCCCCTGGGGCAGTCTTCTTGCCCCCTACCTGGGTGAGTCCCTTTTGCAATAAATGGGTTGGCCTCCTCAAGTCGCCCTTCATGATATCCATCCACCCACCATTGAAAAGCTGAAAATTGTTTTTCTCGAAGGAAAAACCCTTCACCTTTTCATGGTTGTTTATAATCGGCAACATCGTATCAAAAATAAGATCGCAGACTTCTCGTTGAGAAGTGGTAGGAGGGAATTCCATGCCCCATTGTAAATGCTTTGAGCATCAGATGTCAGGTTACTGTTACTAAAGAGTGCAAATGTACATGGAATGGTATATCCTTTTTCCCCCCATTTCTCTTTACCTGAACCAAAACCCTCACCTGATTCTCTGCCTGACCCTCAACCGCTAACATTCAATATTTTGCTTCGCAGCCTTCGTATCTGGTATGGGATTGGGAGTATCCATGTGCAAGACTTTTCTGATGATTTTGATACTTGGAAATTGCAACTGGTAGGTGATGATCCCAGTGTACATCTATGTGAAAGAGATCTCAAAAACAATTGAAACAAAATGAGATATCCTTACCATTTTGCTTTGCCATTTTCACCCATTCATCAATTCCTTCTATGTTCAGTTTCGTATGTTTGTTGACAATCTTCTCCAACAGTATGTCTGACTGGTTTGAAAGATAAGACAATACATTTCCTGTAAGCCCATCATGAATTTGGTAAAGCAGAACAATGAAACACCTTACCACATGATCCCCCATTTGAATGGTTCGATTGCTTTCAACCTTCAAATGTTCACTCTGGAACACAGTCAGGTTCTGTTCACAGTAAGAGTATCACATCCTACCTCAAGTGTGCTGCTGCATCAACCCCACTTAAAATATCATCAACTTTTAAGTACAGTGAAACCGACATAAACTTACTTTTTTTAAATCCTGTGTTGTAACAGTCTTCACACACTGTTAAGGTTACTGTCATTGTTCCGAATCTCTGGATGGTAGCTTGTGTATCTCCTCCAACACAACCCACCATTTGGAACTTTGGTTCATTTGGGCAAAACTTGTATGCTACACCACTCCTTGATCATTTGGTGCATTTGCGGTATTGGCAACAATCAGAACTCTGCAAGTCCATGAATGTCACATCTTCAAAGGAACCTTTATTGTGCAGTCAGCTCATTGAACAGAGACAGGTGGCAAAAAGACCACACCACCCTCTCTATGTGGACTTCCCCCCAAGGGATGCATTGTGTATGATCCTAGACAGACAGAACAATTGTGGAAGTCTTGTAATGGAAAGAAAGTAAAGCAGGTAGTCCTTTTCCAAGCTCCTGCCAAAAATTTGCATGAGCATACGAGGGTCCTTCTTATGCACTTTTCCACCAAACACTATGGAGTCAAATTTTCAAAATCCACAAACATCAAATTTCTGGGATTGGTAAGAATTTTTGTATCAAACCCTTTGTCAAAACACACTGTTCGTCAATGCGACAGATATTACAGACAACCAGCCTGGACATCCTGGCAATCACAGTGTAATGTGGATTCCATTTCACCTTCTCCCTGGTATGTCAACGTTGCTACGCATCTTGACCACTGACGACCAGACATTTTGAAGTTCAATTTATATCGGACCGATTACCTGCCCCAGGTAGGTTTGACAGTCTTGGAGACTTCAGTGATATCTAAGGCTGCAATTTGTGTGCGATTCCTATCCTTTACACTAGAATTGCCTAAAGGATGCCTACAGATAACAAAATGGAAGAAAAATGGAATGAGTGAGAAAAAGCCATTTCAAGGAGGCAATGTATGTGCTGAAGTGTCTAATAGAAACTGACGTTGCATTTTGGCTAGAAAGCGGGCATGATCACTCTGTCACAGGGTCATCAAGCTTGATGGCTAGACCAAGACAAGAGAAATATTCCCTATTCTTGAAAGATTATCCATGACAGAACTGCCAGCATTGTCAATTACTAGGACATTCTTCCATTAGAAGAAGAAACTAATAACCTAAAATGATTGGCATATGCAAAAGAAAAGTTGCCTCATATTTTGCTTCCATTTCATTCTGAACACTGGGGGTTGCACGAGAATGCCTGTCAATGTCCCCAAGTAGGAGAGCTGCTTTGCAAGAACATAGATTTGAAATTTATTTTTCACCCCAATACAGGCTATTATGTCTATGTAAAACACAAGGACCAAAATCATCGGAAGGTTTTCCCTCCTGTAATGCAAAGACACTCACACCAACCATCTGTATCCCTTTATTGACAATGGTCTTCACCATCCCTTTCTGCACAGTTCTTGGGCCAACCAGCCTTTCAGGCACTGCTCCCGGCATCTACAAGGACCAAATGTCAGTTCCACATCTTGATATGTTTTTAGCATTTACTGATGTCTTTGAAGTGTGTGGGTGGTCAATGGCACCCATGGCCTGAACTGGCCTGTTGCCATATACTGTTGGCATGAACAGCAAGTGATGATGTTGAATTTGCTCTTGAACCCATTTATTGCAGGTCATAGGGCAGAGGACCCATCGGTGTTTTGCTCGTCTCTTCAAGATTGGCATGTTTGGCAAGAGATAACCACTGCTTTTGATAGCCCTGGAAGAATCTTCTGGTCAGTCGTTCTTGGAAAATGGTCAGGAGTCTTTTATAATGAGTATGTTCCCAATGGAATGTGTTTCAATGGAATTCATATACTTTCATTATAGAGAACTCATGCTTATGCAGCTTAACAAATCACCTCCTGAATACCAGGCTGCATATGGATTTGATTCATTCAAGTGCGCCCTTATCTGCCAGATGTTGAGGTCAAACATCCAGTATGGGATTGCCACTCATTTACCACCTCATTTCATGACCACACCTCAATACCCAGAAAATGTTGAATATAGATGGAAGGCTGACAGTAAGAACATTCTAGCGGAAATCTTCTGGAGTGACATCTGAAGGACACTGGAGTGTCTAATGCAAAATAGCATTGAGCAAATATCCCATTGCAAGTGTATGTTTTCTTTCATTATTTTCGCTCGAACGCAAATGTGAGGTATACATGATGACAATGAATAAAGCCAAGAAAAAGTTTTATCCAACGGTTGCTCAAACAAATGGAGTTTCAATATTAATTGAAGAGCCCTCAGAACAATCTGACAATTTCAAGGTATGCCATGGATTCATCCAATTTTATTTCATCTCTGAACTTTAACAGGCAATTGACAATAGGGCAGACCTGTCCCTTGCATGCCTAAGTGGCCACTCTCAGATAGATGAACGTTTATGTCTACTATAGATAGTTTTAAATATCTGTGTAGTATGGCAGTAAACCTCTGCCTGGCCAAGGAACAGTTAGTGTTAATAAGTTATTTCAAATGTAGGAATGATGACAAAGAAAATTATCTGGCAAAAATGCCATAGATCACTGATGTCAAACTTGACATCTTTTCTACCAACACCACCATGTCAACTGAATCATTGCCACTCCAAAATATCTCTAGTAAGTCATTTTGATGTAGTTTCTACACTGTTCCCCTTCATTTTCACATACCGTTTCATCCCTCATTGTCTAAAGGCAAGAACCGATGAAAGTCATTCGTCAACATACATGATAGAGACAAACATCATGTCTGGTTGATGACTTGGCTTAAATCATTGGATTATAACTGATTCATTGACGAACCTTTTGTTTTCCAGAAGCAAATCTAAAAGGATATTCTGCTGCTAAACACTCCTCTTTGGTTTGGTCCTTACCAGTTCTGTGTCGACAATTCCTTCTCATGCCTCTGGATCCCAAGAAATGGTTCAAGATGCATGCAGTAACCAGTGATCAGGACACTGAAATATTAGAATTTGGAAAGGCCATAGGACGAACTCTTAAATTTGTTGCAGATGAAAGTTGGAGCAAAGGTGATCTGCCAAAAGAAAGCATTGATTCTATTTTTCCTGTTCGTGGCACGCACAGATCTGCGAACCATTTAGACACACTTGTACTGGTGAAGGCCATGGACATTGCCACAGGTTTTCTTAGATTGCCTACATGATCTCACTACCCAAGTTTCGGGAAAGTAATTAAATTGGAGCATAGTCATGTTGGGGTATGTTTGCTTACAAAGTCTGCTTTACATTTATATCTGATCAGGATGTCAGTATCTTAGAAGGCTTGATGATTGGCCTGGTAAACTTGAACAAATTCAGACATCCTTTCGGATGTACACTGAACAAACGTCTATACCACTTCCAGCCATAATGCTGGGGAGAAATGAAGGCAAGGTCATCCTCCACAATGATGTCTGTCTTCTCGCCAATCATTGGAAACATGAATCAGTAAAGAGTTGGCTGAAGGCACTTTGCATCTTGGATGGTGCCGCTTTTCATATATGAGTACTCTGCTTTGTGAGTTTTTCCTACAATGTGTTCCTTACCTACAATAATTCCCCTTTAGCACTGTGGAGTGGAACAGATGTCACTGTGGAAAAGGTAAAACAATTCTTTATAGAAAGGAACCATTTCTCAAAAGATTGAAGTTTTACTGAAGAAAACTTTCAGTACCCTGATGTCCAAATGATCATGGCAAATGATGATATGCTTAAGAAGTTCAAAGAAAATTTACCAAGATGGAAGCAAGTGTTTGCCAATGCTGTGGCGATTTTGCCATTAGTGCTGATTTTGGGAAAAGGAATCAGTCAGATGTTAAACATGCCCCAAGCATTACAAGTGAGCAACCTTGATGTGTCTGTTAACTTTCATTGAAGTTGCCCTATAAGGTCAGAGGTCAACTGTCCTCCCTGGGGAAGCCAGACTCACTTCTCCAAGTCAAAGAATTGCTTTGGCGATGCATCATTGGCATAGCCTGGGGCTCTTGGACCAGTGATGTGGAGATGAAAAGATTCCTTGATCAAGTGCAACCACTACTCACCAAAATCCAATTGACAGATAAGGAGATGAAGAAGGAGCGACTTGGGTGAGAATGGAATGACTGTGCCTGGTTTTCGAATGCCCTTCTGTTGATGAACCTAGAGACTCCTGTGGGCAGAAAACACAACACCTAAGTGGCAAGTATAATCTGTAACAGAATCTGAAGGCAGGTTCTTAGCAAGTCTAGTCGTGCACCTCTGTGCGGTGACTATAGGTCCTAAGATCATAGCTTATTCAAGGCTACTGGGTGTTATGCTCTTGAATAAATGGTTTGAGAAGCAAGCTTGGTGCACGAACCTCTTCAGAAAGGAAAGGAAGTCGCAACTGTGGGTGTATACTGAGTGGGGCAGGCTATATGCTGTGTTGACTGATGATGTCAGAATCCTGGCTATGGTTCCAGTTGTAGTTTCCACTATAGAAACTTGTTATTATTATGATTTTGCTATGCGAACTGATGCCTGTGGGTGTTAGAAGCTAAAGTGCAATAACCCTATCTATGGATTACCCTTTGAAGTCTTCTGGTGTTGGGTGCAAGCAGTGTGAGAATGCCAATGAAGGTGAACTACAACCTTCTTGGTTTAAGGACTGAAGCTGAGTATTGATGCTCAACAATTCAATACAGTGCACAAGTGTTTTATGGTTCGCAAAGAATGTTTACACTAGTGTATTGAAGTGAATGTTGAGGTGATGTCTTCTTAGTGGATTTGCTTTGAAGAAGTAAGGACTATTGTGTGGGGGAGTGGTATTCCCGAGCATATTCTATTGTTCTAGCTACTACACTCAAGTTTATATACTAATTTCCTTGTACCCGTGCATAAGCTACTAATGTCAGCCTTTGTAACTGCAGTAATATATTAGTGAGCTTCGCGAACGATTGGTAACAATATTATCATGCTATGTACTATCTTACTGAGCTTGCCATTATATTAACAGTCCATTTGCTGGCGAGTTTGAATGGCATCACCACCCTTATTCATCATTACTGGTTGTGCAGTCAAGGTGAATACCTATTCGTGAAGCCGAACCTTTTATTCTAACGTGTCTGTATGCTTGCTTAGGTACTCATTATGAGTCCTTAGCCGTGCACAGCCTTTGTGCAGGCATACCATATGATCGTATGGGTGATATCATGTGCATGGGCTAGATTCCTATGGCATCATAGAACAATGATGCAGCCTTCTGAAGGGATCGGACTGGATATTTTAATGAGTGCATGCACCATATTGATATATGCATCATTGCTTCACATAGCCATGTGCTGTTAATATATTGAAACGATTCGACCTGCACTGGACTTGCAATGGTTGGTTTACTGAAAGTCCGTGCATGTTAGGGCTGACTCCCATGTGACTCATAGTCAGGCAATTGGTAAGCTGTCTCGTGTTCGGACAATCACTTGGCCAATGTCTCGGATGACTCAAGGTGGTAGAAGAGGTGCTTACAGAGAGGCTCTCGGCAAGCGAGCAGACAAGTAAGATTTATGTGAAGGTAAACCTTAGCTCAAAGCTGAGGTTGTACAGTGAAATCATAGCTACTTAAATACTAGTGTGTGAGTACTATTATTAGATACGAAAGTTTTGTCGAAGTTGAAAGGCATGCAAATCGGACAACGAGCACGCAATATCATGCATTGTCCATCATGAAAGATTTGGTGAAGCTGATAGCGGTGATACGGTGACAATAATGCATAAGCATGATTACGCCGATAAGATGAGATAGGACTAGAAAAATGAAAAATGTCAATAAATCATAACATTACCCTCTCGTTAAGGCAGTCGTCCCGACTGCCCTAGGGTTCGTCTTGTTCGTCGCATTGTATGCAGTTGGTAACTTCCTTCTTGCTCTCTCTGTGCCAGTAATCGTCGATGAATGGCTTCCAAACTTCTCGATCGGGCTCTTCAATCCAGAATCTCTTCCCATTGACTCGCTCTACTTGATAGAACATGCTCCATCCTCCCATGGCTGGGTTTTCTCGATAAGACCTATCAACTATGCGTTTCACAGTATTTTCTGATCTGTCGATGACCTTGCATGCGGTCACGACGGCTTGTGTCTCGGAGAGGCTGTCTTCGTAGTCTTGTATGGCTTCTTGAGCGTTAGCCATGTCGTCTTCTCGAACCCACAAGTTATGCTCCCGGGTCCATCCCTTCCATTTGATGAAGTAATCGGTTACGAGTCGTGATTTTTGTCCTCTCTTGCCTCGTACTCGGCATGTTCACAAGTCTAGGACTTCCTCAACTTCATATTCCTCTTCGTCTTCAATGAGGTCTGGTGGTGGTGCAGGGGGTTGTTCTTGGTTAGGGAATGCCAGTGGTATGTACGGTGTCAGGAGTTTTTCGTTGAAGCACGGGTGGATCTTCCAATGTGATGGGAGTTTGAGTTTATAAGCAGAGGGGCCGGCCTTTTCAAGAATGAGGAAGGGTCCGACGTGCTTGTCGTCGAGCTTTTTCTTGGGACAAGGTAGGTGAAGGTTGGTGGAGTCTAGCCATACTCGGTCCCCTATGGTGTAGTCCTCTGAAGTTCTCTTCTTTTTTTCATATTGGGCCTTCATTCTGCCCACAGCTTCTTCTAGCGCTTCCTTTGCTTGTCAGTGCACCTCCTGCATATTTTCTGCAAATGACTTGGCTGATGGGTTGGTGAAGGCGGTCATTTTGATAGAGTCAGGTAGGACTCAGGGATTGGTTCTGTAATTTGTGAAGAATGGCATTTGGCCCATGGCTGAATGGACTCGGTTGTTGTGGGTGAATGCTGCTAATGCCAACCACTCGCTCCAATCAGTCTGGCAATGGTTAATGAAAAGTCAGAGATACTTGTTGATCTCCTGATTGGCCCATTCGGTCTGGCCGTCGGTCTGGGGATGGAAGGCAGTGGATGCGTTCGGAGTGATATCCAAGAGTCTAAGGAGTTCCATCATGAACTTTGAAACGAATTGGGGTCCTTGGTCTGAGATTACAGTTTTAGGCATACCATGATGGGCATATATGTGATCACGTAGGAGTTTAGCCCATCCTTCAGAGGTGAGCTCAACATTACATGCAATCGGGATTACTTCCTTGGAGAATCTGTCAACTATTACCAGGATGGCATCGTAACTGTTGGATTTGGGGAGTCCAGTGATCATGTCGACAGAGATGTGAGTCCACGGCTCGGAGGGGACTTTGTTGGGATGAAGGGGGGTGGCCTTGGGGTGGGTATCGGTCTTCGTTTGTTGGCATGCTTCACATGCTTTCACATACTTTTCCACCGTCTGTTTGAGTTTGGGCTACCAGAACTCTCTTTGGATGAGTTCTTTGGTCTTCTCGATCCCCGGGTGTCCAGCTGTGATGTGGTCATGATGGGCGGCAATAATTTCTCCATGTAGCTTGTCGTTGTGGGGAACATATATCTGCCTGTCGTAATACAACAATCCCTCCTTTTTGGAGATACCTCGTTCGTGATCGAGGGAACCTTGGATTCCTTGATCCCATTTGTCATGATTGCGAGTTATGTCCTTGACCCGTTGGTGAGTCTCACTCATTGTGGGCATGATCATTGCTCGGAAATGTTCAGGTTGAAGGATGACAATGTCATCATTGTCCTTCTTCCCTTGGTCGTGATCATCCCTCCGGCTCAACAAGTTGGCCTTGCAGTTGGAAGCACCGGGCTTGTGGTGTAGTGTGAAGTGGTACTCGGCCAGCTCTGTCACCCATCGGGCTTGGCAACGGTTCAACTTCTGGGGCTGGCGGAAGTATTGTAGATTTTGATGATCCGTCCAGATCTCGAAATCTTCCGCTGCTCCCATGAGGTAATGCCTCCAATCTTCTAGCGCTAACATAATCGCTAGGAGCTCCTTGTCGTATATTTTGTAGTTCCTCTCCGTAACCGTGAGGGCTTTGGAGAGGAATGCGACAGGCCTCCATTTTCCATCCTGTTCTTGACTGAGGACAGCGCCAATTGCTCCTTCACTGGAGTCAGCTTCCACTCAGAATCTTCCCTTCTCCTTGGGGAGTGCTAACACCACGTCCTCAGCCATTTGTTTCTTTAGGCGTTGGAAGGCTTCGTTCCAGGCTGTACCCCAAGTCCAGGGGGCATTGCCAGTGAGCTGGGTCATGGGTCTGACAATCTTGGAGTAGTCCTTGATGAACTTTTGATAAAAGTTCGTAAAGCCCAGGAAGGATTGTAGTTCCTTCTTCTTTGTGGGCGTGGGCCACTCTGTGATCCCTTTGACCTTCACAGGGTCCATCCGTACTGACCCTTTGCTAATGATGATGCCGAGATACTCTGTTTCCAGCACCTCAAACTCAAACTTCTCGGCCTTGAGGAATAGCTTGTGCTCTCTGAGATGTTGAAGTACCCATTTGACAATTCGTCGGTGTTCTTGGAGGTCCTTCGAGAAAATCAAGATATCATCAAGATAGATGGTGACTTTGCCTTCCATAATGAGATCATGGAAGATGTCGTTCATCATCCATTGGAAGGTGGCTGGCGAATTGGTGAGTCCGAAGAACATGACTGTTGGTTCAAATAACCCTTGGTTGGCGCGGAAGGCGGCCTTGGCCTCATCTCCTTGTTTGATCCTGACGTTATTATATCCCCAGCGGACGTCCAGTTTCGTGAAGTACTTGGCGCCGCGAAGCTTGTCCATCAGTTCAGAGATAAGTGGGAGGGGGTATCGATTCTTGATCGTCATCTCGTTCAATTTTCGATAGTCCTGAACGGGTCAGAGAGAGCCATCCTTCTTTTTGATGAAGAAGAAGGGAGAGGCGAAAGGCGATTTGGAGGGTCAGATGCGGCCAGATTCCAGGTTCTCGTCGAGGAACTTGTCAAGTTCCTCCTGCTCATGGCGGTTCAAGGGATAGACCTTGCAATCGAGGGTGGACTTGGTGTTGGGGATTAACTCGATAGCGTGATCCCATGGTTTTCTCTCTGGTAGTTCGTCGAAGTTTTCTTTGGAGAAAAGGTCCTCGAACTTGCGGTACTGGGGCAGGACCATTTCTTCAAAGGTCTTCTTGGTTTTTCCTTCGTTGGCTTTGGCTGCTAGGTCATTCGCGTGATGGACAGTGCAAATTTCTAGTTCTTCATGAAGATCGACCATGAGTATGGTTTTGCCTTCTTCCAGTTCTTCATCCCAAGGGTCGTCGGGGTCTGCATCTGGTAGGGGGAACGGGTTCTTCTGGCATTGGCACCGGGCAAAGATGATTTTGCCGGTGGCCCAATTTATGACGGGATTGTGTCTGAGGAGCCAGTCGTGTCCGAGGAAGATATCGCCCTTGCCTATATTGGTGACTGCAAAGTCGATCCTCTCGCTGTGGCCCCTCACCATCATCCTTACTTCCACGAATTCCATGATTTCTCCCGCTTTGTTATGCGTGCCATCGGCATTGTATACTGAAATGGGAGCGGGTGCGGGCCTAGTGATGAGGCCATGTTTCTTGACGTAGGCTTCATTTATTGTGCTTCCTGTGCATCCGCTGTCGACCAGTGCCTGGGCTTTAAGGGTCTGACGGTTTTCCAGTGTTTCAAGTTGGACGTCGAGGAATAACTCTCAGATGCCCTTTGTGCTTACTCGGCGCTGATACCGAATTGGTTGTCCCAACTCATAGAGCTCTTCTCGGTCTCGCTCTCCACCCCTTCGCAATGAACTTAGAAGTTGTTCGTCGATCTCGTTGACTTTCTCCTTATGTGCCCAGAGATGGAGCGAGGTGAATGCTTCCGAATCTGTGCGTGCTTCCCTGATGGCCCGAAGGGTCCAGTCCGCGCCAAATGGCTTGAACCAGGTGGACTTCGGGGAGGAAACACTCACTGGGGTGGATTCGGAACGCCTCGCCCTCAACATTTCTTCGTCCTTCTTCTCTTGTGCCTTGGCTTGCATCATCTTGAATGACGTATCATCTTCTTCGTCTGGAACCTCGACCATGGTGGTATTCCGGGCCTGTGACCAATGCGCATCCGATGGTGGAACCCTGCTTGATCCTTCGATGGTTGGGGGCCTTCGAGGGGTCTCCCTAGTTGGGGCATGCTCCTTCCCTAGGGATCGCCCACTTCCGGCTACTTTGTCGGGCATCAGGGGTTTGGGGAGCAGGTCGCTCCTGGAGTGACTGGAGGGCCCACTGGAGACAGAAGAGGTTGTGGACGTCGCATTCTTGTCACATGAACCATGCCTCCACATTACCTCTGGGTCCTTTGGCGCCTGTCCCATGTCCCTATCCCTTCTTGACTGACAGTCTTCTTCCAAGGGGGTCGTGGATGAAGGGGGCGCTGTCTCGATCAGTGATATGTCTCCGAGAGAACGACGAGAGCCACAACCCTCCATTTCTTCTTCCAGGCAGGGGGAGAAGGAATCGTGTATCTGTGACGACCTGCAAGCGCGAGGCGAATCGTTGCAGGTAAGGTCAGCAGGCATCAACTTCATGCCCCTGCCTCCGTCTTGAGGTTCCTGTTCAGTGACAACGGGCTCAGCCAGTTCGGGGAGAACCTCCTTCGTCCCTAAGGACTGAGAGATCCCCGACATTGTTCGGGTGAACTCCGGTCCCCATCAAGTCTGAAGGTCCTGGAGGGTGAGGAATTCTGGGACAGAAAGTGTAAGTGAAGGAGGGGGATGAGTCTCGCTTTGCTTCTGGGGGATTATATATGCCTTTTTAGGCAGAGTCTGAATTGTTGGTGATTCTTTTGGGGTGGGTTTGGTCTTCTGTGAGTTCGAAGCGGGTATATTCGAATGCACAGATACAGATGTAGACATACGTAAAAATTTATTACAATCAAGTAAGGTCCGCTCAGCAGGACTTGATGACCGACCACCCAGGGAGGACTGGGCTGAGGAAGTGGAATCACTCACTTCTCGGCCTTGTCTTTTACCTCCTCAATCTTCGTCATCGAGGGCATCTTCTCCTCGACCTTCTCCTCGTGTGTGTGTCCGTGCTCCTCCTTATTGTGTGCCTCCGACTCCGTGAGCATCGTGCAAAGTTGGGCCGTCATATATCACCTGTTTTTCGGGTCTCTGGGCCACTTCGGCTTCTTGCAATCCTTCCCTAAGTGTCCCTTGCCTCCGCAGTTGAAGCACCTGCCCTCCTTTCGGAGGCGGTCTATATCCATCGGCTCTCCAGCCCCTCCATAGGTGGTCCATCCACCTCCCAATGATCCTTTGCTGGCTGGTTTGTCAGCCAAGGAACTTGTCGCACCGGAAGTTCCTTTGTTGGAGCTTCCGGCACTTTGGTTCTTGGGTCAGTCAATGTACCCAATCTTGTCAAAGGCGGTTTTTCGAGCTTTCTCATCGAAGATGCTGCAGATGCGTTGCTTCCATTCTGCATATGTCGATGGGATCATTACTCCAAGATCTGCAATGGAGTCGGTGTAGGAGGCCAGGACTCCTCGTCATACGGCTCGGACGAGGGCGCCTCGGGGCCCTAGGTCGCGGAGTTGGTCAGCTTGGCGAGCCAATTCTTCCAGCTTGTGGAAGTACTCAGCTGCGGTGCCGGTCATCTTGAGTTCATTCATCTGCCACTCCATTACTTCTTGGAGGGTGGGGTCTCCATATTCAACTTGTAGGGCGGCTTTAAAGTTGTCCCATGAGCAGTATCGGTATCGTCCTTCAGCGTCACTTCGGAACTGAAGGCGGTATTGAGACCACCAGCCTTGGGGTTTCTTGCCGAACAAGGATGTGGCAAACAGTATCTTGTTGGTGTGGGTTGGATAGTAGGGGCGGAAAATCGAGAAGTACTCCTTGCATGCTCCGGTGAAGCGGTGGATGTCATCGCTTCTTCCCTCAAAGTCTGCAGGGAGTCAGATTAGTGTAGGCTTCACCTGTAGCCAGGGAGCCTGTTCGTCTGCATCCCCTGATGGCCAGTCTGGTGGGTCCGGGGGCAGGTCCTTGGGGGGAGGTCGAGGAACTGACCACCTGTCAGTTTAGTGAGTGGGGCTTCCCCACCGTTTCGGGGCTGGGGCAGCAGGCTGTCCCCTGCATCGGTTTGGATCTTCTAGTTCCGGGGGAAGGGGTAGACCGTTGGCGAGTGCGAAGCTTCTTGCTTCCAACAGTTTTTTGGTTAAATCATCAACGAGCCCCGGGAAAGCCTGCTGCTTATCTCGGTGCTCTTGCCTTCTGGCCTCTGCTTCGGCCTCTTCTTGTTGTCATCATGCTGTTTTGGGGTCAATGTCAGGGAGGTCAACAGGTATGTCGGTAGGTCCCGCTTGTCCGGATCCTGCGAACAACCTACTCGTCCCCCTCCAAGCCTGGTTCTGGCATCTCCAATCTCTCGGCAGCGAGTCGGGCATTGGCCTGGGCCAGTCGTACCCAGGATAACTCGGTGCGGTAGGCTTCATCCCTTTGCCAGGTAGCGAGTATAGCTGCCAGTTGCCGATTGAGGACTCGCTCATAAATCGGGGACGTGTACCCCTGGGATGGGGCCGTAGTTGAGCTTGTATAACCATAGCTCCTCATTTGTGACAAGGTCGAAGCGGTGTCGATGTTCCTCCTGAGTCTTGTCGACTCCTCCTCTTCGTAGATAGTCTGCCCTTCGAAGGGCCCAGGCCTGGGACCGATAGGTTCCGTGGGCCATTCGCTGGGATAAGGAGAGAGATGGCCAGGCTCTATCTGGAGTTCCCAAGTAGAAGGGATTACTCTCGATCTCTTGTAGAGTGAGGCGTCATTCGCTTCTGGGGTCTTGGGGGGGGGGGCATCTGGGTCCTCCTCGCATTGTCGAATGCTGTATGTGAGCGGGGATTCTCCAGCTCTTCTTCTTCGCTGGTATGAAGGTCGCCCGAGGTAGTGGATTCGTAGGCATCGTCTCCAGAGCTCACCATAGAACCCTGGGTCATTGCGGTCGAGCAAGGCCGGGGTGGAGGCTGAGCTCGAGGCAGCGGGGCTGGCGAACAGAGTCTCTCCTCCTCTTCCTCGAAGGATATAAGGTTCAGGGGACTCGGGGGTGGGGGAATCGGGATCGGAGGAGGAGAGTATAATTGTCGATGCAGGTGTATTGAGGGTTGCCTGGCCGACTCAGAAGGCGCGGTGAAGTCGCACGTTCCCTGGGAGGTGAGCCCTTCTTCAGCTCGCCTCCGAATCATATTCTGAAGCCGCTCTTCGTCCCTCTGATGAATTAAGTGAGGCGGCGTCGGTGGTCTCGGTGGGTTCATCAGGATTGACAACCCATAGGGTCTCCTGGGGGAGGGTCTGGCTATCTGGTCGGGACTGGCTGACCTCGGTCGTAGGTATCTGCTGGAGGCTTCGCTCCAGCTCTCTCCTGGCATCCTCCAGAGGTTCTGTACCAACTCCGTGATAGGCTCTAATGAGCTCATTGATGCTTCTCTCATTGGAGGAAGCACTTTTGGCATCCTCAGAGGAGTGCCGGGTTCTGGAAGGGCCAGCCACTGGGCTTGGCGTTCTTCCTCGTTGTTCAACAAAGTAGTCAGGGAAGGGACCCTGAAGGTCCTGGTTCAGCGACTCTGGGGGCGTCCCATAGTGTTCTGGTCTGTAGACAGGGTAGTTCGTGGTGTACGTCGGAACATTATAGGGGGGGTTGTAGAAGAAGGGGAGTGTCGGGGGTGGGTAGATTAATCGTCCTCTTTGGAGGGTAATTCCATGGCATTCAAACCACTCTTGGTTTCTGTACTAGATAGTCGCGACTGCTGTTGTTGTTCCGATTACTCCTGCTAGCGTGAAGAGGATCACGGTGAGAGTACTTGTCATTCCTTTAGAAATATCGGGGGTTTGTTGTAGGGGCATATCGAATCCTTCCTGCATCTGGCATCGTGGAAGGGTGAGGGAAGCTTCGAGCTAATTGTTAGGGCTGACTCCCATGTGACTCATAGTCGGGCAATTGGTAAGCTGTCTCGTGTTCGGACAATCACTTGGCCAATGTCTCGGATGACTCGAGGTGGTAGAAGAGGTGCTTACAGAGAGGCTCTCGGCAAGCGAGCAGACAAGTAAGATTTATGTGAAGGTAAACCTTAGCTCAAAGCTGAGGTTGTACAGTGAAATCATAGCTACTTAAATACTAGTGTGTGAGTACTATTATTAGATACGAAAGTTTTGTCGAAGTTGAAAGGCATGCAAGTCGGATGACGAGCATGCAATATCATGCATTGTCCATCATGAAAGATTTGGTGAAGCTGATAGCGGTGATATGGTGACGATAATGCATAAGCATGATTATGCTGATAAGATGAGATAGGACTAGAAAAATGAAAAATGTCAATAAATCGTAACAGTGCAAGGGAGAATATTGATAAATTTAAGTGTATACCCATGAATTCAGAGCGCACAGAGCCTCAGGGCTCATCACCATTCACACAAAATCACCCAATAGCTGGTTTGGAAAGCAAAGCTGGAATCCATACTTGTAAATGGCTCCAGAGCACAGAAGACAGATGGATGGCATTTCTGGTCAGGATGAAACACATCTCTATCCTAGAAGCCATGCAGGGAGGCTCAGTCAACAGAACGAGAGCAAGGTCTTGCTCTCCATCTCCATTGCCACAAATCTCTCTGTGGCACAGGTCAGGGAGCTTCACCTCTTATTGTGTTCGACCCTCATTTCCAGCATTCCATCATGAAGACATTTGCAAGGTTCACCAATGCTTGATGTTCAGTGTACAGAAATGGGGCCACAAAAACTTTCATGACTTTCAGGATGAAAAGACAGGGATGGAATCTTGGCACCTTCCCACATCTATAGCACCTCTGACCATGGCAGATGTTGATCCAATGTCGGTTGAAGAAATCATTGTCGGGAATTTGCCTCAAAGTGAGGAACATGACAACTCTCTTTTGAATGAGAAAGAAGTAGAATATCACACAAAGAAACTTTCTCAGGATGATAATCAAAGTTGGCGGTCCTTGATGCTGATGGCCCCACATTTGCGAATTACCGGGAAAACAGTGCCTGTTTCCACTCTCTCAAGAAAGCATAGACATAATGGAAGTCCCGATGCCTCTGATGCCAAGGCCAAGAAACCCAGAGTTAATCGCAACCTCTCCTGGTCTGAGATTGGAATTCATTCTCCACTTGTTTGGGTTCAATCAACAGACACTTATGCCAGCTTTGATTATTTTCCCCTACAGTCAAATGTGGGTGTCGTCTTTTTGTCTCTTACAGTTTTCTGATGTTTGAATATTTTAGGAGTTGGATGATCATGAAATGATTGCTGGTTGGAACAATTGTGTCATGCCAGACAATCTGAGGTACAAGCATCCAGAAACAGGAAGGGGCTTGGACAATTCCATGATCTTAACAATGTCCCACCAAGTCACCATTGACAATGCTTATGCAATGTTGGAAAGCTTCCAGAACTACAATATATTCCACTACATGCTGAACATCTGTTCAATGAGTTGGTTACTAATCAACCTTTCTATTGTCGGAAGCCTTGATACTCTTCAAGAGGTTCAAGGTTTGTGATTTATCTCATCAACACAAAGATACTTAAGCCCTCCACCAGATCATCAATGATGAGCTTTCAAGGAGACAAAAGATGACATTAATGTCAATATGTTGTTACAGGAAGTGTTTGAAGAAGGGCTTGAACAGGAAGGTCGTGGTTTGAATGCTCTTGCCCTGCCATGTACTACTGCCTATGATTCCAACCCATTACAATTGTAAGCATGTCACAGATTTGTTTTGGTCTGATCCTTATGATTTTGTTCCAGTGTGCTATCAAGCCACTGTCATGCATTTGAACACATGTCTGATATGCCAGAAGACATATTCGAAGCAACATATCTAGTCTCCACAACAAGCTTCTGGTTGGTCGCTACCAAAGGTGCCATCAGCTACATGCATTGCGATTGTCATGGTGTTGGTACAGTTGTGGAGGTCATTTGTGGGAGGAAATTATGGTACATCTTCCAGTGTCATGGAAGTTCACCCAAAGATAGCATGATAGATGAGTACATGGGAGACTGGGCACCTGGTTTCATTCCAAGTCCAGATGAGTGGGAGGCCGAGGTGGTACTGCTGGAACCAGGGTCAGCATTGTAAGTGTGCTGCAATTACCATGTAGAATGTACTAATGGGGGTGCAGTTATATGTGTCTGATACACATCATGTGGTATTAACCCTTGAGAACTTGATCACTAAAGGACATCATATCTATGCGATGATGACGTTAGCTAAATATGTGACTAGCTAGATTCACACTTGCATGCCTCAATACAGAATTGCCAATATTCTACACCCTGAGCTTCACAAACTCCTCCTCTGCATGATGTGTCACTTCTACAAGGTTATAACCCATGAAGGCAACAAAGAATATAAGTCACTCTCATTCCTGATGACTTTCTAGTCTCACTATTTACTATTTCAGTCAAATATTTGGAGATTCCTGAAATGACAAGAAATGGCCTGCTCAACATAATCTCTTTAGGAAAATTGTGTATATTTTCTTCCGCACTGCTTCCTTGCATTGAGGAGAGTCCCGAACCAGTCAAATCAGCAATCACCACAGCAACTGGTGCCTATCTATCTCTCATCAAGCACTTGAAGGTGCAATACCAGTTGATATTTCTCTCCTCCCTGGAGAATGAGGTGGCAGCACAATTGCCATGCATTTGATCTATGGATATAGGAGATTTTGCTGTGAGCTCTGCTGCTCATTTTGGCTGGTCCTTGATCTACTATTCTTGCATGGCCTATAAACTGCAGATGCATCTCCATGAATGCTCAGATATGCTGTGTCCTTTGAAATCCATGAAGAATGAGGTTAAAAAATTGCTGAATATGTTTCTGTACATCGTCCTGACTGACAAATTTTTGGACACCTATAAGAAGGAATGGAAGAAGTGCCTGCATCTCTGTCCTATTTTTGATGTTTGGCACAAAGAAGACGTCTTGGGTAAGTCAGATTTTTGAATTTTGTCACTATACTCATGAACAAATTAGATCTTGCGATTTACAACAAATGTGATATGTTTGAAACAAGTAGACAACCTGCAGAATGCACTGAACCCAATGATACAAGTGGTTTTGATGGAAATGAGACAGACAATGAAGAAGGGTCATTGGATGAGAAAGAGATGAGTCAATCTGATGAGGAGGAGGAGCCAGAGAACAACAGTGAAGGTACATCTAGGTCTGAGTATAACCCATAAGATTTAATGTGATTTATGTGTAAAACCAATGAAATAAACATTGCCATGGATTATATATATCTTGAAATTTTGTTGAAGAAAATGGGCCAGTGAGAGAAGGAAAAAAGACTAAGCCACGCAACCTATAAAGTACCACTGACAAGTCAAGTACAACTGGGAGAGTAGTGTGCAGTGTCCTGTTCAGATCAACAGGTAGCCCAGTGCAAGCAAGAAACTGGCTTTTTTTATCCTGCACTTGATCATTGCAGTCAGACATGTCAATGACCAGCTGTGCTTAAGCAACAGTGTTATACAAGCATGAAGCAAGTGTTCTGATTTGTTGGTCATGCCTCCAGGGTCCTGCCCATTTCCTATTCATGCAAATTTGTTCTTGTCCCCAGTGGTTGGTATGTATTTTTTGTCAAAAATCCTGCCATCAAGTACAGTTCTACAGGACATTCAAATATTAGTTTACTACAACTAGCAATTGGCCATCTGAACATTTTAATACCTGCCTTACGAGAAGGAACCCCTCAAACACGGTCAAAGCAGGAACCTTGCAGGCGTTTCAACAAAGCATTCATTGTCATCAAGCTCGATGACCAGCTTAGTCAGTTCCTTCCCAAAATAGGTTGATTGGCTACCGAAAAATGGCTTCAGCCTCTTGAGAAGAAATTGAGAAGTCCATGTACTGTAAATCATGCTCCAGCAATATCTAAATTGTAGCTGCTGACAGCCTATCACCATTGAATACACTCACTGCAAAAGCAAACACAGATAAAATACCCTGGCATTGAATGGCATTGGGCTGGAGATTCAAACTCCGAAAAGTCAGGAACTGGATCGCCCCAAATTCATACTTACAGTGTTGTATGGGCCAATGAGAATGAATTGGCCAGTGAGAGAGTTTCTCAGAAGCACCAATCACATGCCAGCTTGCCTCAGACTTGATCTACTAATTTTCAAAATGGAAAGTCATATTTTCACAGATGATGCAGGGATACGATATAATGCTTCAGTAAGACATTTGGCATCAGAAGGAATTTACATAACTTCAGTGAGTTACTCTCTCCCCTTTCCTTAGGTCACATCAAAGGTTACCATATATGGAACAAAGGCTAGACCAGCACAATCATGTTCAGCAGTAGGGCTCATTTATGATGCAAGAAGCATCTTATAGTCAAATTGCACACATACTTTAGTGTTGCTGTGCAATGGAGTACTAGAAACAACCCAGTACATTGAACGAAGGATGTGATTAATGTTTGATGTCAGTCCTAATTTGGTATGATATCAGGTGTGATGTGACATGGGCTGTACTGATCTTGGACTTTTCATAACACCCGATATGACCTTCTCCCTTCTCGATAAATACATCATTCCTGGTAAGATCCTATTTTAAAGATGATTTCTAGTCTCCAATCTGCCATCCCTTTTGGTACATCCTGTTTAATTCCTGTGTCTCACTGGCTAGGTACAACATCGTATCTTGAGCTATCAATGCAGAGGTTGATGATCATCAAGCTTGATGGAAAGATGGCCAGTTTCTCAACATTACTCTAGCAACAGATATCTTTGTCAAGCTTAGTCTCACTCAATGACCTCAGGATATTAAGCCCGGTGATGTGCTTGGTAATGGTGCAGGGAAAAACCTAGATCGAATATACAGCGAGTGAAACTCGTATATACTCAACCCTAAGCAATCCTTGCACTTCACAATCACCAAATATATAAGTTCGGGTGTTTCGAGATCGATAGAAGACCTCTGCAAACCGACTAGTTTGGTATGAAGTTCAAATATTCTGATAAGTGTGCAAATATTCTAGCCAGAAGCTTGAATATATGACTTGTTCTTTCAATTCTAAAGGTATTCAAGCTATCCAATTCGACTTAGCGAATATATAATAGGTCTGGGAGCAAATAAAGTATATTAACGATGACTGCTCGTCTTGGTACTTGAAATATTCTGTGTTCTGAGATTAATGGCGCACTGGCCGAATTCTATAGCACACTGGCCGACTCTGCAGCTCACTGGCTGATGCTATGGCTCACTGGCCAACTCAAACTCGAAAATATATAAATAATCTTTATATTCTTTTATCTTTCTCTATTGGACTTAAGGAATATTTGTCTCACCCAAGGAATATGCACAAAGGCCTTCAAATCGCCCTGCTCACTGGCTAAGGTGCGACTCTAAGGGATGGCAAGCTTCCTGGACTTAACAACTATTCTATAACTCTGAGGTTCCACTCCAAAGCCCTTGAATCACCCAAGCTACTGCGCTTATAAGGTCAAATCATGGGGAGGGTGTTGCCTCCTGTATATTACATCTAGGAGGCCTTTATATACTGTACATAGTCCGATCTACCACGGATATTTAGTCATACTGTATAAGCTAATATCTGACTGGGTCTAGAGCATATACTACTGGGTTGAGGGTTTCATCGGTCCAGACAATCTAGATACTGTCTCCATGGCTGTTGGAGCCAGAATATTCTATCATTCTTTGCTGGACTATGGAATGTTCCGGTGTTACCAAGGTAGCTAGCCTGGTTACCAGTTAATTCACCCTCAGCCCAGGCTACCACACCATGCAATGGGTGATCCATCATTATCTTCTATATCTAGGCAACTGGCCACAGCTGCAACCAGGGGAATGTTCCTGACCGATCAATTAATAATTGATATCCCGATCACTGATGTGAGCCTCATGGCTATTCTTCTGGAATGCGGCTCATCTGCAGAATATCTACAGGTCCAAAGTCACTATCAAGCAATAGTAATGGCGAGTCACTTTGTATCTTCAATCTGAGGGGAAATATTCCACCATGTTAGGGAGAATATTCGCTTCTGAATGTGAATCTTTGCATGCTTTTCTGTCTATTCTTTCTAGAGCTTGAACTGCCTCAGAATATTCTGCAAACCATAGGCAACTAATCACAGCTATTCAATCGCATTAGGAGAATATTCCCTTCTGTTGAGACTGGTCCACCACATTGGGGACTTCATCGTCACATTAGGGAACTATTCATGTCTTCTGGGGGCTAGTCAACCATATTAAGGGACTAGATACTTCTGGTTTCAGTAGATCATGCATGAGTGGGACGTTATGGCATATATTCGCCTGTTTAAACCGATTACAGGTTGAATATTCAGGCTGGTAGGTTCAATCCTTCAAGGTACTGTTCCTAAGTCCTGTATTTCAACTCTATATATTCTCTCATTGCACAGGATCTTAGCTATCTGCTCGAAGTCTCAGCAATAGCTCTTGTACTCAAGTAGATATAGATTCTGATATGTATATATCTCATACAAAATTGCAAAATCTAAGGGTAAACATGCAACATGCATATCACTGGATTGCTGGGAACTGAACATCCTCAAATAAGCAACCTCATGGGTTACAGATTGGCCCCATGGAAGTAGGAAAGCTCGCAGGCTTAAAGTCATGAGAGGAATTGAATACTAGGAAAGGAACTAGGCTGAGGCTCTGGTAGCAGGAAGATAGATGGTGCACACTTCTTGTATCATCTGTCTTTTGCAGTGTGTGGTGCAAGTTCTCAGAAGGGAAAGCCAGCACACATAAGGTGCTAAGCAGGAGGCATGGAAGGCCACACCAAGGGTTGCAAGAGGAGGGTAGGCATTAACAAGGGAGTATCCCCCTATAGCTCTGCTCATCCAGTCAAAAATGTGTGCATCAATGGGGTAGTGGGAACCTGGGTTGTTTTTGTGGAGAAGTAGCAGATCATGCCCTTATTGACTCACTGGGGGTTTGATTCCCTCTTGATGCAGAGGTGTCTGTTGAACGATTCTTTTAATTTTTATTGAATCTAAATTGATATGTCCTCGAGTTTGCATTGCTGTATTTTGGGGATTTCATCTGCACAATGTAGTGTATTTATTCAATAGGTGTTGTGGACATTGCAGTTTATTCTTGATTCTTTCTGCTCAGTTTGTGGATTGGAGTGATTCTCTGACATCTTGCAAATGACAGATGGTGGGTTCAATTCCATACATGTAATGGTTGACTCTGTTACATGATTTTTTTTGCCTCCGCGAATTCTCTGGATTGGTGTAATGACAGTAACCTGGAGGAAGCTGTAACATGAAGTTCAGTGCTTTTTCATACATAGGGATAGGTCAATATCTTTGTACCTTTCATATCTACAATCTGGGCACACCCACCAGATTTGCAAGAATTGGGTGAGACCTGTCCTGCCCTCCAGTGGAAAGATTGTGGGTTTGGTGAATATGAGGACTTTCAGGCTTAATAATGCCTGCATGAATCATAACTATTGCTGTCCAGATGATCTTTTTCTCAAACATATTCCTGATGTACGAGTGTCATCCAGCTTGATGAGCTCCCAAGTTGGTACTTACAGATTGTCCCATCAAGCTCAATGACATGGCTTTGTCAGCATTGATGTGGCTGTGCCATCAAGCTTGATGTTGTCAAAGTTCAGGCAGTTCTTTTTACATGCATTTTTCCAAGATAAGCCTGGTGCGAGGTATGAGTGCAAGGCTTATCGGAGGATAAGATAAGCCAAGGTGTAGCCCTTGGCTTGATATGTAGCCAAATAATACTATTATTTGGGGATTCAACTCAGTGAAAGTTGTTCCCTCCTTCCACATCATCTCGCAAGCTTTCTCTGGCCAGCATATGGCCTTTTCACTGTTCTCTCGTCTCACCCACCTACTCCCTACAGTGTTTGGTGTACTAGATTCAGCTTCTGGCTTGTTTTCTGGTTCCCAGGCACTCAAAACTTGGGCCTGCCACTTCATTTGGGTTCCCTTTTCATTGGACTGCATCCTCAGCTGACAAATCAACCTGTATTCAGGTTGGTCTGCTCCTTCCTGAAGCTTACCCAAACTCATGGCTTTGAAATGCCCTTGTCTTTCGACAAACCACTCAAATACATTAGTATTTGAGTGTCCTACTCAGCCATACCCCACACCCAGGCATTATCTACCGTAGCCTAGGTGAACTAGCTTATCTGTATTTACTGGTTCTTCATTGAGCAAAATGCATGGTTAATTAAGCTAACCTTCCATACCAAAATGTGGACAACTGGTATCAGAGTATCATATGCCAAGGGTAAGCAACCTTTGACACAATGTGCTATTTGCGAGGCTCAAATCAAGACTGAAAGGATTTATTTTTATTTTTGGAATCTCATCATTTGTGAAAATAATATGAATTTCACTTTTAGACCTATGTACATAAAAATACATAGTAAACCAGATCCATTTCAAATCACCTATAATGAATATTCACTTGCCTTATATGTGGCAGGGAATGTCTCTGGGGTCATACTACCTTATATAGTAAAAACAAATATGTGCAAATACTGGGTATTGATATAACTGGAGCAGGTCAGTCTTGTATTCCATAGACAGGGATGGTAAATCATAGGAATCCATTACTGTAAAAGGAAAGTGAGAGAGGGAGAGGGGGGTCCAGCTGGCCTTAAACAAATTAATGTAGGTCATGTGTGTAGTTGATTTTCCAGAGCCCCCTTGAGGACATTGAGAAATATCATGATATCGGTCTCACAGCATTGATGGTCAGAGGGTGAATAACACTGAATTTCCATTCCTGAATGATTTTCTTTTATAAAGGAGGGAGAGAATGGGATGTACATACTGTGTCTACATGGTATGACTTGACTGGAGGCTCATTCTACAATCAGAATGTGATCTTAGTTCAAAACAAGGCATTTGTTATAGCTGAACATTGTTCATGAAACCAATGACAATTTGATATTTGGATAGTGATTTCTGACACAATGCACTGCAGCTGTTCTGATTTTCCAGTGTTTACTCCATTTTGGAATGGCTATGAGGAAATTATCAAGTGCTGCCTAGTTCTGACTTGCCCACTGAGTATACCCCTATCCAAGTATCTCTTAGGTATCACCCCATACTCCTACTATGTGTCTGTGATGTCACCCATTTTGAACATCCATCTCTCTACTAAAAGCAACCTTTCTCTGCCTGCAGACCTCCTCTACCTGTGCTCAAGGATAGTCTCTCCAGAAGGGCTTTTGATAATGTGCCTTTGGAGTTCAGATTCTAGCATGGGCTCAGGGGTAGCTTTGCATGTTTGTTAGAACCAAAATTTCATGACACCGCTAACTCCAATCCTCATATTACCAGTAGCCATGGAACGTTTGCGAGCCAGGTGTGTGCACTTTGAATTCATTTGGAGGGTATTCCTAAGCCGTTCTCCTTCTTAGCTTTAGGCACTCAATACTAGCAGAATTTGTACTACCTCTGATGAATATAGGCACTGTCTGGACCTTCCTCACGTCATGGTAAACCCTTCGCCAACAGACATAACCTCGGAAAGTTGCACATTGATATATTCTAGGCCTCCAGCATAAATTACTGTCGAAATGGATGCATATATGCTATCTTATTTTGATGTGGTGCGTATCTGAATCTTTGTATGCATGCTGAATTCTCATGTTCGTATCACAGTCATACAGCTCTGTTTATCTACAGATATCAAGCAGCTAGACAACTGTACTCCCATCAATAATGATGTCAATACAAGATTTCTTCATATTTTCCCTGCAGAGTGACATTCTGTACCTTGAACCACAGCAACTGCTGTTTCAGTGCACAAGCTCTTTCAATTGCCCTGGTCAAACTGCTCATACTGCCCTTGGGCTACAGCTGCCATTCTAGGGATATAGAGCACCAAGATTCTTGCTCGCTACTCTTCTTCCTATTTCGCGCTATATGCTCATTTCACGAAATGCTTCTCACTTTGGTTGTGAAGCCATTCTCTCTGAAATAATCTTTCTCCTCCGTCTTGCTTGGTACGTGCATTTACCCTACGTTTCTCCTACTTCCCTAATATATATATATACCATTTTAGTACCTACATTCTGTGTCACCTTTGTTCTGTCACATTCGAATAGGGCTCTTACAATGCCTGGTTCTGATAAATGAACTTTCATCGCTTACCCATGATGATGAGTTTATGGGTGTGACATCACTTATGACAAAATTTCATTGAACTCTTATACCTGCCGACTCTTCTCTTTCAAGGACAGGCTGCATGTGCCATCATCTGCTGTGAGTAGCACCATTCTCTGCAAACCCTATCATCTCAGCATGTGTTCAGATAGGAGCTTACAAGTTGCGGATGGTAAGTAAGCCTAGGGGAGTTGCTCACACTGTGCTCACCTCTCATGTTTAGCTCCTCAGCATTAATATTCAGTGCTTGATCATAAATAACAGGGGCTGGACATTGTGGAAAAGGTTAAGATTTCATAGTTTCCAATGCTGCTTTCACTGACGTTGCATGAGACTATGCCATCTAGTACCTATTGAGCCAACATCTTTCCCTGCCATGTGAGGAGCATTCACTCTGATAATGAGACCGACTGCCTGTATAGTGATCTATGATAGTTTTGAAGAGGATCATAGGTAATCATCTGATGCAAGCTGAAAAGGCAAGTTCTTGCTATGCCTACACTGATATCAGCATTAATTGAAGGAGAACCAGCCACACTGGTGTCTAACATACTCAGAGGCTTCACTACATGATATCCAATGATAATGATAAAGAAGACAATGTTAGGCTTGGGAGAGGCATATGGTACATGAACTGGGTGATAGGGGGGCCTCTGCAGATAACCAAACCAAACTAGAGCTTGCTGCTCGAGGTGCAGCGAACTACAGAAGAAAGTGTCTATTTTGCGAGATCTTCAATGGTTTTCTTTTAAACCGAATGGAAAACTAAGAGAGCTTCACCCTGGCCTGAGACTCCAGAATGCCGAACTGGATGTAAATTTGATATTTGCTCTTCTAGATTGACCACGACCACAGTGACAATGATTCCTTTCAGGAGGATGCATCAGCAACAGCAAAGCATGTGGAGATGACCTATCTTATGTACATCACACTCTCAACATTTCCTGCCTGGACTTCCTTGACATCGGACCTGGTATGTACATTTTCCTAGGTTTTCGTCGACTTTTTGAACTATATCCAGCCTGAGTTTGGCCCATCATCCAACTCTCCAACTTGTCATCTGCCCATTGTGGTTTCTCTTGAGTCTCGGTTGTCCTGGGTATATGCCTGCTCTCTTTCCACTCTTGTGCTTATCTGCATATTAGACCATTCATGACTTTCTCGTGCATGCACAGAGATCTGCAGAGATATGGCATCTGGGATTTCACGGCACCTGCTTGACTTTAGGGATGTAATGATGGTCAGGAAGCCATGTGTGATGGACGGCCCTGGTATACACTTGTTCTGACTTTTCTTCGATGTCCTGAAATTGATTTAGGATGGATCCTGCAATGTGCCCTCAGCGACTCCCTTTCTCCCAGCTCCAACTCACTCTTCAGCTGTGCCCGAGGCCTGTCCCATGGAAATTCCAAGACAGTGTGGATCATGGTCTCTGCCATGCATGTTGGTGGGCTTCCAGTCATTTCCGACCTTATTCAACCCTGGCATGATTCAATCATCCCATCACACATATCTTGGATCCTTTTGGTGCAGTCTCTGTAATAACGACTGTTTGTGACAGACTATATTCCTCGTAAAGATGTCCATCGTTCCGGTCTCCATAGACATGTAAACTTCATCTTGCAAAGTCACTCAAGACCAGTGGTGATGGTAACAGTGACTTGGTATGTTCTTGTACAAGATATTTTTGGCACACTGTAGCACCTCTGACCTCATGCAGCAGCACATCTTGGATCAAAGTCAGCTATTTCATGTTCAGTCAATGACAAAGCTTGCCGTGTTCCACTTTATGAAACCGACCATTTCATGAACTGGCAGCTTTTGCTGTCCCTCGTTGAAGCATGTCTGACAAGCATAAATTTATGCTGTCAGACATTTGAGGGTGTTATCCCAGTGTTTGTCGAGACACAATGCGATAGTGACTGTGAGTACTATCCTATGTTCATTTGTTCCATTGATATGCATGGAACGTATCCACCCATAGATTTCACAATTTGTATACTATATACTTATCCAATCTATACTGTACTTGAATATCGAGAGCTAGGATTGAGCCTCTGGATTGCTAGCTAAAGCTATTGCTTCGCACAATAGAATATACTAAGTGGCATTAGGACTTAGGAAAGATATCGCTATGAGTCAGACCTACCAGCCTAATATATATGCCATGACAGTTCTAGTCACGAATTAGCAATTAAACAAGGAGTAGATATACCAGATGAAACTGTGAATAGTTGTGATAGCAGGTGGAGCTAATGTCCATTATGGGACAGCCGACACTACTGGGATTACCTTAGAAAAAGATATAGCCCTGAAGGACCATGAGGTTTGCATCAATGATGAGACTATACTATCTACCGATTGACCTTCCAGAAATATTCTGACCAATTGTGTTGCATCAGACAAGTTCTAGAAAGCTTATAGTTGCCCTTAATTGTGAATCGGCCTGAAACCAGGCAACGTGTGGGTAACTAAGTTATCCCATATGGCAAGATACACAGCATTCCAACTGCGAGGTGGGTAACCAAATGTATCAGCCTAGAACATTAGAAACAGCTAGCTAGACCAGGTTGCATAGCATGGCAGAAGGGTACCTCAGGCTAGCTGTGATCAGTAGTAACTTACACTGTAGTATATGACTAAATAGCCAAGGTAGCATGGACCAGTAGTAGTATATAAGGACTGTACATACAAATATATGGGAGGCTTCGCCACCCTGCAGTTTGACCATATAGTGCAGAAGCTAAGGTTGAATTAAGAGGTATTAAGTCGAGTCTCAGACAAAGAGCATATCGCTAAGTCCACTAAAGAATATAAAGCATATATTTGATTGTAACAATATCGTGAGTTGCAGAGACCGCTGTATATTCAGAACAAAGCTTGAAGTGAAGGCATCACAGCCAATATAAGCCAGTGAGCTAAAGATAGAGGCCAGTGTGCCCATATATCAGTCAGTGAACTGGAAGATCAAGGCAAAGAACCATCTAACTTTGAGTTTTGAAGTCTATTCAGCATTCTAAGAGACAAAGTTCGCTTAACTATACCACTAGACAATGCACACACATTGTATATCTGCTTTGTTGAAGTCAGATTTCCTTGAATATCCTCATTGTTTTCATCTATTGAGTTGAATATTCGTGGACAAGCTTAGATTATTCAGTTTGCAGAGGTCTTCTATTGATCTCAAAACACCCAAACTCATATATTTGGTGATTGTGAGTGCAAGGAGTGCTTGGGGTTTAGTATATACAAGTTACACTCTGTATATATTTAGATTCTAGCTATCTCTGTACAGTTACTGAGCACATCACCGTATCTTGATTCTTATCACAGAGCGTAGGCCATTGTTCTCCGCTTTCGAACAATCAAGATATTAGCTCTTTTGCGTGAGTCATTCATTGCCGATATCATCATTACTTCTGCTGAGATGGCGAGTATCTTAGAATCAGTGAACATTGATCTTCGAAGCTTGGTACTATATGTAGATGGTGGAATTTCTCATGTGGTGAGCACCTCATCCTTCCTGGTTGATTCATTTTTCAACTATCTTTTGGAAGCCAGTTAGACTAATCTTCATGCCGACTGTTTCTCGGCATGTACAACATTGTCATTGTATCAACCTGGGTCTGACAATGCATGTAGTCTACAACCCTGGCAATGTTTAATGAACCTTTCAGTCACTATGTGATGGGCCAAGAGAATTCTGCGTGAGACACTTGCGTGAATGCGTTCAACTGCGTTCAGCTGCGTTTGCATGAGTTCAACTTGCATGCATTTTGTTGTCCATCAACGTGTTTAGATACAGGATACCATGCTAACTAGTGTCATTGAATGATACCAGTGGTTTGTTGGCGGTTTGTGTTTTCTGCTTAAATTTGACTTATTTTTCTGAGCAATTTCTACTAATTTTCTAGGTTCGCTGGAGTTATATCCGTGACCTATTACAGGTCAAGAATGAAGGGGAATCATCTAGAAATGCTATAAATACATGCACATTAGCTAGTTCTGGTATCACAAAGAATATAGTACCATTTGATGTCGAAGGACTTATGATCTCTTCACTTTTCTCGACTTTCAGCAAATCAGGCACCTCTAAAATCAGCACAAGCTTCAAATCACTCACTCATCTTCAAGAAATAGGTCACGCATGTGTCTAAGCACTAAACGCAGATGTTGAGATAATGCATGCATGCGTTCATTTTGAAAATGCATGTGTTCGAAATTAAACGCAAGTGTGTGACAGAGTTGTGACACATCTGCGTTTGGTGCATTCGATGCATTCAAGTCCGAGTTGAACTCATTGACTTATGATCATTAAATTTCCCCTGCCCGTTTTTGCTCCTAGATGCTCACTCTAGGCAAGAATTTCATTGTTATGATGTGTTCCGGTTGTCATAGTCAGGTGGTTAACTTGTAGCTTCGATTTGGCAACAAATTTGGCTCAATATATTCAGCTTGTTCCTGAGCAAAATTGCAATGAGAAGTGAAGTCTTTGACACAAATTATCATATTTCATAGTCTTTAGCACTTCTCAATGACTCCAGGTGGTCTTGCATTTAAAACCTCAGCTCAAACATCGGTGAATTCCAAGTGTATTCCTCCATATGGTCTGTATAGACATTCAACGACAACAAGAGGGTCAATTATGACTGGTGCAGATGACGCGGTGCATATTAATTTTATACGTAGTAAGTTTTACTTACATTCTAGCCAAAAAAAAAACATACCCTGGGTGTTTTTGAACCCGAACGCACAACACACCAAAGAAACGCACCTCTGTCATGCTCCCGCAGGTGTGACAATGCATGCAAACGCACGCACGCATCTGGACCATGCAGAATTCTATGTGCCCCTATGTGATGACCGTTGTGATTTCAATAGGCTGTGAACCTGCTTAAGAGCACAGCATTGTCACAGGTGAATCATCATTCTTCTGATTATGGCACTCAATTCATTGATGCGACTGTAGGGGGTGGATTCTTGCTGACCCAGATGGCGAGCATCACTTTATCTCGACACCATCATGCCGTAGTTCAATCTGGCAGTGATGTTTTCATCATCTACACAAGAGAGCCTAGGGAAAATGCGGCTGTTGGTCCAGAGTTCTCGACGCATAGGCAAGAAAGATGTCGGAAAAAATCACGAGTAGTGGATGACAATTCGAGGTTCATGTCCACAACACCCTTAGGCCTTATTTTTTCTTGCTGTGTCGCAAGGGTGTTTCTGCTAGGCGAGTGTGATATTTTGGGGCTTGCCAGTGATGATTTACGATAAACGCCATCTTCCAGAAAACGCACGGTATCTGTTTCCCACAGCTCTGTGTTATGAGATTTGTTACCACCACATGCACCGCATCTCAAGATGATCGGAGGTGCTTCATGTCGGTATGAACATCCGTAGCGTGCACGTCCTGGGTGCGTGTGCTTGGTCTGTTCTTGGTGTGGTGCTTACCCATGCGGATGTTAGACATGTCTTTCTCGCATAGGCACAGAAGCGTAGGACGCTAGGTGCGTTTGACGTTGTTCAAATTGGTGCGATTAGAATACCTCGGGTGTCCGGTAATACCGATAAGCATTATTGTGGGTACTCCTCCTCGATGTTATTCAACGATTTGATAATTATCTAGTGTGGGCTCTAATTCACTGTTTGTAACACCATATCTTCCAGGTCTGAGGCGTTCTCACTAAGTATTGCCGTCGAATCCTCATTGAGGGTCGTCCAAGGGGCAATTCCAAAATCCTGTCAGGACACCGACTGCTGCAGCGAGGAGCACCCGGTTTTCGAATAAGTATTCAGTTATAATCTAGCCCCGCAGTCTAGGATGGCATTCGAGTGCCATTATGTTCTTCATTGCAATACTTTCTAAATGCCGTTGACTTAGATCCCAGTCCAGTCATTGAAGTCTATAGGTGACACAGATCAAAACGGTTACCGTAAGTTACATTATACCTTCCTTTTCTCCGTTTCTTGACTCGAAATCACTCATAGGTGCCAGCCAGTGCTTCGATCTCTTTGAACGAACCACGTTGTCAGGTTGCCGGTGTCGCGTTTTTCCTGAGCGCATAGCAGCGTGTCTCCCACACCATCAGGTAGTATCGTCGACACCTGAGAGTCTCGTACCTGTCTTCACAGACGTCGATGGCAAAAAACTAGGAGTACAAATCAACATAGTCTTGCCGATTCTTGCTTACTGACAGACTCATATGGCATCGCGTATGTCTACCACTATAGACTGTATCGTCCAAATTGTGTTATTTGGTGCAAGATACATCAGTGATTGCCGACTCTGGCCACAGTCAAATAGGCCAAGGGCTGACAGATGAAGGCTGTTATTCACCGTCATCCACTGAACGTATACTTCAGCTCAATCTTATAGACCGTCTTGCTGATATATCTATTTTAGGTATTCTGCTAGCTGATCCATCTACAACGAAGATTACTTTCTGCAGTGTTTCTGGAAATTCTATGCTTCTGATGTAAGCCTTTATCATGGTAGGCTTGATGCCGCAAATAGGGACCATGACTCCACCCCTAATGTGCTCATACAGCAGACGTGAGCGAGATGAGATGCATATGTCCTTACACCTCTCATCCGTTGCACGTATAAAACCTTCCTGAAGATGATATGCCTTCTAACACCATCTTATCCTGGGTGTTACCAGTCGAGCACTAGGGTGAAACACAAAAAACATGTTCCATCAACATTAACTGATGAGAGGTGAATTCAGCAGGTATGTGATCATATTCTGTTATATTTGGAATATCAGATCTCACTTGGAAAGTTTTATTCAATTTTGTTCCTCACTTGCAGGGCTGGGGCTTTATTGAAGCAATAGCAATCTCGGAAACCTATTTTTGTGAGCTAATAATCATTTATAGTAAACACACCTTGGTAACTAACCAAAAAAAAATGAGAAGGAGCGTAGAGTGAGCAGAAAAATTGTAATAGCAATAGGACAGGTAGGGAGGAATAAAACGGTCCCGTCATTTGGTGATCATACACAATGTCCTAGTAAAATTATCAAGCACCGTTAAATGCGTCAAAAAAGAAAAGTTGTAGTAGACTTGTATAGGCCTACTAGGTTCCGAATGCTCTGCTTTTGAATCTTCCACCATCCTGACCACCAACACTTTCCTGAATTTCCCCTCAGGCTCCTCTACTTTCCCGACGATCCAGAACCACTCCTTCTTTAGTACGCCGGGGGTACCTAATAGCATATACTGGCCATCAGGTATGGGGCATGCATGGTTGGGGAAAATCAGGAAGGTATGCTTTTCCCCGGAGAAATGATTGACATCGAACGTTCCACATCGTGGTTGCTGTGAATCGTCGGCCAATCCCTGCACATGGCCCTCCATATGGGCTCCATAATATGAGTCGCCATCTTTATCTGTCCAACGAACGTCCGGAACATCCCAAGCATCTGGAACACTATCAACATTCTGAAAATTAATGTTCTGATAATAAACCAAAGTAATGTACGTGTTAAGAATCAGGGTATTTCGAGTGATACACGAAGTAGTAAATACTCGAGTAAAATCCAAGTCGTGAGCGAGGATGTCTGTAAGCCGAGTTCCAACCACCAAGAGGGATCCAAATGGGTGTTAACAAGCGCTAGGCGTCGTTAACGGGGCGTCAGCAAGCGCTAGGCGTAACTAACAAGGTTTCTGACAAGCGCTAGGCATAGTCAGGAAGCAATTGATTAGGCAAGCGCTGGGCGTAACCGATCAAAGATGCCTAAATCACACAGTTAAGTGGACTTCGAAGAGTAGTGAAATTAGATTCAGATCCTAATTGTACAGACAGTAGAGGCTTCGAGTCATTAATCTTCTACAATGTTCTGTTATATTCTAGTATCTACAAGAAGAAAGGAGGAGGTAAGAGAAAGTACTGGTAAACCGAGGTCAAGACCGAGAAGGCTGAGAGTCGGTATGTGTTGACTCATACTCGAATCGGAAGACCCCGATATCCATAACAGTACGGATAGCTAGGAAATGTCTCCGTCATTACCTGCTTCCATGACGGTCACCAGGTTCCGTTTCCGTTAGGTTTAGGGAGCGAGAATAAGAGCATCACGCGAAGTTGGCCGTCTGCGACATTTATGAGTTCTGCCCAGGCGTCTTCTTCGGACTGGCTAGCATCGTATATTGGGATGCGCTTCAACTGGAGCCGGAATACCAGCCCAGTGACTTTATCTACGGGTTTGGAGGATTTCCGTTTCTTCATCTCCTCCAGGAAGTGCAATATTTGCTCTCCCTTCTTCGTCCATTGTTGTATATCTTCCAATTTCGTCAGTTTGTCACTCAACATCAAACCCATCTCCTGTGTCATGAACCCTTCATCAATCTCGTCTTGGTCTGTGTGGGTTTTCCCAGCGATGACAGCATCACGAGGAGTCTCCTGTAGTGTCCACGCTCGATTAAACCAACACCGCTCGTCCTCGAAGTCACGTGGATCCTTGAAACTCAGCGGCAGGCCCAGGCCGCTCAAATAGCATGCCACCCGACGGACATTGTGATACACCCATCCAATGATTGGCAAGTCGACTTTCCACTCCTTCTTGCGTAGAACGTCCCTACGATCCCATTCCTCCTGGCTCGTGTTACCACATGCATCCTTGAGTTGACGTTCCTGCCTCAAACACAAGACATCTAACCAGACATACTCCGCGCCGAGGTTCAGCATCTCGATCCTGATGCGGTCGAGATCGGCATCCTTCGGCATCGGCACAGGCCATTCATATCCATTTATCGGTGTCATCTCGTACTTGAGATCGTTATCGGCCACCCAGGCATGTGATATCGCCCATGTGCACTTGTTGGCAACCCACCATGGCACCACTCGATTAGTACACAGATCCCAGACGCGCCGAGGGGGTGCATACTCGCCGATCTCTCTCGTTTCAAGCAAATATCGTCTCATCTTGTCGTCGAATTTGCGCGCTTCCGTGACATGCTTGACAATATCGAAGTCAGGTGGATGGTGCCACAAATGAGCGTAGGCAGTCGCGAGGTCATAGTTTTCGGCAATGAAGTATTCCCATGCATTGTATCTGGGACTACTCCGAGTGCAACGTGGGGCGTTGAGCTTCTCCAAAATTCCGTCAACACCTAGGGAAGCGCAGAGGGTGTTGGCGGCAGTGGACGGTAAGACTCTACCAGTAAAGGAACGTTGCCTTAGCACTGGAACGGCTGATTCTTCTACATGGATCTTGCTTGTGGGGATAGTGACCTCAGGGAGAGACAGGTCCTCTTTCTACAATGTGTCATTCCTTGTCCTTCTGTGCATGCTTTTATGTGCTTACTGAGTCGTCCTCTTCATCAGTAGATTCTCTGGATTCATCGGAAGTAGCCCAAACGCTCAGAGTCAGAGAAATTTCAAAAGGCATAGATGGCGCGTCTTCAATAAAACGCCTGGCTTGTGTACGCTCGTATTAAGTTGGTGACAAATGGTAACAGGCAAGCAAGGCGAACAAGAGACCATATGCGAACCACTTCATGGTTATCAGTCCCGCTGCCAAGAAAATAGGAACCCGAGTATATCCGAAAGGAGATACATACGTCTTCAAGAATCCAATCAACTTGATTATGACAGATAGCCCAGTGTAGCCTTCAGGATCCACATGTAAACCTGCTTACAGTCCGTGCTCTAACCTCCATCTTTGAACCCCATTTTCGAGTATCTTCTGAGAACAGCATCCGTACACCTTCTGGTTCTACGCCATATTGGGGATTGCCAAGGGGAGCACGATCTTGCTTGAGTACGTGGACATAGCGGAGTCAGGCGTCCGTTGTGCTCATTTTAGCGACGTCACCGGGCTACATAGCGCCTGAAAGACAGAGATAAGGCTATTGTTAGATTGAGAAGTGGCTTTGGTCTCTGCTCGGTATCGGTGTTAGCAAGTCACTACTCATAAGAGAATAACGACTTACCTTGGCTCCTTCTGCCGAATCTCCAGGATCCTCCTCCTCCCTACGACATCAATATGTCTCGCCTTCTTGTCTGTACTCGCGGCTACTCCTCCTCCGGGTTTTATGTTTAGTGTTTACGGTAATTGTGCAAAAGCTCCAGCTCCTTCCATTGTTCCTGTCAAGGCTTAAAAGGTAGTATTTCCATGATGGCCGCAGCTCTTAGTAAGTTCATTTACAATGTTCATCACTTACGTATCCCCCTCTGGTTCATGAACGAAACATTGCAACCTTCAAGTAAAGACCCTGCGAGGCTTTCCAACTCACTATTCCTGGATTGGTACTGCAAGGAATCTCCGAATCCTCAATAGCGAATCCGCATTGCTATATTCGTTTTTACACACTCACTCTTCCGAACGGCGCCTCTCACCATCCTGTCCTTCTGCTATGCGCATTCTGGTGATTTGATCTACACTGCGCTTTAATAATAGCGTGGGCTTCCGCTCATAAATAACGTTACGGGAGATCTAATTCTCAGATCAGATATGTCACAAGGGAGGACAAATTACCTTGTCATTTACTCACTCAGTATCCAGTCAAACCTTCTCCCGCTTAGTTGACGACATCATAGGCACAGTTCTACAAACGCAATTCAGCAAGATGGAGAAGGAAACCTACAGTTTAGTCGCATTTACAAAGATACGAGCTTTTCGACTAAAGACGAGAGGGTCGGTGATTGTGAAAGCGAGGGAGATGGGGTCGCCTGATGATAGCATTACTATTAGGGTGTCTATTCTATCGAGATTCGAAGAAAATAAACATACATGCAATGAATAGTTACTGTTAGACTGGCTCCGAAGGATTTGGTAGAGCACGAGTAGAAGTCGCAGATCTCACGACCTTGGCTGGGGAAGTAGGGATGATTAGAACGATTACACTCGTGTCGTGTCGCTATTAACCTATGAAATGTAAGGAAACTCTTATGGATACGTGTACAACCCCAAATGAACCCAAACAGTTATATGACAGCCAACTTCGAGGACATTCATATTGTCAAGGTACGCGATTCCGTACTTCAGCCACATTCAGATGTTCATAAAGTAATATAGAGATCACTTTACACATTCTTCTCCATGATTGTCGTAACAGATCTCATCATAGCGCTTATGATGTTCTATTATCTGCATGAGAGCAGAGGAGATACGGTGTTCTCTTCGTGCGCTCCTTTCATTGCAATACCTTCGAATTCTGGTTGAGACGCTCTTACTAGAACAGCAGCCATAATTCTTAAGCTAAAGCGACTCATTCTGGTATCCGAGTCGGCTACAAGGTGAAGATGGCCACCTTTCTCTCTCCGTCCGTTTTCTTAAAAAGAAAATGACAGCGCCTGCTCACTGTTCGCTCTTATTGCGGTCTGTTGTCTCCCGACTTGAACCATGCTAGGATCTCACGAATATCCGCAATACATCTCTTGGCCCGAAACGCTAATTTTTCTCGGGATTGATTTTGTCCTACCCAAACGTTAGCGTTGCTATTAACCACTGAAAAACGCTTACGAACATATTAATAGTCTATGTAAATTCCCTGCTTGCCATGTATGCGTCTCTTGGTCCGAGTTGTTATCTTGACTACTTAAGCCGTCCTTCCTTCAGAATATCGGCATTCCGCTCTCTGAACTTCGGGATGATGGCTCGTTCGATAATAAATCGAACCATTCAAAGGGAGCTCTCGATTATGCAGTGCAGGAGTGATTTCTCCCCACATTTTCTCTCGGTGATATATAGATATTTATGCACCTAAAATTGAAAAACAAACTCCAAGCTCTTCAGTCGCGCTTATTATGGCGTCCGACCAGCCAGGTAAGGTCGCCCTTGAGGCAAAGTTATACCCAAGTCTACGAGAGCATACGATTCTGTCTTTAGATGCACCATTTCGCTTTGACGACATCTTCAAGTGCTTTTATGTCCTTGAATATTACACGCTAATGGAAAACAATAGAGAACTTTATTCACGTAACCTCTGAAAACTACGTCAGTATTCTGCGTTACAAGATCGATAACATTGTGCGCCTAAAGACGGTATTTCATGTATGTATGTCACTACCTAGAAGGGAATCGAGTGAGTGGGGCGTAATGTTAACACGAGATGGCATACCCTCACAGCAGATACACAAATGACGGAGCTAAGTCTCCATCCATCCCTTTAACGTCCTGTTCCAGCACCTTCGCCTTCTTCCGATTCATCCACATGAAATACCTTAAACACAATGCAGAGCCCACAGCCATGCTACCACTGAACGCCACCATCACTCTCGTCCCAAGTACGTACTGAGGCGCCGTGCTCCAGCTCCCCATCAACCAAGTCGACAGAATTCCCCCAGCGCTAGACAAGATGAATGGAATAGCGATCGCCGTCGCACGGCGGACGTGCGGTGCTGAATTGCTCGAGTTCCACGACGCCAACGTCGGAGTAAAGGTGTACACGCCAGATATAGAGAGAAGGAGACCGCCGTACCGTGCGTGTGCCGACGATAAGATGAGAAATAGGGTAAATCCTATCAAAGCGATGATAGAAGTCCCGATACAAACAACGCCTCGCACAGGGAACCTGTCACACAGGAAGGCGGTCACCACTGACAAAGCAAAGGCGGTAGCAAATGGTGGTACACTCATGAGCTGCGAGCGAACTGCCGTGTATCCCAAGCTCTGGACAATCGACGGGGTGAAGCTACGTCAATAAAGTCAGGATTTGGATCAGAGTGACCTGGTAAAAGAAATACGTACAAGGCCAAGCCAAAGAGGACAGTACCCGCAAAGAAGAATACAACGCTGATAATCCAAACGTGCGGTGCGACGAGCGCCTTCCTCACTTCTCTCCATTCAAACCTCTCTCCTCCAAAGTCAGCAACTTGACTGGCGATGTATTCGCGTTCTGCTGGACGCAAGAATCTTGCAGTCATGGCATCCCGAGGCATAAGAAAATAGCTTATAAGGCCCCAAGCGACAGTGAAAGCGCCTTCGAGGATGAATATCCATCGCCACCCTGCACGTCCACCCACGCCGTCCAGGCGTATGATACCGTAAGCAAGAATTCCTGAGAACGCCCCTGATAGAGAGGCGGAAGCGAAAAATGCAGCTATACGGATGGTCATCTTGGAACGAGGGTAGAAGTGCGTTAGGTATAATACCAGTCCGGGAAAGACACCGCCTTCGAAGACACCGAGGAAGAACCGACATGCGAGGAGGCTGTCATAGCTCGTTACCACTCCCTGGAGGGTAGTGATGACGCCCCAGCTGGTCATTATGGTGGGAAGAAGATAGTTCGGTCCAACGACCTGAGTAGGTATCAATGAGTCCTGAGTTTAAAAAGACTGGAAAGATGATTGACGTACTCGAAGTAGAAGATTGGAGGGTAGTTCAGCAGCAAGATTCGTAACGTAGGTGACAGTCAAAGCAATGCTATATTGATTGTTTGTCATTTGGAGATCGCGTTGAAGGCCTGCAATGCGCGCATTGCCGATGTTCGTTCTATCCTGTGCCGGCTTTCAGTCGTGCAAGGAATCGAAACGATAATGGACAACACACCAGGAACGACAAGAAATGGAACATGGCTATGACTGGCAACAGAAACAAGTCCAGCTTCAGCCATACCCTCTTTGCCGACACTACACCCAGTTCGATGCTGTGGTCGCTCTCTTCGCTGTTGGGGCCCCTTGCATCGTGCTTGTCCTGAAGGGAGTCGACCATGATTGTTAGAGATAACGGAACAGGGGAGTATATATACCCACAAGGTCATGCGGTGAGAAATTCCGTCACCCAAAAGCAGCGAGAGATGTTTGAGTGGATCTTGCAGAAGTGATTAAATAGCGAAAGAAAATGGCTGTTGTCCTAAATAGAAGCGCTACTGCGGATTAGGCAACCTAGCTGTGGTATCCTGGAATGCGACGATGAGAATCTGACCGGGTGACAAGACCTTTATAAGTGAACGTTATTAGTGTCTCCCATCGTACGCAATACGGATCCTTCCATTCTCCCTCCATGGTGCCAAATTAAGCCCAATTGTTTCTCGAGGCTAGTGTAACGCGTCAGACATGATATTTTAGTGTCAAAGAATTTTGTGTTCCATGCAGTGGCACCAATCCCGACGACGTAAATCAGAAGATGGCGGTTCATTGTCAAGAGGCGCTGGCGGGAAGGTACGAGTTGTACATGTTTGCCGTAGAGGTTACTGAAATCCATCTGGATATTCTTTCACACTACGTCATTAGTCATTAGTCATGTAGTGAAGTAAAGCACTGAAAGCAGCCTTTCGTAACATGTGAGCGGCTGTTTGCATCTAATCTTTCAGTGAGAAGTATATATCTGAGAAATTTCAAGCGGTTCTGACCAACAAATGGATACAGTGCATCCTGCACCGGAAGAACTCGGCGACTCCCGCTACTGGATCTTTTTTTAGTACGATCAACGACCTTTTCCTTTCATCCTTTCACCCTGAGCGGCCCGCCTATGGTATTGCCAGTAATATTGTAAGAGATTGATATAGAAATTACTGTTATACACTTGTTTATTCTTAGTGACTTATTCTTAGCGAGTCTCCCTCGATGCTGGCCCAGCCTGTATTTCTTCGTTGTTTTACAACAATTCGAACAATCAAGCTCAAGATATACATTGTTGGTATTGAATCGACTGTCATCCTTGTACTTCAGGAAATGGACGTCACATACAGACCTGCACATCTTTCCTTTTCCACTATAATCAATTGTTTTCTACGCAGGAGTATTAACGACTGAATTTTAGACTGCTAACCGTTCAAGTACCGCGCAGTGTGGAAAGAAACGAAGTAGATAACACTGACGCTTATAATTAGAACATCAGCACGGTTCCTTGAATTTCCCCTTTGGCCCTCGGAGGCAGAAGCTCATAAATAGTAGTCCTTGGGCGTTTCTCTATGCCGTATTATTGACGGTCAGGCGGTCTCAAAGGAACACGATTTTCCACGCGTCTCGTTCAATGTGTGAAAATTTTGTGCTCGACCGGTCAAATATCTCCCTCGTGGAAGAGATGATAGTAAGAAAGTACACTACGACGTTTGCAAACAGAATGCTACACACAGAAATAGCCAGGGAGGACGAGGGTGCGCTTGTTTAAAGACCGGACACGACCCAAAGGTCACGCCGTGGCCGTAGTAGAAGAGCCTAGTCCTGCGAGTTGTTGCTCCTGGATAAACGCACGTACTAGGATCTGTCTAACTGCCTGATAGTTAGCTATCAATAGAAGTGAACACCCAGACTCGAGAGTCGAGCGTCATAATGGGTCGAACCGCGTTGATCGGAGTGACAGTTCCTAGAGCTATATGCACGTTTTCATATTCAGGATAAAAGAAAGCTATCAATCTTTCACGTGAATCTATGTCATCCCATAGCATAACGCAGATGCTTGAAATCAGAAAGCATCCGAAGAATATTCTGCTAGCTACCACATCCTGGAGTCATCCACAGGAAAATGTTAGTATCGTCGACGGTTGTAGTAGTCCAGCATCATATATGAAGAGAAACGCGAGAGTCCAAAATTCATCTATATTTCTGGCATTCTGCATTTTACGAAAACTTGAGGACTACCATAACCTCAACCGGACATTCCCGTTCAGGTCGGTGTAGTCGACATAATCTCGGAAGACAACTTTGATCAGGTGGCGTGTCTTGAAATGCTTACTGGTCTTTTATTCTTATCATATATTGTCCCACGCCGTCGCATACGGACCTGCATACATTTCCTTCTCCACTATAATGTATTGCTTTCTTCGCAGTAGTATTTTCGGACTGGATATTGAGTTCCTAAACGTTCAAGCACTGTCACTGACTGTGGAAAGAGACGAAGAAATAGATAACATCGAAGTTTATAATTAGAGAAGTAGCACGGTCCGTCGAATTTCCCTTTTGAACTGGTAAGCGTAAGCATGGTCGTGATGTATGTTTTTTTTTGTCTCCGGCTTACATTATTGAAATTGAGCTCTCGCACCTTAGGCTGGCGAGGTAGACGATTCAATCTAGCGGGCGGCAGTGGTGATAATGGCTAAGTTACGAGTGATGAGCCAAATCGTCAAGCAAAGACTTTCACAACTGTTGCACGCAACGCAGGGAATGCTGTCAATTTGGACACCCTTTCTAAGTTCTGATACTGGAAGCCTTCAGTTCGAATCATTATTTCTCCACTGATGGCTAGCACCAGCCCTTCAATAATACTTTCACATATGACTCCAGCACTAGTACAATATTCCACGCATCCCCACTGAGGTTGCATAGCATACTAAAAAACAGGCCATCCCGCCAGTGAACATGCCAACCGCTTAGGATCTCGCCGGAGAGCCTGGGTGAAATCTCCAGCAACACCGACAATAGAGATCATCAGCGATAATGGGGGCATGTCTCACACCGACACAGGCCGAACCTTAGCAATTTTATGAACGAGCAAAACAGTGCCCCCGGTGCTTGCATCCCCAGGCTTCTCACATATGGTGAATGAAAACGTCTTAGTGGGTGCTAGATGGGAGGAGGATATCGGCCAAGTGTGAATACGATCATCGTTGATGGATGTTGGGTCATGCAGCACCATATGCAGATACCCTGGATGTCCTATGGATCCGCAAAAATCGAAAAACCGGGGATGATATCCAACTCAATAGAGTATTCTCAGGTGAAGGTGGTGGCTGTTGAGGTGTGAAGAACAATGCTTTTAAGGGCGGCTCTTGCCGTCATCGAACCGTAGGACAGGTGCCGATTCTTCGACGAGATATCATACAGGCTGGCTGTATTGACTACGTTGGACCGCCGTCCCTGGGCGTTGCCGAACGGGCCGTTATGAGTACGTATGTGTGTGTGAATTTGTGCTCGACCGGTCACATAAAGGATATCTCTTTTTGTGAAAGAGATGATAATAAGAGAGGCCACTTCGACGTTCGCAAACAGAATAATATCCTCAAAAATAGCCAGGGAAGACAAGGGTGTGCTTGTTTAAAGGCCAGATATGACTAGGCCATCCGCCATGCACGTCCATGCCAGCCTGAGAGGGGAATTGCCTCGCCTTATCTTTGGATGCCACATATACAGTACCACAGAAGGTCGTACCGCAAAATTAGATGAAAGATATGACAGAGTTAAGTAGCTTATTATTGCTCGGAAGATGGTGTTTGACAAAAAGTATCATTGGTGAACCTTCATAATGGCTCAAATTCTTTGAGCAGTTTCTAAAACAAAATATCAATCTATTGTCCTGCAGGAGAAAGAGGTTCCTATCCTATGACCTTGTTGACGTAGACTTCACAACGGGACCTAGAATCACTGTTCCTCATGCTTTTCATGATCTTTGCTGCAGATTAATTCTTCTGGAGTGCGAAAAACACTACGCCCATACCTGCCATCCAACTTTTAGCTGTCCCTAAATTCCCCCATGTCACTGATAAACAGGTCGCTATCCCATACTGTAGCATTGAAGGATAGGGTGGTATACTTTAGGGTCGAGATAGATCTTGGTTCGCGATCTGGAGCAGTGAGAATGGATCCTTACAGTCATCCTGGCAAACCGAGGGTCGTGATAGGGGTGAGTGAGCAGTCCACTTGCATAGAAAAGCCATGATCAGGTGGTAGATCACCCTCGGCAGAAGTATGCAACCAACTGAGAGATGTCCTTATCGATGCCCAGTTCTTTGGCGGATCGACCGTTCACCGAAGCACCAGTCGTAGAGTGTCATGCTTATAATGAGAAGATTAGCAGGATGTGCCATAGATACATATTAAGCCTACCTTTGGTGGATGAGGTCGTATTTGCATTATGATTATGACCAGGTTCAGAGATACAGATACATGGGTATTCATGAACTGATATTCCGGGAGACACAGGGCTGGATCCTGGTAAGGAATCTTCTACATGGAAGGAATCACCTGTCGGTGGACTAAGAGTAGCAACAAGCGTGCATGGAAGAAGGAATGCACAGAATAATGACTGATTAAGTGAGGAAGCAATGAGGTATCTCCAAGGATCTCGTAATTGAGGCCAACGAAGAGCTTGTAGAAAATATTGCCTCTCCAGCCATCGGTCCAAATTGGAAATCTTGGAGTTAACAAGGTAGGCACTCAGACATGGTAACGGAAAGGGAGACTTGAGAGAAAAAAGAGAGTGATGCTGAATAGAACAATGTATTGTTAATCTCAGCAGTTGGTAAAAGGCTGAGATGCGAGGCTGTGCATTGTATATGAAAAAGGAAAGAAAAATCAAATACATAGTCTGTGTATGTCTTGTACTGATACTACATCCAACACTCCCCCTCGAGACATATGCAGCTCGTTTACATGACACCCAGCACTTCTGTAAACTTCTTGAACTTTTGGCAACCCAACGGTTTCATGAGGACATCAGCAATCATGTCATCAGTGGGGCAGTACTGTAACTTGACATGGCCTTGCTCAATGGTTTGCCAGATGAAATGGTAATGGACTCCAATGTGTTTTGTATGTTCATGGAATACTGAATCCTTGGCTATAGAGAGGGCATTCTGGCTGTCAGAGTAGAGGATGGTGGGCTCATTTGGATAGATGGAAGGGTTCATGATGAATGTGGAGAGCTCGGAAAGGAGCTTGTGCAACCAGATCATGTTCTTCGATGCTGGAGTCAATCTGACGTATTCCGATTCACCTATGGAGACAGTAACGATTGGCTGCTTCCTCAATGTCCACATGACAGTGCCTTGATCCATGAACAGCATGAATCCAGACATGGATTTCCACCTGGGCTGATTGGCATATGCTGCATTGTGATAGCCCTTAGGATTGATATTGGGACCACCAATCATGAGCCATTGGTCGCATGTACCCTTGAGGTAGCGAAGGACTCAGAATCTGGCCTTTAGGTGAGTTGAGTGCGGTTCCTCAACGAATTCTGAGAGCGCTGAGACAGAATAACTGATTTCAGGGTGCGATCCAACTGCGACGTACATGAGGGAGCCTAGGAGCTCACGATAGAGTGCTTTTTCACGTGGCGTTACCGGTTCCTTGGATACAGAAGGGGAGTCTGGGTTCAAATCGAGATTTGCCTCCATTGGTGTCACAAATGGGGCCATGTCCTCAATGCCAAATCATTTCGCAATTTGGTCAATGTATGCAGGCTGTCCAATACTGATGGTGTGATTTTCCCAGTCTCAAGTGATGTGCATACCCAGTAGCCAGTGAATAGGCCCAAGATCAACAAGCTTGAAATGAGAGCTGATTTCTTGTTTAAATCAGTTTGACTCTTCTTGGGAGTTTGCTATGATGGTAAAGTCAACTGTGGCAACTGCAACAATTGTGTATTTTGTCGCTGACTCGATCCGATAGAAGACAGCCTCGTCTGCATTGCTGACTGTGAACCCCAGAGAGATCATTGTTGACTTTAGGGTTTGGTACCAGCCTTGGCCTGCTTGCTTCATGCCATATAGGCATTTGAGCAGTTTGGTGCAGACATTGTGGCCCTTGAGGTGTTCCGGGATTTCGAAGAATTCCTCGTATCTGTTTGGGAACTTGATATAGATCTCCTCAGTGATATTGGCATGCAGGTACATGTTTTTGATATCAGCTTGGTCAATTATTGCATCATGAGAGGCGGTCATGGACAGTAGGATGTGGAGAGTAGGGAGGTGGACAACTGGGGCATATGTGTCAAAGTAGTTGACACCTTGAACTTGAGTGAATCCTTTAGCCACGAAATGTGACTTTGCCTTTTCAGGCTTGCCAGTCTCATTCTGTTTGACCCAGTAGACAAATCTTGTGTCCATGATATTTGCATTTGTGGGAACATCTTCTCATTTCATCACCTTCCATGCTTTCTTCTTTTCACACTGCCTGACTTCTGTGAGCATCGACTCATGCCATTCTCCCTCATCAGGACCACTCAGTGCCTCTTTCATGGTCACCTGAAAAGGCCAGCCTTGTTTACAATCCTGTGCAGTTGCACAACTGGTATTGTAAACAAATCCGTGGTAGCTGCATGCATGCCAGTTTACAAATTTGTGAGATGGCAAGGTCACAGGGTCTGTTCTGTGCATCCCCTGCAATGACCTAATCTGCATTGTCACCATCAACGGCGATGATGACAATGACACCAGTCCTCTCATGCGGTCAGCACCTCTTCCCTTTTTTGAATCAGGTACTGCAGACACCGATTGCAGATTTTGGGCAGTTTCCTTGTGCCTTGATCTTCCTTGCACCTATGTGTTCTCCATGTTTCCTCTTTGTATATTTCTTGAATATCTGTATTCACATTCAAACAATAAGAAAAATACAGGAAGCCCCAGACACTGTGAAAACTTAATAGCAAGGCTCACCATCCATAACTACCCCAACAAACAGGGACAAAAAAAACTGGATCAACAACTGCAAGATTGGAATCATTGGATTACCAATTTTTTTGGCGCGACAATTGATTAGCAAAATACTGGTAATACAGGTAATTGAACCCTATACCTCCTGGCTATGCCCAGCTCCAAGACACTATACCAACTATGCCATCAAGGCATTACAACAGGGTGCATCAATATAATTGTATCGAGTAAATATATTAAAATTTGGGCCAAAAAAAAACCACCCCTCATTGTGTGGGGTATCGAGCAGTGTGTGTGCACCGGGCATGCTTGGGCATGGTGTGGTTTGGGGTGTCAATAGGTTCTCCATCAATTGAGACAGTCGTCCGGCGTTTTGGGGAAGATATCTCACTTCTGGGCGGCATCAATGGCGGGGGGTGGGCTTTGACCGCTGTTTCACAACTAACAGGCCTAATGGTGCCAGAGGGTGGTCACCATCACATTTGCCATCATAGAAAACGAGGTTGGTGAAGCTTCAAGGTAGTTGGGAGCACTGTAGCATGTGCTACAGGTCGGGAACGGCAGGATTTGGGATTGTGGGTGGGTGTACAGTGACGGCGGTGTCAGTGGGAAAAACGAACCTCATATCCATGTTCCCCCACTCAAATAGTGGGAGATGTGTGGACTTGGGGTATATAGACATCCTGGGTGGGGCGTGAGAGGTCGACGTTGTGCATGGAGGGGGTTGCCAGAGGCAGGCATGGTGGTGGAGGCGTACAAGATTTTTTGGGTGCATCCAGTCCATCGTTGGGTCGTCCATCGATGCCCAAAAGGGTTCATCCGTCGCTGTCATTGTTGGATGTTGGTGTCCTCATGTTGCACCCGCCCTCCTGCTTTCACCATCCTGCCCTCCTGCAACCCCTCATCATCGTCCTCCTTCCATCACGACATATTCTGGTGTGGCTGTACACACCTCCTTCAATCCTCAAGTCCCCCATCCATCGCAGTCATTGTCGCTGTCGCCCAGAATGGTGTTGTTGTTGTTGTTGTCATTTGTGGCTTACACTCGCCATTTCCAAGCACAAAAAGTGCCTAAAAACAGCAGTGAGTTCAGATAATATGAGAGTATATGCCATTTAATCAGCTTTTTGGTGGTGTGTAGAGCAGTGGTCGTCGGCAAGGTGGTGGTGAAAGGTAAGAAAAGAGGCAGCACAGCCACCCAATCACTACCCGGTTGGTTGGTCTGCCTCAATTAAGCAGCAGAATGAATGCTCGGAATTCATCCACTGCTCGATGCAGGCAATCCAATATCTTGTCGACTATTGGGATACCTAGCGACACCCATAAACATCATACTCAGCTAAAAATTAGGAAGTTCTGGCTTTATGGGCGGCATATATTCATCGGGAGGGTTCTGGGTCAGAAAAGTCAGACTGACCAGCTGTTCATGCTCATCAAGTCTGACCACCAATTCTAAGACTTGTTAACCAAAACCTTGATGTCAGTTCTACTTTCAGTAGCATCATTTGTAAACTAGCTGGTGTAGGATGGCTGCTCTATGGTATTTTTCCCATGATCAATAATGATTGGTTCAGCAAGACGGTTGCACTGAAGTACTCTAATTATTTAGGTAAGAAAAATAAATGGCGGTCAGACTCACCATTGCATTGATGCTTTAGGCAGGTGGATTGCTGAGGGACCAGGTTGTATATAACTGCATACTAACTAATGGACAGTGATCTTCTTCATCTCGGGCACAGGAAGCAGCTGAGAAAAGGAGACATTCTTGTCTGGTGGATAGAACAAATGAGACACACTGGTGTCTCCATACAGTTGCTGTCAGTGTTGCATGGGGTAGACTGGCCGATGAGATGGTAAGGATGGCACAACACCAAGCCACAAGAGCGATGAAGGGCTCATATGTTCTTCCATATGTTGCAGGGGATCAGAAGGAAGGAGCAAAACAATTAAAAGCTGGCAGGAGAAACAAATTAAGGTATGAAGGAAGGCATTCAAAAGGGGTCCGATCGAGATTGGCAGAAGAAAAGTGATCGGAGGTGAGTTCAGGAATACCACATATGAGGTCATGGACAGAATGGCAGGGGCATGACAGCAACGATGAGGAGGAGGGCAGGAATGAATGGAGAGGCAGGCACAAAGAAGCATGCCAGTGGCACCACTGGACAAACTGTATCATGTGATGGAACACATGAAGCAGGCCTAGAGATTTAGTAGGTTCTGTGGTTGTTTACAGGCACATCCCACAGACCTGTAAACAATTCTTATTGTGCAGCTTGCACAGGGATTGTTTACAATATTGCCAGTAGGGACTCTCATGGTCACTGGTTCAATGTCTGCTATCATGGCATAGTCTATCAGTGAGGAGCTCAACAGCTCTTCATCGTCGTCATCATCTGATTCATCATCAGACATGGTTACTGCTATTCCAGCAGTGGTGGGATGTTTATGCAGGTCTTGGGGTGTGAGTTGGCCTGGTTTTGGGGCTGCAGAGCGCTTGGGTTGGCTTGGCTGAGGAGCAGGATCAGACTCTATGTCTGTGAGTGGGGATTCTGGACATTCTGGGTGAGTTTCTGTGGGATTTTGTGGTTCGTCTGGTTGATTTTCGGTGGGCTGGATGGCTGTAGGTGGCTTTGGAACATGAGGAGAGTCGATATCTTCATCCTCCCCCTCGACAACAAATGGTTCTGGAGTCAGGTCCTCTTTATTGAAGTAAACATCACATTCAATGCTGACCCTTCGCTTTCCAGGCTAGTAGATCCTCCATCCTTTAGCTTCAGTATCAATTCCAACAAAGCGAGCCTCAACAGCATGTTCCCCAAGCTTTTCTGGTGCTTTGACTCCGACCCAGCAGCGGCATCCCCATGGATGAAGGCCAGAGATGTGCGGCTTCCTGCCAGTTGCCATTTCAAATGGGGTTTTCCCTGATGGTATTGCTTTCATAGGGGTGTGGTTGTAGACCCATTCAGCATGCTGGTGAGCTTCAGCCCATAGATATTTTGGTAGTCCTGAACTGATTAGGAATGCTCTTGTCGTGTCCATCAGATATCCATTGGAGCGTTTGGCAATGCCATTTGACTGTGGGGAGTCATGTACGGTAAGGTGCCACTCTGTCCCTTTTGCCTTGAGGTGCTGAGTGAACTCATCGCTTAGGAATTCTCCCTCTTGATCTGTACCCAGGATCTTTATGACCTCGACACTGTGCTGGACCTTGATCCAGATCTCATAGTGCTTGTACGACCCAAAGGTACCCGATTTCTTTGATAGATACTCGGATTTTGATTCATGGGTGTGTAGATCACAGTATGTGCAGGCATAGTGTGCTCCCCCGAGTGATACAACAGACATCAGACCCATTAAGTCTGCAACAACCTTGTCACCAGCATTTTCAATGTACTCGTATTGGCCTCGTTTGGGGAATGGTTTGCATTTTGCTTTGGCCTTCACACAGGTCTCACAGAATTCCAGTTTCGAATCCAGGTCAAGCTCAATCCCCTCAATGTGGCCATCAACATACATGTGACAGAGAGTGGCATGGCTTCGGTGAGCACAGATATTGTGTAGCTCAGTGATGTTCACTTTGAGCTTACCTGCCACCATAGTGATGTCTGGTTTTGCTCCTGTGGTCTGGTGTGTACCTGGGGTTGATATGATGTATAAACCTCCAGTTTCAGGGATCTTGGCTATGACCCTAGCATTGGGATGTGGCATACAGATGTACATGGTTCGATCAGAGGGTTTGATATGGATGGGGAATCCAGCATGGCTGACATGTAATAGGGATATAAGGGTGTATGCCATTTTCAGTGCATGGTATGCATTTTGAAATCTTGCAATGGTGGGCTTTTTGTCTTTACCCATAGGTAATGGTAACTGGAGGTCCCCTTTTCCTACTGCATAGAAGACTTCACCATTCGCAGCCTTGATGGGCTTCGGCTCAATGTTGGCATAATTTTTAAATCTCCAACGTTTGGGTGAGTACATTTTCGAAGCTCTGCAATCAGTGATTGCTGTAACTTCTTCTCCCATTGCTATGTGAGCATTGCCCTTGGCCTTGTAGTCTGATGTGCATATTAAGGCTATGTTTGAGTCATCATTGTCATCAGCTATGACTGCAATGATGTGCTCATCATTGCTTTCATCAATGGCTGCTGATGCTGATTCCTTCACCTTCCCCTTTCCCTTAGCCATGTTCTTTTTGGAAGCTGGACCTTGGCCCGCTTTTCCACCACCTTCGCACCAGCAATCCCCAATAAGATGGCCTGTTTTGCTGCATGCCAGGTTCATGCATTTAAGGTGGGACCTATCTGGTTTTTTCTTTGACTTCCCCCTTGAACCCTGGCTGCTCTGACCTCTTCCTCTGTTCTGTCATTGTGCAGGCATTGCCACATTTTCCGCTGTGGCCTTTGATGCCACCTCTTCATCCCATTCCTCCTGCAGTGCTGCAATAAGGATGTCCGACGTGAGGGGTATCTTTGTGAATTTGCTGGTAGTGGAGAGGGTGTGGCAGATGTGGTCATAGGAAGGTGGGAGTGATTTTTGGATCATCAAGGTATACTGATTATCTTTGATCTTCAAGCCCATGCCCTCAATACATTCACAGAGGATTTTCATCTCACCAAGGTGCTCCTGCATGTCACCTTCATCAGGGCAGGACATGTTACTGAGCCAGGTAAGGAGGTGTTCATGTACAAGATCACCCTTGCCAGTCATGATGGCAATGAGCTTTTTCCAGACGAGAGCAGCTGTTGCTTTGCCCTTGATATCATTGAAGGTAGAGTCAGAGATGGATTCATAAATGATGCAGCACATCTTTGCCTCCTTTTGCTCATACTCCTCAAGCTTATCCTCTAGCTTCTCTAGGTCATCATCCAAGAGTGGGTGTGAAAATCCAGTGTCAGTAGACCGGTAGAAATTCCCTTTGTGCTCAACTGGGTGAGTGGGTGCACAAGCGGTTCCTCGTAGGTGTCAGCCGAGACCCTTGTCAAGAAACTTGTTGGTGATTTTTTCTTCAAACACTACCCAGTTCGATCCATCGTCCTTGAGCTTTGTTGTGCTGACCAGTTTTATGGCAGTTGTCATTGACATGGTAGCGGGGCCCATAACCTCTTGGAGTTAACGAGGTAGGCACTCGGACGTGGTAACGGAAAGGGAGACTCGAGAGAAAAAAGAGAGCGACGCTGAATAGAACAACGTATTGTTAATCTCAGCGGTTGGTAAAAGGCTGAGATACGAGGCTGTGCATTGTATACGAAAAAGGAAAGAAAAATCAAATACGTAGTCCGTGTACGTCTTGTGCTGATACTACATCCAACAGGAAAACATGAGCGGAACATGGTAACGCGATACGGGTTGTCATTCAGCACTCGTTGGCGACCATTCGTTCCGTGGAGATTCCTGTACTTTCGAGTTTTTTCGGTTTGTCGACGGGGTGGTGCTCGTTACGACTACGCTATGGGTTAACGAGTCGCAGTCCGGTAAAAATGGCAAGGGTCAAGACGCTACTGCGACTGTATGCTTCATGAAACAATCAGACTTTGGTAGGCATCTATCAATATGGACATACCAGTAACACGAAATTTGCACTTGGAGGAAATGCTGGCTGCTCCGGATCGTAGCGGGCTTCGGAAAACAGATGAGAAGCAAATCAACATGAAAGGATGAGGCGCACACGCTGCCATCCATCCGCCCCTGCTCGTGAACTGAAACACTGGCGATCTGAGGACAGCAGTCTAGGATCGGGTTGGTATGCCTTTCATAAAAGGAGAATATGAAAGAGCTACAGCTCACGAGAAATAGGGGAATGAAGATCGTAAACTGGTGATATCTGTCAATTCAACTGAAGAGACATCAGAGACGGAAAGGGAAAGGGAAAGACGAATCACAAGCAGACATACTTAGTGATATGTAAAAGTTCCGTTGGTCGGGAAGGATAGACAAAAGACCGAGAACCTTTTCCGCACTCCTAGTCTCCGCAGAGCAGGTTTTCGCCATCGGCATACGTGAAGATGAGTAGTTGACTGGGCCATGCTGTCGATTCTAGGTGCCCGGATAGGGGCAATATGCTATGGTCTTAGGACCGGCGCCACATGACCGCGATGACATCCTGACGTGTTGAAAGGCGCACGTACGGCTATAAGGACAATCAAGATATAGTTGAGAGGAGAGTAGAATGACTGACGAAATGCAAGGGTTGGATCAAAAGGTGATCGCTGTCGCAAATAGTGACCCGTGAGGTTTTGGTGGAAAACAATACTGGATCTATGTCAACGACGCGAAAGCGACCGTCTAATAATGAACATACCTGCATAAAAAAGCCGATCCTGTATCATGTACCCTCGAACGCATTTCCCATGAAGAAAAGGTAATCATTTGTGTCACCATTGTTCTTGCAAAGACTGAAATTTGGATAAAACAACAGAGTCGACGACGACGTTCCTCAGGGAACGCCACATATCCAAGAGCTAGAAAGTCGACAAAGGTAGGTTATAGAATTCAACCTAGACAATTTACAGGAGATTGAATATGACTTAGAACAGGTACGCACAAGGTCGGCCGGCACTTCCTCGCATCTAAACATGCTTAATCCCCACCGTCGGATAAAGTCGGAGAAGCGTAGCGTTCTACGCTCCCGGAATGCCGATACTAGAAAGACAAAAATCTAGCATGTGCATGGATAAGAATAGAACCCTGAAAGAGAGAAAATGCAAGTACCCATGCCAACGTAGCTTAGTTGCTATGGGCAGACAATGAAACCGAGACCTGGGTAATGCAACAGTAGCAAGCTAGAAAGAGTTCAAATACGTTGTAGGAGACCTAAGAAAATGTGCGCACACAATTCGATATGTGAGAAATCGAGGCAGGTAATATCAAGTTGGAGCGGCGAATACCTCCGTTGATATTGGCAACAACGCCGAAGTGCATTCCATGATTTAAAGCTACATACCAAGGGTGAGATGAGGCTACAAAGCACAGGAAAATGCACGCGTACATTTTGCTTATATCGCACAAAACAGGCCGTCTCCAAGTGTTTCGCTGTCCCCGCATCATTCTTCTTGAGGAGGATGAACGTCATCCTCGGCGGTGGTTGTCGTGGTTCATCATTAGGAGGTACGACACGAATATCAATGGCGGATTCCATCCATTTTTGGATTCCGGAAGCTCGGGCCTATTTTGCTGCTTCATGTGGTTGAAGTCATGCCTTGTATACATTTGCCTTAAGCTGGCAACGCTGGAACGGTATACCTGGGTCCAAGAGAGGGAATCGGGAATAGCTTGTGACAGTCGCCGTTGTAGTTACAGATAAACGGGAACATTGCACGTGATCACGAAGGAACCGGACCGTGTCGACGCTTTCAACCAACTTTCGTCGTGACACGTCCGATGTCATCAAAGGCTCGGCCTTTCATGTCCTCTCAACTCCGCCGGCTCGCATAGTAAAGATGAGTCTAGTCTCGATTTCTATCACCCGTTCATCACAGTTCTCATCTATAATGTATTCAGAGAAAGCGCCCGTCGCTAATTGTTCAGTCCACGGCACCGTGGGAAAACGTGTGAGTCCAAGGTTCTGATTCACGAGTTCTAGTGCTTATTGGATGCTACAAGCGAAATCAAACTAGTACCCCGTGTATCTCCTTAAGAATGTGGACATCTTCACGAAATGCGGGACTCCATGGTGCAGCAATGCGGATTTCGAGAATATAAAATGGAGGTTTAATTGCGGAAATGTGACTATTAAAGTTAGACGATCAAGCACCTGTTTTCTGTGACGCACTCGATACGCTGTGGCTTGGAGCCACTTTCATTCGTTACACTACACTTCGCGGTCATCAGCGTCGCAGATCTAGGGTCGAACTCCAACAAGCGCTCACATACTGTTTCATTCAGGACACGCTCCTTTGCCAGTGTACTGCAAAAGATGCCGGATGTTCATAGACTTGATGGAGATCTGAATGATTCGAGGAACATCAGTGGGATTTTAAGGCTTACCTGAATGACCTATTCCATCAGTGCGGAAACCTTCGTTTTTCACTTATCTCAGCTTTAGCTTCAGCGCTCATAAACGATTTTTAGTTCAATAATATCGGTTAGAGATATCAATGCAAATCATTTCTGAGTTTATCGTTATTACATTCAACACATGCAGTACTTAGGAAGTTGGCGGTAAGTCCTACTGGCGATTAGTGAAACCTAGTCATAAATATTTCGACGATTATATTATTACAGTCAGGGACACGTACTCGGCGAAGTCTCGTTAGTCCAAGAGACGATACGAACTTTATTAAGTGCGGGAAAGGCAGGTATCATTCGCAACAGCTTTTGGAGCGTGTCCTGTGAGAGAGGTATGTCCACTATGAGTTCTTCAAGGGACGAGAATCTGGCCCGGGAAACCTAAGAAATCAGCCCCGGTTAACACCACAGAAAACAGGAAGAACCTCTAGGACGCGCGTCAAATGCATAATGTCTTTGCGTTCCACATCTCGGCACGTATTGACGAGACACAGCCTTCTGAGATGCCCAAGATGGGCGTCTGTGAGCCGCCGTAAGGTTACGCCAACATGCATACATTCATCATCCATCCCTACCAGGGTGCTTATTAATTATTGAGAGGATAGATGGATGGAGACAAACCTGGACCATGTACCACCAACTCCTCAACGCTGAGGGGTCCCAAAAGAAAACGCACGTTAGGATGGGATCGAGAAATAAATAACTTCCGAATTCTGATGGTCATCATTTCAGACAAGTCTTGTGGCTCTGCATTGCAGCCGTGCAATTCGAGGGCTACGAGAGATGCCATCGTGTTCTCGATAATCAATCGGATGAGAGGGCCTGATCCCCCGCTCACACAGATGTGGCTAACATTGACCATGCGTGCGAACACAGAGACGAAGGATGCGGCATGTAAATCGAAGCATCTGGTAACGAATATGGATAGCGACCTGATAGCAGCCAGACGAGAGGAATTGAAGGAAAAGAGGCTGGGCTCGGATTTTTGGACAGTGTCGAAGTGGACGGTCACGTTCTGTCGTAAGAGTCGATCGGCCATATCACGGAGGGTATGTCTCTCTGTGACAGAGAGAGCGAGTAAAGTATCACGATCCGTAAAGTCGACGATGTGCGTGAGCAGTTCGTGTGGGAGGTCTAGGAACGGCATTGGGGCGTAGGGCTGTAATAGTAGTTTATAATATATACAGAAGACGAGGAATATCAGGCGGGATGCCTGATGCCCGAGCCCAGTAAGCTATATTCCCATCTCAAAATGGAGTAGAGGCATCATTCTGTATCCTGGTCAGTGATAAATCTCCTAACTCATCTACCGCGGAAGTTGCACGATCGTTGTCGATATTCTTCCTGATGAAATACAAAGACCTGTACAGAAGACTTCGGTACATCTCGCATGCCTGATACTACGTTACAAGAAGTACATCCCATCACCCAATTGATTCTTCCAAGGTCTGTTATATCAACACTGAACAGGACCAGAGGCATCGCGTTTAGGCCATGACATCGGGTAACTGTCCCATGGCCCATGAGACAGATGCTGTAGATGCGGTTCACAAGTTATAGGGCGCGCGCTTTAAAATAGAATCATCTTAATAGGTCTACAGTGGATCCCGAGTCCTATGGATAACTCGGTGTTCGGTGTTTGCAAGAATCTCATGTGAGCACTGAGATTCCATCTTGTTCGGTTCGGCGGCGTTCGGCGATTGCCGGACCTGCTGGGACCTGCTCGACCTTTGCCCGAGATGTACACTCTTGCTCCCATTTGCCTGATAATAGGGAAAATTGGGTTTGTTACATTTAGTGCCGATTCATTGATGAGAGTAATACACTGTATTTCAAATGCCCAACCAATTTTTCTTCGCGGACGACAGTATAGCGATAACGCCGGCGGTGCGCCCTTTGCTTCCCTTCGCACTCGTCGGAGAAGACTGTAAGTTATCAGGTTTCAACTGACGAGTGAAAAAGCTGACGGCCTTGTCAACAGGCCATATGTACTTAGTAGCATTAAAAGCCGTTGCTTCACATCCGTTCGCATGTACTAAAGTCGCTGATAGGGCTCCAGAAATGCTGCAAATGAAATTCGAACAGCTGCTTCGACATATTTCAATGATACTACCATTAAATAGACCTCCTTTACATAGGATACAGTGTTAGTGGTCACCAGATGAGAAAGGATTTCGGTACTAATGGCAAAACGCAAGTTGTTAGCGTCGTATTATCAAGCGTAAGCCGCGCAAAATTTAGGTGCCGTTATCACTAACCGAATGAATATACGCTGGCGGGTGCAAGTATTTAAACTAAATTAATTCAAGGCATCACTGTCGATAGTTCCTTTCGAAGAGTTCAACTTATTATCCAAACCACTGGTGTCCTGAATCTCGCTGAGCGGGATACTAATATTCTGAAAGAAATGACGGTCAATAATTCAATACTGCAGCTAGATAGGGCCTACAGCTTCCCCCGCAGTGCGTTCAAAGCTGTAAGGCGTGAATTGGAGGATTGCTGAAATCGGCTGTCCACCACGCTCCGTGTCTGGGTTTTTGGCTCGCTTCTCACGTCGGTAATTGAGCCTAGCGAGTATCAGAGTCCAGCAATCGCCCATGAGCACGACGTACATAGCTAGTAGTGAGTTGACATAAACTGCGAATGTATTTGTTAGCAATAGTTGACATGGATGTCCTGATACTGACGTTTTGATAGGGCGAAATGAATCCCAAGGAAAATCAGGGACTCTGGCAACACAATAAACTGCAGGGATCCATGAAAGAATTTGCATGGATTCAAGTGAAGGCTACGCACGGTAATAAGAGTAAGCAGAGAACATGCGCTATTGTGTCCATGAACAACCTGGGCAGTAGGATCAAATAGATGTCCTACCTTGTTATTAACCCCGAAGCCAGAACCAGTCGCATTAAACCAAAGATTAAACCAGCCGTACTAGTATGAGCGATTAAACCGGAATTCAATGGTGTTCATAACAAGACCTACGAAGAGAAAGTTGTAGTTCTTCTGCTCTTGTGTAGGTAATAGGACATTATGAGAGCTATGATGACATCTGTTGCAGCGAGTGTTCCAGAGAAGGTATAAATCCCTCTCTACACCATCTGTGTGAGCCTCCATGACCATTGAAAGACTCAACATTCCATACTTTGATGGTGGAAACAGCGATGAGATTGGGTACAACAGAGCTATGAAATTGTATTTGAAGCGGTATATGCAGTAGCAGATCTTTGCTCACATGTCATAGATTACAACTGCGAGTTCGTTGTCATTGCAGTTAGGCCGGGTGAATGGATCAGTACTTACATATGCCAGCACCTAAACGAAGCAGAATCAGGCAACTTATGATCAAGACGAGAAGATCTCATTACCAAGAGATGCTGCCACTGCTAAGAGCTAATTCGAAATAAGGGAAGAGGATTCAGTTGTATGAACGGATACTTACAACGAACCACGGTAGAATCTTGTGGAGATGTGCTCCGACTATGAGAAGAAGTTCATTCTTGTCAGCATGAACGGCCAATGTATACAACCCCGACCACTAACGCTTCCACAGCCGGATTGCATATACCCTATGAATTCTAAGACTTGGGTGCCTCAAAAAGTGACAGTGGAGCTCATACCCCTGGACATACACGGCAATCACCACCTACGCGGGTCATGCTGAAGAAAAAAAAAAGAGACAATAGAGACAACCCACATTCACATCTAATTGCAACTGAGTACATCGTTAGAGCAGCCTTAGCAGAGGAACTAGAGAAGTTACCTGCATGCTCCTGTGAAAGGAGTCCCAAGTTGAATGACATCGATATTGTTGAGCTGCGTAGAAACATACAAGTCGTTGCTTTCTAGTACGCCGACCAGATCTCCGTACTTATCAATCAGATAGAAATAGAGGGCATGAGAGCTTAAAGCGACGTGAAGAGCATCGAGGACCCTGCCAAAGAACCTGGTGATCAATCACCAAGACCGAGAGTCAAGGGTGAACAAACCAAAGGAATGCGACCTGTATCATAGACTTTAGTGCAATTATTATTCGGAAGAAACAGTTACATACAGAATATCGGTAGAACCACCAATCGTTGGGATATTTCTTATAGTAAATGACAACCTGTAGATTCGTTATGCCGAATAAACTACCATTTCAATGAATGGGAGATATTTGTCATAAAGAGGGAGGTCTCCTACACAGCGGCAATGATGGAACCTATATAGAGAGCTCCGAGAGTGTCTCCGATGGGTGGACTAGCTGCTGAAGGCTGCGAAGGCATTGTGGGTTACAAGGGAGATGTAAAGGAAGTTTTAATCGTCTGTTCTGCTTATAATATACTAAGGATTGAGGCAATCATCGACTTACTTGGCATTAGTGGTACGTGGTACCAATTACATCTCGTATTTTGATGTTCAACTCTCAACAGTGAGATGGCAGAAGTACTACTTAATTGGCAGTTGGAGTCGAACTGTTATGCCAAGTTTACTCGGATCATAGATGATGTGGAAATTCGACTGACCATCTGATAGCTGAGGGAGAGATTTACTACATGTTGTACAGGCTCGATAACATCGCCGAGGCAAATGCATAGTTTTTATCGATTTTTATACAAAGCGATTCAAGATGGTTTCATGAGTTATGGCACAGATACAACATTGGCAGTGCTACAAGTTTATGCGTGTAGAAGGATGCAAATGCCTGATGTCTGAATACGTTCCTTTGCTCCTGGGCGCCCCCTTTGCTCTATACGCTGAGGACATCGTAAAATTCAGGAGAAGCGGCCCGTGAGTAGTGGATCTTACCGAACCTGGTGGGATTATCTCACCTAGTCGAGTCATAACAATATAGAAATTGTCCACTTATGTCTTTCCCGTCTCTGGTAAGCTACTCAAACCACGGAAAGATGCGTCTTGAACCTGCCACGCTTGGGGGAAACAGCTCAACTTCCGGCGCTTATACATCTCCATTTACTGTCATGTATAATTAATATGATCACATTATCTTACAAGGCGCCCTCGGTGTTTCGCCGTAGATCCGTTTTCCGGTATCAAACCTAGTGTCGGTCCGATCCAGAAGATGATGGCAATTCAGAGTCTCAAAAGAGATTTGATGAAACTGAATTGTGGTGAGATGATAATCCACCCTTTGATGATCACTTCGTATAAAGAAAGGTGACTACAAGGGAGGGTGATGAATCAAACAGAGATTGGTCTGAAGCCATGATACAAGCAAGTCTAAGTCGACTCGAATATTTTATAGCATTTCATTTAGTTCAAGAGCATTCAACATGGTGTTATAACTTCGAGGTTTGAGGATGCGATGTTAAGTGCCTCCTGGGAAAATAACAGCATATGAACGGGAACATTTCCGCGATTGTTGCGTCGATGGTTCCGAGTCCTATGTATATAGGAAACTTGATTATTATGTGGTAGCAAAACCCCATGGGAAATTCTATTCGTTGATTAACGGCAATTGCCGGCCTTGGTGCTGGATGCAGGGGGGGCCGGGAACTTTTCTATTTGTTGACAGCATCCCCCAGAACAAAGATCAGAGAGAGTTTCATTTGACGTTCTTCATGACAATGGTAAACCACTAACCACAATGTTTAGCTGCCTCTGACTATGAGGATGAGTCATCTTTTGTGCATGATTCCTTACTTATGGATTCCTAGATATGGCACTGTTGTAGCAAGGCACAGGAACACGAAGATATGCCAACTGCAATTATCGAGTCTTCATGTATTCCTGTAGCGTTCAGACCAGAGTGCGAGACCCAGGGAATTTGTTCAGGTCTGGGTGTGTTCTATCATTGTTGCACTTCCAAACTCACATGTCCAGGATTTGGACTGGGTAACTCGATAGGACTCAATTACCCAGAGATACTAGTACTCACTGTTGTGACGCTCAATGATGCTGAATAATTGTTTGACATGTGAGGTCTCTTCCTAGTCCTGGTATTTTTCACCCTTTTTGACTAGGTTGTTTGATTTGAAGCTTTTATAAATACATCAATGTGGGATAGCTCAGCTCCCTTTCAATAATGCACACTGATGATTATTTTAGCCCCTCGTATCCATCCTCCATCCAATTTTGCATACTCCAGAGTCAATGTTGGCCCGATGCCCTGTCCTTTTCACAGTTATCTGTGCCATGGTGTCTCAACACCATCCATGAAAATCAGGCATTTACCGGATATCGATGCACTTGGTGAAATATTCGGCTGTGGATTTCTGGCGCTGATAGAGGACTTCTCTGTGAGGAAGCCACCGACCATCTGAACTGTATGGACGCAGATCAGACCCTTGATTCAAGCACGGATTCAAGCACGCCCTTAGACAAAGCTTTGCAAACATTCTCGTGGCCTAGTAACACTGGCGTTTGTATAAATTTGATCTTTTTTTGAGAACATCTTTGGACCCAAATCAACGAGAGACTGTACATCAGAGGGCACTGTTCCGAATCCTAGTGTTTCATCATATGTAGCTAGTGGGGAAAGAGTCGATTTATGGGCTGTCATCTGCCACGGAAATGTACGTTGATGTCGCCATCTGTAATAATGAGCAAGGTCATGATATTCATGTATCCTAACTCTGGTTCCGAATATGCACAGTGTAGCTAGGAATTTCTGCTTAAGACGGCCCAGTGAGAGGTAGGTCAGCAGGTAGCATATGAACATACCAAATGGAGGACAATCACTCAGGAGACACACATCTATATCCTGCTGGGAGCCAAACTCGACATTTCAAACTGGAGGTGGAGCTATTAGCTTGGGACCTTTAATATAGGACTTGTGTTGAGACTTTGTAATACCTTGTGCATGATGTAATCTTTTCACGATTTGAGGATCATCCCCCCTATGTGAAGTAAATATAATTCAAATCATAACACTTCAATTCCCCTTGTTTCAAACGTTCGTATTTATTTTCTTTGACAGACTGTTACATGTATTTCACTTGACATCTTGCTACCACTGAACAAAGGCCTACTCACACATTTCTTTCGAGAGTTCCATGACACCGCACTCAGGACCCTGATTAACATGTTATCCATTTTGGGGACTATGCCTTGTGTCTCAACATGCATTACCTCTTTATTTTCTGTCCATACTGCGAGCTGATTTCCTCACTTGCCATTTTTTAAGAGGAAATGAAACATTAATAGTGGCTTCTTCAGGGATTACAGTAAAGTACGTGGTATTCTCTCCTCTGTTACACTGTAATGTTGAATTCACTCATGTCCCAGGAATATTCGGCTAACAAATGAACCTTTACTCTAGCTGATGCCACATAACTGTAGTACTATCTTCGCCTGTCGGTGGTATTGGGCCCATCTGAAACTTGGAAGATTCAAGGGTATCTTCTGAGGACTGTCCTCTATTTGTGGTATTCTTTGATCGTCATCCGCTTGGTGTGTTATCTTGCCTTGATGACACTGTTACTGAATGGGATTTTTCAGTCTTCTCTAGTTGAAGTACATGTAGTATTTCAATGATGCTGCAATGAGCTTGGTTTTGCATTCAGCATGCAATATTGACATTTCATACTTCAACAGCAACATAACAATGTGCTCAGACTGTCCAAAACGACACCCATCAAAACGTCATGTCATTAAAATGTCTCTCATTCCAAAATGTAGAACATCATGATCTGTACATTTGGAATAATATCCCAATCCTTCGAATCCGGTCTTATTCGAATTGTGACAGGTTTTCAACCCAGGGACATTCAATTTTACAAGGTATGTATCCCGTGATGTACGTGTTACGTCCCCTGGCATTCAAACGATATCTCCGCTACAACTGTCATTCATTGCAGGTGCGATCTTCTTACCAGAGCTATTGGATATTATCTGTCACATTCCTCCTTGTTTAGAGGTGGTATAAATCGACTGTGGAGATTTCAAAGGGTGGGTAATGATTTCAAGTTCCTAGTTCATTGCTTATACCCATATATCTAGTGTACTTTGGCTCGAAACTGGTTCATCCATTCTGCATTTCCTAATACAGACTGATATTGATGACCCTGAGGAAACGATCCTCTCGACGGTTTGTGCTTTCAAGTCGTACAAGAATATTTCTGCTATGTAAAACCACTCATGTTTCTTGACATGGTATCTTTTATTAATAATTTTGTCACTGAAATCTATTTTATGTCCCCCAAGTGTTGAAATAGAAACTTGGGATGAAACAGACTGAACACGGCATCGAGGACCGAGTCGTATTGTATCTGTGGAATCTGGTCCCTGAACATCGATTAAGTATCCATTCATAGTATTTTATGTTGCCATGTGAAACTTAGATGACACGATCTCCCAGGAAAACACGAACGTTCTTTCAGAATAGCATGTTGAAGCAGTCAACACATCGAACTTGATAATCCTCGACGAAACGAGGGTAGAATTATTTTACTAAGCGATGTTCCGTGTCACAGGTAAAATTTATGACACTCCAACTTTGCAGAAAGTGGCACACGAGCACGAAGTCGACAAAACCTGATTTTCAATTCCCTGACATGTTCGAAAATTCAAAGAGCCAGGGACCTCGGTGGCGGGGGGACTGGGTGACTTTATCTGTGAGCTGTCAATGGGACTTGCGCTTTCTCGGATGCTTCAACTCCATGAATTCGAAGGGATACATCCTCCTCCCCATTGATTCAGGCAGCTTATGGCTTAACAGACTCACGCCATAACTCGTGTTGATCTCGATACACACAAAAAATATAGGTAAAAATATTGCCAACTCGAATCTCTTCTTCGGCTTGGACTGATTGATGTGAACAGGTAGATTCAAAGAGATAATCAAATGGTTCCTCACCGGAATCTTCCAAGTTTCGGCAAGCATAGCGTGCCGATTTACGTTGACATCCTTGACAGCTCGGCTGGTCAGCTTACAGCAGGCAAGCCAACGCCGAAGACGTATAGAAGGAGGTACTCATCGGCCAGAATACACCATTCCATCCCACGTTCCCATTTCCCCCCCTCTACATCACCCGTCCTCTCAGTTCACCTCATGTGTTGATTTTATTTACGTCAAGCTCACTATGCTTGCCCTGGTGCACGGGTATTGGCAGGTTTCCCGTGTCGTGTTGAACGACGCGTCGTGGTCTCGTGACTCGAATTCCCGGCTCGGTTGAGCGGGGTTTCGATAACCGACTATTTTTTGTTGTTGACCATCACGTTGGTTGGCGTCTCGTCATCGAGCTCAACGGTGAGCTCGTTTCTTCTTTGCTTTGATTCATTTTCTCATCAGTTCCTCCAGCTTAGCCGCGTTGCGCTGAATATATGTGTCATCGAGCTCGTCGCGAGGTATGTGTGCTCCAAAATATTTTGAATCCTTATTGACGAGTGCATCAAGTAAAATCGTGGTCTATCTTTTATTTCTACGCTAGCACGCTGGGCAAGATCTTCTTCCGTATATCGTTCCTTGACTGACCTTGCTCTTCTTTTTCTCAGGTCGAGCGAGCCATCGAATCGGCGTCGAATACAAGGGCACTGATCCACACGCTGCGTCGGTACGCACCTACCGTTCCTGCGACGGCTGAACATGACATCAGGGGAGGGCTTACACAAGAAGAATGTAAGTTATCTTTGAGATGAATTTGCGCGCACTCTCATATCCACCACCGGATCTCTCCCGAAGGCAGACCACCTCCAATACGAGCGCGCTCGTCTATGCCAGGCACATTGGTCAGAACACGATATCCCTGATGCGGCCTTTCTTGCTGACGATGGATCAAGATTGAATAAGAACTGTACCAGCGATTTGCCTGGATGGATCAAGGCTCTGTCGACGCTGAAGAGGAGATTAAGCAGGGACACACGGTCAGTTGTAGCTGGATGGGAATGGGAAGGTGTGTCAGATAGCGCCGATGGAGATGGTGGGTACCTTACTGAGTTCACTTTGCACGCATTCACACATCCGTAGCTCACATATTACGACGACACCATCGATCCCCATCCGACGCCCCTCGTCTCTTCAACTTTGATACTGCACCCGCATGTACGAGGTTATCAAATCCGTACACGAACGGTAGAATGTACGACGTCCAGAACCGGGCAAGCAGTGCAGTTGATGCGTCACACCGAGGCTGACAATATTTTAGTGCGCGCAATAGCTGTCGGCGATGGAAGCTCGGTCGCGGGGAGAGAACGGAGCGAAGATGTAGATGATGGAAGGGGGTTGTGCTATTCTTGGACCAGAGGGAGGACTCGCAACTCGCATGGGAGGGGGTGATGCTATTATTAGGGTGAAGGGAGGGACGGCGTGCTAATGGATCTAGACGAGTCATTGCTGTGACCGTCGTTGGTGCGGAAAATCACGTTACAATGACTTCTAATAATATCACAATCGGATACGCTTTCCGAGTACTAATACTTAAAGCCTTCCGTTCGAATAGTTCCTTTCTCAACACCGGTTGTCACCAGCCCTTCAATGACGTTTTCACGATACGACTCCGGCCCGCAAACAAACACATCCCTCCCTACCCAATCTTCCTGATGATCAACGAGATACGGAGAAGTTACACGCCCTTGATGAGCTGTGACGTTCTCAGCTTTTGGGACGGCTTTATCGCTAAAAACGTGCACCACGAGCTTCTCAGCCCCCTTCGGAATCAAAGGGAGTAACACGTCAGGCTCCCTCGTAGACAGAACTAGCACGATATCCCACCCGTCCCCACGGACGCCGCCTAGCATACTCAAAAATGGCGTCAAGCCAATCCCTCCAGCAAACAACGCCAACCGCTTGGAAGCTCGCGGGAGAGTGAAATCTCCTGTGACACCGACAATAGGGATTGTCAACGACAACGGGGACATGTCTCCCAACAGCGCAGGCCGAACTTCCGCAATTTTACGAGCGAGCGAAAACAGAGCTCCTGTAGCCGCGCCGCCAGGCTTCTCGCGCATGGTAAGCGAGAACGTTTTAGTGGGCGCTAGATGGGAGGAGGATACCGTCCATGTGCGAATACGGTCGTCGTTGACGGATGTTGGGTTACGCGACATGTGTTGGTATCCCGGTCGTCCTATGAACCCGGACAAGTCAAGAATGATGGCTTGACCAGGTATGATGTCCAGTTCGACGGAGGATTCCCATGTGAAGGTAGCGATAGTCGAGCTGAGGAGGACAATACTTTTGGGAGTGGCTATCGCTGGAGAAGCGTCGTCGAAACGGAGGACAGGCGCCGACTCTTCAACAAGATAGCGTACAGGCGGGCTATATGGACTGCGTTGGGCAGTCGTCCCTGGCCGTTGTCGAACCGGAAGAGCATCCTTTACGAATATGTATCCCGTTACATGTATGGTAGTCAGCCGGTCTTGAAGGAACATGATTTTCTGCGCGTCTTGTCCGATGTGATTTTGTGCTCGTCCAGTAATATAAAGGATATCTCCTGTCGTGAAAGAGATGAGAGTAAGAGAGGCAAGTGGGGTGGCTTCAACGTTCCCAAGGGATGTCATAATACGGTTCCCAGAAAAGTCGGGGAGTACGAGGGTACGTTTGTCTGATGGTCGTACACGAACGAAACCAGGCCGTCCACCACGGATGTTCATGCCGACGTGAGAGGGGAACCGGCTGGCGTCGTGCTCAGTTGCGGTATAGGTAGTGCCAAAGAACGTTGTGTCGCATGAGTGAATGAAAGATATGACAGAGTCGGGAAGCTCATCGCCGTCTGAAAGATGGCGTTTGGCGAAGACCGTCGTTGGTGAACCTTGGTATGGCACGAGCTCCCGGAGAGGAATATACTTTGGGCAATTTCTAGGACGAATATGTAAGCAGTCGTTGCCACACGGGGAAGAGGACCTCACCCTATGGCTTCATTGACACGAACTTCGAAATGGTACGCATCTCTGTGCCCCTTTGCCTTTGTGATCTTCCCCGCAAACTTATTCCTTCGACGCGTCGAAAATTCTACTCCGATACCCGCCATCAACATCTCTCCGTCCCCAGATTCTTTCACATTGTCGACGAACGGATCGCCGTCCCAGACTTTGACATCGAAAGATAGGGTCGTATACTTTGGTGATGTAATAAATCCTGGTTCTCCGTCAGGGCCAGCGAGGATGGACCCCCACGGTCGTCCCGTTGAATCCAGAGTCGTAACGGGGACAAAGGGGTGTCGTGTCGTGTGGAAGACACCATGATCAGGCGGTAGATCACCTTCGATAGATGTGTACAACCAATTCAGAGAGGGGTCTTTATCGATGCCCACTTTTTTGCGGATTGTCCGTTCGCCGGGGTGCCAGCTGTAGAGAGCCATGCCTACATGAAGGGGTTGAGCAAGATGTCTTATTAGAGAGCGTGCAAGCTACCTTCGGCCTTCATCTGTCAGCTGCTGCTATTCTCACTCAGCATGATGTCATCCAATAGAAAAGGATGGGCTGGAAAGGGGCCGTAATAATTAAGCACACGTGAACATACGAAATACCCGTCCAGGTCGCGTCACCTACACATATAGAACTAGGGGTACTGTGTCGTTTCTCCAGTCGTCTCTCAGACTTGGAGGTTGAGGACGAGGAAGCAATACAGCCTGCTTCATTGCCCTCTCTGAAGACTATCCGAGGACGGAATCCTTGAGGATTCTAGGATGAAGTTCACTAACCGCTCGAAAAGGAACGGATCGAATAAATTCAACATACACAGGATGGAAACTCTATTGAGCTCTTGTTAACCCCGCTCATCTGAACCCAGGTATAATGAACCATGCACTCACTTCAAATTTTGCACGGTGAGCCCAGATCCATCCGACCAGCTCCTTAAGCTCAGGTCATACATTTTCATGCTCAGCTCATAATGCCAGAATCATGTGACATGTTGCCCCACCCATATTCCTCCCCACATCCAGCTCATAAATCCCGCTCTACAAAGTCATGACTGTGAAAAACAGCATACTATACATGTGTATTAATGTCAATCTATGTACAGATGTACTATTAATCATGTATAAACTATATGACCGAGACCAGACATCCAGCAACACCATAATTCCACCAATAACCAGGATATGAGCTCTGCTTCCCAATGTGATTTCCATCCCCAGTGATAGAGTGTAACCTTGATCAATGTTGTGAGCTTGGATGATGTTACCAGAAAGAATGGCTCACCTAGCAATGAATTTGCCTGCCAAATCCCCAACATCCATGCATCCTCTCCAATCACTTGGAAATGACCTTGACACCTAACCATCTACACATTGTTGACAACCCTGTCTCTGAATAATGGTGAGGACCAACCTATGTTAGTACCATTGTGTAAATGCCAAGTCCAAGTGGTGTCTCTTGCGCACATAGAGACTCAAGAGCACTCCGAGTCCCAGCCAGCATCCAGAAGTACCAGCCTCTGATCAAAGCCTCAGGATATCTTTAGTAGAGATCAAGCAGTATGAGTAGAGCTTGCAGGTGAAGACCATAAGAACCCAGAACAAGAAGAACGAGTCAGTTCATCAGGAAAAAGTCAGTGTGATACATTCAGCTATGATGTGTACATAGCTCGGGTACCTTAGTAACACACCCCCCCCTTAGGTACCAGTACATAGCTTGCTGTTAAATGGATATACCTGCCAGTAGCTGAGGTAGCTATGACTGAGATGTATGGATTGCTACTATAGTACTTCGGTTTCACAGCAATAGTAGAACCATTCCTTTCTGTAGTACTATAATAGATATACTTTCAATCTATAAATTATACAGCAGTTTTTCGGTATGAGCTAGCAAAAAGATTCTATTCCAGTAATAATAGATAGTACACATTATTCTATCCCCTGCATCATCAGTCTCAGCGTCACCATCATCTTCACCATCCATTTCTCCAGTTCTACCAAAGATCTGCCATTACCCAGGTTTCTTCCTATTCATCATCAAGGTCACTGGCCACTAGCTGCTTCACTTTTACCCCAGCATTTGATCTCTGTATAAAAAGATTAGTATGCTGAATCACTGACAAGATGATACCACTCACAATTGACCACTGAACTTTGAGGGGAGACAAAGAAAATACAGAAAAGCAAAGTAGGAATGGCTGTCACACATAGAAAGGTCTTCGACATCATTACACCCCATGCCTTGCTGCTCATTTGGGATCCTGAGTACATGGTGAGCAATGAGCATTAAAACAATCCAAAGTACGTACATTCTGGTACAAGGTATCTATGAAATAAAATTCCTACAAACAGAGCAAGATGAATCAACATGAAGGCATGGTGTTATGAGTCAGGCACTCACCAGCAGCCTAACAGTCCTATGAATTTAAGGATGCATGAAGTGCAACAAGGACCATTAAAGATAAGACAGCTAGTCATACCAGTAAGTGAAAAGAGGATGGAACAATCAATGAAGAGTGGAGGAACAGTGGGCAGAGATGGGGGGAAAGGAAGAAAGGAAGGTTGGATTTGATCAGAACCCGATGGCGTGATCTTGTTTATATTGCACATGATGCAATGGACTTTGGGTCGGAGTTTCAAATGGACTTAGCAACATTCCAATGCTCATTGTCAGCCTACCCTCTCCACACTGCTATCATAACTGTCTGAAAGCATCTCGCAATATAGACAATTTTTCAAATAACTTTATTCATTGTTACATCTCCTTATTTCTGCTCCACTCTCTTATCTAACTTCAAATCTTAGTCTGTCCAAAGCTGTCTTTCTGGACTATATAATCAACTGTACCAGATATGAGAAAAGCTCTGATACTGACCAATGCTATAGCATTTGGTAGTTATCACTCAAGTATACTGGTATGTACATAGCTACCAGTGGCATATGCAGAATGCTATCTACTGCTACCTACCACTGCACACCCGCTACCACAGCTATTAGAGCTACATACACTACATATATCTGGGTGGCAAATATGTAGCAAATGGGTTTTTCCTGATGTGGTTCTTATGCGAGGATGGACACATAATGTTTTGTTCTAAAAATGGCATGAAGTGCATTTTCCCCTAAGATCCTGTCTCATGGCAATCTCCTACAGCAATGTGTGATAAAAACCATATCCGAGATGACAATGGAGAACTTCCAGACTCCATTATATCATCATCTTTCATCCAATCATAACACATACTTCAGTCACACCACCTAGTATGCCGCCACCGAGATGATGCTGGCAGATTCTACTCTCATGTTGGCACGAACACCAAGTGAGTTTATTTGGGACCAATCTGTGGTATTAAGGGTGTTGTCAGCAAGCGCCTACATAGTTTTCTGTCTGCCTATGTTGAACAAGACATGTGATACCCATCTCTTTTCCTTTATCATATGCTGCTCCTTACTTTTCCGACTCCTATACTTCAGTCCGACAGTATATATACCTTGTAGTTACAGCCACAACCTCAGTCATTTCCACTCTTACTGTGCCGACTGAGTTCTCATATATTGTTCTTATTACTTTAGGTTATGTGGCCCTGGCCCAGCCTTTGAACCAGTCAAGAACACACAGTATATTTTATCCACAAGAATGACTCAATACCCACAAACTACCCACATGAAAAATTGTAACCCCTAACAATGTCGACGACCAGCCCATCCATTACCCAACTCCCTGAAGCCTCACAATTCAATGGCAAGAACCTTGCATCATGGAGGATCAAGATCACTGAGATTATTAGTGGTAAAGGCTTATGGAGATACATGGACGGGTCAATCCCATGCCTGCCTACCACACAGATGACTGCAGGCATGGCACCGACTGCTACTCCACTCCCACCGGACACCACACCATCGTATGATGAATGGAAATTTTGTGACTCCCACATATGCTCTCATATCATCCTCAATGTCTCAGACCCCATAGGATTAGGGGTTAAAACAATGGGGACAGCGAAGGAGGCATGGGACTCGATTATAAGCACCTATGCTGTCCAAAATGACATGGCCTTATCCGAAGCCCAGTGGATCCTCAGAGTTACCAAGTACATCAAGGGTGCCAACATGGATACCCACATCCAGGACCTTCACACAAAGTGTACCGCTGTTGATAACTTATCCGAGACTGGCCGTGAGTTGACAGACAAGGACTTCAAAGGAATTATCATACATTCTCTTCCTACCATGCCAAATTGGATGTCAATCGTACCCTCCCTATATCAGTGCAAGACATCAGTCGAAATCATCTCCCTCTTACAGACACACCACATTACCTTATACCCTGCCAAACCTGACTCATCCCTCGCTCTTAATATGAAGTCGGCTACCGGTAAATGGTGTTCCAACCCCGATTGTAAGGCTCGTAAGTGTTCGACTCATAATATCTCAGATTGCTATTGGCCTGGGGGAGGAAAAGAGGGTCAATTCCCTGAGAACTTCAGATGTAACAGATGAAACAATCAGGCAAATACGGTGTCGAACATGAATATGCAGGTAGTGACTGCCCCCACCACACCACAGGCAAATCTGATGATTGCCCACATACCTCACATTGCATTCATGGCACATACGCAACCTGGCATCGAGAATGCAGGGTGAGGTGTGATAGTAGAGGACATACTGTTTGAGGGTACCATCACCATGTTCACAGGAGAGGGTGACATGACATTGTTTTTGCCAGAGTTGAATGAGGAAGAAATGTCTGCCCTTGAGAACGTCAACACCAACTCAGATGATGAGTTCGAGCTTACCCATACACCCACTGACTCAGATTTTGAGGAAATCACCTCACCTTCGATATCTGAATTTGATGTACTTGACCTAACCGAGATCGACGATGACGAGGCCTTAAAATTGGACCTCAGCCTCTTCAAAGTGGAGGAATACATGTGCGACACACCTATCGCAGACAAGGCATACATCTTGATGACGTTTGAGGGTCGAAAGCCAACCAAGTCACTTCATTTCCTAGACTCAGGTGCCAGCGATCACTTCTTGAAGGATTGTAAGGGTTTTACCGAGTACACCCCTCAACCATTTCATACCAGATTGTCTGCAAAGCAGTCGGAGGGAGGATTTGCAATCCTGGGAGTTGGAACAGCTAGCAAACTCTTCCGTCGGAAGACTGGGGAGAACAAGTTAGTGAGGCTGACATTTAAGAATGTGTTGTATGCACCCTCCCTGGTGGCCAATCTTATCTCCGTTAGTTCCCTTGATGCTGCTGGATTCTACATGACATTTGGTGGAGGACAAGCAGTTGTGAAAGACACAAATGGTACCAAGATCTTCACAGGTCATGGCGAGGGCAGCATGTACATGCTCAAGTGCATTGATGAGGATGGGGAAATACCTGCTGGACATTTTGCAATGTCATCGAGAAGCGACCCGACCTCCCTGTGCCAATGGCATCGTCATCTAGTTCATGCAGGCATTGAAACCATTGAAGCAATGGCCTCGAAAAGCCTTATCGATGGGCTAGCAGGTAGAATTATGGACAGGAATGTTGAGGGGAAATGTGAAGATTGCCTCATGGCGAAACAGACACGTCGCCCATTTGATGAGCCAACTGACCCAAACGTGGAACCCTTGGACCTCATGGCAACGGACCTGTGGGGGCCTAGCTGCATATTGTCTAATGGGGGAAAACTATACTTTATGCCGATTGTGGATAGTGGCACTTCTTATAAACATGGAGTGTTCCTCGCTGATAAATCTGATGAGACCACCATCCAGGCCTTTGATGAATATCAAGTAATGGCTGAGAATCAGACGAATCAACATGTGAAGAAATTGCATGCTGATAATGCATTTGCAGGGTCGAAGTGGGTCAACTACTGCAAAGAGCATGGGATTCTTTTAGAGCTGATGGCACTGTATTTGTCTGTGGAGAATGGGCTGGCTGAACGAGCTATCCGGACTACTATCCAGGATACGTGAGCATTACTGCAGGACTCAGGGCTGCCTCACAAATACTGGGCTGAGGCTACCATGGTATCAGTGTATACCAGGAATCTGAAACCATCACGGCACCATCCAAATTGCATCCCTGCAGAGCTATGGACTGGTAAATGGCAGGATATCTCACACCTGCATGCATTTGGGAGTGTATGCTGGGTGAAGATTCCTACAGTAAATGGTCAGCAAGTCACCGGTGGAAGCAAATTGGACGATCAGTCGATCAGGGCTCGACTACTTGGGTATGTGTCCAGGGGACAATACAAATTGCTCGATGAATCAGGCAGGATCTTTGTCTCCCATGATGTCATATTTGAGGAAGGTTTGCCGCATCGCACACTGTCAGTTGTGGGGGAGACTGAAGTGAATGGCAACCTCTTTCCCAATGTCATCAAAGAACAACCAATCCAAACAACTGACATGTCGACCAACATTGATCCCGAGCCTGATGACAATGACCTCAATGTACCTGCTGTTCAACCAGAAGTACAAGCCGATCCAGTTCTACCACTGCAACCACATCGTTCAACAAGAATCTCAAACTCGATGCAAGCAGCCACAGAATCTCACAAATACCAACAATCTGAGAGGCAAGCCAAGGATAAGGGGGAGGACTGGGCTACCAACTCCGTACATCCACATGCTGCAATCGCACAGATGAGGAAGCTAGGCATGTACCTTGACAAGTACGTAGCTTTCCTTGTTGACACCAAGGCTTCACACCACATCCCGAAGATGTACAAGGAGGCCATGGGACTGGATTCAGAACAATGGGGTGCAGCAATGGATGATGAGTACAATATGCACATCTGCAAGCATACCTGGGACCTCGTACCGGTGACCCCAGACATGAACGTGATGGAATCCATGTGGGTATACGATATTAAGTGGGACGGTGATAGTGTTGCCGCGGCTCGGCTTAAAGCCGCTTAAGCGAGTGAGCTGAGCCTGAATAAGCCGAGCTTGAGCCCTAATTGGCTCGCACTCATTCCAGACTCAAGCCTACTCCTTAGCCAGCTTTAGCTGGCTATCGATGACCAATTTGGGACTGATGAGCTGATTTTCGTACTCTGCCACGTACCAGCTCCTGCCTCGCGCGCACCAAGCATCTGAGACATGTACGGTGTACAGCCATATTCTGTAATGTCTCTTCCTCATCTCAGCTGCCATCAACATCCTTTTTTCATCTCCATTCGCTTGCCCAGCAAGAATTGTGAGGACAATGCTTCCAATAAGCCTCAAGGCTGTTTGAGGATGGAAAGGTAGCAGGGAGTGCGAATATCACTATGAATGTGCGTTCCTATATTGTCTATCTGTGCTCATATGCTAACTTATATCCATGTGTTCACCACCAGTTGTTTTACGAGGTCCATACTTTTTGCAATTGCCTGTATCTATTAATCCAATAAAATACTTCCTTATTATGTCTCCTGCATTGTGAATGCCTTAAGTACAGTCCTCACCAAGTCTTCATCATATGAACATCCTTTCTGCCTTTTCCTGCCCACCGCATGCTCTCCTGTCATCTATCTAGGTCTTTTTCTCTACATGTCTCTGAGCGCTTGTCATGGAGTGTGTACTCATGCACAGAGACGTGGCCAACAGGCAAAGTCCCCAGTCATTGGTCAGAACGAGGTCCATGAAGGTCCTGGTCCAATGGAAATCCTTGCGGTACATCCGGGGGGAGCCTTGAACACACGGTTTTGTATTCAAGATGCTTGTACACTGTCGCCCTGTCCTCAAATAATCTCACATCCTTTTATATGTTATTTGTAGCATCTAACCCCCCTTCTCAGCGACACAATGCCTTGCCACACCATGAACTACAGCCCTCGCCCTTGCCGAATGTTCCTGCCAGCTCACCATTGATGTGCCGCCCCAGACATCAAGCTGACCCTACTAATCTTGATGATGGTAACCCATTTATTACAACTACAGAGCACGATAGCCCTCACCATGTACCGCTTCCACCATTGAGACTTCATGGCTCAGCAGCAGGTGCCGATTCTGCTGAAACATTTAACTTTGATACATTGTCAGGCGATGATTCATCTCGGCCTACTATGCCCACACCAGTCCTACGCCCTTCTGCTCCAACACCTATGAGCAATCGCCAGCACTGGAGAGCAAGGTGAAGTGAATCTGAGATGCCGAATATACCTGATCTCCATCCTTTTTATCAAATGTGTGAGGATCATGTGCACTGTGTTTTTTGCTTGTAAGTGCTGAATAAATTCTGTCCCCATATATGAAAATAACATGACATTCAGGGCACAACAGATCACAACTTCATTCAGCCATTCAACAACATCCACCAGCAACTGGCACCGACATCTCTATATGAAGCATTTATCACTGTGGGTAGCTGCATGTGATAAACTCAAAATCAAAATCACGGCAGAGAAAGCAGTTGCTGTTGTTGTGGCATACCGAAAATCACAGGGACAGCCACAAAGCAATGCTCCAGGTGCAGCTGACAGCATTGGGGGGGTACCAGAGTTTTCGCTTGATGCTTTGATTGCATTTATTGTTGGGACTGATCAGGTATGCCTCTCATCTCAATAATAACTATCCAAAACTGATAATATGTAGTCCTTCAACATTGTTGAGTCACCAGAGCTGTGTCGAATTTTTCTCATGCTTCGGGAGGAGCTTACCGATGCCGACATACCACACCGAACTCAGATTCAATCTCGAATTATGGAAATATGGGAAGAGCACTTGAAGCAGCTCTCAAATGAGATGCAGGTATGTTATTCAACTTTATCTTTAGACATTATCAACTTTGAAGCTTATTTTTTTCAGGGCGCTCTTGGGAAAATTTCATTCACATGTGATCTTTGGTCAAATGCGAATCTTGTACCATATATGGCTGTTACCTCTCACTGGATTGATACAAAGGAGGTTCACCCCCCCAATGGTGGTGATCCATACTATGTCCTAACATTGTGAGCTGATTTGATTGGCTTTCACTGTGTTCCGGGTCACCATGATGGCGAGCATTTAGCGAGAGCATTTCTTCATGTTATTGATCGTCTCCGCATTGTCTTAAAGGTAAAGTCCCATAAACTCATCATTCTATGGTAGCTAATGTTAGTCTTGATAGATAGGTTGGATCAGTATTGACAATGCCTCCAACAATGATACAATGATGGCTTGGCTTGAAACACTGCTTATGCAGCGAGGCATCTCATATGATGCTGTAAAACGGCATATTCAGTGAGCAAGCACTTGACTGTTTTGACAAGACCCTCATCCTGTCTCAGGTGTTTTGCACATATCGTGAATCTTGCATGCAAGGCTGTGTTGAAAGCAATTACTGATCTTGATCATGCTCTTGATCATAGTCATGACTTCATTCCACCAGCTGGGCAAGCAACAACTTTCCATGCTGCATGCCAATGTGATCCCATCACAACTGTGAGAACTGTTGTACGAGTTGTAAGTGCATTTAGAATTCAATTTTATTATGTTTATTAATTTACTTTATCAGATTCGGGCATCATCATTGTGTTACGATTTATCCACTTTTTTCTTATCTAATCTTATCTCGCCCCACTTTCCCATCATGAGATCCACATACCCATTCCGCTATCCTCACACAATCCACTGCATGGACCTTTGATCTCATCTTCCCATCTTTTTCAGACTATTATTAGACCCGACATTTAGTATATAAGGACAATGAAGTCCACTATGTAACCTCAGCTTCAAGCTATAGTTTAATCAACTCTATCTTGCCAACTCACTCGCTGAAAGGCTATCTAATTGTACCTCCACCATATTCTGGACTTCTACCGAGATCTCTAAGGTGACTGCCCGAACGCGAGACAGCCTTAGACCTACTCTTGTCCCCTGAATATTGGTCCAGGTCTAACAGTTAGCTTGAAGCTTCCTTACCAAAGGTCTCCTACTCGCTAGACGAAGAAGACCTATGATCATCACAACTGACGACTCCCCGCGAACCACCATTATAGTCTCCACCATATTGGGAACTATAATCCTAGCCCTAAGTGCTGTAGCATTCATATGACCTCACTACAGACGACGCACGAGACAACCCATTAGAACCTACCACCCAAACACCCCTCAATACTATATCGGACCCTCCCGACCAGCCACCCCAGAAGAAAGGATTTATGCAGACCTTGAAGAACAAGGTTCTGCAGAAATCCACTGACAACGCAGCATCCATGAGGACAGTGAAGACCCGGTCGTCCTGTCGATCTTATCGGGATCCCAAACCACCCGAACTGAGTCCTCTGATACTGCCATTAGAACCCCTCCAGCAATATCCCGTCATGAACCCAAAAACGTCTCCTACGAAGACGTTATTGAGGCCTATGCAATGGGAAGCGACCTCGCAGGAGATGAAAGAAATAACCCAGAGCCTAGCCCCACAAGGCCAGGTCCCCACCGTGATGAGCCCCCAAGAATCCTATCGCCCAGACCCATTCTCCCAATACGACCCCCTGCAGCTCTCCTCGCTGAGACAAGAAGAGACCGGGGGCATGCCAGAAGAATATACCCCGACCTTCCCTCCCAGGAGGTCATCACCATACGAACGGAAGAGTCCTCATCCCAGGCAGCAGGCCCAGAAGATGAGGAGGAAGAAGAGTGAAGGAGACGTCAACATGAGCTTGTTGATGCATACTACAGCACAGCAAATTGTGTTAGATTGGCAGGCAAAACGTGAACAAGATACTGGGACCGGCTCCAAAGGGCCGCATGGGCCCAGCAGGACGCCATCGCAGAGCAGCTACAGATTGAATACCAGCAGTGGGAACGAGACCGTTACAACCAGAGGTTCGAGGAAAGCCCCTTCCACTTTGAGGGACCCGAGATGGAGTGGACGGTCCTCTCCGACGCAGACAGATTCACCTTGGGACCATGGGTCACCTTCGCATGGGAGGTCCTAGTATGAGACTATGTCAGGAGAGGAGGAGTACCAGTCTCCACGGATGACTACATCCTCGGAACTAGCCCCAACTATAGAATGGTGGGAGGAACAAGGCGACCACTCACTCCGCGAACCGTGGGAAGTAGAATTCACGAAAGCCTACAAAGAGAGCTACAGGGCCCCATCCCCCGTCCCTATGAGGGCCCGCCGCTCCATCCCAGAACTGATGCTGAGCAGAGGGAGCTCGAGAGGACCCTGGATTGGGCCCTCCAGAATCTCACCGCCAACCGGGAGGTGGCCAAAAGAGTACGACAGCTGGCCGAGGAGGCTAGCAGAAACCGCGCCCTGGCCGACCAGACCCAGGTCTACCATGAGCGCTTCTGACAAGTGGCCAAGCGAAGGGCCAGGAGACTACCCATGTCCCCTCCCCGCAGGCAGGACCCAGCTCTCCGACCCCACGCCACCGAACCCCCACTCCACAGGCAGAACTGAGCACCCCAACCCAGCACAAGTAGGATGTTTGCCAGAGCCGGAGGAGGAGGAGAAGCAGGACCATCTGGGAAGCAACCAGAACCGGTAAAACTAAGCTCCGCCGAGTTGCGAGCAAAGCAACAAAAGGAAATGGAAAAGGCCAAGGAACTTCAAGAACAGAGAGAGGGGGCCAATCAGGAACTTGAAGACCATTACAAAAAGTACCCAAATACCCACCCAGCATGACCGCCCGGGGGGGCCGGAAGGAGATCCAGATGATGACCCCTATGACAATCCAGATCGATGGTCGATTCCTAGACCACCACCAGACAGGATGCCCCCGGGTCCACCACCCCCGTGGCCCTCCGGTAATGCCACAGACGATGCCCCCTTCTTGGGGATCAAACCCATACTCATCAAAGAACCTGCCGTGTTCGATGGAACCCATTCGGAACTTAAGAGGTTCCTCTACCAATGCACTAGCTACTTCGAGACCTACCGCACCTACTACCATTACGAGCCCCAACAAGTAGCTTACACAACTTCTGCCCTAGTTGGGCCAGCTCTAGAATGGTGGGTCAACCTCGTCGACGAATACTTTAGCGGCAACCTCAGAAGATTCCGATACCCGTCCTGGGATAGATTCATGGAGTTACTTGCCCAGCACTTCACAGACCCCGCAATCGAAGACGTCCATGAGAAAAAGATGATGGACCTCCGCATGGAGGGAATGACTGCCTATCAGTACTTCCAGAAACTGGAAACAGAGGCCCAGATGGCTAACAGAAGACGCGACGAAAGTGCCTGGGGTCCCCTCGTCATGGCAGTTCGACGGGGTATCCCATACAGCTATGCTCGCACGATCGCCGATACCGGCTTCAACATCCCGGAAACCTATCCTCAGTGGAAGCAGCAGGTCACCACAATGTATGAGGAATGACAAAGACAGACACTTTTCAATCAGGCACATGGCAGGGACAGAAGAGAAGGAAAGAGGACCAACAACCGACCAAGGCCCCAAGGATCAGGAGGAAGTGCGGCAATTCCCGAAAAGAAGACCGGGACCGGAATGACCTACAGAGGAAGTGGACAGCCTATGGACATAGACCGACTCAAAAGAGAAGGTCGATGCTTCAATTGTGGCAAAAAGGGGCACATGTCAAAAGATTGAAAGAAGGAAAAGAAGAAGCGACCCCGTGAAGCTCGTACTGGGAGGTTTACCCAGGAGGAGCTGAGGGCAATGATTGAAATCGCAGAGGAAGGCGACAAAAAGGAGGAGGCACCAAAAACCTCTAAGGTCAAGGAAGTAAAAGATGAGGCTGACAAGTAAGTGATTCTACTTGCTCGGCCCAGGACTTTCAGATAGGGAAAATGAAGTCGAAGCCTGTGGCATGGCCTTCCTCTTCTTCATATGTCACATTATCACATATTCATCACATGCATTCGAATATACCCAACTTGACTACTTCCCTATCTGAACCTGAATCGCCTTCGAAAAACAATAAAAACCCCCTCAACAGCAACGATACCCCATCCCCCTCATGATCACTGACCCCTTCTGTTCCAGCCAACTCTTCTCCAACTGCCTCAGAAGCAATCCCTGGACCTCCCGCCTTCTGGACGGGTAAGTGCTACGGGCCGTGGGTGCCATCGACCCTCGGAAGCAACGGGGAAGACGGCACACTCGATCAAGCGCGTATGACCCCCCAGGTTGCTCACCCTCCGAGACAAGTCACGAGAGACCCAACCCCGGACACACTGAGCCCCGCCAAGGCAAGTGGTGATGCTCGCCCCCCAGCCAAGGCGTACACCTCGCCTGGGGAAGCGACATCCCAATGACTCTCAGGATCAGCGGAACGAGGAACCGACTGTGCTGGTAGAGTGGCACCCTCTAGTACACCCCCAATGGAATCAAGCAGCATCGGATGCGCAGTGCCACCATGGGTCACAATGGAAGAAGTACCTGATGAAGAAGATGACGTCTCTTATCAATGCTATCTAAGGGTGCAAGAGAAGCGAGATGAAGAAGCGTGAGAGGAGAGGCAGTCCATACCCTCCCCAGTAGGTGTTTCCCACCCCCCGAACTTTACCTGGCTCCCACCGTTTGGTGCAGACTGGACCCTTCAGGCAGTTAGGGAGGCACGAACTGACATGGAGGCATTATCCTCCCTATATCTCTGGGTGCATAAGGATAAACAGTCCAAAATAGATATTGATCTTCTTCATCTCCTCTGAAGAGAACCCCCCTCATCTGCCATCGACCAAATGCACGAGTTGAAAACCCCCATCCGGTATCAACGACGTGTAAGGACTTCAGGTATTCACGAATTATTTCTCGAAGCCCAGATCGAGACGCTCACCAATCGAGAAATGCTCAAAGTCCAGGCGCTTGTGGACAGTGGCTGCACCAGCAGCACAATAAGCGAGGATTATGTCAGGAAAAACAATCTAACCACCCGAAAAGCTGCAAGCCCCATCTCGGTATATAATGCTGACAGCACACGGAACAAGGCAGGAAGTATCACGGACTTCGTAGAACTCCGGCTCAACATCGGAGGACATAGCAAGCGAATCGACCTAGAGGTAACTAACCTAGGAAAGGGAGATATCTTCCTGGGACACGACTGGTTGAAACGACATAACCTGGTCATTAACTGGACCACCGGGAAGGTCCTATTTGCGAGATGCCAGTGCCAACGAAATCCTTTCCCCCTCCCCGATGCAGACCCCGATGATCCTTGGGATGAGGAACTAGAGGAAGGGGAAATGATCCTTATGGTCGATCTGGAAGAGGAAATTAGGATTCGAGCGGTTCATCACGCTAATGATCTAGCGGCAAAAGCACATGAGGGAAAGACAAAGCGAAGTCTTGAAGAAATGGTGCCGCCCCAATATCGGGATTATCTCGACCTCTTCTCAAAAGAGAACTTTGATGATCTCCCGGATCGAAAACCATGGGACCATGCCATTGAATTAACCCCCAATGCCCAGGCAACTCTCGATTGCAAGATATATCCTCTCAATCGGAACAAACAGGAAGGGCTAGATAGGTTCCTCGACGAGAACCTAGAAAGCAGGAGAATCCACCCCTCGAAGTCCCCCTTTGCATCGCCATTCTTCTTCATCAAAAAGAAGGATGGCTCCCTCCGTCCTGTACAAGACTACCGGAAGTTGAACGAGATGACCATTAAAAACTGATATCCCCTCCCCCTCATTGCAGATCTAATGGACAAACTGCGCAGTGCCAAGTACTTTACTAAACTGGACGTGTGTTGGGGATACAATAACATCCGAATCAAGCAGGGAGACGAGCACAAAGCTGCTTTCAGAATGAATCGTGGACTGTTCGAACCTACGGTAATGTTCTTCGGACTAACAAACTCCCCTGCAACTTTCCAATGGATGATGAATGATATATTCTCCGACCTCATCCACGAAGGAAAGGTTACCATCTACCTAGACGACATTCTGATCTTCTCAAAGAACCTGTCGGAACATCATCAGGTGGTCCGGAGGGTCCTGGCCCTCCTCCAAAAGCACAAACTCTTTCTCAAAGCTGAGAAATGTGAGTTTGAGGTCCTTGAAATGGAATACTTGGGCGTAATCATCAGTGAAGGATCAGTCTGGATGGATCCCATTAAAGTGAAGGGAATCACCAAGTGGCCAGCCCCTACCAAAAAAAAGGAATTACAATCCTTTTTAGGCTTTACGAATTTTTATCGAAAATTCATAAAAGACTACTCAAAGATCATTTGCCCAATGACCCAATTAACCGGGAAAGCCCCTTGGATCTGGGGGACCACCCAAAATGAGGCATTTCAGAGACTCAAGAAACAAATGGCGGAGGATGTAATACTCGCCCTCCCACGGGAGAAGGGCAGATTCCGGGTGGAAGCTGACTCCAGTGAAGGAGCCATAGGTGCGGTCCTCAGCCAAGAGCATGAAGGAAAATGGAGACCAGTCGCATTCTTGTCGAAAGCGCTCACTACCACAGAACGCAATTATGAGATCTATGACAAGGAACTCCTTGCAATAATGCTCGCCCTCGAAGAATGGAGACATTATCTCATGGGAGCCGCCGAGGACTTCGAGATCTGGACGGACCACCAGAACCTCCAGTACTTCAGACAACCCCAGAAACTCAATCGTCGACAGGCTAGATGGGTAACCGAATTGGTGGAATATCATTTTACCCTGCATCATAAGCCAGGCACCGCCAATCGGAAAGCTGACCTCCTTAGCCATCAGGATGATCATGACCAAGGAAGAAAGGATAATGACGACATCATCATCCTCCAACCCGAACATTTCCGGGCAATGATCATGCCAACTACAAGCAAAATCCACCAACGGATTAAGGATGCCACCTGAAGTCACGAGAAGTGGGATCAAGGGATAGCTGCCTCCCTAAATCACGAATGAGGAATCTCAGAGGAGGGAGGATTGTTGCAATACGACGGACATATCTACGTCCCACAAGATGACAAATTGAGGGGGGAAATCATCGCCAATTACCACGACCACATCATGGCGGGACACCCCAGAATTGCGAAGACCCAAGAACTTGTCCAGAGGGAGTTCTGGTGGCCAAAGCTCAGACAGACAATAGAGAAATACATCAAGGCCTGCGAAATTTGCCAACGAACGAAAACCAATATGCAGCCCAGAGCTAATCCGCTCCACCCAAACAAAATCCCATCGGCACCATGGGCTCACATCTCAGTCGATATGATAACCAGACTACCCGAATCCAATGGCTATGATGCAATCCTAGTAGTCGTGGACCGGTTTTCGAAAGAAATCGTCCCAATAGCATGTAATATGGAACTTACAGCCGAAGGATGGGCCAAAATACTCCGCGACCATATCTACGCCCACCACGGAATGCCTAAAACTGTCATCTCCGACCGGGGACCCCAATTTGTTTCAAAGTTCATGACGGCCCTCCTCCAACTCCTCGACATAACCCCGAACGCCTCCACTGCATTCCACCCGCAAACAGATGGACAGACTGAATGCATGAACCAAGAAATTAACAAATACCTGCACATCTTCATCAATTACCGACAGACGGATTGGGACGAATGGCTGGCTCTCGCTGCCTTCGCCCACAATAACTGAATCCATTCCACCACCGGTCAAACTCCCTTCTTCACGAACTACAGAGTCAACCCCTGCATACTCCCCGACTCAATCCAGACAACGCCGTTTACTAATCCAGCTGCTAAATCATTTGTGGAACACATGCAAGAAATTCATCGACAAGTGAAAGAGTCACTCGAAGAAGCCGCTGGAAGGATGAAGAAACAGTACGACAAAAAGAAGAGAGCCACTCACGACCACGCCATCAGAGACAGAGTATGGCTTGACGCAACCCATCTCCACCTCCCCCGCCCCAAAAAGAAATTCGATGACAAACAAGTGGGCCCCTTCCTGATCCTGGAAAAGTCCGGCACCTCCGCATACAAGCTAAAGCTCCCCTCACACTGGAAGATACACCCCTGCTTCAATGAAAAGCTACTGACACCCTACATACCACCTGCATTTCCAAACCAGGAACAACCCCCACCCCCACCACCAGACCTAATCGAAGACGAAGAAGAATACGAAGTCGAAAAAGTCCTAGACTCGTGCACAAGGCGAGTCCAAGGAAAGAAGGGACAAAAATCACAACTCGTAACTGACTACCTTGTCCAATGGAAGGGATGGACATGGGAACACAATTCATGGACACGAGAAAATGACATGGCTAATGCGCAAGAAGCAATCGAAGACTATCAAAGGGAACTCGCCAAGCACACACCATCAGCAACGATGCGAAGGGTAATCAACAGATCACAAAAATCAGTTAAACGAATAGTCGACCGAGACTACCATGAAAACCAGGCCACTGGTGGATGGAGCATGTTCTACCAAGTAGAACGCTTAGATGGAAGAAAGTTCTGGATCGAGGAACCCAACAGGGAACGATGGAAAGCATTTATCGACGACTACTGGGCATGGGAGATCGAGAAAGAGATCAAACCAGGGGACTGCATCTTCTGCGATCAGGAGGAAGAAGAAGAGGAAGACGTAGAGGCAGTTGGGACGACTGCCTTAATGAGAGGGTAATGTTACAATTTATCCACTTTTTTCTTATCTAATCTTATCTCGCCTCACTTTCCCGTCACGAGATCCACATACCCATTCCGCTATCCTCACGCAATCCACTGCATGGACCTTTGATCTCATCTTCCCATCTTTTTCAGACTATTATTAGACCCGATGTTTAGTATATAAGGACAATGAAGTCCACTATGTAACCTCAGCTTCAAGCTATAGTTTAATCAACTCTATCTTGCCAACTCACTCGCTGAAAGGCTATCTAATTGTACCTCCACCATATTCTGGACTTCTACCGAGATCTCTAAGGTGACTGCCCGAACACGAGACAGCCTTAGACCTACTCTTGTCCCCTGAATATTGGTCCAGGTCTAACACATTGAGGCGTCAAATTTTTTCTGACATACTCGAAGCTTTACAGACTAAAAATCTCCAGCTCTTGCGAGATGTTGTTACACATTGGTCATCAACACTTCTGATGATTGATTGAGCTATCTCTCTATGCCCAGTTTGTGATTCTATTTATATATTTTACTTGGAATAACAGAATTATAGGCAATTGAATCATTTCTAGCTTCCAAAGATTTTCCTGAGCTACATCGGTATCAGCTAAGTAATGCTGAGTGGGATGCACTTTCTGATTTTAGAGAGATACTTGCTGTATGGGTTTTTTCCAACTTGGAGAATATTGCTAATATATTCAGCAGATTCCACATGCATTCCAGCAAATTCTCTCAGCAGAGAAAACCCCATGCATCTCTGATACAATTCCAGCATTTGAGGCTATGAGATCAACATGGGAGAATCTTCAAGAAGAGATGCCACATGCAGCAGAAATCATTGATGCTGGCCTTGCCAAACTTGCAGAGTATTGCAATCGAGCAGATAGTGTTGATGTCTATTTTCTAGCAATTCATAAGTGATCTATGCTTTGTAATTAATACATCAACTCATGATTCTGTAGTTATTCATCCAGGCTATAAGATGCAATGGTTTCAGGACAACATGCCTGGCAAAGTTTCTGATATGAAAAGTCTATTTATAGAATTAGTAAGTTATTCAACTTGTACTTGGTATTTGGTCTCTGATTGAATTTGATAGCTTCGCAAATATCGAAGTTCATCAGATCTTCGTACACCTGCATGGGCACTGGGTTCAAATTCTGGAAATGCTCTTGACCGAGCCCGGAATATTCTTCGCATGAACCATGCTCCTAGCACCTATACTCCTGGACACTCACGAAGTCTTGGAGCAGAAGTTGATGCATATTTTTCAGATCCAATTAGACATGATACATCAATATTGATGTTTTGGCAGGTGTGTTTGCGATTTATTCTCTTCTACATTGAATTTAAGTCAAATTTCAGGAGAACCAAAAATGATATCCAACAATCTTCTCTTTGGCACTAGATATACTTCCTATTCAAGGTACAGCAGTGCCCTCAGAGCGCATTTTCTCTAGTGCAAAGGAGACAGATACATTACGGCGGAATCGCTTAGGCTTTGAGTCAATGGAGGCTCTGCAGATGCTCAAGTTCTCAGTAAGAAAGGGACAAGGCTTGAATTTTATGGATGGGTTGGATGAAGCTTCACAGATTCAGGAACTTGAGGGACTTATGGAGCAGCAGACATTAATTCCAGAGGATATGCAGGCTTTTATTAAGCGTCTCACATCACAAAACTGTTCTTAATACATTAGTTTCCTTTTTTGGTTATTAGTCAGCACTTAAGCCGACTCTGAGCCGGAGCCTAGCCAAGTCGGCATTATTCAGGAGGCTTGAGCCAACTCGGCTCAGCACAATTACCAAAGTCAGCATTAGTCTAGCCGAGCCGAGCCTAGCTTAGTCACGGCAACACTAGACGGTGATGGGAACCGTGTCCATGACAAGGCTAGGTTGGTTGGAAAGGGATACACCCAGCAACTCGGTGTTGACTATAACGAAACCTGGGCAGCAGTGACATGTCTTGAGTCAGTTCGCATGACAGCAGCTATCGCAGCGGGCATGAACCTCCACCTCTGGCAGGTCGACTTCGTATCGGCATACCTGAATAGCGAAACGAAGGAAGATATATACATGCGCCAACCAGAGGGATATGTCATACCTGGCAAGGAAGACAAGGTCTGTAAGCTAGTTCATACTATTTATGGGACAATGCAGGGAGCCCACGACTGGTTTAAAACCTTGGTGAAGATGTATGACAAGCTTGGCTACTATACATCCTGAGCTGACCCTTGCATCTGAACGAAGTGGGAGACTGACGGTTTGTTCACCATCACCAACACATACACAGACAACGTTTGGGGAGCTTCGACCAGTACTGAAGAAGCTAGCTGAAGGAAGAGTGAACTGGCTGAACGATGGGAAATCAAAGACATGGGGGAGAAGAGCTATTTCCTGGGGATGCAAGTGGACCAGGACCTCGAAGCTGGAACAGTACGACTCTCCCAATGACCATACTGGGAACATGTTGACATGCTCTCAGAGCGTTTACGCATGTAATTTCGCAAAATGTATCAATACATACATTTTACAAGAACCTGTTACAAGGACAAGGCAGAATAGAGAAGAGCGTGATGCTACGAAGTTGTGCAGTTGAATATATTAAGTGACGATTGGTAGAGCGCATGCTCTAGCTTAGAACGATACTACCTGAGGTCACACTAAGCATAAGAGCTCAGTGCTTGATACTGAATGCACTAGGAATGGACTGGAGACGCACTCTAAAGAATTAATAAGAGACATGCGTGATATTAAGAGAACTATGTGATGCATTGATCTATGACATGCAAGGCATGGATCGACTGGCAAGTTGCATGTGAGATGAAATAATGTCTGAGTACGAATAAACCCGAGAAAACCGACTTCGGCCGAGGAGCATGAGGCCCAGGCATGGAGCGGGTATCCCCACCAACCAAGAAAACCTAGAATAATAAGATTAAAGGAAAATAGGGCCCTTATGATAGGTTGCCACTCCAAGGAGATAACGAGTAATGTGTCAACACACTGCGCGCAGTGCTAGATGACTCCACAACCACGAGTGAGACCAAGTCTGGGTCCGAGGCGGATGTTTGACTAAGTGCCAAGTGATGGCATGCTCAGATGACATGTGTGGGATGCAAGGAATAGAAGGCCACAGAAGAAATAATACTATAATTGGTTGTATTAATTTGTAGATCATAGAATGTATAAATACAGTAGTATAGAAGTAGTGTACAAGTTTCGGACCCCTGGTGTAACGGTGCAAAGCTTTTCAGCCACGCGCTCTAGCATCTGGAGTTGTTTGTAGCTTCGAGTGAGAGAATATAGACCATCTTTGATATAAATTTGAGTGATCTGAGTCACGAGCGAGGCTGAGAAGGCTAGTGAGGCACTCCATACTTCAGTTTCATTGATTGTTTGACTGCGTTCTATACTGAGAATAAGAATATAGTGTCTTGGAGGGCACTCTTTCGAGTTCTTGAGGTTTCTGTGTGACGCGAGGCATTACAGGCAGCAGAGGTTCAAACCCTTTGGTCTGGTTAGTGCTCACTTTGTGTTAATTCTGCAAGTTGGCAAAGGTTCAAACCCTTTGGCTTGTCGGATGGGGTTTTCTGTGTTTATTTGTGTTCTCTGGATCGCATAGGTTAGAACCCTGTGGGTCTATGATCGGTTAGAAGCTCGAGCGCAGAGGTTCAAACCCTGTGGCTCTTGTGGATTGTTTGAGTGTTTCAGTTTCTGCTTAGAGCATGGTGCTTTAAGTCATGTTTAGTGTGTGGTTTGTTGCTTGCGGTGACTATTTGGGTTGCGCGTGACATCTAGAGAGTTGTGGTTATGTTTGGCGACATTTGAGTATTGTTATACAACCCTTGCCTTGAGGCCCGGCAATGGAAGTCGCACCTCTTGTCTGAGAAAAGCCTTTGGACTTAGAGAAGTCTAGATTTTATACGAGCGCTATTGCTACATGTGCATCTTAGAAATATTGAGAATACAGTTTTATTGGTTCGCTACTTTTATCGCATCAGAATCCCCCACGAACTTGAGTGTGTTTGTGTGTATAGTGTTAGGTGTGGGTGTGATCAGTGTCTTCGACGCTGGTGCATTTCTAGCTTGTGCATGCAGGCAGCACTTCAACATCATCAAGAGATTTGGGCTTCAAAATATACCACCTCACTTGACACCTATGCCGGTTGGGACGGTACTCGATTCAACAATGGGTCCATCCTCTAGTGATGAAGAGGAGGAGATGGCAGATAAACCATACTGTCCAGTACTCGGTTCGGTAATGTGGGGCCAACTTGCAACCCAACCCGACCTCGCATACATTGTTAGTGTGCTGTCTTGCTTCCAGAACAACCCCAGACTGGCTCATTGGACTGCCCTGATGCACGTCATTGGATACATCAAGTCGACTATTGACTATGGGATTACTTACTCATGGAACGCACCTCTTAAACTGATGGGATTTGTGGACGCCGACTATGGAGGGTGCAAAGATACCCTGAGATCTACCTCAGGTTATGTCTTCATGATGTCTGGTGGTCCTGTTGTCTGGAGCTCAAAGTGTCAAGCTACAGTTGCCCTGTCTACTGTCAAAGCAGAGTTCATCTCACTAACTAGGGCTGCTCAGCAGTTAAGATGGATGTTTTCCTGGTTGCAGGAGGTTGGTTTGGAGCAAGATAAACCGGGGGTACTCAAATGTGACAATTGTGGGGCAGTCTCATTGATGAACATGACTCAGAACCACCACAAGATTAAGCATATTGATATTCGCAAGCACTATATCCATGAGCTCATGCATGCTGGTGAGATCAAGGTTGAATTCATCCACAGGAAGGTCAATGCTGCGGACCTTTTCACGAAACCCTTGCATCGCAACCACCACTACTGCTACCTCGATGACTTGCACCTCAGTGATTGACCTCCCATGTCTGGGGGAGTGTTGAACAAGACATGTGATACCCATCTCTTTTCCTTTATCATATGCCACTCCTTACTTTTCCGACTCCTATACTTCATCCTGACAGTATATATACCTCGTAGTTACAGCCACAACCTCAGTCATTTCCACTCTTACTGTGCTGACTGAGGTATGTGCTACTTAACTGATATACCTTACATACTTACTCACACATTCCTTAGTTCTCATATATTGTTCTTATTACTTTAGGTACAGTATACTACCAACCAATACAGTTGTTTCCACTCTTACTGTGCCGACTGAGTTCTCATATATTGTTCTTATTACTTTAGCCTACAACTTTTCAGGTTGGTGCACTGGTTCGTGGATCCTTTGGTTCATTTAAAAGCCATTCCCTTGTCCGTCCTATCCAGCTATTTTGGGGACCACATCAAGACCTTCAGAGATGTCAAAGCCACACCCCTCACCTCTCTCACCCTCATCTCATTCGGCACATCACCAATCGAACACAATACCAGATGGAAACTTATCTCTGTGGAACTGACCAACAACAACATTGCAAGATCCATATTTGTGCAGCATGCCATTTCTGTTCGACAGCACACATGAGTCACCGTCTAAGATAGTCCGTGCAGCTCGCCTGTTCAGTATCTCATCGAAAAGTCTGCGCCCATCTTCAGGATTCCCAGTGACTGCGACCCACGATAGTATTGTCATCTACAGCTCCTTCAGCGTCACCTGCACCCAGGAATCCTTCATTGAACCATGCTCCATCGACAACCTTCTAAAATGATATGTGATGTCCACCATCATCACAAAGTCGGTCATTGACTCAGGTTGACTAGACCTTTTGCAGCTGTGAGACATTCAGAATATCGAAAGGGTGTCAGGACGCGTTACAGGTCGACTTTAGGGATCATGTCACTATAGGCACTAGAACCATTCAAAGATCAGTGCAGGTACCTGTCATCAAGGAACGAGGTGTGCATTATGGTTCTCTGTTCACTGCCGTCGACTGACTACCGCTTGTAGACATTTGCTGACATTAAACTGGAACTCGAGCAAATCCTTCGAGGTGCAGGGATTCTGCTTGCTGCTGGGACCGACACGGGTGCAAGGCAGACTGCATCATCCGGATATCCAGATCCTGGTTCCCAAGCATTTTCTTTTCTCAAGATATGAATAGATCCTTCAATGTCTTTCATGCACCTACAGATCAAATTTATCGTGTTTCCACCTCTTCGCACATCTGATGCAGGTGACGAAGACAATCAACACTACTATATAAAGTTCAAAAATGTGTAAGGAACAGCAGGGAAATGTGTGTACTAGGTTCAAGTCCTAGGGAGCGGTGGCAAGGAAAACGAGGAGGCACTGAGGATTTGGAAGTATCTCCTCCATCACCTGCTGCCATGATGGTACCCAGGATCTGCATCTGTTTTCGGGTTTAGGAGAAAGGAAGAACAAATGCACATGAATCCAATCAGGTGCGACGTTCATGAGTTACGTCCAGGCATCCTCTTCAGACTGACTCGCATCCTATATGGGGATGTGTTTTGAGTCAAACAGGCATACGAGTGCAGTCAACTCTGTCCATGGGTTTGGTGTCTTTGCATTTGTGGCAGGATAACAAATATCAAGGTTTCTGTGCATGGCATCAACCCTCAGTCCTGATGTGATGATGCAAGTTGGTGATCCATCCTTCGTTTCATCCCCTCTGACATGAATTGTTTGTCAACTATGCTATTGTCATCACAGATCTTCCCAGCAATAAGCATATCATTGCTGATCTCTTGTAGGGTCCACGCACCATTGAACCAACACTGATCGTCCTCAGAATCGTGGGATGATTTTAAAGCTAGCGGCAGACTGAGACCACTGAGAGAAGATACACACATCCAATCATTGGCACGTCAATTTTGCACTCTTCCTTCCGCAGAGCCTCCTTTCAGTTCCACTCCTCCTGGCTTGTGATACCATGCAGATCGTTGCTCTGACCCTCTTGCCACAAATAGAAAGTCCAATGAGACGTACTCTGCACCGAGGTTCAGCATCTTGATTCTGATGAGATCGAGATTGGCATCCTGTGGTATCGACATGTGCCATCTGTATCTGTTTATGAGTGTCATCACTCTTTTCAGATTATCATCAGCCACCCACACATGCAACATCACCCACAGGACCTGATAGCAGCCCAGTATGGCACCACCTGATTCACCTACAGATCTCACACCTGCCGAAGGGGTGCATTCTTGACTTCCTATGCTCAACAAAATCTTGTCATTGCCTCTCATCAGATTGGGGTGCAGTGATGTGTCTGCCCATATTGAAGTTATACAGATAGTGGTGCAGATGAGTGTAGGCAGTGCCGAGGTCATAGCTTTCAGTGACAAAGTACTCATATGCCCTGTATATGGGACTGCATGGTGTGCAGACTGGGGAGTTGAGCATTTCCAACATTCCATCCACACCTAGCATGCAAAAGGGAATATCGGTGACAGCAGATGGTAGTACTCTGCCTGTGAAGAATCGTCCCATCGCAAGTGGAGAGTGTGACCTCAGAGGCCTCCTCGTAATGCTTGATACAATAGATCTCAATCATTCCGTCGATGTGGTAAGAAGCAAGTGATTCATATCCCAAAGTGGACGCTAAATGATTCAGCCATGGCAGTCAATATCATGTATCAAATAGTGTCAATTGACAGAAAGCTGATATAGATCCAGACTGTCAATTGACTGGTCACCTAAATAAAGTATCTCTGTCACTGTGACCAGAGTAGGACATCGTCACACCCTCCTCTTTGATGGCTGTTGCACTGCCACCCCTCTCCTCTGCTTACTGTTGTGCACTTTTTTCTTTTTGAGGAAATTTGCTTCCTATGCCTCCAGAATACTTGTGGGCCTTATTCCCACCCTCCCGCTCACTGTTTAGGTCTGAAATTAGATATATAGGGTCTTCTAAAAATATATAATTAGTTAATAAGCTGACCCCACCTCTCCCATGCTTCTTGATGCTGGATTCAGAATGGGGAGACTGGATGTAGTGTGGCAGTACAGCCAATTGATGGGATCAGCCATCAATATCAGTCTATTTTTAGAAATATTTCAGATTAGAATGGTTTCTGGGTACTGGATGGGCCACAGAATGGTACTAGGATATGTATAAATATAACTAACATTGAATTGAGCCTTCTGGTGATGTATGGGAGCACTAGAGAAGGGGTAAAACAGGTAAAACAATGAAAAATAGCAAAAATGTTGAGTATATAACTAATCTACGAGTAGATAGTATCGAAGATACTGTATAAGTAGGTAGTTGTTAATGAGAAGGGTTCACTTTACCTCGAAAGGAAAGTCTTAAGTCGTTGTTGATAAGCTGATTAACCTCGCAGGTTCAGCATGCGTTCAAGATCACTCATAAGTAATGCGTAGAACACAATTGATTTGGGTAAAAGTTGTTATACATTGGCGGTAGTAGTATCTATATACTTTCGTAGCTGCTGCGGAAGAATATTCTACACTCTTCTAGTAAGTATATAGGTGACTCAGGATGAGTCACAAGGCTGCGGCCAAATAGTATCGTAGCTAAGAGGGATTAACATCATAAGCGTCGTAAGTCATGAATATCGTAATGTTGTAACGTCGTAAGATAGGAATGAGTTATCATATTGTCGTAGTATCATTAGTAGGAATAGGAAGGCCGTAGGGTGATGAAGGGAATACCATAACAGAAAATAAGCGGAGAAATTGCATTTGTGGGGTGCTGCATGCATTGGATTGCTTTGAAAACTTTACCAATGTGTTTCACGACCTTGAAAACCTCTAAACAATACTTGGTTACATTTGTGAGGCTTCAGAATTGATCTAAAATAGTGAAAAATAGCAAAAATTGGAGGGAAATTGCATTTGGGGGGTGCTGCATGAGTCGGATCGCTTTGAAACATTTACCAATGGATTTGGCGACCTTGAAAACCCCTAACCGGCCCCTGGGTATATTTGTGGGAACTCAGTATCGATCATCAAATTGATATTACAGTTTATGGGGAGCACATCTCAGAACTCGCATTTCCAGGTGTCGGAAAACTTCAGAGTTATTTCCAGTAGGTTTGTAGACCTTGAAAACCCCCAGAATAGCCCAGGAGCACAATCAGGATCTTCAAAATACGAAGTAAAAAGGGTGAAACTGAAATTTTGCGAAATATCATATAGCTCACATTTCTGAATGTTGGGGAGGGTAATACTGGTACTAGATATACGATACATATTCTATAATGGTGTGCGAAACAGCCCAGGATGATGCGAAATGTATTGACAGAGATATAAGCAGATCTTTCTAAAAATGAGGAGAAGCACATTCCAGATCTCAATGTTCCAGTCAACCTATGGGTCGGGGACTATCAGATTCGGATTCCTTGTCCCACAAAACATTAGAGTGATCCATCATCCCTGGGGCTCATTTTTACTAGTAGGCAATCCATTTACAGCAGTATATCTTTGTCCATAAGTAAAGCACACTCTTTATTTCGGAGTTTAGACACATTAACTCCATGGATGATGGGTGGCCCTACTGTTTTTAGGGACAAGGAATCCGAATCTGATAGTCCCCGACCCATAGGATGACTGGAACATTGAGATCTGGAATGTGCTTCTCCTCATTTTTAGAAAGATCTGCTTATATCTCTGTCAATACATTTCGCATCATCCTGGGCTGTTTCGCACACCATTATAGAATATGTATCGTATATATAGTACCAGTATTACCCTCCCCAACATTCAGAAATGTGAGCTATATGATATTTCGCAAAATTTCAGTTTCACCCTTTTTACTTCGTATTTTGAAGATCCTGATTGTGCTCCTGGGCTATTCTGGGGGTTTTCAAGGTCTACAAACCTACTGGAAATAACTCTGAAGTTTTCCGACACCTGGAAATGCGAGTTCTGAGATGTGCTCCCCATAAACTGTAATATCAATTTGATGATCGATACTGAGTTCCCACAAATATACCCAGGGGCCGGTTAGGGGTTTTCAAGGTCGCCAAATCCATTGGTAAATGTTTCAAAGCGATCCGACTCATGCAGCACCCCCCAAATGCAATTTCCCTCCAATTTTTGCTATTTTTCACTATTTTAGATCAATTCTGAAGCCTCACAAATGTAACCAAGTATTGTTTAGAGGTTTTCAAGGTCGTGAAACACATTGGTAAAGTTTTCAAAGCAATCCAATGCATGCAGCACCCCACAAATGCAATTTCTCCGCTTATTTTCTGTTATGGTATTCCCTTCATCACCCTACGGCCTTCCTATTCCTACTAATGATACTACGACAATATGATAACTCATTCCTATCTTACGACGTTACAACATTACGATATTCATGACTTACGACGCTTATGATGTTAATCCCTCTTAGCTACGATACTATTTGGCCGCAGCCTTGTGACTCATCCTGAGTCACCTATATACTTACTAGAAGAGTGTAGAATATTCTTCCGCAGCAGCTACGAAAGTATATAGATACTACTACCACCAATGTATAACAACTTTTACCCAAATCAATTGTGTTCTACGCATTACTTATGAGTGATCTTGAACGCATGCTGAACCTGCGAGGTTAATCAGCTTATCAACAATGACTTAAGACTTTCCTTTCGAGGTAAAGTGAACCCTTCTCATTAACAACTACCTACTTATACAGTATCTTCGATACTATCTACTCGTAGATTAGTCATATACTCAACATTGGTGGACACATTGCCTTTACCTAGTAAAGGACCTGTAATTCCCCAGATCTTCAACAACTACATTTCTCTCGAGTTCGACCCCACACTAGAATGTTGGAGAATAACACACCTATCCAGCGGCAAGCCATCTCGACTCGCTTTGCTTGCAAAACCATCCCAGGGCTTGAAGACGAAGACAACATTGAGGTTGACGACCAGGATCATCGCATGATCCAAGAAGACGAACCATTATTCAATCTTGAAGCTCTTGGACACCCCATTTCTCTGGCCGACGTGAGCAGTGACCAAGTGCGTGACTTTGAATTCCTTTGGATGATGGCCAGACCTATTCACAAGATCGTTGGAGATCATGGAGGACCTGCATATGATAGAGTACAGGAAGCCTTCGATATCATTAAGCACAGACATAAATTGGACTTGCGATCATATTCTTACCTTCAACCAGAACAGTATGACTTCTTCCATCCAACTATGACTATCATGGAAGAGTTAATTTCCAGAGTGCATCTGAGCGATACTCATGGAGGAGACTGTGTATTCCATCTTGATCAGAGACGATTCAGCCGATTCATGAGTGCCCTGCAGAAACAAAGGTCTCAAGCTCAGGAGTCACTAGAAGTGAACGGCATACCGAATTTGCTTCTTCCCCCCTGGGGATCAATGAATGATGTAACCGTGTGGCTCACCTTAAACGAGCTTGAAGTCTTCAGCATTCGCTTTCGTGCAAAAACGGAGCACTTCCTATCCACACTGCTAGTATTTCATGACTGGGACAGAGGGGAACCGAGAGAATTCCACGAGGAATGAGATGTTACACCAGCTTGTCAGGTAGGGTGAGTTCCTAAACGAGAGGAATCCAGGCAACCTACGGAAATCCCAAAGCATGCAAATGGCCGCAGACACCAGCCCTCTTTCATGGACATACGGGCTCGTTCACGGTCAGTATGACCTAGTGGTGCACCTGCGCCAGCCGCTGTAACAAATACACATGGCTGGACGTCGTACCAATTCAAGGATCCGCGAGGGTATAAGGCCGAACCTGATCCGGATCCGGGTGACAATGATGACGAGGATGACTGGGGTGGTAAGAGACCAAAGAGGAAGCCCCTCGGACCAAATCTCCCCGACAACTCAAAACGAGGGGTAACACCTGTCAAAACCACAGGTCCACAATTTGATCAGAAACTGAAGTTCTCGGACTTACCAATGTGGAACGGGAACACCAGCACCCTTATCAGTTGGCTCCAGAAGATCGATGAGTTTAGCTACTGGAGCAACGCGATTAACACCCAGCTTGGAAAGATCATTCCAACACGACTTACAGATTCCGCTGAAAAATGGTACTACTCACTCCCGACAGAGCATCGCGAAGATATCGAGAGTGACTGGGATTCATTGCGAGCAGCTATTGCAGCTTACTACATGAACCGGAAGTTTTGGGAAGAACTGAAGTTGAAAGCAATGCGCGCCACATATCGAGACACCAAGTGAGTACTATATCCAGAAGAAAGAGCTTCTAAAATTAACTGGTAAATAGGATGACACCTCATTAATTAGTGAAATCATGGAAGGGGCTCCCGAAATCTGGACGACAATACTCACTACAGAACTCTATTCAACGGCCATCGAATTTCAGAACGCAATCCGTTTCCATGAGCACACACTTATGAAGTTGTCCAACTCATCACAACCACCTCGTTTTGATAAAGCTGCTTGGGGAAACACGTACGATCGATCATCTAATTCTTATGAGAGAAAGCAAGGCAGTGCAGAACGGACAGCTTGGACGAACCTGGTTGGAGCATCCCCTAACTTGCCACCCCCACGGTTCCCTAAGAATGATAGTAATGTATCAAAATGGAAGTTTACCCCTCGACAGAAAGGAGCTCGGCCATGTCGTCATTGTGGCAGCGACCAACATTGGGATCCAGAGTGTGAGCATCATTATGAGGAAACTCGGCGAGCATGTACAAATCATATCAATACTGAAGTCGACGAAGCGCAGGCTGAGTACGAAGACTTATATTATGAGCTGGATAATATTAGTCGAGAGGAACCTCAAGTAACAGAGTCCTCTTGTCATGTGGCGATGTCTGATAAGTCTGTGATGGCCCAGCAGGTGCCGTATCAAGACAGTCAAGCATTGTCAGACATCGGAGACATGCCTAAAGGGGATTATTTGCCACAGCCAGCTGTATCAAGACATGCTTGTACTGCCTTCTATGAGAAGCCTGCTTTAAACAGAAGGACATGACGCGCACTGGCTCAAGCAGTCAGCAAAGCAACATACATCATTTGGGACTCACCAGAGACCCTGCCGGATAAGCCCTTGCTAGAATTAAAAAAGCTGATGGCCTGTCCGCCTGGATGCACGTTCCTGGGTAGCAGAGCGACAGAGACGATAGCTAGTATTGATGGACTAAATGGAAACCAGCTAAAGGTAATCATTGACTCAGGTTCAGATATTACATTGATCTCAGAGGATGCGCTGCAAAGTCTATCGAAACGGCCAAGAATACATGAAGGACAAAGGATAAACTTGATCCAGGTAACCGGTTCCTCGGTGATTTCAGGCTATGTTAGGATCGATCTGTACTTTCAAACCGGGGATGGACCTGTCAAGGTGAATGTCGACGCTTATGTGGTAAAAGGAATGACTGCACCGTTTATCCTTGGCAACAATTTTGCTGATCAATATTCGATATTGGTTCTTCATCGAGATGGAGAAAGTCTTCTGTCATTTGGTGACACTGGACGTGTAGTAAAAGTAATGAACTCCATGACTCCGGCATTAGAGGATGTAGCAGGACACGGTTTCAAGGTACATGCCCTGCCAGACACAACAACAGCTCTTCCAAGGTCAAAAGCCCATCGCAAGTCTCAGAAATTGCGGCGATGAGTTCATAAGGCGCAACAGCAAGGCTTAGTGAGAGCCGTTACTTGGGCTGTAGTACCCCCAGAAACGTGTCTAAAAATTCCAGTCGAAATCTTGAGTCAAAAAGAGAATGACTGTTGGTTCATTGAGAAAAGGATGCAGCATGATACTAATGCACGGCACTGGTATGGCTCACCAGACTCCTTGGTTTCTGCAGAGGACCCTTTCTTGCATATTTCGAACTTCTCCGACACTCCCATCATCATCTCGAAAGGCCAAGTAGTAGGTCATGCCCATAACCCACGAAATTGGTTGGACCACAGAGACAGATCTTTGGAGGCCAAAGACACCTATGCTCATCTAGTAAAGACACTGGTTAGTGACTATCGCAGGTCCGAGGGAAGTAACGCAGCGGCACATCAAATTCAAAGTGAAACGACTGTCACGTCGAAAGCCCAGCGGAACGCAACAGAAGCCGATGATCCGGTAGCACAGCCACCAGTGGAAGGCGGTCCGAAGACGGCAGAAGTACCCAAGGAGAATATTACAACTGGACAATTATTCGATGAGCTTGATCTCTCCCCAGATCTCTCCGAAACACAGCAGACACGGCTCTGTCAAGTCATACAGACTAATCGACTAGCATTTGGTCTTGATGGTCGCCTTGGAACAAACAATGCTAGAGTGGAGATCAAACTGAAACCAGGTGCGCAACCTGTATCGCTACCTCCCTTTCCTGTTTCACCAGCTAACTGTGTGGTAATAGATAAACAAATGGATTCATGGATTCAACTCGGTGTCATAGAACCATCACAGAGTCCCTGGGCTGCACCAGCATTTATTGTATACCGAAACAGTAAGCCACGGATGGTAATTGATTACCGCAAACTGAATGCTATGGTAGTGCCAGATGAATTTCCTTTACCATGACAAGACGATATAATGCAGAGCCTCTCGGGTGCTCAATGGCTCTCTATGCTAGATGCATTATCAGGATTCACCCAGCTTATCTTGCATGAAAATTCCAAGGAAAAGTTGGCATTTCGCTGTCATCGTGGATTGTGGCAGTTCACACGAATGCCATTTGGTTATCGTAATGGACCAAGTGTATTTCAACGTGTCATGCAGAATGTATTAGCACCATTCCTTTGGATATTTGCATTGGTCTACATTGACGATATTGTTATATTTTCAAAGACGTTTGAGGACCATCTCCATCACACCGACCAAGTTCTGAGAGCAATCATTTCATCAGGAATTACTCTATCACTACCGAAATGCCATTTTGCCTATCAGTCAATCCTGCTACTTGGACAAAAGGTATCTTGCCTCGGAATGTCCACACATCGGGAGAAGGTTGAAGCAATCCAGTTGATAGATGCGCCAAAGAATGTGCATGACTTACAAACTTTTCTTGGAATGATGGTTTATTTTTCCAGCTATGTACCCTTCTATGCATGGATTGCACATCCCCTTTTCCAGCTGTTGAAGAAGAAGGTAAAATGGGAATGGACAGATATACATGAGGAAGCATTTCAACTATGCAAAGAGGTCTTATCAAATGCGCCGGTTCGAGGATATGCTACACCTTGCCTTCCATATTGTGTATATACAGATGCGTGCGACTACGGCCTTGCTGGAATTTTACAACAAGTCCAGCCGACAAAGATCAAAGATCTCCGAGGTACAAAACTCTACGACAGATTCAAGAAAGCCTATGAGAATGAAGAGGAGGTACCTCAAGTCGTTCCCACTATATCCAAAGAATTCAATGACATACCAGCTTCTAAGGGTTGGGCAGACCAATTTGAGGAAACAGAAGTGTATATCGAACGTGTTATCTGCTATTGGTCTCGCATTCTTAAGTCAGCTGAGCGTAACTACTCTCCCACTGAACGAGAAGCCCTAGCATTGAAAGAAGCTCTGATCAAGTTCCAACCATACATTGAAGGAGAAAGGATACTAGCGATCACTGATCATGCGGCACTGACATGGAGCCAAACGTTCCAGAATGTGAATCGAAGACTGTTAACATGGGGAACAGTTTTTGCTGCATTTCCAAACTTACAGATCATACATCGGGCAGAGAGAGTTCATTCTAATGTTGACCCAATATCGCGCCTCAGACGACGACTACCCCCAGAGAACGGCCCAACCACAGACACTATTCCTTCAGTTGATCTTCATGACAGCACTGCCGACGCTATGCACAATATGTATGAGGAGCTAGGCAATAAATTTGAGGAACGACTACTCACCACAGCAACCAAATTCATCAACACGGAACAATACATAGAACCTATGGACTTCACTATAGATCTTGGTGATATACCAATCACTCCAAGGACAACAGGGATCCTAGCGACGACGCGCCTCTCGATGGCACAATTCTATAATATCGTAATTGGCCTCTCATCGACTGAGGTAGCAATGTGGCGAGAGGCATACCTTGTTGACCATCATTTCAGGGATGTAATAGAATCGTTGCAAGTACTGAAGTCTCATATTACTCCTAAATACCCTCAGTATCAGTATGACGATAATGGACTTCTTTTCTTTGAAGACAGTAATGGAAACAACAGATTATGCATACCAGAAAGCCTTCGCACTTCAGTCATGGACCAAGTGCACAACTCATTAATGGAATCCGCCCATAGTGGATACCATAAGTGTTACAACCATCTAGCAGCGACTCACTACTGGCCTGGAATGTCGAGGGACTTGCGAAAATACGTATCATCCTGTGATATATGTCAGAAATCGAAACCACGATGGCATGGACCAGTAGGACTACTACAACCAATCCCAATCCCCACACGACCCTTCGAAGTTGTATCTATGGACTTCATACCAGAATTGCCACTGGCATCAGGATACGATAATGTGTTAGTAATAGTGGACAAGCTCACCAAGTATGCTGTATTCATTCCTTGTGACACGAAGATTACTGACGAAGGGACAGCACAACTTTTTTATCACCATATTCTGTTGAAGTACAGGATTCCAGCCCAAATTATCACAGATCGTGACACGCGATGGCGAAATGGCTTCTGGAAGGAAGTTTGTCGATTAATGGGGATTAAACGAGCACTGACAACTTCGCATCATCCACAAGCTGATGGACAAACAGAGGTATTGAACCAAGGATTAGAGATAGCATTGCGGGCGTACGTTGGACCGAAACGGGACGATTGGGATAAATACCTAGATGGATTAGCCTTTTCATACAACACTACACCACACACGAGCACAGGTTACTCACCAGCATATCTACTCCTAGGGTTTCACCCCACAACAGAATCAACACTACTGACAGACCCATCATTCATCCCTCGACCATTAGGAGATACGGTTGCAAACGGTGGACAGCCAGATCGCATACACCTAGAACATGAAGATGATCGTGCCGTCGACATGGCTGAGCAGTTTGAAGCAGAGAGAACAAGAGCGAAGGAAGCATTAACTCTGAGCCGTGTATTTCAGGAAAAGAATTACAACAAAGGAAGGTTACTTACAGAATTTGAGGAAGGTGACCAAGTCATTTTGAATCCGCATAGCCTTGAACTCATGAGAGAGGAGAAAGGACGTGGCAGGAAACTGCTAATGCGGTACGATGGCCCATTTGAAATAATCAGGAAGATAAGTCCGGTAACCTATCAACTCCGGTTACCGGCTTCTTACCGGATTCACCCCATCATCAATATCACCCACCTCGAGAAATACGTCGCCTCTCCACCTGAATTCGGCCCTAGACCAACGCGCCAGCTGAACCGAGACGACTTTGAACAGCTCCCGGAAATGGAAGTGGAGCGGATCGTGAATGAACGAATGTTCAAGCTCCCTGGACGCCACAGACGCATCAGAAAGTACAGGGTGAGATTCAAGGGGCTACCCAGTACTGAGGATGAATGGAAAACTGCCTCCGAAATGAAAAACGCGCCACTTGTACTACAAGAATGGATTAGTGGTAAAGGAACCATCAGCGAGGAGGAGCAGTGAGGCCAACACAGCGACGCGTAAGCACAATATTCTCTGCGCAGGCTCACCTCCTATGTCGCTCACAGGTCAATTCTTTCCTTTCGGTACTACGCTTCAATCCTCGTGCTCAGGTGCATGCATATTCACCCCCATACAGCGGTTTTTCTACCTCATGTTCCCGCCACAACCACTGTGAGGGCATGCACCTTCCAAATATCCTCTAGCCTCGGCAATGACAACAGTTGACTGGACGTCCCGCAGTCGTGAAAAAGAAGACTCTAGAAATTTCAGGCGCAATGCCTGGCTAATTTATAACGAGGAACAATTCATGTGCGTCCCAGAAACACACAAACCCATCGCTATATCGCAATCACAGCCAATTTTCTTCACGAAGAAACCATTTACCAGTACGAATTTCATTTGTCAATACATTCTATGCTAAATCACGCTTCAGCCATGCCAAACGTATCACCCGACAGTATCTTACATCCTTACCTCGACCTGCTCGTCACAGCCAACTTCACCTTCGTGTTCGAACGTGTCGTGGAGATGATACGCGGCCAACGAGCAATCGTTGACACCATTCTTCCAACAGACATCATCCATACCTTTGATGCGACCTATGGAGTGCGCTACTCCCTAGCCCCCGACACCGTCCTTGCACTTCGCAACGCATCCGAAATATGGTTCACCATCCTTCTACATGCCATCAATAATGTCCCTTACCACGCTGTCACCACACCATTGACCATTCCGACTCGCCAAGCGCATGAACTCGGTCTCAGCGACCCAGATGATATTGCCATCGGATACTATCATAACTGCGCTCATCAGCTAGCGCCAGCCTGGTACACAGACGTCAGTTATTTGCTGGAGGACTTGGCAGAACATTTGGAAGGTTTACACAGCGGCTACGCCTGGATGGACGAAAGAATCCAACAGAGCATAGCCCTTGGCTTCGAAACCACCATCAACTGGGGCGTTATAAGTCAAGCAAGCTGGCTTGAATTTCTGGTATGCTTCTATCCAGAACGAGTTGACGAGATAGCGGAAGAGAGGGGCATGACAAGCGACGAATTGCTCGATTACTATCATGTCGACGACAGCCAAGCCCTGTCGACATTCGTCGTACCAACCAACATCGTGGCGCCGTACAACCCATACTATCCAGCCTTTTCACCTCCATCACCAGTTATTCCACCAGCCTTCGACGACGACCTCGACCTCCCAGACTCCGACTCCGACATTAGTCTTGCAGACTTTTCGGACTCGGACGACACGAGCGATACTGACAACAAAACAGACACATCCTCCAGTTCCGACAGCGACAGTTGGAGTGGCCCGGACGATCCTGGCTTTTTCTTCGGCCGTCGCTGGAGCAATGACGACGACGACGACGATGACAATTATGGCGTTATATCGATCACAGCCACTACAGGTTACTCGGAGGAGGTCAGTATCATCAAGGACGATGACAGGGCTAGAGAGGATGAACTATGGTTCACCGTCGTTTGCTACAACGATGATGGAAACGAGGTCGGAAGGAAGAGGCTTCAATTCTCGGAACTGAGAATGACTTAGGGTGCCGCGTGAGTCTCTTTTCTTCGAAACAACGAGCCCAATTCTTACCTTTCATTTCATACAGGCCTTCAGGGTATATGCAGACAGGGGGGGGTATGTTATGGTATTCCCTTCATCACCCTATGGCCTTCCTATTCCTACTAATGATACTACGACAATATGATAACTCATTCCTATCTTACGACGTTATGACATTATGATATTCATGACTTACGACACTTATGATGTTAATCCCTTTTAGCTACGATACTATTTGGCCGCAGCCTTGTGACTCATCCTGAGTCACCTATATACTTACTAGAAGAGTGTAGAATATTCTTCCGCAGCAGCTACGAAAGTATATAGATACTACTACCGCCAATGTATAACAACTTTTACCCAAATCAATTGTGTTCTACGCATTACTTATGAGTGATCTTGAACGCATGCTGAACCTGCGAGGTTAATCAGCTTATCAACAACGACTTAAGACTTTCCTTTCGAGGTAAAGTGAACCCTTCTCATTAACAACTACCTACTTATACAGTATCTTCGATACTATCTACTCGTAGATTAGTTATATACTCAACATTTTTGCTATTTTTCATTGTTTTACCTGTTTTACCCCTTCTCTAGTGCTCCCATACATCACCAGAAGGCTCAATTCAATGTTAGTTATATTTATACATATCCTAGTACCATTCTGTGGCCCATCCAGTACCCAGAAACCATTCTAATCTGAAATATTTCTAAAAATAGACTGATATTGATGGCTGATCCCATCAATTGGCTGTACTGCCACACTACATCCAGTCTCCCCATTCTGAATCCAGCATCAAGAAGCATGGGAGAGGTGGGGTCAGCTTATTAACTAATTATATATTTTTAGAAGACCCTATATATCTAATTTCAGACCTAAACAGTGAGCGGGAGGGTGGGAATAAGGCCCACAAGTATTCTGGAGGCATAGGAAGCAAATTTCCTCAAAAAGAAAAAAGTGCACAACAGTAAGCAGAGGAGAGGGGTGGCAGTGCAACAGCCATCAAAGAGGAGGGTGTGACGATGTCCTACTCTGGTCACAGTGACAGAGATACTTTATTTAGGTGACCAGTCAATTGACAGTCTGGATCTATATCAGCTTTCTGTCAATTGACACCATTTGATATATCAAACTGCCTGCTATAGGTGAATGATTGCTAACGTCGAAGTGGTTCGTAATACATACAGAAGTGGTGGTTAGGTCACATGCTCAGAGCATGTCCCGGAAATCTGGAATCTGTCACACCTAGGGCTGAGAGGAAAACTTAGGTTATTTACTGAATTTGGTTTTGTACAGTATTATACCTGAGGGGTCGAGGGGTTGATTAGCTGTGTATAATACCTTAGTCACATGCTGTAAAAAAACCCCCTGATACAGCAACGTACAATTGAGTGGCAGCAATCTACTCCAAGTACAGACACTCCTGGAGAGGATGATGACTATACCATCAATTTTGATTGATGTTGTGAATGGTAGTAGTCGATAATCTGTTTGAAATACCTGCATTTGACCTGGATACAACATATTTGAGTCTCAAGGGACAGAATTTGATGTCGATAACGGTCAGAATGCTCAGCGCCATTGTCAATGGTGGCGACAAGGCCAAAAATGACTTAAAAAGGTGTGAAAAAAAGCTGAAAAAAGTGCTGGAATTCTGAATTTAATTACATCATGTGACATGGTATTGTACATGGTATAATACCCTGTATAAAACCTCTCTCACGGCAGCATAGGTATTATACCAGCGCACGATCCCCCAGAGGTTTTCCCCTCAGCCCTAGTCACGCCTCTTGATCATCAACTGTCAATACCAGCATCGACGATGACCTCTATTTCCTTCAAGGGGATGCCATAGTAAGATTGACGCTTCCAGTTTTGCTCCATGTGCTCAGCTATCCGATTATATGTGTGCATTCTCCGTTTCTTTTATCATATCCTTTCATGCAGCAAGGAAAATATAGCAGCAATATCTGCCCTTACGAACATGGATTCCTCCCTTTGAAAGCTGCTTGTCAGCTTGTGACCTTATCTTCCTGAGCATTAAACATAGTTACTGGTACATGCTACTGTGGATGACTGGTGACCTCTGAAGTACATACTTCTGGCTTATCTGTCTTTTGTGACTGTTCTTAGTCGTGCGCATGCTCGATACCTGTCCTTCATGTGCATGTGGAAGATCCCCCAATTGTGTTCCAATTTGTGCCTTAACATCAGGTCATATTGATGACCATGGTCCATACTTACTACTGGTCCCAGATTGCATTTCATGTTCTGAACGATATGACATCTCGATTAAACTCTGCGAGGTATCCTTTACCTCCTGGATCCCACAATTTCTCCTAGGTAAATGGAAGAGACTCTGAATGTCTGCAGCAAATCCAGAGTGCATACGGTAAACATGTATTTTGCCTAGACGTTAACCACACTGTCAATGGGTATCTCATAAGATGGCTTATTGGCTTTCTGTAGGGTCTCGGAACTACACAAGACCAAAAGAAATGGATATCCACTATATCTTTTGCATCCAGAGTGTATCTGACATGTAGTATCAACACCTAAGTTTTTACGTTCCTTGCAGGTGGGACTTGCATCACTCAACCAGTGATATGCATGTTGCATGTCTACCCTTAGATTTTGTGATTTTGTATGAGATATATACATACCAGAATCTATATCTACCTGAGTATGAGAGCTATTGCTGAGACTTCGAGCAGATAGCTAAGATCCTGTGCAATGAGAGAATATACAGAGTCAAAATACAGGACTTAGGAACAGTACCTCGAAGGATTGAACCTACCAGCCTGAATATTCAACCTGTAATCAGTCTAAACAGGCGAATATATGCCATAACATCCCACTCATGCACAATCTACTGAAACCAGAAGTATCTAGTCCCTTAATATGGTTGACTAGCCCCCAGAAGACGTGAATAGTCCCTTAATGTGATGATTAAGTCCCCAATGTGGTTGACCAGTCTTGACAGAAGGGAATATTCCCCTAATGCGATTAAATAGCTGTGACTAGTTGTCTATGGTTTGCAGAATATTCTGAGGCAGTTCAAGCTCTAGAAAGAATAGATAGAAAAGCATGCAAAGATTCGCACTCAGAAACGAATATTATCCCTAACATGGTGGAATATTTCCTCTCAGATTGAAGCTACAAAGTGACTCGCCATTGCTATTGCTTGATAGTGACTTTGGACCTGTAGATATTCTGCAGACGAACCGCATTCCAGAAGAATAGCCATGAGGCTCGCATCAGTGATCGGAATATACCAATTATTAATTGATTGGTCAGGAATATTCCCCTGGTTGCAGCTTTGGCTAGTTGCCTGGATACAGAAGATAATGACGGATCACCCATTGCATGGTGTGGTAGTCTGGGCAGCGGGTGAATTAACTGGTAACCAAGCTAGCTAGCTTGGTAGCACCAGAATATTCCCTGGTCTGGCAAAGAATAATAGAATATTCTGGCTCCAACAGCCATGGAGACAGTATCTAGATTGTCTGGACCGACAAAACCCTCAACCCAGTAGTACATACCCTAGACCCAGTCAGATATTAGCTTATACAGTATGACTAGATATCCATGGTAGATCAGACTATGTACAGTATATAAAGGCCTCCTAGATGTAATATATGGGAGGCAACACCCTCCCCACGATTTGACCTTATAAGCGCAGTAGCTTGGGCGATTCAAGGGCCTTGGAGTGGAACCTCAGAGTTATAGATTAGTTTGTTAAGTCCAGGAAGCTTGCCATCCCTTAGAGTCGCACCTTAGCCAGTGAGCAGGGCAATTTGAAGGCCTTTGTGCATATTCCTTGGGTGAGACGAATATTCCTTAAGTCCAATAGAAAAAGATAAAAGAATATAAAGATTATTTATATATTTTCGAGTTTGAGTAGGCCAGTGAGCCGTAGCATCAGCCAGTGAGCTATAGAGTCGGCCAGTGCGCTATTATAAAGCCAGTGTGCTATAGAATTTGGCCAGAGTGCCATTAATCTCAGAACACAGAATATTTCAAGTACCAAGACGAGTAGTCGTCATTAATATACTTTATTTGCTTCCAGACCTATTCTATATTCGCTAAGTCGAATTGAATAGCTTGAATACCTTTACAATTGAAAGAACAAGTCATATATTCGAGCTTCTTGCTAGAATATTTGCGCACTTATCAGAATATTTGAACTTCCTACCAAACTAGTTGGTTTGCAGAGGTCTTCTATCGATCTCGAAACACCCGAACTTATATATTTGGTGATTGTGAAGCGCAAGGATTGCTTAGGGTTGAGTATATGTGAGTTTCACTCACTGTATATTCGATCTAAGTTTTTCCCTGCACCGTTACCAAGCACATCACCAGGGAGAATATATCTTGTTCCACTTTATGGAGACAAGCTCATACACATATGTCGGAAACTGTATCGTCACTCCTAGGTTCACCTCATTCTATCAGTCAAGTAGATATACTTGCCTTGGGTCATGGGAATGATCTTTCCAGCCGGAGTGAAGCAATGTACATCCCTTATGCTGTGTCTACTGCCCCGGAGGCATGTAATTTGCTACACGCTTAACATCCAAAGCTCAGAGGTAGCCACCAGATACGGTATGTACATTTGTTGGCACTCCCTCATTCTTGTCTGATCGTCGGTTAGAGTCACTGCTGTAGTTCCTTTTGTAGTGAATATTCATGGACCGTCTAAGTGTCCCTCAGAGCTACCAATCTGGGGATGATGATCTCTGCTCCACTGAGCGTTGATGGAAGCGTGACATGATAATCTTTGAACTCAGCCTATCATTTTGAGGTGTGTGGTATGTGCATTGGGACCGTTTCATTGAGAAATCGAAAGCTGATGGGTAATATCCTGACCAGGTCCTCTTGCGACCCTGGAACACGAATTTATGGTCTGTTGCATGAGCAGTTTAATATACAGGCTTTGCTCATGTTTTCAGTGTGCTAGCGCTCAACGCTAGGTGTTGGAAAATGTGAGTCACCAAAAGACGATAACCGTCGGCATTTTGTAAATGCTAGGCATGTTTATACTTACCATGCAAAGCACGGGGTGTTCAACTTCGTCTGAAAACCAGATAGTTCCACTGACATGTCTGCAAGGGCTGTATTATAACATGACATTGCAAGCCTTGTCTGAAGTGTCTTTCTGTCAGTTTGCTATCTCATATCGAGGCTCTGCATTGACAATCTTACAGTGTCGAAAGTAGCTCTCACGATAAAGAGACCGATGTGTATTTTTTGATTGATTTCGGTCATTTAGTATGTTTAGTCCTGATAGTCTCTCACATTTGTACTTGCATGCAACCACGCATACACGGATAATCTGCTTTACAGAATGGAATGACAATTGCAACAAATATGTCTGAATCATTTCATTTAGGGTGACCGGAAGACGATGGCAGGTTGTAACAGGATTATTTACTTCAGTCCATACATCTCTTGTGAAAGGAAGAGCGTCATAGGAATTCCCCCATAAATCCTGCTCATGGATGTGACTATCCCATTTTCATTTATACGGGTATTGAATATGCGTCGATGAAACACCTGACAGATGGGAATTTCACTGGTGTGTTGCTGCAGATACTATATAGCGACCATTCAGTCATCTAAAGTATGGTGTTAAGATCGATTAGGATAAACTAAGGAAAGCAGAAATCTATTCAATCTTCTTCAGAATCCGAGCTCGACATGCTTTCCTGCGACGAATGCTCTTCCGAATCATTCAGTTCTAAAAAAAAAGCATCAATCTATCATCCTGCAAACTCTTTAGCTTCTCCAAACCAAAATCATCATCGTCCATGAAAGGCAGATGAAACTGTCTCCCTGAAATGTCGATCCGGACCATGTCAAGTATCCGAGAACTGAGCAGAGTATGCCACGAAGCAACCATCTCCACAAAACGAGCATCCAGAAAATCCACAGTATCAAATTCGACGAGGGAAATTGTGAGATCCAGAAAGTCCAAACAGGGAACAAGCGTGTGATGGAGAGCATCCCCAACACGGGCTGTCTCTGTCATACCGAGAAAGAGAGACTTCGTAGCCACATCGGATTCCTTTAACGGTCTGGTCCACATAAAGAAGAGTGATCTGAGCCAGGGAGATAATCAGAGTATGGGAAGCAGGTTATCGTCCATTACTGCACCGACAAAGCTGAGAGTAGTCAGCGAACATTCAGAGCGAACAAGCAAATTATAAATGTGGGAGAGTGTGTCACTGGGGCAGGTGAAGGGGTGGCTGAATCTCATGCATGATGATGCAGTCAACCTTAACAAACCTGGCACTATCGATCAATGGTCCCAGCGGCGTTGATAGCGTCTGAAGTGATTGGTGTACAATCTGAGGATGGTATTCACTAGGTGACTCCGGGATGGTACTGTTGTAGTGATAGTAGAAAAACGTCAAGATCGGGTGCCGATGCGATGATGTCCAAGTACCGTTGAACTGCATTGTGACCCGAAATGGGCCTAGCATCAGAAAAGAAAGACAGATTCTCCTTAGGGAACAGAATGTTGGCTTCTGCGTGCATGCCCGCCAAGTCCATAACTTCCAACTTGGGAGCGAGTTTGAATGCATCCATAGTTCCAGGCATGGCATCGGGTGTACACATCACATGTACATTCTCAAGTCGGTCGACCCTTCTGCAGACTTGAGAGAGGCGAGGTATGAAAAAGGGATCAATTTCGAATTCCACGGATCCCCAATGGTTGGAGTGCGTTAGGAGAAGATCAAAGCACTGAATGACCTCTTGAGGTTCCACAAGTTCCTCTGGGTTTTCCATTCCGTGCCGATAAGATATAAAGAAGAAATCAAGACAGTGGTTCCTGCCACACTCAAGCACCTGATTGAGACGACCGACCATGCCCTTCCTAGGAGCAGGGACTGTTATATCCTCTGGATCAAGTGGACAACCGATGTTCAATCTCAACCAGATTCCAGGACACAGAAACCGAACCACATGTCTCCATGAGCTGCATACCTGGCCAAGATACCACGGCCCTTCGCTGATCTTGAATACGTCAAATCCATGGACATAGTAGGATTGGGGGTCGTCCGGGGTATTGCGTAGTTCCATATAGGTTTTGGGTGTCCAACTCAGGATCTCGACAAGGACCTCTGCGGGTAAGCGATGGATGGGGGATAACGCCGCACGGTAATGGCGCCTGATGTCTTTGAGCCATTCCATCTTCATCTCCAGAGATGCGGCTGCATTTTGAAGTAGGTCAACCTTGTTTTGTATCTCGGTGATAGATTCATTGAGGTCTTCGATAGAAGCTTTCAACTGAGTGGCTTGGAAGATGGTCGGTGCAGCATTGCTGGATACGAGCGTGCTGAGCTCTGGAGAGAGATTGTATGTCGATATCCCATCATATCTGGACAGCAAGTCACCAAGGAAAGCACAAGTAGACTGATTGCTTGATGTCATGCTGAGACTATGAAGTTGTCAGTCAGTTGATGGGCCACGGTAGGGGAAGATGCGAGACGTCTTACATATGATTCTGGTAGAGGATTTCGATGTTCATCGCACTAACAAAAGGTTTATAAGGTCTGCCTGCAACAATGTATACCATATGAGAAACAAAGCAAAAGTACAATGCAATGGCAATGTCAGTAAAAATACAATGAAAAGACCCTAGCCCACACATTGTGAAATTTGAAATGGTCCTGCTCATTCTGCAAGGCGTCAAGACCATCCGGTATAGAATTACAAAGGATTCCTGTATGGTCTACGCTATGCTTGTTGTCATTGTTGCACCGAAAACTGGTGCACATGTCTTCGTCCATAAACTGGGAGGTTATCCATACCAGTCAGAATGGTTTTTGGCATAGCCAATGTGATGGTGATGTGCTTGGTAACGGTGCAGGGAAAAACTTAGATCGAATATACAGTGAGTGAAACTCACATATACTCAACCCTAAGCAATCCTTGCGCTTCACAATCACCAAATATATAAGTTCGGGTGTTTCGAGATCGATAGAAGACCTCTGCAAACCAACTAGTTTGGTAGGAAGTTCAAATATTCTGATAAGTGCGCAAATATTCTAGCAAGAAGCTCGAATATATGACTTGTTCTTTCAATTGTAAAGGTATTCAAGCTATTCAATTCGACTTAGCGAATATAGAATAGGTCTGGAAGCAAATAAAGTATATTAATGACGACTACTCGTCTTGGTACTTGAAATATTCTGTGTTCTGAGATTAATGGCACTCTGGCCAAATTCTATAGCACACTGGCTTTATAATAGCGCACTGGCCGACTCTATAGCTCACTGGCTGATGCTACGGCTCACTGGCCTACTCAAACTCGAAAATATATAAATAATCTTTATATTCTTTTATCTTTTTCTATTGGACTTAAGGAATATTCGTCTCACCCAAGGAATATGCACAAAGGCCTTCAAATTGCCCTGCTCACTGGCTAAGGTGCGACTCTAAGGGATGGCAAGCTTCCTGGACTTAACAAACTAATCTATAACTCTGAGGTTCCACTCCAAGGCCCTTGAATCGCCCAAGCTACTGCGCTTATAAGGTCAAATCGTGGGGAGGGTGTTGCCTCCCATATATTACATCTAGGAGGCCTTTATATACTGTACATAGTCTGATCTACCATGGATATCTAGTCATACTGTATAAGCTAATATCTGACTGGGTCTAGGGTATGTACTACTGGGTTGAGGGTTTTGTCGGTCCAGACAATCTAGATACTGTCTCCATGGCTGTTGGAGCCAGAATATTCTATTATTCTTTGCCAGACCAGGGAATATTCTGGTGCTACCAAGCTAGCTAGCTTGGTTACCAGTTAATTCACCCGCTGCCCAGACTACCACACCATGCAATGGGTGATCCGTCATTATCTTCTGTATCCAGGCAACTAGCCAAAGCTGCAACCAGGGGAATATTCCTGACCAATCAATTAATAATTGGTATATTCCGATCACTGATGCGAGCCTCATGGCTATTCTTCTGGAATGCGGTTCGTCTGCAGAATATCTACAGGTCCAAAGTCACTATCAAGCAATAGCAATGGCGAGTCACTTTGTAGCTTCAATCTGAGAGGAAATATTCCACCATGTTAGGGATAATATTCGTTTCTGAGTGCGAATCTTTGCATGCTTTTCTATCTATTCTTTCTAGAGCTTGAACTGCCTCAGAATATTCTGCAAACCATAGACAACTAGTCACAGCTATTTAATCGCATTAGGGGAATATTCCCTTCTGTCAAGACTGGTCAACCACATTGGGGACTTAATCATCACATTAAGGGACTATTCACGTCTTCTGGGGGCTAGTCAACCATATTAAGGGACTAGATACTTCTGGTTTCAGTAGATTGTGCATGAGTGGGATGTTATGGCATATATTCGCCTGTTTAGACCGATTACAGGTTGAATATTCAGGCTGGTAGGTTCAATCCTTCGAGGTACTGTTCCTAAGTCCTGTATTTTGACTCTGTATATTCTCTCATTGCACAGGATCTTAGCTATCTGCTCGAAGTCTCAGCAATAGCTCTCATACTCAGGTAGATATAGATTCTGGTATGTATATATCTCATACAAAATCGCAAAATCTAAGGGTAGACACGCAACATGCGTATCAACGGAGATCCGGTAAGATCAATGACGTACCGTGAAAAGATGATGAACAGCACATCGTGTAAGGGAGAGAAAGGTAGTGCGGATTTGAACTCCAGGTAACATAGCCTGTCAGAAAATCCTTCATTAAGATGCTAGTGCCTTCGCTCTTAGCTGGCATGGTAGAGATGGGGGGGTCCGTAGGTGGCTTAGTATCGTCAGATAGACATGGTGGGTCAAGGTCGATATCTGATTCCGGCTCACCTGATCAGTTACAACATCGATCTACAGCTTATGCTGCTCCTAGAATTTGCAACGACAGAAGGAGTGCTTCTAATCACCGGCGACCAGCATTTCATTGAGATGGACGGAAGAAAGCGATACACGAGGTTATATAAAGGTTTTCCTGATTCTCGGAGTACTGCGATATTCGTTACCTAACCCTGGAGACATGATGAGCGACTGGAAATTGGAGAAGGAGCTGGAAGAGGATGTATCCTTACTGGCACGGGCCAATGGATCGGTGACAGTGTAAGATAAGCCGGCAGAGAACTCCGACTTTGATGTAATGACGCGAGTTTGTGATCCATCCTCCGTTGCATCTCCTCTGCCATGAATCGTTCGTCGACTGCGCTATCCTCATCGCAGATCCTCTACACGCATCCGGTCGTTGGTACGTCGACTTTCCACTCCTCCTTCCGCAGAGCTTCCCTACCATTTCACTTCTCCTGCCTTGTAGTACCAAGTGGATCCTCGCTCCGACCCTCCAACTGCAAACACAGAACGTCCAACTAGACGTACTCTGCGCCGAGATTCAGCACCTCGATCCTGATAAGATCGAGATCGGCGTCCATGGGTGTCATCGCTCTCTTCAGACCATTCTTGTCCACCCACGCGTGTGACATCGCCCATGGGTATTTGATAGCAGTCCAGTATGGCACCACCCGATTCGCATACAGATCCCACACGCGCCGAGCGGGTGCGTTCTTGATCTTTGATGCTCGACTAAATCTCGCTGTCGCTCCTCGTCAGATTTCCGTGCCGTGACGTGTCTGTCGATGTTAAAGTTGTACGGACAGCGGCGCAAGTGAGCGTAGGCAGTGCGAAGGTTGTAGATTTCAGCGAAAGTGCTCACACGCCTTGTATAGGGGATTGCGTAGTGTGTCGACTGGGGAGCTGAGCGTTTCCAGCATTCCATCAACACCTAGGAGCTAGCACGCGACAGGGATTGTCGGCGACAACGGATGGTAACACTCTACCTGCGAAGGATCGTTGCTTCCGGACGGGAATGGCAGATTCTGTGTGGCTCGTCCCATTTCTGGCGGAGAGTGTGACATCAGGGGCCTCTTCGTAATGCTTGATGTCACATATCTACCGTGTGTTATAGCTCGTGTTTGTGCGTATGCTGTTATGTGCTCACCTGTAGCTCCTCCTCGTCCGCGTAGGATTCTTCGTCCGTAGACTTCCTCTTGCAGCAGTACTTTCCGGATTTGCTTACTATTTACGTGTCTAGACATCATAGGATGAGTATATGAACCGTTAAAACTAACCAATCAGACACTACAGCGCACCTAAATTGAGTAACAGCCGACGTGCATTTGTAGCAAGGTCTAGTCCCGATGCCAACAGGTCTCAATTGTCGACGTTGTAAGAAGTAAGCGACGCATATCCCGAAGTGGACGCTAGATGATGGCTAACGTCGAGTAGGTAAGGCTACGGTGGCTGCTAATACGTGGTTCCACGTGCTAGTGGCACGGCCCGGAAATCCGGAATCCGTCGCGCCCCTTGATCATCAACCTTGATGGAAATTAGGTCATCGTTGGTGGGAGTGACGACGATGATGTCGCGGCAGGATTTACGTGTCCGTTATGTGCCATACGCTTAGTTTCGCGATTGTATACGTGTATTCTCCGGTCTCCAATTGTATTTGGTGTCCTGAACGATACGATATCTAGATTGAACTCTCCGACATATCGTTTACCTCTTGTCAGGATCCGACACTTTCTCCTTGGAAAATCATTTTCAACTCTGAGGTGGAATTCTCCTTGCCCTTAGATGATGAAGCGACATCGACACAGACGACGGTTCCCACCAAGATGGTTGCAGCGAACCGTCTAGGAATGGCTTGTTACGTGTGTCTGCACTTACCAGATCGTATGTGTGTCTTCACCTATCTCCATGCCATCCTGATCCGTGTACTCTCGGAAGTTTTGGGCTGTACGTAGCTAGCCTCTTCCAAGTTCTGCGTCGTCAGTCCTTCACTTTGGTGTCTTTTCGCGAAGTGCGTGTTCTTGCTTTGTTCCCAGGTGTTTTTCTTACCTGGGCACACATTAGATCGTTCAATTTTACGCTCGCATTGACAGATAGACGTTTATGACGCTCATTCAACTTTATGGACGTCGGAGTTATTGAGGCGCCAGATGGTACTGGCGAATTTGGTGTATATTATGTCCCTTGTCCTTTGAACGTTCTGAAAGATACCTAGGTTGAACCTTGCGATCTGCCCTTTGTATATTTCTCCGTTATGCGTTCTGTGAGACGGTCGTAATAGACCCTTACTCCGGTCCATTCCTTCGAAATTCTGCGTGGTTGGCGATCTTTCCTCGAGTTCAGCGGGTGTGTCTGTTCTCAGTGACTAAGATAGTGGTGTCCCGTTGGACACCATCAACAGGCGACACCAGTGCTGATGCTCTAAAGAATATGGTGGGACCTCTTTTCGATAGAATCAATGGCAGCCAAGCGATACCCAGGAGCAAGTTTCCACATTATCGCTCCCCCCGTCAGTTGGAGGTACGACTGGAGTGGCGATGTTCTTTCCACCTTTTGCTCCTCCTTGTCCTTTCATACTTCGCACATTGCCGGGTGATTTCTTTCATATCCCTTTCTACCGTTCATGTATTGTCACTAAGATGCAAAATGTGAGCTCATCTTTCTCCTCGGCGCTTCCTTCTCTTTGAGAAATCTCGGTATTGTTGCATATTTTTGGACTTTGCATTTGCTACGCGCGAACTATGAATATCTGTAGGTGTAGTGCTGATTACAGTATGATGCATGAATAATGGAATATTCCGTGTTCCCTGCTTGCTAGGTTAACTATATTCTTACAAGGAAAAGTCACACGGCCCGAAACCTTTCAACGATATATCCATCTCTCCTTCGCATAAGCCTTCGAAGACAGAGATATTCAACTATGGCACCGTGGGTGCCATATTAGATCCTGGGAAGGAAATCAGAAGAAAATCTGATGAAATCGAACTTGCGATGAGGATGAAACTGCAGGCAATAGCTTCAAGAAAACTACCGGTATTGTCCAGTTCTACAGATACTAAGGACATGTTAGCTAGCAAACTGTCTATATACCTTGCGTAGGGTTCATTCTACTGAAGAGCTGCTTTAGGTCGCGAAAACAAACACCGCCATATCTAGTATCGATTATGCCAACCTGCTCATTTACTTCAGTTCTGGCGGCTGAAGCACTATTCTCCAGCCGAACCACATCCCATGTACAGGTAGGTTTCTTTCTGACTCAGAGCAGGCGTAGTTGGTGTTGTATTAGATATTATTCTACCGAAACAATTCGTAATCTGATGGAGGAGGGAAAGCGGGACGTACTGCTACCATGCTGAAGACCTCACAGACGCCATATCTGCATCAAGACGGGATAGTAGACAACTTCGGAGAGCTACTGGAGCTGTGAGCAAGGAGAATAGAGTGGATGGATGCGATAGCAAGGGAAGAGTAGCTAGCCTATGAGAACGGTAATATATTTGGTACACTTGGGTAGGTAATCAAGGAATATTGAAGGAATATGCACATACCTCCAGTGTACTAGTTTGACGTATCGATCGATCTCCAACTTTATGACCAGAGGCTCAATTGGCTGTAATTTTGTTGAGGAGAATAGAAATTTGCGAGGCGTCGAGAGATAAGGTCTAATGCCTAGGGATCCAAACCGCAAGGGCTCAGTGGCATTAACGGAAGAAGGGTAAAGCCCATTAGCGATGTCCTCGATGTATTTACCTTCAAGACAAATGGAAACCAAACGAGAGCATAACGAGGTAATTTCGGTTCCAATGCCGTTGTAGGGCTATCAGGGAGGATACTTTGAATGTTCGCAGGAGATCCAGAGTCATGGCGTGGTCTTGGTCGAAGAACGTTGTGGTTGACTGACATGGGTAAACTCAGCCCGATAAACCGGGATGACAAACTGGGTGCAAATTTGATATTTACTCGACCACGAGCAGAATCAACACCAGCGATGATAACGACGACAATGACTCCTTCCGAGACGATGCAGAACCAACCGGGAAGCATTTTTATACGGCATGGGTTATGTTCCTACACCGCGCTGTCGACATTTCCTGCCGCTATTTTCTTGTTCAAATATCGCTTCTGTTGTACGCCGATTGTGATTTCTCTGAGTCAGCCTGGGTATATACGCTTTCCGCCTGTCCAGCCCTTGTGCTTATCCATCGACATATTAGGCAATTTATGACTTTCTCGCGTACTACGCACGGTAACGCATAATCTGGAATTTAGAGACACTTATTTGGCTTTGGGGACTCTACACCTACTATGGGAAACGCCGGTTGTTCACCTTCGTTTGAACCACGTTTACCCCTCATCGTGTTACACTGACATGTTGCAAAGGGCTGTTTTGCAAACGATGTTACCGAGTCTTCTCTGAAGCATCTTTCTTTCAGTTGACCATCTCATATCAAGGCCCCGGCCCCCGAGTTGACGGTCTTACATAGTGTCAAACGCAGCTTTCAGGACAAGGGAGAGCAGTGCATATTTCTCGATTGATTTCGGCCATTTAGTGTGTGCCTTGTGCTCGCTGCTAACGTACCTCCTGATAGCTGTGTTAAATAGAGATTCGTAGTGGTGTCATTCGGATTGTGGACTAAAGTTACAATGTATGAGTATCGCTGCAGTACTCGGTATTCCATACAGTGATGTAAATATTTCAGTCTCAATGAACCTCTGCCTTGCGAATTCGAATCGAACCCACCAATCAGACGCAAGATACAGGGTAACATGAAGGGGGGGAGCGAATTCCCGTATGAGACGCAATATGAGAGTACATTATACTGACATTGAATGATGGTGATATTGGGGACGTCTTCCAAGGTGTTATGGATATCGGGCATCCGCCGGCTCGGTTCATGAGTCAACACCTGCCTGTACTCGGACTTCTCGGTCTTAACAATAACTTGCTCGTATTTTCTATTACTTTCTTGATTTTCCGTACTGATGCTAGAATATTATGGAACATTGTAAGATAATAGGGACTCGAGCGTTCCCTTAGTATATAAACTCGTAGATAAATTGTATTAGAGACATCTAAAGCAAATTTTACTACTCTTCAACGTCCACTGAACGTTGTGATCTAACCATTATTGATCGGTTACGCCAAGCGCTTGCCAAATCAATTGCTACCTAACTACGCCTAGCGTTTGACAGAAACCTTGTTAGTTACACCTAGCGCTCCCTGGCGCCCCCGTTAACTACGCCTAGCTCTTGTTAACACCCCTATGGATCCCTCTTGGCGGTTAGAACTGGGCTTACGGACATCCTCGATCACGACTTGGGTTTCAGTCGAGTATTTACGACTTCGTGTATTACTCAAAATACCCTGATTCTTAACACAAAGCCTGTCCAGTGTCATCTTTTTGAATCAAAGATTTGTTCACCATTCATCTAATTCCGAAGATCGATGGAATGTTCAGGGAGAATTTTACAGCTAGCACGAAGGTCCAACCTTTTCTCCCACTCGGGCAGTGAATCTGTGGTGCCATATGCTCTTCCCATGGAACACAGAAAAATCCCGAAGCCACCTTGCTATGTTGTTTGCATGTTTAGCGAGAACCATTCTATTTCTCTGACACATAACTTTCTATGCGCTTTCACTTATCTGAACTCGGCTGAAAGCTGCTGAGGATTGCGACACTAAATGCTTTCTTTCGCAGCGGCATTTTGGACTCGGCCCATGATCGCGAGAGAGAATGTCATCTTAAGGGATCAATAATAATGACAGACACTGGAACACAGGCAAACAGCTTTGAATTAGCAGTTAGGGTAGATATCCTTGATGTTTGATGGCTATCTTTGTCACAGGAGCCGAAGGGCCGGTGGAAAACGAAAATGATTTCATCCCATGACAAACGCACCTTGAATCAAAATTATTTTTCAGGTAAGAGGGAAATCCATGTTGAAAATGAGCCAATCTTTGTAGTAGACCATCATGGTTGAAACGAGCAAGTCGGAAAAGGCAAGACTGGCACGTAAACCCGGCCTGAGAAGCCTAAGTTAGTATCTGCTTATTCATGCACATGATTAGATTTCTGTCATTTTGATGGCCTTTGTTCCAGCTTCGGGATCCCAGACGGATGTGTACTTTTTCAAGATCATATTATAGTGACCTAAAAGAAGGTCTGGGCCTGTCTGCGTACTGCGCTTTTAATCTTGGCGACTCTCTATCTTTCGGCTCCGAGACGTTCTCCAGAGACGCTGAGCATCAACCCCGCCCCGAAAGTCTTTCAATGCAGACTTCGAGGCGATGTGGGATCAGGGATCGCGGTAGAGACACCCATATTGGACCCTAAAAACGGGGTTTTTTACAACGTGTTTTGCATTGGGCGCGCCCTTGGTCATTGTTCTTGCGAACTGCTCCCACAGGCTTCGTACAACTTCTACTCTAGACAGACGATGTTGTTTTTGGATGCTCTTTTGTAGAGTATGCCCTTAATGTTTTCAGTTTCTGCCAACACCTCACTATATTTAGTCCGCAATGATAATGAAATCTTAGCCATTGAGACTACTCCAGTACATGAAGTTGACGACGCAAAATTTCCAGGGCCAACTTCAACCGGTGAACCATGCTCCCAGTTCAAGCTGAAAATTCTATGCATAGACTCGGAACGCTACCTGGGGTGCGAAATAAAAATACAGCACGCCAATGTAATACATTTATCTTCTGCCCGCAAATCATGGATCAGTGGTCAGGGCGTCGGTTTCTCTATTTGTTTATGGCCAAAGTTTCACAGTCTTCTGCGCGCGCGCAAGATCAGGCATCAAAGAAGCAATATCCAACGTACTCATCGCAGCCTGTCCTTTTTTAGAATTTTCAATAGTAACACAGTTACTTGCGGTACAGTGTTGAGACACAAAATCAAGGACTAGTATAGTAAAAAGTATATTGTAATTTGTGCGAACGATGTTGAGCGCGTTGATGGTCGAGATGCCTGCTTTGTGCCCTAATGCGACAACTTTACTCATATAAAAGTTGAGCATACTTGCCGGAGTTTCATCTGTAACTCCCTCGTACTTGAGATGTCTTTGCAGTCATCGTCTGGGCTTCCCTCCGTTAGCGAGACTCTCGGTGCTCTTTATGTCGGGGCCATAATAGCCGCTGTGTATGTGACCTTCCTCACCTGCAAAAACCTCTTTTCATTCGTTCGCTTGGCAGCCTATATGGCATAACGAATGTACAAGGTGTCGTCTACTACAGGAGATACCCCAACGATTGGTGGGTTTACCGCTATTCTGTAAGTCATTGTTCTTTTGAAGCTGGCATTATGTAGCCTGAAATCCATGAGATAGGTCGGGCTCCTTTGGTTCGTTCAACCGCAATGCGCATATGTTCGTCGTGGTGACTAATGATTATTTTATTGACAGGGTCCTCGACACTATTCAAGTTGCTTTAAGCACATATGCCATATATTTCTTTCTGATACATTTCTTCGGAGATTTGAACGGAGCTCTAGAGTATAAATCGTGGTACGCTTTGGGGCAAACGTACAAACCGATTTCATTGAAGGTTCACTGTTACAGGTTTATGAAGGTAAATTTTTCGACTGAAGATTGTAGGAATATCTAATGGTGTCTGAATGGCATATCTTAGGGGCAATTGGCTCTGAATGTGGGTTGTCATCGCTTATTTACACTTTTGTCTCAACGCTGCCCTTACAAGGTCTTTCTAGCCGTGTACATCCAAGGGTGAGAACCTTATCATTTCAACGAGCACGTAAACACTGACTATTGCGACAATTTTAGGCTGTATGCCCTTCGACTATGCCAGCGTCGGTGTTTTGGCAGTAGTGATTATTATTGTTGCTTATTGCATTCATAGTTGGACGGCATTTTCACAAAAGTCTCACTTACTTTGTCGTAAGCATGCTTTAAATTAGTCGAGGGCCTGATTCATACTTATCATCATCTGATAGCCATTGGCTGTAGTTGCCTCACTTGGTGATAAACTTTTTGTCTTCTTTCTGGGTCCCTCTCTGATTATCTTTCATTAAGGTACTGCCATATGTAAGTGTCAAAGAATACGCAGGATTTCATTGTACTTAAATGCAAGCCCCAGATGTGGAATACGACACGTACGTGAGCCTTCGCAGTTGTGCGCGCCACGGAAAATAACTCTCAACAGTTATATTTCACCGAATATGGCTTCCACATCCAATTTCAAAGTATGCGATTTCCGTGATCTATACAGCAAAGGATGCTGATGCAGATATCTTAGACACCGATTTGCATCTTTTTCTCCACAATCGTCATTACAGATCTGATAATAGCCATTCCAATGTTCTATTACCTGCACAAGAGCAGGGCCATCATACGTGTACCTTCGTGAGTTATGTCTTGCACCAGACCTTCGAGTTCTTGTTGATTAGAGTCGTACTAGTACAGCCATTGTACTTCTCCGTCTAATGCGACTTGTCCTCATGTCAGGACTAGCTACGAGGTGTGGAATATTTACTTCGATCCTATTCAAATTATTGCTAATTAAGACGACAGCGTATGCTCCCTTCTCACCCTCATTTCTGTCAGTTGTCTCTCAATTCGATCTCCAAGCTTACGCTCCGACCCATGTCCACAGTACATAGCATGGCCACGGTCTCTGGTTTTCGTGGGGATTCATTTCGTCCTATCAAAGCGTCGTTTTATTTATTACTCACTAATGGCTGATAATATCTAACGAAAACATTTCTAGTCTATATCAATTCGCTGCTTGCTATGTATATTGTTGTCTTGCGAAAACTACCTACGGCTTACCTTTGATAGGCTCAATTCCCGGTCGAAGTATCATTCGACCAACCAGGCTATAGATGATGAAGTGAATGCACTGCCTATCCTGCTCCAGATCACACCTCACAGTTCCGCGAGTGGTATCGGCGAAACGGTATGTACACCCCCGTCCAAGTCGCCTTGTCGAATTCATACTCTGCATTTCTTTCAGAACATCAGTATTCCAGTACCGGATATCAGTTCTGTTAATAACAAGCTGGGTCCTTCACAAGCGGACCTTGATCCTCGAGTTTGAAAGTCGTTTGGTTGGACATCATTATTTTTCATAATGCAGCGTTTCAATTCCTAGCTTGCGTGGGCTCCCTCCATCGAAACGAAGGCTACCGCTAGTCTGCATATGTCACGAACTTCTGCGCGTACAGTAGTGTTATCTAGTTTCTCTGACAATTCCTAACTCGCAGCATTATTTACGACTGTACACGTAACGAAGAGTCCGTTGCAAACCAATGCTTATGGAAATTTTTAATGTGAGTGTAAAAATACCTCTTTTCGGAAGAACGACTGTAGAGAACGAGGCTTTGATGAATATGGAGCAAACACTGAAACAGCGACAACCGCGAACGAGCACAGCCGGCGCGACGTGTCATGACGGCTGTCACAGACACGCTATATTCAGAAATGGCGATCAGTTTCATATTCTCCCTTTCTTGTGAACCACCACCACGACCGCCCACGATGACATGATCTAAGGGAGCACAGGTTTAGCTTGTGCGGAAGGTAGCAGAGGTTCAGCCTGTGCTGTGCGAAGATATGTCCCGATTTTCACTGACCACCCATATTTATTTATCAAGCTGCGAGTGTACAGCAGTTGTATCCCACTCGTTTTATACTCCCACGCCGCTCTGTGCGACTTGAAACAATTGTAGGCATGCATTTATGGGAAAAGTGAATTCTGCGTTTACGTGGTGCGCAATATCAGCTCGATGATGACCTTGATCCACGCCAAGTCTATCATAATCACCCTCTCCGTGGAATGACGAAGAATATGGGACATCCGACTCGATCCTTTGGTTTCTCTATCAAGATTAATACCAGAGCTCATCGCTAGTTTTGCTCTCATGCTGCTGTCCCCTCATGCTATATCCGACATCCAAGACATTTCTTTCTTCCATCTAGCTATTATTGGTAATGGTAATGTACCGAACAGATGCACAAGAAATTGTGGCCTGGATCTTGCCTACATAAGCTTCTCAATCACAGGCGTCATGACGTAGATTTCCCTCATTTGGAGACCGAGTGGCGAATATGACTTTTCCAGATCCTGCAAAGGTTGACTGGCGTTCAACTATGCCGTAAACTCCAACAACAAGTCCGGATTTGGCTCCGTGTGCGTTACGCTTTTCTTATCTGGCAAATCCGTCTTGAGTCTTGACGGCATCATCAGATGAACGGGATATATCGACTTACCTCGAGTCCAGATCCTCAATATGTTTATTTCCCTTACGCAATGCGCCGTTAATCACCAATTAATCACCTTTTCACGGTACATCAGCGCACATGGCCAAATCCTCCATCGAACCAGGCCTTGTCGACAATCTTCTAAAATGGTATGCGACCTCCGTCATCGCTACAAAGCCGGTCGTTGAATCAGCTCGACTAGACCTGGCTTTTGCGACTGTTGGATGTTCAGGATACCGGAAGGGCCTGATGACGCGTCACTGGTCGTCTTGAGGAATTATGTCATTATGGGCACCCTGAATCATTCGAAGATCGGCGCTATTCGAACTTTAGAATATTGGGACTCCGAGACTATTGAAGAATGGCTATTGTCGTGGCGCTGCTCCCTCGGCACCGCGTGCGTTGATTTCAACAGGTATGCAGAGTTCCTCCCACTTTCTTTTGACCAACCCCGGTACCTATGTGTTGAAAGTATATTAAAAAGCATCCCATACGTGAATGCTAGCCAATGATATTGGTTTAGGTGAGCTGCATGCCTTCGCCTTTCCGGAGACGTTTCTCATACACGCCCCAGACTAGACTCTCTTGCCGCCAGTGCATCTTTGAGACCTGAGAACTGCTCGAGTGAGAAGGAGAACACAAAGTGAGGCTAAAGATTACCGTAGAGTCAAAGCAAAATATTCGTGGTACCATATGATGTGGGGCTGATATTAACAGTAAAAAGTCCATAAAAAGTCATTGAACCGTGACGGATTATGTGGGAGCCCAGAGGGAGGCATAAAGTCGTGTTGAATCATACTTAGAGAATAAAGGACTTTCTAGTGGACCAGATACTTGGCAAGCTACACATCCAAGCTGGTTTGGTAGATAAGCATGACTAGGACGAAAGTGTTGACACGGTCCGGCTCCTCCGTGATCACGTGTAATGTTCCCGTGCATTTTCGTTTACCTGTAGCTACAACCGCGACTGTCACAAGCGATTCCCGAGTCTCTTGGACCCAGCGATACGGTTCCAGCGTCGCCAGTGGAAGGGACATGTATACAAGGCATAAAGTTAACCACATGAAGCAGCAAAATAGGTCCGAGTTTCCGAAATTCAAAAATGGATGGAATCTGCCATTTGATATTCGTGTTGTACCTGATAATGAACCACGACGACCACTACTGACGATGGCGTCAATCTTCAAGACAATGCTACAGCGATAAGGAAATACTTAGAGATGGCCTGTTTTTTGCTTACCCGCTGTACTGTGCGATATGAGCAGAATGTAGTACGCGTGCAATTTTCCTGTGTTTTGTACCTTATCTTACCCTTGGTATGCAGCTTTGAAATCACGGAATACTGGCCGGGGTTGCCGCCCATATCAACAGAGGTATTTGCAACGCTTCAACTTGATATTGCCTGCCACGATTTCTCACATCGGATTTGGTGCACGCATTTTCCTAGGTCTGCTTCGACGTATTTGAATTATTTCTAGCCCACTGTTACATCACCCAAGTCCCAGTTTCATTCTCTGCTTATCGTGACTAAGCTTCGTCGGCATGGGTACTCTTTTTGTCTTTCTCGTATCGGTATGCCGTGAGCGTAGAACGCTAGGCTTTTCCGACTTTATTCGATGTGGTGATTAAGCATGGTTTAGGTGTGTGCCAGTGCCAGCCGACCTTGTGCGTACCTGTTCCAAGTCATATTCAATCCCCTGTAAATTGTCTAGGTTGGATTCTGTAACCTACCTTTGTCGACTTTCTAGCTCTTGGATCTGTGGCGTTCCTCTCCGCCATCAACTCTGCATCTGGCGTCTTTTCATCTAAATTTAAGTCGTGGCAAGAACAATTGCGAAACAAATGATTACCTTTTCTTCGTGGGAAATGCGTCCGGGGATACATGATACAGGATCGGCGCTTTAATGCAGGTATGTTCATTATTAGATGGTCGCTTTCACGTCGTTGGCGTAGATCCAGTATTGTTTTCCACCAAAACCTCACGGGTCACTATTTGCGACAGCGATCACCTTTTGATCCAACCCTTGCATTTCGTCAGTCATTCTACTCTCCTCTCAACTATATCTTGATTGTCCTTATAGCCGTACGTGCGCCTTTCAACACGTCAGGATGTCATCTCGGCCATGTGGCGCCGTTCCTAAGTGCATGGCATATTGCCCCTATCCGGGCACCTAGAATCGACAGCACGGCCCAGTCAACTACTCATCTTCACGTATGCCGATGGCGAAAACGTAATCTACAGAAACTTGGAGTACGGACAAAGATCTCAGTCTTTTGTCTATCCTTCCCGACCAAGGGAACTTTTGCACTTCACTAAGTATGTCTGCTTGTGATTCGTCTTTCCTTTTCCGTCTCTGATGGCTCTTCAGTTGAATTGACAGATATCACCAGTTTACGATCTTCATTCCCCTATTTCTCGTGAGCTGTAGCTCTTTCATATTCCCCTTTTATGAAAGGCATACCAACCCGATGCTAGACTGCTGTCCTCGGATCGCCAGTGTTTCAGTTCACGAGCAGGGGCGGATGGATGGCAGCGCATGCGCCTCATCCTTCCATGTTGATTTGCTTCTCTTCTGTTTTCCGAAGCCCGCTGCGATCCTGAGCAGCCAGCATTTCCTCCAAGTGCAAATTTCGTGTCACTGGTATTTCCACATTTATAGATGCCTACCAAAATCTGATTGTTTCATGAAGCATACAGTCGCGGTGGCGTGTTGACCCTTGCCATTTTTACTGGACTGCGACTCGTTAACCCGTAGCGTAGTCGTAACGAGCACCACCCCGTCGACAAACCGAAAGAACTCGAAAGTACAGGAATCTCCACGGAACGAATGGTCGCCAACGAGTGCTGAATGACAGCCCGTATCGCGTTACCATGTTCCGCTCATGTTTTCCAATTTGGACCGATGGCTGGAGAGGCAATATTTGTACAGGCTCTTCGTTGGCCTCAATTACGAGATCCTTGGAGATACCTCATCGCTTCCTCGCTTCATCAGTCGTTATTCCGTCCATTCCTTCTTCCATGCGCGCTTGTTGCTACTCTTAGTCCAGCGACGGGCGATTCCTTCCATGTAAAGATTCCTTCCCAGGATCCAGTCCTACGTCTCCCGGAATATTAGGTCATGAATACCCATGTATCTGCACCTCTGAACCCAGTCATAATCATAACCCAAATATGACCCACCGAAGGTAGGCGTGATATGTATCTATGGCACATCCTGCTAATCTTCTCGTTATAAGCATGACACTCTACGGCTGGCGCTTCGGTGAACGATCGATCCGCCAAAGAACTGGGCATCGATAAGGACATCTCTCAGTTCTTTGCATATTTCTGCCGAGAGTGATCTACCGCCTGATCATGGCTTTTCTATGCGAGTAGACTGCTCACTCCTCCCTATCACGACCCTCGATTTGCCAGGATGATCCTAAGGACCGATTCTCACTGCCCCGAATCGCAAACCAAGATCTATCTCGACGTTAAAGTATACCACCCTGTCCTTCACCGTTACAGTATGGGACGGCGACCTGTTTATCAGCGATATGAGGGAATTTGGGGACAGCTAGAAGTTAGATGGAGAGTATTGGCGTCGAGTTTTTGGCGTTCCGGAAGTGGGGATGATCGTGAAGAGCATGAGGAGCGGTGATAGGTCCCGTTTGAAGTCTACGTCAACGAGGTCATATGGTAAGAACCTTTTTCTCCTGCGGGACAATAGATTGATATTTTGTCTAGAAATTGCTCAAAGAACTTGTCCCATTACGAAGGTGCACCGACAATGGTTTTTGTCAAACAGCTACCAATACCATCTTCCGAGCGATAATAAGCTGCCTAACTCCGTCATATCTTTCATCTAATTATGCGGCACGACCTTCTGTGGCACTGTATATGTGGCGTCTAAAGATAAGGCGAGGCGATTCCCCTCTCCCAGGCTGGTATGAACGTGCATGGCGGATGGCCTACTTTTGGTCATGTCCCGCAAGCGCACCCTCGTCCTCCTTGGCTGTTTCTGGGTATAACATTCTACTTACAAACATCAAAGTGGCCTCTGTTACTAACATCTCTTTCACGAAGAGAGATATCCTTTACGTGACAGGCCAAGCGCAAGATTTTCACACATTGAACTAGACGCTCAGAAAATCGTGTTCCTTTCCGACCGCCTGACCATCCGTAATACGGCGTACGGAAACGCCCAGGCACTGCTATTTATGCGCTTATGCTTCCGAGGGCCAAAAGGGAAATTCAAGGAACGGTGCTGCTTCTCTAATTATAAGCTTCCGTGTTATCTATCTCTTCGTCTCTTTCCACACTGCGCAGTGCTTGAAAGGTTAGCAATTTAAAATTCAGTCGTTAATATTTCTGCAAACAAATCGATTGATTACAGTGGAAACGGAAAGGTGTGCAGGTCCCTATGTAACGTCCATTATCTGAAGTAGAAAGATGACAGTCGATTTAATACCAACAGTGTAAATCTTGAACTTAATTGTTCAAATTGCTGTAAATCCACAAAGAAACCTGACAGCGCCGTTTTTACTGGCCATTTCGATCTCGCATCACCAAAACTTACGCCTCAAGACGTGAGACGGATGGTCTCGTCTGTCTCGCACGTTCTGAACAATCCGTGCTGAAAAGGACAATCGGGGCCAGCATCGAGGGAGAGTCGTCGCTAAGAATAAGTAAGTATAGAAGTAATTTTTCTAATAGACATCTTTCACGATGGTACTTACAATGCCATAGGCAGGCGCTCATTGTGAAGGAATGAAAGGAAAAGCACGTAATAAGATCCGGTAGTGGCAGTTGCTGAGTTATTGCGGTGTACGGCTGACTGTATTCATTTTGTTGGGCAGAACCGCTTGAAATTCTCTCATACATTGTTCACTGAAAGATTAGCTGCAGACAGCCGCTCACATGTTATGAAAGACTGCTTCCGGTGCTTTACTTCACTATATGAGAAATGTCATAGTGTGAAAGAATATCTTGAGAATATCTAGATGGATTTCAGTAGTCTCTATGACAAACATGTGCAACTCGGACGTTCCCGCCAACCGCCTCTTGACACGGAACCACCATCTTCTCATTCAGGTCGTCGGGATTGTGGCCACTGCATGCAACAACGAACTCTGTTCACGCGAAAACATTACGTCTGGCGCGTTACACCGGCCTCGAGAAACAATTGGGCTTAATTTGGCACGTCCTGGAGGGTGAATGTAAGGAGCCGTATTGCGTACGACGGGAGAGACTAATAACGTTCACTTTAAAAAAGTCTTATCATCCAGTTAGATTCTCGTTGTCGCATTCCAGGATACCACAGCGAGGTTGCCTCATCCGCAGTAGTGCTTCTATCTAGGAGAACAACCATTTTCTTTCGCCATTCAATCATTCCTGCAAGATCCACCCAAACATCTCTCGCTGCTTCTGGGTGACGGAATTTCTTATTGCACAATCTTGTGGGTATATATAATCCCTTGTTCCGTTATTTCTCTAACAAACATGGTCGATTCCCTTCAGGACAAGCACGATGCAAGTGGCCCCAACTGCGAAGAGAGCCATCCCAGCATCGAACTTGGTGTAGTGTCGCCAAGGAGGGTATGGCTGAAGCTGGACTTGTTTCTGCTGCCAGTCATAGCCATGTTCCATTTCTTGTCGTTCCTGGTGTGTTGTCCATTATCGTTTCGATTCCTTAGATGACTGAAAGCTGTCACAGGACAGAACGAGCATCGGCAATGCACGCATTGCAGGCCTTCAACGCGATCTCCAAATGACAAACAATCAATATAGCATTGCTTTGACTGTCACCTACGTTATGAATCTAGCTACTCAATTACCCTCCAATCTTCTACTTCGAGTACGTTAATCTACATCTTTCCTGTCTTTTCGAACTCAGGACTTGTTGACACTCACTCACAGGTCATTGGACCGAACTATCTTCTTCCCACCATAATGACCGGTTTGGGCGTCATCACTACCCTCCAGGGAGTGGTGACGAGCTATGCCGGCCTCCTAGCTTGTCGGTTCTTCCTCGGCGTCTTGGATGGGGGTGTCTTTCCTGGACTGGTATTATACCTGACGCACTTCTACCCTCGTTCCAAGATGACCGTCCGTATAACTGCATTTTTTGTTACCGCTTCTCTATCAGGGGCGTTCTCAGGAATTCTTGCTTACGGTATCATACGCCTGGACGGCGTAGGTGGACGTGCAGGGTGGCGATGGATATTCATCCTCGAAGGCGCATTCACTATCGCTTGGGGCCTTATAATTTATTTTCTTATGCCTCGGGATGCTATGACTGCGAGATTCTTGCGTCCAGCAGAACGCGAATACATCGCCAGTCAAGTTGCTGACTTTGGAGGAGAGAGGTTTGAATGGAGAGAAGTGAGGAAGGCGCTCGTCGCACCGCACGTTTGGATTATCAGCGTTGTATTCTTCTTTGCGGGTACTGCCCTCTTTGGTTTGGCCTTGTACGTATTTCTTCTATCATGTTCGCTCCGATCAAAATCCTGATTTCATTTACGTAGCTTCACCCCGTCGATTGTCCAGAGCTTGGGATACACGGCAGTTCGCTCGCAGCTCATGAGTGTGCCGCCCTTTGCTACCGCCTTTGCTTTGTCAGTGGTGACCGCCTTCCTGTGTGACAGGTTCCCTGTGCGAGGCGTTGTTTGTATCGGGACCTCTATCATCACTTTGATAGGATTTACCCTATTTCTCACCTTATCGTCGGCACACGCACGGTACGGCAGTCTCTCTCTCTCTATATCTGGCGTGTACGCCTTTACCCCGACGTTGACATCGTGGAACTCGAGCAATTCAGCACCGCACGTCCGCCGTGCGACGGCGATCGCTATTCCATTCATCCTGTATAGCGCTGGGGGAATTCTGTCGACTTGGTTGATGGGAAGCTGGAGTACGGCGCCTCAGTACGTACTTGGGACGAGAGTAATGGTGGCGTTCAGTGGCGGGATGGCTGTGGGTTCTGCGTTGTGCTTGTGGTATTTCGTGTGGATGAATCGGAAGAAGGCGAAGGTGCTGGAACAGGACGTTAAAGGGATGGATGGGGACTTAGCTCCGTCATTTGTGTATTTGCTGTGAGGGTATGCCATCTCGTGTTAGCATTACGCCCCACTCACTCAATACCCTTCTAGGTAGTGACGAACATGCATGAAATACCGTCTTTAGGCACACGGTCTTACCGGTCGTGTAATGCAGAATACTGACCTCGTTTTCAGAGGTTCTATGAATAAAATTCTCTGTTTTTTCCATTGGCGTGTAATATTCCAGACATGAAAGCACTTGAAGATGTCGTCGAAGCGAAATGGTGCATCTTGAGACAGGATAGTATGCTCCCGGAGACTTGGGTGTTGCTTGTGCCTCAAGGGCGACCTTACTTTGCTGGTCTGGCGCCATAATAAAGGCTACTGAAGAGCGTGGAGTTTGTTTTTCAATTTTAGGTGCATAAATGTCTACATCAGGGAGAGAAAGTGTGGGGAGAAGTCACTCCTGCACTGCATAATCGAGAGCTCCCTTTGAATGGTTCGATTTATTATCAAACAAGTGATCATCCCGATATTCTGAAGGAAGGGCGACTTAAGTAGTCAAGATAATAAATCGAACCAATAGACCTACCATTTCTTCAGAAGTACCTTCGGAACTGTGGGGCGTGATCCTAAGTATGGCCGGAGCAGAATGTCCTGCATGCTCCACGACTGACTTTCTCGAGGAATTTCGTTGACGGCGGTAATTGAACCTACAAACATTCAGCTTGAAGTTCGAAAGAGGGTGGCGACGACGTACATGGCAAGCAAGGAATTTACATAGACTATTAATATGTTCGTAAGCGTTTTTCAGTGGTTAATAGCAACGCTAACGTTTGGGTAGGACAAAATCAATCCCGAGAAAATTTAGCGTTTCGGGCCACGCGATGTACTGCAGATATTCGTGAGATCCTAGCATGGGTTCAAGTCGGGAGACAACAGACCGCAATAAGAGCGAACAGTGAGCAGGCGCTGTCATTTTCTTTTTAAGAAAACGGACGGAGAGAGAAAGGCGGCCATCTTCACCTTGTAGCCGACTCGGATACCAGAATGAGTCGCATTAGTTTAAGAATTATGGCTGCCGTTCTAGTAAGAGAGTCTCAACCAGAATTCGAAGGTATTGCAATGAAAGGAATGCACGAAGAGAACGCCGTATCTCCTCTGCTCTCATGCAGATAATAGAACATCATAAGCGCTATGATGAGATCAGTTATGACAATCGTGGAGAAGAATGTGTAAAGTGATCTCTATATTATTTTGTGAACATTTGAATGTGGCTGAAGTACGGAATCGCATACCTTGACAATATGAATGGCCTCGAAGTTGGCTGTCATATAACTGTTTGGGTTCATTTGGGGTTGTACACATATCCATAAGAGTTTCCTTACATTTCATAGGTTACAACTGCCGCTTCTAATTAGTGACATTGGAGAGGGCGAACGTGTAGTGCCTGACAAATTCCAGAACCTGCAAGAAATGGGGAAAACATAAATGTGAACAGTTGTTGGAGCAAGAAAGGCCATTGAAGTACCAAGCGAAGCTAGTACCGCTCTACAGGCGGAAGTTAGTAGACGGCAATGAACAGATAATCATAAAACACACCTCATTCCTTGATGACAGGTACATGCGCCGATCTTCAAATGATTCAGAGTGCCAATAGTGACATGATTCCTCAAGTCCACCAGTAATGCGTCCTCAGACCCTTCCGGTATTCTGAACGTCTAACAGCCGAAAAAGCCAGGTCTAGTCGACCTGATTCAACGACCCGCTTTGCAGTGATGACGGAGGTCGCATACCGTTTTAGAAGATTGTCGACAAGGCCTGGTTCGATGGAGGATTCACAGGCGAGGGTGACGCTAAATGAACTGGAGGACAACACTGTTGATGGTGGTGCTGGGAGTCCCGAGGATGGGCACAGACTCTTCAACGAGATAGTGAACAGGCGAGCCGGATGGACTATCTCAGACGGTGACTCCTGTGTGCTGTTGGAACCGTATCGCTAGGTCCGAGAGAGGGAATGAGGAAGCGGTAGTGATAGTCGCAGATGTAGCTACGGATACATGGAAATATACGGGAATGGTGCACGTGATCGCGGAGGGACCGGACCTTGCCAACGCTCCCACTGTTGAACAGGAAAGGCATGCTGCACAAATATGGATTGTAACACGGGGTGTCGTTGGCAGTGGTTCTAAGGAAACAAGCATCCACCTATCTTGTATTGTGCTCAGTTGGTGATGTAGTGGATGGGATGAGAGTGAGAGGCGTGGTGTCGATGGTCCTGAAGGTCATGATGTGGTTCTCAGCTCAGTACAGTTGAGGACTCAGTGCAGTCAGGCAGAACAACGACATGTCTTTTGGATGAAGCAAAGCTGTGCCCACTTAGACTCAAACCAGTTCGCCAACCTGAAAGTTGTAAGCAGGCGCTTTCCGACAACATCCTCAATATGGCAAACTGGTTCCTGTAGGGTGTTCATGCCAACACAAATCGGCTAGCATCATCTCTGTTGCAGAATAGGTGGTGCTACATAAGTGCGTGTGATGATTGAATGAAAGAGGATGACATAATGGAGTCCGGAAGTTCTCCATGGTCGTCTCAGAGACAGTATTTACCGCAGATTTCTGTCAGAGAGAGAGCCCTTCTGTGGGACAGGTTTTTGGAGAAGAATGTACTTTGTGTGCTTTCTGGAACAAAATGTTGTGGCCATCCTTGCATGAGAGCGAGAAGCTTATCCTATGGCATTGTCTGCACCACCAACGATGGATATACATGGTCTGTCCAACAAATCGCATGTCATATGGGGGACAAAATGCCATCAAGTAGAGTAGAAAAAAGTCGGTCACCCTTAACAGAGGTGTAGAATCAATGAAGAGAGGGTCCTTATCAAGGCATACCTTATGATTGTCGGTTCGCCAAACTAGATTGTCATATCTAAAATACCAGATCAGCAAGACGTGTGATAAAATAGACCTGAATCTTACATTTGGTCGATGACAGTGATACGCATGTTGCATGTCTACCCTTAGATTTTGTGATTTTGTATGAGATATATACATACCAGAATCTATATCTACTTGAGTATGAGAGCTATTGCTGAGACTTCGAGCAGATAGCTAAGATCCTGTGCAATGAGAGAATATACAGAGTCAAAATACAGGACTTAGGAACAGTACTTCAAAGGATTGAACCTACCAGCCTGAATATTCAACCTGTAATCGGTCTAAACAGGCAAATATATGCCATAACATCCCACTAATGCACGATCTACTGAAACCAGAAGTATCTAGTCCCTTAATATGGTTGACTAGCCCCCAGAAGATGTGAATAGTCCCCTAATGCGATGATTAAGTCCCCAATGTGGTTGACCAGTCTTGACAGAAGGGAATATTCCCCTAATGCGATTGAATAGCTGTGACTAGTTGTCTATGGTTTGCAGAATATTCTGAGGCAGTTCAAGCTCTAGAAAGAATAGACAGAAAAGGATGCAAAGTTCACACTCAGAAGCGAATATTCTCCCTAACATGGCGGAATATTTCCCCTCATATTGAAGATACAAAGTGACTCGCCATTACTATCACTTGATAGTGACTTTGGACCTGTAGATATTCTGCAGATGAACCGCATTCCAGAAGAATAGCCATGAGGCTCACATCAGTGATCGGAATATACCAATTATTAATTGATCGGTCAGGAATATTCCCCTGGTTGCAGCTTCAGCTAGTTGCCTAGATACAGAAGATAATGACGGATCACCCATTGCATGGTGTGGTAGTCTGGGCAGCAGGTGAATTAACTGGTAACCAAGCTAGCTAGCTTGGCAGCACCAGAATATTCCCTGGTCTGGTGAAGAATAATAGAATAATCTGGCTCCAACAGCCATGGAGACAGTATCTAGATTGTCTGGACTGATAAAACCCTCAACCCAGTAGTATATACCCTAGACCCAGTCGGATATTAGCTTATACAGTATGACTAGATATCCATGGTAGATCGGACTATGTACAGTATATAAAGGCCTCCTAGATGTAATATACGGGAGGCAACACCCTCCCCACAATTTGACCTTATAAGCACAGTAGCTTGGGAGATTCAAGGGCCTTGGAGTGGAACCTCAGAGTTATAGATTAGTTTGTTAAGTCCAGGAAGCTTGCCATCCCTTAGAGTCACACCTTAGCCAGTGAGCAGGGCAATTCAAAGGCCTTTGTGCATATTCCTTGGGTGAGACAAATATTCCTTAAGTCCAATAGAAAAAGATAAAAGAATATAAAGATTATTTATATATTTTTGAGTTTGAGTCGGCCAGTGAGCCGTAGCATCAGCCAGTGAGCTGCAGAGTCAGCCAGTGCGCCATTATAAAGCCAGTGTGCTATAGAATTCGGCCAGAGTGCCATTAATCTCAGAACACAGAATATTTCAAGTACCAAGATGAGCAGTCATCATTAATATACTTTATTTGCTCCCAAACCTATTATATATTCACTAAGTCAAATTGAATAGCTTGGATACCTTTAGAATTGAGAGAACAAGTCATATATTCGAGCTTCTTGCTAGAATATTTGTGCACTTATCAGAATATTCAAACTTCCTACCAAACTAGTTGGTTTGCAGAGGTCTTCTATCGATCTCGAAACACACAAACTTATATATTTGGTGGTTGTGAAGTGCAAGGATTGCTTAGGGTTGAGTATATATGAGTTTCACTTGCTGTATATTTGATCTAGGTTTTTCCCCACACCATTGAAGAGCTGCCTGCATGCACAAGCTAGAAATGCACCAGCATCGAAGACACTGATCACACCCACACCTAACACTACACACACAAACACACTCAAGTTCATGGGGGATTCTGATGCAATAAAAGTAGCAAACCAATAAAACTGTATTCTCAATATTTCTAAGATGCACACATAGCGATAGCGCTCATATAGAATCTAGACTTCTCTAAGTCCAAAGGCTTTTCTCAGACAAGAGGTGCGACTTCTGTCACCGGGCCTCAAGGCAAGGGTTGTATAATGTTGCAATCTATGCAGTGGGAGGCTTCCAGTAGGTAAATATACTGAATTGTTAGCTACTAGAGCTCGGAACGAGCTCCTTAAATACTACAAAAGTATCTAGAATATTCTACCAAAAGTACCTATAATTATCAAAGTATCGTGATAAATTAGTAAGCTGAATGTTTGGGAATCTTCCAGCATGAGCTTGAAGTTGCAAATCCAACATATAACAATATGCAAATGTCGCCAAACATAACCACAACTCTGTAGACATCGCGCGCAACCCAAATAGTCACTGCAAGCAACAAACAACACACTAAACATGACTTAAAGTACCGCGCTCTAAGCAGAAACCAAAACACTCAAACAATCCACAAGAGCCACAGGGTTTGAACCTACATGCTTGAGCTTCTAACCGATTGTAGACCCACAGGATTCAAACCTATGCGATCCAGAGAACACAAATAAACACAGAAAACCCCATCCAACAAGCCAAAGGGTTTGAACCTTTGCCAACTTGCGGAATTAACACAAAGCTGTTACGATTTATTTACTTTTTCTTATCTTATCTTATCTCATCGTACTCTCCCATCATGAGATCAGCACGCAATCCTCACACCATACGCCGCATCACCCTTTGATACCATCTTCCCCATCTTTTTGGACTATTATTAGACCCAACGTTTAGTATATAAGGACGACGAAGTCCACTATGTAACCTTAGCTTCAAGCTATAGTTTAATAACTCTATCTTGCCGACTCACTCGCTGAAGATCTATCTAATTGAACCTTAACCATATTCTGGACTCCTACAGGGATCTCTGAGGTGACTGCCCGAACGCGAGACAGCCTTAGATCTACCCTTGTCCCTTGAATATTGGCCCAGGTCTAACAGTTAGCTTGAAGCTTCCCTACCAAAGGTCTCCTGATCGCTAGACGAAGAGGACCTATGATCATTACAACCGACGCCTCCCCACAAACCACCATTATAGTTTCCACCATATTGGGGACTATAATCCTTGCCCTAAGCGCTGTAGCATTCATACGACCCTGCTACAGACGACAAACGAGATGACCCATTAGAACCTACCACCCAAACCTTCCCTGATACTATGTCGGACCCTCCCGACCAACCACCCCAGAAGAAGGGATTCATGCAGACCTTGAAGGACAAGGTTCTACCGAAATCCACTGACGACGCAGCATCCGTGAAGACAGTGAAGACCCGGTCGTCCTGTCGATCTTATCGGGATCCCAAACCACCTGAACTGAGTCCTCTGATACTGCCGTTAGAACCCCTCCAGCAATATCCCACCACGAGCCTGAAAACGTCTCCTACGAGGACGTTATCGAGGCCTACGCAATGGGAAGCGACCTCGCAGGAGATGATGGAAATACATCGGAGCCTAGCCCCACAGGGTCAGGCCCCCACCCTGCCGAGCCACCCAGAATCGTATCGCCCAGACCCGTTCTCCCGATACGACCCCCCGCGGCTCTCCTTGCCGAGACAAGAAGAGACCGAGTTCGCGGAAGAAGAATATACCCTGACCTCCCCTCCCAGGAGGTCATCACCATACAAATGGAAGAGTCCTCATCCCAAGCAGCAGGCCCAGAGGATGAGGAGGGAGAAGAGCGAAGGAGACGTCGACACAAGCTTGTTGATGCATACTACAGCACAGCAAATCGTGTTAGACTGGCAGGCAAAACGTGAACAAGGTACTGGGACCGGCTCTGAAGAGCCGCGTGGGCCCAGCAGGACGCCGTCGCGGAGCAGCTTCGAATCGAATACCAGCAGTGGGAACGAGACCGTTACAACCGGAGGTTCCAGGAAAGCCCCTTCCACTTTGAGGGACCCAAGATGGAGTGGACAATCCTCTCCGAGGAGGACAGATTCGCCCTGGGACCATGGGTCACCTTCGCATGGGAGACCCGATTACGAGATTATGTCGGAAGAGGGGGATTACCAGTCTCCACGGACGACTATATCCTCGGAACCAGCCCCAACTACAGAATGGTGGGAGGAACAAGGCGACCACTCACTCCAAGAACCGTGGGAAGTAGAATCCATGAAAGCCTACGAAGGCAGTTACAGGGCCCCATCCCCCATCCCTATGAGGGCCCGCCGCTCCGTCCCAGAACCGACACCGAGCAGAGGGAGCTCGAGAGGACCCTGGATTGGGCCCTCCAGAATCTCGCAGCCAACCGAGAGGTGGCCGAGAGAGTACAACAGTTGGCTGAGGAGAATAGCCAGGACCACACCCTGGCCGACCAGTCCCAGGCCATCAACGAAAGAGTCTGACAAGTGGCTGAGCGAAGGGCCAGGAGAGTACCCACGTCCCCTCCCTGACGCTCCCCCTCCCCGCAGGCGGGACCCAGTTCCCTGACCCCATGCTGCCGAGCCCCCACTCCGCAGGCAGGACCGAGCACCCCGACCTGGCACAAGTAGGATGTTTGCCGGGGCTGGAGGAGCAGAAGCAGGACCCTCAGGGAAGAAGCCGGAACCAGTAAAGTTGAGCTCTGCCAAGCTATGAGCCAAGCATGAAAAGGAACTGGAAAAGGCCAAGGAGCTCCAAGAGCAGAAGGAAGGGATGGACCAGGAGCTCGAAGAGCATTATAAAAAGTACCTGAATACCTGCCCAGCGCGACTGCCCAGTAGACCAGGAGGAGATCCGGATGACGACCCCTACGACAATCCAGATCAGTGGTCGATTCCTAGACCACCACCAGACAGGATGCCCCCGGGTCCACCACCCCCATGGCCCTCTGGTAACGCCGCGGATGACGCCCCCTTCTTAGGAATCAAACCCATACTCATCAAAGAACCCACCGCGTTCGATGGAACCCATTCGGAACTTAAAAGGTTCCTTTACCAATGCACTAGCTACTTCGAGACTTACCGCACCTACTACCACTATGAACCCCAACAAGTAGCTTATGCAACTTCTGCCCTAATTGGGCCAGCTCTGGAGTGGTGGGTCAACCTCGTCGATGAGTACTTTAGTGGCAATCTCAGGAGATTCCGATACCCGTCCTGGGATAGATTTGCAGAGTTACTCGCCCAACGCTTCACAGACCCCGCGATCGAGGACGTCCATGAGAAAAAGATGATGGACCTCTGCATGGAGGGAATGACCACCTATCAGTACTTCCAGAAACTGGAAACGGAGGCCCAGATGGCCAACAGAAGACATGACGAAAGCGCCCGGGGTCCCCTCATCACGGCAGTACGATGAGGTATCCCATATAGCTACTCTCGCGTGATTGCTGATACTGGCTTCAACATCCCGGAAACCTACCCTCAGTGGAAGCAGCGGGTCACCACGATGTATGAAGAACAACAAAGGAGGATGCTTTTCGATCAGGCGCACGGCAGAGACAGAAAGGAAGGAAAAAGGGCCGACAATCGACCAAAGACCCAAGGATCGTGAGGAAGCATGGCAATTCCCGAAAAGAAGACTGGAACTGGAATGACGTACGGAGGAAGCGGACAGCTGATGGAGATAGACCGACTCAGAAAAGAAGGACAGTGCTTCAACTGCGGCGAGAAAGGGCATCTATCGAAAGATTGCAAGAAGGAGAGGAAAAAGAGGCCCCGCGAAGCTCGAACTGGACGATTTACCAGAGAAGAGCTGAGGGCCATGATCGAAATTGCCGACGAAGAAGGAAACAAGAAGGAAGAGGTCGCAAAGACCCCCAAGGTCGAGGAAGTAAAAGACGAGGCCGACAAGTAAGCAATTCTACTTGTTCGGCCCAGGACTTTCAGATAGGGAAAACGAAGTCGAAGCCTGCAGCGCAGTCTTCCTCCTCATATGTCACATTATCACGTATTCACACGCATTCGAATATACCCGATTTTACTACTTCCCTATCTGAACCTGAATCGCCTTCGAAAACCGATAAAAACCCCCTCGACAGCAACAGGACCTCATCCTCCCCACGATCGCTGACTCCTTCTGTTCCAGCCAACTCCTCCCTCACTGCCTCAGAAGCAATCCCTGGACCTCCCATCTTCCGGTCGGGTAAGTGCTATGGGCCGTGGGTGCCATCGACCCTCGGAAGTAACGGGGAAGATGGCATGCTTGATCAGACACGTACGATCCCCCAGGTCGTTCACCCTCCGAGACAAGTCACGAGAGACCCAACCCTGGACACACCGAGCCCCGCCAAGGCAAGTGGTGATGTTCGCCCCCCAGCTAAGGTGTACACCTCACCTGGGGAAGCGACATCCCAACGACTCTCAGGATCAGCGGAACGAGGAACCGAAAGTGTCGGTAGAACGGCACCCTCCAGTATGCCCCCAATGGAATCAAGCGGCATCGGATGCACAGTGCCACCACGGGTTACGATGGAAGAAGTACCTGACGAAGAAGATGATGTCTCCTATCAACGTTACCTAAGGGCGCAAGAGAAGCGAGACAAAGAAGCGCGAGAGGAGAGGCAGTCTGTACCCTCCCCAGTAAGTGTTTCCCACCCCCCGAACTTTACCTGGCTCCCACCGTTTGGTGCGGACTGGACCCTTCGGGCGGTTAGGGAGGCACGAACTGATGCAGAGGCACTATCCTCCCTATATCTCTGGACGCATAAAGATAAACAGTCCGAAATAGATATCGACCTTCTGCAGCTCCTTCAAGAAGATCCCCCCCTGTCGGCAATCAACCGAATGCATGAGTTGAGAACCCCCATTCGGTATCAACGGCAGGTAAAGACTTCGGGAATCCGCGAATTATTCCTCGAAGCCCAAATCGAGACCCTCACCAACCGGGAAATGCTCAAAGTGCAAGCGCTCGTGGACAGCAGCTACACCGGTAGCACGATAAGCGAGGATTATGTTAGAAAGAACAATCTAACCACCCGAAAAGCCGCCAGTCCCATCTCAGTATATAATGCCGACGGCACACGAAATAAGGTGGGGAGCATCACAGACTTCGTGGAACTTCAACTCAACATCGGAGGACATAGCGAGCGAATTGACCTAGGGGTAACTAACCTAGGCAAGGGAGACGTCTTCCTAGGACATGACTGGTTAAAGCGACATAACCCAGTCATTAACTGGACTACCGGGAAGGTCTTATTCGCAAGATGTCAATGCCAACGGAATCCCTTCCCCCTCCCTGACGCGGACCCCGAGGACCCCTGGGATCAAGAATTAGAGGAGGGAGAGACGATCCTGATGGTTGACTTGGAAGAAGAAATCAGGATTCGAGCGGTTCATCATGCCAACAACCTAGCAGCAAGGGCGAACGAGGGAAAGGCAAAACGAAGTCTCGAAGAGATGGTGCCACCCCAATATCGGGAATACCTCGATTTATTCTCGAAGGAGAACTTCGATGACCTCCCTGATCGGAAGCCTTGGGACCATGCTATCGAACTGATCCCAAATGCGCAAGCAACCCTTGACTGTAAAATATATCCTCTCAATTGCAATGAACAGGAGGAGCTAGACAAGTTCCTTGATGAGAACCTGGAAAGCAGAAGAATTCACCCCTCGAAATCCCCTTTTGCATCCCCCTTCTTCTTCGTCAAGAAGAAGGATGGGTCGCTCCGACCAGTACAGGATTACCGGAAGCTGAATGAAATGACCATTAAAAACCAATATCCCCTTCCTCTCATTGCTGATCTGATGGACAAACTGCATGGGGCCAAATACTTCACTAAATTGGACGTGTGCTGGGGATATAATAATGTTTGGATCAAACAAGGAGACGAACACAAGGCCGCCTTCAGAATGAACCGTGGACTATTCGAGCCCACGGTAATGTTCTTCGGACTAATGAACTCCCCTGCCACCTTCCAGTGGATGATGAACGACATCTTCGCCGACCTCATCCATGAAGGGAAGGTCACTATCTACCTAGACGACATCCTAATCTTTTCCAAGGACCTATCAGAACATCGCCAAATGGTAAAAAGAGTCCTAGCCCGCCTCTGAAAGCACAAACTTTTCCTGAAGGCCGAGAAATGTGAATTCAAGGTCCTCGAGACAGAATACTTGGGAGTGATCATCAGCGAAGGGTCGGTCCGAATGGATCCCATCAAAGTAAAGGGGATCACCGAATGGCCGACCCCAACCAAGAAAAAGGAATTACAATCCTTTTTGGGCTTTACGAATTTCTATCGGAAGTTCATAAAGGACTACTCGAAAATCGTTCGACCAATGACCCAACTAACCGGGAAGGCCCCCTGGATATGGGGAGCCACCCAGAACAAGGCATTCCAGAGACTCAAAAGGCAGATGGCGGAGGACGTGGTACTTGCCCTACCACGAGAAAAGGGGTGATTCCGAGTGGAGGCCGACTCTAGTGAAGGAGCCATAGGTGCAGTCCTTAGTCAAGAGCATGAAGGAAAGTGGAGACCAGTCACGTTCCTATCAAAAGCACTCATGACTATGGAACGCAATTATGAAATCTACGACAAGGAACTCCTCACGATAATGCTCGCCCTCGAAGAGTGGAGACATTATCTTATGGGAGCTGCAGATGACTTCGAGATATGGATGGATCACCAAAACCTCCAATACTTCTGACAGCCCCAAAAACTCAACTGCCGACAAGCTAGATGGGTAACTGAACTAGCCGAGTATCACTTTACTCTACATCACAAGCCGGGTACCACCAACCGAAAAGCAGATCTCCTTAGTCGCCAAGACAACCATGACCAAGGAAAGAAGGATAATGACGATGTCATTGTCCTCCAACCCGAGCATTTTCGAGCCATGATCATGCCAACCACGAGCGAAATCCATCAACGGATCAAAAACACCACCCGAAGTCACGAGAAGTGGGATCAGGGAATAGCCGCCTCCCTAAATCATGAGCGAGGGATCTCCGAGGAGGAAGGGCTACTAAGGTATGACGGACAGATCTACGTACCACGAGACGACAGGTTGAGGGGGGAAATCATCGCCAATTGCCATGACCACATCACAGCAGGACATCCCGGAATCACGAAAACCCAAGAACTCGTTCTAAGAGAGTTCTGGTGGCCAAAATTCCGACAAATGATCAAGAAATATGTCAAGGCCTGCGAGATGTGCCAACGAACGAAAACCAATACACAGCCCAGGGCTAATCCACTACACCCCAACGAAATCCCATCAGCCCCGTGGACTCATATCTCGGTTGACATGATAACTGGGCTGCCCGAATCCAATGGCTATGATGCAATTTTAGTAGTCGTAGACCGATTCTTGAAGGAAGTCGTTCCAATAGTGTGTAATACGGAGCTCACGGCTGAAGGATGGGCCAGGATACTCCGTGACCATATCTATGCCCACCATGGTATGCCTAAAACCGTCATCTCCGACCAAGGACCTCAATTCGTTTCAAAATTCATGACAGCCCTCCTACTCCTCCTGGACATAACCCCGAACGCCTCTACCGCATTCCACCCTCAAACGGATGGACAGACCGAACGCGCAAACCAAGAAATCAACAAATACCTGCGCATCTTCGTCAACTACCGACAGACAGACTGGGACGAGTGGCTTGCGCTCGCCGCCTTTGCCCACAACAACCGAATCCATTCCGCCACCGGTCAAACCCCCTTCTTCACGAACTATGGGGTCAATCCCCGCATACTCCCAGACTCAATCCAGACGATGCTGTTTACTAATCCAGCCACTAAATCATTCGCAGAACACATGCAGGAAATTCATCAACAAGCGAAAAAATCGCTTGAAGAGGCCGCCGGGAGGATGAAAACTCAATATGACAAAAAGAAGAAGACCGCCATCGACTATGCCGTCGGAGACAGAGTGTGGCTCGACGCAACCCATCTCCACCTTCCCTGCCCCAAAAAGAAACTCGATGACAAACGAGTGGGCCCCTTCCTGATCCTAGAAAAATCCGGCGCTTCCGCATACAAGCTAAAGCTCCCCTTGCACTGGAAGATACACCCCCGCTTCAATGAGAAGTTGCTCACCCCTTACGTACCACCTGCGTTCCCAAACCAAGAACAACCCCCACCCCCACCACCAGACCTTATCAAAGATGAAGAGGAATATGAAGTCGAAAAAGTCCTAAACTCACGCACTAGGCGAGTCAGAGGAAAGAAGGGACAAAAATCATGGCTCGTAACCGACTACCTCGTCCAATGGAAAGGATGGACACGCGAACATAATTCATGGACACGAGAAAACAACATGACTAATGCGCTAGAAGCAATCAAAGACTATCAGAAGGAACTCGCTAAGCGCACACCATCAGCAACAATGCGAAGAGTAATCGACAGATCCCAAAAGGCGGTCAAACAAATAATCGACTGCAATTATCGCGAAAACCAAGCCACTGGTGGATGGAGTATGTTCTATCAGGTAGAACGCGTAGACGGAAGAAAGTTCTGGATCGAGGAACCCGACAGGGAACGATGGAAGGCATTTATCGACGACTATTGGGCATGAGAAATCGAGAAAGAGATCAAACCAGGCGATTGCATCTTCTGCGATCAAGAGGAAGATGATGAGGAAGACTTAGAGGCAGTCGGGACGACTGCCTTAACAAGAGGGTAATGTTATGATTTATTTACTTTTTCTTATCTTATCTTATCTCATCGTACTCTCCCATCACAAGATCAGCACGCAATCCTCACACCATACGCTGATGTGCTTGGTAACGGTGCAGGGAAAAACCTAGATCGAATATACAGCGAGTGAAACTCGTATATACTCAACCCTAAGCAATCCTTGCGCTTCACAATCACCAAATATATAAGTTCGGGTGTTTCGAGATCGATAGAAGACCTCTGCAAACCGACTAGTTTGGTATGAAGTTCAAATATTCTGATAAGTGTGCAAATATTCTAGCAAGAAGCTCGAATATTCGACTTGTTCTTTCAATTCTAAAGGTATTCAAGCTATTCAATTCGACTTAGCGAATATATAATAGGTCTGGGAGCAAATAAAGTATATTAACGACGACTGCTCGTCTTGGTACTTGAAATATTCTGTGTTCTGAGATTAATGGCACTCTGGCCGAATTCTATAGCACACTGGCTTTATAATGGCGCACTGGCCAACTCTGCAGCTCACTGGCTGATACTATGGCTCACTGGCCGACTCAAACTCGAAAATATATAAATAATCTTTATATTCTTTTATCTTTTTCTATTGGACTTAAGGAATATTCGTCTCACCCAAGGAATATGCACAAAGGCCTTCAAATCGCCCTGCTCACTGGCTAAGGTGCGACTCTAAGGGATGGCAAGCTTCCTGGACTTAACAAACTAATCTATAACTCCGAGGTTCCACTCCAAGGCCCTTGAATCGCCCAAGCTACTGCGCTTATAAGGTCAAATCGTGGGGAGGGTGTTGCCTCCCGTATATTACATCTAGGAGGCCTTTATATACTGTACATAGTCCGATATCTACCACGGATATCTAGTCATACTGTATAAGCTAATATCCGACTGGGTCTAGGGTATGTACTACTGGGTTGAGGGTTTCGTCGGTCCAGACAATCTAGATACTGTCTCCATGGCTGTTGGAGCCAGAATATTCTATCATTCTTCGCTGGATTAGGGAATATTCCGGTGCTACCAAGCTAGCTAGCCTGGTTACCAGTTAATTCACTCGCTGCCCGGACTACCACACCATGCAATGGGTGATCCATCATTATCTTCTGTATCTAGGCAACTAGCCGAAGCTGCAACCAGGGGAATATTCCTGACCGATCAATTAATAATTGATATATTCCGATCACTGATGTGAGCCTCATGGCTATTCTTCTGGAATGCGGTTCGTCTGCAGAATATCTACAGGTCCAAAGTCACTATCAAGCAATAGCAATGGCGAGTCACTTTGTAGCTTCAATCTGAGGGGAAATATTCCACCATGTTAGGGATAATATTCGCTTCTGAGTGCGAATCTTTGCATGCTTTTCTATCTATTCTTGCTAGAGCTTGAACTGCCTCGGAATATTCTGCAAACCATAGGCAACTAATCACAGCTATTCAATCGCATTAGGAGAATATTCCCTTCTGTTGAGACTGGTCAACCACATTGGGGACTTAATCGTCGCATTAGGGAACTATTCATGTCTTCTGGGGGCTAGTCAACCATATTAAGGGACTAGATACTTCTGGTTTCAGTAGATCGTGCATGAGTGGGATGTTATGGCATATATTCGCCTGTTTAGACCGATTACAGGTTGAATATTCAGGCTGGTAGGTTCAATCCTTCGAGGTACTGTTCCTAAGTCCTGTATTTCGACTCTGTATATTCTCTCATTGCACAGGATCTTAGCTATCTGCTCGAAGTCTCAGCAATAGCTCTCGTACTCAAGTAGATATAGATTCTGGTATGTATATATCTCATACAAAATCGCAAAATCTAAGGGTAGACACGCAGCATGCGTATCAACGCCGCATCACCCTTTGATACCATCTTCCCCATCTTTTTGGACTATTATTAGACCCAACGTTTAGTATATAAGGACGACGAAGTCCACTATGTAACCTTAGCTTCAAGCTATAGTTTAATAACTCTATCTTGCCGACTCACTCGCTGAAGAGCTATCTAATTGAACCTTAACCATATTCTGGACTCCTACAGGGATCTCTGAGGTGACTGCCCAAATGCGAGACAGCCTTAGATCTACCCTTGTCCCTTGAATATTGGCCCGGGTCTAACAAAAGCGAGCACTAACCAGACCAAAGGGTTCAAACCTCTGCCACCTGTAATGCCTCACGTCACACAGAAACCTCAAGAACTTGAAAGAGTGCCCTCCAAGACACTATATTCTTATTCTCAGTATAGAGCGCAGTCAAACAATCAATGAAACTTAAGTACGGAGTGCCTCACTAGCCTTCTTGGCCTGGCTCATGACTCGGATCACTCAAATTTATATCAAAGATGGTCTATATTCTCTCGCTCGAAGCTACAAACAACTCCAGATGCTAGAGCGTGTGGCTGAAAAGCTTTGCACCGTTACACCGGGGGTCCAAAACTTGTACACTACTTCTATACTACTGTATTTATACATTCTATGATCTACAAATTAATACAACTGATTATAGTATTATTTCTTCTGTGGCCTTCTATTCCTTGCATCCCACGCATGTCGTCTGAGCATGCCATCACTTGGCACTTGGTCAAACGTCCGACTCAGACCCAGACTTGGTCTCACTCGTGGTTGTGGAGTCATCTAGCACTGCACGCAGTGTGTTGACATGTTACTTGTTATCTCCTCAGAGTGGCAACCTATCATAAGGGCTGTATTTTCCTTTAATCTTATTATTCTAGGTTTACTTGGTTGGTGGGGATACCCGCTCCATGCCTGGGCCTCACACTCCTCGGCTGAAGTCGGTTTTCTCGGGTTTATTCATACTCAGACATTATTTCATCTCACGCACAACTTGCCGGTCGATCCGTGCCTTGCACATCATAGATCAATGCATTACGTAGTTCTCTTAATATCACACATGTCTCTTATTGATTCTTTAGAGCGTGTCTCCAGTCCATTCCTAGTGCATTCAGTATCAAGCACTGAGCTCTTATGCTTAGTCCGACCTCAGGTAGTATCATTCTAAGCTAGAGCATGCGCTCTACCAATCATCACTTAATATATTCGACTGCACAACTTTGTAGCATCGCGCTCTTCTCTATTCTGCCTTGTCCTTGTAACAGGTTCTTGTAAAAGGTATGTATTGATACATTTTGCAAAATTACATACGTAAACGCTCTGAGAGCGTGTCACCGTTACCAAGCACATCAACGGTGAAGGTAGGTTGCCAATAAATGATGAAGTACAGAGTCCATCCTGGATACTTTTCAAATGATTGAATAAAATTGATGACACGTGCGCACCATGGTTATTGGTATACTTGACCCCAAATCCCCAAAGTCGAATAAGTACACCAGAGCACATGGTCGCATTTGCCAGCAGCACTCACACCACGATAATCGCTTGCATAACACCATCGACTGTCCGGCGGTATACATCTATATTCAGTCTAACATGTGAAAGCGAAAACCAGGTATTCACGTGCGGTTGATTATATAGAATGAAAGTGGGTAAGCCTTTGTCACTGATTGACCTTCAATTGGTCGACTTTGATCTAGAACGCACTGCTATGCACAGGTCCGACAGGTTCGACGGCGTGCCAATAACGTCTTAGAAAAGACAATATCGAGTTGCTGTTACCGCAATCGCCAGTCTCAAATGACTTTGTAACACCAGGTGTAGATTTCGTTGGAGACCAAGTCGACGGTTGTATATTTCCAAGAAGCCTTGGACGCAGCTAGAGAACCAGCTGTAGCTGGGAGGGAGGGAGGGAGTCGCCAGGGGCACATCGCAGGATCCATCCTAGATCGATTTCAGGACACTGAAGAAAAGTCGGAACAAGTGCGTACCAGGATCCTCGGTCACACATGGCTTCCAGACCCTTATTGGGTCCCTAAAGTCAAACAGGTGCCGCCAAATCCCAGATTCTGCGACTCTGTGCGTACACAAGAAAGTCATGAGTGGTCTGATATGCGGATAAGCACAAGAGCAGAAAGACAGCAGGTGCACGGACCAGGCCAACTGAACTCAGGAGATAACACAATGGGGAGATGATGAGTTTGAGAGTTGCACGATGGGCCAAACTCTGACCAGATATCATTCAAAAATGTTCACGAAAATCTAGGAAAATGTTCATACTAGGTTCGATGTCAAGGAAGTCACAGCAGAAAATGTCGAGAAGGCAATGTATATAAGATAGGACATCTCCATATTCTTCACTGTTGCCGACGCGTCGTCTTGAAATGAATCATTGTCGCCGTCGCTGCTATCGATCGTGGTTGTGGTCAATCAAGAAGAGGGAGTGAATATCAAATTTTCATCCAGTTTCGGCATTCAGGATTGTCGGGCCGAGTTGAGCCATGCCGTCTTGCCGGCTTCAACTACGATGTTCTATTTCCAAGAGGACGCGTCGTGCACTCTGGATCTCCCTTGTGACATCTGTTCTCAGAATTAGATTTCCCACAATTCTGACACCGATGCCCAGCTGCCAGCCATCAAAGCCACCTACGAATCTAACAATGATATCCCCCGTCTTTCAGGTTATATATGGGCGGGGACGGGACCTCACTAAAATGAGCACAAGGTACGCTTGACTCCCATACGTCCACATGCTCAAGCAAGATCTCATTCCCTTTGGTAATCCTCAACAAGGCAGAGGACCAGAAGGTGTACGCCTGTTGTTCTCAGAAGATACTCGAAATAGTATTCAAAGATGGAGATTAGAGCACGGACTTTGAGCAGGTTTACATGTGAATCATGAAGGTCTCACAGGCGCCGCTCACCCTGGGAGCGCTGTTGCGATCCGGATCTGTGATGATCACTTGCTTCCTTCCGTAGACTTCCGTAGACTTCTGCTCGGTCGTAGTTGGATCCGTACTATCACTACCGCTTCCTCGTTCCATCTTTCGGACCTAGCGATACGGTTCAGACACTGGTATCTATCGTAATAAGATTGGACTCCTGAAGACGTATGTATCTCCTCAGTAATATACTTGTATTCCCATCCTATTGGCAGCGAGACTGATAACAGTGCAGTGGTTCGCACGTCGTCACTTGTTCGCCTTGCTTGCCCGTTACCATCTATCGTCAATTTAATACCAGAATACACAAGCCAGGAGCTTTATTGAAGACGCGCCATCTATGGGTGATAGGCCCTTTCGGATCGCGATTGGTTGGACTTCCAGAGCCTCCGGATTATCTAATTATGAAGACAACGACTCAGTAAGCACATAAAGGCATGCCCAGAAGGATAAGGAATAACACATTGTAGAAATACGAACCGTATCTCCCTGTGGTCACTATCCCCGCCAGCGTAGATGAAGCAACCATTTCAGTGCTACAGCAACGTTCCTTCAATGGTAGAGTCTTACCATCGGCTGTCGGCAACACTCTCTGCACTTCCCTAGGTGTTGGTGGAATTTTGGAGAAGCTCAACGCCCCCAATTGCACTCCGGGTAGTCCCAGATACAAGGCATGGGAATACTTCATCGCTGAAAACTGCGACCTTGGGACTGCCTACGCTCATTTGTGGTACCACCCACCTGACATCGATATTGGCAAGCATGTCACGGAAGCGCGCGAAGACGATGACAAGATGCGATGAGATTTGCTCGAGACCAAGGTACAGCAAGACTATGTTTGCTCGTACTCCTAGGGTTTCGTCATCGATGTCCGTCAAGACAAGTATGATACTCGTAGGTGTCAACGATACTATTGTACTACACCTAGGTCAATGGTGCCAAGACAATATTCATATAAAGAACATACCAGCAATCCAAAGCATATATTGGTCCGCAAACACGACCGAACACACTTTCTATAACGCAAAGTGGTGGTCGCCTCTACCGCAACCCTTGTCCTCACGACGGCCCTGAAGGTGGCGCAGTCGATGGTAACCTTCTTTCCGGGTACGCCTAGGAACCCGGAAATAGAGAATCGCCAAGGTTATATTACAGAGTCAAAGCTCGACAATCTTTACGACACTGATTATAATTTGGGACAAGCACAAACCGTGCTATGTCCTCAAAGTAAAAGTTACTCGGATGAGCATAGCATTTTGCGTTTTCGTGCCTATACAAGGGTGACTGATGTGCACGGATAAGAACAAGACCCGGAAAGAGAGAAAATGAGCGTACCCGGCAAGCCTAGCATAACCACAATCTAAAGACGACAGATGGGAAAGTTCATTGATGCAACAGATGCTAAATAAAAATAGATCAAAAATGTAAAAATGACCACGGCTCGAATATTGAATTATCATCCCTTTTGGGGTTCCAGATCATCGAGGGGTCTTCTTCCCAGCCCGAACCTGGCATTTAACAACTATGACGTTCTACAACCAAGAGTGCATCGTTTTGAGATGCGGAATTCCCTCGCACCTAACCAAGTCTGGATAATACAAGTCAACTGTGATTGGAATAAAACGTATCGGTACCCTGAATCACTGTATCGTTTGACCCAGACTTTCACCCTTAAGACACGGTGCTGATATTGTTTATATAGTTTTCATTTTGCTTTCATTTCCCCCAGACGGTGGGTAATTTGCGTGCTGCATTTAATTGATATTCACATTATGACTAGTGTAATCATAAAACGATAGCCTCCGATTCCCGAAGCTAAGGCAGCTCTCCTCAAACACTAGGCTCTGCTGGAAAATTGAACACAAGCAGGGTCAATTCAGAATGAATACGTACATGGTAAAATTTCTCCGCCATACGACACTGCCAGCTGACTCGCGCAAATTCCCTTCCATCGTCTAGCCACACTCGGATCGTCATCAACGTCCAATGGAGCATCGAGCCATACTCTCATCAGCCTGACGCAATCGTCCGAGTTGTGATAGCAACGAGAGTCAAGCATGTTAACCAGGATGTGACTCTGGTCTGCCAAACCGCACTGCCGGAGATCCAGCTCTTCAAGGTGTGGTAACAGTACCGGCTGGTTTGGCTCGCAGAAATATGGAGCGAGGAATCTCCTATTGACATTGCGAACACGGAAATTGAGTCGCTTGACTTGATGTGTCAAGCATAGGAACTTTGTCATTCCTTCTCCCCCTTCGTCGTAGCTGAAATTACCAGAGATCGTGAGGTCGACGAGGTTAAATAAAGGTGCTCGGGACATTTCGGGAAAATGGGGCACAGCGGCATTGAAATCGAACGATAACTTCTGTAGGGCCGAGAGTTTGAGGCTTGTGAAGAGCTGCGCCAATGCACCTACAGCCTCTCCGACATCGCCTTCTTCCTCAATGTAGACATCCCTTAGGTGAGGTAGCTCAACGACCTGGCTCGAAGTCCGTTCAGTCGAGGGACCATTAGTGATAATGGCGATAGTTTCTGCCAAGGGTAATTTCAGGAGCAGATCAAGGATCATATCGTTAGATGAGTACTTGATCGAACAATTTTTGATCTGCGTCCATGGAAGTCGAAGAAACCTACTGAAATCGTCTCTATGGTATACATTCAGGCGTCGTAGTCGAGGTGCGACACTAAATATGTCAACCTCAGTCGTATCAGGAGGATCATCGTCGGTTAATTGCAAAAGGAGATGCTGAAGTTGGGACAGGGATCCTCTGCACATGGAAAGCGCTGGTAGGGAGACGTAAGGAATGAAGAGAGCCAGGGTTGTACATCGGGAGATGCCTGCAGAAAGGGCAGTGAGCCCGCCCAGCGAAGAAACATCTTCCTCGCTATATATTGCCACAACAATATCATGACCGCACGACCTTTCGAGTATGAGGTCGAGCATGTACCGCAGGTTCGTATCATTGTGGGTGTGATACAAGTCGAAAGAGAGCTCTATCGAGCTCCACAGCATTGCAGTATTCAGGGCCACTGCTCGCCAAGGCCGAGATACATGCGATAACACCCATTGAGAGCGACTGTGTACGTCTAGAGAATTACCAATGGTCCGTGTGTAGGAGAACGTCTCCGTCTTGACACATGTCGTAAATATTTCACGTAGGATATCATCTGGAATGCGACGTATTGGGTGGAGGACAGTTTTTGTGTCCTGAAGGTGGTCTTCAACACGTTCTCGTTCGCGAATGAGATCCTCAAGGACTGTCCGAGCTCGAACAATCCTTGAGTCAAGATCAGATACGATATCTGGACCATCGGAGATGGCATTCATAAAGTTAACCTTCTCATGATCTCTCGGTGGGTTGTTAGTTTGGAGTAGCTCTAGTACTCTTCCTTGATGGTGCAGGTAGTGTGAAGTGGCGTTTCGGAAATCCGACACACCGCAATTGGAGCAGACATTTGACATTGTATAGAATGGACTGTTGGCGTTGATGCTCTGGAAGATAACTAAAATCGAATCCGACCTAAATTCAATAGATACGTACCTGCCCTAAGTAAGTGGGCAACTCGCGAAGTAGTTGAGGCAAAGTGATGACGCGTCGATGATATCATTCAAGCTCCGACAACATTTCATAACACGGAACGGATGGTTACAGTTACGTAAATAACAACTAATCTCTACAGTGTTTACATAATGAAGGGTGAGATTGGAAGCCATCGAAAGACTACCAAATGAATATAACGGCTGAGTAAAGCGGCAATTCGACGAAGGCCATACCGTATACTTGACAAGCGGAAATCTCGGGGTCCCTGATATTCAGTGATTGATACATGGATACTTCCTTTGACAAAGACCCCTGAGAGTCAAGCTCTGATTAAGCGTTCGGTGCTTGTTAAGAATCAGGGTATTTTGAGTAATACACGAAGTAATAAATACTCGAGTAAAACCCAAGTCGTGAACGAAGATGTCCGTAAGCCAAGTTCCAACCACCAAGAGGGATCCGTAAGGGTGCTAACAAGTGCTAGGCGTAGTTAACGGGGCATCAGCAAGCGCTAGGCATAACTAACAAGGTTTCTGACAAGCGCTAGGCGTAGCCAGGAAGCAATTGAATGAGAAGCGCTAGACGTAACCAATCAGAAGTGCTTGAATCACACAGTTAAGCGGACATTGAAGAGTAATGAAATTAGATTTCTATCTTAATAGTACAGAGAGTGTTTATATAGTAGAGGCTTCGAGTCAGTAATCTTCTACAATGTTCCATAATATCCTGGTATCTACAAGAAGAAAGGAGAAGGTAAGAGAAAGTACGAGCGAGTCATTGCTAAGACTGAGAAGCCCGAGTACAGGCATGTGTTGACTCATGGATCAAGTCGGCAGATACCCGATATCCATAATAGTGCTAGGGACGATGTGCTGATTATCTCCGGTCCTAGCACAGGTCATACTAATATCAAGTAAAGCAGCTATTCAGGTGACACCTGTACGTACAAGGCCTAAGTACTAAGTATCCAATAAGTATCTGATCGCAATGACAACAGTACACGTACCATGATTCCTCAATCACGATAGGACTTTGAAACATAATCGTTTGACTACTACCGAATAATCGGTTACGAACCCCTTACTGTCGCACGAGAATCTGATAAACAGCAGATACACTGGCGACAGTCTCGATGTGCTGCATTGGAGCTGCAGGCTACGGCCTGAAATGTCTGTCAGCGAAAGGCGGACACAAACTACGGAACGCTAACCTTGCTACTGATGTGCAAGTCAGCACATATAATCGGTGCCGCGATAATTCAACCTCAACAACACCTTACCCAGGCGTTCCCGGGTCCGATAACATAGACACCCTGGTTGGATCTGGTGGAACGATGATGTCGCAGGGGAGAGAGTAGGTACTAAATCGATAACGATATGTCAGCGAAGTAGGGGATAGATATTCTAGAAAGAAGTACATATCACAGACAAGATACATAATGTGGCTCTCGCTGAAAGAATGTAAAATCGGTGAGATTCAAGTATACTATAGTCCAGCCTACTGGGGTAAGTACAAGTTCTGCGACGCGTCAAAAGAGGAAGGTACCGTGCATTACCTGGAAGAAGGTCATACTAAGTTCATCTCCAGTATAGATGTACATGCACATCCAAATAGTAGAGCATATATACCTCTCGTGTTCGCCTGTATTCCGCAACGGGGTTCTACAAACAATAATAACTAATAACTAATTATTCGAGGAGGTAATATTTGGCGAAGAGAATACCGATACAAGACCTTAACAGCGTCAAGAATTGATTTCAGTCTTGCTAGTGCGGATAGAGAAAATATGAGAAGGAACACTCAGATAAATAAGAAATGTACACACTGGGTTCACCATACGCTCACTTGTAGCGCTTCTTACCAGCAATAGAGAGCATGCGAGACATGTCGAACTCTACAGAACATTGTTGCCATTGAATTGTCGTCTTCCTGAGCTGAGTAGCAGGAGTGTATCCGGTGAGTGATGCCGTCCAAGAGAGATGAATAGGTGAAAGTGGACAGCAAAGCTTTGAGGGGCGGAGGGAAAGACCTGATTCAATGGCCTCTTCTGTGTAGAAAATGACAACAGCATCTTGAAAAAGGGCGAGCATACGCACCGTAGTCCCTCTCGTCATGTTGCAGAGCCTACAACACCATAAAAGAGATAATTCTGTCCGAATTAAAGATCCAATTGTTGCCGGATGAGGGATATCGTCCTTGTCCTTGTCGATGCTGGTGCTGGTTTGCCATCAAGAGGCGCGACGTGAATATCAAATTGCATTGTGGATGAAGGATCTACGGGCCGTGACTTGCCGTGACTGGTGACATCAATACCAATACCAAGGCAACCTCCTCTATTTTCTGGCTAAGTTATCAGCACCCCTTGAAGCGCATGCCTTCGTTCTGCAACCAAGTGGTACAGCCACATCCGTACTGATCACATTTACGATATCTAACTAGCCGTTGTCACTGTGCCACCACGCTTTCTTTCGGCTTTCGCGTAACTCTCAGCGAGCGAAACGAGGTATCGACAGCGATCTCACAGGGCGATACGACTTGCTACAGCCACGAACTTGTGCTTCAGCTGAGGTTGCATGACCCGGCACCTTCACGTATCAATTGCCGACCAAATCATAGCCTAACGGAGACTCAAAGCACCGGCTAATCTGAAAATGATTGATATCTTTAGACGGTCGAATGATCTCCTGCAGTGAGACATCATACATGTAGTCTATGGACAGCGCTCTCAAGTATGGGATCTCCTCCGTTGTCCCATCCCATTAGCTTGGTAATTCAATCTCACCACCTGTTTCGACAATAGTCCTGATGATGTCCCCATGTCTTTCAGGTACCGGAATATATACGCCATCCTCATCCCGCCCGTTTCTTTATCAGTGATAAAGATGACGCAGTTATGATTTATGAGATGTAAGAAAATTTCCGGAGCTTCATATACCACCGGAGCTAAACTTCGACAGATCTACCACACCAGATTTATCGGCTATTTCTAACATCAAAGTCTGTCATATCCGCGATCTGGGGTATCTTAGATGCTCACATGAATACTACAGACATTCATGTAGGCCCTTTTCTCTACGGTGACAGTGACGGACTTTGTAATAGCTCTCATGATGTACTACTACCTGCACAACATCCGAGCAGCTATGAGCTCATCTAAGTGCGTTATTTTATCCACAAGGCATTACACGAATCTCTGAATCTACTTCTACTCGCACCGCTTGTTATGTGCTCAATCTAATGCTGCTCGTTATTATGTCAGGGTTAGCTACAAGGTGAATATGTCTTTGAGTGACCGTTCAAGTGGTCTGACCCTAACAACGACAGTACATGCTCGCTACTCACTCTGATATCGGTTAGCAGCGGTCTCAGGGTTGACTCCGTGTCAATATCTCACTACCACCTTCAGTACATCGTATTGCCGGAATCTCTCATTTTTCTCGGCATTGTATTCATCCTACCAAAACGTCAGTCATTCTACCTACCCACGTGAAATGGCTAACGAATTGAATAATTTTACGTTAACTCCTTACTTGCTACCTACCTCGTCTTCTTACATCTTCGCTAGGTTGAATCACGGGTCAAAACACCAATCGAAAAAGTCGAACACCGGTAATGATGACCATTCAACGTCCGAGTCTGCCATTCTCCAATTTACACCTCACAGTACCACAGAAACAGTTCGTGCACCACTCCAATCTCATTTTGACTCTAGATTGAACATTTCCCTCAGGACATCAGCGTTCCGCCCTCTGAGAGCCAGGAAACCGGTTCGTTCATCGACGAATTGGACAATTCGAAGGGACATCCCTGCTTCGAAGTTTAAGAGGATGAAATTCCAGCATGTTTCCTCTGCGGCACCGGTTGGCAATGAGTTTCTTTGCCAAGATTCCATTCTCGAACTCCCTTTCTTTATGCGATACTTTAATTTTTATGGTATTCCAGTACATCTCTTGAACCGATCTAATGCTTCAGGTCAACCTCCTCGCGGTTGACCCCTTCCTTCGAAATCGAGTCTCCAACAACGGACATCATTAAAAATCTCATTTTGCATAGCGCAAACATGACTATAGTTATTCATGTGAACGGGTCAACGTTCCTGGATAACTCATTCCGCTTTGAAGACTCACCGGACAGAGAGGCGATCCTTGCTCTGTCTTGACGGATGTCATCTTTGATACCGGAATCAATTGGAACGTGAAGACAACGAGTTTTCATAGAAAAGCTAGACTACCAATTCAGTCCTCACAGTCCTCACAGTCCTCGGATAAAATAGCATGATCTTGCTCGTCCTTGAGATAATCCTTCCCGTCCAACAAAAGCCTTACACCCATCCCTTTCTCTTTGATCCTAATCAATCTTCGGAAGGGCGAACTTCCAGGAGCCGGAGTATCCGTCTGTATATGGTTCGACGAGGACAAATTGAGTGATACTTCCAACATTTCTAGACGACTATCGCAGTTTCCATACGATCTCGAAAGGATCATATCGTAGAAATATTTTGCTCGGTCCAAGATGCAACTTCGCCCCACAATATCCGGAGCCTCTGTGATGCACAATTCCTTTAAGTCCCGGACCATTCCCTGGTCACGGTGTAAGACCTTGAAAAGGGCCTTCACTATTGTGAAGTCTATGAATATTTCGAGCCGTTTCAGCATGGGAGATTGAGCGAGGATGGGAATCAGGAGCGACTGAACAGAGATCGGAGTGGAGAAGGTGAGAGTGGTCAATGTACACTGGGAGCGACGAAAGAGATCAAGCAGACGAAGGTATTCGATGGGTTCTAAATTCATCTGATCATGGTCTTGCCCGCCCGTTAGCATTTCGAATCGTTGAAGGCCCGGGAGAGAGATGTGATCGAAGGTGATGGGAATTTTGGAATAAGTCCGGTAGCTGCTCTCTGTGTTCATGACAAGTGAGAGCCGTTTGAGTGAAGTGTGTGATGTATAGACGTATTTGTCGGATGGATTTGTTGTGAAACCATATGGAGGTGACGATGGTGTTATGACGAATTCTTCTAGACGTTGTGCGCCCCGGAAGATGGAATGGAGTTCCGTTGGATCGTAGGAATGTACATGGAAGGAGCGCAGCTCGGTCATGTTTATCGGCATATATGAATAAGGGGAATTTTCAAAGCGCACATCGTTGAGCGGTGACACAGACAGTATGTCCATTAACGCTTGATGATGTGGCCGCTTGAAGGGATCAATTAGATTGATATGAAGCTTCGTCAGCTTGACGGCTGGGAACGATGCATAGGATAGTAGCGTGTATACCCATATCGCGCTCATCTTCAGCTCCAGACTCAACCAGCGTTCCGAATGTTTAAATAGTCTCCGAATAACATTCCTCGCCTCTCCATCAAGGTCTTCATCAATGCGTAATCGGACGGGTAAATCTTGAGAGAGGGCGACAAATTCTTTCAAGAATGTAACACCTTTAGTGAATGGTTCGGTGATGTGGAGGTTTGTCCATAGGGAGGGAGAAGAGCGTGTAAGACTCCGCCAAGTGTGACAGACATGACCGAGACTCCACGGGGCATCAAAAGGAGTGGTTTTATGAGACGATGCGAGTGCAAATATCTGGAGTAAGGTCTCCCGAGGTAGCCACCGTATTGGTGCCAGAAGAGACTTGTTGCAACTGATATCCTTGACAAGCTTGTCATACCGATCCCTGATCTTTATGAACAGAGGTGTGATAGCTTGTAGCTCTTGTTCAAGGTGGGCTACATTATTGAGTACGGAAACTTCAGAGACGTCGAACGACGAGGATCCGGATCGCAAGAGATCCATGACATCGATGCATGGAGAATGAGGGTGAATAGCGTTGAATTCGCAGTTAGGGCAGATATCCTTGATGGTAATTTTTGTTAGATATAAAGGAGAGACGGAACATGAAGGTGAAATGCATACCATAACTGGTATGCCTTGAAATAAAGGATGAGGTGGATCTGGGTTGCAGGTGAACGTGATGGTAGAATGCTGTGCCACGTTGAAAGAAGCAAGCAAAGCGCAAGTGTCTCACTGGTTCTTGACTGGTTCGGCAAAATACGGCCCGATGACCCGGAACCGCATTCGGGCGGCGACTCTTCCTTCTTGACGTTACCAATGCGGTGGGGTGGAACACGAAGTGCCGCTTCTGAATCCCGACAACAAGCAGGCACTGCTAGTTCATTTTCTCGCAAGATTTCCGACTGTATTTTCCCCTCGTCGTTGTTCTTGACAGTCCTATCTCAAGGTGGTGGATCTGGCTGCTCTTAATCAGGACTTTGCACCAGCATCAGCACCGTCATTAGCTCGCCTTTCCCCGTTCTCTCCTGGAACTAGCTGGATGGTTCCAGCACCCCAAATTCAACGAGGAACAATTCACAAACTTCGATTCACAGACTACGCCCCCAGTCCCACCCCGGCATCCCACAAGTATACTATAATACACGTATACCTTTGGTTTGGAGCTCGAAATACAAATCTATGACGCCCATGCCATGTTCATCCATCTACCGCCCGCAAATCTTGAATTGCTTGTCACGGTATCTACTCCTCTAGATTTTTACAGACACAGTAATGCGCCTCTGATTATCCCGTGATTTTTTACAGCATTAGTTGTGGGTGCAAGTTTGTGAATCAAAGTAGCAGACACATATTTCGTCAAGGCGTCATCTTGGCTGCTTCTTACTGTCGTTTTTTTAGAACTGTTGGCATTGACGCCAGGCTCTATCGTTTCCATCGGCGCAGTTCTGACGTACAGGATTAACCTCAGAAGAAGGGTTAGTCGCATCGACAACGATGTGTGCCTTGATGTTGATCGTCCAACCTAGTAGCTTGCAACCCTAGCACATAATGGCCAAAGCAGAAATAATTCTGAACGGTTATATTGCACCGAATATCGCATCTGCGGCTAGTTTGAAAGTACGTGATGTCCGTAATATAGACCCCACAGGATGCTAATGCTGATAACTTTGATATTGATTTATGTCTTTTTCTCAACAATCGCAAATGCAGATATAATAATAGCTATTCCGGTGCTCTATTACCGGTACAAGAGCAGAAGTCTCGTACTTGTACCTTCACGTCTCCTTCACCAGACGTTCGAATTCTTATTGATGTAACGCCATACCAGTACAGCTCCTGTGCTTCTCGGTCTAATGCGACTTGTTCTGATGTCAGGGTTCGCAACAAGGTGAGAATATCTGCTTCGATTCCATCGAAATCCTTCCTCATTACGGTGATAGTCCATGCTCGTTTCTCATCCTCATCACTATCCGATACCAGGGTTGATGCTCTGTACAATATGGACCTCGTTTCTATGGAATCAATGGCTGCCGGGCAATCCTCAGTAGCAGGGCACCACATTATCGCTCCTTTGAATCTCACCAGTCCGAGAGAGACTGGAGTAACACTGCTTTCCGCCTTCCACCAATATCCACGCTGTCAATTGCGAGCCGCTGTTTTATTTATTGTCTTTCTCGTCGTTTCATGCTTCGTAAATTGCCGGGTGATTTCTTTTCCTATCGTTCATGTATTGCTGCTGATTCACCCGCTTGCTACGCGATGATGGTAGCTAAGAGATGGACGTTTCATTTTACAAGTCAGGGACGACCTGTGTTGCCGTCAGTGTATTACTAGTGCCATGATACGGTAGCGCTGAGGCATAGAAGATTGTAGTTAAAGAACTGCATACACGGCTGGAACTTTACACGAACTATTTGTCTAGGCTGGACCGAAGAACCTAACTCGAGCGTCCCCATCAGCGAGACAGTCTTTCCCATTCAAGAAGAACATGACGTCCAGTCTTCTCTCCTCCTTCATCCTGAGTAAATCATGGAACAGTGAACTTGGCGCCACTGGAAGCAGCAGCTCGTGGTCCGACGTTGGCTCCAACCATAATCTGAGTGATTCTAAGCGGCCACCGCCTTCCGTTCTGGAAAGGACCATCACAAGAAACTCATCTACTCCTCCCAAAAGACCAATTTTTGCCTTCTGGTATGGACACTCTCGGATGCGCAATTTCCTCAAGTATGGGGTCATTCCTCGTTCACGAGATAGGGCTCTGAATACGTCCTTTGCAATTTCTGCATTCACGAAGATATCGAGGACTCAAAGTTGGGCCGATTGCGTGAGGATGGGAATGAGAAGATTTTCTATGGAGATGGGCACGCAAAAGGTGAGAAAGTATATAACGCACTGGGACCGTCGAAAGAGGTCAATCAAGCCGGAGCACTCGACAGGTGCACAATTGTCCAGCTGGTAAGCCAAGGCCGACTGCCCTTCTTGAAGCCTCAAACCAAACGGGCAGAGGGCCGGGAGGTAGACCGATTCGAATATTTCTGGTAATACGGTAATGGCTCCCTCAAGACTGAAAGCAACGCCAACTGAAAGTAGTTGTAGGGATGTGTGGCGCATGATGGGATAGTTGTTTGACGAACTATGGGCGAGGTCGCGAGGAGGTACATTTGGTGATGGAGATATGTCGAGTTCGAGCAGGTTATATGCGTGCTGTAATATGGAATCGATTTCGGCAGGATCAGGGGCATCTATGTGAAGCTTGCACAGCTTGTTGACATCAACGGAAATGGCCGAATAAGGAATGCCTTTTACGGCTAATTCTGTGAGGGGCGACGAGGAGAAACGTTTTATACAACTCCCAGTGCCCGAATGATAGAAACCACATAGTTCGATGTGAAGTGTTGTTAATAGGTCAGGTGGGGCTGAAGGTAGAGATGGGAGCTCCGATAAGTCGGGTTCACTCGCGCGCAGCCCAAACGTGAGCCAGCGATCCGAATGCACGATCAGGTCCTCGACAACTTCCAAAACACCATCGTTGACGACGTCGTTAAGAGACAGATGTATTGGTACGTTGCGGGAGATATATATATATATTTAAGGAATGGAAGACATTCACTGTACCTGTCGGAAATGTGTAGGTTCGTCCAAAGGGACGGGCACGAACGAGAAATGCTTCTCCAGGAGGAACAAACATATCCAAGGATCCAAGGTGCCTTGTAAGGATCGGGACTAACGGAAGAGGCAAGGCTAAAAATGTGGAGCAGTGTATCTCCAGGCAACGTCCGTATTGGCGCTATAACGGCTATGCAGCAGTCAAGATCCTTGGCGATCTTCTCGCGTCGGTCTCCGAGCCGCTTGAGTAGAGATTCAACTTGCTATAGCTCTTGCTCAAGGTTGGCAATGTCATTCAAGATAGCGGCTTTGCAAACGTCGAGCGACGAGAATCCGGCTTGTATGAGCTCAAAGGCATTGACGGAAGTAGTATACGGGCGTATACCACCAAATTCACAGTTATGGCAAATGTCCTGGACAACCTTCTTTGTTAACAGATGGAATGGCTGAATGGAAACGAGCGCATACCATCGGTTCACCGTCAAAGAATCCCTCCCAAAGATATTTTCGACAGATCGGAGAATGAGCGTCTCCTACAGTCAGTTAGCTTCTGTATTTTTGGAATGAATGGATGTTAAACATACCGCAGTTCTCAATCAGCTTGGTTGGATGCGGTGGAGGTTAAGACAAAGACAGGGCGACGTGTTGCCACGAACAGCCGTCTGCATCAGTGGCAACTCCAAATAAGGGACAGCTTCCCCACGCTGTCGAATCGTCCGAGAAGAACGGAACTCCCTCATGACTATGCCCGGAATCAACCCGGAATGGTAGGGTAAGTTCATCTCATCGTGGGTAGCTGAGTTCGCTGAACTCCTTTCTACGAAATATGGGCTTGGCAGTTCAGGAATCACCAGTAATTGACAAGGGACCATCTGTTCAATACTGTCAAGAGTGGCCTACTAGCGGAATACCTCGAGTACGCTTGTTATTTTGTTTTGAGGCTCCGTATCCTGACCTCCATTGCTATCTATCATCAGGAGGTCAGCAATATTCCTTCTTTTAATATTTGCTGCCAACGACATTGATCAAAGAAATGTGCGAAGGGCCGAAGGAATGACAACCTACCTGAATACAAAGGACTAGTCTTATTCACTGCACACTTCACGCTGCAGAGCCGAACAACCTAAACGACAGCGCGAGGGTACCAATGACTTGCCGTCTATGGGCGGAAGCAAAGTTGGATTTCGGACTCTCGGCATATGCCGATATCGTCAAATTAGGTTCGGGCAATTTCGCGATCAAAATTGCATCTCGTTCCTCTCCGACGCTTTGTGACAGCAGCTACAATGTCTCGGTGGTACAAGAACCAGAACAGCATCAGCTGTGCATCGATGTTGTAGCTAAGCCGTAGTGGTGCTATTATCTTGCGGGAGTGATACTACGCCGAATTTTGCAGTCCTTTCACCAGTACGTCCATCCCACGGGCTCTGTTGCATTCTTGAAAACTGACACTTCAGGAACTGTATAGATCAGCACGAAGCGAAATCAGCTACGTAGTGCTTTGCTATGCAATATTACCTTCGCTACTCAATACAAGGCTACTGTTCACACCGTTGCCAACCGGGAAAATGGAAAAAATCAGAAACGCCCGTGGAATTAAAGGGTGCCGTCTTCGACATTCCACATCCTTCACACCACCGCCTCCCTGGACCGACGAAGAATATGGGATGTCCAACTCAATCCGTTCGCTTCTCTGTCAAGATCAATTCCAGAGTTCGCCGCTCTTTTTGTTGCCCTTATCCGCTCATGCACTCCCGTATCTAACTGGTCGGGTGACTTCCCGAAATATGTTCTGATATCACATTCAGTCCCCATCTGTTATATCCCGTCCTCCAATGCATTTTTTTCTTCGGTCTAGCTACGGTCGCTAATGGTGATGTGCCCCTTAGACGTACAAGAAACCGTAGCCTAGATCTTTCCTGCACAACGCTTCTCTAACACTCGCATCACGACGTGTATTTCCCTCGTTTGAAGATCGAACGGCGAAGATGGCTTTTCCGGATGCGAATCCTTCTCTGTAAAGGTTGACTGGCAGTCGACCATTCCGTGAATTCCGACAAGTCCGGATTTGGCTATGTGTGCGTTACACTTTTCTTATCTGGCGCATCTGTCTTAACAGCATGATCAAATGAACGGGTTATATCGATTTATCTCGAGTCCAAATCCTCAATACCTTTCTTTCCCTTACTGTTCACCACCTTTTTATGATAACATTATTGATCTTACCACAGATTTCCGTCACATTGACTATGCAAAATACCATTCTGACTCGTATAGATCACCTTCTAGTGTATGGACTAAGTCACGTATACCGGTTTCCAGTCCCACGATGACAACAAGCCTAACGTAGCCCGTAAAGGAATTTCTTGTAATTCTATGCCAGGTGGTTTTGATGCCTTGCGGAACAACGAGCGGATCCATTTCAAATTTTGGAATATGAGGGTCAGAGTCTTTTCCTTGTATTTTCAATGCCATCTCCATCGCATTATACTTCCGCTTTGTTTCTCATTTGGTATATATTGTTTCTTGTGGTCGGTCCTCATAAGCCTTTCGGTAGTGCGATGAACATCGAAATCCCCCACCAGAGCCATATGTAAGACGTCTCACATCTTCCCCTACCGTGACCCATCTACTAACTAACCACTTCGTAGTCTCAACATGACATCAAGGAATCAGTCTATTTGCACTTTCCTCTGTGACTTGCTGTCCAGATACGATTGGATATCGACATTCAGTCATTCTCCGGAGCTCAGCACGCTATTGTCCACCAATGCCATACCAACTGATTTCCAAGTTGTTCAGCTGAAGGCTTCTATTAAACGTCTTGACGCACCCATCACCCAAATCCAGAGCATCATTGACGTTCTTCAAAACGCCGCTGTATCTCTGGAGACAATGATGGAACGACTCAAAGATATTAGGCGCGACCACCGTGCGGCGTTATCCCCTATTCGTCGCTTACCTCCTGAGATCCTCGTCGAGATCCTGCGCTGGACACCAGAAGAGCAGACTGAAGTCGTACACCCCGGTCCCTACCACGTCTTTGGATTCAACCCGTTCGAGATTAGAGCAGGGCCGTGGTATCTCGGTCAGGTATGCAGCTCATGGAGAGACGCAATTCGGTCTCTCTGTCCTGAGATCTGGTCCACGCTGAAGATCACTTATCCGGATAAGCATTCCGAGAAGGAGGGTTCAATGATTTCTTCTCCCAAGAAGGACATTGTGGCTCTTCTTGATCAGGCGCTGGAGCGTAGTCAGAATCGTCGCCTTGATTTCTACTTCAGGTGTTGGGGATTCGATAATGAAGACTCCGATAATCCGGTTGAGGAACCTAAAGAACTCAGCCAGTGCTTCGATCGTTTATTAACGCACTCGAAGCGTTGGGGATCCGTTGAACTGGCTCTCGTACCGTCTTTCCTATCTCGTCTTTCCCTTGTTAGGGGAAGGGTCGATCGAGTTGAGGATGTATACTTGACGTGTCTACCCAACCCCATGCATGGAATCATAGACGCGTTTGAGATTGCTCCCAAGTTAAAAACCTTGGACTTGTTAGGCGTTCACGACATAGCCGACATTTCGTTCCCTGGGGAGAATCTGATCGTATTTTCCCATGGAACGCCCCTCCCGGTTCACGACACGGTACCAAAGTACCTCGAAATCATTTCGTCAGTGCCTAATCTTTTGGAGTTCTCGCACTATCACTACAGCAGCGCTGTCCCTGAGTCACCTAGTGTATCTCATCCTCAGATTGTACACCAATCGCTTCAGACGCTTTCAACGTCGCTAGGAGCATTGATTGACAGCCTAGTGTTACCGGGCTTGACTCGGATGACTTTGGCATCAGTCAAGAGTTGCGACAATGGCATCATGTGCCCTAGGGATGCGCTCTCCCATCTTCACAACTTGATCGTTCGCTCCCAGTGCTCACTGACTACACTCATCCTTGTCGATGCAATAATGGACGAAAACTTGCTTCACATACTCCGATTATCCCCTCAGCTCATGTCACTCTGCTTTGAGTGCAAGCAGCCATCGGAGGATTCGGATGCGACAATCAAGTCTCTTTTTCTCGATATGTCCGAGACAAGTCATGTTGGAGATGCTCTCCATCACACGCTGCTTCCCCGTTTGAAGATTCTGGAGTTCGTGCTTTATAATGTCGAATTTGACTCTGTGAATTATCTTGACGTTGAATTTGTGGAGATGGTTCTTTCGCGGCGTGGTCCGGTTAGTACACAGAGGCTCGAAATTCTCCGAATTGCAGTAGAAGGGAGAGGAATTTACCTGCCATTCAAAGACGATGGTAGTTTGGGTTTGGAGAAGATAAAGCGTTTGAGGGATGATGGATTGGATCTTCAGTTAGACCTGGATGATTTGGACGAGTGTTTATTGCTAGCATGCATGCACCGTTCTCATTCCGAAGATGATTGAATGTATTTTAGCTCATTAGTTCGTCCTAATCGATCTTAACAAATCAGACTGAGATGACTAATTCGTCCCTATTTGCCGCAACATACCGGCGCAAAATCCCTTGTCCTTCAAAGATCTCGTCGGCGACGAGTACAATTGTCAATGCAAATGGAACAGTCCCATCCAAGACCGGGAGGCGAGTGAGAGTTCTGGCGTGCACTCATGTTCTTCTATTCACGAGATGTATGTACTAAAGTAAATACTCCTTCTACAACCCGCCGTCGTCTTCAGGTTGCCTTTATTGAATTGATTTATAGATATTTGTTGCAGTTATCTTTCTATTCAGTAAAGCAGATCCTCCATGTTGCGTGGTTGCATGTGAGTACAAATGTGAGAGACTATCAGGACCACGATTCTCGACTCCGCTAATAGCTTATTTTGACTTTGGAGAGCCAGCGATGGAGCAATCCTTAAACCAGCATTGAGTATTGCATCCTTTTTGGATTTTCGACTGTCACTGACCTGCATCCAGCAAGCACTTCCCTCCCTGTCGCCATTGAGAATTGCCCCACCTTCGGACACTGAGACTTCGGTCTCTATAGCACGAAGGAAAACGTAACTGTGAATAGCACTGTTGTCACCAGCCTACCGGCACTGATGTCTGATTTAAATATCGTCATTGGCGCTGCCTTTCGGCAGGATGAAAGACCCACGCTTCAAAAAGAAGGTCCCTATTTTTAGGTCTTTGAGGCTGACGCGTCCTTGGCTTTCTCACATTTGCTACTTTGTCATGGACGCGCGTCGCATTCTGAAGCTCGGCAGAATTTTATATTCTATATATCCGTGTGTTGACTAAGCGATGTATAATTTCTTTATTGTTTGTTTCCTTATTCGAAATTTACGCCTGCCTCACAAAATGGCGTGTCAGCATTCGATGAATAAGATGGGAAGATGTACGGAAAAATTACATACAGATGATTAGCAATGTGACTAAATTGAATGGATCGCTGTGACGGCAATTTTTACGAAACTAAGCTATAAAACTAGACCCAGGACCTGGTCGAGCATTATTCAATATCAGCATCATGACAATTCTTCTCACAGGTGGAACTGGAAAGACAGCCACGCGCATTGCCGGTCTTCTTAGAGACGCCAACCAGCCCGTACTCCTCACATCTCGCAAAGGCGTTGTCCCCCACCCGTTCAAAGGAGTCAGATTCGACTGGTTTGACCCATCGACATTTGAAAATGTGTTCACCGCCGACCCGAACATCAACCGGATCTACCTCGTCGCCCCTCCAACCTCAGAGGTGTTTCCTCTCATGAAGCCTTTCGTTGATCTGGCTGTGCAGAAGGGCATCAAGCGTTTCGTCCTCCTGACTGCGACAACAACGATAGACGGGTATCCATTGACGGGATTCAAGGTCCACGAATACCTGCTGTCGCTGAATGTCGATTATGCAGTGCTTCGACCTTCGTGGTTCTTTGGTACGTAGCGACCGCGTATGACAAGAGAGTTGCTGTGAACTGGAAATTCAGAGAACTTCTTGACGCGGCACCTTAGAAGCATCAAGGAGAAGAACACGATCATAAGCGCGTCTGCAGATGGAAAGATCGGGTTTATATCTGCAGATGATATTGCGGATTTAGCGGTTAGCACATTGATGGACGAGAAGAGCCACAACACGGACCATATTATTACAGGCCCTGAGCTGCTCACTTATGACGATGTGCGTCCTATCCTCCCTTTTTACATTCCACAAGACCTGATTGTCGAACCAGATAGCTGCGATCTTCACAGAGGTTCTTGGCCGGAAGATTACCCATACTCGCATCGCTGTCGAGGAGTTGAAACAGAGATATATTTCTTTGGGTATTCCAGAAGATTTCGCTGGGATGCTCTCATCTTTGGAGGGCTGGAATGCTAATGGAGGAGAGGAAGATATATTCAAGGTATCTAAGAAGGTTACCGGGAAGAGGACATTGAGGAGTTTTGTAGAAGAGAATAGGCATAGCTTTTAAAGCATCCTGTCGCGGTATTCAATAAGTGTGATAACAGTTTGATAAGCTCATCTTCACTGAACATGACGAGTGTTCGTCTAAGGCTCCAGCAAGAGGGGTAAGCCAACAGTCTAACAAAAGGAGAAGTACGGACCTACTTAGAGTTCGAGGATCTATTGAGTAGAGCGATGTCGTCGGAGAATATTAGTGGTTCCAATAGCTTTCCGCAATCAAGGGAATCAGCAACCAGATCACGGATCACGATGAGACTGGAAAGAGAGGAATGGTGTAACAGTCGAACCCTCCACACTGTCAGAGTTTTAGAGGCATTCCGCTGCTGAGCGTATTCTGGGCTGTGACGTGCTTGATTCATTTTCTTAAGACTACATCACGAAATGGATCGTGAAGATAGCCTCGACGCGCCCGATAAGGTACGTACCTGAGGAAAAGAGCACATTATTTAGGTTCGGCTGCGGTGGACTCTGGAGGCGTGGGAAGACAGATGCGTACTTGCCGGATCGCTGCCGAGCATTCTTAACATCTTGCTAAGTACTCTACGTTGAACCGTCACTGTGTCCCTAAAATCTGGATCGGAACTGGGTGTTTGCATATTTATTCCAGTATTCATGATTAACTTCAGGCCACGTTTAGCACCCACCTCAAAAATATCTTGAAAATTTTGGCCCAGACACGGTTGGCGTTAATTTCTGTTCGACGTTCTGTCTTTTAACAAACGCCTATCGTCCAGGATATCTTCTCTAAAACAATCCCTCCGTAAATTCCACTGAATTCCTGCAATCCGGATTCTCCTCACTTGTCGTATGCAGAGTCTCCATCGAAAACGACACCTCCAACCTCGAGCAGGAGCTACAGAAAATGGATTTGCTCCTCATCAGATTTCAAAACCGGCGCCCGGAACCCCTGAAGCACCTTGATGATTGCAAGGGCCTCTTGGCGCCAATTCGGCGTTTGCCTCAAGAGATATTGCTCCACATATTTTCCTTCGCATGTACAGGGCTCGCGGTGAAGTTCTTGCTAGAGGGAAAGATTGTCGCATGAATGAGAAATATCGTGTTCGCTTCTTTGTCAGCGTTTATTCGTGAATCGTAGTACTACTAACTTACAAATGTTGTTTGATACCGAATCCCTATTTTAAAATACAGCTACCGTTGCGTCCGGGACCATCCTCTTTGTACCGAATCTTGCTAACTGAATTCTGCGATGTATGAATAGAAATGCGTATCTTTCTTCGAGGACTGCGAGTATTTCAGTATGTATGAATCATGGGGTAGCGCCAGCGTAAGATGTAAGTTTACCATATTCACCTTTCGACATATTGAATGTGAGGTATTTTAAATCAGAGAGTCCCATAAAGCTAAACCGAAAATGTTTAATCTTGAATACAGGTGCAGATGAACCGGATCGTGGTGCTTTGAAGCTGAAAAGTAAATAAGTAGACGTGGTACTTCCGACCGTCCGTTCATGGGTTGTCGAGATCCTGGTGGTGCGGTTAAATGTCTAGCTATCCTGTTGGCCTCGCTTTCCTGTAAGCCCTGGGATTGATAACTCTGTGCCTAGCTCTGTGGTCAGGCCCGGGTGGGAAATGTTTCTGATGCGGGAAGGCTCAAGGAAGCACCGTGGTCTCGAAAAATCGATGCGGATATTCTAGCTTTAGATTTTGACGCTCTCAATGCTATCAGTAGTGCCGGCTTCCGTCCTGATAATGATAGTTTGATGACACGGTCTCGACACTTTGCATGTGAAAGGAAATGATACTGACACAACCAGGGCATCGGAAGCAGGAAATGAGAGGGTCATTGTTATCACAAAACTATCTTTTATGAACAAGACAAGGGAGAGCGAGCAGCATCATATTACGGTCGAAGGTGGAATTACTTCAAACATAGAATCGCGCCCCTAATCACGTTTCCGAGTCTGACCGGCATGAGCCGATGGTCAGCTTCTTACTCCTGTGCTCTTCTCTGCTTTGACGCAGCGAACCATCGTCTTCCCTCCAACTTGCTAAGAAATACTTGCTTCTGTTGTCAACGCCTACTTCACCACTACCTTGCAGAGTGATATATCAATGTCTCTAGGGTACCGTTAACCGTGTTATAATAAAGGCCTATTCCTGCAGTCAGTAGTTGATATATCACCTGCAGTCGCAACCAAAAAGGGTCCAAAAAGGGTATCCAAATCAATTTACCGCTGCTCACTGTCGGTGATGACCAGCTCCCCTCTTCCACGCCCCCAGCAAGACCGACAGTTGCCGACATTGTCCAAATGTGAGTCTTGGATCACGCCAGGGATTCTTAGGGATCGCGTTCCTGGTCAGTGATGTCACCTAGCTGTCCACATGGGTTACAGTCGCTTCCATCTTCTCAAGCTACTATATATGACGACTCGTTATATTTATGGTACGGCTATGAGAATGTTAAACATATGAAAATTATTCAGTTGTTAAAAAATCTTCGTCGTCTGGTGACGCCTCGCCCGTCTCACCAAGTTCGAGCCACTGTCCTACAAACCGCCATTTGTCCTCAAACGATAGTCGAAGCGATGTTCGTATCGTAGCTTGGCGCTTCGCGTATGCACCAGCACCTTCGCAGGCATTGATGAGAGCAACCCCTTCTGTGGCGCTCTTAGCACGTGCCAGCCACAGATTGGCTTCGTGCTCGAGGGTGTGTTTAACGCGATCCATTTCGACCCTGAGCAGTTTGCATTCCTCACGCCATCGATGTGCTCGGGCACGAGTCTTGCACCATTCGATTCGCAAGCCTGTAAACACAGATAAGGAATGCCGAATATGCAATAAAGAAATTTGACGTACATTCTTCAACACCTCCAGGCACGTCTCCCAGATGCGAGGAATACCAGATCCACGACATCGTTCGATTACCTTCAGAAATTCCCACTTCATCATCGGCTATTCTGCGGACGTCCGAATCCTCCGAAATATGTAATTGGGCCTGCCAGCCCCACTCTCCAAGCTCCATAGACAGAATTGTCAATCATTTTCTGACATCATGATAGTATTGCTTAGCCTGCGTAATTCGTGCATTGAGGTCCCGGGTTGTCTTGTGACATTTGAGCCTTTCCTTTTGGGTTAGAACGTTGGTATTGCCATCCTTGTAAGCTTTGGACAATGACAGGAGTTGGCTGTGGAGCGTGTGGAGAAGATCATACCCTTGAGCAATGTGCAATCTCGATTCGGCATGTATAAGGGTCTTGTCGCAGGGATGAGCCGGCAATACTGAAGACAGAAGGTAAAGAGGAAGTGAATAAGCAGGCAAAGACAGGCCGTCGCCCTGATTGTCTCAAATGCGGAGTGTTCGAACGGTTGGCATGTGTACTTCTTGGACAACAAACCATAATTCTACAGTGCAGCAAAATCTGTTGGATTTTTCAAGGACTTGCGCTCTCTGGAGGTCGGTGGAATGAGCTCCAAGCTCCTTGGTTAGACGAGATACTCTCTGCCTATGGAACTTGTAATGATTTCAAATCATCATATAATTTCAAACATGTACTGAGATGATTCAAGCTGAATGCCTTGAGATATCATGCTCTTTGGCGATGTAGTATGTAATGTATCTCCATCGAGCCCAGCAATCTCATCCTGGGCATCTTCTCGGGCTAATTGAAGACACATCATGGCTTCCGTCTTGCCTGAAGGCTGTCAGCCTGATAATTATCTGGACATTACACTGAAACTTACTGGCGACTGTCCAAGCAAATGGGTTGGGCTTGTTTCTATCCATCTCCCAAGCCTCTACCATCTTCGTCCATTTCACAATGTCACTTTGAGGAAGTGATGCCATGAAGTGTTCAAACCAGTCTTCATGGTCAGAAGCTTTGGGTATGGCATCCTTAATCTTACAAAGTAGAGTGTCACCTATAGCACTATTAGTCATTGCCAAAAATAAACAAGCAACAATGTACATACCTTGCGACACATTTTTCTGCCAGTTGAAATCCCCAAAATGTTGATCCAGTTTCTCCCATTGATGGCCAGGGCCCATCTCCCTCGTTGATGCTGCAACACCATTAGATATTGCCCAACCACGTTCTGGTGCTTCTCCGTCATTCTCACCAACATGGATATGAAAACTCATGCAGTACTTCTCCTGGCAATGCTTGATATGGCCAGGAAGATGGAACTTCGGAATGAGATAGACCTTCTGAGGGATCTTCAGGTGCATAAAGTCACCATAAATGTCGATGCACTCCTTGAGGTTGATCAACCATTGACAAGTGATATCGTATGAGGTTACCAAGCGAGAGACACCAGCAAAACGTTTGACAGCAGTCAGGTAGCCATAATCCATCTCGACTTGACTATAACATGTTTGAGATCATAGTATATTATAGTACAGAAAGGAGCTCATGTCTCACTGACACATAGATCAACTGTGCATAGCGGGAGCTTCAGCTCATGATGTGTACACACAATGCCACCTACTCCACTCACTGCCAGATCTTGGGTTCGAACGGAGCTTCTTCTATCACCTTTGGCTGCTTCGTGGTTGCTACATGAGCTTGGAGGTTGGATGATTTGCTTGTCAAAGTCTTTCAGATGCCTGCAAAATGTCTGGGTGTCCACAAAATATGCAAGTCCATTGCTTAAGCCAGGGTCCTTCTCTTCACTCGAAATGTTGAATCTCTCCAGGTGGAAATTAGCATCCATGCCAACATACAATGTATTTTCCCAGGCATTGAGGCTAAATCAATAATTAGATCAAGCTCTCAAGGCAAAGCAAAGGCACATACCTATCTGGATTTACCCATTCTGGTATATTGACACCAGGACGTGGACATGCCAGGCACTCCATGGCACATGATCCTGGCTTCGCATCCTTCCATCTGCCAGGGTCATTACCAACACCTGCCCTTTTCAGCAGACAAATGAAGGACCATTCGCGTACCACATGGATGAAAGCATCAAAATTATCCTGCAGACTTGATTAGTTGGATCCATGTATAGAGCAATCCTAATCTTACAGAGGGAGATTTGATATCAGTATTGTCAGTTAAGCAAACGAGCGAGTGGTAATACTTGTATGCTGATATCTTGCCCATGAATGTAAGCATTTGAAATTGTTCCAGAGCCGCGGTTGTGACTGCAGTGCATGGTTTGATATCGGTTGCAGGGAAAAGCCATGTCCCTTGAAGCTGTATGGCAAATGGACATTTCCTCATGCAGCTACGGAAGTCAAGGGTGACATCATGTATTCCATTGGTGTCGATGATGGTAAAATGATTACCAAATGCTGGTCATGGATGTGGGCATGCTTCTCCAGCCAGGTGCCCCACTTGATATCGCATCCCAAGTTGGTGAAGGGGGACTTTATCAAAGTAATTGCCGTTCCAGCACTATATGATAGATCAGAGACTGAGATATATCCAAGACAATGCTCTGCTTACCTGAATGACATGCCTTGTGTAATGAAATGATACAGGTCCAACAAAAGAGCCTTCCATCTTGGCAGGTGATGCAGTGGAAGGGAAAATCTTTGTCCTCGCACCCAATTGCAGAGCAACAATTCTGCAACATGGCATCCCCACAGCCCTCCCTTCTCAGACTTTCTGCTATGTATCCATCGACACATGAACTGAATGTCAGGAGAGGGTTGTACTGATAATAAATTAGATATTACAACTGAATATAGCACAGATATAATAATGATTCCCACTGTGTATATATGCCGTCGAGGGGCTGTTGCTATGTCTTCAACATCGCCAGCCACAGCTAATGCATATGCCTCAGGATCCAGATGATATTCGTTATGGGGGGCAAAGCCATTCTCATCATCTATGTTAGACCCCAGTCAATATTCAGAGGACACAGGTAGATCTAAGGCTGTCTTGCGTTCGGGCAGTCACCTTAGAGATCCTTATATGAGTCCGGAATATGGAGAGGTACAATTGGGTAGCCTTTCAGCGAGTGAGTCGGCAAGATAGAGTTGATTAAACTATAGCTTGAAGCTAAGGTTACATGGTAGACTTAGCGATCCTTATATACTAAACATCGGGTCTAATAATAGTACTAAAAGATGGAGAAGATGGGATCAAAAGGGTCGTGCACCGTATGGCGCGATGATTGTGAATGTAGCTGGGTCTCGTGGTGGGAAAGTAGAACAAGATAAGATAAGATAATGAAAAAAGATGAATAAATCATAACAGTCTATGTCATCAGATCCTGGTATCAGTTCTGGGAGATCATCAAAATTTCCAGCTGCTGTTGTTTTTCATTTCTGGGGCAATACTGGCAGATGCACAAAGCCATGTTTGACTGAGGAGATAGTCGAAGAACCTGCAAATGTCCATGAATGGTGATGATGGTGGTGGTAAGCTGGGGCAATGTCAGTCATATCGGCATACAGTTCAATGGAATGACTGTTCCATCTGACGTGACACTGTTTGACTTTGGGCTTTGGATTGTGAAGGACAGCCATTGCAGCCTGAGGAACAGAAAGGAGGTGCTGAGGAAGGCACATGAGAGGTCCTAATATATAGCATTCTTGGGTCAGCAAACATATCTGTACAGAAAATACCATGAGTTCATCAAGGATGGCCTGCCACAATACCTCGTTATCTAGCTCAAATCAATTCATGAAAACTGTCAGGGGATGGCTGGAAGCAAAGTAAATCCGATTAAATGGTACCGAGTCATTGCAAAATGAACTAGGTGTGCTTTTGGTGAAGCTTGTGGAGCATCCAAATATGCTGGCTGCGAGCCAGCCATCTTGCACGGCATGCTTCATCTTCCTTCCAATGGCATAATCGTACTCTGACAGCATACTTGGCTGCATGAACTGCCTTCGACTTTGCAATCTGCTCTGGGGTGGGTGGTTTGAAGATGTCAATTGGTGGTACAGGGAGAGGTTGGACCATTGAGTGCTGAATTTCTAGGAGACCTGGTGGATGAACCTTAAGCTCATAGGTCGTAGCATAAGCCAACTGTTGTTTGCATGTGTCTGGGTCTAGGGCATTGAATAGCCATCGAAGAGCATAATGTACATGCTGTAGAATAGCAAGGTTAGAAAAATTTAACATGAAAAAAGTATGATTGCACACCTTGTGATGTTGCCTTAACCCATTATCAGTGTGATCTTTGGGCAGCCAGTAAAGAACCTGCTGCTGCCATATGGTCTCTAACCATATTTTGCTGAGGGCTGAAAATTCGCCGCTTTCAAGGAGATGAAAGTCAATGGCATTCTTGGCAAGGTATTCTTCTTCCTCGTGTCCGAAGCCTGTCTGATAAGGGAGGAGAGAAAGCTTAGCAGAGGATGATGAGAAATGAGAGCAATGTGGCTTACTGCAGCCACAAACCCATTGTTTCAGTTTGATTCCATCATTTGCTCCTTGGCAAAAATATAAAATTGATCAAAATTGATCAAAGGTGCCGAGGCCAATTGCTGTACAGGCTTACAAGTTACAGCTCACATGGTCCAGTTCAACTGGCTCAGCCAGTCGCTGATGTCATAGTCATTAATTCTGAGACAAAAGTTTGGTTGTTTTTAAGGCTAGTTCTCACTAACCTGTCTAATAAACCTTTCAAATATACTTAACACACATCTAGCTTTCATAACTATGTGCTTTCCCCACTGAATTTCCACCCAATAATTTTCATCAGACAAAGCATATTTTTGACCTAGGCTTTGATCAAAGACATACACCTTGACCTGTATCTTCAATGCCTGCATCTGTGGGCCATCCTCGAAAATACCATTCTCAGGATGAGCAGCGTCAAGCTCATGCTGAAAGTAGTGCTAAATCATATGCTAGGTACACCGTGCCTTCAGGCTACTTGAAATTTCCTGAATGTTTTTTCAGACATACAAGTAGAATCAATAAACACCATCAATGGAAGTATCAGGCAGCACATCCATGGGTATCTCAGTCCATGACAAGGTACCCCTTATTGAGAGACTACTCCAGACCCTCGCAGGTTTCCACAGCTCCAACACATCCTAATATTTCACAGCCGAAACAAGTGTACGTCTTTTTATTCATTGGCAACAGAATCTATTCATGTATTCTCAATAGTGTCAAATCGTTGACCAAGCAACTACTCAATCGAGCTCATGCCAAGAATACTGAATTTATGACTTTGGTTGATCGTTCACCTTGTACATATGCAGAGGGATTATATCTCAGATTTATGGAAACAGTGACTTGGACGGTGCCTGGAGGAGACGATGATGAGCTTTGTCAAGAGCTGTTAAAGATTGGGGAACTTATCAAGGAAGTCACAACATTTGAAGATAGAATACTGAATGCTGCAGGTGTTGGAGATGATCTCGCAGAGGTGCAACAAATTCGGAAGGGGATACAGGAGGTCAAACAATGGTTAGAAGATATACTCTGTGGTACTTTTGAGGGCGTGGATATCTTGATGAAGGCATATCACGATCAGACACTATTGTATCAGTGCATAGCAAAATAGACTCCATTTCATCGGCTGTCCTTAATACAACACACTATTGAAGCAAAGTACATATAATGGCCAGTGAAACCTATCACCATACCCTAAGCATCATCCTCCCTGTCGGTGAGTATAATCTTGACCTCATCATTGGCCATGGCGTTAGCGTAGTAAGTGCTGGCAGCAGTGTGGGAGGGGTGAGGGAGGTAAACAGCACTGTCCACATCAAGGACCAATGGTGCAATGGCATTCCTTCAGAAAGACAAATTAGCCAATGTTACCAGCTGGTTTTGCAGAGAACACATATCACCCTTGGAATATTCCAACCCTATAACCAACTGTTACCGTGTACCATGTACTCCATCAATTAGGGCACACATGCTGGCTTCGAGATGCTGTTGACCATCCTTGGCTTGATGTCCTGGGGACTGTAGGCTCGCTGTTGCTTTCTGAGAGGGGACTCAGTGAATGTCAGAGAAAGAATGAGAAGAGGCTTACCAGGAACTGCAGAGGTAGCCACATCAGCCTGGCTTAGAGTGGCCCCACTGCCACCAAGGGACAAAGACATATGAGGATGATCGGACTTGGCTCTCTCAGCAGCCATGGGTCCAGACGTGGTAGGCAATGCAGCTGGAGCTATAATGAGCTGATACATGAGCTGATGATCATAAGGAAATTGATGCTGAGAGAAAGATTACCTGACACAAGTCCACACTGTTCTAGAGCCAATACCAGCTGCACTAGCTGGCTACTATCTAGACTGTTGAGATAGCACTGTGGGTCTATATGTGGTGCCATCACTAATGAGATATATGCCTACAGGAATCCAGTGACCTAGACAACGGTACAGAAACTGTACAGTTGTGTGGAATATCCCACAGGGACTGCTGCTGGCTGGCACACTTTTGATGGACATGTTAGCTGCAAAGTTTTCTGGGCTTGATGAAAAGGTAAAAGGTACGTTCGTGGAACATTTCTGTTGCCGAGCTAATGACAAATTCTAGATGGCTCTGCCCAGTGATATGCTTGGTAACGGTGAGGGACAAAAGACTAGTGCGCTGCAACGAACTACAACCAACACTAACCTCTCAAAACTCTACACTTATCACCAATGTATTGAATTCAGGTGTTTCAAGTATGGTAGAAGCACTCTGCAGACTTCAATAATCAAGTGAACTTGTTCAAGTAACTTTAATTGATACTAGCGAGCTTCACAAAATGTATTACTCGTACTAGCAGGGTGGGGTTAAGACACAGTTGGGGAAAAGTGACTTGATTTGAGCTGCTATGCTTGCTGGGACTATGACTGCTTCAAACTAATGGCTCTCTTGGCCCTGTAACTGCTTCCTACAAGTGAAGAACACTTGACTAGCTGTGCTCTTGGCAAACTAGTAGCACTCTTGGCCTAAGAATACTACTTATAGCTTCGGAGAGCTTGCTTGAACTAGCTTCAAAACACTCTTGGTCTTTGCTCAACACAACGATATGCTCAAAGGGACTTCAATTCACTTCAATACTAGGGTGACTCAGCAACTAGTAGTCATTTTGTCGAGGTTAAGCACAAAAGTCCTTTAATTGGGGCACTAGATACTGACTAGTATGTCACAATCATGGGGGAAGGCTTGCCTGCCACGCGTGTACTGGTTGGACTACTTATATACTAAATAAATAAGGTACAATCGAGATACAATTAGACTGAATGGGGATGACTATTGGTAAGGTTTTCTTGGCTAGTCACGAGTAATGGTGAATAATCATGCAATAGTCAGTCTAGAGACCACTACTTGCTTACTGATGGGCCTAGGAGCTCCAGTGGGAGTCCTATTCCGTGTCCTAATACTATGGGCACTCCATAAATATCAAAGCCAAAGGACTAGTGTTACGATTTATTTATTTTTCACGATCAATCTTATCTTATCTGATCCCATCCTACTTTCCCATCATGGGATCCACCCTATTCACAATCATTGTGCCATAATGCATGGCCCCCTTTGATCCCATCTTTCTCATCTTTTTCATACTATTATTAGAACCGCCATTTAGTATATAAGTATCGCAAAGTCTACCATGTAACCTTAGCTTCAAGCTATAGTTTAATCAACTCTATCTTGCCGACTCACTCACTGAAAGGCTACCTAATTGTACCTCTCTATATTCCAGACTATTACAAGGAGTTCTAAGGTGACTGCCCGAATGCGAGACAGCCTTAGACCTACCTTTGTCCTCTGAATATCGACTGGGGTCTAACAGTTAGCTTGAAGCTTCCCTACATAAACCTCCAAATCGTTGACTGAAGGAGGCCCATGATTATCACCACCAACACTAGTCCAAAAACTACCATCATAGTCTCCACGATACTAGGGACCGTAATCCTCGCCCTAGCAGCAGTAGCATTCATATGACCCTGTTATCAACGGCAGAGGAGACAACCCCACAGAACCCATTACCCAAACCTTCCTCAATACTATGTCGGACCCTCCCGACCCCCCACCCCAGAAGAAGGGATTCATGCAGACCCTGAAAGACAAAGTCCTGCTGAAACCTGCCGACGATGCAGCATCCGTACAAACAGTGAAGACCCAGTCATCCCGTCAATCCTATCAGGGTCCCAAACCACCAGAACTGAGTCCTCTGACACTGCAATTAGAACCCCTCCCGCAATCCCCCATCATGAACCCTCTGCAACTGTCTCCTACGAGGACATCATCGAAGCCTATGCAAGAGGATCTGACTTTGGGGTCACCAGCAACGAGGGAGATGACAGAGATGCAGAGGAATTTGACCCAACAGAGCTTGACCTTGAGGTCGCCGAGAGGCACCGAGAGGCCACCGAAAGAAGAGAAATGGCCAAAAGAAGGGAGGTCGTATCGCCCAGACCCATTCTCCCAATACGACCCCCCATGGCTATCCTCGCCCAGACAGGAAATAGGGGCCGAGACAGAAGGCCCATTAGAAGAATATACCCCAAGCTCCCCCCCCAGGAAAGGATCACCATACGAATGGAAGACACCGCATCCCAAGCAACAAGCCCAGAGGATGAGGAGGGAGAAGAGCGAAGGAGACGTCGACACGAGCTCGTTGATGCATACTACAGCACAGCAAATTGTACTCGACTGGCAGGCGAGTTGCGAACAAGATACTGGAACAGACTCAAATATGCTGTGTGGGCACAGCAGGACGCCGTCGCAGAGCAGCTCAGAATCGAGTACCAGCAGCGGGAATGAGACCATTACCAGCAGAGGTTCGAGGAGAACCCTTTCCACTTCGAGGGACCCAAGATGGAGTGGACAGTTCTCTCAGAAGGAGATAGACTCGCTCTGGGACCCTGGATCACCTTCGCCTGAGAAGTCTGCTTACAAGACTTTGTCCGAAGGGGGGGGCTCCCAGTATCCACAGATGAGTACCTCCTGGGAACTCGACCCAACTACAGAATGGTGGGAGGAACAAGGAGACCACTCACTCCACAGACCATGGGAAGAAGAATACATGAAGACCTCTGAAGGGAGCTTCAGGGCCCCATCCCCTATCCCTATGAGGGACCGCCACTCCATCCCAGAACCGACTCTGAGCAGAGGGAGCTCAAGAGGACCCTGGATCGGGCCCTCCAGAACCTCACAGCCAACAGAGAGGTGGCCGAGAGGGTACGAGAACTGGCAGAAGAAGCAAGCCAAGACCACATTATGGCCGACTGGGCCCAGCAGGTGGCAGAGCAGTGGACCAGGATACCCATGCCCACTCCCAGACTCTCCCCCTCCCCAGAGGTGGGACCCAGTTTCCCGACCCCACCGCGCCGATGCTCCTCCCCTCCAAAGGCAGGACTGAGCTCCCAGACCAGGAAGAAGTAGACTGATGGCAGGGTCTGGAGGCACAGAGGCCGGACCATCTGGCCCCTCAGGGAAACAGCCAGAACCCGTAAAACTGAGCTCGGCAGAGTTGCGAGCCAAGGCTGCCAAGGAACAAGAAAAGACCAAGGAACTGGCCGAACAAGAAGAGGAGGCCAATCGAGAACTCCAGAACTATTATAAAAAGTATCCTCACACCCGACCTCCCCGACAACCTGACGATCCAGGGGACCCCAATGACGACCCCTGGAATAATCCTGACAGATGGTCACTTCCACACCCTCCCCCCGGCAAAATGCCCCCCAGACCCCCTCCGCCATGGCCATCAGGAAATGCAGCGGACGATGCCCCTTTCCTCGGGGTCAAACCAACCCTGATCAAGGAACCTGCTCCCTATGATGGGACCTATTCGGAACTCAAAAGGTTCCTATACCAGTGCAGTAGCTATTTTGAAACCTACCGCATGTATTATCACTACGATGCCCAGCAGGTAGCTTACGCCTCCTCTGCCCTTGTCGGAACCGCCCTAGAATGGTGGGTAAACTTGGTTGACGACTACTTTAGCTGAAACCTGGGAAGATTCCGATATCCTTCCTGGGATCGGTTCACCGAAATGCTCGTCTGATGCTTCACAGACCCAGCCATCGAGGACATCCACGAGAAGAAAATGATGGACTTCCACATGGAGGGGATGTCCGCCAGTCAGTACTTCCAGAAGCTCAAAACAGAAGCGAAGATGGCCAACCAAAGGAGCGACGAGAGCTCAAGAGGTGTCCTCGTTACTGCGATGCGACAAGGAATACCATACAGCTACTCTCGTGCCATCGCTGACACAGGGTTTAACATCCCCGAGACCTACCCCCAGTGGAAGTTCAGGGTCACCACCATGTACGAAGAATGACAAAAAAGGACTCTCTTCGACCAAACACATGGGGATCGAAGGGAAGCCAAAAAATCCAACAATCAGCCGAAACACCAAGAACAAAAGGGTAACACTGGAACAACTCCCGAAAAGAAGATGGGAACCGGAACCACCTTCAGAGGGAGCAGACAGCCGATGGACCTTGATCGACTCAAGAGGGAAGGAAGGTGCTTTAACTGCGGCGCACCTGTTTCCACTTGAATACCTGGTTAGCTCTGGTTATAACCAGTTCTATAGAAAACACCTAGCAGGGATATAACCCATTGGTTATATCCAGTCCAAACCCCAAACCGTTTCACACTCACACCCAGCCAATACAGCCAAACCCGGCACCATTGCCAGCTGGCATCTAGGGCAAAAATTCTCAAAATAGCAATTCAGCCAAATTTTTTGGCAGAATGATGTATTGGGTGGTGCAGGTCATTGTAGCCTGAATTCTCACTGCCCCACTTGCTCTATGGGCTCAAAAAAAATAATACATACCCTGCATAGCAGGCCGACCTACTGTGCATGACGACCCCGACGAGCGGGCACCAAAAAAAGCTGGATCAGACAGACTGGGATTGGATTACCTTTTTTTTGTGCGCAACGTTGACTATCAAAATTAAACATCCTTTAAGAATTGAACCAATGCTGTAGCTGACAGCACAGTAGACATCTTAACCAGTTGAGCCAGAGAGCCATAAGAATGAGAGATATTATAGTAAATACATAGAGTAATGACAATAAATATTTGGGGAAAAAAAAAAGTGGTTCGTTGTGCGGGGCGTCGGGCTACATACAGGGATCGGAAACGCTTGTGCATGGTGGCATTCAGGGGGTGAGCACGTTAGCCATCGAATTACACTGTCTTCTGGTGCTGTGGGGACTGTAGCCCGCTTGTGGGCAGCAAAAATGGTGGGGGGCGGGCTGCGACGGCCGTTGCATGGCAAGCGGGTCGAATGGGGGCAGGCAGTGGGTACCATTGAATTCTCCGCTATCGAAAATGGGGGTATCCAGGTCGATGTGCAATTCGCAGGGCTGTAGGAGGGGTTACAGCTGGAATAGGGCGAGCATCGGGATGATGGGTGGGCATGGGGTGACGGTGGGGTCGGTAGGTCAAGCGAGCCACATAGCCGTGTTCCCCCACTCAAATAGTGGGATATGCACAGACGGGGTGGCTCTGGGGGTCCTGGGTGGAGCGGGAGAGCTCGATGTTGGGTGGGGTGGGGGTACCCAGCGGCAGGCGCAGTAGTGGGAGCGCAGGAGTATCATTGGGCGCATCAGGTCCGTCAATGCATCGTCCATCGATGGCCCAGTTGTCGTGTCATCCACAGTGCTGTAGGAAGTGCTACAGGTCGGAAAGGGCGGGTGTCGGGACAATGAGCGGGCATCGGAACACGGCGGGGTCGGTAGAGGAAATGAACCCAATAGCCATGATCCCCTACTCAAAGAGTGGGAGATACACAGAAGTGGTGGCTCTGAGGGTCCTGGGTGGAGCAGGAGAGGGTGATGTTGGGCAGGGTGGGTGTAGCCAACGGCGGGCATGGTAGCGGGGCCGTACAGGATCTGTTGGGGGCATCCGATCTGTCGTTGGGTCGTCTATCGATGCCCCAAAGGGCTCATCCATCGTTGTTATCATTGGACGTCGGTATCTGGATCTTGAGGGGACCTCCTGCTCAGGCCATCCCAGGCTTCTGTCATTCTCCTCGGTCCCTTCCGTCCCTCTAATCCTATGCCTATGCATTCCATACACCTCCTCTAATCCTCCAATCACCCACCCATCTCCGTGGTCACCATCGTCGTCCAGTAGGTCGTCGTCATCGTCGTCACCGTTGTTGGGGGCTTGTCTTGGCCCTTCCTGCACAAAAAAGGATCCTAAAAACAACGGTGAGTTCATAGAATAGTTTTACATACCTTTATATGCCATTTGAATGGCTGTTCCATCGCCTGGAGAGTCGTGGTGGGTGGCGATGTGGCAGTAAAAGGTCAAAAATGATGATGCACAGCCACCCAATCACCATTCGGTTGGCCGGTCCACCTCGATCGAGCAGCAGAAACCATGCTCGGTATTCGTCCGCTGCTCGATGCAGGCCATCTGATGTTTCATCGACCATCGGAATACATTTAATTTGGTAATTATAATCTATGTATGAATATTTATATCAATCCAGCTACATAGGGATCATGTATGTGCAATTTAATCAAAGTTTCTCTGTATTTTGTGCATTCTTATCTGTAGTTTGCCCTCCTCATGCTATTCTACTTTCTCAGACAGTACAAGAGCAGCTGTACAGTAAATATAATATATACTACTACTGCTCCAGCCCTTCCGATCCACACCGATATGCTACTACATGCATATATTCCATGTACTATTGTTGACCACACCTAATATGCACTGTATCACTCATTCTTATTGCGACTTTTTCTTTGGACTTTTACTTATATTGGTATTACCACAGATCTACTGTGCTGTACACTAAGAAAATCAAACTGTGTATTATTCTAATGTATTTCTGAAATTCAAGATAGTTCGAAGCACTTCGAAATGTGAAGTTGACCTATACTGAACAGTTTATTGCATGAGTACAAAATTGGCACGAGCATCCGCTTGGTCCAGCAATCTCCGAAATTCATCGAAATTGTGTTTCTCTTTGAATACTACAGAAGTCGGACATTTCATTAACTTGAAAAATGATATATATATACAGTACATACAAATATGATATTTCTGGACTTCCTGGAGCCATGGACTTGCAAATTCATACTATTTCAATGAAGATTTAAGAAACATTTCTACCTACCATATTGGGAATGCTATAATCCCATGGTAAGTGCATCCTGATTCACTGTGATGCATCCAGCCAAAACAATTTCCGTATGTGCAGGGAGGAGCCATGGAATGAATGATATATTTTTTTTGAGTATGTCCTTTTTTTTTCAGGGCTAATTGACCAGTGGAAAGTCTATTAAAACATAAATACATGACATGAGGCCCTATTTTCTCATTTGGGGTGTGGCAGTGTTCTGAGAATGTGGCATTGAATGTGTAGCCATTTTGGGATCATTCAAGTAACAATTCATGAAAAAATTTTGGTGCTATGCGCCAATTTATTTCTTTCAGCTTTTAGCTGGAATGACTATTATGGTGGTAGCAGTGCTATCTTGTGGCTGTAGTTATAACCCACCAGATGACAATCTATAGCCTGGTTATATCCAGCCCATTTCCCCTCATTCTTACAGAATGGCCTGTGCAGCGAGCAAGGACATTTATCAAAGGACTGCAAAAAGGAGAAGAAGAAGAGGCCCCACGAAGCTCGTACCAGAAGATTTACCCAGGAAGAGCTACGAGCAATGATTGAAATCGCCGACGAAGAAGACGGCAAGAAGGAGCAAGGACAGAAGGAGAAGGTGAAAGCCACCAAAGTCGAGGAGGTAAAAGATGAGGCTGACAAGTAAGCAATTCTACTTGCTCGGCCCAGGACTTTCAGATAGGGAAACAGAAGTCGAAGCCTGTGGCATGGTCTTCCTCTTCTTGTAACAATTTGTCACGTAACATTTATCACACGCATTCAAATATACCCGTCTTGATCACTCCCCTATCTGAACCTGAATCACCTTTGAAAACCCATAAAAGACCCCTCGACATCAAGAAATCCCCATCCCCTTCTCCTTCGCTAACCACCTTCGTTCCAGACCCCCCTCCTCCCCTCGCCTCTGAAGAAATCCCTGGATCCTCCGCCCTCCAGTCAGGTAGGAGCTCTGGGCTGTGGGTGCCATCGACCCCTGGGAGAAAAAGGGGGCATGGCATGCTCGATCAAACATGTACAACCCCCTTGGTCTTTGACCCCCTGGCACAAGTCACGAGAGACCCAACCCTGGTACCTCTGAGCCCCACCAGGGCAAGCGGTGATGCCTGCCCCCTAGCCAAGGTGTACACCTCACCTAGGGAAGCGACATCCCGACAACTCTCGGGATCAGCGGAACAAGGACCCGAAAGTACCAGAAGAATGGTACCCTCCAGTATGCCCCCAATGGAATCAAGCGGCGTTGGATGCGCGGTGCCACCATGAGTCACTATGGAAGAAGTGCCCGATGAAGAAGATGACGTCTCTTACCAATGTTATCTAAAGGTGCAAGCGAAGCAAGATGAAGAAGCGCGAGAGGAGAGACGGCCCCCACCCTCCCCAGTAAGTGTTTCCCACCCCCTGAACTTCACCTGGCTCCCACCATTTGGTGTGGACTGGACCCTTTGGGCGGTTAGGGAGGCACAAACTGATGTGGAGGCTTTATCTTCCCTTTATATATGGGCGCATCGAGATAAAAGATCCGAAATAAACAATGATCTTTTACACATTCTTCGAGAGAACCCCCCTTCTGCAATCGAGAGATTGCATGAGCTAAGAGCCCCGATTCAGTATCAACGATGCCTGAGAACCTCAGGGACACGTGAATTGTTCCTTGAGGCTCAGATCGAAACTCTCACCAACTGGGAGATCCTCAAAGTCCAAGCACTCGTAGACAGCAGATGCACCGGCAGTACCATCAGTGAAGAGTACGTCAGAACCAACAACCTGACGACTCGACAAGCCGCCAGCCCTATTTCGGTATATAACACCGATGGGACCTGTAACAGGGCCGGGAGCATTACAGAGTTCGTAGAAATCCGGCTCACCATCGGAGGACACAGTGAACGAATTGACCTGGGAGTAACCAACCTAGGAAAGGGCGACGTCTTTCTTGGGCATGACTGGCTAAAGCGACACAATCCAGTCATCAACTGGAATACAGGGAGAGTCCTATTCGCAAGGTGTCAATGTCAGAGAAATCCATTCCCTCTGCCCGATGCTGACCCTGATGATCGATGGGACAAAGAGTTGGAAGAAGGGGAAACGATCCTGATGGTCAACTTGGGGGAAGAGTTAAACCTCTGAGCTGTCCATCACACCAATGATCTGGCTGCAAGGGCCAGCGAGGGCAAGGTCAAACGAAGTTTCGAAGAGATGGTACTGCCCCAATACCACGACTACAAGGATTTGTTCACGAAAGAGAACTTTGATGATCTCCCTGACAGGAAACCCTGGGACCATGCCATCAAACTCATCCCTAACACCCAAGCGACTCTCAATTGCAAGATCTATCCTCTCAATCAAAGTGAACAGGACGAACTAGATAAATTCCTGGACAAGAACCTAGAAAGTGGAAGCATTCGCCCCTCCAAATCCCCCTTCGCCTTGCCCTTCTTTTTCATCAAAGAGAAGGATGGCTCCCTTCGGCCTGTACAAGACTACCAGAAGTTGAACGAAATGACTATCAAGAACCGGTACCCCCTCCCTCTCATCGCTGATCTAATGGACAAACTAAGAGGCCCCAAATATTTCACCAAGCTGGATGTGCGCTGGGGGTATAACAACATGCGGATCAAGCAAGGCGATGAACATAAGGCCACCTTCAGGACCAATCGAGGGCTATTCGAACCCACGGTAATGTTCTTTGGACTTACCAACTCCCCTGCTACATTCCAATGGATGATGAACAATATCTTCCATGATCTCATTCATGAAGGAAAAGTCACCATCTATCTGGACGATATATTAATCTTTTCCAAAGATCTGCAAGAACATTGTCAGATAGTAAAAAAGGTCCTTCATCGCCTCCAGGAACACAAACTATTCCTAAAAGCGGAGAAGTGCGAGTTCGAAGTCCTTGAAACAGAATACCTGGGAGTAATCATTAGCGAAGGATCCGTCCGGATGGACCCAGTTAAAGTCAAGGGAATAACCGAATGGCCCACCCCTACCAAGAAAAAGGAGCTTCAATCCTTTTTAGGCTTCATGAACTTCTATCGAAAGTTCATACATGACTATTCGAAAATCGTCCACCCAATGACTCAATTGACTGGGAATGCCCCATGGGTCTGGGGCACAGCCCAGAACGAAGCCTTCCAAAGGCTCAAAAGGCAGATGGCAGAAGACGTCGTTCTCGCCCTCCCATGAGAGCAAGGTAGATTCTGAGTGGAAGCCGATTCCAGCGAAGGGGCAGTAGGCGTGGTGCTGAGCCAAGAACACGAAGGAAAGTGGAGACTGGTCGCCTTCCTCTCCAAGGCGCTCACCACCACAGAACGGAACTACAAAATCTACGATAAGGAACTCCTAGCAATAATGCTCGCCCTCGAAGAGTGGAGGCATTATCTAATGGGAGCTGCAGAAGATTTCGAGATCTGGATGGACCATCAGAATCTTCAGTATTTCCGACAACCCCAGAAGCTTAACCACCGACAAGTGAGATGGGTAACCAAGCTAGCGGAATACCACTTTACACTACACCACAAGCCAGGGACCACGAATCGTAAGGCCGATCTCCTCAGCCAATGAGACGATCATGACCAAGGGAAGAGGGACAACAACAACATAATCGTCCTTCAACCAGAACACTTCAGAGCCATGATCATGCCGACTACAAGCGAGGTACATCAGCGAATCAGAGATGCAACCCGAAGCAAGGACAAATGGGATCAGGGAATCACCGCATCCCTCAACCACGAATGAGGTATATCAGAGGATGCAGGACTCCTGTACTACGACAAGCATGTATATGTTCCCTGAGACGACAAGCTTCATGGGGAAATTATCGCCAACCATCACGATCATATCATGGCAGGACATCCAGGGATAGAGAAGACATGGGAACTCATCCAAAGAGAGTTCTGGTGGCCCAAACTCAAACAGACCGTGGAAAGATATGTTAAGGCTTGCGAAGTCTGCCAGCGAACCAAGACCAACATGCAACCTGGAGCAAACCCCCTCCATCCCAATGTCACCCCATCGAAACCCTGGACCCATATCTCCATAGATATGATCACCGGACTACTGGACTCCAATGGCTATGATGCCATCCTAGTGGTCATAGATCGATTTTCAAAAGAAATCGTCCCAATCCCATGCAATACTGAACTCACATCAGAACGATGTGCTACACTACTCCGTGACCATATTTATGCCCACCACAGAATGCCTCAAACCATCATCTCCGACCAGGGACCCCAGTTCATTTCCAAGTTTATGGCATCACTGCTGAAACTCCTTGATATCACCCCGAATGCCTCCACCGCCTTCCACCCGCAGACAGACGGCCAGACCGAGTGCAAAAACCAGGAGATCACCAAATACCTATGTATCTTCATCAATTACAGACAAACTGATTGGAGTGAGTGGCTTGCGCTTGCAGCCTTCGCCCACAACAACCGAGTCCATTCATCGACTGGTCAAACTCCATTCTTTACGAACTATGGAGTTAACCCATGCATACTACCAGATTCGATGCATACAACACCGTTCACCAACCCATCGGCCATCTCATTCGTGGAACGAATGCAGGAAATCCATCGACAGGCAAAGGAGTCCCTTGAGGAGGCCATGGGAAAGATGAAAACACAATACGACAAAGGAAAGAGAACCGCTGTAAACTATGCAACCGGAGACAGAGTATGGCTTGACGTGACCCACTTGCATCTCCCACGACCCAAGAAAAAACTTGACGACAAACGAGTAGGGCCATTCCTTATCATAGAAAAGTCTGGAGCCTCAGCATATAAACTCAAACTCCCACCTCATTGGAAAATACATCCAAATTTCAATGAGAAGCTACTTTCCCCCTACACACCCCCCACATTTCCTAACCAGGAAAAACTGCCCCTGCTGCCACCAGACCTCATCAAAGACGAGGAAGAATACGAAGTTGAAGAAGTTCTAGACTCCCATACCCACAGAGTCCATGGAAAACAAGGACAGAAGTCCAGACTCGTAACAGACCACCTCATAAAATGGAAGGGATGGATGCGAGAGCACAACTCATGGGTGAGAGAGGACGACATGACCAATGCGCAAGAGGCAATCGCAGACTACGAAAATAACACCGCAGAAACGAGAGCTATCGTAACCACATCAAAAATCATCGACTGATCGACAAAGGTATTAAAGGAGATCCTAGACCACCATTATGTCGACAACATCATCCACTACCAAGTGCTCAGAAAGGATGGACAGAAGCTATGGATAAAAAACCCCCCTCCAAACGACAAAAACTGGAGAGATTACATCGATGAATACTGGAGGAAGGAATTCGCAACATCACAGGAAGAACCTCCAGGAGAACCCTAAGACAGTCGGGACGACTGTCTTAACGAGAGGGTAATGTTATGATTTATTCATTTTTCACGATCAATCTTATCTTATCTGATCCCATCCTACTTTCCCATCATGGGATCCACCCTATTCACAATCATCGCACCATAATGCATGGCCCCCTTTGATCCCATCTTTCTCATCTTTTTCATACTATTATTAGAACCGCCATTTAGTATATAAGTATCGCAAAGTCTACCATGTAACCTTAGCTTCAAGCTATAGTTTAATCAACTCTATCTTGCCGACTCACTCGCTGAAAGGCTACCTAATTGTACCTCTCTATATTCCAGACTATTACAAGGAGTTCTAAGGTGACTGCCCGAACGTGAGACAGCCTTAGACCTACCTTTGTCCTCTGAATATCGACTGGGGTCTAACAACTAGCCGGTTATGCATGCCTGTAACAGTGGTCAATTGTGATCAGAACCGCAGCCCGATTATACTAGTGCTGATCATAACAGATCTGTATCACACTAGTCGAATCACCCACAAGACTAGGTTACTGCTAATTCATATCGAAGTTTGGCTTCGAGATTGCTGCATGACTAGTTTTCCTGACTTAGGCATTTCATGCCCAAACAGCCCCCTAGTAATCGAACTTCATGAGATGTGTGTGCCCTCTGCCTCTTGTTTGGTGTGCCAGCCATGTTCCTGATCCACTCATGGCTATGTTTGTTAAACCCGGTAGTTTGCAGGATACTAGTTTGGCCGGCTGGTAGAAGGGGTCCACAGTGGTACCGCTCCTAAGTCCTGGCTCTACTAATCGCATACTAGTCTGACTATCAGCTCAAAGCCTCCGCTATAGTCCTCTGAAGTCTCACTAGTATCGGGTAGATATGCAATAGTAAAGTGCTAAAATCGCAAAATCTAGGTGTGAATGCGTAGACAGCATATCACTGGCTGGTGTACACCTGAACAAAATGCCTGGTTTGCAGGTTGCTTGGCCGGTTTCCATCAAGCTCACCTGAATAATAAGGTTGGGGATTTTTTGGCAGCAGCTTTTAAGGATTTTATGGTGGAGTGGCCATTACCACAGTGCACAGAAGAAATCATTGGTAACAGTCCTGAGGATGTCACTAAACAGGCCAAACAGAATAAGCATTATCAGAAGCGGAAAAAGGTGAGTTTGTCTGATTGATTAGATATACATTTCAACTAATACAAATGTGTAGCAAATCCAGGACAGGTTTAATAACAACCGCAGCAAGGCTTGTGTGGCTTTGAGTGCTGTCACTGGGAAACCGATAACAACCTCTCCCAAGAAGAAGGTTGTATATTCCTTGTGGCCACAGTGCCATCTGCATGCTGTTCAAATCTATTCCCGGCAGTATTACAAAATTTGGGTACAAGCAGCCATCAAAAAAGCTATTCAGCAATCTCTCCTTCCCCTCAGTCATGGCCAAAAGCTTACGATCATCAACAAGCTCATGCACAACACATTCCAATCCAAATCGGATGAAGTCAAGGCCAAAAATCTTCGACACTCTAGAGCAGCTTTGTGAGGAGCAAGCTGAGGCAGCCCAGAGATGAGAACAGAATGCAGAAGACTACCTCGAGTACATCATTTTGCATCCACCATCTTCACAATAACTAACACCAGTTCGATATTTGCAGCACCTGCTGCTCTCAATTGCTTCCTCCACGATCTTGCACTACAAACGGGGTGGTGGTTTACAGTGATAGTGGGTGGTCCAGATCCCGCTGATGGGGGAAATATATGTACTGGAAGGTCAGTCAGATTGTTTTCTACTATCTTCAATTGCTCATGAGTACCTAGTTTTCATGTGGGCATGAATGCACACCAGAGGAATTTTGAGGATGAATATAGTCATCACTCTGCCAATCTGAAGGACTCCAGCATTCGTTGCATGACCTTTGAGGAAGGCATAATCGCTCCTTATGGTCGGTTTCTCAAGACGTTGTTCTGTAAGTCTTTCACTGCATCTCAGAGCCAGATGAAGACATTACTGATGTATATTTTAATGTAGCACTGGAGGTCCGAGCACAGCGAGCATGTAACCAGGCTGATGTTGAAGTGCTGGATGCTACCCTCAATGACAACAACAACGATGAAGGTGAAGCGACACCTGGAATGTCCAACCTTCTTTCAATGCCACCTTCTCCCTCTCCCTCTCCCCCTCCCCCTCCCTCTCCGCCTCTGCCTCCCACTTCGAGTTCCAAGCCCACCAATGCAGATAATGCCAACCCCAGTTTGATGGTGCCTAGCCATCTGGATCTGATGGTACCACATAGCGAGAGTGCTGAGGAAATTGCCAGAGATGAGCTGGACCCCCAAGTCTGGCAAGACGCTACATTTGGCTGTGACTTTTTTTCAATGGGTGCAATGGAGCATTGATATGCATGGAACGTATCCACCTGTAGATTTTGCGATTTGTATATATATACTTATCCAATCTATACTGTACTTGAATACCGAGAGCTAGGATTGAGCCTCCGGATCGCTAGCTAAAGCTATCACTTCACACTATGCAATATACTAAGTGGCATTAGGACTTAGGAAAGATATCGCTACGAGTCAGACCTACCAGCCTAATATATATGCCCTAGTAGGTGAATATACGTCATAACAGTTCTAGTTGTGAGTTAGCTATTAAACCAGGAGTAGATATACCAGATAAAACTGTGAATAGTTGTGATAGCAGGCAGAGCTAACATCCATTATGGGATAGCTGATGCTACTGGGATTGCCTTAGAGAAAGATATAACCCTGAAGAACCATGAGGTTCACATCAATGATGAGACTATACTATCTACCAATCGATCTTCTGGGAATATTCTGACCGATCGCATTGCATCAGATAGTTCTAGTTATAGCAAGCTTATGGCTACCCCTTAATCATGAATTGGCCTGAAACCAGGCAACGTGCAGGTAACTAAGTTATTCCATATGGCAGGATACACAGCATTCTGACTGTGAGTCGGGTAACCGAATATATCAGCCTAGAATGTCAGAGGCAGCTAGCTAGACCAGGTTGCATAGCATGGCGGTAGGATATCTCAGGCTAGCTGTGACCGGTAGTAACTTACACTATAGTATATGACTAAATAGCTGAGGTAGCATGGACCAGTAGTAGTATATAAGGACTGTACATATGAATATACAGGAGGCTTCGCCACCCCGCAGTTTGACCATATAGCACAGAAGCCAAGGTTGAATTAAGAGGTATTAAGTCGAGTCTCGGACAAATATCATATCGCTAAGTCCACTAAAGAATATAAAGCATATATTTGATTGTAACAACATTGCGAGTTGCAGAGACCGCTGTATATTCAGAACAAAGCTTGAAGTGAAGGCATCGCAGCCAATATAAGCCAGTGAGCTAAAGATAGAGGCCAGTGTGCCCATATATCAGTCAGTGAACTGGAAGATCAAGGCAAAGAGCCATCTAATTTCGAGTTTTGAAGTCTATTCAGTGTTTTAAGAGACAAAGTTTGCTTAATTATACCACTAGACAACACACACATTGTATATCTGCTTCGTTGAAGTCAGATTTCCTTGAATATCCTCATTGTTTTCATCTATTGAGTTGAATATTCGTGGACAAGTTTAGACTATTCTGTTTGCAGAGGTCTTTTATCGATCTCAAAACACCCGAACTCATATATTTGGTGATTGTGAGCGCAAGGATTGCTTGGGGTTTAGTATATACGAGTTATGCTCCATATATATTTAGATTCTAGCTATCTCTGTATGGTTACCGAGCACATCAGCATGACCGACTGGCTTATGACAATCTTCTAGGTCATGCAGTCTTCGATTATGAGGGAGGAAGCTTCTCCTTAATGCTGCACGCAACATTTGCAGAGGACAATGGAACTGGAGACCTCAACCTTGGATTTCCCCAAGAACAGGACAAATATGCACAGCCTGAGCCCAAGTCTCAGCTACCACTGCTTCCTAGTCCTACCCGGGATGATTTCGATGACCACAAAATCTGTGCGGACATTCCTGGGCCATCTAGCATACCGAGAACGTCTTCTTCGACAGATGTTGATGGCGAAACCACACCAATGCTGACAGTAAACTGCAAGCGACACCACAGAGCGGTCGATGGCAATCTGGGTCAGCAGCTAGGGAAAGAGGCAGCGACTGTCGATGAAGAAGGTGGGGAGGATACTGAGAGGAGGGTGAGCAAACGTGCATGGAAGCTGCCAGCATCCCGTGCAATGATCACTGTGGGCTGGCTACCATCAGCAGTGCAGTATCTCACGGATCCTAACCTCGGTTCTGAGTGGCTGGATCTGCTGGCGGCTTGGCAGGTATTGGAGGTGCTTATTTCGCAACGTGGGTCACCGTCCAAAGTACATTTTTTAATTCCTTTTTCTACTACCCAGATTAATAGTATCATCTTTAGGGTCGACTGGGCGCTAACACATCAAGACCTTCATCATTGACTACATGGCTTCAAAACCGACGTTACAACGTGTATCCACAGCTGCCAGCTTCCTTCTTGGCCGAATTTCTCGCTTGGTGGAACGCTTTGCAGCTGGATTGGCGACGTTCTGAAATGGGTCCCCTCCCTGAGGCTAACTACAGCTGTTCACTGTGCAAGGCCCTGTGGAAAGGTGGACTGAATGGGCTCCTCACCGTGCTCATTGGGCTTATGTGGTGTGGTCAAGGTATGTTATTGGCAAAGGAACATACCCTTTGGAATGCCACAGTGGCGGATGTCCACACCTGTATTCAAACCTTGCTGCCATCACCGTCGCTCCCACAAACGGACTAGTTACTTTCACTTGATGTTTCCTTCCATATGCATGATTTCATTTTATATTTGTTTTATTTGAGAGTATGTTTGTTGTATTAGTACTTTGTATATGAGCTTATATGTGCGCTAGCGGTAGTATACCATCAATGCAATAAAACAATGAAATTTTTCATTCTACAATTATGTCCGGGAAAAAACATGGCCATGACATAGGGAATAAAATACATCCACTGTGTCGCATTTCCGCTGTGATCTCGGTTTTGGGACAGTGATTAGTGATGGCAGATCCAGGTACACCCACAGCAGGAGAGCGAAGACCTACAGGCAGCGACATCCATCAATTGATATTGATCCAGGGCTCGCAGTAATAATAGACAATTATCCCGAAATGTGCATTGTATTTTTAGAACGAGGAGAGCACAGTCAGGAGGGCTCGTCGATGTACAAGGGCAGAGTACCGACGTACAGTGAACAGGAGGTTTTGGTGGCGGAGTAAGTCACGTGATACCCCATGGGCAGCTGATATATCAGACCCACGACTGCAGGATCAGTGCTTTATTATATCACGGCCATGTATATCAAGTACTCATTGATATATCAATACATTAGGTGCCCTTGCCCTACTTTGCCCATGCTGTTCACACAGGAGACCCTTAGGCTCAGCATCAAGACTTTGCGTTAAGATGCGCATATATGTGACCGTTTACGGCGTGAAGAAAACGTGCCAGGAAAAAGATTTGGAACATGTCAGAGAGTGGAACACTGTCAGAGTGAATAAATGACGGTATACCTGTGTCTGTAGTCTCGGTTGGTGTCTGACATTGAACATCCACTATGACGGACGCTGGACTGAGCTCCCTTCGAAATATTCTCAGGCATTTGAGTACAGAATCTACAGTCGTAAGACAATCTACCCAATCATTTTCATGCTGATCAGACTTGAGCCTGGTTGTGGCGCATAGATCATTTTCCATTATAGAATCCGTCAAGGCGGGATCGCGGGAAGGACAGCTATCTGTCGTCGTCTTTGAACAGGAAGTACGTTCGCTGTGCCATTCAGGACTATATCGCAGCGTTTGTCAAGTTGTTCAAATCATTACAATGACATTCTGTACCAGTTAGTATTGTCACTTATTCATTATGTGCGGCACAGTTAATTGTTGCTTAAGTATGGATCCCGTTAACTACGTGTCATAGTATGAACCTTCAAACATTAACCGACTCCTCTTTCTGGACTGACTGCTTTTGGTTGATACATGCCCAATAAGCGTCGTGAAGCCCCGTGCCCCACGATCCATTTGAAATATGGAAAATGCCGACCAGGGTCTCTTTGCCGTATCTCAATGCCATCTTCAGCCATTGTCCTTCCGCATTGTTTCTAATTTCATTCCCATTCCAGGTGCTGGTCTCATAAACTTCATGAACGTGCCCTTCGCTTTAATACCCCCACCAAAACCAGAACCATACGTGAGAACTCTCGTATCTCTCTCTACCATGCTCGGTCTAATGACTGACCACTTTGTATTCCCAGCATGACGTCAACCAAACAGTCAACTGCCGCTTTCCTTCGTGATTTATTGTACAAATACGATTGGGTGTCGACATCCAGTCATTCTCCCGAGCTCATCGCCCTAGTAACCACCAACGCCGTACCAACCACATTCTAAGCCTCTCAGTTGAGGGCGTCTATCGATGACCTGGACGCACCCATCATCGAAATCCAGGGCGTGATTGACCTACTCCGAAATGCCACTGCATCTCTGCAGGCAAAGATGACCCGGCTCAAAGATGTTAGACGCGATTACTGTTCCGCCTTATCACCCATCTGGCACTTACCCTCTGAAATCCTCATCGAGATCCTGCGCCGGATGCCCAAAGAGTGGATGCAACTCACTGCTATGGAGCCCTACCACGTCTTTGGATTCAACGTTTTCAAGATCGCCGAGGAGCAATGGCAGCTTGGTCAGGTATGTAGCTCATGGAGAGACGCAGGCCAGTTTCTGTGTCCTGACATGTGGTCAACGCTGGAGATCAGTTGGCAGCATAAGCTCTCGGAGGACGAGAGTGGCATGGTCCCGGCTCCAAAGAAGGACATGCCGGCTCTTTTCAATCGCATGCTGGAGCGTAGTCAGAACCATCGCCTCAATTTCTTCTTCAGCATTCCTCTAGGGCAGGTACTATCGACGTCATTATCACAGATGCGAACATTAGAGAGGCGGAAACGGCATCTTCTTGGGCCAGTTATATCTTCCATTCATACAACTCTGTGTATTTACACGCGACACTTCTCTGTCCGACTCGAGGCCAGGGAATATTTATCGGACATATTCCGCGCAGTCTGCCCGTATTTCCTTGTCGAAAGGCCGACCCACTTCGACGCGGATTAGCCTATTTCATCCTCCCGAAAAGCATCATCCTCTACAGTTTGACTACGGTAACCCTCACCTGGACCCCGCCCGCAATGTAAACATAACCCCTGGCGAAGCCATCATCACCGACTTTTCTACTAGTACCAAACCGAAGCCGAATTGTACATTTTAGCTCATTCTAGGCGCGTGCAACTGTCGCACACCGTTTACACGAATTATTGGAGATTCTGCCAGTATTTTCATAACGTGTTCCCCTTCTTCAGTCGTTAGCATAACCAGAGTCCCATTGAATAACGATGGGGGATGACCTATGCCATCCGGATGCAGATGTGAAAGCAGGTGGAATGTAAGAGGCATTCCTTATTGTCCATGAATGTTAACAAAGGGTTAACATCTCATGAAACATAATTCTGTTTCCACAAAATTAGCGGTACTAGACGGGCTCCGTTGGGCGCCGTTTGGCGTTCCCAGCTCTGGAACTCATTTGTCCAAACTCGCTCGGCAAACGTGCCTGAGCACACGGTGCACGTATTATCTAACAACATGCTCATACCAGCAAAGACTGTTATGGATATTGGGTCTTTTCCGGCCTGTACACGAGTCAACACATGCTTTTACTTATAAAACAGTCAACAGATGTCCAAGCTTGGAAGGAAATGGAATATTGGGGCAGACTTGGCTAGTGTTCGATGTCAAATGGAGGCTATAAAGGCATATATATGCCTTGAATTTCACGAAAACTCTGAATCTAGTTGGAACCAAAAAAAGCGACACGGGCCTTGCTGTCAACGAGACAGTCCTTCCGATCCAACAACAACTCTATGTGTAGTCCCTTCTCCTTCATCCTAAACAAATCATGGAACGGTGAATCTCGGGCTACTGGAAGGGCCAGTGGCCGGACACCCCACCCTGATGTCAAAGATACAACGAGTTTTTCTAGACAACTATCTCGGTGAGATCTCGAAGTCACCATTGAACGGAGTTGGTCGGCATCTTCCAAAATACCACTGGCGGCGTTGCGGATCGGAGTCTCTTTAATATACAATTCTTTTAAATGTTGAGCTGTTCCCTGCTCAAGAGCCAACAGTTTGAAGACATCTCCTGCTACTGAGACGTTGACACATATGTCGAGCTTTTGGAGAACTGGGGATAGAGCAAGGATGGGGACCAGACACGCTTCAACGGAGACAGGAACACCCAATGTGACAATGGTCAAATTGCACTCGGATCGACGAAAGAGATCAACAACGTGGGAGTACTCGTCTGGTTCGAAATTTGCCCAAAAGATAGGCTGGTCTTCCTGGGCATGAAGATCGAAACGTTGGAATGCAGGGAGAGAGACGTGATCGAATATTAGTGGGATTTTGCCGCGACCACGGCTATTCTCTAAGGTAACAACGAATGAGAGCCGCTGCAGGCATGTCTGCACATATGTAATTGGCGATATATTGGCAACAAATCGACGAGGAGCGCGACCCATTGTTACCACAAATTCAATTAGATGGTGCGCCTGATGTAACATGGTGAGAAGATCGCCAGGATCGTAAGAATATATGCGAAATTTGAGCAGGTTGACCGTATTTATGGGCAATGACGAATAGGAAATCCGTTGAAGAGAGGCTTCTGTGAGAGGCGATGAAGAGAAGACGTTAGTCAGCGCTTCTTGGTTGATATCTGGCTCGTCGACGTCGCATATGTCGATGGAAAGTTTTGTTAATCGATGAGCAGGGGAAGAGGCCAGAGACAGTAAGTCGGACAACTCGTCTCGGCTCATGCTTACATCCAATCTCTCCAAACGTTCCGAATGCAGAAGTAGCCCACGGAATGTTCCTCTACAGAATGCACGATTAATAGATAAACATATGGGCAGATCGCCAGACAGAGAGATATATTTTTCGAAGAGTGGAGGACAGTCCATGTAGAATCCGGAAATGTGGATTCTTGTCCATAGCGAGGGACAAGAACGGGAAATGCTTCGCCAGGTGGAACATATTTCACCAAGGAGCCATGGGGCATTGTCACGGCTGAGAGTGTCAGAAGATGCAAGGTGAAATATTTGCAGCAGCGTCTCTCGAGGCAAACGTCGTATAGGCGCCAAAAGGGCCTTGCAGCCATCAAGGTCCTTGAGGAGCTTGTCACGTCGGTCTCTGATTTGGAGGAACAAAGGGTCAACCTTTTGTAGCTCTCGCTCAAGGTTTTCGATGTCATTCAATATGGAAGCTTGGGAGACGTCTAGCGATGAGAATCCGGATTGCAGGAGCTCAGTGGCATTAACGGATGGAGTGTAAGCGCCTACGGTGCCAAAATCGCATTTGGGGCAGTTGTCCTGGACAATAGTTCGTTGTTAAAAGATGAAATAGCCAGCAGAAACAAGCGGATACCATCTCTGTGCCACGAAAGGAAAATTGCGAAGAGAATTTTGCAGGTGCGAAGGAAATATGAAAAACGAAGCCTTAGATCTGCCATCAGTAATCCTTGAAACATTGGAATCACTTCCAATAATACTTATGACAGTAATGTGCTTGAAAACGCGAACGCTGGGGTGAAGGATAGTCGAGGTTGTGTTTAGGAACGTGCAATTGGCCCCGAAAGGTAAAGATCAAATAGAGATATAGTTTCTCACGCTTCCGGAAACTTTAACTGTCCCAATGTTAGATAAACGCCGAACCTCTACTGGAACTCTCATTGCTTTGTATTTTGGGGCTACAAAATATTGGAAGAGCATTGAAGCAGTTAACAAAGGACATTCTCTCACAAAAGAGTGCGCAGTATTCCTTTCAGGTACAACTAACTGTTCACATCAGTATCGACGATGACACGATTCACCCCGCAATATCTGCTCGTATCAGGGAGCAAATATCGTGCGAAAGAAATCGTTTTCGGGTTCGCCGTAGCCGAGATATTACAACACACGTTTGGAATTCTCAACAGTCAAAACTACCAATTCTGTACGAGTTCAATCAATATCACCTAGAAAACTCAGGTGGTGGTAGACACAGCGCGATAAGCAGAGAATACGTCAGCCACAGCCCGAACTTCGAGAACTTTGATCCCCAGATAGATGTATGCCGCAGTGACGGTCTATCGTAGCCCAATCGTATCTTCCTAGAGTCTGTTGGTGACGATCTTTCTATACTTTTTCTACCTTAGGGCTCTTAATATAGTACGGTAGTTGGCATTACGATGACACGCTTCACTCCGCAATATCTGATCGTCTCAGGGAGCAAAAATCGGGCTGGTGGAAAGAAGTTGCTTTCGGGTTCACCATAGCCTCAAATTGACAGGTTCCACGACCAGATATCACAGATGTTTGAAATTCTCAACAGTTTGAACTACCAGTCCATCGCGAAAATCCTTGAGAAGCTTCTTGCGCCGGTCTCTGATTGAATGAAAGGTGGCTGGTTGTATCGTAGCTCCTGCTCAGGGAGGGAAATATCATTCAATAGAGAGCCGCAGGAAATGTGGCGTGGGGAGACTTCAGCGCAATGGTCTGGTGGCATTGACAGAAGGAGTGAACAGGCGTAGAGGACCGAATTCTAGGGCAGGTATCCACAAATGTATGGTTTCTAAAGATGGAATGGAAGATCGCAAAGGATGTGCTGACCGTGAATGTCATCGTAGCAGAAAGGTAAAAGTCAAATCTGGAATGCTAACCAGGTAAATGAAAGCTGTAAACCAACCAGGCTCGAAGTTTCTGGAATTGCTAGCTATTCATCATGTATACGAGTGAGTTAAGTCTGGCATACCTTAGTCTTCTAAGACGGAGTCGCAGTATACGTCGTAGCGGGCGTAGACGATTGCGCAGTGGCCGTGAGATGCTTGTGGATCGGCTTGGTGTAGACAAGATTTGAGGCATTATAGGTACGAAATGTATCTAGACAGTAAATCAATATAACAAGCTAGGAGACCATTTACTGGGCTCAGACGTGAAGGCTCTAGGGCTCGCTCGATGGTTCAGTGCTCGTGGTAGAAAGGAAAGAAAGGTAAAATTAAATTTCGACACAGGTACAAATAAGGGTGAGAGGTGGCCATACACGTTCTCTTGTGTCGCAAGACTAAACCACCTGGGATACACACAGATACGGCATAGGAAGGCGTTGCTGCCCCGAACAGCGTACGGAAGGTGGTCCAGGCAGTCATGTCTCGATTCCCGGTGTGTACCGAGATGGGTTCGTCCGCTCACAGCGTCGGTCTTCGTGTCAGACAGGGTAGGGAGGGGAATAATGGTGAAACGAAAGAAGGAGAGTAAGAAACACAATTTAGATGGTAGTAACGAACCTATGTATCCTTCTTGAGTTCATACGACCCTTATCCCAAGCCATCCTTCCACCATAAGTCGAAACGGCTCAATTGGAGGCCAGGAATGCTAGCTCAATATTGTTGTCTTGATGTCAAGCCTTGTTTCTCGAAGGGAGGAGTCGTCCAGTGTGCTCGTGTTGATCCTAGCACTAGGTGGGCTCGCGTCGAAGGGCAATATGAGTCTGTAAAGAGGAAACGAAGTAAAAGAACAAAGGATGATGGTGGAGACAAGGAAAGACACGTAGCGAACCGAAAAAGGAAGTACGAGTCGGCCGACCCGAGACGTTGAGTCTAAGAGCACAGCAACTTGTACTACCGCAACAGATGACGAAAAGCAGAGCGCAGCATAGACACGGAGTCCTTAGCGCGTCGCGTCGCGTAATTGTTCGGCGAAAGCCGAATTGACGCGATGTACACGTGACTCAGCTGACTCCGATCGCCGCTAAGCTTTCTATATTTCCACTTCTCTGCACCAACTGCGCGTCGGGGTCTGCGGGATTATCCAGCGCCTCTGCAGCCTCAGTATTACCATTCATCACTCGGGATGTAAGCGTAACAGCTGCAACATAAGCGGGTAAACAATCGGAAATTATGACCTATTTCCTGTTCTAATCTTACGAGCGATTTTAGGATCAAAGCTAGTCTGTCCGCAGAGGAGAATTCTCCGCAGGTTGATGAACAAAATTTTACGTGCAACTTGTGCCTTATGCCGGACAAGGATGTTCGGTATATCAATGGGCTCTGACGGCGTGCGTTGCTCGTTGCGCAGCCGCTACCTCCCGCTCTTCGGAACTGACTATTCCAGGCATCATGTCGTATTGCTCCAAGTATTCTGTTTCCTCAGCTTGAATTCGGTCAATAATAGCGAACTTGTTCATCCCTCTGCTATACGTTCCAAGCCGGCCAAGCCAGATTACCTCTATCATTTTGCTAGGTTTCAGATTAAGTGCGACGTATCTGCATACAATCAACCGGCTCATGGGCCTGTTGATGTCAGCGGATATTCCCAAGCTGCTGTCCCGGATTTCAGCCGAGATAGGGTACAAATAGGCGAGCGCCGTCAATGTCGATCTCACTATCAACCTAGACTGATGTGGAGTAGCAGAAGCGATGTCAGGTGCTGGAAATTCCGACGTCGACTGCACTGTGATGCGCGACATTTGTCACTCCAACGCTTCTCTTCGTAGCGAAAATCCGGCAGTGTGAGAATCTGCGGATTGTCATTTGCCTCCGATGAAAAGCGGATCAGGCCTGATGCCGATGGCCAATTTGTCAGAAATAAATCACTATTGTGATCCCCACTCTCAATCACAAGGCCATTGGTGCAGTCAGAAGGTCAGCGCTCCGTGGAGTCCTTTCGTGCTCGACTGTTTCGAGAGCAGAGGTAAAGATATCGAGTCGTAACCGGGAACCTAAAACGTTTGGTATTATTATCTTGGCATATTGTGGTATTCGCTGATACTCAACAGTTCCTTCAAACATGGCGGGTTTTGTCCTGTTCGTGTTGAGATGGTCGGTCGAATGAGCAATCCGTGCTTCACATGATACTCCTCCATGTCACTATGTACCTTCGGAGCGCTGGGTGTCCAACGTCGATCATAGACCCTGCAAAGACAACTTTAAAATAATGTTTTCATTCCTCTGTACGAGCCATGTTGAAAGCTACCCTCGAATAACTAGCAGAAATAGTTTCCGGAAAATTCGGCTCGTGAAATAAGTCCCGCGGTCTTCTTCCATATTTTTTTCCGTCGTTTTCCGCCATTTTTTGTTGCAGAGGGGCTTGATCCAATTTCCAAAGCGTCGGCTTTGTAGAAAGGAAAGGTACTTACCCGGTTCTCGGCACCGCTTTTTAATCCTTGCACGCCGGCAATATCGGCCCCCGAGCCGTTAGGAATTCTTTCATAAAAGACCTTCTGATTTCCCCGCCACAACCCTGCACATTCTCTTCAACCATGACGATGACAATCGTTACGCCTCCACACGAACGTGGAATCACTTCCTTATCTACGGCGGAAACCATCGTAGGCGATGTTGAAAGGACTTTTCTGATTCCGGAATTGGGTGCCGACATACCGCAAACAACGGTCCCAGCGGACGTATCGGCATCGCGGAAGCATCCAGTCAAGGAGGAGACTCTCGACCCCAACACGACATCGGAATTCGTTCCTCCAGACCATAAGCATCGTACTTTGGTGCTCTGCTTCGACGGGACCGGGGACCAATTCGACTCAGACAACTCCAACATCGTACAGCTCATTTCGCTGCTGAAGAAGGATGACCGGTCGAAGCAGATGGTTTATTATCAGGCATGACTTGATGAATGGCAAATGACTCGCTTTATTGACGCGTTTTCTAGTCTGGAATTGGAACTTACACATCGCCACAAATCGCCACCCCGTTCATGTCGAAATTATACAAGGCACCATCTTCCGCTTTTGAATTCTGCCTAGTACTGATATCGCGGATAGACTGTTGACGTTATGATAGCTTGGGATCTTGATGCTCATGTCATGGGTACCCTCTGCTCTATCTTGCAATTCACGACTGCGCTGACATACTACTTTCAGCGGGGTACGAGTTCTTGATGCAAAATTGTGCGTCATATTTCTTCAATGAAAATAGGCCTTGATGAAATTGTCTAGACCACACGGGTGATCGCATTTGCATATTTGGCTTCTCTCGCGGCGCGTACACTGCTAGGAGGTCCGCTATCATTATTTCGTGGTTGACTATTTGTCTGATCTTACGTTAACCCGTTAGTCTCGCCGGAATGATCCACAAAGTCGGCCTACTCCCAGCAGATAACTGGCAGCAGGTGCCCTTTGCATACAAAATGTATACTCGGACGGACAAAGTTGGATGGGATCAATCAACGGCTTTCAAACAGGCGTTTTCTAATGACGTTCAGATTGAATTCCTGGGTGTGTGGTTCGTACCGGCCATTTCATTCCTCCGTGAGATGCTTACCAAACTCAGGGACACGGTGGATTCAGTGGGGCTGATACCAAAAAGATTGCCATTTACTACTTCAAACACTATTCTTCGAACCTTTCGTCATGCCGTCTCCCTAGATGAGCGTCGAGCAAAGTTCAAAGCCAATCTTTGGAATAGACCCAGTATTAGGGAACTGCTTCTCGGCACGTCAAGATGGACAACGCAGAGTTCCCAGCAGTCGGATCCGAGTCACTCGAGTACACTAAAGACGCGTAATGGCGAGCATGAGCAGAAGGAGTCCGAGATTGAGTGGAGCCCACAAGAGGAAAAATTCATGAACGAGATGGAGAGGCTCCATTCGTCGTTTTCTGGAAAACCAACCGATATAGAGGAGGTTTGGTTTGCGGTAAGCCATTCACCTGCTGTACCTTGGACCGTTGCTGATTGGTTCCTTTGATGCGAAGGGATGTCACTGTGGTACGTGTTTGCGTGACATCAACAAAATAGTCTATTGACCACGAGACTGTAACAGACGTCGGAGGCGGCTCCGTGAAGAATTCCACGCGCTATTCCTTGGCACGAATATCGTTACGATGGATGATTAGAGAATGCTTCAAGACAAAAACGGGTATCATGTTCGATTCTCAGCGGCTGAGATTATTGGGCCTCGACCCTACCACGCTTTATCCCTTCGTCACACCACGGCCACCAGCCCTTTCAGTCGATGGTGCCATGATGATACGAACAGGACCCCCGAAGCCACCGCTAAAGCAGAGGGTCGTAACCGCCCTTCGTCGTCGGACGCTACCCAGCAACACGCCCGCTCCCGAGGACGAAGCTCATGCAAACGCGTTGGTTGAGGAGTATCGGCCGATCGGGACAGAGGAGGAAGAGGAACTACGGGATGCGTTGTCCCCTATTTACGACCAGCTCAAGCGTTCGAGGTCATGGTGGATCCTTGAGGTGATCCCAATGGAGTTCCGGCACCAGAAAGGAGATGACAAGTGGGTGTCGTGGTTCGGGTACGCAGTGGAACTATTATTTCTCTGTGGTATCCGCGACTGATTGAATGTTTTCAGACTGAACCTTGCCCGTCCTCGGATCATTCCAAAGCAATCAAGTGGAGTGAAAGTTCATCGTAGCGTTCGGATGCGGATGGAGGCCTTCCATGAGCACAATCCAGAGAAGAAGTACAAGCCAAAGGCACATTTGAATGTTACGCCAACTTGGGTAGATGACCATGTACCAGAGCACCAGAATTGAAGTGACGATAGTTCTATTCTGTGACGTGATTCTCCGAACGACCGACGAAGAGTCAAAGATACTTGACGAGATAACGCGAGAATAGACAACTGGCGATTAGGAAAGGAAGGATGGCAATCTGAATTCGATAAGCCACGAAAGCCTTGGCCATCCAAATCGCGTTACTGAGGCCGATACGCGGAGTGGAATAGATGGTATTGAAGAACTGGGTGGGCCAACGTGTCTTGGGAGGTTACGAATAGGACAAGTGGTTTGTGATAGAGGCATACTTAAAGTGCCTGCCAGCCAGCAATCCGTCTGCTGTTTGCAAATACGCCGCAGTCTTCGCTCTTGAAGATTACTCCGGTGATGCCACGCCGCACTGAAACAAAGCTCTGCTCTGCACCCGCGATACCTCATCAAAAGACGCACAAGGAACTGCCGATGTCCTGGGGAAAGGAATTGTGAGCGCGAATCTCTCTTCTACTACGCCAAGCTGGGGAATCTATACGTGATTCCGTATGCCCAAAGGAGGTGCAAGAACGAGGAGGTCTAAGCTGCCGAAGGGCTGCACCCAAAAATGTGAGAGATATCAAAACATGTAGTGTCCAATGAACATATGGTGGCGTACCTCCAATAATAACGGAGCAAGGCAGCCAGGCGCTCTGCGATCATATGTGATGTAATACCTGTACTGCACGGTAAGATCCTTTTAAATGAGTTTGCGTGGAAGCTGAGACCCGGAGCCGGGGACTCAATTCATACTATACGAACTCTGTGTTTGGTGGGTGCCTTCACGAAGATACGTAGATCTCGTATTCAAATGAGCCCCATCCCTGGCTAACCATATTGTTCACGGCAACGGTAGTCAGGGCCGTAGTTAGTTAAGAATAGCGCGTGTTTATCGAGTCGCATTGGGTATGTGGTGTCGGGCTCAGTAGTTGGAAGGATAGAAGGAGGCTTTACTGGGGAGCTTGTAGTGGGTCTACCATCGTAAGGCGTACGGACGGATCCGTCTGTGGGAACGAGTAGCATCTTGGATAAGAATACTCCAGTTAGCAATTGCTTGTTTCGACGACTGAGCAGAACAGCTCACCGTGTCATTGGTGGTAAGTACTGCGGTGGTGTACCTATGCCGGGCGACCTCGCGGTGCACTGGTGGAATAACGAGATATTGAACGCTGACTTAAATAGATTTCTCTGTGAGAAGGAGGGTCTGACGGAGATCAAAACATACTAGAACTAAACATGATATCTGTGACATGCTGAGTTCGAAATCGTGTTCTCCGTGAATGCAGAGGTTTGGCGTAAGGATTAAAAAAAAGCAAGTTCCTTACCACGGTTTTTAGGATGTAAACAATGACGTTGACAGAACATTAGGTCTATCGCCTCGATCAATTGATGGTAGCAGTGAAACATACCCTTGAATTAATAATAGGCGCTAGGTGTGCTTGGGCCGTCAGGGAAGGATTGTCCACTCAATATCGAGATGGAGCTGAAATCGACAATCCTATAATTGAAAAAAAATGTAAAATCTCATTCAGCAATGGCATGTGACGCTGCCCACAGCAAGGGCCTGAACGATGCGATGCGAGTCCATCCACAATGCCGAGAATTGAACTGATGCTCACACCGCATCATTAGACAACACATTGAAGTGGCGCTTCTCTTCTTGGCAGTGAGAAGTGAATACGTTAGTGTTACTCATCGAAGGCTGTCGAAATGAAAGGAATCGTTCCTATGTCATTACCACACTCACGGTGCATTTAATATCCTTCTTTCCAAGTCATCGGTACCGGGCTCGAGGGCCAGGGCCAGGAAAAGGCCTTCTCCTGTGTGTTGGGCTCTTCTGAATCGTCGAATCCACAACTTGGCCAACGCCGACTGAAATGCGGTGAATCAAATAGAAATTGGTCATGGTTAACGGTCCGGAACGTAAACACAGTGAAAATTGCCGATGGACCGTAGAGATATTTTCCCACGCCACCTTTCCTCGCACTCTCAAACGTCGATCTCGTTGCCTTGACCATAGTACGGGCGCCGCCCACAGGGTATCGCCTTTTTCCCTACTATCAAAGAGTCATCTCAATCCTCGCTGTAGGCATGACTATTCAAGACCATCGCGAAGCTGTGATTATTATCAGAAGAATGCAAATCTACATTCTTTACCTCTACCTTGACTGTGCTTTGCCGCACGTGGTGTCGAGGAGATTGGATCGGCGGGGTTGATATCCCGTAGGATCCGGAGGGTATCATTGTGCTCTCCATGCCAAATTTACCGTGCTATCAATTCCTTGTGGCTTAGCCGACGGTCGAGGACGGGCATTTAGTAAGCCGCCTCTCGGAATGAAGCGAAATGCTTCAGAAGGCGGTGTAGAATACCGTCTAGGAAATGCAATCGCAGTCTCTCCATGGTAAGCTGTTTCTCTGGGATTTTACACTATCTATTCACATGTACAACAAGGCTGTCCCAATTCAGAACCTCCTCGTTAGGTCCGTCGAGATTCATAACAGATGATGTCACCTTCATATTGTTTGCGACGATAGCAACGCCCGTTATCAAGAGTGTGGACATCAGAGTGGGCTCCTGCAGTTCGCTGGGCCAAGGATACCTGAACGGAGGAAATGGTACCCAAATAAAAGGACTGCCTCAGCTTCGGATGGATTTGGCCGTATCAACTATTATTAGGCGCGCTGTGACTACAATCAGCTTATTCGTCTTAGCTCAATCGCCTACACGGCCAACGTGAGCAAGATCTTTACCTCTGAAACTCTGAAACTTATCAAATATGCTTTGACAGTTAATTAAATGCTACTGTACCTACTCAGTCAACACGGCTAGAGGCGACTCTAGTGTAGTGACGCAGGATCGGCAACGGATGACTCCGACGCAGATCAATTCCCAACTTGATGGTCTACCCGACTGAAGACCAATACGTACGGTCTCTTGTTTACACATGGACAGTCCGATTCTAACCAAATTTTATATAGAAATAGCCGGTCAACATGAATAAACCCTGCAACCCACAGATATTGATTATCCTTTGGCTGTATTGCAGCATCTCGCCTACCATTGATAACTTATCTTCGGGCGGACTGGTTCACTTGGCGTTCCCGGGTTTTGATCAGTGATGCCTATACGATCCCAGCGCGTTGGTGCCTGGCCATTTTTTTGACCCCCATTCCCCGGATATGGACGGTCGCTGTGTTCTTTCTCACCTATGCATGCTCAGCCGTGTCTATTTCCATCGGTCATCAAATACAGTACCAAATTGATTCCTTCGCCGTTCTCACTCTTCCTGGCAACGTAAGCGACTCGATCTAGAGTTGTAGATCGTGATCGATCCTTAAATGCCATGCATTAGTGCTGATTCAACAAACTAGAGCGTCCATGGACGGCGGAGCACCTCGCCTTTAACTTGACCTTCGCTTCTATTCCTTTTGCTTGCTTCTTTTCATCCATGTCCCCTCCACCTTCACCTCTCGAATCCCCTACATATCAGATCATGGAGTCGGTCGTCGAACTCAAACCAGACGGAGATATCTCGCGCATACGTTCTCATCGAGGGAACGCCCCGACGTTACCCCAGACGAAACACTGCCCTCTTTGTCCCGCCAAGTTCACAAGAACGACTCACTTGCACAGGCACTTCCGTTCCCGTGAGTCATCACAGCACTAGGACGCTCCGAGCTTGACTGAGACATCTCCTGAACAGATACCAATGAACGTGCGCATCGGTGCGAGGTCAGCATTCTTCGGAGCTTAGGTGTTCATAATACTGACTCGAGCTGTAGATGTGCGGCGCCGAGTTCACCAGAAGCGATCTTCTGACTAGGCACAAGAGGACGTGCGGCGACCCGTGAGTGATCGTCTTCGAAAGCTAGAAGCTCGACTAACGGCGACCTTATAGGACCATTGCTCATCGGTCTCGACGAAAGTCTTGCCAGGTTTGTCTCAAAGTACCCTGATTCATTCTTACTCATCTCAATATGTTTTAGGCCTGCGCTGACTCAAAAATCAAGTGCAATCTCGAAAATCCATGCTCAAAGTGTGTTTCTCGCGGCAAGAAATGCGTCTACGTCAACGATCCAGCAGTCTCGCGCGACAAGAAGAGTAACGCCAAGAAACGCCGCCTTAAAAGGCCCGTTCAAACAATGCCCGCTGAAGACTGTCCCGAATCATCTTCATCCCCTACATTTTCCTCCGACTCACTTCCATCTCCTCGTGATAGCGAGATGTCACCTATGCCTAATTCTACTCTCTCCTTAACGACCGACTCGGCGCCACTTCACTCGTCCACACCGTTCAATTCATCTTTATCAGATATCTTTGACGCTGTTATCAAAGATGCAGTCACCATTACTGATAGCAGCGGTGAACTGAATGATCCCATGGAAAAACTCTTCTCCACCAATGCACTTAACTACTTTCTCGATAAACACCCCTTCTCTGCTCCCGCGATGACACAACCATCACCTGAATTTCCATGGCTTGACTCTAACGGCGTATCCGGGTTACATGGCGACTGTTTTTCCTTCATGCAGTCTTCCCTCAGCCCCGTATCCATTCCTACGCCATCGGATTACGAATCGCCATTATCCTTCATTTCTAATCCTTCCCCGGGCCCGTATACGGCATCTCCAGCGTGTACTGAATCAATTGGCAGTGCTTCGCCGCTTGATACAGAAAATCAACAGTACCGTGCGTTTTTGCATACCGTAATAGTTTGATGGCTGACATACCCCTTAGTCTATCTATTCTTTTCGGCGTTTTGTACACAAATCCCTATAGTACACCAGGGTTCGTGGGCGATAGAGGACAAACCGCCCGTTCTCATCCGCGCAATGCAAGCCTGCGGAGCGCTCTTCCTCAAAACGCGCAGGGCCGTCAATTTTATTACGGAAACTTTATCATCAACGCGGGATGCCCTCATCCATGAATTTGTAGGTTGCTTCCGTCTTGGAAAAACATGTCTCTGATGCGGATATATTGTGCGCCCAGACAAAAGCGACCTCTAGCCCCAAGGAGCAGGATTTCTTGATACTCGCAGTTGTTTTGCTCCAAACGATCGGTCTCTTCCACCAACGACCTGAACTTCGAGTTTCGTCAAATGTCTACCATGGAATGTTAGTTATGGTAGGTCAACGTCTATTTCCGTTGCTGAGATCACGCCTCAGACGGATGTCTGTAGATGATCCGACGTACAGAATCCATCTCTCGCTCCCGCTCTTGGGTGGTTCCTGATTTGAACGATCCCCTTATTTTGGAGCAAACTTGGCGGGAATGGGCACTTCACGAGACGGTAAAACGGTAAATTAAAATGTTATCTACATAGCCTGCTAGCACTGACGGGCGCGACATTTGTAGTGCGCTATTACTCTCGTATCTCCACGATTGCTGTCATTCTGTCTTCTTCTCGATGCGCCCATCGTTTCAGACAACTGAATTTGACATCAGTCTGCCTTGCGACGATACAATATGGAAAGCGCAGTCTGCCGCTGAATGGATGGATATGTTGCAAAAACCATCACCATACGGAATGGGGTCGGCTAGACTGTATGGTGTAGGGATGCAACAAGCTCTAACTAGTCTCGGAGAAACACGATTTCCGACTTCACCCAGTCCCTTGAATCCATTCTCACAGTTCATTCTCATCCATACGATTCTCCGTAACATCTACTTCTCCTACTCGATGCCCGACTCTTCTAATGATTCGGCGTCTTCTTCTTCATCTGCTTCTTCTTCTCCGGAGCCCGCCGGTAGAGAAGACCGCCGGGGGAGCCACTTTGCAAATCAATACGCCCTGACAAACTGGCTTCGTATGTGGATGTCTTGCCCAGATGCGACAAAGCCGGAAGACGAGAAGGAGGGTGATGATGAGCCACCCTTTGCACAGAATGCTCTTCCGTTCTATTGGCTGGCGCAGATTTCATTATTAGCTATCCAAGACGGTGGGACTTCTTGGAGAGAAGGAGCCGCCGAGAATAAGTTTCATGTTATGAAGGAGTGGTTGGATCGTATTCGCTTCTTTCTGCGGGAGCATAAAGAAATTTCCCCTCATCTATGGGACGAGTTGATGGTGATTCGCCATCAGGTCTCGCAGGTTGAAACGGCCACTTTGGAAGACCATCCTAATGGTCTACTTTCTTTCTTTCCCGATCACTAATTAATTCTCTATTGTGTTATTCATATGCATCTAGACACCTGGAATCACTTTCAAACTCCATTATCTGTATCACTATCTGATGTACTATTATTGAAATTGCGTAGAGTCTTGTATGATTTACTTTTCCTTAGCCGCATTCCTGTAGAGCGATAACATTCCATAGATATCCACTGCTTTTCTGGACGAGAGTCCTCTTATCACCGTTTCAATCAGGACCCCACGTATTCATCACCGGAGAGACGAAGTTTCCTGCAAATATCAAGGAACCATGCACTGCCAACGTGGTGCAGATAACTCTGTTTGGGGACCTGATAGCGTACCGAAATCCGCAATGAAGAACCATTGTCGTCCCCTGAGGTATCTCGGTAGGAGCGGGAGCGGGGTAGACCAATTCATTGTTGGGAGAACGGGAATCTGTGTTGACCAATGGTGGAAAAGACACATTGCTACATGTTGACAAAATCATTCAGCGAATGAATAGCGAAGCAGACTTAGGCATCGGCTTGCGGGCTACCGTCTCATAGATGCTTACACTCGGTTACTGCTCGTGACTATGTGGGGCGGAAAGTGATGCGAAATAACGGAAGTTCCCTGAAAGAGTAAAAAACATACGTCTTTCTTTACCCGCAAGTATTGAAAGGTGGGGGTCAGTGTGAATAGTCACATAATCCTAGGTTCGACAGATACCGCTATACATTGGCGAATTCAGTATTTGAGTAGAGTATAGAGAAGTCGGAGTGGCAGTTAGAGCTACCGTCCCTCGTGTGAAACATAACACTTCCAGGTCAAGTGTATCATTTTGCATAAGAAGTTCGTGAAGATCCAAGAGGCCTCAACGAGTCTTGAGCTAACGACGCTTAGGACTCGTGCAGGCTGGCATATTTACCAACCTGCAAGGGCTGAAGTATTGATGATCATTTTAAGCCGAAGGAATACGTTTGAACAGTACTGAAAAGTTCTACACGTGGTCCCCAGAGCAAAATTACCGAAAAGTGTTGTCAAAGGCTTAAAGCTGAGGAAGGACTCATGGTCAGGGTTGCGCAGGAAACCCTAGGGTTCAATACACTCGGTCATCGGACCGGTAAGTCACCGCTTAGTTACTGGTAACTTACCTACACCCGCTGCAGGGGTTTTGGTCGAAGTAGATTACACAAAGATTACATGTCATGTGGTGATATATAGTAGACATATCATCATTATATTGAAGCTTATTGTATTCATATTTATTTACAGTGGAAAGCATATCTATGTAGTGATTTCCGAAGGACCATACCTGAAAAATGGGTGAAAAAAAATACGAAGATCAACGTGCTTGGAAATTTTTGCGAACGCGGCGCGTCTGGCACTATGAGGCATGTGATAATGCACGTGGCCAGGTAAGAAATAGTAAATGACCACATCCAAGCGCCCCCTCGCGGAGGGGTCAGGACAAAACGGTTAATCATACCTACCAGAAGTTTCGCGCGCAACGTTATGGCTCACGCAGCACGTTGGCTAAAGAGTCAAGGGTCATGGAAAAAAGTTATCTTAAAAGATCTGACAGAAGTGGGATTCGAACCCACGTCCGAAGACTAGAATTGATTACGTAATCACCTGGATCTAGCGCCTTAGACCGCTCGGCCATTCTGCCCATAGTGAGCTGGTGTGGCTATGAATTATTAAGGCACGAAGTGTGTTAACGGCTTACCGTTTCTTCTCTCCCTTATTTCTCTGCGACAGCGGGCGACGAGAGCACTCGGAAGGCTGTATGAACCGTCTTTTCTCACTTAGTTTACAAATTACCGCAATCGCACAGTTGACATCAATTGCACAAAATATAGCTGACCATTGTTTCGCTTCATCTCTCTGAACGATCAGCTGCTACATCTTGGGAGGAAGCTCCTACTGTGGCTCTGTTAGATTTTTGGTAAAGCAAAATACTGGTCTAGCCCTTTTTGTTTCAGGTGAGTCGGCATTCGGTGAAGATACTGCGCTCATGGGAGAGGTCTAGTTCTGTTACTGCTCTGTCTGCCGCAAAGTCGCTGAAGCCGAGGTGGAGCTATTAATCCGGGGCCACTCTGGTACGCTTTGGAATCAGGGAGAATGGATGCGGTTAGGGGGTGGTGTGCATCGTTGTCGTCGTGCAAGGTTGTTACAAAGCCAAGCCGTTTGGCACCGAGATAATCCCAAGGAGAGCAACGAATTGATGGAAAGAAGCTTGTTTCAAGTTTTCGACGATGCGTTGCGTAAACCGATATGACTCGGTGACGGTTGAACTTCTTGGGTTTATGCACTAGCTGATGGCTTTGGAGGACTTGAATCGGTCCGGAGGCCGTTGATAGACAGGATCGTGCGCTTTTGCACCCCCGAAGGGTATAGCTAAGTTCTTTGAATGATAAGTTTTTGCGATTATGACTTTGGACCTTTTGTTCTGGTCTACATCGAAATGAAGTCGAAGCTGATTGGGTCCGTCTCCGGAGCGGGATATGGAGATATACGGTAACTATAGGCCGGTTCCTCTGGACGAATGGAACAAGAATCACCATCTGTACTGCGCTCCTCAGGAGACTCTAATCTTGTCCTTGTATCGCGACTAGGTTCAATTGGATTGCTACGTTTTCGCTTTCTGTTCATGCTGTCCTCTGTCATTTACGTTTGACTCTGAGAATACTGCAGGCCCGCAGCTCGTAGTGCAGTTTAACTGCTTGAAAAGATATCTTCGGCGTTTCACCGGCGCGCGCGCTGTTATTGTTCTGGATAGCGTCGGTGGTTTCTCTCTGCCAGATGGCTGCATCGCCAAAGATAACTTAGATAAGTTATTATTTAAATCATTCCTGTGCTTCTCCCGTGCTGGAGTTCTAGATTGAGCACGCTATTGATCCATTTGTTGTATCAACACCGGTACGATGTATTTTTATAAATTATAGTTTATCTTCACAGGTTCTTGTCTTGGCATTGCTCGCACTCCACGTTGAGACTTCCTTTCTTTCAGTAGCACCGTGACAAAGATCACCAGCGGCTCTCCAGGCGCCCCGAAACTAGCCGTTTCATATGTACGCCCGCCTATTTTGGGTCCGTGCTCTGAGCGAAAATGTCGCATCACATTGTGCGTTTACCTATCCATGGCGGTCTCCCGCGGTGTGGAATGCGTATCAATGAGCTTATCAGCTGCGATGCGTATTTTTATGGGCTTATTTCAGGAATGAATATTCACGTTTCGAAGCTGTCATCCGTAGGCTTCGCACCGTCGGTACGGGTACTTGCGGTCTTCGAAGAAGGCCATCTAAACGGAAAAGGAATTGATAAGGTGACGCGAATATTCCTCTGACGAGTATTTTGGATGATCACCATGGAGTTGTACACGTAGCCGATATTGAAGAACAATCCGGATTCCGGTTTACTCTGGTGTGCTTGCATCATTTTGCAGCTGAATGACAGAGTCCGATGGAATTTTGTTGTAAGGGTCGAACCTGGGTGTCGAAGACTCGGGCACGCGAGTTAGAAGACAGTAAGAGCAAGTTGTCAAGAGTTGTAAATATCATTTCACCGGTGCGGGGATATTGCTTTGGTCATCCATCGGCGATGCTTATACATACAAGCTCGTTCTTTACAATGATTGGTAATCCTCCGACTCCGGGATTGGGTAAACGAGCCGGTTCGTTCGCTCCGACTTCGCTTCGAAAGGACGGATATTCGGGAGCGCAACGGTAAGATAAGTGGTCCGCAGTTAAACCTAAAGAAGGAAAAATCTGCTACCCGCAGAGTGATACCCAGATGTCGGGAGGTTTGGAAGGGAAGTAGTTAGCGTTACTTATGCGAGTGGTGAAGACGTGGAAACCTAGATGGATAGCAGTTCCAATTTATTGACTTGAGAATTCAATAATTCGGCTTAGATGGTCATCTTTAATATAGTGGAGGCCGTGTGAGTCGCGAACATGCAAGTTTGAAATACATACATGAAATTTTGACCTTCCGGACGGTGAGGAAGGTAAGTGTGCCACATTTAACCTCCGTTGTTCTTGGACTCTTAGTAAGGGAATGTTAACGCAAGCGCCACAGGTAACGACCTTGGTCAATGGACACTCTCGGCGTTTTGAATGTGCGCTCAAGAAGCTCTCTGGACAACCACAGGTAAAAGAATTCATGTTCTGAGGGTGACAAATGTGGTGATGCGGCCTCTGCCAAGGTCAACAGGTGAACGTCCAGTTTTCCAAGGCGACATGGGTGGTCGTGCTTCCGAGGAAAGAAGGATCGGGCCGGGAATGCGGTCACATGACAAGACGCGTTCCCAATTCACGGCAATCAACATTCCCACGATCGATACCCTCTCAACGACGACGACGACGACGCTTCCCTTCTTCCTCTGCGACGACCACCATCATGTCCGTGTCGAGCACACCGTCGTCAAAGATGGCTCGGCGAGCGCCGTTCACGCCTAGCAAGCGGCCTCTGTCGACGTCCTCCCTATCTTCCATCTCGTCGTCGTCGAGCAGCAACAACGACCTCCTCAACCGCCTCAACCGTTCCGGCTCGGGCTCTTCTGGTACCAGCAACATCCTGGGCTCAACGCACAAGCGATATAAGGCTCCCGTATCGTCCGAGTCGCGACCCAGGTCGTATGCTAAGCCCCTCGCGACCATACCCGGGTCACCGCGACCAAAGACCCCATACGAGCGTTCCAAGACGCCGACCTTCGAGGATTCTCCGACGAGCAAGATGGATGTTAGTAATGTCGACCCAGAAGCGGTCCTGGTGGATTCGGAGACTGTCGAGGCGGATGTGTCTGCCGAGATGGATGAGGCGTGGTTGAGGACGATGAGTGCTGACCATGGGAAGAAGGATAAGGTCATGGTCTCCATCAGGTATGTCTTGATCGTTGCTCGCGTTGATGTTGAGCCTCATTCTGTTTCAGGGTACGGCCATCAAATACGGACTCGGCATGGGTTGCGTTGTCTAGCGCCAGTTCCATCCATTTGGATCCCATTCATGCCAAGTCTGGCGCGCCAAATCCAGCTGACAATAAATTCGACTTTGACGCGGTTCTCACAGGTTCGCCGAACAAGCCCATCTACAGCACAGTCGCCCAGTCACATGTCTATGCCGCCATGGAAGGATATAACTCTGTCATATTCGCATACGGCCAGACTGCATCCGGCAAGACGTATACCCTCTCTGGAGACGAGAGCGAACCTGGCATCATCCCCCGTGCCATGAAGGATGTCTTCCGCTTCATCAAGAGAAACGAGGGCAGGGAATATCTCCTGCGCTGCTCGTACCTCGAAATTTATAACGAGTCCATCCACGACCTCCTTGCCCCCGTTGGCAGTCCGGCTGTCATGATCCAAGGGGGAGGAGGAAACGAAATTATTTTGACGCCCCTACGCGAGGAAGTCGTGACGAGTCTGAAGGGCGTGAAGGATGTATTAAAGCGTGGAGAGAGCCATCGGAGGACGGCTTGTACGGATTGGAACGAGAGGAGCAGTCGGAGCCACAGTGTTTTCCGGCTGGTCGTTGAGAGCAGGGAGCGCGGTGAAGTGGTAGATGAGTCGTTCCACGGTCGAGTTACTCCAGCGCCGAGTGGAAGGCAGACACCGGGTATGAGTGGGAGGCAGACTCCCGGACCTGCAGCTGGCAGTAAGCCTGGTCCAAAGCTGCAAGCAAGAGGTGGAAGGAGCGTTCAGACGTCAGTTCTAGTGAGCATTTCCTCTGCTTGCACTATAAATTTTGCTGACGACGACTTCCGCAGAGTCTTATTGACCTGGCCGGTTCGGAAAAGGCAACGAGTGACAAGGAACGTACAAGGGAAGGGAAATATATTAACACTAGGTCAGCAGTTCCCTCTACTTTTCCATGAGCTAGCTGATAGCCTTTGTCTCCAGTCTGTTGACTCTTGGTACCGTCATTGGAACACTCTCAGAAAATGTCGCTAAAGGGAAGAGGTACGTTATTTCGCTGCCTCTTCCGTTCATTTGCCGCATTTCGAATGTTCACCTGTTCCTAGTGACCACGTTCCCTTCCGGAACTCGAAGCTTACCAGGATGCTTCAGCCATCTCTATCTGGAAACGCTCGCATTAGTGTTGTTTGCACTATCAACCCTGACGTTAGTGCCATTGCGGAGAGCACGAGCACCCTCCTCTTTGCCAGACGCATTAAGGGTGTTAAGGTTCGGATCGCTATCATTTCGCTCTGTTTCCGGTGTTGATGCCCGTGTCTTAGCTTAACGCTCAAAAGAAGGAGATCGTTGATACAGATGCGCTCATTGAACGGTACAGGAAGGAAATTGAAGACCTCAAGGCTCGACTGATGGAGAAGGAGGCCGCTGTTGATGATCGACGCCAGTCTTCATCCGCGTCTGTGAAACGAAGGCTATCTGTGAAAGAGGTAACCAATTGTCCTTGATCCTTCTTTCTTTCATTGCTAATGATCTTGTTTGATAGAAAACGGACGAATCGAAAGCCATGAAGGACCTGAACAATAGGATCCAGCAACTTACGAAGCTGATCCTGACGAGTCAGACGGTCGATGAGTCGTCAGCGGATTCGCGACCAGGAAGTCCCGTTAAGATCGACTTTGATATGTCTCCGTACCAGGTACGTTAACGCCTCCTTCCTTCCTTCCCATCTCACATCTCAGGTATAGCTCCAACAAGAACTTCTCGCCGCTCGTGTCCAGCTGGAATCCCAAGCCACCCAGATCCTCTCCCTCGAAGCCGCTCTGGAAGCGCGTCCAGTCATACCGCCCGAGAACAAGAAGGACAAGGTGATCGCAGACCAAATGAAAACGATCAAAGAGCTGGAGATGGTAGTGAATGGGTACGAGAGCAACCTAGGCGAACCGCTCAGGGCTGTTAGGGAGGATGTCGAGCGCGAGTGGAAGATCAAAGTTGATGAAGAGATCAAGAAGAGAGATGAAAAGGAGCGATGGGCGGACGAGCTTGTGAAACAGTTGGAGAAAGAGAAGCAGGTACTGTTATTCATGTTCTCTTTCTTTTCGTCACCAGCTGACATTGTCTTGGCAGACGCGTATCAAAGTGGAGGACCAAGCCCGTGCGTTGACGGCATTCGTGACCAAGCTGGACGCGCTGGGGCTAGGAGGCCTGTCGTTGGGATCGTTGGACAAGGAAAACGAACCCCTCGGGTCACCTGGGAAAAGCGAAAAGTATGCAAGCCTGCTGGATCAGGTCCCCGAGGAGGAGTGGAGTATGTCGGGGGATTTCAGTTTTGAGATAGAGAAGGTTCCGCCTGTGAAGCGGGAGCCGTTTGGGGGGAAGGAGAATGTCGCGTTGTAGGGCGGCGGTCTCATGACATTTTTTGTTATGTTTTTCATTCATTTTCGTTTCTTCCACTCGCATATTGGCATCTTTCTTAATTGCTCATTTATCATCCATTTATTTTTGCTACTGTCTTCCCTTTTTTTCGGGGTCGATGGATAAAAATGTATAACTACGAACTTACGGGTAGAATACGAGCGCGCGCTTTTGTTTTTTAATGACCTTTTATGTTGGATGATGTACATCTGCCTTGTTATGTTGTTTGGAATGTAAATTCGAGTCGACTTTTTGATTTGTAAAGAAAACGAATAGGGACAATGAGTCGAAGAGGATGACGTTTGTCCATTTCATTTCGAGAAAGGAAATCTGAAAGCATTTTATTTACACGTCTGTACATAAGATTTCATAAGAAAAATAGGACTTACTAAAGATTCAAGGAGGCTTTGAATCGTCGCCGGAATGTAAGATATCAGATTTAAATCCAGTCTGCCGTAAACGAATCCTGAAAGCAAAAATTCAGGAAGTCCCCGAACCCGTGAGGAAAGCCTCCGTTTGCGGAAAAGGTCCGGCAGATGGTAAACTTAAGAATCGTCAAGTCCGAAACGCATGCCTAGATCCCCGATTTCCATGCCAACCTCAATTGAACTAACCCAAACCAAGGTATGGGATAGTTTAGGTATAGTTGGGATCGGCATGGAAATCAAATGTTTAAAGACTTTTTGAAATTTTAGTATGTCTTGTTTTTCTGATGAAATCTTATGTAGATATGCAAATAAACATTGCTTTCACATTTCTATCTTCTTGAAGCGGTTGGAATCGCAGTTTTGATGTATTCTACTGTGGTAGGTAATATATAAATATTATAACTCTGTCGGCATTAATGGGGTAGTGGTAACCTGGGTCGTTGCCATCGACCCGCCGAGGGTTCGATTCCCTCTTAATGCACTCGGTGTGTAAGTGTTTTCTTTTGGTTGTTTACAATTACAGAATCTCGAGTCCGACTGGTGTGAGGCCGTACGCTCGGCATTGGTCGTGCTTGGGTGCACTGACACTAAAGAACTGCAACGCTATGATTTCGTACTGTAATGCGACTTTCGTGGGGAAACCGACAATCGGGCATCGGCTGAATCCGTGGGAAACGTAACACGTTAACCTGTGTAGAGTTGCCTTAGGCGCTTTTCGACTTGATCCATCATAACTATCTGCAGGTGTTAGTGACTGATATCTTCGCTAAATTTCTACTAGGCGAACTGACCCATATCATTTTGTTTCTAGGTTTCCGATGTTTTCATCAGACCACAACTTCAATAAATGTCCTTTATGCGGACCTGTGAAAAGCCAAGCTTTTCCGCAGAGCGCACGCGCACCTCGTGTCCTACACTTGCTCCAATGCAACGAGGCCCCCACGGATGCAGAGCTGTCTAAATTCCAGGAGACAGTCAAGACTGCCCCAGGACGCCTTGCAGAGCTTGACGCGAAGATTGCAGATGCTAGAAAGAACCTCGGTGCTCTCACGCTTGAGCGAATTTCGATAGAAGCAGATATAGGGGACGCCAAAGCCCTATCTTCGCCGGTTCGAAGGCTACCACCCGATATCGTTCGCGCGATCTGTCTCGACATCATTCCCTCCCCCTTCGAGATCATGTCGGCGTCGGACAGCCATAGTAGTCTTAATCGCACCAAGCCTCCTTGGACGTTATCCCAGGTCTGCCGTAGCTGGCGATCAATCATTGTTACCTCACCAGAACTTTGGTCATCCATGTCGCTCGTCCTATCCAATAGTGTTTCGTCGCCGATTTTTTCACAGATGTTCATGTTGGGACTTCGGTTTGAGCGGTCCCAGAATGCTCCACTCACCGTGGCATGCTTTAGTACCTCCGATATTTCTTCTCATCCTTTGCTTTCCCTCATCATCACCCGCATCTCAACTATCAAGAATCTACGCATCGACAGCCCTTTTCAATCGCTCACAGGCCTTTCATTTTGTAGAGGGCGGCTGGAGCTACTTCATGATCTAAAGATTAGAACGTCTAACAACAACGTCGGGGCTTTCGGAGCGTTCTCTGCTTTTGGAGAACGAAGCATCGACGCGTTCGAATATGCACCCAATTTACAGCGGTTTTCAGCATATGGCATACTCCCCCAACTTATCCCTCTGGTTCCTTGGGCCCAGCTTACACACTTTGGGCTTCAGATAGATCATTTGCGAGAGGTAGAAGTTCTTCGGCATGCAAAGAATCTCCAGAACCTTGATATTCGTACCGGGGCATCCTTTACCGCTGGAGAAGGATATACCCCAGTGTCTCTGCCTCTCCTTACAACATTGGCCCTCGTTTCTAACAAAATACCGGGAGGATCAAATGAAATCCGATGCATGTTCTCGCTGCTGTACATGCCAAACATCGTCAATCTACACCTTACATATGCCGGGATGCCCGTCCTTCCGCATATCAAAGCGCAGAATACAATCATGACCCTCGAAATCGCACGACTTTCAACAACGGCTGGAAGTAGTGCCGAGAGGTACACATTTCCCGGCTTACCGAAGCTATTGAACTCGGTAAATAATCTCCAGCATCTCATTCTACGGTCAGCCAGAGCATTATCATCGGACGATATATCTCTACTGAACCTATCGTCGACGAATGCACCACTGCCGCATCTGAAAATTCTCGACGTCCGCAGTTGTACATTCAACTTTGATCATTCCATCTTCGTCGGAATGGTCAACGCCCGTAGAGGAGGGAGTGACACAAAGTGGGACCAGTTGGAGACCGTGTATTTGGGATCGTCTCTCGTGCTAGATGATTTTTCTGCTGGGGTTTGGCGGGGTCTTGTTGATGACGGCTTGAAAGTTGTGTACGGAGACTAGATGACTCACATGCGCAAACTCCGAATTTGCGGATGCTTTACGGGAAAGACGCTCCTTAACAGGGACGAGCAAGCACCAAAGCGCATTTCTGTTTCGCCATTTAGTGTTTAGCTACGTTCATTTTTGTTCTAGAATCTGTGTATGAAATCTTTGCTGACTAGTTATGTGATGTATCGGTGTTCATTGTTTCTTTCTTGATCTACATAACAACTACGTAGTAGATTCTAGCACATTCGTTCGAACAGGACGTGCGAAATTTACACGTGATCCATGACGCGGACCTGCCTCGTGTTGAAGCGAAGTGTGCTTTGTATCTCGGTCACTTCAAGCTATTTCAAAACACTAAATACGGTCACTTAGGTATGTATTCCCTGTTATAATGTAGTCGGTAGCTGATATTCGCCCTCCCAAGTTCTCGTAATGGGCCAAGCGGCATCAAATCACCGCGATTTCGTTGCAGCGTGTCCTACATGTGGTTCAGTCCAGATGCCAACAGGGAGCCCATCTGTAGAGCATGTGCGCTCGCCTCGAGTCTCCGAGTTGCTGGGATGCAACGATATCCCCTCCGAGACAGAACTGTCCGAATTTCAAGATATGGTCAATCGAGGACCCGGGCGTATTACTGATATTGATGAGAGGATCGCACAAGCCAGAGCGCTCATCCAAGAGCTCCAGCAGGAGCGTATATCTCTAATGTTGGAAATGGAGGATGCAAAAATAGCATCTTCGCCCGTGCGAAGGCTGCCGTCGGATGTTCTCCGTTCCATATGCCTCGCCGCCATCCCTTCCCCGTCCGATATCATGTCGCTAAGCTTCGGCTACTTCGACAGTCTCGACACTAGGGAACCTCCCTGGACAATATCGCACGTCTGCCGTGCATGGCGTTCGTCGGTTTTGGGCTCCCCAGAGTTGTGGTCGTCTACATCGTTGGTGGTAATAGATAGGAGGTCACCGGTGCGAAGCACCAGAGATGAGATCCCGTCGTCGCAGTCAAACTCTCATAGGACGTTCCTGTTTGGAACCCGTCTCCGGAGATCGCAGAATCATCCTCTTACAGTGTCGTTGTGGAGCGCGGGGGACGCCTCCCAGCATCCCTTCCTCACCCAGATTTCTGTCTATGCCTCCGCCTTGAAGAGTCTTCGTATCAATATTCCTATTCAATCTCTCAGGGCACTTTATGGATGTCGAGGACGTCTAGATTCGCTGGAAAACCTTATGCTACAGTCATACGGTCCCGTCGTACCCCAGGCTTCGACCATTGATGTCTTTGAATACGCGCCAAACCTGCGTGCTTGCACTGCGCATTATATTCCTGATGCCGTGAAGATTCCATGGCACCAGCTTAGCCATTGTGTTCTTCAAATTAACGGCGAGGAGGATCTCTTATTTCTTGAGCGGCTGCATAATGTCAAAAGCGCAGAGATAAATACTCACACACGCGGTTTTGCAAGAGTTCTTCATGGACACACTCCTATCCATCTTCCCCGTATGAAATCGTTGACACTCACATCTCAGAACTTCGCAGGTACTCAAATGCCTAACATCCGCGTCATTCTCTCCTCGCTATCTCTCCCAAATCTCGTCGATTTGTGTCTCACCTACTACACAGTGCCGGTGCTTCCTCGTATCAGTAAACCTAACATGATTACCAGGTTGGAAATCAGACTACAATGGCTATCACCTCATGATCACGTTTACGAGAAATATACCTTTCCCGGTTTGCTGTCGCTACTGCATGCTGTTCCAAATCTCCGTAATCTCGTTCTTTACTCCGATAGAGAATTATCGTCGGATGATATATCTCGTCTCCGACTTACGCCATTGCAATCACACGTTCCCGTACCTCGTCTCCGAGTGCTCGATCTCAAAGGTTGCAAACTCGATTGTGATCACTCGAGCCTCGTTGAGATCGTCGAGGCTCGTAGACAAGGGAATAGCCCAGATTGTGATCAACTGGAGACCCTCTACCTGACTTCTCCCCTCGAACTAGACGGTCAGGCTGCAGATATCTGGCAAACTCTCCTCGACGAAGGGTTGAACGTTGTGTATGGGACACAGAACGTGGTATCTTGACGACTAGTTTCTCAAAATTCTACAGAACTTGAACTCAGTCACATTTTTTCACTATTTACGCACATTAGGCTAAGGACATAGCAGGGTCTCATAGGAAAATTGCTATTCACACATTTTCTTAACACTCTCGCTTTTAATATCTGGTAAATCGTGATTCTCGGTTGTTATCTGCTCCGAGCCGATCTCGTGATAAAGTGATTCGTGACCCACTGTAACATGAGCGTCTCTCCTGACTTAGACTACGGTCACGTCAGCGCTTTCTCCCTCATCGAATACAGTCGTTCAGGTGCGCCTTTCCTCGATCATCTGTATTATCTTTAGCTACAGCTTACAAAATATTCCTTAATCCGCCAGATGTCGTCGAACGCAGCCACTTTATCTAGTAACCGCTCCACCTACGGATGTAACACGCAAGGAATATTTTCAGGAGATATGCCCTCGCCTCGCATCTCAGAGCTACTCCGATCTAACGATGTTCCTTCGGATAGCGAGCTCTCCAATTTTCGGGACATAATCAAGCAGGGACCTAGGCGTATCGCGAACATTGATCAGAAGATCGCGCGCACCAAAGCGTTCCTCCACGCTCTTTGCAACGATCGCGACCTGGTAGAAGCGAATATCGTGGATGCCAAGGTACTCTCTTCTCCAATAAGAAGACTACCTGCCCATATTCTTCGCTCCATCGCTTTTGAAACTATCCCCTCCCCTTCTGAGATCATGTCGTCAACAAGCTTTTGCCGCTACGATAGTCTGGATACCCAGAGATCTCTATGGACATTGTCCCAAGTCTGCAGGAGTTGGAGATTGACAATCGTCGGCTCGCCAGAGCTGTGGTCATCTATATCGCTCCATATCAGGCTTCGCCATAATGATATTGTGACAGCTATTGGTCGACCAATATTCATACTTGGGCTCCATCTTGAAAGGTCACGGAATGCCCCTCTCACGATATCGATTTCCAGTGCCTCGAGCGATGTGGATCATCCTTTTTTATCCCTCATTTCCAGCCGCGCTTCGTCTATTAAAAACCTTTACTTTTCATCAAATTCTCTTTCTGCCATACGAGGCCTTGCCTGCTCTCGGGGAAGCTGGAATATGCTATATCATCTGAAAATCAGAGCAAGCGGTGGTAGGCATGTGCAAGACTCTTATGACATGTTCGAGTATGCACCAAATTTACGGGTGTGCGAAGTGTGGGTGCAGAAATGGGAGGAAATACCTCTGATCCCCTGGGTCCAGCTTACCAATTTAATACTTCGACTCCATAATAAGCAGCACTTCGAGCTTCTTCGGCAGGCGAAGAATATCACGAGTCTCGAAGTTGAAGGAACGGGGTCCATGATGCCAGAGGAATGCGAAGCAATTTCTCTTCCCTTTCTCACCTCCCTGACGCTCAGGACTCAGAGCGCGATTATTTCCTCACTTTTTATCCCCAACCTCACTGTCCTTAGCCTTATCTACTATGGAAGGCCTGTTTTCCCCCGGCTAACCATATCAAATGCGATCACGACACTTAAAATCACACGTATCGGTGAATGTTTTCGTGGTAGTGGCCCTGAAGAAATATGCTCTTTCCCTGGACTGCCTTCATTACTGGAATCGGTCCCTTATATTCGTCGTTTGGTTATCGAATCTTGCAACCCATTATCATTGACAGATGTAACCGCCCTCACCCCAATTCCAGCATACACCCCTATACCTCGTCTTCAAACGCTTGATCTTCGCGACTGTACACTCGGATTTGATCACAGCAGGTTCGTTGATATGGTCGCTATTCACAGGCTGGGAAATAAATCAGGCATCGATCGACTGGAGACAATACATTTGAATGCACCACTCTCACTCGTTGGAGTCTGTGAACGTACATGGAAATCCCTTTGTCACAAAGGATTAATCGTCACATACGGGAGATCTTGACTGTGGAAGGAGTTTGGGCGATGAAACATCGCATTATCTATCTACTCATCCTTACCCTTGGATTGGCTCGGTTACTATGGAAGCAGCGGTACGGTGCCAGGTATTTACATTTACTACATTCAATCGCTATATGGCGCACCGAGTGGGGAACATAAATGATGTGACTGTACCCTTCTATGAGCCGACAGATATTCTCCTATACGATCTTCTATGTAGCTACATATATTTCGTCTTCAACACGACTTCAACACATACATTTCCAATGGATTGCGTATCTGATATTCTGCTTTCATGTTCTGTCGTTGGTTTCCGGTATCAGTACATGGTGATCGGGATAAATTGAAGGCAGCGTAGGTCAGAGTACTTCTTTTCTCCGCCGTGAGAGATGTACACGTGCAAACCGTCGCAACCTCGTGCACCTCTTTTTCCATTACCATCGCTCAGGCTTTCTTCATCACTAAATAACTTCAGCGCAGGTAGTGCCTAACAATCTTTGTACTGTATTTGACCTTGCAGCTAATAAGTTTTCGTAAGCCCGCACAATGTTGTCAATTTCGCCTAATCTTCCCGATACCTGTCCTACATGTGGATCCCTCACCAAAACAACGTTTTCAGACCATCCACGTTCATCCCGTGTATCAGAGTTGCTACGATGCAACGATCCTCCCTCGGACAGTGAGCTCTCAGATTTCCAGAGCATCGTCAAGAGCGGTTCCGGGCATATTGCAGACCTCGACAAGAAGATAGCTTGTGCTAAGAAACACCTTACCGCGCTCATTCAAGAGCGTAACGTGCTTGCAGCGAACATCGGCGATGCCAGGACGCTCTCTTCTCCGATACGCAGACTACCATCGGACGTCCTCCGCGATATCGCTCTTGCGACCATCCCTTCGCGTTACCAGGTTATGAATTTCCATTTTCAAAAACCTTAGCGATTTCAGAAGCATTGTAAATTCTCAACATACACACATCGGGTCTGTCCTACACCATCGCATGTACCGTTCATGATCATAACTACCCTGAAACACGGACATTTTAATGTAATTTCGAGTGAATAAGTCCTTTTGCTTACTGGAGACGAGGCATCTGCATCTGTATACGCCTCTGACTTTTGCGCTACCGATATGTACAACGCTGTATTCACGTAGTGTGTATTAGCACTACATGTTGATTGGTACGAGAAGGAATGAGCATGCTGATTCACATAAAACAGGATTCCATTCCATACAGAAAGAGACTACGACTAGTAATACAGTTCCGCTGAAGAAAGAAAAAGAAAGAGGTCCCAAGAAAAAAATGCATTAAGAGTCCGAAAAGAGAGAAATGGGTCGATGTAACGAAGCGGTGTGCCCACCAAAGCTTGGCGCTCTCGACCGTAGGCTCGCATTATCACGAATACTTCTGCCGGTGGTGACCGGTCTTTGCATCTGAGCCAGCTCTATCGGAACCTGAGGGACCGGAGAAAAACGCTCGTCCATCTGTGGTATCGGTACAAAGCCCGGAGGTAGACGATCATCAGGTAATTCGATGGGATCAGGGCTTCTTGGCACCTTCCGAATCGGAGGAAGATCTGGCAAAGGTCGATCTGTAAGTAGCCTTGGATTAAAGCTCGCGTGATCACTGGGATTTGAAGGAGACTGAGACTGAAGGAGGGTCAGATACTCGCCAATGCATTTTGAGGGAATCGCACCGGAGGTTCGACTTGGATATTGACTCCAGCAGGACTCGAGTAGGATCTTTGGAATAGTTTCCTCAACCAAGCAAGGGGCGACATCAATCGCTTTGGTGGAGTCTGCTTAGGTGATTGTTCGCCTTCCCCTAGCGTGTGTTGGCTTTCCGGATCAGTCTGGTTATACAAGCCAGATGCATGATACGAAGCGTCTGAAACAGGAGATACAAACTCCCAATCACTTGGACGAGACGGCGTCTAAAAATCGACGGTTAGAAGAGAGAAAATTGGGTACAAAATTGGACCGTACATCCTGCCTTGGAGCAATAATATCATGGTTTTGGCTTCTCCACTCGTCTGCAATACGCTCGGTCTGCTTTCGTCCGGGGAACTTGTCTGGCTCTGATGCAGGAGGGCGTAACATAGCGTACTGAGAAAGAGGTGTAGAGGCTCTCGAATCTACTCCACGATCGTCGATATGGGGGCTGAATTTCGAATAACGTGTCAGCGCCCGAAAAGGACCATCCATGGAGGTGGTCGATTCCTCAATCTGTTCGAGAGAATGCGGTTGTTCGTTGTTAGGTGGTGAGTGGGAATGAGATGGTGAGACTGGGGACGGGGCATATATCTGTGGAGGTATCGGACATATGACTTCCGGCGAGACGGGGAACCGACGAAGAGGTAAGGAGGCTTCCGAATGCGAGGGCGACGGGCTTGCAGAGTTCGCCTCCGAGTCGTGAGTAGGCGATAAGACAGGTTCCAGTGAAATAGGTACATGAGGTTCATCCGGATGTGGATCAGGAGTTCCGCGACGTCTGGATTGCCAATCAGGGGGATTCGCAAAGGATGACGCGACACTTCTACTAATTGATGAATATCGAACTGAAGTGACTCTATACGAAAAGGTACACACCTCATGACAGCAACCATCGGGTTTGGATAAACATGAACTTTCAGCTTCTCCTCTAGGTCCTCAGAATCAGCCATCAAGGAAATGGACAGACTTGACTTCGCGGTCCTGAGCAGGGGGTCACATATGTTGCGCCACATAAAATTGAAAGACATGCCTGCCACGGGTTGGAGGGACTACCGGTGCAGGAACACTTCTATCCCTTCCCGAGTGTTTTCTGGACCTGATCTCCCGGAACGATCTAGCCATTCCAAAGCCTTCCTCGTATCCCTCCTTATAGCCTTGCTCCTTCGCTTCGTCCATCGCACGTTCTATCAGGAGCCTCCTCGCAGTCGACCTATCCTTTGCTGCTTGGACTTCCGCTTCAATCCGCTGCCGATCCACATCTGCGATGATACTCTCCGCACGCTGGAGCTCCATCCTCGCGTTTTGCAGCTGAACCTTATGAGCAGACAAAGAAGCCGTCGTCTCGACGAGCTGGGTCCTGAGAGCAGCAAAACGTCGCTCAAAGGCATCGAGTATCTGGACATCGCGGCGAAGATTGTCAGTATGGCGGGACCCTCCAAGGCTGTGGACGAGATCGATTTCGGAATGTGACGGTGGAACTGCGAGATGGTGGCGTTGACGTGGAAGGCTTCTGTGGCGTCGCTTGCTGTAACTTTGAGGTGCTACTGAGCGGTTGGGCCTTGGAGCATCTGACGATGGTGCGGGAGATGATGAATCCGCTTCTTCCGTGACCTCTCCAGGATATTGGAGGCTAGCCATGTCTGTTCAGCTCCTGGATTAAGAACATGAATGGGAGTGTACTACCTGGTATCCTGATCAGCCATGAGACCTAGTCGATGTGTCGATAGCGTGTAAGGAAACAAAGAGAATCTTGGGGTAAAGTGGGGATAGCGATATGATGAGGGCTTGCGGCAAGCAATGCTTGCCTCGTGTTCCCGTTACTCCATGGCTATCACGCGGCATGAAATCATCACCGACACTACTTTCGTCCGGAATGCAGAACGAGAAAATGGATGTTGCATGAAATGGATGTGTGTTGTGTCTCATTACAAGACGCTGAACACGCGTTGGCGGCGTGGCTGCTGTGGGATTGACCCTCTTCAGGAGCTGAACATACTCTCAGCAGATGTCGGATGTGAGATAAATGACAAGGAGCCTACCTACGCAGTGGGAAGATGTAACGTTTGTTCGAGAGGGACATTATTCATATGCTGGCACGAGCAAGCTGGTATGCCACAAATACCAAACCGCTTCTTTGAGAACATTCGACGACAGACAGCAGTAAAGGATGTGATACAAGCCACTGTCATAAAAAACACGAGGACAATGCAAGGACAACCTTCGTCGGTATCCACGGATTGTGGCGAGGAATTATTGATGTTCAAAATCACGATCAAATGTCGAGCTTCCCTTTAATGAAGTCAGAAGAAGAGCGAATTTAGACAAATATGAGGCTGACGGGAAAGAAGCAGGAGAACACGGTACAGATCTTAGCGAAATTGATCTGTTTACATTCTTGCCCAGTCTTCCACCCAGGGTTTTTTGACGAAAACCAAGACGAAGTCGTGGCAAAGCAGCTTTGATATCGGTCCAGCGGTGACACGTCACATTCTCATCACATGCGCACACGCTGATTGAAATTTTAAATTTTACCCAACGACACCACCGAGTTCCATTGATGCCACGGTTGTATCATGTTCTTCGGTTTTAGTGGAGGCCTCTGGGCATGAAGATCTCGGCCCTGAAACGACATACGAATGTAAGCGCCTGTCGAGCAAGAAGCAGCCAATCTAAAGGAAGAGTACGCCGCGGCGCTTGACGTCATGGGTATGGAAGTACTATTTTACTTAGCGCTCACCCCGCTCACACTCTATCTCTAGGTGCAATATATTCGTGGCGGCTCTAACATTGACAATGAATGGTCTTTACGACGCCCTTGCTGTGACTCGGGCCGACCGAAGCTATTCATGGTACGCCGGTTCCGGTTTTGATTGATCCAGTTTGTGTCTGATCCTGAATCCAGTGCACTTTCCTGAGCTGAGGCCTGATGTATCGATAATGTGATTACATTTTGCCCTCCAAAATCGCGGCATATTCCCAGTTCATGCGACCAATCATTTTTTAGTACGTTCATCATGATCCCACTCCCGTCGCTGAGTTGTTGGCTCCTAAGCCTTTTGCCTATCTGCTCCAATTCACAGATCTGTTGCTATTAGTGATGTAGTACCTGTTTGCTATCGTGCCTAGGCAGTAGAAGGCTCAGGCCGATACGAGTGAGTCTCAGCGCAAGAGGGTACAAGATAACCTTATTCTTTACAGACGGCTGATTCAGTCTTTGTCGTGTCCGAATGCAGCAACAAAGACCCTCTCTTTGCGGGATATGCTATGATGACCGTTTTACACGGACATATGTAAAAAGCTCTGACTCGCCGTCTGATCAAGGCACCAACGTGGGTTCGATTGAAGACACTAAACTGTACGGGATCTCCTACCTCAATGCAATATCATACTGAACGACACTCTTTATCCATCCGTCTGCGTACTCATTATATATGATTACCTAGAACATACCAATCGGCGATGGATATCCACCACAATTCAGTCCCCTTTCACGCTATCGATGTAGACTCACGTCAGCAAAAATAGCAAGTTTATTAACAGAGAAATCGATAGATCACCTCTCTCAAACTGCCTCCCACCATCTGCAACAGTCAGTGTTTCAAGACTCCATTCAGAACCTCCTGCAGTGCTGGGCATGACTCCGAACCATGATCCTATCAGTCCATCATTTCCCGTGTATCATCCCAGCAGGGCGCTTGATTATCCAAAGATCAAGCTTCCGCTTTCACTGGTTTCGGAGGTGCCACGCGCTAATTTACACTGCCCTTGATCTTTCAATTATGATGAGTTCAGGCGCTTAATGGTGTTCATAAATATGGTCGCTGCTTTGATGAGGACTTCCCCCACTTTTGTCTACTTGATCTATTCATGACGACTCTAGAGATTCCTGACTCGTACTCTCCTCATCAGGGACGTGCATCTACGTCATCATCGGCCGCGCAAACAGTCGTCGATCCCGAAGAATATGCTGAACCGGAATTCCCCAAAGTCATACCGAAGACAATTCCCCCACAGCACGAATCTCGTACTTTGGTGCTCTGCTTCGATGGAACTGGTGACCAATTCGACGCGGATAATTCGAACATCGTACAACTCTGTTGGCTGCTGAAGAAGGATGACCCTTCGCAGCAGATGGTTTATTACCAGGTACGGCTTAACTAGCAGTGTCCTTGAAGTCAATTAATGTCTCTTTCAGTCAGGAGTTGGCACCTACGAGCCACCTCAGGTTCCGGGTCTGCTCACATCGAAAATGTACAAGGTAACTAAGGTCATGGTTCTTGTTTGAAATATTGATCTTAACATCATGAACAGACTGTTGATCTTTTGATCGCTTGGAGCCTTGACTCCCATGTCATGGGTACGCTTGTTCTCTTGTATCTATCTTGATATTATCTTTATGCATTTCGACTAGATGGTTATCAATTTTTGATGCAAAATTGTATGTCCATGTACATCTTCTAGCTTCGAGTCGGTACTGAGAACGCTTGTAGATCGTGCCGGTGATCGCATATGTATCTTCGGCTTCTCACGCGGAGCGTACATCGCTCGGAGGTAAGGGACATTGACCACTTTATCATGCTGTATATCAATCTTCTGATATTGCGTTCAGCCTCGCCGGAATGCTTCACAAAGTAGGCTTGCTCCCGCCGGATAATCGGCAGCAAGTCCCCTTTGCATACAAGATGTACACTCGGAAAGATGAAATTGGGTGGTGCCAGTCTATGGCTTTCAAAGAAGCCTTCTGTATAGATGTCCCAATCGAATTCGTAGGAGTATGGTATGTACCAGCTTTGATGCCCCTTACTCTGATTGGTCGGAGATGCTCATAAATCACAGGGACACAGTTGATTCGGTAGGACTCGTCCCGAAACAATTGCCGTTTACCGCCTCCAACACGATCATTCGTACCTTCCGACATGCACTCTCGTTAGATGAACATCGAGCAAAATTCAAAGCGAATCTATGGAATGTGCCGACTGCGAGACACCTAAAATGGAGCACACCCAAATCATCGCCGTGGAACTCAAGGAAAAATACAGTGGACTCCAGTTTTCATAAACGACAACATATGCACGGGTTGGACTCAGGAATTAAATGGTATCCGCAAGATGATAAAGTCCTGCAGAAGATGGAAGAGCTATATTCGTTGCCCTCTGCCCGACCTAGTACTGACGTTGAAGAAGTCTGGTTTGCGGTGAGATTTTTATTTCCATTACACTGCTAATATTCACTGAATTGTCTCTCTTCAGGGATGCCATTGTGGTATGTCCTCTCATACTTACATCACCATAAAATATCGCCCATTAATTGCTTAATTACAACAGATGTCGGTGGTGGTTCGGTACAAAACTCAACGCGCTACTCTTTATCACGAATCCCGCTACGATGGATGGTTCGAGAGTGTTTCAAAGCGAAAACAGGAATCATGTTCGATGCAGACCACCTGAGACTGATAGGTCTCGATCCTGCAACACTATATCCCTCAGTCATTCCACGGCCTCCGGCGCTCTCGGTGGGCTCTTCGGTGATATCAACGGGACGAACAAAAGCCTCATTTTCAGAAAGGATAATTTCCATGTTTCGGCGCCGTCCCTTCCCAGTATCAGATGAAGGTCAAGCCATTGTCCAAGAGATTTCAATTGAAGACCCGCCGATTGGGACGGAGGAAGAAGAGGAGCTTCGTGACGCACTATCTCTCATATACGATCAGCTCAATATTTCAAAGTCATGGTGGATCCTGGAGCTAATTCCGCTGGAATTCCGACAGCAGCTGGGGAACGGTGAATGGTTGTCCTGGTTTGGGTACGTGCAGGGAAACCATCGCTCAGCAGTGTCACTTTTAATGAATTTATAGTCTAAACCTCGGTCGACCTCGAGAAATTCCTAATTCATCCAAGAACGTCAAGGTACACCGTAGCGTGCGGATGCGGATGGAGGCTTGTCACGAGCACAACCGTCGAAAGTACGAGCCGAGGGCTTCCTTCAAAAATCCAATATGGATAGATGACGATGAATCTTTTCAAGATGAACAGCAGAACTGAAGCCAGGTATTTCAAGAAATAAGAGCTTATCGTAATGGTATAATAGATGGTATAATATTATTTGTCGGCAAGACACTCATTATTTAGATTAGAAAAGAAATAACAGTAATCAGAATGAAGGGCGTGGTAAAGACCATGTTGTGGTCTGGATATCGGTGTGGCTCTAGCGCTAGCACGACTTGAATTGCTAGACATAGCCGGCGTTTGCAACTAACGTCATTATATCGACTACTACTGAAAGTTTGAGAGCTATTTAAATGTAAACGTCGATAACAGGAACTCACATTTCCATTTCTTGCTTACTTGTTTGGGTGGAAAAACTGTCGGTAACTACAGCTGCGCTATTCGAATTCTATTTCTGCAATATGTGGCCTTACTCGCTCTCGGGGAAGCTGGAATATTTTATATCATCTGATAATCATAGCGGCGGGCAGTGGTAGCGATGTGCAAGAACATTATGACATGTTCGAGTATGCACCAAATTTACGGGTGTGCGAAGTGGAGATGCTGAAATGGGAGGAAATACCTCTGATCCCCTGGGTCCAGCTTACCCGTTTAAAGCTTCCACTCCAGAAAAAGCAGGACTTCGAGCTTCTTCGGCAGGCGAAGAATATCACGAGTCTCGATGCTCGAGGAACGAGGTCCATGATGCCAGAGCAATGCGAAGCAATTTCTCTCCCCTTTCTCACCTCCCTGACGGTCAGGACTCAGAGCGCAATTACTTCTTCACTTTTTCATCCTCAATCTCACTGTCCTCAGCCTGATGTGCGATGGAAGGCCTGTTTTGCCCGGGCTAGCCGTACCAAATACGATCACGACACTTAAAATCACCTGTAGCCTGAAATTTTTACTTTTTCGTGGCGATGGCCCCGAAGAAATATGCTCTTTCCCTGGACTGCCCTCATTACTGGAATCGGTCCCTCATATTCGTCGTTTTGTTATCGAATCTTGCAACCCATTGTCATTGACAGATATAACTTCCCTCGCCCCAACGCCAGCATACACCCCTATACCTCGTCTTCATACGCTTGACCTTCGTGCCTGCACACTCGACTTCGATCACAGCACGTTCGTTGATATGGTCGCTCTTTACAGGACGGGAAATAAACCAGGCATCGATCGACTAGAGACGTTACATTTGAATGCACCACTCTCACTCGTTGGAGTCTGTGAACGTACATGGCAATCTCTTTGTGACGAAGGATTAATGGTCACATATGGAAATCTTAACTGTGGAAGGAGTTTGGGCGATGAAACATCGCATTATATATCTACTCACCCTTACCCTTGGATTGGCTCGGTTACCATGGAAGTAGCCGTACAGCGCTAGGTATTTACATTTACTACTTTCAATTACTATATGGCGCACCGAGTGCGGAATATAAATGATGGGATTGTACCTTTCTATGAGCCGACCGATGTTCTCCTATACGGTCTTCTATCTAGCTACATACATTTCCAGTCGATTGCGTATCTGATAAAGTTCTGCTTTCTTGTTCTGGGGTTGTTTCCGGTATCAGTACATGGTAATCGGGATAAATCGAGCGCAGCGTAGGTCAGGGTACTTCTCTCAACCGTGAGATATGCACATGTGCAAACCGTCATGACCTCGTGCGCCTCTCTTCCCATTTCCATCACCCTCAGGCTTTCTTCATCACTAAATAACTTCAGCGCAGGTAGTGCCTAACAATCTTTGTACTGTATTTGACCTTGCAGCTAATAAGTTTTCGTAAGCCCGCACAATGTCGTCAATTTCGCCTAATCTTCCCGATATCTGTCCTACATGCGGATCCCTCACCAAAACAACGTTTTCCGACCATCCACCTTCATCCCGTGTATCAGAGTTGCTACGATGCAACGACCCTCCTTCGGACAGCGAGCTCTTCGATTTCCAGGGCATCATCAAGAGCGGTTCCGGGCGTATTGCAGACCTCGACAAGAAAATAGCTTGTGCTAAGAAACACCTTACTGGGCTCATTCAAGAGCGTAACGTGCTTGCAGCGAACATCGGCGATGCCAAGACGCTCTCTTCTCCGATACGCAGACTACCATCGGATGTCCTTCGCTATATCGCACTTGCGACCATCCCTTCGCGTTACCAGGTTATGAATTTCCCTTTTCTGCAACCTGGTAGCTCGAATTCCTTGGATAGTAGAGAATCACCTTGGACATTGACCCAAGTCTCTCATACATGGAGATTAATTATTGTGAGCACACCGGAGGTGTGGTCATCCATGTCAATGGTCATTAAGCATGATGAGAGACCTACTACAGTCGCACATCAGATGTTTATGACTGGACTCCGGCTTGAGAGATCGAAACTTCTGCCTCTCACGCTATCGGTCTCAGTCTCTCCCAAAGCAGACATTTCCAACCACCCATTGCTCTTACTCATCTCCACGCGCAGTTCACTAATAAGAAATCTCTGCATCGAGGCTTCCCTCATCTCTTATCCAGCATTCTCATGGTGGAGAGGGCGTTTAGATCAACTCTACCGTCTCACTCTCATGGATAAGGCACCGTTAAGTTGGGAGCCGCAGTCGTCAGGAAGCAAAAAGAGTGTCATTGACGCTTTTGAATACGCTCCTCAGCTTAAATTGATTACTGTGCAAGGCTTTCATTCTTCTGTCCGTTTCCCGTGGACTCAGATTACTCACCTTACCCTCATTGTAACCATTGGTTGGAAAGATGTTGAAAATATTCGACAATTTCACAATCTAATTGATCTCCATATTATGTATCCCGGGAATACACCCTCAGTCCCGGCAGGCCATAGAGTCGTCTCTCTCCCGGCGCTCACCTCATTGACTCTCCGGTATCCGTATCATAGGCCAGATCCATTGCCCCCCTCGTATCACGGAAGTGACCCAATATTCTCCTTAATTTCCATCCCCAATCTCAAACATTTGCGGCTCATCTATTGGGCAGGATTCATTATTTTCCCTTCCATACCGATGTCGAACACGATTACAGCACTAAGAATCGAATTGGATACGCTAGGTAGTACTATGCTATTTCCTCAAAAGGGATTGTCGGCACTGCTCGAATCCGTTCCTAACCTCCGCGACCTTGTTATATCCCCATCCTCAATGGATCCATTTATATATGGCGCATCACTGCTCGTTTTACTATTAATGGACATACCACTGCATCATCTCCGGACCCTCAACCTCTGCGGATCGACGCTCCAAGGACCGATGCCACTCAGAATCAATTGTATGCACAAGTTCGTGGAGATGGTCGAAGCCCATAGGCAAGGGAGTAGCGGTGAAAGGGCCCAAATGGAGACCGTGTACCTCCGTTCTCCCCTTGCCCTCGATCCCATCTACGCTCAAAGGTGGCAGTCTCTGATCAACGGAGGATTGAAGGTCGTTTACCGTCATCCGGAGCTATGATGGAAAATGAAAAGACTCTCAGTGTTTCGAGTCCCCTAAGATGAGCCATGGAAATTTCGATCTACGTATCCATTGATGTTTGATTGTACCGTAGAATTGTGGTCTGTTTCACCCTTGAATTTAATCCACTTACACTGTTGGATTTTTCAATCTCGTGTTCGTATACATTCGTACATTCATTCTGGAAACTCAGTATCCTACTTGTAAAATAACATACATAAGAAGAATCTCTCTATGTATAGCACGAGATGGTACAATGCTCGGGAGTCGGGCAGAAAAAAAATACATAGGTTAATACGAAGGAAATGAAGCTGATGCGTACATATGAAATCTGTCTCAGCATCGACCCTGAACGAGACCTTACTTTTCAATTGTTAAATGGTGCACCGGGTGCGGCACAGAAATGATGAGATTGTACCTTTCTACGAGCGATCCGATGTATTCTCCTATACGATCTTCTATCTAGCTACATATATTTGGTCTTTAACACACATATTTCCCGTGGATTGCGTATCTGATATTCTGCTTTCTTGTTCTGTCGTTAGGTTCTGGTATCAGTAAATGACCGTCGGGATAAATGAACGGCAGCGTAGGTCAGGATACTTCTTTTCTCAGCCGTGAGAAATGTACACGTGCAAATCGTCACAACCTCGTGCGCCTCTTTTTCCATTACCATCACCCTCAGACTTTCTTCATCACTAAATAACATCAGCGCAGGTAGTGCCTATCAATCCTTGTGTTGTATTTAACTTCGTAGCTAATCAAAGTTCCCTCAAGCCCCCACGATGTCGTCAATATCGCCCAATCTTCCCAATACCTGTCCTACATGTGGATCCCTCACGAAAACAACGTTTTCCGTCCATTCACGTTCATCCCGTGTCTCAGAGCTGCTAGGATGCAACAATGCTCCCTCGGATAGTGAGCTGTCCGACTTCCAGAACTTCGTTAAGAGCGGTCCTGCACGCATTGCAGACCTCGACGGGAAGATCGCTTGGGCTAATGAGCATCTGACCGCACTCATTCACGAGCGCCGCATACTTGAAGCGAATATAGAGGATGCCAGAACAGTCTCCTCTCCTATACGCAGAGTACCATCTGATGTTCTCCGCGCCATTGCTCTCGAAGCAATTCCTTCCCTATACGATGTTCTGAACCCCATCAAGGCACTAGAAGATAGCGCCAATAGCCTGGATAGCAGGGAGTCACTCTGGACTTTGGCGCAGGTCTCTCACAGATGGAGGTTAACCATTGTGAACGCACCAGAGATGTGGTCATCTATTTCACTGGTTATTAAACATGATGAGAAACCTGCTAGAGTCGCCCGTCAGATGTTCATGACTGGACTCCGACTTGAGAGATCGAAACTCTTTCCTCTCACTGTATCACTCTCAAGCAGTTCTGACGCAGACATTTCCAACCACCCACTTCTCTTTCTCATCTCCCCACGTAGTTCATTCATAAGAAATCTTCGCATTCAGACTTCCCTCGTATCTTATCAGGCATTCTCGTGGTGGAGAGGACGTTTAGATCAACTGCACCATCTTACTGTCATAGCACCAACTCCGCACACTTCCGGGTCGCAGTCATCAGGAGGCGTCGAGAGTATTATTGACGCCTTTGAGTTTGCCCCTAAGCTGAAAGCGATCACTTTACGGCCCCTTATGTCCTGTGACCGCTTTGATCTAGCTGTTCGTCTCCCAAACACTCAGATCTGTCACCTTGACTTTGAGATTATTGATTGGAAGGACATAGGAATCCTTCGGCAATTTCGAAATCTAAACAGTCTCCATATTGGATACAGTAGAAGGTTACTCCCGGTCCCCCCAGACCATAAAATCATCTCTCTCCCGGTCCTCACCTCATTGACCCTCACGTATAAGTATAAGTCAGATCCATGGTTTTCTGGGCATCCTGAAAGTGACCCGATATTCTCCTTGCTTTCAACCCCCAATCTCGCTCATCTACGGCTCGTTTATAGCAGAGCGATCACTACACTCCCTACCATATTGATGCCGAACGCACTTACAATGCTGAGATTCGAATGTACCAGTGATGATTTACGACCCCTCCCAAAGACATTACCAATACTGCTTGAATCAGTTACCAACCTCCGCGACCTTGTTATATCCTCTTCCTCGACGTCTCAATCAGTGTATGACGTTTCATTGCTGCTCGTTTTAGTATTAGCGCGCGTACCCCTGCCTCATCTTCGGACCATCGACTTCCGGGGATCCACCCTCAGACCAAATTATATGCACAAGTTCGTGGAGATGATCAAAGCTCACAGGCAAGGGAGTAGCGGAGAGAGGGATCAAATGGAGACTGTGTACCTCCGTTCTCCCCTTACCCTCGATCCCATCTACGCTGAAAGGTGGAAGTCTCTGATAGACGGAGGATTGAAGGTCGTTTATGGACGCCCGGAACCACGGTGATGAATACGAAAGTACGTTCGGCTTTTCGAATCTTCGGAGATGAGCCATTGACAATGACACTTTTAATCTATGTACCTTTTAATGCTTGTAGTTGTACCGTAGGATGGCTAAGTCGTGGTGTGTAAATACGCATTTCATTTTCTTTCGCTTACATATCCCTCGTGGCAGGCTATGTATGCGCCGTTTCGGCTTTTTACATCTCAATATCTACTTTTCTACCACTATGTATTGTCTTACTCTGGAAATATACACCCGAATCGCACTCAGTCTTGGTTTGAAGACCCCCCGCCCCCCAGTGGCGGATCCTTTATAGGATGCTTCGCTTCCAAATTCCAATCTGGTACACTGTTATGTGTTTCAATCTTATGTTCCTATACATTCATTCCGGAAGCTCAGTATCCTACTCGTAAAAGAACGTTCATAAGAAGAATCTCCCCATGTATAACCAGATTGGATAAAACTCGGGAATCGGGCTGAGAAAAATACATACGCTACTGCGAAGGAAATGAATCAGCTATTGAATCTGTCTCAGCGAGACCGCTTTCGTTCAACATTCTTACGCTTTAATGCTTCAGCTTTCAGCACCAGCAATGTGCATGGAATGTGTACGAGGCAACGTTAGAAATGAATGGAGTCGACTTTTAGTTATCGTTATGGCATATCCCCCTCAGGATGATCACATCGATGGATAACACGACTTCTCGCGAATCACTATCTTCGCTGGGAGCTATTTTCATCCGCAGCACTGATCTATCGACGTCATCGCATTCTCTTATCAAGGGTTTTCCTTCTTTCATCGTCTTCGAATGGTACACCAGACATTACGACTTGTATGCTCAATCACGTCAAAGTTCCTTAAGTTCTACGCAGAACTTGTCTTTCCCAACGACACATGTAACGCGCTGCGGGTCCTGAGAATCGCACCCTCGCTCCAAAAGTCACTCTTCTTCCGCCACGTACATCGTTTCAGGAATATCTGTACCACACGTATCAGTCTTCTGGAAAAGAGCACGACTATTAATACAACTGATCATGGACGGTTAGTAAACATCCTCAGTCAGCGTCGAGAGATAGGGTGGTCTTTGACCCATAACTTCTCCACGATGAACGCGGCGCTGGAAAATAAGGCTTGTCCTTCCGAACGCGAGACGAGCAATTAACGACTCGTCTGCGGCGCGACACACGGGTCAACGGATAAGTGTCACTGTTACCGTCAAGCTGGGCGTCGTACACGGATATGCCAGCCGCCTTGTATGTATAATGATTGCCATTGATAGTGACGAACGGTAGGGTCCATCTATTTATGAATCGGCACACAAAGCCCGAAAGGTTCTGACCGATGTTTCGAGCCTTCTCACTATGAGACGCTGATACGACATACGGCGTTGAAAGACTCACAGAACCTGGACGCCCGTCGTATGTTCTGCCAGGGAGGTGGATCGATAAGGTCGCGCGACTACCAAATACAAATTCAGATATAAACAGGAGCCGAGGCGGGGAAAAGGAAATTTGTACGGTCGGGAGCGTGTAACAGTTTTTCCAGTTCAGCTGTCCCGGCTGCGAGTCAGTCCCTGCGGAATAACCATCGGGCCATCCCGCAATAGCCGAAAGGGCGCATAAGGCGGAAGGATCTCCGACCGCATTTGGAATGCCGCCTAACCGGGCTAGTGATAATGCCGCCGCCGGAAGTATGAGTGCAGAGCGCATCATCGTCGTCCGAAGCCCGAGGAGGTGTCGCACAAGCTCTCAGACTAGAAAGAGACGATATTTCTCTGTAGATCAAGAGCACAGGAAAGACTAGAAAGCGTCCCGAGCGACTGGAAACGGGGCTCCGCAATGTGGGGGAGGGGAAAGAGGGCCAGACCAGCTGATTGGTATTGTCGCTGGGATCTTTCATCAAAAAGTCAATGTGAGTGCGTGCCGTGGGGCCCCATATGTTCTAGAATGTCAAAGAAATGCGCTTTTCGCTGCAAGGAGCCAGGCGGCATGGATGAAACCCAGGCAGAGCGTAGGCGCGGATATGCAGAAGAAGCTTCGAGAACAACATTGAGCAGGGATGAAACTGGGGGATGGAGCTCTTAATACTCAGGCGAGTACGGCACAAATGGAACCGTAACACCGGATCATCAAACAAACAATGATGGGAAATGAAAATAAAACACCAACGGTGAATCGGTCTCGGTACACAAGACGGCAGGGGGTATGCTGTCGAGAACGAAGAGCCAGGGAGACGTGAAACGCGTCTCGAACGATGAGCAGCGATTTCCTCTCCTCCGCACTGGCCGCCGTCCAGGAACAGGAAGCCTCTCCATAGGCCCCGGCACTACCCCGCCTACGAAGCGAACCATCGCACCGATGAATAACATCAAGGGTGCGACCATTGATAGGTACGCCACCAACCTACAGCATGGCGCAGTACGGCACGGCTGGGAGGCAGTGATTGACATTCTTAGAATGGAGGAAGCTCCGGGAGAGCAACCTATCTCCACCCTTCCGGTCAGCTGCGGTATACATTGAGGAGACAACACCAACATATGAACATGAACATGCGCCTGCAGACAACTCGTGAGCCAAAAGCCGAGCCTTGATTGAAACGGAACTAGGAAACAAAAAATGCCGAAGAGGGGAACGGGAATAAGGAGGAATGTTCAGCCTGCCGTGGGAATTTCGATAACCCCACATATTGTGATGATTGCCGCTTCGAGAAGCCCATAAAAGGCGGATGTGGGGAACACTTGGCGCTTTGGGATTCAGTCCATTCCTGCCCACCCACCCACCATGGCTCCCTACTTTTTGTCAAATCTAATTCCACAACGCCAGAAGACTGACGAAGAGGCACGACCGCTCCTCACCGTTCTCGCCGGTCTCTCCTGGATACAATGGGCACATTTTTTCTCAGGGTGAGTCTATCATTCATGACGATGCCCAGTCGTCCTTGGCACCGGCTGATCGACGTTCGATGTCTTTAGGTGGCTGGCATGGACCTGCGACGCGATCGACTTCTTCTCCGTATCCCTCACCGTCTCTCGATTAGCCGCCCAATTCGGCAAGCAAACGTCGGATATCACCACTGCGATAACGTTGACTCTTCTCCTCCGGGTCGTGGGCGCCGTTCTCTTCGGAATCCTTTCTGACCGCTACGGGCGGAAATGGCCCCTCGTCTTCAATCTCGTCCTCGTCGCCATTCTGCAGCTCGGTGCTGGCTTCGTCAACACGTTCAGCGAGTTCCTCGCTGTTCGTTCCCTATTCGGTATCGGTATGGGCGGTATTTGGGGGATGGCTGCGAGTACGGCCCTCGAAAATCTACCCGTTGAAGCGCGTGGCTTAGGGAGTGGTGTCATGCAGCAGGGTTATGCTGTGGGCTACCTCCTCGCCGCTTGCATCAACCTCAAGCTCGTTCCGGTGGTTCCGTCCAGTTGGAGAGCGCTATTTTGGACCGCATCAGGTATCAGTCTGTTTGCGGCGGCAGTCAGGGCTGTATTGCCAGAATCGGAGTTCTTCCTCAAGCAGAAAGCGAGGGAGGAGGGCCGGACGAATAGTACAGAGAAGACGAAGACGTTCATCAAGGAGACAGGAAGGATGGTCAAAACACATTGGTTGCTTTGCATCTATGCGCTGCTCTTCATGACCGGTACGTATTCTCCTTTCTGATCGCGGGATGCTCAGCTGATATCGCCGACAGGATTTAATTTCCTGTCGCACGGCTCCCAAGACCTGTATCCCACATACCTGCGAGATTCCAAAAGTTTCAGTGACCATAACGCCACAGTTGCAACGATTATAGGGAATTGCGTACGTTTATTCCGTGCTTCATTGATCTGGTTGAATCCTGACTGAGTACGAAGGGTGCAATCGCCGGAGGCGCCTTGGCTGGCTACGTTTCTCAATATATCGGTCGACGATTGACCATCGTCCTCTTCGTCCTTCTCGTCGGCTGCTTCATCCCTCTCTGGATCATTCCCAACAGTTTTGGAGCCCTTGCCGCAGGGGCCTTCTGTGTCCAATTTGGTGTACAGGGTGCTTGGGGTGTCGTACCAATCCAACTTGCCGAGATGTCACCACCTGCATTCCGTGCCACTTTCCCTGGTGTCGCCTATCAGCTCGGTAACATGGTATCGTCTGCCAGCGCTCAGATAGAGGCTACTGGAGGAAACCGCCAGCGGACGACTATCACCCATGCAGACGGCACGACGGAGAATGTTCCTGATTATGCAAAGGTGCAGGGAATTCTGATTGGATGTGTCGCTGCGTTCTTGATCGTTGTAACGATACTGGGGCCTGAGAATCATGGCTCGCACTTTGAGAAGCACAAAACGGCGTTCGAGGAGGGTGGTGGAGATGACGATGCTGTGGTAGATGACAATGACGGCCACAAACATGCTGGTCCATCACAGATACGGGATTCGGCGAGCATAAACGAAAAATCATCAATGCAGCAAAAGGAGTCGGTTTGACGATGTAATTTATATTATGACTGTCATGTAGTTAACGGGTTGTATTCTGACGAAAGAAGGGTCAATCAATTGTACTGTACATAACGAAAAAAATTCATACCATATTGCGATAATTGGAATAGCTCGGCAAACGTGAGTGGAACCATGAATGGTGTCTTCGACACACCTCTCGTTCCAAAGATGACGACGGATAGCTTTCCTCGTTATGATCTCGCCTGGTCGCCTTCCTCAATGAAAAAAGCCCTGAAAATCTGGGATGTAGGCGTCATAATCAGCATATATGCATCCTGAGCGCAAACGATGATTTGGTACTGAGGAATGCTGACCGCGTATTCGACTAATACCTGCGGGGATTTTTAAGACAACCCAGTCTATATGTCGGCAGTATTACTGTCTTTAGAAACGAAACGAGACTACGAAACAGGCACACCGTTATTCCTCCGCTTCCATCCTGCTCATATCTCTCACTCCTTGCGAGATTTTGACTGCAGTTTCCTTCAGCACACGCCATGAAGGAGCACATATACTCACCAAGTTCGGCGCGTCTCGAGCGTGCCAAGCGTCAGGGTCTCTCGTGTTTACGGCATGGTCCAGGTGGAGGAGGGAACCCGACCGTTCCCCGCGATCAAGCAGAGAAGAGATGATGGTGGTACAGGAGCAAGAAGAAGACCGGCACGAGCCGGTCGGACTCCGAAACGTGATTAGGGGCGGGCTTCTACATGTTTAGTAATCCCGCCTTTTCAGGTAGTAACCAGAAAACTCGCTCGATCGTGTTGTCTTCATCAAGGACAGCGTGGATGACAGCAATGTACCGGCCATTCCTGTTGGGAATAGACGTCGGCAAGGGAAACGAACGTGGGGGAATGGCTCGAATGAACGTATATTCGTGGACAGATACGTAGTCGGTGGTGGTGGTACGAAGCCAAGTTACGGTAGCGATCGGTACGAAAATCAAAATAAAGTAAAACAAAAGACAGCGGGCCGTCAGCCTGGTGGCTGTGAAACCATTATCCTCAACAATTCCATGAAACTGCTGCACTGGAAGACCTATCTCGCGTAAACAAGAATATTTTCTCATGCTGTTTCAAAGTGTTGGGACCATCGTTAACGTCTATCTGACAGGTATTGACATTCGAATCAGAGCCTTTCTTGACGATAATGTTTGTACATCACAGTACCAAGCGTTTCTGAGGCTTATCGCTTCCGCCCAATAGAATGTTACATGGGGATCGACAGGTATACAGGACATCGTTAGCCTTTCCGGGCTTAGTCCACCTTTCAGGGCCAGAAAAGTCCTCATGCTCTCCAAGTCAGATGCTGATTCGCTTTACCGCAGGTTCAATATCAAACCGGATTTATCGCTTGCTATCATTCAAAGCAAGATTCCTTAAACATCCCGCTACGAGAAGTCACTGGGAACCCTAGTCTGCGTGAGGTTCTACGTAGAAACATCCACTACCCCACACAGCTAAGTGCGGGGCAATCAAGACTTGGCTTGCAGGGTAGCAAAAGCCAAGAAAATTCCCCGCAAACCACAAGAACTTCGGTATGCCAAGAACACAATCAGCAATCAAAAGCTGATCTTGACAAGAACTCATGCACGGTCGGTCAGAGGATCCTCTCTTTGAAATCGTGGAGGCTTGGTATGTGCGTCTTTATTGGATTTGATGCATCAGCATGCGACACTTACATGCCGAGTCGCATGACCTGCACTTTCTCAAAGGTTCCACGCATCAATCTCATATTCTTTCGCGTCCCGTCGTCCCGCGTCAGCGGCCGATCTATGATGATAGAGAATCAACATACCAATATCAGGACCATTCATTTGATACGTACCGCGGTAACTCTCGTTTCAATTTCAAGCCAGTGCGACCCGGCTTATTCAGTTCCTTTGCTCAGAAATAGATCTGATTTTACGCGACTCTCCGGTTGAAAATTCGGCATTCAAGATGTCGAGTGGACTACGTCTTTATTTCAACCCTGCCAGAAAGATTCATATGTAATCCATCGCTCATAGCTTTCGGAGCAAGATATTCGTCTCTATTAATATATGTATAATTCAGCTTGCGTTCGTTCTTAGCTAGATATGGTACTCCAATCTTTCAAAAGTCATGTCATTGGCCTGATAAGAATTTTACAGATACACATACGACCGTCTAGACGTTTCTTCTGATGCAAGATACAAAGAGAAGCTCCGATTAATGCTCAGTTTTTGTCGCCATGCTGGTCTTGTAGCTGCTCGTCGTTCATATGAATCATGTCCACCTCCAAGCCTTCCCGAACAAGAGTCCTTGACAACGAACTCCGGGTCCACTATTACACCTTAGCTGGGTCGTCAACCGTCGATTTCTTGGCCAGTGTTCTAGGTTCTGTTGTCCAACTCACTTGCCTGCCTCGGCGCAGCCGACACACGGGGTTACGGCGCTTTTTAGTCAAATGTTGGATTTCCAGTGGATAGCTGACGCCCAAGCCATCTCATTATGCTGTGGCTTTCACTCTTGGCTCGCCGTCTTCCTGGCAGCGCTCGTATGCGCTATTCAAACATTAGATCGCAGTTTCAGTATTCTTCCCTCCGTCCGTATCTGACTTCTTTTTCCACACGAATCAGATACACTACCCGAAAATACCAAAGCAGCGGGTTTCACCAATGATCGCGTAATTTTGGCTACGCAGGCGGGCAGCCCGAGAATTTCTACCTAGGAAATTTGGAGGATGAAAACTTGATATAAATCAGCAAAATGATAACGGTACAGATCAGGGTTGCATCTCAGATTCACGATGAAAGTCTCATCTCGTTGAGCTGTTACTTCACCTGGATGCATTAAATTCCGCTCCATTCGGTACGGAGATAGCTTAATGATTGATATTGACCCACTTTGTAACAGTATTCAAGGTCTTAATGTCAACTACCGTACTATATTAAGAGCCCTAGAAAGATCGTCACTAACAGACTCTAGGAAGGTACGATTGGGCTACGATAGACCGTCACTGCGGCATGCATCTATCTGGAGATCGAAGTTCTCGAGGTTCGGGCTATGGCTGACTTATTCTCTGCTTATCGCACCGTGTCTACCACCACCTGAGCTTTCTGGGTGATATTGATTGAACTCGTACAGAATTGGTAGTTTTTACTGTTGCGAATTCCAAACGTCTGTGAAATCTTGGCTACGGAGAACCCGAAAACAATTTCTTTCCACAAACACGAGCAGATATTGCGGAGTGAATCGTGTCATCGTCAATACTGATGTGAATAGTTATTTGTAACTGAAAGGAATACTGCGCACTCTTTATGAGAGAATGTCCTTTGTTAACTGCTTCAATGCTCTTCCAATATTTTGTAGCCCCAGAATACAAAGCAATGAGAGTTCCAGTAGAGGTTCGGCGTTTATCGGGCCACTTAGTAAAGTTCCTGGCAGCGTGAGAACATATGCATTTCTTTACCACTCGGGCCCAATCGCTCATTCCTAGACACATCCTAGACAATCCCTCACCCCAACGTTCGCGTGATCAAGGAAATTTACTATCGCAGGTATTGTCATGATTGATTCCAATGTATCAAAGCTAATTGATTGTAGACCTAAGACTTCGTTTCTCATATTTCCTTCGCACCTGAAAAATTCTCTTCACAATTTTCCTTTCGTGGCACAGAGATGGTATCCACTTGTTTCTGTTGGCTATTTCGTCTTTTAACAAGCAACAATCATTCAGGACAATTGCCCCAAATGCAAATCTGGCGCCGTAGACTCTTAACACTCCTTCCGTAAATGCCACTGAGCTACTGCGATCCGGATTCTCGCCGCTAGACGTCTCCCAAGCTTCCATCTTAAATGACATCGAAAGCCTTGAGCAGGAGATACAAAATGTTGACTCTTTGTTCCTTCAAATCAGAGAGCGACGTGACAAGCTCTTCAAGGATCTTGATGGCTGCAAGGCCCTTTTGGCGCCGATACGACGTTTGCCTCGAGAGACGCTTCTGCAAATATTTGACCTTGCATCTTCTGACACTCCCAGCCACGACGATGCCTCATGGTATCTTGGTGAAATATGTTCAACCTGGCGAAGCGTCTCCCGTTTTTGTCCCTCGCTATGGACAAGAATCCACATTCCCCAATCCTACAAGGACTGTCCTTCGCTCCTCGATATATATATATATATATCTGGAAATCTGCCCATATCTTTATCTATTCATCACAACATCAGTGGAAAAACATTCCGTGGCCTACTTCAACATCCGGAACGCTTGGGGAGCTTGGATGTGAGCATGAGCAGAGGCGGGTTGTTCGGCTTACTGTCTCTAGCCTCGTCCCCTGCTTTCCGGTTAACAAAAGTTTCCATCAACATATACGGCATCGACGAGCCAGATATCAACCAGGGAGCGCTGACTAACATCTTCTCTTCATCGCCTCTCACAGAAGCCTCTCTTCAACGGAATTCCTATTCGTCATTGTCCATAAATGTGGTCAACCTGCTCAAATTTCGCATATATTCTTATGATCCTGGCGAGCTCCTCCGAGTCACCATGTTACATCAGGCGCACCATCTAATTGAATTTGTGGTAACAATGGATCGCGCTCCTCGTCATTTGTTTGCCAATATATCGCCAATTACATATGTGCAGACACACCTGCAACGTCTTTCATTCGTTGTTACCTTAGAGAATACCCGTGGTTGCAGAAAAATCCCACTGATGTTCGATCACGTCTCTCTCACTGCACTCCGACGGTTCGATCTTCTTGCACAGGAAGACCAGGGACTATATGGCATCCTGTTCGCAACTTTCGAACCAGACGAGTACTCTGATGTTGTTGATCTCTTTCGTCGATCCGAGTGCAGTTTGACTATTGTCACCTTACGTGTGTCTGTCTCTGTTGAAGCATTTCTGGTCGCCATCCTGGGTCCATCCCCAGCTCTCCAAAAAAGCTCGACATAATGATGTGTCAATGTCTCGGTAGCAGGGGATGTCCTCAAAGTCTTGGCTTTTGAGCAGGGAACAGCTCAATATTCAAAGAGCTGTGTATTAGAGAGGTTCCGATCTGCGGCGCAGCCAGCGGTACTTTAAAAGAGGCAGACAAACTCCATGCGATGGTGACTTCCAGATCTGACGGAGATAGTTGTCTAGAAAAACTCGTCGTATCTTTGACGTCAGGGTGGGGTGGGTGGCCACTGGCCCTTCCAGTAACCCAAGACTCACCATTCCGCGATTTGTTTAGGATGAAGGAGAAGGGGTTGCACGTTGAGTTGTTGTTAAATGGGAAGGATTGTCTCGTTGACAGCGATGGCAGTGTTAATTTTTTTTTAGTTTTAAAGTTCTTTTCATGAAATTCAAGGCGTATATATGCTTTTATAACCTCCCTTTGACGACGAAGACTAGCTAGGTCTGCCCCGATTCTTCATTTTCCTACAACTTTGTATTAATGATTGACTACTGTATGGTTCCGACAAATGTCAAAGGACGAGACTGTGACTAGGCAGTCCCGTCATCAAACAGCACCAGTCGCTTAAGAGTTCAGGAGAGCGTAACACTAACAATGAGGATCATTGACGGCGACAGTAAAATATCTATGGCCGAACCTTCCGAGGAACGTAATGCGCGAGCGGAAACAGAAGCCCGCTACTTAAAGTTCTCGAGAAACGTAATGGAGCACATGTGAGTGAGCCCGAGGTGGGACTCGGGAGGGTCCATCTACATGTGAGTTACAGTACATTTGTCATTAACAAATACTGGTTTGTGCGGCGCTATATGCTGGTATCCCAGATAACCTGCCAATAACGAAATGCCGAGGAAGATGATTTGGCTGTGCATAATTCCCAGTTCGAGTGGGAATTTTCAGGTGAAGAAAGTGAAGGTAGTGATGGTCGAGCGGTAGTGTCGATGTCCATGCCCTTAAAGAATAGCTTCCATAGTTGACTCCTTGTTGAACAGAATGATAGGTGCCGAGTCTTCGACAAGACAAGGCGAAATCGGACCGTATGGAAAATAAACATGCTTAGCAATCGTCCCTGAGCGTTGTCGGATGCGAAGCACATCCCGCATAATTCTGAATCCCGTAATGTGGATCGTTTTTGAAGGAATGCTTCTTCTCTATGTTAGATTCTGGGCTGCGGTGAGTGGAAGTGGAAGATTTTTTCCTTCTGCGAACGACATAAGGCTGAGAAGGGGTGACAGGCAGTGCTCCAATGTTTCCGGCAGAGGTCACGACGGGGTACATTTGTATCAAGGTCGACCAGACGAAAATAGGTTATCCGTCATACTGGCATAACAGAGGATGATTTTCCTGGTCTAGACAACGGTATTTATCGTACATTTGTGTCAGCAAGGCTTGGTCTAGGATAAGGTCTTGGAGAGGATGCAGTGTCTCGTAGCCAGAGCCTCAAGTATTCTACCTAAAAATTATGACAGAGGCTTGTGCTTGTTGTAGCAAGGTCTTTGCTAGTATGAACACATCTATGTAACAAGGTCTTTGCTAGCATGAACACGTCTATCCGCATGGTAATCGTCATAACGGAGGAAGTCGCTATCGCCGTTCAGGGCTGTCGGTCTGCGAAGAACTGATCAATTTTTTTGTGAAACCTGCTCGGCCAACGAAGCCTTCATTACTGCCACTGTGGCACACGCTTGCAAGCTTTGCCTACATACATACTAATAAGCTTGTCCCAGCTCTGCAGAAATGTGAATTTGAAGGGGAAAATACCCAAAACATCGAGGTGGTGATCCGGATTGTCAGATCAAGACAGCAGTTCGACAACAGAAACAAAACACGTATGGACTCACTTTGCCATACAGGAGGCTTCTAGGCCACAATTTCTCTGCTGAAAGAATGTCACTATCAAATACTTTCTTTCCGCCCATATCCCGGTCCCCAGAGTAGTTCGATCCAGTGCCACATTGAATGAATGGCAATGATAAGCGCGCACTTGAGCTTGAATGTTTGAAAGCTCTGCTCCATGATTGGGTATCCGCATTCATGGGAGCGTACAGTGTAGCGGACGGCAGGAAAGAGGCCTAACATTTTGATGATTGATCACCATGATTAGTTAAAAAACTTGAAGCGCCTAAAGTGTCGTAACGGAACGTTGCCAATCTCCACGGCATGAAGTATGTAATAGACGCTTGCTGCTGTGCAGCATGCACTGACAGTGCTTTACCGCGTAAGATAAATGTTCTAGTTGAATATTGAAAGGAGGTAGGATATTAAATAATCTAACTGTATTGCAAAAATCGAATTTGCAGTCTTTATCTTACTGCTGCCACACAGTTATCTTTAAGTGTTTCTGCGGTGCTTTACTTTCCTTCATGTCCATTGTCTCAAGTCTAAAGTCTGTCTGTGACCAACAAGTATGGGCTGGTAGTCTAGATACATTCGTTGGGGTGAGTATTATTATGCCCCCCAGGAAGTTACTACACAATTACTATACCAAGGTGAGAAAACAATCAAAAACTCGACTTTGCGAAATATGGACATTGCAATAAGCTCGAGGGCATAGTCAACCAAGTTACGATACAGCTCTCCATGACTATTGCACCTGAAACCACGCAGAAGGACCACCCGAGTACAGCCTTGAGTTCTCCCCGTTGCCCCGTGGGCGGTTGTGCCGCATCTAGCCTTCATTTTTTTCCTGTTATACTCCGAGTATTTTTAGTTTACTCACTGTTCCGAGAGATTGGAGATCTCTACTGATCTCCACAACGCACATCCATAAACTTTTACTTTTGCTATATTGTCTGGCCAAAATGTACATAAAGATTACAGCCGCACAGCGTTAGCAACTCCTCCTTCACATTAACCCTGAACTTTAAGCCGTCATGTCCTCTGAGGTAAGAGTTCATTATATACACTTTTGATGTACTGACTGACTCGCTCCCTAGAAAATAACGCTCCCTCCTATTAACAATTTGCTACGTGTTTGTCTTTGAATCGTGCTAGAGAAACTATTCCCTCATACTCATTTAACATCCCAGTCAGTTCCGACTCCTGGCCAACAACTAGGGCAACTCGTGCAACCGCATTGTGCCTTAATAGGGGTGATGCTTTCATCCCCAGCAGTGGTGCGCTTCCCTAAATTTCTTGCTTACGCTCAATATCTGATTAAATTTGTAGATCAACATCAACTCAAAGGAACACGAGTGCATCAAAGGTCCCCTAACCCAGAACCAGCGACATATATTTCAAGGAAAGCTTCATGGTACTGTGCTAAAACGTTGCGTAGGTTCATTCTCCCCCAATAATCAAACACCCTCATTGAACAGGAGATGTCTAGCCTCCGGGGAACAACTACATTGTTCCTAAAAAAAGGGTGCCGAATTTAGGTGTGGTGACGACCGGTGTCTGCAACAATGCGCTCTGCCTCTTGCCTGATGCCGCATTTCATAAGAATTTAATTAATTCCCAGCCACTGGTATGTTCCAATAGCCCATATACTGCGACTTAATAATAATCACAAAAACTTATGAGGTGTACGCAAAATCTACCAAGGCACAAGGTTCTTCATTCCAGCTATTTCTATACCGAAATCCAAAGGACGAACGCTCGACTCTGCCGATATACTCAGTTATCCCTTTCATCTCAGCCGACCATACAGACCGCACGCTCAATCTTCCCGGTATTAGCATCGCTCGCCTACTGACCAAAGAACGAGATATACTGCTGAATGCTAACAGTTTTATTGAGGACCATATGCTCGGGAGCGATATCCAAGTCCTCAAAGTTAATATCATAGTATGTACACTGCAAGCATCGTGAGGCACTGCGCTAATCTTTCATATCCGCATCTAGATAAAAGGATTCGAGAATCACAGCAAAGGCGTCACAATACCCCTTGAGTGCAGTCATGGACTCTTAACGCACCTCGGGTTGGCGCAGACCATTTCTGCGAAGATCCGCAGCATAATCCATCAGGTACGCAGATTAGCGACCTGGGCTTCCTGATATTTCAACCATAACTCATAGACGAATAACGACTTACAGCCCTTTGATGAGACAAATATGAGATTGGTAGCGCTCTACTCGACGGATGACAGGGGAAAGCTTTGGAATGTAGCATATGCAATTGTGGAAGCCTAAGCAATGGAGATATATGCCGGGGAAATTTTTGACGATGCTTGAGCCTTGGTCTGGAGTTTACACTCAGGTTTCAAGTACCGTCGCATATGGATGGCGGTATCAACGTTCTAGTACCTTGAAATCATTAATTGGTGGGCATTGAGGGGTCCGCATCAGATGTCTGTCAGTACCTGGGATACGACAGCTACGATAGAAGATGTCCTCTCAGTGTTTGGATTGGCTGCCTGAATGCTAATGCTTCATTACTGACAATAACCGATGGAGATAAACCACTACGTTAAAGTCTAGAATGAAACACCATATTCAGACACATTTACCAGAAGTGTTGCTTCGATCCAGGGATCAAGATAACGTTTCCTGAAAAGTGATGTCACACCAGATAGGTCTTTGCCAGCATAGGAGCAGAATATGAATAGATTGTGATGTTCAGACCTAAAGGAACAACAGCTAGCATCCTTTTCAAGGACACTTCCCATGACTAGGGAGGAACAGTGCAACACTTTTGAAATGAAAGGGCTGGATCCACCCAATGTGACCGCCTACGGACAGGCCGGAAACAATGATGGGCGCCATGGCTACAAATGCCGTCATATGCGGCTCTAGAAATGTGGTAGTATTGGAGTGGCGTGCCCGTGTGTACTGTCAGTGAAGAAACCTGGTGACAGGATGAGAGGAACTACGGCCCTGTATGCGTACTTCGCGGGTAATATTTTATCTCCACGAAAATTTCCAGTGACGCCGAGAACCTTACGTGGAGTTGGAAGATTTATCTTCGTGTACTGATAGCAGTGCACACGTTGAACCATCCAGGTTGTTAAGCTATTCTAAACTTACGGTATTTGACTTAATAACTGGTAACAGAAAATTGGGATATATATGTACGATGCTGTCAAGCAGAGTACTTTGAGCAATACGCGAGATAATGAATATTTGAGTAAAACCTTGGTAAAACCCAAATTATGAGCAAAGATGTCCGAAAGCCGAGTTCTTACCATCGAGAGGGATCCGTAAGGGAAATAACAAGGGCTTGGTGTGGTGAGCGAGGCTGTCAGCGAGGGCTATGGGTAACTGATGGGACTTCAAACTAGCGCTAGGTGTAGGTGGAAGGCAACGGAACGGCAAATGCTAGACGTAACCGATCGGAAATGCTTAGATCACACAGTAAAGTGGACTTTGAAGAGTGGTAAAATTAGGATAAGATTCTAACAAGTCTGAGGATAAGTTATATATACTGCTAGCCAGACATTGGGTCATGCATATTCTAAAGGGTTCCGGAGTATTCCAGCATCCGAAAGAAGAAGAGACAAATTAAGAGAAAATAATAGTAGGCCGAGCTCAAGACCGAGAACGCCGAGAGTAAGCATGTGTTGACTCATGCATAGGCCGGAAAAGACCCGGCATCCATAACATTAAAAAAATATTAATAATGTGAAGCTTAATACGCTAAATTGAGCGACGTCGCAACCAAGCCATTTGAGACTCAGCAGCGCTTACAGGATGGGCTTGCCTGCGTACTTGATATCGATATAAGTCTGTGTATATCAGGCTGCCCGGAGTTCCGATCACCAACAGCCACCCTCATAAATCCTGGATGAAACATCAGGCCTCAGGCTTCATAAGGAAATAGATGAGGACAGTGAACGTATTAGCAAATCTTGACCCAGAAGTAAAGCAGTACGTAAGGTGCCTTTTGCTCGTCCCGGGGTGTCCTGGCAGCCAGATGGGACCTGTTACAGAGATAAGAAGCTACGAGCCAAGGATGGAAGGCAGACGTACATAATGATGTGATGTAAGACTCCGTCGGTTAAAAAGGACCAGCAAGACGGTAAGAAATCGCGAAGTTTGCCTTTACTCCTACATTTCTGGACATAAATTGTGCACTGTCGACATCCGTGAAGACAAGCATCTGAGTCGGGAGTTTGTCATAGATACTAGTACAGGACTCACAAGTGAAGTCGGTACGGGATTTCTGTTTGGAGACATAAAGCAATGTTGAAAGGGTATCATATCGCCTGTTGAGAGCTATGATGAGACTCAGTATATAGCACATAGGAGGGTAGAATGAAACTCACATGCAACTATCAGCAACAATCGTCACCCTCTCGAACAGACTACTCCCTTCTGTGTGACTTTGGCTTCGAACACGGTACTGAATCTGGGTCAACAGCATCACAGTGATACTCTACAAAAGAACATACCAGAACTACAGGGCGTATCCTCGGTATCATCGACCGTCGGGTTAATGACCACCTTCTCGGGGACCATATCGGATCCAGGAGTTCGAGAGTTGCCATGAGTGGATTGCAAGAGTCAAAATTTAAATGAACATCGGAGACGTGTATCGGTCGGCGGCAGATGGAAATGATCTAGTGCGTACAAAAGTAAGAGCAGCGGCTGAAAACAGACCAAGCAGTCCAATCTCAAGGAAACATGCTGAGTGAGAACTTATGACGTGACTGAGCTGACTGGATACAGCCTTAAAAAATTGGAGGGAACTACGCTCGAATTATACAAACAAGAATTTGATGTCTTGGAAATTGGGGAGTTTGGAGCGGAATAACCAGGCTTGTATTGTTATTGGTTTCACCGCTGTATAGCCAGAGAAGAGGATGGCAATGACGGTCAGTAAAAAATCACATGATAGGCCATCGCCAAATGCTTCGCTGTCACCGCTGCAATCACCTCGGAGAGAATAGAAGAAGAAATAGGCAATACTTTCCGATTGTTTACCCGCTTATGCTCTAGCTGTTACGATTACATTCCGAGGAATGGATGACGATACTGAGGTTGCAGAGGCGCTAGGAGCGCTTGGACAATCTCGTAGACCCAGACGCGCAGTTGGTGGAGAGAAGTACTAGTGGAAATGGAAAAAGCTTAGCGGCCATCGGAGTCACCTGAATCACGCGTACATCATTTCAACTCAGCATTTACCGAACAATGGCGCGTCGCAACACGCTAAGGACAAGCTAAGGACGTGTCCATGCTGAGCCCTGCTTTGAGTCAAAATATATGGATGATCCTGCATACGAGCAAGTCCATTCATTGTTGTCCGATATATTCCAAAAGGCAATCATGCATATTATATTTATCAATGTTATCCTGACTTGAAGTGACTCAACATTGAGGTTCTTCTTGCTCGAGAAGCATGAGTAAATGGCCATTCTCGTAATATCTAGTAGAGATTATGTTATCCTTTCAGCCATAGATCAGACACGAATCCAAACCAGCTATTCGAATACAAGGAAACGATCCCAAACGACTCTGAGCACAGGATGTGAACCCGTTCCGCTTCTCCCATTCTCGCTGAGGAAGCGTGCAAATATTCCCTTTGACAATCTTGCCGGAAGGGGTCAATGCTGTAATTGAGAGGTATACTATGATTAGGATAAAAAAGTCCAACCGAATATGCTCGAGACGTATTTTTTCCCGAAGGGTGTGTCCAGTACGAGAGCCATTACTGGGATGGCAAATCTCGGTAAGCTGGAGTATATTTAGACATGTTCCCGCCCTCTGAAGAGAGAAAAGTGGAACGAACGTCTTTTGTACAAGTGCCAACACCAGGTTTTCTGTGACATTTCGTCTGAAAGCTGGTTTGACAGATACCACTGCCGCGACCAGCTCGCCAAGACGCGTATCTGCCAGGAGCCCTATCGCAGCTACCTCAGCGAGCCTAGAATCATTGTATAGCGCGTTCTCAATTGAGATGGAAGACTACATCGACAGTTTGAGCTGGAGTCATGGGGAGACAAAGCTCACTCATGATATTTTCGCCGGATGATGTCCTTAACTGATGATGACTGTGAAACTGATAAGGCTGCTCGAAAGAACGTAAGACATATTTTGATCTTTCATGTAAAGGAAACCTTCTTCGTCCTGCATTCCTAAATCCGGACTGGAGCCATACATCAGTGGTAAGCACGGTATTGGTAGCCGCTATAAAGACGAAGAAAAAGAGATCCAAATTATTCTGAACAGAGGAGTTTGTGGGCTGACCAGGATCACGCCAATACCATTTCATGATACTTGCTCCACGCCTAGGATTGAATATATGAACGAGAAGAATGATAGCAACTACGGGAGAGGAGAACATACAGCAAAACTTCACCAAACTGTCTTCGTGGTTCCATTATCGACAATGGCGACTTGGTTAACAGGGGAGGGAAGGTCGCTAAAAGTACTCCGTAAGTGTCTCCGAAGAAGATGAGGCGAGCAAAGACGAACGTACTGCCGTGCCGCGTCATGTAATCTTCTCCAGCGATCTACATTTGGGTAGATCAGTTGCATACCGACGTGGGAACAAATTACCTACCGCAACAGATATGGAATTGGACTCGGTCAATCCGTTGCCTTGACTCCTATAATTATGTCAGTACCATTAAACAGTCCATGTTTCCAAGTTTACAATTCTGCGGTCGGAAATATTTCTCTCGCGCGAGAGGAAGGGATTTCAGGAGCCGTTGATCCACCGAAGAACAATCCATCCAATGGGTATCCAACAAGGGAGCTATCAATGAGATCAGAAACCATGGCCAGGACAGTAAGAAATTTGAGGTGTTGATGCGAAGAAAGGCAAGTAAGACGACATCCCCTGGCGACGACGACATTCTCTTCTCGGACAAGCCTATTTGTCAATGTGAGATAATCATAACACAAGTACACGACGAGAGGAAGGTCACCTAGCGGCGATGACAAATAGTTTTAGTTAGAGGCCAATGATTCATTAACAGCTATACTAACCTTCTTCAGGAATCCACTTCGTCGCGAGAATGATTCTTATGCTCGACATTGTAGCAAGCATCTGTAAAAGGTGAGATGATACCAGTGTATGAGACAGAGAAAACTACGGTATAGCTAGTCGTTCCAGTAACATGAAACAGAGGAACTGCAATGAGGGCACCTTTTTGCGGCTCTTGAGCTAAGGCGGCTGGGTCCCGAAGGCTTCCTCCTCATCTAAGCAGTGCTCGTCGTCCGCCGACGATTGTCTATACACCGTGTGAGACGAAGATGAGGGAGAAAGATCTGAAAACATACATTGAGAGTGTTTGTAAGGAACTGATACCGGGTGCTCAAAACACCCTTTGGTCAACCTTTGGTAATCCAGTCGTGCCTACACCGGTGTCGGTCAAGACGAGATCACATATAGAAGACTATGCGGCATACTCACCTGATGTGAACATGATTGCAGCGTTGTCCTCCGGGCTGATGGTCGGATAGTCTTTGAAGATGTCCTTGTACGATCCATCGTATTTGTTGATAGCAATATGGTAGTTCTCCACTCCTCTAGGAATTCTTTTTGGGGTGGAGCATCAGGACGGCCGCAATTCCGGAATTGGCACGGGTCTTATCAACAGCAGGAGCAAGGGCCTCTGCACGTTCAGCGTCGACAATGAGGAGTCGGGGTTGCGTATGGGCAATGCAGAAAGTTAATCGCTCGAGAGGCAGCCACGAGCTGTGGGGATTGGTGACAAAGCGGAGGGCTTACGCATTAACCAGGGCGGGAATGGCCCCCAGAAGGTCGGTCAGAGGAAAGTAAATGTCGGCGGTTAGGACGAGAGACCTCAATTTATAATGACAACTTACGAGTGGCTCAGAAAATGATCAAATATTCAGATACGTTTCGTCAGCATACAGCGACCCGATCGCCTAGTAGAGAGGGAAACAATCAGGTTCTGTGCGATGTAAACACTTTCCTAACGCCATAGACGGTATAGAAAATATCTTCAGCCCGCACCGAAAGGTCAAAAACCTGGCGGTAGGTAAGTCACTCGCTTCCCAAAATGATGTACGTCTTGTTGCCATTGTTCTTTACTGCCTCCGCCCAAAAGCCGGGCAGCGTCGGGACGAGACTTTTGTATACCTTGAGGAGTTTGCCGTCTATCGCGGGTCTCTACTTCGTGAGGGCAACCAGGACCACCTAGTAGTATGTCCTCGGCTGCGAGGATTTTGGGAGAAGACACGATGAGAGTAGGGTAACCCAGTGATGATGGTGGCTCCTACCTTCAGCAAGAGACCGCTTCGGTGTCCAAGACATAATGGAATGAAAATCAGCTGGAGGGATTGATGAATGAGTAGGGAAATCAATCGACCCACAGCAGTATAAGAGGCAGCATTAGCAAACAGAAATGGGGAAGGACACTCTCATAAGCAAATAGAGCGGTACAACATATCCGAGGCTTACGACAGTCTCCGCGGTTTTGTGATGATCCTTATGGCTTGATTGATTGGCCGTTCACGGTATTAAATATTCTAGACACTAACGGCACTGAACAGACGCCCAAAAGCCATAGCCGGTCTCCGTTAAGTACGTGGTTTTCCTCTCCTGCGAGAATACTCGGAGATGCGTAAAAAAGAGGACGACTACTCCGTCGCGGGAGGTTAATAGGCACCCTTCATTGCTAGTAAAGGTCTGGTTAGCACCGGTATAGGTTGAAAGAAAAAATCGGGACCGAACTAGTTATAATCCTCCATGTCAACAAGATCTAATTTTATTTTATTATGCCGAGTCGGGTAACTTGTTAGTCTTTGTGAGCATGGTTTCGCGCACCGCTAACGAGGAAGCGGAGAATAATATGACCAAAGTTGCGAGCTTCTCTATCTTCGCCTGGTCATTGAGTAAGAGGTTCGTATATTAAGGAGGATCCTGAATCGTCGAGACGCTATCAACTACGGTGTGTTGCATGACGGTTGCGAAGCTTGTGCATTGAGGCCCTGGTGAAACTTGAACACGACTAGGCTTATCTCCGCGGACGAGGGTCTGACACCACGAAACGCATCCGGGAAATATGGCAGGAGAATGGTCAGAACATCACCAAACAATGCAATGTGAGACACTACTTTCCAAAATTAGGGTGGAAAAGCAAGGTCTGATGTCTATACCGAGACAAGGGCATATGCTTTCAGTTTATCTCTGAGTACACGGACGAAGGAGCGCTCGCGGAAAGTGATCCATCAGCAAGACTAGTATGGTTTCTTGAGACGACCCTACTTACCTTGGCTTAAATTGAGCATAGATCATTGGGAGAATGAGCGATTACCTGCACCTAAATCAATGTAATATTATAATAACACTGCTTGAAAACTAGCTTTAGGTAATGTAGTGGATGAGACCATATAGGAAACCAATAGGAGGGTATTATTCACCTCCGATAAGATATATCCCTTGTAAACTAAAGCGAATAATCGGAACTTTGAAAATCATGACCCAAGATTCGGTCCGCGGTCGACGAGTAAAAAGTACAGTAGAAATTGGATGAATGTGTACGGGGTTATATGAAATGCAAAAGGAATTCCGGTGCAGTTTGTAGGCGAGTTGAACTCTAGCTGGTGAAAGAACTCAAAAGGAAGTCCTGCCACTGCAGGGATACAACTTCCCGAACTGGTAACGCTGAACGGCGGGCGCCCCATGGAGCGATATAGTCTCGCTAATTTTGTGGAAACAGGATTATGGTTGATAGACATTGCTACGTTACAGAACTCGTTAATTCATCGTGGACCGTCTCGGAGTAATGGGGAGGAATAAGAAACAATGGGATAGATAAGAATGAGATCAGCGTATTTCAGGAATCTAAAAAAAGAGAAAGGACGCGATGCTCGTTTTAGCAACAGAGAATTAAATACCGGTGCGAGAGACGATTACTCCAGAGGTATACCTTCAGGTGAAAGATATTGGGTTTCTAAAAGGAACGAAGACCAGGATGTGGTATATTTCATAGATAGTGGACTATGCAAGGATACAGGCCAGCAATTTTTAAGTTGACAAGATATATGTTGTAGTCAGGATACTATGCAAACATGAATGATAAAACTCATTCAATGATGATCAGGATGAAAGCCAAGCTCCCTTGCCTGTAATACACGCACATCCCAATCATCCAGTTCCGGGTTCAGATCCAATGCACCTTCTGCCAAATGCTTCAGTTCTTCCGGACCGCCACCACTACTGAACGCTCCAAAATCTCTTCCTTCGACTATGATCTGGAGGCTCTTAAGCATCTGCGGACCGGGAAAATTACGCCGTGAAACAACCATCGCCACGAAGACATCATCGAGATAGTTCACAGGCTCAAAATCGACGTTTGGAAGCACGATCTCGAGGTGCTGCAGATGGGGGACTAGAGTATGACGGAAGACATCTCCGACACGAATGGTCTCTGTCATTTTGGGGGTGAGCGACACCATGGTCGTAGCCGAATCTGTTAGCCACTCCTTTTCCTGAAAGGAGAGTGAGACGAGCCGGGGGGATAATCGGAGTATGGGAAGCAAGCTTTGGTCCATTATTGCGTCGATCAAATTAAGTGTAGTGAGAGAACATCGGGAGCGAACGACAGAATTGTGAAGGTGGAACTGCACGTCTCTGGGGCACGTTATGATATCCTCGTCCCTCTTGACGGCAGCCAAAGTCTTCTACGTCAAGGCTGGCACAACTAGGCTACGAAGTAACTCTCCAAGCGACGTAGAAAGTGTCCGAAGCGACTGGTGCATGATCTGAGGATGATATGGACCGGGTGACTGAGGGATGACGCTGCAGTGATAGTCCGAGAAATCCGAAAGATTAGGCGCCGATTTGATGACTTCCAAGTACTCTGGTACCGTGTCGTCGTCTGGAAGGGGGATTATATCTGAAAATAGGACGAGATTCTCTGTAGGGAACCAAATGTGGGCTTCTGCATGCATTTCTGTCAAATCCAGGGTTATTAACTTGGGGGCGATTTGGAACACGTCGATGGTTCCCGGCATGGCGTTCGATGCACACATCTAGTATACGTCCTCATCGTGGTGGACTTTTCCTCGTACAAGAGAGAGACGGGACAGGAAGGAATGTATGATAGCGAATTGAACAGACCCCCAACACTTCGAGTGTGTTAAGAGAAGGTCGAAGCATTGGCTCATCTCTTCAGGTTTATCAGCCCGCTCGGAGTGGTGCGAAGAAATCAAGGCGATGGCTCTGACTACGCTCCAGCGCGCGATTGAGAAGAGTCAGCATGTCCTTCTTTGGAGCTGGGACCACGCCACACTCGTCCTCCAAGATCTTATGCTGCCGACTGATCTCCGGCGTTGACCACATCTCAGGGCAGAGAGACTGGACTGCGTCTCTCTACGAGCTGCATACATGACCACTGGCAAGCTGCCATGGCTCCTCGGTAATCTTGAACGCGTTAAATCCAAGGACGTGGTAGGGCTCCAAAGGAGTGAGTTGTGTCCGCTCTTTGGGCGTCCGGAGCAACATCTTGACGAGGATTTCAGAAGGTAAGCGCTGGATGGGTGATAAGGCCGAACAGTAATCGCGCATAATATCTTTGAGCCGGGTCGTTTTTGCCTCTAGAGATGCGGCCGCGTTTCAGAGTAGGTCAATCTCGCTCTGGATCCCGATGATGGGTGCGTCGAGGTCATCGACAGACGCCTTCAACTGAGCAGCTTGGAAGGTGGTTGGTACGGCGTTGGTGGTCACTAGTGCGACGAGTTCGGGAGCATGGATGGATGTCGATACCCAATCATATTTGTACAGTAAATCACGGAGGAAAGCACTAGCAGACTATTTGGTTGACGTCATGCTGAGAATACAAAGTAGTCAGCCATTGGACGGGGCATGGCAAGGAAAGATACGAGAGTTCTCTCATATGGCTCTGGTGGGGGGTATTGAAGCGCAGGGCACTCTCGAAAGGTTTATGAGACCAACCCCGGAATGGGAACGAAAGTAGAAACAATGCGGAAGGTCAATCGGTGAAGATAGCATTGAGAATACGGCATTGTCAATATTTGAAATGGACCGTGGTGCTTGGAGCTTCAGCAACGCTTGAAGACAGGTCGAAATTGGAGTGCTCCTATGCTCAGAGCATCTCGCAGCTGGTAAATCCATCCATAACATCTGTGACTCTGGGGAGAGGGTGAGGTAAACATTCGGTTAGTGGCTATATTCTCACTTAATCGAGAATGGGCCTTTAAGCAGGCGATCTCGATTCATATCCCGGAGCGTCATCCTTATTTGATGTAGCCGAAGAAACTGGAAGGGGGCTGAGAGTTGGTAGCGTTGAGCCTGACAGTCGGGTGCACGATGTAACCATTTTAATTACAGTTAATGAACAGCGTATTGCATGGAAAAGTTCTTCAATAGCGGGGACAAGGAAGCCCGTTGATCAGGATAGTCTTCCAAGATGGCTGAGCCGATGCTTGACAAGTCAAAAGGGCGAGAATTGTACGTCAATATCTTGACTTGTTGCTGGAATAGATGCCGACTCGTGTTACATAGTCGTACGACTGGGAACCATATATATATGAGCACGAAACCAAGATACATAAACACAGAAGAATTAGTTCAAAAGAAAGGACGCAACACTTGTATGACATGCCTGCGATAGTAGCTGAAGGCCGAGAACCTGCACCCTTGCGTATCGTACACAAGCAGAGAATATAAAAGACCGATTGATTATATGCGCGTTCCAGGTGCGGCCTGCTCCCGTAAACAACGAGCGTACCACCGGGAGTGATAGATATCTTAGACAATTCCAACGAGCGGCCGCAGTGTTATTTTTTCTTTGTTTTGCCGGTGTTGTTGTCAGTGAAGTTATATTGGAATTGTGGCTGAGGTGACAGCTTGGAATTTCCTGGTATCTGAATCAATGAGTACAATCGCATTGCCCAATCTACTTGATGTACTAATAATGTGAATGATTTGCACCCATCCGATAGTGCGATCTAGAATGCGCCGCCCACATTCGAGCTACACAAATAATCAGTTTCCAGGCTTGCGACGGAGCATGTGTGATGTACACACCAGTGATAGGACTTCACAAATTGGCGTAAGTGGGACTCCCGAAAGCTAAGAATGTTGCTGCTACCTGACTATGCGCGCGACCTCGCCGTAATCTGTTTCTCGGTGGGTACTGATCAATGCGGAAAAAGAGGAACGTACCTTATGCAACAAACGCCGGTACAACTTGAGCCTGAGTCGTTATAGTTAAGACATCGATGTTGCGACCACCCTCTATGGATAAATCAGACGTTGAAATGTCCTGATGCTTCGCCTTATGAGTTAAATGGTATCGTTGACCGTACAGTCAGAACAGAATAGTCGACTTCCGTATAACAGTCCTCGCTAAATCGAAGCGTCGTACGGTACCAGTGTAATGGGCCTGTGATAGCTAGGGGCCCTTGACCTCAGGATGTCATCAAATATCAACGGACACTGTTAGAAGAGTGTGACGAGAGGGACCTTCATGGCAACGGTAAAGAGTTCACGCATAGAAATAGTGACCAGAGCTGTTGTAGTGTTGTCAGATTTTCATGCAGGGGAGATGACAAAAGGAGGCGACGCGATTTTGATGACGGTAGTCCCAGTCATGAAAATGACCGGCCCGTAACATAACGGCGAAAAGCTGGAGAAATTGGCGGCAGTGACCGGCAACCGGAAGATGCCGAAAGCGGCTGGTAGCGGGCTTTTGCCCTTCGCCAACTACTATGACTATCCTGCGCGTCGTTTTGCTCTCCGACGGCCTGGAGCATGTCAGGTCGATATTGACATGCATTGTGCAATGCTCATGGAGTGGTGAAACTGCAAAATCGATGTGGGTATCGATTTAGACTTGAGGCGAGTGATGTATCTTTCTTTTTTGTGTTTTACCTTACGGCTTTCATCAGATCGTTCAGGGAGACTCTTAGAAAATGAAGATATACCCTAAGATCTTCCAAGTACCAAGGACCTCTTCTGACACCTCCCGTTATCCGCCTACTGTTTTGACGCCGGGACACTTCCACATGACGACTTCTCCGCCTTCTGCAACGGCTCGACGACTGGTATCGAATCACCATCGATGACCGAGCCTTCAGTACAGCCCCCATTTGCGGTCCCCGTCACCCTCTTGTCACTGCCCTCGCCTTGCCTGAGTCCCGCCATACGAACGCCTAGGATAGCATTTCACTCGTCGATGCTGGGCTTTCACTTAGCTATGCAGTCCACGGTCCGCGAGAGAAGTGGTTCTGCCTCGTCGGGCTCTCCCGGGAGCGAGCGGGCAGAGGTTCCTAGGGTGCTTTTTTTTGCAGTCCTAGTACTCGTCATCCGCTCGCTGGCGTGTACGGATCCCCGGTACTCTCCCAGTTACCCGCACTGCAAGGAAAGCCATCATCTGCTAACCCTTCCGCGCATCCGTGGCACTTCAGTACTCAGGACGGTCAACAGCTGTGGTTAGACCGTTGCTATTCCCTCGTCGCCATAGTAGTGCCGCCGCCTCCCTTACCGAGACATCTGAGAGGCTCAAACGAACGAAGTAATCCACGGCTTGTGATAGCGGCAGTCGGCAAGACACGACTCCCGGGACACATTGAATCCTCGGGGGGATCATCGTCACCGTTAGAGGCAAAGACACCCCGGCGTCGGCGTCGTCTTTTTAGGGCTTCAAATATCCTGGCGACGACTGCAACAGCAGTATCATCGCTACCTTTATTCTCCGAGGCTTCTAGTGCCCCAGAAATTTTCGTTTCGACGACGCCAGTCGAGAGCTACTACGAGTACCATTCATATGGTCATCGTTGTCGGCGCGCCGTAGCTTCATTGCTGTTATGTCCGGCAACGGTATTTTCTTCTTAGGTTTCAAGCAGTCCAGGGACAACGGAAACTATGACCTCACTATCAACAGTAACCGCATGCATAATTTAACCGTGTGCATGGTTGTTATGGGCATACTGTCGTTGTCTGAAGCGAAGTTGTCCTTCCCCGTCACTTCTACCCAAGCGATACGGGTCGGAGCTCATCCTCAAGTACCAACCACCAGTGATACGTCTGCCAGCTCGACTTATTCGACGCCCATCATGTATGTCGCTGATACATCGTTTACCCTGAGTTTCGCTCACATTTTTCCAGAACGGCTAGCCGCACCACCAACTCCTTCATCGTTTTAACATCATCGACATCGAGCTCGACGTTTTCCGTCCCTCTGCCTTCGAAAACTTCCTCGACGCTCACTATTACCTCGACTTCTCTTCCACCCTCAACGACGACGACCTCTATTGCGTCCACCACCCCCCCAAACCCCACCAAGTCCTCGCCGTCCATTACTACGACCTCCGACAAATCGGATACGACAACCCTCACCGCAGTCGTCACCTCCACTCCGACCAGTTCACACATACACGACAAATGTGCCCTCCTCGCTCGCCACCTCCGATTCGGGTTCGAGTGACACCAATCGCGCTGCTCTTATTGCAGGTGTCACCGGTGTACTTGCCGCCCTCGCTTTCGGTGCTATCTTCATTGATAAACGCGCCCAGAAACGGCGTATTGATTTGATGGAGACTATCCAGTACATCAGGCGGGAGGGCAAAGGTGCCGTCGGGCTCCCCTATGGCGAGTTTGAGGATACAACTCATCAGCGGTATAGAGATCTACGGAACACACCCGTGCACCTCCCTCCCCTCCTCCATCAGAATCTTCAAATTACTCCATCGCTTGGCTCATCCGTGGTGATACTGGGAGTATGTTCTGTGAAAAGGTCTGGCCGCCACCACGTGACGCGAGTGGGCATTCTCGTTCTCGTCTTCCCTCCCCGCCCGACACATGGGACATCGTGGGGGCCCCACCACCGAGTGTCGATCCTTGTTGTGTTTGTCGATACTATTATCTAGAAGATTGGCGCTAGAATTAAGGAGTGCTACGCACCAATGATCCGTTCTCCGGTGTGTTCAGGGTCTCGAGTCACTCTAACAGAGCTTTGGGGCGGGGCGTTCCTAAGAGAAACAATGAGATGGTGAACGGGAGACAGAAGGAGGACGTACGTTAACGCAGTGAATCACGCTAGGACGAGAGTTAGCATCACGTTTAGGCGGGGAGAAGAGGCGTATACTTGACTGTGGATAGGCAGGCGCTCGAATTGGTTGTTCTTCCCGTGTAATGCATACCTTATGACAGTATCTTGTGGGTGTTATGGGTTCCCCAGGGCACATGCAGCCAGAGGAAGTTCGTCGTCGCAGTGAGATGTTAATAAGGAAGTGTTGACGGAGACGGTGGCGATGACAGCAACACTGCAATAGCGGGGGGGCATGACAATGGTTGACGACGCAACGACTGCTACTTGAGAGAGCACTGAAGTCATTTCCGCCAGCTGGACTGACGCCGCGCAGAAGTCGGCGGCCATCATGATGGGTGGTAGAAGCGGAAATGGGAAATCGCTGCAGGCGACGAGCCTACAATGAAGATGGAGGTCGTAAGAACAGCCATAGCCATGCATTCCAGTAGTCCTGCTGCAGTATGTACCGCAGCCGTGGTACGGGAGTCAAGGTGAAAAGTCGCCGTTGCTCGCAGGGTGGGATACAGTGTCGGGAGAGTCATCACGGGGGAATGGCGAGCCCTGTGGTCACGAAGAAGTGTCAAAGATGTCCGTAGGGATGTTCTTTCAATGCTAGAAATGAGCCGGTAAATTCCTACAAAGATTCATTAGCTTTAGCTTTAGCAATGACAGAAATCACGCACCTCATTACTGCAATCGACTCTCACATCGACTGCGTGGTCCTTTCATCTCAAAAGTACTGCCAAAGCTATGCAATAGCTTGCTGGAATTTCCCAGAAGTCTTCCTAGCTTGCGGCCGCCGCCTCAGAGCCAAACGGCGCGAGCAAGAGACGGCCGGTGACAAGTTCAAGATTAATAGCCGGAAATCACGTGACGGAAATTCGTGCCCAAATTGGCAAGTCCCGGATTTTGGCCACTTGGCACTGACCATGCCCGTCGCTGGCGCCGTTTCGCTCTCAGACGGCGAGGCGAGCTAGGAAGACCTGGAGGGGATTCAAGGTGGCCACTTGCTGGTGTCTGATGAAACCTGTGAGGCACCTGGACTGCGTAATCGACGTGAGTGTCGATTTTGGTGCCAAGGTGCGTCATCGCTCTGTTTTTTATTGCTGTAGCTAACGAGTTTTCATAGGATCATTACAGGCTCACTCTCAGCGGCAGAGGAAGGCTATATTAGTACCAACAACGCTCCCCAGTGACTACAGGGCCCACCCTTAACTCCCGACGACTAGAAATCTCTCGCGGCACTCTCCCATCCTGCTTCAAACTCAACGACGAGTTTTCTCCACTCCCGCTACCTTTCCTGCGGTGCATACTGCAGTAGGCACACTAGGAGATATACCTAAGACCAGTTCTGCGGTCTTCACATGCGTCGTTTGCTCGCTTTCGCTACTCTAGTGTGTGATTTCTATCTGATTTCTTCCTGCAGCTCACTAACCTGTATCAGCTTGTTGCAGGCTCATTACCGGCGACAGAGGAGTACCACGCGGACGTTTCGGACCAACTCACATGCCTACTGGGCTCGCCGTTCCCCGGTCATGACAGGACGGCTCTGTTGTCTCCACCGCCCACTCCAAAACAATGGCCAGATTTCTCCAAGATTCCTGCTACCTCGGCTGCGGTGTATCCTGCTGCAAAACCACGAAGAGACACGACGAAAACCGTTTTTAGGGCCCCCGTGTTCGTCGTTTGCCTCCCGCAGTCGTCGAAACCCCCACTTTTCCCCACTACGACAACTACCGACCTCTGCAGCACGTCCACCATAGCGTTACGATGTAGAAACCCTCCGGAGGTGCAACAGCTGCGGCGTATATTTTCGTTACGCTCGTCATCACAAGGTCAACGCGATCCTCCCTCCCTCTAACGGCGACGACGGGTTCTCTGGGCCTTCAAGTGCCTCAGAAATGACGTCTCCCCCACGAACACTATGTAATCTTATGAAGTAAACGCTGGATTGGTCGTCGTCGTCGTCTTGAAGCCGACGACGACTTTTCACAAGATTTGCCCCTCCCTCGCATCTCATGGCGACTACATCCATTCTCCGCTGTCTACGATAGTAGGGACGAGTACATCGGTAGCATCACCGCAAGAGCTAACTAAGTGGAATATCATTATGATGTTCCTCTTTATAGTTTGGCCACCTTCGTCCTTTGAATCCCGTTGACAGGCTCACCCCCTTTCGCCTACCAACAACCCTTTCTCCCGGCCCTCAAATGCCACGGAGACGTGTTTTTCCAAAAGACAATACACCAGCACGATCGGGAGGACCGCGTCAATCGTCCTTGTCCTCGTCGTCCTCGTCACCGCCATCACGCCGTTGCTGCCACGTCTTGCAACTATATTTTCTTAGACTTTTCCTCCCACGACGATATTTTCCCGGCTTCAAACAGTGGTATTGACTACCAGGTAGTGACAGCAGGAAAATCCTGTTCCACATCGCCATCGGTGTCGATGAAAATCATGCCGGAACCTTTCAGCATCCCTGGTATGCTCACGGGAAACAGGTTCCGAATCCAAGCGACCAGCGGGGCCTCCAACAAGCGGGCCCTGCATTATCTGTCCTCATCGTCTTCGTCTTCAAGACATCACCATTTCGCATCACCCTCAGAGACTCGTTTCGATGAAGTACGAGCAACGGCGACACCGCCCATCAAGTATGTCACTGGCACATTTTTCTCCCGAGTTTCGCTCATATTTTTTCAGAACGAATAGCAGTACAGTCAGCTCCTCTACAGGCTCAGCAACGTCCACATCAACCTCGGCATTTTCAATGACATTCGCGCAGCTCTCGACAACGCCCTCTATGCCCACCGATACCTTGACGTCTTCTCTCCCCCCCTCAACTACGACCTCCGTCGCGTCCACCGCCTCCAAAGCTGACACTCTCGCAACGGCGACGATGGTATTCATGAGGGCTGGTTTTGCAGAGAGCGGGAGACACTCGAAGTCGGGACTGGAAACCTGCGCCCAAGATGGATGTGCTGCCTTTTCACCAGGTACGGCGCCATTTCATTGGAGAACCTGAGAGATTGGTCTTTCCTGTGACGTCGGACGTGGACAACTGGATGCCAGGCGTGCATGAGCTCATCGGTCGAGCTCAGAGGTTGGAGTCGGTGATGCTATTCGACTGGAGGGGAAATCTCATCAGAATCTTCATCGTGAGTCGCATCTCGTCTCATTCGACTTGTCTAATCGCCTCTCAAGCTATAACCCTCGGACCCGACATCGGCCACCTCCGTTTCCTGACGGCGTTCATCCCTCTTGTGTATACAGACCGATACGAAGTTCGGAGGGCCTTGATACCCAAGAATACCAAGAAGAATATGGTGGATCGCTCGCTTTGCCAAAAGACGAGCCCCTATGTAGCAGGATTCTACCCAGGATCTAGCGCATCGGGGCTCGTCTTTCTGCCAGGCGAGATGAAGAAAGGTGCCGCTAAAGGGTCACCTGTCTGCATAGGCAGAATCTGTCCTCGAACACCCCGCATGATTTTACTACTATCCCTGCCTCTTGCTGCGACTGCAGCTCATTCCTCGCATCAAGCTCAGTAGACACGAGCTAAGCAGCTGTCTCAGCACCAAACATACCTAAGTGGACGACCTTCACGATTCTCGCCGTTGTATGGCAGTCGTCCGAAGGTGGCTTACTTGTCCACTCCCCCTTTACCGCCAACGACTTTCTCCTGGTGTTCAATAATGAGCGACGTGGTCGGGAGCACGTCCCCAAGCACCGGTGATATGTCCTGCAGCTCGACGTCTTCGAGCCCCACTTCCTCTTCGACGTCATCGACGCCCATCATGTATGTCGCCGACACATCTTTAGCCTCAAGTTTAGCTCACATTTTTCCAGAGCGATCAACAGCACCAGCACCATCTCAGCATCGTCCACGTCGAGCTCGATAATCTCCACGACATCTGCGCTGCCATCGACATCATCCTCGACGCTCACCGTTACCTCGACGTCTTCTCCCCCACCTTCAACCATGTCGACCTCCCAAAAGGACACCACCACGTCCTTGTCGTCCATTGCCGTGACCTCCGACGAATCGAGCACGACGTCCTTCGCTACTCTCGTCACTTCCGTTCCCGGCTAGCTCACTACATACACGATGAATATGTCTACATCCCTCGCCATCTCCGACTTCAGTTTCGAGGGATCTTCGTGCACTCTGATTGACGCGAATTGAAAAAGTGGTCGTTGTCGTCCATTCGCTGAAATGTTTCATATTCTCGACGCTGCTGGGCGCGACTTTTCCCATTGCCAAGACGTTGTTGACGGTTGCCGTAATCCTGTGCGACTAACATCTTGCGTCTCTCTGATGGGTTTTCGCTTGCCGTCCCCACCGGTGTCCCCTACTTGTCGAATCAGTCCTCACGTTCCGTTTTTTATCCTTTATTCCTTCGTTCGTTGTATTCTTTTAGGAAATATTGTGTAGCGTCTGACATGTATCTTTTCTAGTGGAAACACATCTGTTTCGGCATCACGCCGTCAATGTACTCGATCCGGTTGATGTCCTCGGCCACTACGCATTCGTTGTTCCCCCAACTACTGCCACCACCAATAGCTCGAACGGTCTATCGTATCCTGAACGACTTTCCCCCTACCAACACTTACAATATCCTCAGCTACTCATGCGCCATTTGTCGGATAAACTACCTCATATCAACCACGGTCTTGGCTTAGCGAAGCGCGCTGTGCGTTTCCCAACTCTAGGTATCGTGGGCATCTGTCGTGAGCACGATCGCCACAAGACGAGCCACTGCGGCGTTTGCTATCGGGAAGCCACTCGCGAGCGCGACTTGAGCCGTGACCGTGTCGGGTGCATGTCAAACGAGGATCCCGAAACGTGGCCCGGGATTGATGCGACGTGTAAGCAATGCCGCAGAGATGGTCTGTTTCGGAGAGCGTATGCCCGAATAGAAGATCAGGAGGTGCTGGGGATGCTGGGTTCGAAGGTTATTGATGATGAAGCGCGAGCCGCAGTCGAGGGTTTCCTTACCTTTGCTGATGGTTCCGTGCGGCGTACCTTGGAGACTGTCCAAGACAGGTTGTGGTTGAAGAAGCAGACGAGGATGCGCCAGTTTAGGTCCCTCGTCGCCGCAAATCATTACGAGACACGGGAGGATGGGCTCCAGCAACTATCAGCTTAACGGGCAGCGATACGAGCTCATCAGAGCGACGAGGACCTCAATATGGATGCGAGCGATGTCGTAGAGGAGTAGAAGGAAGATCCTGAGATCGAGCAGCGGTCGTTAGAGGACCGCAGTGCGAAAAGTATGGCCTTCGGCGACTGGGCACGGAATCGAATATTGGATGGGTTCTGGGTAACCCCGTGCGACCAACGGATGTCCAGTACGATGCTAGAGGTGTCCCGCGCCGAACATCCCTGTCCGTCGACGCGTGGCGATGAAGGAGACAGCGACAAGGAGCGTCTCCGCGAGGCGACCATTATGGGTGACGTGCCGCCATCGTATAGTCTATGCGAGCATGCGAACTACGCGTACATGAAGGAGCTCCGGACGCTACTCCTCCCGCCGATGAAGAATATTGTCCGGAGACTGGTTATCGACGTGCGACGCGTTCAGGAAGCCATATAAGATGACCTTGAACGATGTTGTCCATGAACTCAACGAGGAAGCGGTCTGGTTTGATGGGTTCGACTGGCTAGAGAGGAGGAGGAACGACCAACTAGAGTCGCGCAAGACCGAACAAAGAACGAGAACTATAGAGGAAAGCAGCAATAGCAACGACTCTTCGCTATCCAGCAAATCGGATGGATCGACTACGAGCCCGGTGCTATCGACTTCGACATTACAGACGACGCCTTCCCCGCCACCCAAAGAGGCCGTTTGATCCCAGTATCGCCCATCCTTGACCCTCCACGGCTCTTGAGACCGGTACCGTATGTTCCAGAATCGCTGATCCATCTGCCGGAGCAGAGTTTGGAGGTTTTCCAGGGAGTAAGTTTTTTCGTTCTAATTTACATTCAATTCTGACGTGATGGATGTTCCAGATATGAAGAGATGCCTGTCAGCCGCTCTACCACTGCCGGTGCAAGATATGCAAGCGAGCCAAAGCTGCGGAGGGTGTCGTTCAGATGGCTACCGAGGATGGCGCTCAGCCTGTTACGGCTGCAGCGGAGATCCATCTACCGTCTCCCGAAGTCAATGAAGCTGAGGCCGATGATGAAGACCGCGACTACGATTCGTACTACGATGAAGAGTTCTACTCGGAGGAGGAGGACGAGGCTTGGAATCCCTCGGCTGACCGCAAGTCGCCTGAGGTCATTGGATGATGTAGCGGTGCCCGTGAGTTCGGGAACACCACCGAAAAAGCTGAACTTCAACGTCGAGTTACGCGTGCCCGAGCCAAGGTTGAAGAAGAGAAACTCGGAGGAGCTCGAGGTCGTCGAGGACGGCGCAGGGTGGAAGCGATTCAAAACGGAAGATGTCGTCGAGTCGCCACCGATGTCGTTGGAGAATAGTGACCACTCGAATTTGAGACCACCGCTCAAAGAAGAGGAGACATGAGAGGGGGGTGTGCAGATATTTGTTTCTCGCATATTCTTCCCGCTGTACACTTTGACTTCAGACTGTTGTGTACATGAGACTGTATCATTATTAATACATAACATTATTCATAGTGACTACCAATGTGCATGGTGTCCATAAATACATGTCACTGTGTACGACACCGACACTAAACCTGTACAATGACAGAACTGCTCACAGTATAGAATAGATTAGCGGGTGTATTAATATACTCTCACTTCAAGGATGTGGATATTTATTATGCAGAAACTTTTCAACCCTAGTGTTATAATCCAGGGATTTAGCTACTAAATCCCTCGTGAGTTCCCTAGTGTTATAATAAGTTACTTTAACCGTTAATGTAAGTTTGAGATGGCTGTCCATCGTCACCATATCCACTGGCCGGCTCGCTTCAAGTTATAGAGGAAAATTCATCGTCGACATGTGACCTGTCGACTCCCGTTTTCCCCGTTCCAGCCGGGGCATTTTTCGTCGATGCCAGCTCGTGCCGGTGGGGGGTGTTTTGAAAACCAGTGCGGGGCCATCGTCAGAGGCGCTGTGCGAAGCACAGCACCGATTTTGGTGTCCATCGATAGCCCTTGAAAATGCGAACATTTGGGCACCAATTCCGGGCCGTTCCGGTGCCCCGTTCGCTTGACGATGGCAAAATACCGTAGAAATGGGGACGGAGGAGGGCTATTTGTGATCAAGCACCGTCCCTTTTGGGAAACATGTCTCACCTGGCGATTTCATGTGTTATATCTATCTTCATGTGATTAATTTATACTATGACGTGTCCAAGTAGTGCAGCAGGTTATTTATATCTTCACCAGTACAATCCCTGCCACAGAGGCAAGTGCACGGCGTCCAAAGCACAGCCTGCCTACATTGGCTGGTGGCAAAGGCCATGGTCCCTTAGTCACGGCAAATATTGGCTACTTTCATGCTGCTCCCAGCTTTGTACGGCTCAGAGGCTCTATTGATACCTTGCTATACTACTCTGGATGCCAGAATGCGTACTCCCAGCTCACTATTATTGTGCAACCTTGTCTATGGTGATGGCTGCATATATCAATGTTTGGAGTATCTATTCACTCTATAGTCACATTGCGCTGCTGATTCTGGGGTAAAATAGCTGTAGTCGTTTCCTTTTACTATTCTTTGCTCTGTTCTATGTGCATATATCCAAGTCTGAGCCGGTCTTTGACTTGGTATTGAATATATCTTTTCAACACATGTATTTTGCTCAAATAGGCTGGTATATTAATCCCTACATATCTGCAACAACCTCAATATTGTTTTATCATCATTAATGTAATTGTCCATATTTTTACAAGTCGTTACAAGTGTTGGTGGTGCCAGTGTTCAATATTTAAGCTGTATTTCATTAGAGGGTTATCACAAATATATACAAATAAATGTCGTGAGTGACCAATCTTATTTGTTTTCCCACAGCTTCTGCAAGTGTTTAGCGCCATTCCATTTGTAGGTCCTTGTGTCCAGGGTATGTTCAGCATAGATCCAGTTTAATCTGTAATTTAATTAGGGTGCCCCCCGACCTTGCCCAAAGGGCTTGGGAGGGGGGTGCGATCCGAAGGATCGCAAGGGGGGTAGGCAACACGAACACTCACCGAGAGGGTTCTTGTGCGTTGCTTTGTGTGAAGCGAAGCGGGTCCAACAGGGGATGAAGACTATTCACTCCCAGCCTGTTTCGCTTTTATAGCTCTTCAGGGACCGTTCGCGCAAGTATGGCGACATCGTGCGGCCCAATTGCTATTGGACCACGCTTTGCTTGGCGCAAAGTCGTACGAGAACGACCTCTTGGCAGCGTCATTGATGACGTCTGCGCAGTAGAAGCCGCGCTTAGAACGGGCCGGGCGTTACACCGGTCCGCGTTAGTAAATTGATATGACTAAAGATAACAAACCTGATCCGATAAGATAACCATCTATCTAATCACGTGGATCTCCGAGATGACCGAGTAGCTCGGCAACGGCCGATCAGTTCCCCGAGACATGTGACCCGAAGGCCTTTAGTAACGGTGTTGGTCAATTCCACCCGTAAGCGGTCCTGTACGCCCAAAGGCAACGGACCGGTAACCGGTCAGCGGAAGCTTACTCCGCCCGATCAAAGCCGCCTGGTAAGGCGGCGTTCGTTAGGGTTAGGGTTAGGGTTAGGGTTAGGGTTAGGGTTAGGGTTAGGGTTAGGGTTAGGGTTAGGGTTAGGGTTAGGGTTAGGGTTAGGGTTAGGGTTAGGGTTAGGGTTAGGGTTAGGGTTAGGGTTAGGGTTAGGGTTAGGGTTAGGGTTAGGGTTAGGGTTA